>OZ012548.1:9049429-10330282 GCA_963935595.1 Schoenobius gigantellus | reverse complement strand
CTCTACTATGGAAAACAAATTACAAAAGTAGACATTCATCGTGTATAAATGACATGAATGTACACAGGTAAAATACAGCCGTTCTGTCGTCCATACAGAACGGCTACTCACGTCCTCATTTTCTCACTCCGCACTCATTTCAAATACCTCACCCCACCCCGCACTTCGTAGTAGACATCACTGACACATAATTAAAGGCGCGCGCGTTCGCTTGGGCGCGGCGACAGTTCACGTTCACCGAGTAGATGCGAGCGATAACAGATAGCGCTATACGGGTAAAAGAGAAGGCAGTCGCTGCACTTCTTCAGTCATTTTGATTGATAACCACGCACTCAGCCGTACTAGATTTCACGCACACATTTGCGCGTGTACAAACGTCATTTGCTTAAGTAGTAGTAATAGGTAATTGATTTGCGAACGTTGTATAGAGTGTCCGGGGTGTGCCTAGGGCGTTCATGGAACGCGGGCTGCATAGGACGCAGATGGAGCCCTAGCATAACAGTGGCTCATTCCTGTTGGTCAGGTACTGCGACGTGTTCCAGCGGTGCCGCGAGGTGGACCCGTCGGGCCCGCTGGCCACGCTGCGGCGGCTGCTGCTGTCGGACGAGAGCATCGCCGGCTTCAAGCGCTGGGTGCTGCACCACTGGTACGCCGTGCTGCTCATCCTGGCCGCCGTCGTCGCCTTGCTGGTGAGTGCTGCTGCTAGCTATAATAGGGATGATGACTGAATTATAATTTTCACGTCTCGTCATTATACACGGTTATTTTTTTATCACCCTGGAAAATTTTAGGGACGCTTCAGGACACATCCAATATTATATAAAAAATAAAAAAAATGAAATAAAAAATTTAAAAAAAATATTAAAAAAAATAAAAAAATCTCTAAAAATGCTGCTCTCAACTAGTGCACCATTTTTTGTATTTTTTAAAAAATTAATATAAAATTAAGGAGGGGGGTTATTTTTTTTATTTATATTTAAATCATTCTAATACCATGTCGTGAAGCGTCCCTTAAATTTTCCAGGGTGATAAAAAAATAACCGTGTATAAAGGGTGCCCAGTGGAAAATTTTCGATTTTGAAATTGACGCGCTCCTAACCCCGCTAACTAAAAAGTAACGTTCATTTAAAGTTGAAAATTTTCCGCTGGACACCCTTTATTAAAATACTGTGGAAAATGATGCAGTCCTGTGAAATTAGAATTAAAATCGGCTTAGAAATACATTAGATACAAGCATTTTAAGTGTTGTTAATTTGAAGGCGATTAGACAGAGAGATCCGACATCAACCGTGACGTCATTGTTGAGTACGGCCATATAAACTCCTTGTAAATTGCCGTTTTGCTAGAAAAAGATGGAGAAAAATCTTTAATACCTTATATCTTGGTTGTTTTTCGAAAACCGATTTTTTTATTTGTGTTTATTATATGAATGAGCTTCTATTAAAACAAAAAATTTTTTTTAGTCATCGAGCCTATTGGGAATCCTAGTTTTCACGCGCTGGGGCACTTTTTTAACATTTGTGTGGTGCTCTATTTATTTGCTGCTGTGCGCCAGACGAATGATTTAAAAAAATGGTTTTTTTAATTCGACGCTTCCAAGCGAACATTTTTTATGTTTCTTTTGCAATGAATATCAATAGAAAGTTATACTGAAAATCTATATTATTTTAATTTTCGTCGGAAACAAAACGAAAATAAGTTAAAATCGTACGCAGACGTCCGTATATAAATATGCCCACAGTACATTTATAAAGATTTGTTTCAAACAAAAATTTGATAGCTTCGTTTCAGAAATTAATTTCCTATGATTTTTTTTTACCACTGTACAATTTCATTTAAAGCATAATCTGCATAGTCTTAGATAGAGCAATTAACAATAACTTTGATTTTCTTGTTCATTCATAGCGCTCCTGTTACACGTTAGACTCGGCGATACAAAGCGAACTTAAATATTAGCCCTACCCAAAAACACGGAGCAGGTATCCACAGAGTAAAAACCGCTAATGACTGTGTGACAGTAATGTGCACTGAAAACTCGCAATGCGTATCCATTTGCTATGTTATGCACGTATCACCATAATAATTTTGAAATCAATTCTCACATTAGGTTTAGTACGAACCATTATTTATAGTTTATCATGTTTTGAAAGCATATACCTACCAAGCTATTGTATAGTTGAAGATAACATAATGCGGTAATTTGTTTCATTTAATATTAAGTATTTTAAATTTAATTCTATATTAGGGTTATATATATCTTATGACGTACTATCAGTGTCAATTTTTTATAATCTCAAATAATCTGTAGCCAAATATTCTCTCTAATCAGTGCGCTAAATATCTGAATAACACAAATTACCTACTTTATTTAGTGTTTCCAGCAATACGTCCTTCTTATTTTATGGGTTCATGTATGAAAATCAAATTAAAATGTATCAATTTGATTTTTACTGATGCGTATACGCTATACCAATAGGTGTAATAAAAATGCAGTAACTGTATTACATCGCACATTGGCATTTCAAGCATATCAACATAATTTTGACTATTACGTTAAATAATTCACAAGCAGTCGTACGGCCAAGCTCATTCAAATATACACATTTGTAAACAAGTACAAATAAAAGGTAATTTATGTTATCAAATTCATCAATGTGTATATTCGACAAGACAAAAGCATGGGACGAACAATACGTTTTTCGTATCAAAGTAGGTAACCAATCGTCTATACATTTTTGTCCATGTGTGTACCTTCAGATGTACCAAAATGTAGAGGAAAATTCGAGGATTCCGACAAATATATTATTTCCTTTATTTATTTAGTTAAAACTGCTTAAACAATAAATAAAAGTGCTCAATTGCGTTACTTTCCAATTTTGCAAAACCTGTAGTGTTTATGAAATATTTTATTTTTAGTTAATTTTTGGTTAAGTGTTAATGTATCGTGTACTTAGACAAAAAACATATCTTAATGGGATCACAACAATCAAAAGTAAAAAATAATAATATTTTAACCTGAAAATCAATTGTCTCTGCGCAAGTAACAAAACGCTACAAAATGTTAAAATACGATCTATGGTCACGGGGTGCCGACACAGGAATAATCCATATTTAGTTCCATCCAAGACTGCATAGATGGCATAGCTTATGTTAAACGGGAATATAAATTATTAACTCATTTTGTAGAAATAAAATCGTAGTAACTACTCAATGCTTTAGTTTAAAATGAAATATTGTTTCCGAACCAAATTCGATAACTTTTTAAAATAAAATAATCAAATTCAAAATCGAGTCTGACGCAAAAGCACATCCAGTGCTCATTAGTTGACCGCGTCATAAAAATTCAAAAATCCGACAATAGATGGCAGCAATTTATATTATTATATTTATTAAGCATAATGTAATCTGTGGTTACGGCGTATTTTCTTACAAATTAAAAAAATGATTTTTAATCGTTTCCAAATAACCAGAAAACAAAATAGAGTTGTTATATTATTCAGCGTATTATAGAGAAGTTTTTGCTTTCAGTTTAAAATCAAATAACTCTGAAAATATGGGGGTTCCAAGTCTCAGACAAGCACCGAAGGTCCATTTACCTAGTATCTAACTTATATGCCCCTTAAATGTTATTGGGGTGTTCAGTTACATCCGGTATAGTGTACCTCGGTGTATCGATTGGGCAGATTTTGTCGACCTCCTTTACGCGATGTTTTTTAAAGTTTATTGTAGCCTTGTTATGTTATCCTTATCACGTAACCAAAGTAAACAAACTAAAGTATTATAGCTTGTGGCACTTTGTATTATTACCCGTGTCTTTAAGACATTCGCTAACCATAGTTGAATCCATAGTTTTACTTGGACAGTAAAATATATGTCCACCATTTTCTCTTCAGGTGGCCAGCACCCGTTTCTTTGGTCGCCACGGCAAGAAGCTCAAGTCTGTCACCATCATGCATTCGTCCACCACAGAAACCGTCCGTTTACCAGATGCAACCGACCAGGGCCTTATAATTCACACTGCTATCAGGTAACACTAAAATGTTACTGTCTCTTTCGCTCTTAGAACCTTACGAATGATCAACTTAAATCACTGATTTCAAATAATGTTCGCAGGTCCAAACTACCTCTTAAGAAGAAAGTAGCCCTTCGAACGCGTGCGTATCGCAACAAGAAGGACCACAAGAAACCAGGGGACAAACCGTCCCCGTCTCACAGTGCCAACAAGAAGAGAGTAAGTATTTTAAACTTACCTATATTTTAATGTTATTCAATAAATCGCATTGGAATTAATTTTTAAAAATATTTTTCAGAAGCCAACTTCACAACCAAAACCAGAAGAAGCAATTAAAATTAATAAAGAGAGTACCGCGGTAGTTACAAACGCCGACGGGAAATCGCCGAAACATGTGATATTATCGAAACATAAGGGAAAAGTTAAAAAGCGAAAATCGAAAGTTAAGAAGGAAACCATAGACTATAGCTCAATGCAGAAGCATTCGTCCTCGCCCACGAAGGACACAGAAGCGCTAACTAAAGTTCAGAAGTGGCTGCTCAGCTCGCCGCAGCCGACGGTGATTCCCAAATCGAAGTCCATACCGCTAGGCCTGACCGAGAGAGCGCACAGGCAAATCCAGAAGGGTGCGCGGAAAGCGAGGCCGTCCAAGAGCGCGACGAACCTGCTCAGCGGGGAGAAGGCGAGACTGCAAGTCGTGTTCAAGCCCCCGTTCCGATTTAGCGTCAAAATATGCAAGAGCGACAAAACGAAAGTGGTCCTCGACAAGTCGTCGAAGCCCGACGTGGACAGGAAGCGTATCGACGCGGCGCCCGCGGACGCGAATCTGACGGACGCCGCGAAACCTAGCCAGTCGATCGCGAAACAAACGAAACACTCAACCTCCCATTCGAATTCGCCCAAAGCGGACGTCGCGCCCCCCGAAGCGCCGCCGCTAGACACGTGCCCAGCGAAGCCCGTCAAGGATCACGGCTACGCGAACCTGCTGCCGAGGAGCGCGAGCGATTGCAAGATAACGAGGAAGCTGGACTTGAAGATGAGGAGCGGGCACAGGAAGAGCAACTCGGTGGGCCAGCGGCGCGAGACGACGGAGAGCCGGCAGAACCTGATCGCGACGGAGGAGTGGGAGGGCGCGCACGTGTACGAGAACGTGGCGGCGTCTCAGGAAGCTGTGTCCGGCAGTTGCCCAATGACGATGCGGCCTGGGCCCGGGTCTGGAGCGGGGGTGAAGCGGCGCCCGCGCCGCCGCAGCGAGGCCGAGCTGCGCAGCTCCGACCCAGCTCTGCGCGGATTCCATTTAGTGTTAGGTAAGCGTTTAATCTAACTTGCTTGTCTTCCAATCAGGAGGTTCGGCGTTCGAAGCCGCCATTTACCGTGTGCCTAGTGCGAGTTTTATCGAGCTCTACTCGATCGTACGCATCGAGCGCGTTAACGCGAATTTGTATGGAATTAGAGCAGCGCCATCTAGTAGTCACTAGATGAAGCTGTCTTATTCCATAACAGCTACTAGATGGCGCTGCTTTAATTCCATACAAATTCACGTTAACGCGTTCGGTGCGTACGATCGAGTAAATCTCGATAAAACTCGCACTCCGCACACCGAAGTATTTTCGTTTTTCGAATTTTATATGTCAATTTGTCTGCGGCTCTTACCACTTAATACCAACATCATAACAGCTCATATACGTCCCCACCGAGGGGCTCGAGCCTACCTTAAGTTAGGGTGTTTAGGCCTTAGTCAACCACGCTGGCCCAGTGCGGATTGGTGACTTCACATACACCTTTGAATTTCTTCGCAAATGTATGCAGGTTGCCCCACGATGTGTTCCTTCACCGTAGGACACCTAGCTAGCAAATAACTATATGTGCGGTCCCCGCGTCGCAGGCAAGGGCAAGCTGCGGCGGCAGCTGAGCGACAACGAGGTATGCTCGGGCCGAGCGCCGCTGGCGATGCCGATGTCGGCGGGAGCGGAGCCGCGAGCTGCGTTCTGCTGGCCGGCCGCGGCGCCGGCGGTAGCGGTGGCGGGGGAGCGGCGCGGGCGGCGGTACACCTTCGGCGAACTGAAGCACGCCGCTCCCTCCACCCCCGCCACTAGCTCCACCTCGAATTCGACGTCGACGTCGACCTCGAATTCGGCGTCGCCGGCTCCCGCGCCTTCGCCCACAGACTAGCGACCGTGCGACGCGATCCTGGTGACGGTGAAATACGTGAGTCGATTTTCGTAATTGAAGTGTACGCTTGAAATTTGTGACGCTAATGTGAAACACGCAGTGTCATTTTATTAGTGTTATTAAATGGTTTTTTTTTGTGGCAGCAACAAGAAAAGTGTATTAAATTTGCATTGATTTCGTAATTATCACAAAGAACAACGGTCACTTTCTTAGTGCGAATTTCACCCAAAAATATCAAAATTTAGAGATTATAAAAACTAGTTTAACTAATTGTACTGGTTAAAAAATGCATGTTGAAATTATTATAAAATTTTTTAAACCCCACATTGTGACAGTGTAACGCGTGAGCAGGAGGTGACGCAGTGGTGCAGTGGTTAGGGAGGGTCAGCCAAATGAAGCACCAATGGTTACGTCACTGATATATATTATAATAAAAGGAAAAGGCACTACTAAGTACTAATAAGTGCCTTTAAGATTTTATGATATTCGTTACATTATTTCGTCAGATTTATAGAAAAAGGTGCTGATAAAAATATTAATTTATATTAATTAGCCATCGCTACTTTACGGAAAGGCGAAATTAATTATGTCAAAGACATAACATTTAAAATGCAGTCAGGTTAGGCAGGAATGCAACGAGTTATTATATCTAGAGTATAGCACCTCGTTACAACATTAAAGAGATATTCAGGCTATAATATTATTGATAAGATACGCTTTTCGGACCGTATCTGGCTGTACGGATGCGTTCCGAATGGCGATGTTATCAAAGTCAGCGCGCTAAAAGTTGTTTCGAATCACGGTGAGCGTGCTGACAGCGTCCAACCTGACGTCATCGATGACGTCATTACGTCGGACGCTTGTGCTGTCAAACTACAGATGCATTCTGGCTCTCTCTATTTTTCGACTTTTTTGGGAACAGAAATGACCATTGTTCTTTAGTCTGTTCTGACATACAGCTAACTACACCTCGTGGCAGTTGGAATTATAGCTCTCAAAATTTTTGTGGACGAATTCCTCATACGAAGATTGGACTCCTTCCGTCTTATTACAAAACATTTTTTTTTTATTGCTAAAGGTGGCAGACGAGCAAGTGGCCCACCTGATGGTAAGTGGTAACCACCGCTCATGGACATCTGCAATGCCAGGGGCAAAGCTCAGTTGCTGCCTACCTGGAGAGAAGTGCTCTTTTTAAACCTCGTTTGAAGTTGGACATATCGTAGCGCTCAGGAAACACCGCAGCTGGGAGCTCGTTCCAGAGTCTGCATGGTCAAGTCCTGGTTTAAACCAGGACTATGTTGACGCTGTCTCTATCTATGTATATTAACACTAGTGAAAGCGCACTAGGTTTAAACCAAGACTAGCTTTAGACGAAGTTTAGTAGACCAGATTTTGTAATAAAACCACTTGTCTTGATTCTTAAATGCTCCGTTTGTTTTAGTCGTCCATTATACTATGGGTAAGGACGACAGCAGAAAGAAAGCCTACGTTTGCGATGAATAATATGTCCCGTGCAGTTGATTAGACTGAAAGTCAGCCTTACACTTGTCTTTTAAATAATAAAACAAGAAGTGGTAATTAAAAAAATATACTTTTTCATTGTGTAAACTAATTTCAAGCATATACTTTAACGAAAGAATGGACTTCACATTTTCTGACTCATATCTGTGGTTGTCACTGTCGGTTTGCGCCAACCCACTATGCAGGGTATAAGTGATTTAAACGCTACCTGAAAACTAAAAATTAATTCCGATGTATGAGTTATATTCCTTGAAGGCTACACTTTAGTATACTATAATAACACACATATTATGGCTGTGAACGACAGTTGAATACATTTAAATTAAAATTATAATCCCCTAAATTAACCTTTGAAGTTATCAACAGTTATCATCATATAGCGTTCAAATCACACTATACAAGCAGTGCACATGCATATGTTAGGAGATATAACAATGACGGCCGAATCCTTAGAGCCTTTTCACACTTGGTTTTTGAATAAATAACCGGAATATAAGCTTTACATGCCGCGGCATGTGATAGCTTATATTCTGAATTGTTTAAAACATACACCTTCCATGTATGTGAAAAGGTCTTGAGATTGTCTATGGTCTTTCGCTGTCATTGGTGCAGTTCGCACCGCGTGTCTATACCCCGCCCCACCCTAGGGCGTGGATAATGTATTGTAAATATTGTAATTTGCTTTTCGATATTAAGTCTTAACGTAACCTGCCACTGAAACGGACCATTTCTTAGTCTGAACTGGGGACTTCGTTCTATTCTTTAAAACTTTACCATATTAATATATTTGTGACTATATATTTTTTAAGTCACAACCAATATATCGCAATTCTGTATTTGATATTTGTAAAACGAGTGATTAATTTTTTATAATACTAGGAGCATAATTTAATAATACAACTTGGCAGAATGTTGTACAATGTCAACGACTAAAATCACACATTTCTCCTAAAGATTGTAGTCAAGACTATACTCATTGATGTAGATCTTGTGAAAGCTGGATAACGTTGAGATAAAAATTTAAAATCTTTAATAACTCATCTGATCTGCGAGGTCAGCTGTTAGTCAATCAAATGTGCCAATTTATCTGTCAATCAAATAAAAAAAAACTAATTGCTTCATCTCTGAGAAGAAGCCCGCGCTCAATTCTGACTAGAGACATGAACCTCGCCAAACTTAATATGTTGCCCACCAATAACAGGCTAGCAATGGTACCGTTTCATTGAACGATCTCTATAAATGAATCTCTATTTTTTCTACATGCTATGTATTGTACAAATTAACTCATACATGTGTAAAGTGTTCATGGACGAATAATTTTAGTATTTTATTGTGTAAGTATTTTGAATTGTTTTCAATGATCTATCTCATAATTAACTATGTAATTGTTTTTCGAACAAAGACTTGGGAATACATTAATTTTTAGGAGTACCTAATTATGGAAGTTTATAATTTATCTACTTATTCCGATAGTTGTCAATTAACATGTCAATATTTTAATATAAATTTAAAATATCATTCCAACATGTAATTTTAACAGCGGTCAAATCAATTTTATAGAATTCCATTTTTTAAAGATTTTTACAAAAACATTTTTTCACACATTATCCTCATATTACTTTTCATTATAGCAATAAATTTAGTTACAATGACTTTCAATTCGTTGGGAAACGATTATGGGTCTATGAACTCTTAGCCTTTTTCAAGATTTACGCCTCTGTAAAGCCCTTCGCCTCTACTCTACCTCTAAAACCATTTACGTTCTTCTTCGTAGGCAGACTAGTTTAAACATATACGGTCTCGTATTGCTGTCATCCTACGCACGACTTACGATACTCTCACGATACGAACATACACCCTAAGGCTAGAAGTTTGAGTACCGTTTCAGTACGTTTCAGTACCGATCACGTATCCGAGCATAACCTTGAGTCTTCTTCTTATCCCATTGTATGCGGCCACGTCCCAGTTCCGTACACGTACGTCATCACTGGCAACACGCACGAATTGAAAACTCGTCTCGTGACACTGCTTCCCGAAGCAACCCAGTATATTCTACTTCTACTTTCTCGGACCATTTTCAATTCTCGCGGGAACGCTGCCCAGCCGAGTTGGATTTGTTGATTTACCGCTTTCTGGAAGGTGGACTTACCAAACTGGACTAATGAGCCCAAGAAAACTCCAATGTAGAGTCCCTGACCATCTCGGGAGTGGGTACTACAAAGGAATTTGGCATTTTGTCTTGTCCATGTCAATTTTAAGAACTCATTGAAATTCTGGATGGAAAGTAGCTTATAAACTCAATATCCTCGGGGCTTGAGCTATTTCCATACAAAATTTCATTAATATCATCTCGAGAACCTTGAAAAAATAGAATTCTATAGAATTGTTTTATCTTTTTAATCAACATAATCAGATACTCGTACCTAACTCACCAAATATTTTTTTATAAATATTGAAGTTGCTAAAATACTGAAGATATACATGTTTCTAATAGTTTCTCATATCTTTTAGGACTAGGGATAACATGGCTGTTGTTAAATTTAGTTCTGTTTTATCTGGGATGGAATTTTATTAACATACACCACGTTCACACGTTCTGTCTGACAATATGATAATGCAAGGCATTATATAATGTGGTATTTACTTTTAGAAAATCCTAATTATTTTAAAAGTTTTAGTCCTGGCATTTAGTTATTATTTAAAAAAGTAGAAGTTCCCCACTAAATGGTTTGATTTAGGTAAGATTATTGTCTAGGACTCAATTTTTTGAAAGGTTGTATTTATTTATGAATTAAATTAAGTGCATAACTACGTCGCGTATTATAAATATTGTGTATACATTACTATTAAGTACAGCGTTTTTTCTGTCTCAGGTATTTTTCAGAACATTTTTAATATCCAGTTTTTTAATTAATCGTTCGAAGTGTCACATACCATCGCCGCTGCGTAAAGGTGAATGAGCTTTCTGTAGGGAGGTAAGGGTAAAATGTAAAGGCTATTATGAAATTGACATACAATGCGATACTAAAAGTATTGGAAATGTTACAAATTTGTATTGAATGAAACTATCGATATATTGAATCTAGTGTTATTGTTTATCTTATTGAAATCTAAGTCTATGCTCTATGGTATCTTCCTTAACGATTCTTGTGTACTAAAATGTTAAAATTATGAATTTCAAATCTAAAAGCGTTTAGATTCTATGGAACTATTTAATGGTTTTGTAGTATGTATATTATTACTTCTTATGGTATTTCTTACGATTATATGAGAGTCAAATTCATACGTTTATTTGGTATTTATGAATTTGATTTGATGTTTAATGATAGTAAACTTCCAGGTCGACAGCTGTTCAAATAATTACCCGACCATTATCATTATATTTGTTAAAAGTGCCTTATGAACGAGTCATCGCATTCCTACCTACATTCCGGACAACAGAAATAATAATTATAGTCATTGTTTATAAACAATCTTTAATATTATTTTATTATTGTACTAGATGTAATTATTAACAATTAATAGGAATGATGTAAAAATTGATGTTGTATTTTACTTGTATTTCAGTACTTAATTAGTCTGTGATAGAATATGTTTTTACAGTCTATGTCTGTTGTGTAGTCAGTCTTCATGCTTAAGTAACATAACTGTGTCAGTTATAATTATCCATAATGATTAAAGACAAATACAAATTTGTAATAAATTCATTTTCTAACTTTTTTACTTTGTTCTGCGTTTCTAAAGAATAAAAAGGATCCAACATACACTTGATTTTTATTAATTCAGATCCAGATATTACTACGGGTCGTTACAACACCAGAAAAATTATACACATTACACATATACCTGTAACTGAAACCTATTTTTTATATTGCTTTATACACAGGGACCGGACCCGGTTACCGTTATAGCCGGTAACCTTAGGGTTTTGATGGGGTATTTTATAATGCTGGGTTTTTAAACCCTTTGCCTTACGGTAAGCTTTCAAACGGCTTACCGGTTTACACATTAATCCCTTCGATTGAATTAATTCGGGTTACCGCTAACCGATATCAAAAACCCCCAAATGGGTTACCGTTCTAAACGCTGATTAATTTGTAAAAAATATTTTAGACCTTAGGTATATCGCGTGTAGATTGCTTTTGCACCGCATATTTGCCGAAGGTCGCAACCGAACTCTGGCGTTATTGCGCCCGCAGTGCTATTTCAATCGCTCGGTGTGCGTGAGGGAAAGGGTTACCCTAACCCGAACAGTAAGCGGTTAAGCGCATAAACACTAAAAACCTTTAAGATTGGGTAAGCGGTAAATTATTGTTGTGGGTGGTAACCCCTATTTTACGGGTTATCGTTATTGTTGGGAAACCTGTTGAACGGCTTACCGAGCCCACTGGGTTACCATACGAATAGGTTACCCTTTCGAACGGCTTAAGCAAATGAACGGGTTTTCCGGTCCCTGTTTATACATGGACCTACAAAAAAATAGCTTTATATTACTAAATCCTAAGCAATGATATTCCAACTTATACTTCGCCGTTCAGTAAATATATAAAAAGTTATGTTTCAAAAATATAAGAAATAATTTGTTACTTCTAATCATGCCTTCGAAAAGGTAAGATTTCTTAAAATTATTTACAAAATTTAAACATACATTTGTATTTATCGCAATGTTAATAGTAGATTAGTAGCTAAGGGCTGTAAGGCATCAATTGCAGCCCGAAATAATTGCAAGGGTGCAATTGGTGCTTACACCCGAGCTAACTACTCTGCTTTACATCTCTCATGTTCGGTAAGTAGGTCCTTATTACCCCCAAATGGGGCTTGTAGGTGACCAATTAGCGCTCTAGGGTAATAATGTAGCTTGGAAAGCCCTAGGGCGGTAAGTAATTAAAAAAAACACTTCACTATTTCAAAAAGTTTGCGTACCATCATACTGGCAATAAATTACTTACCGAACATGAGAGATGTAAAGTTTATAGGCATTTAAACGGCCGGTATTAAGATCAACGACTTTTGATCTTAATACCGACGATTGCTATACAATGATGCACCCAAGTAGGACTGCTACTTGGGTGCATCATTGTATCGCAATCCTTGTTCCTGTCAATGCGAACGCAACCATAACCGATATAAGACATTTAGGTTCGCAACATAGCGCTTCAACCTCGCTTCAACCAAGTATGACAAAGATGTTTTCCCGTTATAAATGTTTTCTATAAGACTTTCCACTGAATGTCAAGAGGATGAGGATGCTGTGTCAGCCATATCTAGATCCACTTCAATAGAAAACAAATATTTCAAACTCGTTTGTGCTACCGACTATACAACAAAAATATCATAACGATACTTATTGACTGAAGTACAAAAAATATATAAGCAATAGGGATGATGACTGAATTCTAATTTTCACGACTTGTCATAAAATATTAAAATATCGTAGAAAAAGATACAATCCTGTGTAATTAGAATTAAAATCGGCTTAGAAATACATTAGATACAAGCATTTTAAGTTGTTAATTTGGAAGTTATTAGACAGAGAGATCCGACATCAACCGTGACGTCATTGTTTAATACGGCCATATAAACTCCATGTAAACTGCCGTTTTGCTAGAAAGAGATAGAGAAAAAAGTTTAATAACTTATATCTTGGTTGTTTTTTTAGTTATTCGAAAACCGATTTTTTCTTTCAGTTTATTATATGAATGAAATTCTATTAAAGCAAAAAAAAATTTTAGTCATCTAGCCTATTAAATCCAATTGAGTTGGGTATGACGGCATAAGCTGTAATATGATTGTTCGTAAAATAAATATAATATAATAAATCACTCCTTAGAATCTAGAACTTTACCTCACAATAGCGCAAAGCTAATCCTTTACCTAATATTCCTCATCCTAAAAATCTCAACAAGTTTTGACCAATATTCATTTCTCCTTCTCCTCTAAAGTTCTTGAAGCATTTATGCATCACAGGCAACTGGGGAATTTAGAATAGGCGGATACTGACAGTACTGATGCCTATTATAATGCCTCTAATACTTTCAGTCATAAAATCCTTCTCACCATGTTGTCTTGGTTAATGGTCTCTGATGGCGAAGTGAAGTGGTTCTCGTCCTATCTTGGAAACGCTATCAATCAGTTTTAAGTGATAATTCTTTATCATCCTGGTGCAACCTAGATTCTGGCGTTTTTTTTTTCAATTTTTATAAATTTTATCACTTCCGTTCTTCTCTGTTCGTATCACCGGTATACTGATAATCTTCATCTAAGCGAACAAGAAAGTATGGAGCACTTGAATGATGCCATCAACCAACTAAACTTGAACCTCCAAAATATCAAATTATGGTCAGAAAAGTTTGGAGCTGCAGTCAAAATGTCAGGCTGTCATACTTGGTAGTCCACGGGTAATTGCTAGGGTTCCCAATTTAAGCCTTCAGCCGCTTATTATCACCGTAAATAGTCACGTAAACGGACCTCGGTTTATACATCGACTGCGCTGAATTGACGAATTCAAGTGGGTAACGTCTGCAAGCATGTTAACCGAATGTACTATCGCCAAAAAAACCAACACCATCTAAAACCAAGGCAATGTTAGTCCAAACTATAATATTTCCCTTAATCAACTATGGCAATGTGTAATAATAATGTGTAACAAACGATCGAAACGGTACGTACCCGTACGACTACTATCCCCCCACTCGAAAAACATATTACATTCATTTAATAAAAAAATATTCTGTTTTCACATAAATGTATGTATCTTATACACGGTTATTTTTTTATCACCCTGGAAAATTTTAGGGACGCTTCAGGACACATCCATAATTATATAAAAAAATGAAATAAAAAATTTAAAAAAAACTTAAAAATAATTTAAAAAATCTCAAAGGCATTTTTTGGATTTTTTAGAAAATTAATATAAAATTAAGTATGCGAGTTATTCATATTTAAAACATTCTAATACCATCCCCCCTAGCACATCCATCAAAACACGATATGATAAAGCGGTTTATCGCGGTGAACTGTCAAAAGATAATAGGGTTTCGACGTAATTTGACAGTTCACCGCGATAAATAAAATTATCATATCTTGTTTTGGTGGACGTGCTACGGGGGCTGGTCGTGAAGCCTCCTTTAAATTTTCCAGGGTGATAAAAAAATAACCGTGTATATCTGTTCTATAACAAAAAGAAGAGTTTCACATTATGTACTGCATAGCATATACACGGTGTTTCATAATAACCAATAAATATTTTATCGTTATCTAAAACTAATTATTAAATTGTGTTTACCCGTAATGTCATTCAACCCAAAATTTTCATGTAAGTATATCATAGTATCATCATCATGTCTATGATTATGCAAGCAAACAAACAAATGCGCGTGCAGGACTGAGAGGAGAGACCGACTTCATGTCGATCAACGGGTGAGACGTAAACAAACCAACTACCAACCCGCATTTGGACAGCGTATCAGCCATCATGACCTACAAAAAATATCTGAAAAATATTTTTTTTTTCAGGTCCGTGGTATCAGCATTTGAGCGACCTAATATTTGTTTGAGTGTCAACGTTACGTCCTGCATTTTTTCAATATTTGGCAAATTATTTATTTGGGGCAAATTATTATGGGGAGCGGCATTTTATCTTAAATGAAGTGTTTCGAATAGAAAAACCACTTTGAAAAATACTAAAATGAGCAGAGCACTTTGGTTCAAATTTTTTGAAAATGTTTGGTATTCATTTTTGAAAATTAATAACACAAATTATTTAGCACGTCTAAATATTACGTCACATCAAAATCAATCAAGCATATATGCAAGATTGCTAGCATACGAGGAAATAAACAAGCATGCAAGCAAGCATACAGCATGCAGTTTGATGCTCCGCTGTGTGTGGTCACAAGTCCGTATTTATGCAAAATGGAACCACACCACAAATTTCGATTTTTACTTTTTTTGGAGAATACTGAATCAAAGCGCTCAAAATTTCATATACAAAAAAGAACCACATGATTTTTGCCTTGGAACCTTGGTATACTAAAAGCAGAACAGAACCAACAGCAACAATAAACTCTACATAATAAACAAAACCGAACCACAACACAATAGGACTCGATTATTCAAAATAATAAATGATATTACTACCAGGGCATTTTATGCAAAACAGATCCACACATACTTGGGACCATTATACATTACACTTACTTCTATTATTAACAATTACTTTTAATACGTTAAATGGAACCAAGTTTCTCTGGTTTCGTTACGCGTAAAATAAATTCATAATTAAAATGCTGATTTTTTTTATAAAATGGAACCAAACGTCTGTGATTCTATTATGCATAACGTTTTGAAACCTATTTTGAAACCTATCATCGTTCAAAGGTACCAAATGATATGACTAGTTAGGTACAGTTTATTTTATTGCGTGTATAGCTCAGTGTAGAAAAAACTTTAAGGGTTTTTTTACTAAATTAATTCTTCACAGACTCGTAGTCCGTGCTCTTTTCATTTATATTTTTTCTTTTTGATCTATTCTATATATTATTATTATATTAAGACTTACGACTAGGTACTTTTCACTCCTATTCTAAGGTAAGTTGTGCAACTGAATACATTTAGTCATCTATTCTTAGTTGAATATGTATCTAATATTGATCCTTTTTTTATATCTATGGATAATTTTCCACTAAAGTGCCGGTGTGTCTAGTTGCGGGAAGATCACGTGGCTCCTCAACAACTTCCATATGAAGGAAGTCATGATCATCACTAGCAAACTCGAGACGGCAAAGGAACTGTCGGACAAAGTAACGACTCGATTCGGGGCGGTCGAGAATCCTTGCCTCGGTCCTCATAAATGAGGTTGGAGCACCAAAGTGCCTTTTAGTGGATGAAGCTCCCCTAGTCCATTTTGGAGCTTGTTAGAAGTGAACTAAAGGAGAAGAGAATTGGTACTACTGACTGACACGAATCAGATACCCTCCATAGACAGAGAGCCTGTTCGAAATGCGTTACAGAAGTTCTGCTGCCATTACGTCTGTTACAGAAAAGCTATTCTGCACACACAGAAGTTCGATGGATGTAGTGTACGCCCTCTGAAACATCTACGTACAAACATTCACACATCACGGTAAGTACTGTGGTGACCTTCTTGCATCTATGACACCGCATTCCACCTTATTGCGTAGATATGCACGATGGCAAGGAATGTCACCCGTTATAAATATAGATTATTCTGGAAGATTAAGGGACGAGTATTGATAGTAAGTTTTTAGACAGACAATCACCAAGAATTAAACGTGACACATTGTAATGAGAGTTGAGTAATATAACATATTGATATATACCTATATGGTTTAAATTAACGTCCCAAGTTCCCAACGATCCCGGAGCGCGCATAGGGCGCTACAGTACTGAGGTCCATGACATGCAGCATGGCACCGGAGGCGGTACTATGAAGGGGCGACGAAAATATTCTCTTCCTTACCTTAAGATAAGAAAAAAGCGTATGGGAGGGATGGGTTCGGCACCGACTGACGATCCATGAAACATTTAGTCCCTATGTTTCATGGATCGTCAGTCGGTGCCGAACCCACGTGGTTGTGTTCAGAGGAGCAGAAAGGAAGAACCCTGGCCACGATAGTGTCTCACACGCGGTGGTTGCCATAACCAGGAACACGGTATCCTGCACCTACTTCTACGGGGAGCTGAAAGAGGATGACGCAATTAGACTTCTCATTGCCCTTCCCAGCACAATAACAGATGAAGTGGTCACAGAGTACCTACAATGATAAAATAGTGCTTTAAGCACTATCAGGCGCAGCGACCTTGGTGTAAGTAAAAAAAGAGTCCCATCAAGTTTTAAAAATAAACAATAATCCTGGAAACCGAAGCGGACACGTTACATATATGTATACTATAAAGGCATAAACAGGAAAATGTTAGCACAAGTTACTTAGAAATACTAATATAATAATAGGTCTCTATATGTATTATTTTTTTGTGAATTAATGTTTTATTACCATACAATAAATACATAGTTTCATTTTAAGCTTTAATTGTGGTTCTTTTTTGTATAAGAGAAACCCATCAATTAGTAAATGTTAAAACGAACCACATTCACATTTTTTTAATTATCTTGAAATTTTAAGAGTATTTAGAGCATATTTATATACATATATTTAAATAAGTAATCTATCAATAAATTCAGATAAAATAAATAGTAATTTTACTTCATCTAACAGAGCTGCACATATTTTTGTAAATCCTTCGATATTTCAGAAGCGTGTGTTTGCTGGGTGGTTCCTTTTTGCGTAAATACGGACTTATTATCTAACCTACAGTGATATCCTATAAGTTTTTCTCTTTACGGGGAGCTTCCGCCCACGGACCCCCGAGCAAGCGGGCTGTGCCCCTTGCACCCCCGCTCATGCAGGCAAGCAAGCAAGCAAACAAACAAGAATACAAGCCTGCAGCATGCAAGCCAGCATGCAGCATGCAGTTTGATACTCTGTGTGCGGTCACAATAGGTATCTAACCTTTTTTTTTAGGAGGGGGAATCTCTTTACGATTCAACAAGAGACTGAAAAGCTGACAAAGCCGCCCCTTGGATATGCCATTGGGCTCGGGTGTAAACCCCATACCTGGCTAAACCCTCATAGAGACACGATCGGGATCGGCGCTAGCCATTCCTCGAGCGCACCCCCTGGAGACAGACCCAGCGGTGAGCCAGCATTCCAGCACTACTGGGCCATAACCTAAATATTGAAAATTGGTGAAACGTAGTTCGGTAAAATGCTACCTAATGTCAAATGATATTTCGATGGTCAAAAAATATGGCAAACAATACATGTCAAGTTCCCCTGTCAAACTATTTTCGCCCGAACGAATATTCGCATCGAAGAGAACCTTGGTAAGGAAATATGCGAAATTTCGTTCGAATTTTTTTCGTAGAAATAGAGTAGACTTCCTGACTGCACCAATTCGTCGCCCCACCCCCATTCGAATTCGCGCGCATCAAACAATCTGTAGTTTGCATTAAAAATCGTATCAAAATTAAAAACAAAGGACCTCAAATAGAATATTAGTTACCAATAAATCATTAATAAAGCAGCTTACAAAACGGTGCTTAAAGTAAACTTTTAAGTAGTTCGTTATATAAAACCTCATTTAAAAAGTCGTCTCTATCTATAGTCGCTCACGTAGGTACCTAGTAATTTAGTCGCGCGTTTAAAATTTTAATATCCAATATCGATTATTCATAAGTTCACAACCCACTTTTTGTAAGCTCGTTCTGGATTTTATTATTAATAAATATTCGTCGTCAGTTTAGTTAATTTTTCGCTTACTCAAATTCATTCCGTTTTTAAGTTATTAAAATAGTATCTCATTATCAGTCGCTACATATTTTTTTATGCGATCGTTTTATTATTCCACTTCAAAAATTAAATAAATACCTAGATAATAGTGGAAATGTTGCATATGTACCTACCTATGTTAATGCCATATTAATTCGTTAGGTATCTACCTACCTATATGTATAATAATAGTAACACACGACCAAATAATTTAATTTTTAATATTTGATTTTACTAAACCAAATATGTTTACTTTACGTTTACGTTACGTCTGGTCTAGACGTAAACATTTACAAAGTAAATTTTATAAATACACTTTTGCATCTAACTAAAAACAAAATTCAAAATTTTCAAAACTCTTACAAAAAATCTTAATCTAAGTAGTTATCATAATAATGTCCACCGTCAGCTATACAACCTTCATGAATACATTTAAATGCCATTCGACCTTCTTTTGTTTTTACTGTCAAATCAAAACCGATATTGTCAATACGACATTTTGGCAAAATTGTAGACAATTTCATGAGTTGTTTTCAAGGATCAAATATTAAATTATGGCTCCTATTCGGTACAGTCTCCATTATGAAGATTATTCCGAACACATTATGTCTAGATTTGGTAAATTATTGCAGATGCAGTCTTTAGTTGACATGACACTTATGTGTAGCTCTCACACCTTACGTGTGCATAAAGCTGTGCTTGCAGCAAGTAGTGCATATTTTCAGGTAATAGTTTCGTCTTTTGTTATTTGTTTTTTATTTTACTTAATTTTTATTCATTCTTATCAATTTGTTATATCATTATTATTCTATACTTTATATGTATTTACTATAGGAAGTATTACAAAAGCAAACTGGAGAACCGCTCATAATTTTAAAGATGCGATTCAGCGTTTTAAAATGTCTCGTTGAGTTTATGTACTGTGGAAAAACTCAGTGCTTGGAAGAGAACTTGGATGAACTTGTTTCTGCGGCGCAATTTTTAAAAATTAAAGGACTTTCAAAAGTGACGAAAGAAGGCCTTGGTATTACTGATCAAAGTAAGTTATTTGCTAAAGTTGATGATGTGCCTACTTATGTTTGTTATACCTACACGACCAGTTCAAAGTATAAAGTTTCTACGAATAGATCGTTATGGTTTTTTCGATTTTTAGGCGAAGTTCCACTTTTCACGCCACCGGTTGTCATAAGTCGACCTCCGCAGTCGCTCTTAGACTTGCATACACAGGTGAATAATTTGTTATACATTGAATATTTTTAATCCGTTTTCATTGGTTGTTATTTAAGTGGCACTAAAATACTCATCAAATTTTGATTAAGTAGGTATTTCAACCTTGCCCTATTTGTATATATGTACCTACTTTATAATTGTCATGATTACTTTTAGGTCACTAATAATAGCTATTTTATGTATTTGTCGTAAGACCATAAAAGCCTGTGAAAAATAATAAATAAATTTCAGAATTTCCCTAATAAACTTAACAAACAAATTACGTTAGAGGCAATCGACACAAATTCATCGAAAAAAGACATTGATAGTTTTCTTTGCGAAACTTAATGAATATCAATAATTTTTTTTTACTTTGTTAGTAGGTTAGACATAGTTAAAATAAAACGATGTCATCTTTTTGTAAATTTTATAGTATCTACGGTATTATACCGTAGATACTATAAAATTTACCTTTATTCGTTTTGATTTTCCTCCATCTGGTATCGCCATGGTACGCCCTGTATACCTACAAGATGAATGTCGATGTTATACTCAATCCTCGAAGCTGCGGCGCTCCTAGGTTTGACTAGTCAATCCTCAAGTCTGACTTGAAGTCAGACTTGAGCCCAAAGCCCAAACAAATGAAGTTTTTCGGCCTCTGACTAAAGAATTTTCGTCAAACCTAGAGGAAACTAATTTGGTCAGGCAAACGTCAAAACTCAATTTAATGAAATCGGGGTTTGACCAGTCAAACTTCAATTAGGTATTAGAAAGTAGTTTGTTAAATTAGGTGTAATACATTTTTTTAAAATTTTAATGTTTATTGTTGTTATATTGTCTTAAAATACAAAAAATTGTCTTTATTCAGACATGGTGAGGCATTGACATTTAGAATTGCACAATACGTCAGATCTCTGATGGTGCGTTCCGAATTGCGATAAAAGCGATAATATCGCGAATCCGACCAAATTAAATCGTCACAAAATTTAGGGGCTATTGAATCAGTAGGATAGGTTGTGACTTTGGTCGTATTCGCGATATTATCACTTTTATCGTTTTACGGAACGCAGGGTTACATTTACATAAAATTTTGAAGAGCATTTTTTGTTGCAATTACATTTTATAAAGCCTTGGGCCCCAAATTTAGAATGTTTTTGCACTTATTTCTCTTAGAGACAGCTTTACGTGGGGCACGTTGTTTTCTTGTGGTACGTTTGGCATAAATCCAAGTAATGGTTTACGCACTCTTTTGTGACATTTGCATACTTTTTATTTATGGCTTTCATTGTGAGGTTTCTACCACCATGACCACATTCCAGATGAGCACGTTCAATCACGTCGAATAACTCGTCGTCTGTAACGTAGTATTGTATATTTTTTGTATCTGACAATGGGTTAATAATTTTTTTCGTCCCCAAAACACACAAAATCGTAGCGTTTGAGACGGCGATACTGTAGTTACGTTTTCTTTTTATATACTTTAGCTGATTCTACCTCACAGATAATTTGCTCATACATCTGTTTATTTTTTATATGAAATGAAAACTTATCTTTATTCAAATTAAGTATTAATTTTTTCCGTAAACTTCACTTTTAAACCTTCTTCATCCACTTTTTCAGTAACACCACTATTTGATTCACTCATCTTTAATCTTACACACCCGCACGCTTAATGTGAAATGAAAAAAAAAACATGAAATGATAAAATAATTTACAGAGAAAGCAAAAACTTGCTTGCATGAACACCGCAAGTATAAACTTACTTATTCAAACGTGTTACAAGTACAGTCGACGTTTGACCGAGTCTGCCTGTCGCTTTTAGGATCGACTAGGCAAAGCCCGAAACAGATTATTTCACTTTCGACGTTTGACTGAAAAGTTAGGAACTTCTAGGTTTGACTAAAAATACTTTAATCTAAGGCCGAAATTGGAATTTATTTCGGGGTTAGCCCGAAGGCTTTGGTCAAACCTAGGATAAACCAGTAATTCCGCGAAGATACTGCATATCGACCTTTGACTATGACATCGACATAAAACGTATACGTCGGGCTGGGCGATAGCCCTGCTATATGAGGCTAGTGAAAACATCGTTAAGGCACATAACTAGTTGGGTTTATATTAATACTTGTGTTGTCACTGCAGGTATTGGTTGTAAATGGGATATTAAATTTCAATATATGATAATTCTTATTTATTGTTTTGTATTAATTTATTCGTCTTTTAATTAGGAGGAACCAAAGTGTCAACCTCAAGCATCCTTCCCGCCTCCGACAAACTCCAACCCACCAGCAGAGGCTTTATCAAGGACGAATAAGGTTTTTTTTTCACAATACTAAACTAAATGCAATTACGTAATCTCGCTGATGATGAAGTCTTATAGATATCTTATTTAATGATTTTTTTTAATTAGTCCTTTCTATTTTCATGGTTCTTACACACTTTTGTTGAATTTCGCTTAAATGTTAAAATGAGCGAATTAACAAATCGTAATCTTATCCATTGCGCGCTTCTTAATATTATTACTAGGAAATCTCAAGTCTTGTCATTGCCACTTATTGCTGTCACGTTGAACTTGAAACCACTCTATACTCTCTATAACTTGTCGTTGTATTAAGCTCTTTTGCTTGTTGCAAACCTATAAAGCTTGTATTAGGCAGTAGGTATGTTTGAAATATAAATGTAATTGGAATCAATCAATCAAAAAAAATTTTAAAAGAATAACCGTGGTAAATTTGCTTAGGATATGGTTGTCCGCATACCGTTCGACATTGAAAATGGAGGTGGCACGCCGACCGGGGCGGAGTATATGGACGGCCCGCGCGTCATTAAGCCAAGACGGGGCAGACCTAGCATGAGGGTAAGAATCCCTTACTAATATTATAAACGCGAAGGTTTGTAAGTATGGATGTATAGATGTTTGTTACTCTTTCACGCAAAATCTCAATGGACATAGATGATATTTTGTAGGTAGACGAATTACGACATAGATTAACATCCTGTATGGCTTAAATGGTTCTAAATTATCTATACTTACTTCGCCTTAAAGCTTTGCACTCATCTTCCAATCGCTCTGTATAGGCTACTTTTTATCCCGGAAAAGTAAGTAGTTCCTGCGAGAAAGTATATTTACAGTATTTTCTTTGAACTTTTTAGGCGAAGCATAGTTCGCGGGCACATCTAGAGTAGTTATTAATACTTATACCTACTGCCGTCGTAACAAAAAGATCACTAACTAACATTTTTATATACATATTCGAGATCAGGTAAAAAGCTACATTTCTGTCAATTTTTTTGTAATATAATTTTTCCTTGAAGATCTTAGAAAATAGCATAAGCTAAAATGACCATGGTTACCTTTTATCGCAGAAATCACCTCTTAAGGGGGAGAACATGGGGAGGAAGTTTGTATGGGGAAACAATAACCGCTGAACCGATTTAGATGAAATTTGGTATGGAGATAGTTTGAGTTGTGGGAAAGGATAAAGGGTATAAAAAGGGTGGGGTGGGGGGGAATTTGTAAAGGGAATAAAAAAAAGGATTTTCACGCGGATGAAGCCGCGGGTAAAAGCTAGTAATTTATAAAAAACAGAGGAAAAAACACATGAACAGTTAAATTAGTCCTGTGAATGTTATTGAGTTGGCATGACATATTAGCATCAAAACTATACATGTATGGAATAAGGGGTAGCGTACTCGATCTCGTAAAATCATTCTTGAGCAACAGAGAGCAAGCAACTGTTATCACAAAAATTTGCCCTAAATCTAAAACAGAAAATAACTATCAATCAGACTACAGAACAGTTCAATATGGTGTACCGCAGGGTAGTGTGATGGCTCCATTGCTATTCCTAATATATATAAACGACTTTCCGGCAGCAGTAAAAACACCAATGATTTTATTTGCTGATGACAGTACAGCAATATTCACAAATAAAAACTATCAAACTCTTGAAAAGGAAATTAATGATACACTTTATTCTATTATATTTTGGCTTAAATCTAACAACTTGCAAATAAATTTAGATAAAACTTGTTTAATGACATTCCGGAACAGGTTGAAACCCCCTCAACTTAATGTTAATTATAATGGCAAGAAGATTGACGAAGTCGAATACACAAAATTTTTAGGTTTAAATATTGACTGTAACTTGAACTGGAAAATGCATATAGAGAGCGTGTGCAACAAATTAAGCCGGTTCTCGTATGCTCTTTATATGCTCTCAAAAATAGTAGGTACCTCTACGGTGGTGACCGCATATCATGCACACGTAGCATCTATTTTGAGATATGGTCTGATTTTCTGGGGAAACTCAACGGAAAGTGTCGCTGTATTTAAAGCACAGAAAAAATGTATTAGGTCTATTTGTAAACTAAAGCAAACGGATAGTTGTAAAGAATACTTTCAACAGTTAAAGCTTTTAACTTTACCTTGTATGTATGTTTATGAAACAGCAATATTTATCAAAAAGAATTTACATTTATATAAGAATTTTAATAGTGCTAGACATAGATATAAAATACATCTACCCCCTAATCAAACATGGCTGATGAATAATAGTGTATTTTGTAAGGCACCACAAATATATAATAGGCTTCCTATCGACCTCTTGCAAATAGCAAATATTAATAAATTTAAACGTAAGCTTAAGATGTTTCTGGTCAGTAAAGCATATTATAGTATCCAAGAATTCATGGAAGCTAGAAATTAATTAAAACTCCCTATGGATTTTATAATTTTATTTAGTTGACCATAGTATGACATATTATTTTTATTTAATCTAGTTGACCACAGTATTGAGTGTAATTATTATTTAATCTAGTTGACCATAGTATTGAGTGTTATTATTATTTAATCTAGTTGACCATTGTATTGAGAGTTATTATTATATTATTATGCACAACATTGTTTCAATTCATAAATGTATATTAATTTTAATTAATTGATTTATTTGACATGATTTTTTTTTGACATTAGATTCCAATAATTATAATTCAGCATGATATAATTCCAAACTGACCTAAGTATTTGCACACCTGACGGTAAAATATGGAAATGTACTTCTTTTTAATGTAAACACCACAAATGGACCTGTATTTCGCAAATAAATGATTTGATTTGATTTGATTTGATTTGGGGAGGGCTGCTTTAGATCAAAACCATACAATCTGCCTCCAGGTTTAAAACGCCGTGTAGATACCTCTTACCTATGCACATGCTGGTGGCACGAATAATGTAAATTATACTTAATTCTTGACCTTAGCCTACCCATCACTATTGATGACGTTCTCTGCGAACGATGAACAAACAAATGCAGCAGGGGCAAGGACTCCATCGACGGAAGTTACGATCAAGGGGTGTAAATGTAACGTGTCGCATTTCGCATGCTTCATAATATTTCCTTTACATCTCTCATGTTCGGTAAGTAGGTCCTTATTACCCCCAAATGGGGCTTGTAGGTGACCAATTAGCGCTCTAGGGTAATAATGTGGCTAGAAAAGCCCTAGGGCTGTAAGTAATTTATTGACAGTATGATGGTTAGATGTACGCGAACTTTTTGAAATAGTGAAGTGTTTTTTTAAATTACTTACCGCCCTAGGGCTCTCCAAGCTAAATTATTACCCTAGAGCGCTTATTGGTCACCTACAAGCCCTATTTGGGGGTAATAAGGACCTACTTACCTCACAATCGAGATGTAAAGCAGAGTAGTTAGCTCGGGTGTAAGCACCAATTGCACCCTAATTATCTCGGGCTGCGATTGATGCCTTACAGCCCTTAGCTACTAATCTACTATTTCTTTTCCTCTTCAGCAGATTAAAGTAAAATGATAAAATAAAAAGTCATATTTGACTAATTAAGTCTTTACTGTGTAGCAATACTATTTTTACTATACTTACATACCTTTTTAATTTGCTAAGTAGAAAAAAAAAAGTGATTTTTTTTAAATATTAGGTCCATAGATATGAAATTGGCGTTTTGCCGTAGGGGAAGGTGGCCTAAAATGGGTAAGCTAAGGAAATGGTTAATAAAATCTATAAATTACCTTTATAAGAATTTTTTTTTACGTTATGAGATAGAATATTTATCGAGCATCAAAATAAAACATAATATGATGGCACCATATATCAAATATTTATGAAATAAGATAAATACAAAACCCTTTTAAAAACCCGTTTTGCCCACGTGTGCCTAAAACGGGTAACCCTCTTCGGGCAAAACAGGTATGCTTAGGATAGAGTCATATTTGGACAGGCTATAACATGTATATATTATAATTAGTAAAAAACTGAAATTGTAACATATTTTTGCAGGAAACTTTGTTCAGAAATCTTTTTACATTGAAAACTAACTTACTTTATATTTTTCTAAATAAAGAAAAATATTAACAAATGTAACAAATGTTAATTAACCTACTTATAACAAATTCAGTCTTTAACCATAACATTTTTAAATAATTTGAATCTTTAACAAAGAAAAATCAAAATAAGATGAACTTAACACTTTTCTATATCATAACGGGTAGGTAGTAGGTACCCGTTTTGCCCTACTCGTTTTGCCCAAGAGCACATACAATAACCTCAAATTGGAAGGTAATACCGGTGAACTTTCTACCTTAATTTAATGTTAAATAGTGCTAAAATAAGATGGTAACACAAATAGCATGATTCGTATAAAGATTTTTGACTAATCGTAAGACACTTACCTTTATTTTTTTAATAAAGTCACTAAAAAACTTTCGTTGCATACACCTACGCTATTACACGACTCCGGCATCCGAGCGAAACTGATCGAAGTTCGTCGACGTTCGGGAAATCTCGGAACGCTTGATACAGCAGTGTACGAGTACTTACCCGTTTTAGGCGGCCTACCCGTTTTAGGCTACCTTCCCCTACTGGCCACTTTGATCTCAAATATCTTCTCTATAGTTAGGAATTCCAAATTCAAATATACCTATACAGCTATTTACTTATGTATTTGTGTTTCGAAAATTATAATTCACTTGTTTTTTCCTCAATTGTTTTGGACTTTTCAATCATTTGTTTTGTTTTCGATTTTTTTGGAGTCAATTTTCGCTTGAGGCATGGTTTGGCTGGTTTGGCAGGGTTCAGACATTGCGATGAGCGCTTCCGATTATCGTACAGGACCCACTTTTCATCAAAAGTAATGATGCGATTCAAAATACCTTCATTGTTGTGCCGGTTATTGCCTTCAGCTCAGAATAAGGGATTATTGCAAAAGAAACAACCAACTTAAAAACAACATATAATGCCTCTTAAATAACCTTCGGTACACCAATGTAAATCACTAGAAATCGCACATAGAACTTCCTAAACAATCGAATAAAACTATTACTCACACGTTTGTTTTGTGATCTCCTTTCTATCCTTTAGGTTTATCCTTTCTCAGCCACGTTTCGAATCAGAATAGCCTTTTTTCACCTTCTTTTTCGTTATGCTACCTCACGATGCTTGCAAACGAACGAACGAGTGAACGGGAGAATGCACGCGTGAAACACCGAATTGTTAGTCAATTGATTATTTACTTTACTTCAGCGTTATTCAATATTTATTCTGATTTGTTAGAAATAGACAGTAAATATTATAATCATACTGTAATATATTTGTTGACTGATATTTATCGGTATATGTTTCAATAGCACAGGAAATGCATAATAAGATTGAACGAACGAACAACAAACAAGATGAGTCTGTCTTTTCTGCTTATTATTAATATTTTATAAAAAGATATGCAAATATATTATGTATGTTTATAATGAAGCTAATAGCTCGGCCATCCTGTTCGAAGCGTGTCCTCGTGCTTAACTTTAAATTCTTATTTATTTCAACAAGAACAATAATCAGTTTCGTTGCATCCTGTACATATTTATATGTTCTTTTAATATTATTATATATATATGTCTTAACAATCTACCATAATTAAAGTACAAGGCTAAATTAACAATACAAAAAAAAAATCTTAAATCTGAAACAAATAGGTAAACATACAATATTCCAATTCATTAACAGTGTTTTTTTTATGATTTATTCATTAAATTGTAAACGGGTTTGCGTCACTTCTTTTAATTATTGCAGTAATAACAAATAGTAAAGAAAAATTTGATTTCATATTACAATTTATATAAATTATATCAGTAAATAAACACTTGTTTTTACCTAGGTATATCTTATAAACAATGAATCAATTAAACTAATGCTTCTGTTTGAATTAGTTTCGTATAAATATGTAGATATTTGTTATGTAATCATGTAAATAATTTTGTTGGACAGTAAAATAAATATGAAATATTTGAAACATTTGTTTTGGTGATTTGATTAGGTTTCCAATTCGTTTTCACTATTACTATTAGAACAATTATCTTCACTACTAGCCAAGTCTCTACGAAATATCAGCCATGGCTGTATTTTGTCAACAGCTACTATAGCTTCGTAACGACGGCCGCGCTTGCGAGTCATTGGAGTATCTTCTATTAAATACCTTTCATTGGGGAGTACTTTTATAATGCGATATGGTCCTTGAAACTTAACTACTAATTTTTGGGACTTACCGTCGTGGGGAATTTGCCTCTCGACTCGAACTAGGTCTCCTAATTCATATTTTTTTCCAGGTTTCCTATTCCTATTAAATCGCTCAGAATCTTTTATTTGTTGTTCCTTAATGCTTTCGCTTGCTATATCCCTAATTTTACCTAATTCTTCTGAATCTATTCTTTTAGTTGTATCTGATATTACCTGACTTAAAATTCCTTCTGATTTACTTATAATATTAAACCCAAATAATAACTCCGACGGACTTTTTCTTGTTGTTTTGTGAACTGTGGTATTAATACCTAACTGAATATCGTAAATATAATCGTCCCATGATCTATCATCCTGATTATGAGAAGAGGCTGACAGGGCATCTAGTATAGTCCGATTGAAACGTTCTACCTGTCCGTTCGCCCTGGGAGTTGCAACGGCATTAGTAATATGTTTTATTCCATAAAGTGAGGTAAAATCTTTAAATAGTTTACTTGTAAAGCTTGTGCCTTTATCGGTAATGACCCGATTTGGTACCCCAAAATAGCTAATATGTTCCTTGAAGACTCGTATACTGGTCATCGATTTGGTATTCCTAACAGCAGATATATTAACGAATTTAGTAAAACTATCCACTAATACTAGTAAATAACAGTTACCCCTTTTGCTTTTAATGAAAGGTCCTAAATGATCTGCGTGGACAGTATGGAAGGGAACGCTGACTTTATCAATTGGATGTAATTCACCCTCTCGTTTGCCACCAGGCACTTTATGATGGGCGCATTCTAAGCAAGATTGGACATATTTTTTTACAAAGCGGCGCATTTTTGGAAACCAATAATGCTGTTGGATCCGATGTAAGGTCTTGTCAAACCCGTAATGCCCAATATCGTCGTGGTTTCTTTTAAGTATTTGCCAACGGACTCCTCTCGGAACTAACCACCTAATCTTGTCATCTACTATACGATATACCCTACCATTTTTCAGCCTATAATTTTTATGTACATCTGAAATTAAAGCAGTACTATCATCAGTAAGAATATTTTTAATTCGAAGTACCTCATCATCAGCATCCTGAACTGTCGCAATCCAGTCCTGATCAGAAACCTCAACGGATAAAACGTCTAGGATATGTGTTTCTGGTGTGGGAGGATCAACTGGACTACGGCTCATAGCGTCAACATGAGTCATTCGGGAACCTGGGCGATATTCTATACTGAAATCAAATTCTTGCAACTGAACCCACCAACGCGCTACTCGTGGGATCAAGTCGCGTTTGACCAGTGTAGATTTTAGAGCATTACAATCTGTATAAATAATAAAGGCTTTTCCAAGTAGATATACCCTAAATCTATTTAATGAGGCTACTATTGCGAGCGTTTCAAGCTCGTAGGAGTGAAGTTTACTTTCGTCAACTGTTGTCTTGCGACTGAAATAAGATACCGGGTGAAATACTCCCGCAGAGTCACTTTGTAATAAAATACCGGCTAGACCATCTTTACATGCGTCTGTGTGAAGTTGAGTTGTGGCCTCGGGATCATAAAGTATCAATATTGGGCGACTTACAAGTGACGTTTTTAAGATTTGGAAAGCTTTTTCTTGATCATCGCCCCACGACCACGAGTGATCTTTTCTTAAGAGGTCAGTTAATGGTGATGCTATTATCGAATAATTTTTAATGAAACGTCTAAAAAATCCAGAAAGACCGAGAAACTGCCTGAGTTCGTGTTGGTTATTAGGCTTAGGGAATTTTGAAATAGCTTCAGTTTTCCTCATGCCAGGTCTAATGCCCGATGCAGTAACTTCAAACCCCAAGAAATCTATTTTGTCCATGAAAAAGTTACATTTACTAAGCTTTAGTGTTAGCCCTCCATTTCTAAGAAGTAGTAGAACTTCTTCTAACCTTTCTAAGCCCTCAGATACCGTTTTACAAGGAATAAGAATATCATCCATATAAACTATGGCATATTTAATTTTAGCATCATGAAGAATTTTATTAATGGTACGCTGAAAAACTGACGGTGCGTTAACTAAGCCAAACGGCATGCGATTGAATTCAAACTGTCCGTCTGGCGTAACAAACGCAGTTTTGTGTCGAGATTGTTCATTAATTGGTATTTGGTAATAGCCAGAGGCTAAATCGAGTGATATAAACAGTTTATTCCCAGCTAATTGGTCAAGTTGGTCTTCGACACGTGGGATAGGGTAGTGGTCCTTCTTAGTTTTTCTATTAAGAGCCCTGTAATCAACGCATAAGCGTTTTTCACCGGTCTTTTTATGGACGAGAACAATAGGACTTGCATAAGGAGACGATGATTCCCGTACTATCCCACTGTCCAACATTTCTTGGACCATATTATTGACTAGTGACCTTTCAGCGTGAGATAAACGATATGGCCTATAAACTATGGGCTCTGCATCCTCAAGTGCTATAACCATTTCAGCAATATTAGTGAATCCTAAATCATTAAGACTTTTTGAAAAGCAATCATCATACTTGTTAAGTAATTGTTGTAACTGGGAACGCTCGTCAGCGTCTAAGAGTTCACCACATTTAATTAAATCATCAGAGCCAAGAGTATCAAAAGACATTGTACAGCAATTCAGAACTTGTGAATGGACTAACTGCTTAGCATTAATTGATCGAGCCAGTAAAGAGTTTTTGGAAATGGTTATATCACTTTCAGATGTATTATAAACAAGCAATGATCCCTGGCCATTCTTCATTTCGTATTCACCAGAAAAAAGATAATATTCTCTTCCATCTTTGCCTCTTAGTGAACCGCGTACGTAAACATGACCACTAAACTCAGGTTCAGTTCTTACTGAAAGAATTCGCAAAGAACCTTTATTTATAGTTAAGTCACTAGTACAGATTAAATGAATTCTGTTGGTGTCCACTTTTTCAAAAATAAGTTTATTTGGGGTTTTGGTAATAATAAGGTCAGGCATTTCGGTAAAAGAGTGTCCTAATAAAGCGGGGTAACTCAGGACATAATCTTCGACTACGTAAATTTCAATAGTTTTTCGAATTCCTTGAACCTCAACTTCAACGTCAGCTACACCTAAAGGGCTTATTAAGTTATTACCGATACCTTTTAGTACAGGTAGGTTACCAGAAGTGTTAATACAGAGCTTAAGTCGTTTGGCCTCACTAATTTTAATTAAAGAGCATTGACTTCCTAAGTCTATGTGACATAAAACTATATTGTCGTTAATTTTAATATTAATTACATATTTATCGCAAAAAGTATCATTATCACTTAACTTAGATACTTGTTTCTCCACCCTATCCTTTGTTTGAGATTCACTACGGGCTGCATCAGTACTTGATTTATTTCTATAACAGCTACTAGCTTGATGTCCTACCCTATCGCATATAGAGCATTTAACAAGAGGTTTCTCGCACTTAAAACTAGGGTGGCCAAGTTCGTTACAGTTAAAGCAACGAATATTTGTATTTATTAATCCCGGTTTTGAATTAAATAATCGGTTTGTTATATTCGAAGTAGTTCTGCGATCGAACCTGTTCCTAGTATTATTTGAATCCTGACCTTCTCTGCTATGCCCAACCTTAACTGTGCGAAAATATTTTAATACTTGTTCGGGCTCGTTAAATTGAGCTGCCTGTGCGCCTACTTTAATTGCGCGATCATCGACAGCGTATAAAATGCAGTCTACAGCTTGTCTCCCGAATATTTTACACCTATTTAGTAAATTTAATTTTGCGTAATAATAGTGCTCCAATGACTCGCCGTATTTAACACGTTTAGCCAGCATTTCTGTTAGGAGTTCAGCATAGTCCTCACGACAAGGAAAGGACTCTAATAATTTCCTCTTCCATTCAGGCCAAGAGTGTAGAACGGATGGGAGGCCCTGATACCATGTTTTTGCAAGTCCCGTTAACTTTTGTAACGCGTAGTGAATTATTTCTTTTTCGTCCCACCCGTATATTTCAGCACACTCTTCTACTTTGGTAAGCCAAACTAAAATGGACTGTTCCTTGCTCATAGGATCGAATTCTGGGATAACGTTAGTATTAAATGATAGCTTAGGTCTATCTGAACTCCTAACATTTTCTAAAATTGACAAAAACTTATCTAACATAATATTAGTATCAATGTTTTTAGACTTTCTACCAGCGTACTCACTGCCACTCGAACTACTGCGGCGTGCTCCCTTTCTTGAACGCCTTGACTTCACGTGCCTCTTGCGTCCCCTCGTCGAAATGTCCTCGCAATCTGTAGATTCCGAATCTGTTTCATACCGCCTCCTCTTTGTTCCATGCCCAGCCCGTTGTGATAAGTCCTCGCTTCCTTTTGATAGTCCGGTAATCATATCCCTTCCTTTAGTCCTCAATATAATACTCCCTTCGTCCCTTCCTTCTACTCTGACCGTTCCTTCACCCTCTAACCTGGGCATTTCAAAGCTCTCTGACCTGAGCATCCTGTCACCCTCTAACCTGGGTGTTTCATTGCTCTCTAACCCGAGCATCCTATTTCCCCCTAACCTGGGTTGTTTATCCATATCCTCGTTAACAGGCAATCCTTCCCTTCGATTGCCCGCGTTAGAGTCCATTATTGTGTTCCTGAAATATATTTAGGCTTAGCGTATGTCCATCATAGTCATATGTTTATTATAAAAGGGTGAGATAATAAATAAGAGTAAGGCAGTCAGAGAAAGAAAATATAATAATTATCAAACACTATTCTCTCTTTTCTTCCATAATTGTAACACATGATTCATTAAACGTATACTTGTCATTTAATTCATCTTTAAATTGAGGCTGACATTAAATCAATGGATTAAATTAATGTTTAAGTTCATAAAATATAAAGAAAAAAAAAGACTAATATGTTACCTACGTAAAATCATGATGATATAAGCCATTGCTTATGACTTCGTAAGTAAAATAAGAACAGTAGTTATTATTTCCAATTTAAAGATTGAGTAAAAAAAATAGATGATAAAAAAACCAAAATTACGATCCATGAAAGCTCTAGACTTAGAAACGAATTAAAAAAAAAACAAGCAATAATCTAAAGAAAATGCAAGAAAGTATGATTTAGGTATGTGTTTGCACTTTTCTTTTTATATCATACAAAGCTTCATCCGACTATCATTGCTTTCATATGACTTAAAAATGAAGGTAGTTTTACTAAAGTACACTGCTTAAGAACCTTTGCGGACGTGGAAAGACAATAATATCTTTTACGATCCCACTTCTGAACTATTGCCTTCAGCTCAGAATAAGGGATTATTGCAAAAGAAACAACCAACTTAAAAACAACATATAATGCCTCTTAAATAACCTTCGGTACACCAATGTAAATCACTAGAAATCGCACATAGAACTTCCTAAACAATCGAATAAAACTATTACTCACACGTTTGTTTTGTGATCTCCTTTCTATCCTTTAGGCTTATCCTTTCTCAGCCACGTTTCGAATCAGAATAGCCTTTTTTCACCTTCTTTTTCGTTATGCTACCTCACGATGCTTGCAAACGAACGAACGAGTGAACGGGAGAATGCACGCGTGAAACACCGAATTGTTAGTCAATTGATTATTTACTTTACTTCAGCGTTATTCAATATTTATTCTGATTTGTTAGAAATAGACAGTAAATATTATAATCATACTGTAATATATTTGTTGACTGATATTTATCGGTATATGTTTCAATAGCACAGGAAATGCATAATAAGATTGAACGAACGAACAACAAACAAGATGAGTCTGTCTTTTCTGCTTATTATTAATATTTTATAAAAAGATATGCAAATATATTATGTATGTTTATAATGAAGCTAATACGGTTGAGTAATGCAACGCAGCAGTGAACGCGCGTTTGTTGATTTGCTTCACTCAATTCGTGAGGTACCCACCTTTCAAGCTTTTTCACCTTCCCAATTTGCTTCAAGTGGATTAAAACAGTTTTATCACTAACACCGCAGCCTGCAGCTAACTCGGACGTGGTTTGCGATAGATCCGCTACCACAATAGCCTTCAATTCTTCATTATCAACTTTGGTCTCCGGCCGTCCACGGGGCTTGTTCTGCAGGCCGAAATTTCCAGAACGAAAACGTTGGAACCAAAAACGCAGTGTTTTCTTTTGCGGCACCGTCGCCATCATGAAGCAAATACAAAGAGGAGGTGCCCTATCGCGTTTTCCGTATGAAATCAAGTGAAGCCGGAAATCGGGGTGCGGGGGGAGGGTGCGCGACGCCACTGTCACCTTGTAGCGAGTAGAATTACTAAAATGCCAACATTATTGACGTTAACATAAAAGTTCCGCTATACATTACTAGGTGGCAGCAGTGCTAGTACAGACTAAAATGCCAGCATTATTGACGTTAACATAAAAGTTCCGCTATACATTACTAGGTGGCAGCAGTGCTAGTACAGGGCCTCACTAAGGGATTCAATAAAATAAATCATTCTAAAAATAGATAATCTAGTTATAAAATTTTCTATCATTTACAATGCATTCATTATTTGTGAAAACTTATAAATGGACTTCAGTTTATTTAGCTGCATGAGTAGTAGTTTTGTAGTTTCTTGTGACTTTTTGTTTTCTTTGTGTAATATATGTGAAAGTAACTAAAATTTGGGATTTTTGGAAAAGAAATAATAGAAAAATATATTTTTTTAATAATATTTTTTACCTTTTTTACAATTTGTAAAACAACAAAACTAATCTTTATAATAATTTTCTTCTTAAAACGAATATTAAGTCTTAATTATTAATTCGAAATCTTAGGAAACACGCATATAGGTTCTGCATAATATGAAAGGTCTCATATTATCTATATCTATACATCTATATATCTATACAAATAAATAAAATTGAAATTGTCTGTTTGTAATGTCAAAATAACAAGTTTTTACTAAATGGGAATGTATATCGAGTACCAATAACAAAAACACAATTTAAACATTTTTTGTCTGTCTGTTTGTTCCCGCTAATCTCCGGAACGGCTGGACCGATTTTAATGGGACTTTAACTAATAGCTAATTATATAAGGTATAACATAGGCTACTTTTTATTTTAAGCCATGTATTTCTTAAATTAATTTCTGATGGAAATCTATAAAACACCAAAAAAAATTTCCCGATGTTATGTTTTCATATAAACAATAAATCTATGTTAAAAGATACATTCGTAGGAGAAAGATAATTTATTAAGTGCTGTGTCAATATAATCTAAAAATAAAAATCGTTAAAACTGCTTATATTAATTCACGTGTTTTGTTTTCGCCCTTAATACATCCTACGTTTTCGTTAGTATTTTTACTCGCCACTAGAGGGCCTTTTGTGCTTTATCGGGACATTGACAGAAGCGTCCATGTGGCGTCGAACATTCTAGAAGGAATACGTCAAGTAATAAATTAATAATGCTTGTTTAATTTACTTACAAATGGAAAGAGATTTTTTTTTCGTTCACATTATTTCTGTCGTCTGTGTAACTTTTGCACGATAGAATACAACATTTCATTTTGTATTTAGGTAATTTAAAACTAAAATAAAGGAAGAGCGTACAACGTACTAATCCGACAGATAAAAAGATCGACTGATGTCAGCGCTTCTGGCGTTAAGTAGCTAAAACTAAAAATGCGTGACGTCAGGACTCTGGTGATAGGAGCTGGGCCTAGATGCTTATAACATCTCCTCTTTGTATTTGCTTCATGGTCGCCATACACATCATTAATCCTTCGAGCCTTCCGTAGCATCCTTCTGCAGCACTGGTGGCCACGGTGGAACTCGTACTAGTAAATAACGCGATATTTCAAGTTTTCCATTTTGTAAACTGAGTAATGCATAGAAAAAAACAATTGAGGAAAAAACAAGTGAATTATAATTTTCGAAACACAAATACATGAGTAAATAGCTGTATAAATTTGAATTTGGAAATTCCTAACCATAAAGGAGATATTTGAGATCAAAGTGGCCAGTACGGCAAAACGCCAATTTCATATGTAAGGACCTAATAATGACATTAAATCAGAAAGTAAGAATACATTAATGTAGGATTATTGATATAAATATTGTCATCTATAAATTTGTAATAACCAAACGATTATGCTCATTTTTTCATAAAATTTAATAAGTTTTATATTACATTTTCAAAAGTCTAAACTTAGTTTTCTTGATATTTACTCACATAGCTAATTTTAAATGTGCCTTTTTACATTACAAAGGCAATAGTCTAATTAAAAAACAAACAAAATAATGCAATCGGGAGGGTTCCAACTACTTACATGATAGATTTTACCGTTTATTTAACTACCAGAGTCACTTTTACAATATCTAACAGCTTAAATATTCACAAATTGTTCTAACATTTCAATTAGTTTTAAATAGTACTCTTACTCATGTTTCGAGTATTTTTCTAATCTATTTTATACTTTCCTTGTATTTGAAATGTAAAGTAGAGTGCTTCACACCGGTAAAAGAAATCAAATCCTACTCAGACTATAGTCTAACTGCCTCGTATGGGAATTAAGTACTTTCCACTATTGTATAACAATCTACTATTACATTCAGCAGCGAGCTAGGGCATGGGATCCTGCAGGTCTACTTGGGCGAGCCGCAGAGCGAACACTTCTGCGCAGGGAGCAGGACTCGCGAAAGGCAATACATCAACTCAAGCATCTGCAGACAAAGCAAATGCAGGTAAAACTTTATATTATTATCTACCCATTGACGTATACGTAGCTTGTCAATCCTTTCTTATGGTCTAAATATAAAGTTTACTGAACTCAAACAATAAGTAGATATGGATACACAGTAGAGGAGATGAAATCGTATGTTCAAAGACGGGCTAATAGATTTCAACTAGCCAAACCTAGCTGATAATTGTAAACAAAGTTAAATGTGTAGCTAAACTAAGGGCTTTCGCTGCGTTAAGCGGGTGCCCGTCGCGGATGCCCGACGCGAATGTCCGCGCCGTGCGCCCGCCTGCTCCGTCGCGGGCGTCCGCGACGGACTCCCGTCTATCGCAGTGCCGCCACCAGTATAATTTCGATCGCGTAGGGGTACAGTCGATAAATATGGATTATATATTATATTACTTAGCCAAAAGACGATGACGTGAAGAAAGGCGTCAGCCAATCAGCCCATATGTCACGTGCCCCGTTGTCCGCGACGCGGGCTCCGCTGCCCGCGTCGCGTGCGACGGCTATCCGCCTCACTCAGCGCTGCTTTATGAAATGACATGAAACAAGCTCGCGGAGCGGACGCACGCGCCGTGCGCCCGCTTAACGCAGCGAAAGCCCTAAATGTGTAAAAGTTCCGATTATGATGAAATCAAATATCTTTGCTCGCTACTTTCTATATAAAGGATTTGTTTGCATAACAGACTATATCTACAACTCGTATATCTTACACGTATGTATTTGAAAAACTTCCCTCTGGCTGTTGTCAAACTTTACATACTTAGTACTTTCAAGAATTTAAAGCAGGTTAAAACTACATCTTATAGTATTATTTAGTAAAATGCTGTCAGCTAAACCTTAATTAGCCGACATAGAGACAAAAGACTTACAAAAATAGCTGGATCCGTTATGATTGTTGTTATATCACTCTACCAGTGAATCAAATCATCATTTATCTCTTCATGAACTAAAAAATAGCTATATAGTAGCTAATGGCTCTTCCACTGACCGCGCTTTAATTACCATATCCAATTTTTTAATTAAATCTTATCAAGCCCCATATTATGACTATAATAATAATGCTATTTTTATTTTCACAGGACTACATGGAAAGAGTGTCTCTCTCAGAAGCCGTCAGTAGTATCTGTGGGCCAGATAATCCTTCTAATCATAATTACATGAACATTAATAACGACCTTATGTACATGGGTCACGGCCCTTCAAATGTAATCGACTCATCCGTCTTGTACAGTAAGGAACATTCTTTTGGTAGCATGACAAGTACAAGTTATGCTCACGCTCCGATAAGCAGTGCGGCAGTTACGACTCCTAATAAAAGCGGTATAGGGACTGCAATGTCTCAATATGTCAATGCGCTCAAAAATGCCGGCCTTCCCACCGACTTGCCCATCCTATTCGAATCCGGGGATGGTTCCTACATCAATGTCAATGAACAAGTACTGTTAGACATGGTACAAAGTAGCGAAATTCAATACGAAGTCATTGAACAACCGAATATAATAGAAAAAGTGGCAGATCCCAGTGAGATAAAGAGTATCGACGACCTATCAAAATCAATTGAAAGAGGGGAGATGCTCATTGGACCTAACTCTTCTAAGCCTTATTCTCCATTTACAAGTTTCAAAAAAGACTCAACGGACTATAATCAGCAAGATGAAACAAGTAATGAGTTAAATTCGATATTACCAGATAATTTAGAGCCCTTTACAGAACAGCAAAATTTTGTGGTCATGGATCCCCGCCTTCAAGAAGGAAATAGCGCATTAGAGTCTGATAGCACTCACAACTTTTCTTGCATGGACAATGATATGCAATTTTTCACAAAATCTATGAGCGATGAAGTAAAGAAATATTATGAAGAAAATCCACTCACCGACGACGCCAGAGAATTGGAGCAACTCTGCCCGGCAAGTACATCTTTAGATACTAATTTTAGTATGTCATTATTAGATACAAAAACATCCCATACGGATATTCATCAATACAGCTCTTTAAATACAGAAGACGATTTCGGTTTGCAGCTTCCACAAAATCTCGATTTTAAAGAAGACGCGTTAAATTGTTTTATGTCAACACCAAAACATAATGACGATGAGCGGAATATACTGTCAGAAAAAGAAAAACAAGATCGCGCTGAAATCATTAAAGATTTAATGAACATTGCTGACACGATAGGTATGACTCAAACTGAGGCCATTCATGAAAAGAATGGGACTGAAAAAGGACCAATAAAGTCACGTATTCAGAATTACATTGAAAATGCGATGGATTCATTTCATATTACAAATATCTCAAATGATGACACAATGGAAAATAGTAAAACGTCACGAGAAAATAGTTCTGACGCATTACATTGGAATATTAATAACAATGAAAATAGTAACGGGGACACATCAAACAATTCAACAAACGAGTCTGAAAATCCATATCATAGCCCCGTCATTGATCTAACAGACTCTTTAAAAGATACAGGAGACTGGAAAATAAATGATGATGAAATCACCGAAAAAGAAAATTGTACAGCCAATCATAATTCCATTAATCCTCCTTTAGAGCATGACATTCCCTTTGCCGTTGGATTACTTCCATTAAGTAAAGAAACTCCGGTAGACGACGAAAATAATCTAAAAAGAAAACAATCAATGGACGAAGATGTATTAGATAGTGGTGATGCGAAATGCTTAAAGCGTAAGATAAAATATAAGAAAAAATAAGCTTTGATTTGTATGTCGTTAGTAATAAAAACATTAAATATAAAGATAATAATGTGGATTTATAAAATAACTTTTTTAAATAACTTAATTAGAGTCTGTTATGACTGTTTGCTAAGGTTAGTCTAAATAAGTTAACATCTTTCTCTCTTTCTTTCGTGTAACGCACCACGCACACGCATGTGGACGCACCCTTGGGGAAAGAATTTATCAAATCGGTCCAGTAGTTTCGGAGCCTATTCAATAGAAACATCATCAGCATCATTATCACAGCTCATATACGTCCCCACCGAGTTGTTAGGGTGATAAGGCCTTAGTCAACCACGCTGCTGGCCCAGTGCGGATTGGTCGACTTCACATACACCATTGAATTTCTTCGCAGATGTATGCAGGCAACCTGCACTCACGATGTTTTCTTTCACCGTAGGAGCGTCAGACTAATGTACCTACATATGAAATTCGAACAACGAAAAACACAGTGGTACATGGCGGTCTTGAACCCGGACCTCCCGATTGAAAGACAAGTGCCGAGCCCACAGCGCCACCGACGCTCTTATTTAGGTACCTAACATATCAGCCAATTATTTGAATGATGAATTCCGCTCTATGATGAGGTTGGAAATATTTTAACCTTTTATGGATTCTAAAATAAATTGTTAAAAATACCAACTGATTATAAAGATGTATTTATTTTTCATAAAACATTGCGTGAAATTTCTTAACACCAACAACTTTCATCTAAAATTCAAAACTATGCAATTGAAAATACAAAATAAATACATATTATTGACACATTTGTTAGATCATATCATCATCAAATGATCGTCTCTGGACGATCATTTGGTTGATACTTAATGTGCAAGAAAGAAAGATCCGACCACTAAAGAGTTGAACAGAATACAGCATACTGCCCACCTGATGGTAAGTGGTAACAGTCACCTATAGCACCTGTGGCTCTCATGAGATTCGCAGCAAAACTGCAACTCCGACAAGAACCACAGTGTACGTTGCCAACTTGTGACATAAGATGTAAAGTCACGGTATTCAGAAATTTCACTGCCATATCTGACCCTTCAAACCGGAACACAGCAATGCAAGCACTGCTGTTTTGCGGCAGAAATAGGTAAGTTCACGTGGATCCCCTAGGGGATCGGCAAATTTTATCGAGAGTTTACGCGTCGAAATTTCCCTCAATTCTGCTACGATTTCGCCATTCATTGCCCGTGGTCCAACTACGCAGTCCAACTGGTAGTACCACGGGCATTTTATTTTGCCCGTGGTACTACCAGTATTTATCAGTAGGACTAAAACAATAAAATAATTACATTACATGGGCATTGGACCTACTGTTCGGGTAGTACAGTCATCGCCAATATCATTAAGTTTATTGGTTCTGAGCTACCATACCAGAGCCCTATTTCTTAAAACATATATACTAGCCTTATTAATAGTAGTATGGTAACCAGGGTCTGATGCTGAAGCTAGAAAGTGACCATAGGAATTCCGCATTAAAACGACATAAACCCATCGAGTTTGGGCTCCTTCGATTCGTCTTGATGAGTACGTTGGTTTTTTTGTTTCTTTAGAAGGTAGACAAACAAACGGCCCACCTGATGGTAAGTGGTAACCGCCACCCATGGACTTCGCCAATATCAGGGAAATAGCCAAGCCGCTGCCTACTTTGAATGCAATACTCTTCTTAAACCTCGCTTGAATATAGACATATGTTATAGCGCTCGGGAAACACAACAGCAGGAAGATCATTCCAGAGCCGGACCGTACGTGCACGTGGTAAGAAAGAGCGCTGAAAGCGAACCGTGCTAGACGATATTGCTTCCAGGTAGTAAGGATGACTGTACTGCGGTGCTGAGTGGTACGGTGATAAAAAGGTGACGTGTTGGTACGAAGTCGAACAGTTCCTCGGAGCACTCACCGTTGATCCTAGTTGGTCGCCGTGGTCCTAGATAATATGCAACCACATCAATTTTTTTTTGATGGGGTTCCTCAATTTTAGTATCAAATGAAAGAACTTGAATTGTAGTATATTATTGATTTATGGAATAAATAACTTATGAACTCTTTAATTTTGTTCAGTAGAACCAGGAAAAAAGTACCTACTCTTATTACTCCTAGTAGAACTATGGTCTCTTGGGTCTACGAGGAGCGAAAAAGCGAATTCCTCGTAGTTCCATTGGAGAGTGGGTCCATGAGGAACCACATTTCCTCGTGGTCCCACCAGTGGGGCTAAGTAGTGGGACCACGAGTAAAGACCCGATTTTTGCTAGGTCGTTTCGTTTTCGAGATCCACACAGATCTCTGAAACGCGCAAGCGACAAACTCTGACAAACTCTAGACCAGGGTTTCTTAAACTTTTTGCAGTCACGGACCCCTTTCACAATTTAAACAATTCCACGGACCCTGTTTAACAATATTTTTGGAAATGAAGGACATCTTATTTATATTGGTTAAAAAATACCTTTATTGATCCTTGCATTAAACTTACTACTAAGCTAATAACAAGGGTGCAGCTGTTTGGCCTCAATGAGAACGTTAAATTGTGGGATTGTCTTCGACAAGGCAAGACGCATGTCATGTTTACGTCGAGTTTACTACACAATGTTTACAGACTGACCTACTGCGAACCACTGATACACATGCTACGGACCCCTAAGAGGTCCGTGGACCCCACTTTAAGAAACCCTGCTCTAGACATTATAGCGACATACTCAAACAATCTATTTTTCACAATCTTTTTTTGTGGCCCGGCTGGGGTCAGCCACACATTAAAAATAGCATTTAAGTAAATAGTAAAATGTGTTATGGAAACTTCAAGTCCTACACTCTAAATAAACAAAAAAATATTACTTCTCTGATAATTCTGCTAGAACACCGATTATTACGAGACCGGGCCCTTAATGAAAAGACTTACAAAAAACTACATCTAAATAAACAATAGACAGTTAAAAATTGGTAATTTTTGCTGTTTTTTTATAAATATTTTCATCTGTATCACTCACAACAGACCAACAATAGGCACCTAGCATATTTTGCTCCCAAAAACCTTGATAATTTTGTTCAAATGATTTTAAACCTTGGTGAAATCGCTCACCGTGTTCATCACTCATACTACCTACCAAGATTTTGTGGAAAAAATCTAAATGGGAATGTAAAAAATCAGTAATGAAATAAAGTTCGTGGGGGCTATTTTGGACTCCAAAACTCCTTTCCCTTGTTTCGCATTTAGAGTAGGTATGTTATTGTAAAGTGTTAGAAAAAACTAAATTTGTTAAGGTGTCTTGCTGGAGTATGGTGGGGTGCTCATCCCTTTTACTTGAAGCTGCTATACAATGCCATCATTCGCATTATCTTGGAATATGGTTCATTTCTGTTTAAGTCAGCTTCCCGAAAGCTATTACTTAAAGTAGATGGCATCCAAGCAAGATGATATAATTCAAAACATTAAATGCCCACCAGTAACGTCAGTATTCACAGGGAAGTGTAGAGGCTTGTTAGAAGCAATATGGTATGTTTTGCTTTTTAGGTTACAAAGGGCAGTAATTTTGCCGATTGATTAAGTGCTCTAAAATTATTAGACAGTAATCCATTCAAAACAACTCACAGAAATGAGCTTATATTAGAATGTAAACTTGGATACCTGGTCATAGCTGTATATATGGCAACGAGAGAGCGGATTTTGCTGCAAAGCAAGCTGTCATTTGTGGAAAAAAATGTTCCATTTAAGGGTCCGGTCTCGTAATAATCGGTGTTCTAGCAGAATTATCAGAGAAGTAAAGTTTTTTTTTAATTATTAAAAATGCAATGAAGCAAATACATTTCACGTTAATTTAGAGTGTAGGACTTGATGTTTCCGTAACACATTTTACTATTTACTTAAATGCTATTTTTAATGTCTTTTTAAGGGACAGGTGGGGTACAATGAAACGAAAAAAGCATTTTTTAAAACTGTGCTTTATATTTTGATTATATTTGTTAAGAACGATCAACAACGGTTAATAATCTACCTTTTAAGAACAAAAAAAGGCTAAAAAATTAACTTTAAACTATAAAAAAATGCGTTTTTGCTCAACGCCTCTTCTGTTTCAATGAGCCCCAGGTCTGGGGTACAATGTAACGGTGTCTGGGGTACATTGGAACAAACCTAATAAAGATGAAAAAATGGAAAATTCTTTATTCACTCCTGCGTCTCTCTCTATCTCCTGCTGCTTTGGTTTTTAAACATATCGATGCAATTTTACTGGACTTGGCATTTTTAGATCAGCAGCAGTTCGTTAACTCGTACCACATCTTACAAGTTCAGCAGCGCTGCTCGCACATTGTTTTATTATGTAGGCTCTTATCTGTCTTTTTCTTACGACTTCTCACCATTATAACTTCAAAATCTGTAACAAAATTCCAATTATCTATCCCGGGCATAATAACAGGGCACAATGAACACTGTCTCATAGTACCCCGTTCCATTGCGCCCCATATAGTATCTGAATCTTTTAAAAATATCTTTAAAATGTTGGGTTATGTTTTTCAATCCACATGTTACTGCATTTAATGCGTAAATTGATAAAAAATCATGCAGGAAAATATAACATACCCCTTATTGATACTTTTTTTGTAAAATCGAAAATTCTTCGCAACGAAATTACAACTTTGGAGCCCTCAAAACAATTTTTTTCACATTCAAACTTTGTTGTCGAAGACTGGTCATATTGCACTGCGCTATCATGTGCCGCATGAGACGCTCTTATTAATCGAAGCAAAAGTGCGCGAATTTGTTTAAATTACAATAATTTTCGTCTTTGTTTTATTGTACCCCGTGTTCCAATGCGCTCCACTTGTCCCTACATGAATGTCCTTAAACGCGTGGAATATAAATATGGGTATGTTACAAGCCTTGAAAAGACATTAAAAATAGCATTTAAATAAATAGTAAAATGTGTTAAGGAAAGTTCAAGTCCTACACTCGAAATTAACGTAAAATGTATTTCCTTCGTTGCATTTTTAATAACTAAAAAAAGAATATTACTTCTCTGATAATCCTGCTAGAACACCGATTATTACGAGACCGGACCCTTAAGATTTACTCTTTGGACCTGTTATCTTTACCTAAACAGTTTTTAAAGGCTAAATGGTCTCAAAGATGGGTAAGGTAAGCAGTAGTAGTAAGGGCTTTCGCTGCGTTAAGCGGGTGCCCGTCGCGGATGCCCGACGCGGATGTCCGCGCCGTGCACCCGCCTGCTCCGTCGCGGGCGTCCGCGACGGACTCCCGTCTATCGCAGTGCCGCCACCAGTATAATTTCGATCGCGTAGGGGGTGTGGCTGACCCCAGCCGGGCCACAAAAAAAAGTTTGAAAAATAGATTGTTTGAGTATGTCGCTATAATATCTAGAGTTTATCAGAGTTTGTCGGCAAGTTTCAGAGTTTGTCGGCTGCGCGTTTCAGAGATCAGTGTGGCCCGGCTGGGGATACGTTACCCCAGCCGGGCCACACAGATCTCCAAAACCAAACGACATAGCGAAAATCCGTTTGCTGATATAGATAGGCGGCAGTTTGTTCGAGTTTGTCAATCCACCAAAGTCGAAAACAAAGCAACGTAGAGAAAATTTTTTTGCTGGAATAGTGAAGCGGTGGTTTGTCGGAGTTTGTCGAACAAGTTCCACAGTTTGAGACATGCGCATTTCCGAGATCTGTGTGGCTGGGGATACGTTACCCCAGCCGGGCCACACAGATCTCGAAAACGAAACGACCTAGCAAAAATCTGCTTACTGACAAAGATAGGTGGTAGTTTGTCGATACATTCTTCAAAGATTCAGAGTTTGTCGACGTCTCAATCCAAAGAACGTAAGAATTCTTTATTTGGGTAAATAGTCTAGGAGCCTGGAGTCCCAAATGTGCGAGGTTTCGTTATTTTTTATGTTTTATGTACTTACTTACAATAAGAAGTTAATGTAAAATAGTTAATTGAATTCAGTGATGAAACAGTAACCGTTAATATTTAAATTAATGTAAATATTCGATGAGTGATTGATATTTTTTAATTGACGTAATAATGGGTGCGGTCCATAATCAGACAACAGCACAAACGTCTGCATTGCATGCACGCAAACAACTAGGCCTCGTTTACGGAGACGCGGGGCGTTGCGCGTTGCGATGAGCGGCGCGGCCCGCACTGAATTGCGTTGGCAAACATTATGGCGTTGTATGAGTGCCTTTACGCAGTAGCGATTTTACACTGGAGGGAGACTCTGTACCAGGGTCGTCTGCTTCTTAGGTACCTCCGTCTTACCTATTTCTACCGCAAAGCAGCAGTGCTTGCATTGCTGTGTTCCGGTTTGAAGGGTAAGATATGGCAGTGAAATTACTGGGTACTGTGACTTTACATCTTGTGTCACAAGTTGGCAACGTACACTGTGGTTCTTGTGGGGGTTGCAGTTTTGCTGCGAATCTCACAAGAGCCACATGTATTATAGGTGACTGTTACCACTTGCCATCGGGTGGACAGTTTGCTTGTTTGCCAACTTTCTGCATTAAATAAAAAACACCTTTGCTTGAAATGGAGCGTTTTTTGCGGCGGAGCCCGCGGATGGCACCGACGCGTCTCACGAGGCATTTATCGCGGCGGCGCACGCAGCGACAATTCTCGATGAAACGATGCCCACGGCGGAACCTTCAAGCCGCTTTCACGCGCCGCCTCACCGTAAACAGAAAAAACGCCTAACGCACCGCGAGACGCCACGCCGCACGCGACGCGCGAGGCCCCGCGTCTCCGTAAACGAGGCCTAAGTCATAGCGATTACTCACTCGTTCACCCGCTATCGCTTTTGTTGCCACAGTAACTTAAATCTTCAAGACTATGGCGTATCCCATCACATGCTAAGTATAAAATATACATAGACGTGTTTTATTTAAGTACACTTTTGAAGTAATTTTTATGCCGTTACGATAGAAAAATACAATGGTACGTTGGTAGCGCAACACAGTACACGGGCATGATTTGTGGGCGGTTGCGTAAATACACGTTAATTTGTCGATGTGTGTGTTTCTTTATAGTGAGGTAATATTTTCATAGTGTGCGTATCTGTAATTGAATTCTAGATTTTCGTAGTATTAACCTCGCCTCAAGCAAAATGTGGCAGAAAAATGTATACTGCGATTTGTTGCGTACCATATTCATAGGTAGGGCATGGAATACCGGAATGATTTTCATACCGGTATTAATACCGGTATTGAAATTTCAAAAACCGGTATACCGAAATTTCGGTATTTTTCGGTATTTTTTAAATACTGTTAATTACAATTTAAATTATTTCAATAACGATTGCTAAGTCTTGTTTGGAGAGAGCGATTAAAGCAGTTTCCTACGTTTTATGGCAGTAACACTGAAAATATTTTTCATCTTCCTAGAAACCACAAATTGTGTTATTAAAATAAATAGGATTAAGAATATTAATAATATATCATCTGGGGTTGCTTATGGAGGACCCTACAAGAACTTGGAGTACCATATCATCTCTACTTCGCACCCTATATGGTTCAAGTCAAGGAATCGTAAGAGTCGATAAAACAACCTCAAAACCCTTTAAATTTCACCAAGGAGAACGCCAGGGATGTATTTTGTCACCCATTCAATTTAACGCCTCTAGAGAATACATAATGAGCCGAACCTGCGACAATTGGGAGGGTGGCATCACAGTTGGTGGCGTGAAAATCACCAACCTGCGCTACGCCGATGACACTACCCTCCTTGCAGCAAATGAGTCGGAAATGTCTGCATTTCTGGGCCGAATGAAGCGGATTAGCGAGGAGATGGAACTTTTCATAAACAGGTCAAAAACCAAGATCATGGTGTAGATATAGATCTGGGAAGTTAGAACTCACAGGCGCGCTGTATGGTTTTTTTTCTGGGGGAACTGCGCAATCGCACCGCACCCGCTGTTGGCTAGACGGTGGGCGCGTATGGGGCTTTCCCGGCAGAGTGCTAGGCCGACCCACTAAAACCCCCCGGTGTTCTCCCTGCCCTTGTGGGCGCGCATGGTAGGGTCCACACTGCGACTACCACTACCAACGCGTCCGGGCAATCCCGACCAGGTTGATCGGGCTATCGCCAAGGGGGAATTGCCTGAGAACACCAGGGTAATCCCCAGATGAAGGGCCTTAGGGCGGCATGCACGGGGCCAACCGTGCACGCAGGCCTCCATGGCAGGTTCATTAGACGGGCATTGCTTGTGTGAATGCCCGCCTTCGCCCGCCTATCCGTCTGCAGCGGAGGGAAGCGGCTTGGGGATCTTCCTCCCGCTCCCTCTCCGCAGGCTCTTGCAGCGAGATGACGCCCTCGCAGAAGGAGGCGACAGCCTCCCATTCCACCTCGACGCGGAGCATGGCCGCGACCATGCTCGGCAGCGAGAGGACTAACGCCTCCATATTGCAAGAACTCAAAATCTCCTCGCGGCTGTCATCTGAGTGTCTACGCAGAATCCTAGAGTACTTCGGACACATTGCAAGGACAGACGGTGACAACCTCGAGAAGCTCATCGTGACCGGCAAAGTTGATGGGAAAAGGCCTCGTGGGCGCAGCCCAATGCGTTAGTCCGACCAGATCCGCACCGCTCTTGAATCCATAATCCACAACGCCCTCCACACAGCCGGAGACGGAAACAGATGGAGAAAGACCGTACGTGAGAAAGTGATACAGAAGGGAGGTCACGACCCTCAATACTGAGGAATTCGACTCAAGGAGGAGGAAGAATACTAAAGAAAATACGGTATGGTCTTAGAATTATTTATATTGTTTCACTGGCACAAATATCACAATCAAATAGGTATTAAAATCAGTCTTATCTCTAATGATAAGAAACCATTTAACAATAATTTCGAATATCTCTTTTGTGTTGCTGAAAGTTAAAGAATTTGCTCAGCTTATTTGTTTGCACTTGTACAGGACATAAACACAACACTACTCACACAATGTGCATGGTGACGATGTTTTCACACTTAAATGGACTCCAAAATTATTGTTAAAGTATTTTCATGATAAGAAGCTCACTATATACCGGCACATGTTCTCGTTTCAATGAAAACAGCAGAACTGAGGGAGGGGTGCAGCGTGGCCGTGCACTAGCCCAATGTATAAGAGAGAAAGATATATGATGTTGGTTGGTGTGATTGCCGCTTCAGAGCAGAGCGCTTAAGTATTGTTTTTGCCGTATTGTGTCCGTACGTGCACGAGTGCCGACAGCAATTTATTTGTAGAAGTAATTCATTAGACGAACAACTGAAACAGTATCATTAAATACCACCTTAATACTAGCTATATGCATGCAGTGTCTTGTGTAGTTGATTTTGTGATGATTTCCATAATCGAGATTTTTCGTGATTGTCATATGAAAAGTCATCAGCAGTATGAATATCAGTATGAACCATAGAAATCGAGTGTTCCGCATAATCTTTAAACATCCTTGCGAAAATAATTATTTTTTAAATACCGAAATAACGGTATTTTATCCTCAAATACCGGTATCAAAATTCCGAAAATTTTTATCGGTATACCGGTATACCGGTATCCATGCCCTATTCATAGGCTAAATGCTCTAGCCCGGCCACACGCTCCGTCTTGCCTGCGAGCATGCCTGCAAAAACCAGTTTGCGCAGTTAAGTGCGTGCGTGCTACCGTCTTAACGTCAACGGTTGTCCCGCTTTATGGTAAAGCCAGCCCGGTTAGACAAAAATTTTTCAGATAATAAGTACTCTTTCATAAATCACAAAATAAGTAGGTACTCTTTCAAAAATAAAAACTAATCGTGATTTTGCTCAGTTGATCGAGAAAGTGCTTTATTTACTGATTAATATTCCTATGTGGTATTATAATTATCATTTTGTAATAGCAGAAAAATTTACTTTTTTAATTTAACGTTAAATAAAAGTGATTTAATTTATATTTCGTTCCTTTTTCTCGTTTCTGCACATTTGTAGGCAGGTCCCGCTTTTTTTCGCCAAGTCCCGCATAAAAATTTCTAATGTCCCGGTAAGCTGTGAATGGGAGCTGGCAACTCTTCGAGCCCCTCGGTTGGGATGTATATGAGCTGTGATGATGATGACACATCGCTACAAGTACATACACATCGTGAATCAAAAAATGAGTGATGTAAGGGGTTATTCAAAGGATTTTTAATTCAGTTCATAGTACTTTAGAAATCGTTGCCGGCTTGTTTGCTTGTTGCTTTTTTATCAGCAAACAAGAAAATAACACACGTAATAAAAACCAAGATTGAAAGTTGACCACATTGAAATTGTATTGTGAATAGTTATATTATTGTGTATAGTTTGCAAGAGCTTACCTGGGGGCCTACCGCCTAACTCATAGCGATCACTCGCCATCGCTTTCGTGACAGTGTTATGAGTAGGTGACGTCACTATTGTAATGACACATCACTAGTGTGTTTGAACATGGCTGGTTGCCAAGATCAGGCGTTGGAATCACCCCTATAACTAGCGGGTCGTTAGTGGAGCGGCTCTGAGACAGTCTCCGCCATTTTTTTTGACGCCATTTTGCTTTTGGGTGCATGTGTGTGTGTCGTGTCGTGTCATTTCATCATAGAAGTAGAACGCACACATTTGCATTTCATTTTTCATTATTACATTGTTGGTTTGTTTAAATCTCTAATTTATCTTCAGATTTTATGTGTTTTAAGCATGTTTTTTAAGATTTTTGACACTCACTGTTCTTGATTCAATAACAGTACCTGTGTGTACGAAGGGATTCGGCAGTTTTATCGGTTTGTTTGCTTGTGATTTTCTAAACTTAATAACTTTTTGACCTTTCATTGTTTCATACTATTTCATGCTAATATAGCTGAGCCCACCTGGTTAGCTACCATAATCTTACTTAAGTTTATCAGATCACCATGGTGACAGTACAACTTGTGCAGAGTACAACTTGTTACTCTGATAATCAGACATCCAGCAACTCTCTTGTAGGCAAATCCAGGTGAAGAACGCTTTCATCTTTGGCCTAATAGTTATTTACCAAAATGTATGAAGTTGAACTTTCCCATACTAAAAAACGAGCGAACTTTATATTGTTATGAATCCACTAAAATATTTTACAGACCATCGGCTTCAACAGAGGTTACATTTCTGGATGCACATCAATTTTGAAATCGATAAAAACAACTTATGAACACAGAAAAACTAGTGTTATTTTGAAACACAAATACTTGAAGATGAATATCTTGAGTTGAGTATGCAATAAATAACTTCCTCCAAGTGAAATAAATTCAGGAATACTTAAAAATCCAATAATGATAGGTGAGCAAAGTTGTGTAATATTTTTTTCATTAAATAAACAATAGTTTAAAATTAATTTAATATTATGTTTTCCATTAAATAACCTACACTATGTTGTTGTTCAAAATTACATGTAATTTTTTTTTAGATTGAATGAAAATGAAAAACACTTCTTCTCAAAAAGAGTAGCAAAGCTCTGCTAAAATTGATCTTCTGATGGTGCACATGTCTGGGCGCAAGGTGACTTCGGAAGCATAGAGAAGCTCGATATGTTAGAAGCTTTGGTTACTCACCATGGACCTGAATTTCATTTTATCAATTTTATTAATATGCTAAGAACATAAGCCACTGCACAAGCAATGAACAGGACATGAATAACAGAAAGTGGGCTGTCAAAAGGTGATTAATTTGTTTTTGACATAAATATGTTTGCTTATTAACCCCTTGTTTCTGAAAGGCTAATCAGTGATAAAATTAAATATAGTACATTCAAGATAAGAAAGTTCCCTTGACAAATCGATTTTTTCCGTTTCATGCATACTAATTTCCGTGATGAAAAAAATAATTTATCTCCTTAGGTTATTTTTATCAAAAATGTAATAATTAATTCCACATTAAATAAAAACAAGAATATCAGCCTAATTAAATAAAATTATAATTCTAAAGTTTAAAAATAAAATGTTTGTGTAAAGTATAAGTTCCGATTCATGACTCAAATAAATACTTAATTAAACAAATATTTTATCAGAATTATAAATAATTATATTTAACTGGATGGGATATTTTGGGATGTTGCCTTGATATTAGGACACCTAATTTTTATGGTTGTATCATATAGAATAGCTTTAAAATTAACACTTTTTATTCATGTCAATTTTCTCTCAAGTCTTATAGTTTGCGAGTAAATAAGCTTTGAAAATCACAATAGTCACGACGAAAAAAAAAATGGGATGTTACGTTGCTATTATAACACCTACTTTTTATGGTTATATCAGAAAATGACTAGAACGTGATGAGCAGATCAATACACACTTGTTCACAGTGGCTTTCTATTTCTTGTGTTTAGATTATGAAATCGAAAATTGGTACCAAAGGTTTTATAATTTTTATAGACAAATCAAATTTTCATAATTAGACTGTTCAGCTTAAATCAATATATTAATTTAGTTAAAAATATTTCTTAGAGAAACCTTTGCTTGTGAATTATAAATAGCACCAACTGAAGTCCAAAAATACTTTCTATACTAGCAGCCGAAACCCAGCAGTAATAGCCAATTACATGACACTGAAAATAACTAAGTAAATTTATCTTGCCGTATCAACATAGTAACATGCTTGAATTGTTTTACTACATATACAACAGAACTAGGTCTGTTCGCGAAGGACTATGTTGATCCCACAAACGTGCATCAAGTGTAATACCCAAAAATTTTGTAACTACAATTGATGAGTTCAACGATTCGATTGTATCCACTTTCCTTACATTTGGCCATGAGAATTTAATAAATCTAGTTTTATTTGAGTTTAGTGAACCAATTTGGAACATTTAACTCTGACACAATTATTTAAGAGAATGTGAAAGTTTGATAAACATAATTTTAAAAGCATTACAAAAGGAATGGGTATGCCATTCCTTTTAAATGCTTTTTCAAACTCTAATTAAAATCATTTATATGAATGAATATCATTAATTTATGGAAAACATTTCTTATTGACCTTAACATATTCATCAAAATTAAAAACTAGATTGATTTGTTTGGTTAGATTACCTACTATAAAATTAATTGCTTTTAATGTTAACTTCTTCAAAATGTATTCAAACGTTTTAAACTATTTGCCATTGTCTGCAGAGTTCAATTCTTCAATCTGAAGTTTTGTAAATAATCAATAAAACAAAATTATTTTCAAAAACAAAGTAATGTCTTATATAATTATCTTTTTTGTATCAACAGGTGTACAGATATTGAGAAGTGGAGAGACTAAGATCAGATGGAGAGGCAGGTTATTTATTTTTACTAGGTTTTTCACTGTTTTTCATTTTAGAGTCGTCACACTTTATACAAATGCTTATTTATCTTTTCAGAATCGCAGAGTAAGCACAGCGTTGCATGGCGGAGAATTGTGGGTTCTAATAAGTTCCATTGTGTACGTTTTTGTCATATTGTATGTTAAATTCAATAAAAAGATAATCGCATTTCGTTGTTTTGATTTTTAATAACCTAAAATATTATCAGAATTAAAAAAGTAGATTAGGGCTGTAAATTTATATCGATAATTTTCAGTATGTCGATAATAAGCAGTCGATAGTTTTGCAGCACTATCATTACGGAGCTGTCATTTCACTACGAAACGGCCGCTAGAGGGGTTGATTCCTATCTGTAACTTTCGGCCCGTTCCAGATAAGCATTTTTAGCCATAAATACCAACATTTTTAGCATCTCTGCGTTCCATTAGCCGGTGATGCTAGTTTTTCTTGTTGGTTGTCATGCGTTTCATTTAAGCATTTTTAACACGAAATGCTAGCATCAAATACCCATGCTAATAGATGGGTCCTCTGATACCACTTTTTGACAGCTTTCAAATTTGACATTTGGAATCTTTTTTTCATGAATCAAAAAGGATTATCAGCGGATTTAAAAAAAATATTGAAAGATATTTGTAGTATTAGCCAATTCTGATTTATATTATAAAAAATTTTAAGTGGCTGGACTAATTAAGTGAGGTGTCAAAATTCAGCACGAAAAATCAGTACCTTGCGTTTCATTTGTAACAATTAGCGCGGCTGAAAATGTCAACATTTCTTAAAAGAAACGCAAAACGAGGCTAACATCAGATGTTAGCCTCAGAAAGTAGCAGTGCTTTATCTGGAACGCAAGGAGTAATATAATTTGTGGCCAAGATGGCGGAGTTCGATTAGCATCATGCATTGACTTATCATTGATGTTGAAATTAGATTGCGTAAATAAAAAACAAGTATTTGAAGTCGTCTTGTCATTTATAAAATAACTGACCAAAACATGGTGTCAGAAGTGAGCGCGTAATATTTGTGTCATTTAGTTATTGCACCTTGAGGCATTGTGAAATACAGTGAAAAGTCGCCGTCATGTCTGAAGAAAATCAAAAGCCCAAGAAACTTTCTGGAATGCCCAGTCCGCAGCCCATGGTGATGAATGGTAACTTGGCTCAACAATGGAAAAAATGGGTACAGTCATTTAAATTTTATTTACGTGCGTCTGGCTTAGATGAAGAGAGTGATAGCAGAAAAGTAGCTCTATGTTTACATGTCATTGGTGAAAAGGGCGTGGATGTATTCAATACATTTGGAAAAGACGAAGATAAAATTACATATGACGAGCTTATAAAGTTATTTCAAAATCATTTTGCTCCAAAAGCTAACCTCACTTATGAATGCCATAATTTTTTCACATACAAACAAGGTGAAAATGAAACCTTAGACGATTTTGCTTGCACATTAAAATTAAAGTCACAAAGCTGTGAACTAGGACAGCTGCAAGAACGCCTCATTAAAATAATGTTTATATGTAACATGCATCAAAAATACAACTACATCAGAGAGAAATTATTGCTTGAAGATAAGCTGGATCTTGATAAGGCCTTAGAAATGGCAAAGGCTATGCTGGCTTCCAGACATCAAATGGATGAATTGACAGCAGAACAAAGTTCAGTATTGTATAATATGAGTCAGTCATACTCAAGATCAAAGTCTAATTCAAGGAACATCAGTCAATATAGTCAGCAGTTAAGACAGGGAGTCTGTACAAGGTGTGGTCAGGTGCATCGTTATAAGTGTCCAGCATTAGGTGTAAAGTGTAAAAAATGTGAAAAAGTTGGACATTTTGCAGTTTGTTGTCGGTCAATTCAGTCAAAGTCAATAAGATATGTACAGTCAGATAGTAATATGGAACAGGCACAGTCAGAACAAGATGAATTGTTTATTGGTCATATTCAGTTATCCAAGTCGTTGTCAAGTGAATGGACAATTAATTTATATATAAATAATTCCCCAGTAAATTGTATTATTGATACAGGCAGTGATGTCAATATAATGTCAAAATGTGTTTATTATTCTCTTAATATTGAAAATGTATTGTCTAAAACTGATGTAAAAATTAAGTCATACACTGGTAATAGTCTAGAGGTACTAGGTCAACAAATCTTAGAGTGTACATTTCAATTTAATGATGATTATATGGCAAAACAAATTAATTTTATTATTGCCAATGTGAATTCTCCCACAATATTAGGTAAACTTACTTGCTCAGAAATTGGACTAGTAAAACGAGTTTTCTGTGTAGAAACTACAAACATGCAAAAGTCAGAAAGAGATGTTAGTCAATCGTTTTCTGAAATAAGTCAAAATGAGTCAAGTTCAAGTCAAATAATATGTCCTAAAGTCACAAAAAGTCAGTCACAGTCATTTCCATTAGAGTCAAGTCAATCACAAAATATAAATTTAAATAAACTTATTGAATGTAATAATTCTGTTTTTACCGGTCTTGGTTGTCTTCCTGGTGAGTGCCACATAAGTACAATTCCTGAAGTTCAGCCTAAAGTGGATGCTCCGAGGAAGGTACCATTTGCATTACATCATAGACTTCAACAAGAACTTGAGAAGATGGAAAAAATGGATGTCATTACCAAAGTCACAGAGCCTACTGAATGGGTGAGTTCTTTAATCTTAATAGAAAAAAAAAATGGTCAATTAAGGGTATGTCTAGACCCCCGTAATTTAAATCAAGCAATTAAGAGGACGCATTATCCTATCCCATCAGTAGACATGGTCCGTGCCAAAGTGGCTGGTGCAAAATTTTACTCCACTTTGGATGCAAGTAATGGATTTTGGATGTGCAAATTGAGTGAGAAGAGTTCTTACCTTACAACTTTTAATTCACCTTATGGCCGATACCGCTTTAAACGTCTTCCTTATGGAGTCAGCTCTGCACCCGAGTACTTTCATAGAATTATGACTGAAATGTTTGGTGACATTCCAGGGGTGGCAGTGTACAGCGACGATATTTTAGTAAGCGGTCAAACACTACAAGAGCATAATAAGCGTCTTAATATAGTATTTGAGAGAGCAAAAGAATTTAACGTCAAGTTTAATAAAGAAAAATGTTCATTCGCCAAAGACAGTATTAAATATCTGGGTCATATTTTTTCAGCAGATGGAATCACAGCCGATCCGGACAAAGTCAGAGCAATCAAAGAGATGCCCTCTCCTACCTGTCTAAAGGATTTACAAAGATTTCTAGGCATACTTAATTATTTAAGTTCTTTTATTAAAAATATGGCAGGTGAGACAGAAATTTTACGCCAATTATTAAAAAAATCTACTGATTGGCAGTGGACTACCAATCATGAGACAACATTCTGTCATCTGAAGCAATTAATATGTCAAGTTCCAGTATTGTCACATTTTAATGTTCATGATCCTATTGTCCTACAAAGTGATGCTAGTAAAAGTGCTGTTGGAGCAGTGTTGTTACAAAATCAACATCCAATATATTATGCTTCAAAAACTTTAACAGATGCGCAGCAAAAGATGGCTCAGATAGAGAAAGAACTGTATTCAATAGTTTTTGCATGCATCAAGTTTCATCAATTTATATATGGACAAACTGTAACTGTAGAGACAGACCATGCTCCTTTAGTAACATTGTTTAAAAAATCTTTAGTCGAGGTCCCAACACGTCTCCAACGAATGATGTTGAAAATACAACCCTATAGTCTAAATGTAGTTTACAAGAAAGGTAGTCACATGTACATTGCTGATACCTTATCAAGAGCAGCACTCTCTGAAACAAGTTCAGATGAATTAGATGATGATATCATTGTTCATGTAAATTTACTGATTAAGTCATTACCAGTCTCATCAGAACGTCTACAGTGGTTAATCAGAGGTACTAATGAAGATGAAAGTCTGCAGATTTTGAAAAAATACTGTAAATAAGGATGGATTGATTTAGTTAAAGTGTAGAATATATGTAGATTAGAATATATGTAAAGATTTAGGTCATTGAACTGTCTTATGTTGAATTACCTAAACAGTCTTTGTCGTCAAATATTATTGTTAAGATTTTAGTTAATTATTGTAAGCTGTCTCAAGTTGTAAAATTGTATTAATTTAACTTTTTCTAATAAGGAGGATGTTATGAGTAGGTGACGTCACTATTGTAATGACACATCACTAGTGTGTTTGAACATGGCTGGTTGCCAAGATGGCGGAGTTCGATTAGCATCATGCATTGACTTATCATTGATGTTGAAATTAGATTGCGTAAATAAAAAACAAGTATTTGAAGTCGTCTTGTCATTTATAAAATAACTGACCAAAACAGACAGTAGAACAATAGTGCAAATGTCACCTGTGACATTAAAACTTATTGTTCTAATGTCTCGATAACGATAGCGAGTGATCGCTTTGAGTTAGGCGGTACGGCCGCTGCACGTGTGGCCACTACACCGTATACCGTCTTTTTGTACAGTCATGAGCATGACTGCATAGTCCTGGGAGGCTGCCGCCTAACTTATAGCGATCACTCGCTATCGCTTTCGTGACATTAGAACAATAGCTCTAATGTCATCTGTGACATTAAAACTATTGTTATAATGTCATGATAACGATAGCGAGTGCTCGCTTTGAGTTAGGCGGTACGGCCGCTGGACTGCGCAGACAAGACGGAGCGTGTAGGCTTTTTAATGTTTACCGGCGACAGCGTTGCCAGATTTTTTTGGCAAGTCGTGATTCTAAAACTCTGAGGTAAAAAAAAGCGAGATTCTTTCGTCGAAAGCGGGACGTAGTAAAAAAACGTATTGTATTTTAATCAGATGTTTTTAAATATTTATTTTTTTATTAGAGTTTTAAATTACGTTTATGTAGATAGCAAAAATAGCCATAGAAAATGATTTTTTATAACAATACACTTGTCTGTGCCAGCCGGCCGTGCTTTCTCAGCACGCTGCACATACGTAGTATCTCTATTAGGCCCGCCACACTATGCTCCTCGCGCTGCTCATCGCCTTGCTCCTCGCACTGTCGCGATGTTGCCCTCTCCGCCCACACACTGCTCTACTCGCGCAATTAATCGCGACGCTCCGCACTTGGTTATTTGCTTAGATAAAGAATGAATAGATAGGACGTGACCGTATACCCGTAAGGGACAGACATAGATGACGTCATACCTGCCTAAAGTAGATGGGTATACCAGTGTTGCTTTAAGTTTTACCCTACTTTATGTTTATAGTGGCTTTTACCACTATAAACATAAAGTAGGGTTGATTGATCTACATATTTTTTTTGACACATTTTAATGAGCGCCCCTCGCTCAATAATATGTTTTAAAAAATAAAAGTGGGAGGAAGTTGCGTTTTTTTTTATTGAATTCTTCATTCAACCTTCGCCGCAGTCTAAAGTTATTTACACTTTTAAATAAAACTACACTTTTCGGATTTACTCGAGTATATTTCGTTTTAAAACATTTTACTATTATTTATTTAAGCTATTATGTAAACATCTTTACAAATATAAGAAAAAATATTAGAAATCATCATCATCAGCCCACACGCGTCCACTGCTGGACATAGGCCTCTCCAAGTGCTCGCCACTGAGTACGATCCGCGACCACTCACTTCCAGCTTTTGCCAGCTAGGTACCTTGCGAAGATCGACGCTCGATTAAGAATACAGCGGGCAATATCATTGTTTTTTCTTTATCTCTGCAATTTATTTAAAATCCAATATTTATACATTTAATAAATATTTGTGAAGATTTAGAAAATGTATAAATATTAAATTTTAAATAAACATTTTCTAAAATTAGATTTCAGTAACTCCGTTATTGTCATCGAATAAAGCGTATTAGCAATGAATTCGCGTATTTAAATATTTGTTACAAATACATTTCATCAAAAGCGGGTAGTGATTATGCGTAAACTCTTCAGTAAAAAAATTGATTTAACAATTTTTCTAAGCATTGGTGCAAAAGGGAATGCATAGTAATTTTATTTCCAAAAGGTTTATTTCTACGATATGTTTTTTCAGCAACTTCGCACGTGGTAACTACCTCTTTGACTGCAGACTATTATATATGGTTCAGAGGCAATCAGTGATTCCACACATTTGTGACATTTTATTTCTCGCTGCATTTTATGTATGTACTTAATAATATTTTCAGAAAATCTCTATTGGTTTCTCCTACAGTATCTAAAATGTCCAACCGCTCATTTTGCATCATTAACTTACACTTCAAATCACTTAACACATTTTCAAGTTTGGCTACTTTTTTTCCCAATCGTCTAAGCGATTCACGCACTGCCCGTAGTTTTTTACTTGATGACCTCGCTGATTGTTTCAAACGCAGCATTTGAAGCCACATTATTCTCTTTCGGGGCGTATTCAAATTTGAACCGAAATCCAACACCGATGCGTCCTGAAACAATATGTATACAGGTTAAAAATAAAATCAGGGGCTAATTTTACAACATTAAAAATAATAATTAAGAAAGTAAACTGTATCTGTACTAATGGTCAGACTTGTTATATAAATAGGAAATGTCCAAAATCAAACCATTAATAATATTTTTGGCCATTTCAAAATAGTAGAAAAGAATTTGGTACCTACCCATGTTAACATACTCTTATAAAAATTTTGGTGTCATTAATCCAAAACTGTAAAATTAATTTTGAAATCCCTTATACAAATAGTTGGGTCTGTGAAAAATAAATATAGGTTTCGGCTTGATAGGGATTTACTTTGTAGATATAATATGTATAAGTTACTTACCTGTAAAAAAGTTAGGAATAGCACCACTCCCAAGAAAAGTGCCTTTTTTGTTTTTCTGAATCCACTGTTGTTCAAAATGCTTAGAACACATTCGGGTATGCTTGGTTGGCTGCCAATTCAATCGACCAGTAGCTTTAACCCAACTGTTTCGAGTAATTATCTCCGAAGGAAATCTTTTAAAAACAGACAACCAAGCAAATAGAAAGTTTCACTTCAAAAGAATTACCTTTGTTATCTAAAATGCTCAAAATTTTATACTTAAATATGTCAATATTAATGAAACACAAACTAATATGTGAGTTCCCTTTAACGTAACAAATTACCTACGAATCAAGGAAAAATAGTCGTAGCGTAACTGGTATCATTATAACCCGGCAAAATGTTATACGCGTTGGTTGTATACGTGACCATATTGAATGGCGACATTCTTAACTTATTAGGTTAATAGTAACCTTATAATTAGTTTGAAATTTCATGTTTAATCCCATAATATGATTGAGAACCATAGTAGAAGGATAAAATATTGCAATATAACTTGTATTTATAATTTAAAAAATAGTTTTGGCGCTTAATATTGACACAATTTAGGTCTTACCTGTAAAGGTTATATTTTCCTGTTTTCTAGCACTATCACTATTACAACCTAAAGCGGAGCAGTGCACCATGATTTAAATGTTCAAATAGTTCACAATTACACTAATTAAACTGTTAAATAATTGCACAGTGAGCTATACTTCACACAACAAATTTCATACACGTATTTGCTTAGCACCAGACGCTGGTGATAAACAATCCCCACTACCAGTTTCACCTATATACGGTGACAAAGACAAAAAAAATGATGCCGTCTTCTTCTTTCCTTTGGCAATATGTATAAGTTTATCTCTTTTCCTCATGTTTGACGGCTTTTATAGCCCATCTATTCATTCTTTATCTAAGGTTATTTGCCTTTGCTTTACAATAAACGTCTAAACTTGGTATAGCTAATCATGTCAATGTCATACAAAGAAATATAAATCGACGTCATCATCCACACCAACAGAGATGGCTGTATGACATATATTAACAGCAATAGAACGATGAAGTACAAACTGGTGTCGATTCTGAAGCACAACTTATTAAACTAAACTAATTTGACAGGATTAAAACTATTGCCATCTCTGTTTTTCTCTAAAGGATTAAAAGTGACGGCTTTATTTTTAGTATTGTCAAATTAGTTTAGTTTAGTAAGTTGTGCTTCAGAATCGGATTCTGAAGCACAAATTATTAAACTAAACTAATTTGACAGGATTAAAACTATTGCCATCTCTGTTTTTCTCTAAAGGATTAAAAGTGACGGCTTTATTTTTAGTATTGTCAAATTAGTTTAGTTTAGTAAGTTGTGCTTCAGAATCGACACCACTGTACAAGTAATAACATAAGACGGTTTAAAAATATGTTGCATAATTCCCGTCATTTAATTTTTATGTACGTGAGCGCTCGATGCGGACTGTGTTCGCGCGATTATGTGGCCAGACACTCGCGCTCATATTGCCGGTCCTTTGACTCGCGTCCAAAAACCGACAAAATAGGGAGCGGTGGGCATGACGAGGAGCATGACGTGCGGCATGACGAGTAATGCTGCCACACTACGTCTCTGCCTCCTTTCCTCGCTACTTCCCATACCACTCGTCGAGTGTGTGGCAGGCCCATATCAAGTCTGTGCGCTGCACGCACGGCAGAGCTAGAGTCTGGCTAATGAAAGACGAACCTGACATTTTTTCAAGTAGCCACACTGATACAATGTCCCCATGTAGTTTAGTTCAACATAGTGATTTTGATACTATGTAATAAACAATTTCATAATATGTTTTTCTTAATTTCTGTCGAAATATTACAGATATTAAGTAATTTTAACATTCATGAAATCCAAATACAGCGATTTGTTATAAAAGATTCAATGTTGGAAGTTCGTTGAAACTAAACATTACCTAATATTTAATTTAAAAAATTATCAACTCCTTTTTTTCCTATTATCTTCAGTAGAATATAGTTGGAAAAAAGACAATCCTTTCACAAATTTAACATTCTAAATTACTACACAAATAAAAAAATATTAGAATATTTCAAGTATCAAAATGTATTTTACCTTCTGAAGACAGTATTACCAGAGCTAGAATTTTTGAATTTGCCGCCAAGCTCATGTTTTGTGTGCCAGACTCTATCCCCGAAAAGCGGGACTGAACCTGTCCCGCGCCGCGCGGGACATTTAATTTTGATTTAAATCGGGACGTCTGGCAACGCTGACCGGCAATTATACCAACCCAGCACTGTGAGCGCAGAGGCGCGTTCAGAGCCTCTGGGTGTAGTTGTCCGGTTGTTTTTTAACTCCATTGATTTACTACCAAACGTAGATAGATAATGAACATGTAGGTAGATGAACGTTCGAAAAGTGGGCCGGTGAAGAACTACCCAATCGGGCCTCGTGCAGTTTTTTTCCATGCGTTGGAGCGACAACACGATAAGCAATTTTGAGCATTATGTTTGAGAGTATAAAGTTGATATTTTCACATGATTTTTAATTTCTCTCTCCTTTTAGTAGATGACATTATATAATATGGCCGCTATTATTATCTGTCCGAACCTGTCAGAACGGTTTTTACTCCGAGGCTCTGAACGGGTCGGTTGCTGTCAGAGTGCACTCGGAGTGCACTCGAGCGTAGGCTCTGAACGCGCCTCTGAACGCGCCTCTTGTTATCTGTTTCGGACCGCAGTTTTGTTTTGTTTGACAGTTCGGGCGAGGGGCGAGGTCGAGGCATCGTCAACTTCTTTTATTCTATCGCATTTTATTATTTTTATTACTGGAGGAGCAATGCTATAAAGTTAAATATATCAAAAATTTCAAATAAGACTGATTTTATCATAACAGGCCTAATGAAATCATTGTAAAGTACGTAAGATATATGGTAAAATAATGTGTCATTAATTACAATAATATTTTGAGTAACATTATAACAAGTAATTCTTTCTTCCCACAGAAAATGTATTATTACTTGTTAATTTTACCATTAGCAAGATTCGTAGAATCTCAAGTGCTAGAGCAGAATGCATATAACTCCAAATATGCACAGCGACAGATTGAAATCAACGCCAATGCATCATTGCGGCCCAATTCGCAAGCGCCTTACGGGAGCTTTGCTGTGAATGCAAATGAATACAACCAGCCACAAAGTCCATTTTATCAATCGCAAGACTTTGATTCTAATAATTATGACGACGATAATGAAGGAGAATTCCAAGGTACTAGTTACGCAGGATTAGATTATCTTGAGAGGCACAGATGTCCTCTAAACTGGATCCAATACAGGGAGTCCTGTTACCGGTTTACGAAATCCCCAAATCGACCTCGAAATGAAGCACGAAAAATTTGCCAGGCATATGAAGCAGATTTAGCAGCAATCAATAGTCCAGAAGAACATGGGTTTATTATAACTAACTTAATGAAATTGGACCCACAGAAAGGATCTTGGTATATATCAGGTCATCAGCAGTCTCAAGGTTACTGGACAAATGATGTTGATGGTTCACAGCTAACTGGTTTAGAAAACGCATTTTTTGATGACCGTCAATTGACTTACACCAGCTACAATATACTACCCCGTGATTACTTAGTATATAGGTTTTCACATGAGGATGGTCGTTGGGGACTTGCTGCTGTTGAAGGAACACAATACTATCACTTTATTTGTGAAGGTAATATACAAAAATTACATTATCTCTTAGAAGAAAAGAGATCTTTTACATATGGCTTGGACACATTTGATCCTGAAAGAATACCTATGGGGCCTTACTTTATTAAAGAGCCAGTGGACACTATTTATGACCCACGAAGAAATGCTCATATTCAATTAACATGCATTGCTGGAGGTTATCCCTCACCTGTTTATAAATGGTTCAGGGAGGACTACCAGGTTGATAGTCCGATTTACATTGAAATAGATCCTTTAAAAGAGAATAGATTTGTCCTCAGCGGAGGCACATTAATGATTTTTAACCCTGATGCTGATAAAGATAATTCTAAATATCATTGCACAGCCACAAATAAATTTGGGACTATACGCTCAGAATCAGTTAGATTGTCATTTGGTTTTATCAGGGAATTCAATCAAAAAAGGCCAGTAGAGACTGGTAATCAATATTGGGGCAAAGTTATGTATTGTGATCCTCCTTCATACTACCCATCAGTAAATTTCTTATGGGCTCGAAATTATTTCCCAAATCTGGTAGAAGAAGATAAGCGTGTGTTTGTTTCTTATGATGGTGGACTATATTTCTCTGCACTCGAGACTATAGACAGAGGTAATTACAGTTGTAATGTTATGAGTAAAGTTTCTGATGCAGGTCGAAATGGACCATTTTTCTCTCTATCTGTTTATCCTCACTCTGATTACCAACAATTAAAATTTCCTAATAACTTCCCCAAAGTTTATCCTGAAGCTCCTGTTGTGGGACAAGAAGTTAGGTTAGAATGTATATCTTTTGGCTATCCTGTGCCATCTTACAATTGGACTCGTAGAAATAGTAACTTACCAAGAAAAGCTAGATTAAGTAATTTTGATCGTGTGTTGACCATCCCTAATGTTGGTGTTGAAGATGAAGGAGAATATATTTGCGATGTCAAGAATGATAGAGCAAGAATATCAAATAGTGTTTTTTTGAAAGTTCAAGCAGAGCCAAATTTTACAATCCCTTTAACAAGTAAGCATATGGATAATAGAGGAGAATTACATTGGAACTGTGAGGCCTTTGGCATTCCTGATGTTAATTACACTTGGTGGAAGAATGGAAAAAAGCTGTCAATGGAGACTTTAGAGCCTGAAGATCGAGACAGATATGTCATACAGGATAATGTTCTAACTATAAAATATTTGGACCCACAACGTGACCCTGGTATGTTCCAATGTGAAGCAAAAAATCAATTGAAAGCAACATTTTCGAGTGGTCAACTGAGAGTGCTTTCTTTGAAGCCCTCCTTCAAACAACATCCTCTTGAATCTGAGACATATGGGTCTGAAGGTGGTAATGTTACACTAAGGTGCAATCCTGAGGCAGCTCCAAAGCCAACATTCACCTGGAAGAAAGATAACATTGTTATTGGTGCTGGGGGTAAGCGTTTTATTACTGAAAGTGGTAATCTTATATTACGACAACTATCCAGAGATGATGAAGGAGTTTATACCTGTGTAGCTAAAAATCAGCATGGCACTGATGAAAGCCGTGGCCGCCTTATTGTTTTACGAACTCCTAGGTTTGTTGAACGTCTTCTACCACAGATAATAACGCAAGTAAATGATATAGTATTTCTACATTGCAGTGCTGACATTGATCCTATTTTAGACACTGCATACCTTTGGAATCATAATGGAATACGTGTTAAAGATGCTTCTGATTTCTATGCTGATAGGCGAATCAAAATAGATGGTGGGGAACTTACAATTTTTAATGTCAGCCTTTCTGATGTGGGTGACTATGAATGCATTGTTAAATCAGCTATTGGCCGTATTTCATCACATACCCAATTACGGATAGAAGGACCACCAGGTCCTCCTGGTGGCTTACAAGTAATGAATATGCAAAAAACATCAGTAACCCTTGAATGGACTGATAGTAATTCGAACGGGCGTCCCATTACTGGCTATATTCTCACTGGCCGTACAAACTGGAATTTGACTTGGAGTGTTATAAGTGACAATGTTCCAAATGTTGTAGAAATAGACAGATATAATGGAAGAAAACGAGCCTCTGTAACTGCTACACTTTTACCATGGTCTGTTTATGAATTTAGAGTACAAGCTGTTAATGTGTTAGGGAAAGGGGAGCCTTCATCTCCTAGTCCCCAGTTTTCCACATTACCGGATAAACCTCATAAAGCTCCCTCAAATATTGGAGGAGGTGGTGGCAAAATTGGAGACCTTACTATTACTTGGTCGCCATTGCCCCCAATGCTCCAAAACGGACCTGGTGTTTATTATAAAATATTCTGGCGACGCAATGGATCAGAAGAAGAATTTCAATCCCTTGTACTCAAGGAATATGGCAATATAGGAATGCATGTTGTACATATATCTCTAAGTTATTTCTTCACTCTTTATGATGTCAAAGTTCAAGCATTTAACAACATTGGTGCGGGTCCAGAAAGCAATGTTGTCACCATATACTCTGCAGAGGACATGCCCCAGGTAGCACCACAGCAAGTGTCAGCACGTTCCTTCAACTCTACATCGCTAAATGTGACATGGAATCCAATTGATCAGTCCCGAGATAGATTAAGAGGGAAACTGATAGGTCACAGATTGAAATATTGGAAACAATCTAACAAGGAAGAGGAATGCATATATTATTTGTCCAGAACCACAAGACACTGGGCACTCATTGTGGGGTTGCAACCTGACACTTATTACTTTGTCAAGGTAAGCCCTTCCCTTTCACTATACAGATAGGGACTAGGTATATTTCTCTTGATATTATATTTCATCTATTTTATATTATAATAATCACTATAATATATAGCCACTATATTTCATTTTGTTTTGCCTTCCACAATATGTGTAACAATAAATTCTATACGAATGGACCCAGTTGGGCGCAGCGAGAATAGGAAAATAGTTATACAGTTTACTAAATTAATTTTAAAAATTCCATTTTAAAAATTATTTCATTGAAATGCTACTTAGTGAGATAACTTCTTCCGTTAAGACAAAAGAGATAGGTTTGTTCACTGGTGTAGTAGCAATCACAGAACATGTAGAATTGAGTCTGGGAGTAGAATATAGTGCTATAATATGGTGTCGCTGGGGCAGGTACTTCAAGTGTGGGGGATTACACTTACGATTTTGAAAATGTACAGCCAGCTTCAAAAGTAGATAACCATTATAGTACCATGTCACACCAATTATTAACAATGCAATATAGGTGTAACCATACTAAATAAAAGGAATAGTTGGTGTGACATGGTACTACATCTGCTAAAATGCTTATCTACTTTTGAGAAATTATCTATTTTTGTATGATATACGAGAAAACTGGGTGAAACAATTTGAAATGACAGAAATATTTCCTGCAGTGATGGATTTAAAAAAAAGTTTCGTTTCATTTCTTCCCCTGGTTGTAGTAAGAGTTAATTAAAGAAAAAAGATGAAAAACTCGAATGCATTCTTCTGAATTTCTGTTGCTATTGACACAAAATAAACTAGGATTCTCTTGTGTTCTTGGACATGGTCCTGTATACAAGACAAGGCTAGAGTGAATAGATATTATTTAGATCTATCTGCTCCATCCTCGACCACACCTTCGCTTACTATCAGGCGAGTTGGTGGTCAAACGTAATGTTACAGGGTGCACTGTCATAAAGCGGGGTTCACTTGGGTCCCATAGGACATTATTTGGAAACCCTTACGCCCCTGCTTTGGCTAAGACTTTTTGAATATGTGACATCGACTATTAAATGGTTTGCTGGCACATCGATCGGTTTGTCATAGGTGATGGCATTCAATTCTGCGGGCGAGGGTCCGGAGAGCGAGCGGTTCCTAGAGCGCACGTTCCGCAAGGCGCCACAGAAGCCACCGGCCTCGGTTAACGTGTGGGCCGTCAACCCGAGCACGGTGCGCGTGGTGTGGCGCTACGTGCAGCCCACGGACGAGGAGGAGCCTCTCATCGGGTATAAGGTAGGACATAAATCAGTTTCCTAATAATGGTACTATTCGGATGGACGCACGTCGTATTCAACGTCCCAAGCGAAAAGAGAAACAAGATGAAGAAAAAATCTATTACGCGCGCCAATCATAGTGGTAATTATCCCATGACAATGTTCTACCATTCTGCGCCAATACAGACAAAGACTTTCGTAGTTCATTTTAAAAAATTTAAAATATTCTAGTATATTCTAGATCCTGGAAAAAACTGGAATATTTTATAAAAGTTCTTAACATTGTCCCTTACAAAGGCACTTATCGCCATTCAGCTTAACATGCAAACAAGTCAACAAGCTTTGGATTGGCGCCTTCCAACTGAGCCGAAACCATGCTAAAGTCGATCAAAAGTCAGTCGTGCTGACTGTTTTCTTTGACTATCGCGGTATTGTGCACTTGGAATTCTTGCGAGATGGTCTAACGGTAAATAATATTATCTGAGCGTTATGCGGCGTTTAAGAGGAAATTCGATGAAGAAGGCCATTATTGTGGAAAGAAAATCTTCTATTTTACACCACAATAATTTTAATGATTGGATTATTCATTGACGTAGGTGTATCGTTTCTGAAGGAACATATTTTGACTAGGTGCGAAATCCAGCGTTGCACGGGTCAAAATCATCGCGCTACACCAAACTACATTTATACTACACTTAAACTTATATATTTTGTTTAAGATTATATATACTTATTATTATTATATATTTGTGGTTTTTTTATGATTATGGCTTTTTTACTATGTGAGCGACAATTCCGCCAATGTCGAGTTCGGAAAACACACGTAATGTAGGAATTAACCATTCACTCGAGCAGTTTAGCGGTTTGGCTTCCTGCGAACAAAGCATATAACAATATATTTATAAGTTACTTTGTGGATAAGTGAGCAGAATAAGACAGGGCTAGCAAGCTAGTATTTATTATAGGAAGTGAAGTAGTAAATGGGATTGGAATTTTGTAATTATAATTTAATCTTATGCTTTCATATAATTATTTCGGTGCTAGTAGAGCAGCATTCATTCAGTCGCATGGTGAGCAATAGTTCGTTCTTGTGCCACTAGTGTAACGAATTGGTGACACAATGAGTATGTCACTTTATCGCATTACTCTACGGAAACACGGAAAAACTCAAAACATAACCTGACTCCACATTGTGTGGCCAGCGTTAAGTAGTAGGCCAATTCCACCTTCCCAGCAGTAGGTGACTCCAGGTTTTTGCTCTCATAATCATTGCCTTATATTTCAATTTTAGGTGAGAGTCTGGGAGATCGACCAAGATATGAGCACAGCAAACGACACTATTGTTCCGGTCGAGCACAATCTAGAAGCGTACGTGACCAATTTGACACCAGGAAAATCTTACAACCTTCGAGTTCTGGCGTATTCCAATGGTGGGGACGGTAGGATGTCCTCCCCAGCTATCACGTTCCAAATGGGGGACTACCACAGCGATTCGTATGGCTATTATCTTAAGGACTCCGCTAACAAAGATCTGAAGGTATCTATGGAGTGCCTAATAATTTTAATCAGTGTATTCTGGTTATCGTGATATTGTGTCCATTTTTTTGTACAAAAAAGCTTTACTTTTATTTAGATAATAAGATATAAGATTTCTACAGTCGTTACTAATATCACATTTGTTATGCTACATCTTTTGCATTTATTTACTTATTAGGTTGTGACTGTTTCCGGCCGCTATTTTACTGTTTATTATGATCTTGATTTTTTTATTGCATACATCACAAATGTATTGATTGAGCGATTTTAAATTATATCTTTGATATGAATCTTTCTATTTGTATATTATGATGAGTTAGTGTAAGTTTGATATTATGGTTAGTTGTTAATTGTAGAATTAATGTATCTTCTTTATTTAAGATGTTATAGGTCTGCTTACAGTATACAGTTTTAATGTTCTTTTTATTCGAAATTAACCAGAATTGTGAACCGCCTGCGCATATTATTGTTTTTATTATGAGCTAAAAGCTTTTTGTGATATTTCTGAATATCTGTCCATTTTTGATGCAATAATATTGCCGGTGACGTCGGCGTAAATGATTATATTGTTAAATGATGTTATTTTAAAAACAATATTTTAAGAATCAACAAGCAATATAAGGTCTGAATTATTTTTATACTGTAATTTATATTAAACACTTACGGCCGGTTGCACCAAGTTTTACGTTTTACGATTTCGTAAAAAGTAACAGTAAAAGTCAACCTAAATACGTAAGAATGGCACATAATGTCTCACCTCTAGTTTCAATTTTAGTTTTACTTTATTGTTTACATTTAAAAAGGTTAAATGTACGGCGCGAATCGTATAATATTTAATAGTGAAACGACTAATTTTTATGTATTAAGTTTTTACTTTTTACGAAATCGGGAAACATAAAACTTGGTGCAACCGGCTGTTACTGTTGTCATGATTGACAATAATTAATTTAAGTGATATTTGTCACCAAGGCTCGCCTATACTATGGATCTACAATAGTAATTTATAGCACAGCACAGATCGCACAGTCTGTAAGAAAAGTGAATTAAATGAAATAAAGAAATATTTTGTAAGAATAGGCGAGCTCTTTGTGTACTTGTCCGCTATGATACCTACTTGCTGAACACTTCTTTGTCCTCACTATCCACTGAACATATTGATTTCTACAGACTACACAAGCATATCAAACATACCGTATCTACTTAATGTTTGTTGCGCGATATTTTTTTTATTTAATGAGTTACATAAGTTATTGTTGAAGTGATAGTTCTTTTAAAGTTGTATAGAAGTACCAAGTACGTTTAAAGTTTAAAAACCAATGATACGTTGCGACACCAGTTTTACTACGTTTTACAATTTCATAAAAAGTCAACGTAAAACGTAAGAAAATTCTCGCATCTACTTTAAATTTTAGTTATATTTTATCCTTTACGTTTGAAAGGTTAAACATGTGGCCTATATAATAGTGGAACGATATTTTTTATGTATTCTTACTTTTACGAAATTGTAAAACGTAAAACTTAGTAATGTCTAAAAAAAGTTTAATAGTATGTCGGTCTGTATGTTTGTATGTCGGTCACCTGAATTAAGGTAATCCACGTTCATGAAGATTTCAGGTTTTATGTGACAGAGAAGTGTTCAGTGACTTTATATGACGACTTTTATTTTTTTATTCGATTATAATATGCGTCCACGTCGTAAGGAATCTCGTAGCCATTAGAATTACATGTTGTAATAGTGTACGATTTAAGCATACCACCAATCCGAGCCATTTCTACGATATTGATAAGCTTTAAGACTATGTGGGCACTATTACCTATTTTTTCAGGCGTCTTATAGACTAGCTTTTGTAAGCGTTTACTAATAAGATGTATATAGACAATAATGTCATAGTGCTTAACCGAATAAAGGGATTATACAAACGAAGAAGAAATGCAAACAAAAAACACTATCGGTATGGTCAAATGCTCTCTACAAAGCTACCGAGCTTTATATTGCGTCTGACTAAATACAGGAAGGTATTGATGAAAAATAAAAACCGACTTCAAAAACACTGAAAACTTAAATATAATATAAGAATAGGTACAGACATCACACTTCTATATTGAAGTCGGCGCCAAACGATGATCTCCTAGAAAGTGTTAAAATTTGTCACCGACTTCAATATCTCGTAGAAGTGTTGTCTGTACCTGTTCTTATATTATTTTTAAGTTTTGTGTTTGTGTTTTCCTCGATTTTCTATGGGATCCCATCATCAGGTCCTGACTTTGGTGACCATGGGACCACCCTTGCAGTATACTCTATCAAGTACAAAAAGAATTTTGGAAATCGGTTTAAAAATGACGGAGTTATGAGGTAACGAACATAAGAAAAACAATACAACCGAATTGATAACCTCCTCCTTTTTTGAAGTCGGTTAGAAAAAAAAGAAAATCATTCTAATTTATTTTTAAAAAATGCTTCAAAATATAACACGAGGTGTGTCACATTTTCTGTAATGTGAATTATATTTTCGCATCAGCTATCATAGACTAAATAAATTTTCGAGTGTTTCGAATAACCTTCACTACAAGTCTTGTATTAATATTTACTTAAGCATTCCTCAATGAAGTAATTCTCACTAAGTGTGAAAAAGTTGTATTAAAAATGTTCCCACTTCAATACATACATCACAAACAGTTTGTAGTTTAGTTTTTTACATTTTTGTATTTTATATTATTTATGTATTTTTTGACAAAATATCGCAGATCGAAATTTCTAATTTTCTCCCACTAACGCCCCATTCGACTAAATACAGTACAAATATTACATTTCTAAAGAATGCCTTGTTAATATTAATATTTTGTATTTAATGTTGTAATAAAATAGTCCCACAAAATATTGAATTTCTTTTATTTTCTAACGGTTACAATACAGTCACGTTTACAAAGTTATATGTATTTTTTTTTTATGGGATAGGGGGCAAGCGAGCAGACGTATCACCTGATGGTAAGTAATTACCGTCGCCCATGGACACCCGCAACACCAGAGGAGTTACAAGTGCGTTGCCGGCCTTTGAGGTGGGAATACGCTCTTTTTTTGAAAGTTTGAAGGTCGTATCGGTCCGGAAATACCGCAGGCGACAATTCGTTCCAAAGTTTGATTGTGCGAGGCAGGAAACTTTGAGAGAAACGCACAGTTGTGGACTGCCAACCATCTAAGTGATGGGCATGGATTTTTTGCCGCGTGGAACGATGGCGGAAAGAGGCGGCAGGTATAAGTCCGAACAATTCCTCGGAGCATTCCCCGTAATAAATACGATAGAAGATGCATAGCGAAGCGACATCTCTACGCAGCGCCAAGGTATCAAGCCGATTTGAAATTTCCTGGCAGTCGACGATTCGAGTCGCTCTCCGTTGAATGCGGTCCAGTGGGAGAAGTTGGTATTGGGGTGCCCCAGCCCAAAGATGAGAACAGTATTCCATATGAGGCCGAACCTGCGCCTTGTAAAGCTGAAGGCGGTGCGCCGGAGTGAAATACTGTCTCGATCTATTGAGCACACCAAGCTTCTTAGAAGCTAATTTAGCTTTACCCTCTAAGTGGCCACGGAACTGGACTTCGCTCGATATGTCGACACCAAGGATCCCAATATTGGCTGATGCAGTTAGGGGAATGCCCTGAAAGCGAGGAGATACGACAAATGGCATTTTCTTTGCGGTGAACGCGCAAACCTGTGTCTTTGAGGGGTTGAAATGGACTAAATTAAGTCGACCCCAGTTAGAGACTTTCTCTAATGAAGTTTCGATTTCAGACACAAGTTTATTCCGGCACTCAATGACGTTTTCTCGAGAAGAGTTATAGAAGGTGTCTTTCGTGGTGTCGTATGCATAGCAATGAATGCTGCTGATTTGCAGCATATCATTGATATGCAGAAGGAATAGTGTAGGTGAAAGCACACGTCCTTGGGGGACACCAGCATTTACAGACATTGGGTCTGAGCATTCACCGTCAATCAAGACCTTAATGCTTCTGTCTGCTAGAAAGCTAGTGACCCATCCACATAATTTCTCGGGAAGCCCATATGAAGGAAGTTTTGAGAGGAGCGCTTTGTGCCATACCCGATCGAAGGCCTTCGCGATGTCCAAACTAACTGCCAGTGCCTCCCCCTTCGCTTCAATAGCCTCTGCCCAATGATGTGTCAAGTAAACTAGAAGATCACCAGCAGAGCGACCCCTACGAAAGCCGTATTGTTGGTCACTGAGCAGCTGGTGATTGATTAGTGATTCCATTATCTTTGAAAACAAAGGGGTTATAGCTATCGGCCTGTAGTTGGACGGATTCGAGCGGTCACCTTTCTTAGGGATCGGATGCACTAAAGCTGTCTTCCATGAGGATGGGACTACGCCAGATGAATAAGAGAGCCGAAATAGTCGCGTTAAAACCGGTGCCAACTCTGGAGCACACGTCTTTAGCACGATAGGAGGAATACCATCAGGCCCACTCGACTTATGGATATCTGGGGTGATTAGTGCTTGACGCACTGAGCTTTGGTGGAACCGAATATCCGGCATTAAGCTCGTGCACCGTGGAATGGTCGGTGGTTCCTGTCCTCCGTCATCCAAGGTCGAGTTGGATGCAAAGAGTTTCCCTAAAAGATCGGCTTTCTCTTTAGCATCATGGGCTAACGAAGTGTTATCCTTGTGCAGTGGTGGAAAAGATGGCAAGCAGAAATTTCCCTGAATAGCTTTGGCGAGAGACCAGAACGCACGAGACCCCGAAGGAAGACGCTCTAGCCTCTCGCCAATTCTACTGATGTGCTCCGACTTCGCTCTTGCAATGTCCCTTTTGAAGGATCTGGAGGCATAGTTATACTGCTTTTTCAAAGCGCTGGTATTTCCATCCCGAGACGTCACCGAGTTTACCCAGGCTTGGTAGGTTTCCTGCTTCCAGCGAGAAGCCTTTTTGGAGGATTGACCAAACCAAGGTTGGAAACTGCCACCAATGGGGATAACTGAGGATGGAATGAAAATTTCCATACCTTGCAACACCACATCAGCAACAGACTCAGCGGCAGAGTTGGGATCATCCGGCATAAAGCAAACCTGCCTCCAAGGGTAGGACGCAAAAAAGGACCGCATCCCATCCCAGTCTGCTGACTTGTAGTGCCACACACGGCGACTACGTGCAGCTCGAGGTCGTTGCAAGCACGTGAGTGGCACCGAACTCCTAATGAGGCAGTGATCTGAGGAGCCAAGAGGGGCGCCGACAGATATGAGGTAGCCGTCGGTCGTAGTACACACGGTCGTTGTTTTTTTAACCATAAGTTAATGTAAGTAATGGTAAGAGTTTTTATTACAAAAACATTTTGCCAGCAGCGTCACGTCAGCTTATTTTTTAAATGAAAAACGAAAACGAAAAATTAAAAGGATGAGCTCTTGGGTAACTTCTACGTAAAACAAAGGGAAGATATAATCACTACCTAATTTACACTAAAACTAATACAAACTGTACAAAAATACCATTAATTTACACTCTGACCTGACATACATAAAATAAGACTGCAAATACCATATGAAATAACTACTACTCATATCATTACAAGTGACAAAGGATTACTTTTATTAAAGATGAATCTATCCTATATAAAATAACATCAATACTAGTGGGTAATTACACTTTACTAGGGTTTCTATAAATTTATCCCGAATAAGAACACATGGTTGATATCTGCCTCCCCCAATCCGCACTCGCACAACGACGTGTCCAAAATTGCAGCTTTTTAAGGTGGAATGGAAGATAGCATTGACCGAGACGTAATCCTTAATCTAGTGATGATCGATGATATTTTACTACTAGTCCGCACCTTAAAAAACCAAGGCTTATTTGGTAGCTCAGGCTGGAATTTAGCATAATGTGAACCCTTAGGGCATTCGCTGCGTTAAGCGGGCGCACGGTGCGTGCGTCCGCTCCGCGTGCTTGTTTCATGTCATTTCATAGAGCAGCGCAGCGCTGCATGAGGCGGATAGCCGTCGCACGCGACGCGGGCGACGGGGCGGTCTTGTACCCACTGGACCTTCATAATTGGACCTTACCTACACGATAGGACCTATTCGACCTCCTATCAAAAATCTGGTGCCCATTGGACCTTCAAAATTAACGATACGTGTTATTCGACCTCCTATCAAAAACATGGTACCCACTGGACCTTCAAAATTACACATTGCCTACACCATTGGATCCATCAGACTTTTTATTAAAAAGACGTGGACTTTTGGCTCTTTTCTTTTGGAATGTTACATGCAGTCATGCAGAAAAGTAAAATTGTTAAAGAAATAAAATTGTTAAACAAAAGATATAAATCAAAATATTTAATCAACATATTTATAAAATTCAACATATTAATCATCAGCAACAAATCAAAAAGAAATAAAATATAGATAACCTACTATAATCACATAACCACAGATCCTTTTTTACCTTACTTTTAACGACAATAGAGAATATTTTTTATAACTATAAGTTATCTTAATTGCCAAACAAAAATTATAAAAATATTTTAAATAAATCACATATTATCACATAAATTTAATCGATCTGTGATTTATAACCTATATTAAAATATTACATTATTTACTTTTGGTAAAAAAAGCCTTCAGTTTAGTTAGTATACTATTCTATCGATTTTAATCTACCTTCGGCAGAGCTTTGACGAGTGGTACCTTGAGATAGAAAAAAAATTATTTATATAAAAACAGATTAAGCATGCATACAATGAAAAATTAATAGAAAAAAAAATGACGACCACCAGATTGGATCATGGGGGAATAATCAACATAATATTCAGTTCTGAGTTGATCTCCCATTTTTTAAGACTATAATATGGGTGTTTTTTTTAGTTTAGTTTTAACTATTTTATTTAATCAAATGTACATTGACTATCAATAGTATACTTGTAAAGCCGGCTTTTGACTATGGGATATAATGTAATATATATTACATTTTGAGATATAATATTTTATCGCTTGCCATACTTTTTTACGAGACCGTTCTCACTGTGCTATAATATATATTACACCCCAAACTGTAAATATTTTTTCGCCCGACCGAGCTATATTTGAAGGCGATATATTTTACCTCACGTTCCCGCACACCGCACCTCTGCCCCTGCCTCGCCTTCATTTCGAATCGTGACCAGGGGCGGTCGACTTTTCTATTGGCACAATGAGACATACCTACTAGGGATACATCGAGTGTTACCTCAAAAAACATGTTTCTAAAAATCCTAAAATGGTAGTAAATAATAACAAAAGATTCATAGATGTTAACCATATTTTCTGATGATAAACATCTTTTAAAACATAAATTTGCGTTATTTAACTAAAGTTAATATTTTTAAGTATATTTTGTTTAAAATTATCCAGAAAGACTTGAGTTTGAAATTTATTTATTAAATGGATAATGGATGTAAAGTCAATGTTAGAACTGGCAACATACATTCACAAAAAATATGGCCGAATTTATATTTCTGGCGCATGAATTATTTTCCTTTTGTTTCTCCATTGCGAATTTACGCAATAATATCGAAGTGTGCTTGCTTTTGAGATAACGACTTTTCTCGATAGTGTCTTTTTGTGTTTTTACATGAGAAATAGACTCGTTTGGAGACAGTGACTTGTTTTGATTTTTGTGTTAAACTTGAGTTCTTTTTCCTGTTGTTACTTAGATTTAATTGCTTTTCTTGAGACAGTGACTCTAAAACGTGTCAATTTGAACAATAGTTTGTCCGGGAACATGCCTGATAACCTGAAGAGAAAATGTCTCAAGTGTGGAATCTCACCACAAGATGATGCAATTGCAAACATTATAATAGATCGCTTTCCAAAGCCAGGAACAACAAATATTCGACGGTAAGTGTTGAAATTGACCAGTTTAAATACTTCTGACATTGCCACGTCCTTTTTTTGTTATTCAACAAGCCTTCATCGCAGTTGTCAAACAACGACGTTGAAAACTTCTCTTAAATATTCGCGAAATTATTTTATGAAACTGTCTATCCTGGCCCTTGACACTAGCAGTAATGGCTGTTATCCTCTCTAACGACTAAATGCTACAATAAAAAAAAAGACAGAAAAGACCCCTGTTAAAGCGGTAGTGGTTATGTTCACAATAAAAAAGATAACACTTGTTTGAGTTCTATTAGCGTTACTGCAAGAACATAAAATTATAATAGTCTCTAAATTCCGTAGATAAAATATCATAATGATAAATGAACTTTCGCTCATAATATTTTCTTTTTCAGATGTGAAATGTGGGCCAAGTATTGTTTTCCAAATGACAGTTGGTCATCTGTGGACTTCCAACGTAAATTATATGTTGAGCAAAGGATTATAAGATTATATATACTATTGACTTTATTAATGTTGAAGAGAAGAGATTATCCAAACATGCTGTTCCAGATATGATTGGTTTTGACAAGGTGAATAAAAATAGCTTTTGTATATATCCTACCTGTTTATATCTGTGTTAAAATAAATATTTCTAGCATTTTATGCATTCAATGTGTGGATGCTGAGTCCTGAGAGTGGACTCCATCCTAATACTTGTGATAGTTATATGCCGCCTGTAGAGTGCTCTTGTTGCATATTAATAATGATTATTTAGACAGTTCAGTGGTGTGACTATGGTTCATTTATTGATTGATAATGCCAATTTTTTTACATTTCAAATTGAGACAGCATACTTTATCAATAGTGCTTGCACTCCATCCAAATGTCCGAGTCTGAGCACTATGGATAAAGTCTGTATTATCAATTTCAATTGCTATGCAAGCTGTACTATAAACTACAACTCCTTACAATCATCATCATCATCACAGCTCATAATATATGTCCCCACTGAGGGGCTCGAGGCTACCCAAGGGTTAGGGTAGTAAGGCCTAAGTCAGCCATGCCGGCCTCGTGCGGATTGATTGACTTCATATACACCTTTGAATTTCTTTATAGATGAATGCAGGTTGCCTCATGATGTTTTCCTTCACCATAGGAGCATCGACAAATGTACATATGAAATTCGAAAAACGAAAGACACATTGGTACATGGCAGGATCGAACTACGGACCTCCCGATAAGAAGGACAGTGCCGAGTCCACAGCACCACCAATGCATCCATACTCTACTCCTTACTGTACTATAAATTAAAAATTTGGAACTCCAGTTAGATATGAATAAGCCAGTTAGATATTATTTAAACAATATACAATAAAAACTTGTCTAGAAGATATCAATTAATAGAAAATTGCGGGTCTGCTGGAAGAAATTTCATTTATGAAATAAGCAGATCCTTTGTACATTGTGTCTTATGTGTTGTTTGTGCTGTCTAGTTTTATGTGTACAAAAATTGTTAAATAAATAAATAATATAAGAAAAAAATCCTTGGTTTCTAAAAATAGTTCTATTTCTTTACAGGCATTGCCAAGTGGAGTCACATTCAAGACTTTTATGAGTAAGATAATGTAAATCCAAATTTCGTGTTTGCTCCATCACTGAGGAAGGATCACCTTAACCCTAATTGCAAAGAAAAGATGAAAGTTAGTCAGCTCAGGCAGCTCAGGTTTTGAGTCATTCGGTGGCTGCAGGCATGTTTGCAAAAATATCCCAAGGTAAACTTACCTATGTAATAATTTATATTATTATATCAATTAATCTGAACCTGAAAATTTATAAAGATTTGATATGAATACCTAAAAATGTCTGCACTAAAATTTATAGCTCAGAGCAAAGAGTTCTGATTAAGAAAAGCCGTGAGTTCGATTCCTACCCCAGCCCCCATAGCATGAACACTGAAACACAATAATTATGATAAAACAATAAATCAATATGAATGATAAAGCACTAAACTGTTTGATCATAGTGTGTTTTGTTGATCATGCTATGGGGCAGGCCTGATTAATTTTTTCTAGTTAAGTTTAATACCTTGACATACTTAAACATTTCCTACAAAGTTCATAAAAAATTAACAAACAGCAGCTGATTTTAACTGAAAGTATTATTTATAAAAATATTTCATCCAGATGTTGCAATGTAAGATTTGTCATTGTGAGGGTGAATAACAATGCAAAATAAGGAAAACAGCTAGAAGAAATAAGTCGATTGAGTTGTAGTGTTGGACTGTCGGATGGCTCCTAGGAAAATATTGCCTGAATTCCTAGTTTATATATTTCTATAGTTTTGACAAATTTCATTATTTAGTTTTTATTACATTTTCAGGGGAACTGCCTGCAGGTGTAATAACAACGGCGGAAATTGTCGCCGTAAATAGCGACTCTGCTGTTTTGAGGAGAGGCAAACCACACTCTACAAACATAACCATGAACTCGCCGCATTTCAAACATTTTGAACTAATGAAAAATTTTTTGAGGAAGTAGAGTTTGTTGGATGCCGGAGCCCACCGCCCACCACCTTCGAAAGATGGGTGGGTCTGGACTTTAAGAGGTATTTTGCAAATATTTAAAAATCTTAAAGAAAAACAGGATTAAATATCTGTCAACCCGTCGGGTACAGCAGGATGCAGTGGAAAATTTATTTGGCTCAATCCAGGCAAATTGTGCAAATTGCCTGGATTGAAATCCTACTGCCTCACAATTTTATAGGTGGATTGAAAACATCTATAATTTCTAACCCACATAGAGTCAGGAAACTGTGAAACAGACATTTATTATACAATAATAAATAATTTCAAGGACATGTTTTCTACACCACACACAAGCCAACAAGTAAAACCCCTAGAAGCCCCTGATATTGTGATCAATATGCTAGCTTCAGTGGACCACACTTTTGAAGCAAGCATGACTGACTCAGCTGAAATGCAAGCTTGTGCTTATTATGTGGGTTTATTATAAAAAAAATCTGAATGTGACTTGTGGTGTGTTTGAGAAGATATTAAAGTTGACAGAAAATGTACATTCATTCATAGAATGTAAAGAGTATGTCGACATTAAGAAGAAATTAATTTATGCATCAAGAAATTTAATTAAATGTGTTGAAGATTGTGCTACTCTATGCGATAATTTCTCTTTAATGTCATCATCAATATTTGATTTAAAAACATTGTTATTAAAAAACCTCTGTGAGGATATAAATTTCACCTTTTAGAAACAGTGTGAGAAATATGTCTCAATAAATGTAAAAATTATTATAAATAGTGTTTTTCACATAACTATTAAAAGGTATTGTACATTAAACAACCGAGAATATGTAGAATCTGCTTCAAAACTATTAATAAAAAAGAAGATGAACACAATAAAACATAAATAAAACTATCATACTTTTATTTAATTTTTACCTTTACTATTCTGCGAATTCTGACGTGATTTATGGAAACTAGAAAATAATATGCAATGATTTATAATTAAAATCATTGCATATTATCTAGTTTCCATAAATTACGATTACAATAAAAAATTAATATTACACTGCTTTTGAATTTTACCGCGCAGATAGTGCGTGGGGCCACAGTAAGATGGCAGTACAGTCAAAATTTGTACAACGTGTTTTTCTATGTAGTTGTCATTCTTCCCTTGGGTATATGCAGGGGGGGTCAGCTTTCTAATTGACCAATGCCAACAATGGCACGATTTGCAAAAAAGGGAAGGCGCTCTACGAAAGAATGAGATAATCGAATTTTTTTTACATGCCAGGATTCAATACGGACTTACCATTCTGGTAGGTTTTGTTATATAAATGATAACTGAAAAGTAATTTGAAAAATAGAAATCACGGGCCATGAATTTTCAACATCACGATTCATATAATATTGTCTAATTTCAGACAAGCGAACCTTTCGTTAACAATTTGTTAATGAAAGGTTCAACCAAATTAACATCAAATTATGGTAGGAATTATATTTTATGTAATGGCATCTAGCTTTCTTATCATTTGAACGCTGTTTTTTTTCTGTAATTATTAATGTGTTCTTTTCTGTTTATTTTGTGTCTTTGTCGGTTTATTTTGTGTTTATTTTTAAATTGTGAGTGTCCTTTGCGAAATTGACGCATTTTGCTGTGAATTCATTAATTACAATCTAAGAGATAGAGACTTTCGTAAGCGAAATGGACGCTTTCGTGTTATTACCTCAGATTACGATATAGAAACTCAATACTTTTGTGTGATATTGACGCTTTTTGTGTTGTTTTTCCACCATGGTTGGAAAAGGAAGTGTAAAGTGCGCAAAATGCGGTGTAACGTCAAAGAAAATTATCTACTTTTTTGACCTTTCACAGGTTTCCACTCCCGTCGATTCATGGATCTCTGAAGTAAGTGTATTATTTTGTACTTATTTACACTTACTAGTTAGAACTACGTCTATAAAATAGTGTAGCCTCGAAATCATAATACCTACATTAATTCTGATAAGCTCAAATTACCAAAAATATGACAGATTTCCCATATCATAAAACATCTAAACAGATCCCTATATAGATTTATGGATATATAGTTTATACGGTTTTGTCGGCTTTTAAATAATACATAAATTTCCTTTTCAGAGCCAGAGTTTGGGCAATGTTTTGCTATCCCAATGATGATTGGACTTCAGATGAATCATTGCTGAAGCTGTATAAACAGCATAAGATGCTATGCAGAAATCATTTTGATGATTCATCATTTACTAGCAGTGCCAAAACAAGATTGAATAAGTTGTGCATAATAGCTCAATTTGGACCACGGGGATTGATAGTTTTTCTAAAGAATTCCATTTTTACCTGGCCTAGAATTCACTAGTCAGTTGGATTGGATAAAATATTTTTGTTTATTAAACCTGTTTTATAGAAAATAATATTTCTTAGAAACAATGTCAATTAATAAGCATAAAATGTTACAGTTCCAGGAGACCACACAAATGGAAGTTACGGCCAGTACTTCTCAGTGTTCTATATCTTTAGAGCACTCAAGTGAATATAACCTTCAGAGCCATTTGACCAAGGTAATTCAATTATTAATAATTCTCAAGGGTAGATTAATCTTCACTTCACTTCTTTATGTATATGGCAATCGGCCGTAAACACAACCATTACTGCCAAACTCAAGTTTTGGATAATATACTTGTTTATGAATTTACTTTTAAAATATGGCTGAAAGTATAAGAGATTGTTTTGAGTTACCTGAAAAAGGACAAAAAAAGACCTCACAATAACGTTACAACAGGGTTTTAACATTTAATGTATATGATATAGGATTTGTTGGACAATTAAATATAATCTTGGAGTGTATTAGAGTTAATATTAGAAGGCAATTTAAAAACAAGACTACAATTATATTGATTTCTCTGTAATATCTATTATCAAATTACCAGAATATTAATTTGTTTTTATAATCTTATATTATAGGTAAAGCTAAATGGAGTCACAAGAACTTTTTGATATAGAAAAAAAGAAGTTTTTGCTCCAGCATTGACCCAGCAACTCCTTCAACCAAATAGCAAACAGAAAATGAAAGTTCAGCTAGCTGCTCAAGTCTTAAGTCACTCTCTCGCGTCAGGATTATTTGTTAAAGTAGCTCAATGCTTCCCGTATGATTCCCAAAACCTTATCATGACGTCGCGAGTTATGACCCTTTTCTAAAAGAACTTTGCATCCCATCAGTATGTGCCTAGCTGTTCCTGATGCTTCACCCCATGTATAACATGTTTTCTTTTCTGTGGCTATTCCCCATCTTGCTAAAATTACATTGGTCTGGGAGAGACATCTGAATGGCGTTAAAATACAATTTCAGAATTGCAGGCTGGTCACCTGCAATTCATAGAGTAGGGTTTGCCGCTTTAGAACCGGTGGAATGCAGAATTCACCTAATTGTTGTGCCAGAAGTTAACTAGTACGAATTGGTATATTGGCCAGTCTGTCTTCCAGAATCTTATTTATTACAGCAAGTTAACTACTGTTATACTAATGTATCTTAAAATAAGGTTAGCTGCTGAATTTTACTGGCTATAAAATAAACTAAGATAGTAATGCCTTTGTTCTAGTGTACTACCAATATCAATGTTTTTTTGTTGAAAATAACACAAATCCAACATGGCGGCACTGTTGCCCATACTCCGTTAAATATCATAGGTCAGAATGTCATTTCATATTATATGAAAAATTCCTTTTAACATTTGAAATCTTTTGTTTACTTTCAGATGAATTACCACAAGATGCCTCAGCGACTGCATCACTGATCTCAAATTTGGACCAGTTATTCGACGCTATGAATGGTGACACGCCAGACAGAAAAAGAGGAAAAAAATACCTTACCAAATGTCTTCAAGCAGCCCTCATTTAGATTTTTTAATAAAATGATAGTTTTTTTCACGGAAATGAAATTTTTAGGGGCAAGAAGTAAGCCCCCTTCACAAGATGGCTGGTTGAGGACGATGAATGGCAATCAAGCGCATATTTAATAATTTAAACAAATATAATATTGACAAAGTGGCCAAAGGCTCAATTAAGATCCCCTCGAAAACTGTTTTGGTTGCATTTGAAGTAACTGTGGATGTAATCCAAACCTGACTTCAATTCAATATATTGCAACATTGAAAACTAGCATAATAACAAATCTAGTTATTAATAATAAAAACAGAAACTGAAACATGGATGATAATATTGATATACTAAATAATTTCAAAGTGTTTCTTCATAAAGGGTGTGCACAACGAACAATTGATGCAGATGTTTTTATTGAAGGTGTTGAGAGTTAGATATACCTCAGTGTTCTGGAGAAATGCAAATATGTGCATATGTGTGCGGCTTTATAGCTGAAAATATAGATAACAATTGCGAACATTGTAAAAAAAATATGCTTGCTGATCCAAACACTGAGGTTTCTCATTTATTTATTATTACATCCTTTAAAGAATATGACGACATAAGATGCAGTTTGAAATACATCCAGCCCAGTTTCTGTGAAATGGTTGAAAATGCTGCAAATTTTAATACTTATTTAAAAGAAAATGTGCATGTAAAGGCACTTTAACAAAATTTATTACAAATATGCGATAATTTAAATAAAGATTGGCTGAAGGGTGTGAAGAACATTTTAAAATTAATTTGAAAAAATGTATGTATATATTTTTTTAAATGGCTTTATTATAACTTACTTTCAACTATTTCTTTTAAAAAATGGTAAATGTTTTGCCCAAATCTATTATATTCTAATATAGTATATTGATAGTACAGTTGCTATATGCCTGAAACGGTTTTGTATTATTAAAAATCGAGGTTTTGTTGAGGATGCTTCTAAAAACCCCGTATCGAGAGAAATAAATATTCTGAAACATATTTATAAGCTTGTATTATTTGGCATTGCTACGAAATTCCCTATTCCTACTAAGATTTGGCGTTTTTATATATTTTTTGGTACCTGCAGAACCCGGAATCGAAAATTCTATGACTTAGCTGATACCGGAATTTCAATAGGCGTATGTAACAATTAATTAATTGATTGTTTTTTACGCCTATTGAAATTCCGGTATCAGCTAAGTCATAGAATTTTCGTAAAGCAAAAATCAAAAACACTATTTGAATCTCCCGCGTACAAAAAGTTTCCGATGGCATAAACTGGAGCGCTAGTGAGCTCGATGTAAGCATTTTTGAAGTATGAAGTTGCCGTTCTTCCCTTTAGGGCATATTTAGGGTATTTGTGTTCTGTGATGCAGGGGCGGTCGACTTTTCTATTGGCGCAATGAGACATACCTACTAGGGATACATCGAGTGTTACCTCAAAAAACATGTTTCTAAAAATCCTAAAATGGTAGTAAATAATAACAAAAGATTCATAGATGTTAACCATATTTTCTGATGACAAACATCTTTTAAAACATAAATTTGCGTTATTTAACTAAAGTTAATATTTTTAAGTATATTTTGTTTAAAATTATCCAGAAAGACTTGAGATTGAAGATTATTTATTAAATGGATAATGGATGTAAAGTCAATGTTAGAACTGGCAACATACATTCACAAAAAATATGGCCGAATTTATATTTCTGGCGCATGAATTATTTTCCTTTTGTTTCTCCATTGCGAATTTACGCAATAATATCGAAGTGTGCTTGCTTTTGAGATAACGACTTTTCTTGATAGTGTCTTTTTGTGTTTTTACGTGAGAAATAGACTCGTTTGGAGACAGTGACTTGTTTTGATTTTTGTGTTAAACTTGAGTTCTTTTTCGTGTTGTTACTTAGATTTAATTGCTTTTCCTGAGACAGTGACTCTAAAACGTGTCAATTTGAATAGTTTGTCAGGGAACATGCCTGATAACCTGAAGAGAAAATGTCTCAAGTGTGGAATCTCACCACAAGATGATGCAATTGCAAACATTATACTATATCGCTTTCCAAAGCCAGGAACAACAAATATTCGACGGTAAGTGTTGAAATTGACCAGTTGAAATACTTCTGACATTGCCACGTCCTTTTTTTGTTATTCAACAAGCCTTCATCGCAGTTGTCAAACAACGACGTTGAAAACTTCTCTTAAATATTCGCGAAATTATTTTATGAAACTGTCTATCCTGGCACTTGACACTAGCAGTAATGGTTGTTATCCTCTCTAACGACTAAATGCTACAATAAAAAAAAGAGAAAAGACCCCTGTTAAAGCGGTAGCGGTTATGTTCACAATAAAAGAGATAACACTTCTTTGAGTTCTATTAGCGTTACTGCAAGAACATAAAATTATAATAGTCTCTAAATTCCGTAGATTAAATATCATAATGATAAATGAACTTTCGCTCATAATATTTTCTTTTTCAGATGTGAAATGTGGGCCAAGTATTGTTTTCCAAATGACAGTTGGTCATCTGTGGACTTCCAACGTAAATTATATGCTGAGCAAAGGATTATAAGATTATATATACTATTGACTTTATTAATGTTGAAGAGAAGAGATTATCCAAACATGCTGTTCCAGATATGATTGGTTTTGACAAGGTGAATAAAAATAGCTTTTGCATATATCCTACCTGTGTATATCTGTGTTAAAATAAATATTTCTAGCATTTTATGCATTCAATGTGTGGATGCTGAGTCCTGAGAGTGGACTCCATCCTAAGACTTGTGATATTTATATGCCGCCTGTAGAGTGCTCTTGTTGCATATTAATAATGATTATTTAGACAGTTCAGTGGTGTGACTATGGTTCATTTATTGATTGATAATGCCAAATTTTTTACATTTCAAATTGAGACAGCATAATACTTTATCAATAGTGCTTGCACTCCATCCAAATGTCCTGGCCTAAGTCAGCAATGCCGGCCTCGTGCGGATTGGTTGACTTCACACGCAGATCCTTTGTACATTGTGTCTTATGTGTTGTTTGTGCTGTCTAGTTTTATGTGTACAAAAATTGTTAAATAAATAAATAATATAGGAAAAAATCCTTGGTTTCTAAAAACAGTTCTATTTCTTTACAGGCATTGCCAAGTGGAGTCACATTCAAGACTTTTATGACTGAGATAATGTAAATCCAAATTTCGTGTTTGCTCCATCACTGAGGAAGGATCACCTTAACCCTAATTGCAAAGAAAAGATGAAAGTTAGTCAGCTCAGGCAGCTCAGGTTTTGAGTCATTCGATGGCTGCAGGCATGTTTGCAAAAATATCCCAAGGTAAACTTACCTACGTAATAATTTATATTGTTATATCAATTAATCTGAACCTGAAAATTTATAAAGATTTGATATGAATACCTAAAAATGTCTAAACTAAAATTTATAGCTCAGAGCAGAGTTCTGATTAAGAAAAGCCGTGGGTTCGATTCCCACCTCAGCCCCCATAGCATGAACACTGAAACAATAATTATGATAAAATAATAAATCAATATGAATGATAAAGCACTAAACTGTTTGATCATAGTGTGTTTTGTTGATCAGGCTTTGGGGCAGGCCTGATTAATTTTTTCTAGTTAAGTTTAATACCTTGACATCATTGATTTACTACCAAACGTAGATAGAGCACTTCATACAAAAACGCGCTTGAAATCTGTCACCTACTCAACTAAACATTTGCAGGGGTCGAAACTGGTCAGTAAAATCAGTAAAAGTCAGTTTTTTTGAGCATGGTCAGTAAATGTCAGTTTTTTGAGAAAATGGTCAGTTTTTTCAGTTTTTTGAGATCAACACACATAAGTTTTGCCCCATAAATTTTTTTGGAACCTTATTAATATTTTACTGATACAATTTTGTCTCTCTGTGTGTACCTGTGTCGTTCCTATATCCGCCTACCTTCTTCAGTCTAGATTTTGCTTAAGTAATATCTCATAATATATTGTGTCAACAAAAACTAAATTTTGGTGGCCAATAATTGTAAAAGTATTTTTTCAATTCCACATGAATCTTTTATTTTAAGAGGATTGTGAAGCTGTAAATTTTCATACAAAAAGCGTTAACGCTTTTCTCCCTCTTTAAATAGTCCAATTTTCATAATTTTTGGAAATGTTATAGATATAATGAAGATATAGGTATGTACGTTTCGATTTTGAAAATATGTTGCTCAGAATATAAATTATTAGCATCTAAATATCCATATTTTAGACTTAAAAACTACCTCGAGCATTTATCTTTTTTGACTAAATTATACTGAATTACAAAAAAAGCAATACGTACAAACATAGATTAAGGTATTATACTGAATCTAATGAGATCAAAAGTGTCTAATTTCGGAAAGGTTATCCCTATAAAATATTTCAATAAGAAATGTAGGCACTTGCCTCGGACTTTCAACTCTGCATTTTTGCAAGTGCATACTCGAGCCATGAATTGGCTCTTCACAGTCCTCTTAAGTTAGTTCAGATGGTCAGTAAAAGTCAGGTTTTTTAGATTTCTGGTCAGTAAAATCAGTATTTTTGAACACTGAACCTGTTTCGACCCCTGCATTTGTACTCGCTGATATATTGTTGAATATGCATGTGTGAAGTTACATCATTTCATACCTAGCCACAGATCAATTGACGTTTTAGTAACTATGGAAAAGAACTGCACGAGTCGCGATTGGGCAGTTCTTCACCGGCCCACTTCTCGAACGTTCATGCGTTATCTTAGTTTGGTAGTAAATCAATGCTTGACATACTTAAACATTTCCTACAAAGTTCATAAAAAATTAACAAACAGCAGCTGATTTTAACTGAAAGTATTATTTATAAAAATATTTCATCCAGATGTTGGAATGTAAGATTTGCCATTGTGAGGGTGAATAACAATGCAAAATAAGGAAAACAGCTAGAAGAAATAAGTCGATTGAGTTGTAGTGTTGGACTGTCGGATGGCTCCTAGGAAAAATATTGCCTGAATTCCTAGTTTATATATTTCTATAGTTTTGACAATTTTCATAATTTAGTTTTTATTACATTTTCAGGGGAACTGCCTGCAGGTGCAATTACAACGGCGGAAATTGTCGCCGTAAATAGCGACTCTGCTGTTTTGAGGAGAGGCAAACCACACTCAACAAACATAACCATGAACTCGCCGCATTTCAAACATTTTGAACTAATGAAAAATTTTTTGAGGAAGTAGAGTTTGTTGGATGCCGGAGCCCACCACCCACCACCTTCGAAAGATGGGTGGGTCTGGACTTTAAGAGGTATTTTGCAAATATTTAAAAATCTTAAAGAAAAACAGGATTAAATATCTGTCAACCTGTCGGGTACAGCAGGATGCAGTGGATTGGCTCAATCCAGGCAAATTGTGCAAATTGCAATCCTACTGCCTCACAATTTTATAGGTGGATTGAAAACATCTATAATTTCTAACCCACATAGAGTCAGGAAACTGTGAAACAGACATTTATTATACAATAATAAATAATTTCAAGGACATGTTTTCTACACCACACACAAGCCAACAAGTAAAACCCCTAGAAGCCCCTGATATTGTGATCAATATGCTAGCTTCAGTGGACCACACTTTTGAAGCAAGCATGACTGACTCAGCTGAAATGCAAGCTTGTGCTTATTATGTGGGTTTATTATAAAAAAAAACTGAAGGTGACTTGTGGTGTGTTTGAGAAGATATTAAAGTTGACAGAAAATGTACATTCATTCATAGAATGTAAAGAGTATGTCGACATTAAGAAGAAATTAATTTATGCATCAAGAAATTTAATTAAATGCATTGAAGATTGTGCTACTCTATGCGATAATTTCTATTTAATGTCATCATCAATATTGGATTTAAAAACATTGTTATTAAAAAACCTCTGTGCGGATATAAATTTCACCTTTTAGAAACAGTGTGAGAAATATGTCTCAATTAATGTAAAAATTATTATAAATAGTGTTTTTCACATAACTATTAAAAGGTATTGTACATTAAACAACCGAGAATATGTAGAATCTGCTTCAAAACTAGCAATAAAAAAGAAGATGAACACAATAAAACATAAATAAAACTATCATACTTTTATTTAATTTTTACCTTTACTATTCTGCGAATTCTGACGTGATTTATGGAAACTAGAAAATAATATGCAATGATTTATAATTAAAATCATTGCATATTATCTAGTTTCCATAAATTACGATTACAATAAAAAATTAATATTACACTGCTTTTGAATTTTACCGCGCAGATAGTGCGTGGGGCCACAGTAAGATGGCAGTACAGTCAAAATTTGTCCAACGTGTTTTTCTATGTAGTTGTCATTCTTCCCTTGGGTATATGTGTTCTGTGGGTATATGTGTTCTGTGATCGTGACGGTCATGCGCACGTACTTACATAGCTGTCCGCGTGTTATGATTTTTGGGTATTTTGGTTCGCAATCTTTTCTTTACGTATTTACCACGTATTTACCTATTTACGTATTTATCCCTATAATGGAACATTTTATAGAAAGTGTTAGGTTTACGACTAATCTTGAAGAGTATAAAATGAATGAAATTAAGGATGCTGCATGGAGAAACGTAATAAGAAATTCACTATAATCTTTTCTTAAGGCCTTACTAATAACCATTGTATACGCCTGATTTAGTTAAACAGTGTTTTGTCACGTTCACTCGAATGACATTTCAAATTCGAACAAAAGAGATAAAACACTACTTAACTATACAAGGTTTATACAATGGTTATTAGTAAGGCCTTTAGTCTATTAAGATTCGATATCCAGAATCGACGTTTATTGTATTTTTTCTAAATAATGAGACATGTAAATCGAATACTGCATCATTTTCGTCTGATGAACTATCGAAAGTATCTAGCAAAACAATTTCCATATTATCCATTTAATAACGAGAGGTCAACCGTTTCAATAAAAGACGTTATGATGTAAGGATCATAGAAGCTGAACTATTCTAAAAAATATATCTGATAGTGAGAACAGCAAACCCGGGATGTAATATATAGCTGAACATGTAATATATATTACATCCTATAGTCAAAAGCCGGCTTGAAGGTTTACATTGTATAAAGATTTTTGTCTTTGATTTAATATTATGTTAAAGTGCGATGTCGACAGAACCAATATAGGAGGAATGTAACTTCTAATCCTACCTACATATTACTTAAATTAAAATCAATAGTTGACAATAACTCAGTTTTTTGTTACTCCTTTAAAGTAACCTTTTTTCAACCCTTCAGGTAGTTTTTTGGAAAGTAAACAATAGACAAGAACGAGAAAGAAATATTGCCACTGAACGTTGCGCTACAATACAAGAGGCGAGAGCAGGACGAATGTCGTGAGAGTGAATATCAATACAACTCTTAATTGTAAGAAAAAAAAGGACGTCCGGTTTTCTATAATATTTTTTTCTGTTCGGAATTAGTGGCTGTGCCGATTGAGATACAAGTAGGTATATACATAGGCTAGAACAGCTCAATGGTATTTACTTACTTTTCAATGGTATTGGCTCTATTAATTTCATTTTAGTCTTCAATTTTCTATGTGACTGTACTTTTTTGAATAAAACTGGCAATAAGGTCCTCCAATGGTTCCCATAAAAAAGGTTCTATGGGCACATTCAATATAATATTTTAGGAAGGTCGAATGGGGCATACAAATAAGGTCCAATGGGTACAGTTGCAATAGGGTCTAATCTTGAAGGTCCAGTAGGTACCAGTCGAATTCTAAAAAGAGGTCCAATGGCCACATTGAATATAATATTTTTAGGAAGGTCGAATGGGCCCTGTAAATGAGGTCCAATAAGCACTTTTTGCTTTTGGGTCGAATCTTGAAGGTCCAGTGGGTACAAGACCGACGGGGCATGTGACATATGGGCTGATTGGCTGACGCCTTTGTTCACGTCATCGTCTTTTGGCTAATTAATATAATATATAATCTATAGTTATCGACTGTACCCCTACGCGTGTGGCTGACCCCAGCCGGGCCACAAAAAAAAGTGTGAAAAATAGATTGTTTGAGTATGTCGCTATAATGTCTAGAGTTTGTCAGAGTTTGTCGGCAAGTTTCAGAGTTTGTCGGCTGCGCGTTTCAGAGATCTGTGTGGCCCGGCTGGGGATACGTTACCCCAGCCGGGCCACACAGATCTCGAAAACGAAACGACCTAGTGAAAATCTATTTACTGATATAGATAGGCGGCAGTTTGTCGAAGTTTGTCGGACAAGTTTCAGTTTTCACCAGGCTCGCGTTTAAGGGGGCTGTGTGGCCCGGCTGGGGTAACGTTACCCCAGCCGGGCCACACAGTTCTCCAAAACCAAACGACATAGCGAAAATCCGTTTGCTGATATAGATAGGCGGCAGTTTGTCAGAGTTTGTCGGACAAGTTTCAGAGTTTGTCGATCCACCATTTCAGAGCTCATCTGCAGCAAAGTTGCTGCAACTGAACTAGCTGGATCTCGAAAACAAAGCAACGTAGAGAATTTTTTTTGCTGGAATAGTGAAGCGGTGGTTTGTCGGAGTTTGTCGAACAAGTTCCACAGTTTGAGACATGCGCATTTCCGAGATCTGTGTGGCCCGGCTGGGGATACGTTACCCCAGCCGGGCCACACAGATCTCGAAAACGAAACGACCTAGCAAAAATCTGCTTACTGACAAAGATAGGTGGTAGTTTGTCGATACATTCTTCAAAGATTCAGAGTTTGTCGACGTCTCAATCCAAAGAACGAAAGAATTCTTTATTTGGGTAAATAGTCTAGGAGCCTGGAGTCCCAAATGTGCGAGGTTTCGTTATTTTTTATGTTTTATGTACTTACTTACAATAAGAAGTTAATGTAAAATAGTTAATTGAATTCAGTGATGAAACAGTAACCGTTAATATTTAAATTAATGTAAATCTTCGATGAGTGATTGATATTTTTTAAATGTATTATTTATGCAACATTTGGCATCTGGTCTCCTTGTCTATCTATATGAAGTAATGTACAGTCGCGTACAACTTGCTTTTAAGAAAATCGATTTTAATAAGTGCATGCAAAGTAAGTTTTATGAGGTTTTGTTTGTTATATATGCTGAAAAGAATAATTTTTGTATAAAGCATCCATAAAGTTTATTACGAATTCATTGTTTCATGTTAAAAGTTGTCCTTTCCACCTACTCCGTTATCGACGCAAGTAAACATTAAAATAAAACTAGTAGAAAAAATTGGTTTGTTTTGATAATATAGTTTAAATATATTACCTATGTCGCAATGAAAAAAAAACTATGTGTTCCTATAGATTTTAAATCTCTTGAGATGGACTTTTGTGAATTAAAAAAGTGAGATGAAGTAATTGAATTGACTTCAATCAAAATATCTTTGGTAAAAGTTTTATGCAACATATTAAATTCATCAAGCAGGTTGGATCTATTCCAATCCATTAATAATGAGTCACACTAATACATCAAAATATTACTATAAAAGTCATTGATTTCAAGTCATTTGATTCGCGTTCTCGTGCAAATACTATACTAATAATTTTTGTTTAATCAAAATTAAGCCAGGCTTTCCAAAGTTAAAGCATTGTAAAGTTTCTCCGTGGTGGGCATGTACCCAGGAATTCCATAACTTCGACAACTTTTAGCGACACCAGGCGTGTTAACTTTATTTTGTAAAAATTCTAAAAACTTGTTAATTAATACTTTTGTTTTACTCTCTACTCATAATTTTAACCATAGCTCCTAGAGTTGTGTAACTCAGGAGTGATTGATGCAAAAGATATATATCCGACGCAAAGAGTGATTGTATCAGTATATCACTTCAGTTTAAAATAAATCTGTATCTCAGTAAGTCTTTCACTCGCCTGAGATATCCGAGAGCATTGAAACAGCATTGAATCAGTAACTCGGTAACTCTTCTCTTTCGTTCGGCCGGATTTTACGAATCTAGAGTCAAAGCACTCCTAAACCTGTCAAGTATGAAGAGAATTCAGATAACCGATTTTTCATATTCACAACAATATTAAGAAAATTATTCTAAGTTTATATGAATACAAATAAATTGTAAATCTCTTTATGAATACTAAACTCCAAATTATAAACAAGTTAATTAAACTTTAATTAAGAAATTGACAGACAGAGCAGACATTCATTATCTCATTGACAAAATAAAGAAATACTGAGTTAATGATCTAGTTTTTCAGGCATCAATGCCTTGGCATGAATTACTCAGCTGAGCTAGACTGATATAAAAGTGATATACCTAGTGATATAAAAGAATATATCAGCAGCTTCAAAAGATACATATATCTATTTTCTTTTCGGTGATATACTCCGCACAAGTCTAGCTCCGAACCATCAGAATGTCTCGAGAATAGAGATGGGCTTAAAGCATTTAGCCTATGGAGATGGTCCCAACAAATCGCAGTATACATTTTCTGCCACATTTTACTGGAGGCGAGATAAACAAGCATGGCGCACTACGAAAATCTAGAATTCAATTACAGATACGCATACTATGAAAATATTACCTCACAATAAAGAAACACACACGCAATGACAAATTGTCATGTATCTACGCAATCGCCCGCAAATCATGCCCGTGTACTGTGTTTGAGCAACCAACACATCATTGTATTTTTCTATCGTGACGGTATAAAAATTACTTCAAAATTATACATAAAATTTGAGTGATGGAGAAATCACTTTTCACTCGAAAACAATAGTTTACAACAACTAATAAGCACATGTTAAAATATAATATTATAAGTTGTACGCGACTGTACATTACTTCATATAGATAGACAAGGAGACCAGATGCCAAATGTTGCATAAATAATACATTTAATGCTGTTGGTTGGCAAGTTTCTTTCTTTGATTTTGGCGCACTTTTGTGATTTTGTCGATGTCACATCGTCATTCAAATAATTCTTTCGAAATATGTACATAATTTGTTCATTGATTAATGGAAAATTTTATTAGTTTATTCTATCTCCGGGGTAAAGATATACCTACCTAATTTATGATGGAAAGAAAAACAGTCTACGAAAAACATGCAATGAGATGAGGCGCCGCGGCTCGCCAGCTCCAACAATAAAATTGTAAGTACTTAACTATATCCAGAGATTTAAATTCTCAGCCTATTTCCACTAATTTTTAGGGTACAATAAGAAAGGTGTTTAGAAACAAAAACACCGGCCAAGTGTGAGCTAGATTCGTGCATCGAAAATTCCGTACAAACTACAAACTTAACTTTATTAAGTAGGTATGTAGTTCGAACCCTTCAACCCTTCCGGTTGGGGTGAAGGAAAGGGTGCGCAAGGTCCTCTGGACTTAGAAAAATTTTGGGATGTTGGGTTGTTTGTTATGATGACACCTACCTTTTAAGGTTGCATCGTATAGAATAGCTAAAAATTAACACTTTTTATTGATGTCCATTTATTGTCAAGTTTTATAGGTTTTGATTCTCTTGTGAAATCACAAAATTTGCAAAAATATGCTACATTAACAGTCATATCTTTTGATTACGTTGACTTACAAGTAGGTATGATATTTTTAAAAGAATCTTGACAAACAAACCGACAATGATGAAGTGATCCTATAAGGGTTCCGTTCTGTCCTTTTGAGGTAAGTAGGTACAGAACCCTGAAATGAATGATTTTTTTGAAACAAGTATGAAACTTGGCGCATTTGTTTTTTGAGTCAAAATAAGCTAACTTAGATCGGTAGCTCAAGCCAAGAACCGGTTGTCATAAGTACCTAACCCTATGCCCGGCTTCATAATGAAAATTATAAGTGACCATACCTATTTAGCTAATGGGTGGTATCATTTTCACATAAATCAACTTTCTAGAATGTAAGGTATAAAAAATAGCAATTTCTTAAGAAGTTTTTGAAATGATGCAATATTTAACATGTTGAACAATTTTTTTTATTAAGTTACCCTTACCACCATCATAAATGTCACCTGAAGCCCAAAATAAATATGTAAGTAGATTTTGTGCCTGAAGCCTCACGTCTCCAGCACTAGGGTTGTTGTTGTTGGTAAATATATGTCAATAAATAGTTAGTATAATTTACAGTTGTCTTAATTTGGTAAAAGCTTTAAACATTTTTTGTCCTTCTCTGAAATGTGAGTTATTAAATTTAATGGCAGAATACGGTAGGTTCGCCTGTTTTCGACCAATTAGTGGAGTTGCCAACTTTGGTAATTAAAATATGTGTGTTCTGACATGTATTTTGTATCAAAATTAATTGTGGTAACTCCTCATATAGTTTATTTCTAATAATTATATATTTTATAATAGTCTAATTAACAGTTTTTTTTTTATATTAAATCCAAACGTTAAATTGCCGATTTTACCAGTTTTCGACCAAAAATTCTAGTTTTCGTCCATCTGTTGACCAGTTTTCAACCAATTAATTAAGCAAGATTTTTATGAATAAAAGTATGATACTTAGAATATTTTTTTTTTTAATTAAAATACCAAAATAATGAGCTTTTAATATTAGTAGTGCGTAAGGCTTCCAATCGGGAGGTAGCGGTTCGAACCCCGCCACGTACCAATGTGTTTTCAAATTTTGAATTCATATGTACGTTTATTAGACGCTTTTATGGTGAAGGAAAACATCGTGAGGAAACCTGCACACACCTGTGAAGAAAGAATTTCTTTACAGGTTGTGTGTGAAGTCGACCAACCCGAACTTGGCCGGTGTGGTTGACTAAAGCCTAATCGCCCTTGTTTAGGTGGGGTGGCCCTCGGTGGGGACGTATATGAGCTGTTGATGATGAAAGCTGTGTCTATTCGAACCCGGGTCCTAATAGACGTCTATTGCTATTCAGATCCGGCTAATGAAAACATGGAGTTTTAATTCAGTTTCATGTGGTCACAATATCTAACCTTTTGTTTTAAGGAGGGGGAATCTTTTTACGATTGGACAACGGGCTGAAAAGCTGACAAGGCCGCCCTAGAATATGCTATTGGACCCGGGTATAAACCCCATACTTGGTTAAACCACCCTTGAGCAACTTCTACCCCCCATAGAGGCACAATCAGGATCGGCGTTAGCGATTCCTCGAATGCGCCCCCTGGAGACAGGCCCGACGGGGAGCAAGCATCACTGACCCAAGCGCCGGGCCTTATTCTTCTACGGAGGGGTCGCCAAGTGCAATAGGTAATGCGACCCCCAGGCAGACAGGCAGACCAGGGGTATAAAAGTAATGTCTCCCAACCGGTTGTCGGCCGGCCGGGCCATTTCATCCCCAGCTTGCATAAGGGAGTTGGTGGCGCGCGTCCAGAAACGCGCGCCTCCTCCTACTCAACCGCCTGCGTCGGAGCGGTGCGGCGAGAGGGTGTGTCCGGCCGTGTCGTCGGCAGCAGTGTCACTACTGCGGCGTCTGCTCCCTCCCTCCTTGCGACATGGTGCAGATAATGACCGAAGCAGCCGTGCCCGGTCATCATCTGTACCATCCGGTAGGTGAGGCCGCTCTGCCGGCGCCCAACCCACTCCGCAAACACTGGACGAACGGCCTCGATCGTCCAGTGGCCGGCAGCTGGGAGGCGAGCGTCTCGGCCCACTGGCGAAGAGCCTCGCTCTGCGCCAGGTGCCTTGTGCGCGCCACCTTCTGCGGGAGAGGGCGCTCTACCCGACTCCTCGCTGCCACAAGGACGTGTGGCTCGACATCCCACGGAGGCGAGCCCGCTAGAACGCAGGCAGGCCGCCCCGTGAGAGACCACGCGGTAGGCCCGCACGGCCCGGGTGGCAATGACCCTCTGCGGCCTGCGCAGGAGGGCCACCGTTTGGGTGGCGAGACGCTCCGCCCAAATCGGGGCTCCGTATAGCGCCATCGACTTTATCACCGTTTGGTAAAGTCGACGGCTCGCTGCACCCGGTTGTGGACCCGTCCGAAACAGCCCTGGGGCGAGGAGCTTAACGTGCTCCTCGAAATCCCATTGGGGGTCCAGTACCAGACCGAGATACTTCATCGAGCTCTCGATCTGGACTTGGATTGGACCCCCTCCACTCGGACACGAAGCCCCGCCTGGGAGCGCGGACGCGGCGGCCTGAACGTTATGGCCGTCGTCTTATCGACGGCCACGTCCAGCCCGAGGAGACGGATGCGCCGGACGACTATCGTCGTGCCGACCGACGCCAGGTGGACTAATTTAATTAAATTATAATATTTAATATAATTTTAATATTACTAATTAAATTTTAATATTTTTACAATGAATTTCTAATTCGAACGTATATTAATATTTATGAAATAGCTTTAATTAACTTTAAACTTTAACTAACCAAAAAAACGGTCGAAAATTGGAATGATTTTACACTATAGGTAGGTAGGTACCCAATTTTCGACCAACATGACTTTTCAGATTTTCGAAGTATTAATTTAAAAAGTAAACACAATCTAATAATAACTTTAATTAAGAATGGGAATTAATTAGAATTCATTGAAATAGTTGTGAATAATTAATTCAATATATGTCAATAAATAGTTAGTATAATTTACAGTTGTCTTAATTTGGTAAAAGCTTTAAACATTTTTTGTCCTTCTCTGAAATGTGAGTTATTAAATTTAATGGCAGAATACGGTAGGTTCGCCTGTTTTCGACCAATTAGTGGAGTTGCCAACTTTGGTAATTAAAATATGTGTGTTCTGACATGTATTTTGTATCAAAATTAATTGTGGTAACTCCTCATATAGTTTATTTCTAATAATTATATATTTTATAATAGTCAAATTAACAGTTTTTTTTTATATTAAATCCAAATTAAATTGCCGATTTTACCGGTTTTCGACCAAAAATTCTAGTTTTCGTCCATCTGTTGGAATGATTTTACACTATAGGTAGGTAGGTACCCAATTTTCGACCAACATGACTTTTCAGATTTTCGAAGTATTAATTTAAAAAGTAAACACAATCTAATAATAACTTTAATTAAGAATGGGAATTAATTAGAATTCATTGAAATAGTTGTGAATAATTAATTCAATTCTTTTCATTTTAGCCAAACGAAAAAAGGCAGTCGGAAACTGGGATGATTATTATACCATATTTCCAATTTTCGACCAACAAAATTGTTTATCATATTCAGTTTATATTAACAAAGTAAAATATTGGACGAAAATTGGCTATTAGATAATATATGTAAATAAACCTTACATTATCAAATTAGATTTAATATTTTTCCATACATTTTAAAACAACATAAAATCTTATTTGGACGTGCCTTACTTTCTATTTTTCGACCACCCGGTCGAAAACTGAATTTTTTAAATAAAGAGTACCCTTTCTTGACCACCTCATTTTATTAATTCGGTCAAGAAATTTACGTTAAATAAAGGTCATAAAGTAGCTGCACAAACCATGAATAATCCAATATTACTTAAAATTAATTAAAAATGTTACCGTACAAGTAGCGGCACCTTACAATTTTTTTTTCAACGCATGTGAGCTGAGCTGTCCGCTTGCTAACCTCAGACAAATAATTGGTTAGTTTTCGCAGTTTTCGTTCAATTGTTCTAGTTTGTGTGTGTGTGTGGGGTGGATCAATGTATTCAGGTTGCTACTTGTTTTTGTTTTGGTGATGAAAGTATACCCACATTACTATTTTTGATCATTTTACAAGGGAGGACCGTTAAATGACGTAATTGTAGGTTGTGAAATACTGCTGTAACACATTATAACTCGTAGCATGTAAAACATTCGAGTTGTGTGCACTCGTTATTGGATTGTGGCTTATCATAATATTGTAAGATAATGTTTTTGCTATAATCTGTGTTGTGTACCGTTAATAAATAAATAAATGGTCGTAAACTTTCAGTGGTTGGGAAATGTCTGTTTAATAATTAATCACGAATAATTTGATGAGAGAAAGGAAGTATGGACATGGAGCATTAAAGTTATTATAGTCTATAGTTACTACCAAGTAGTAAGAATACTAAGAATACTCAGAATTGACTTCATAAACATCCCTTTTATAACTTAGCCTGAAAACTATGATACCCTAAAAGTCAAGTCTCATCAGTTTTTTGGTCATTTTCTAGGAAATGTCTGCAATTTCATTCATTTGGGCTAACCTACTTATCTTACCTATAAAACTATTTATGTAATACAACAGAGGTCAAATCTCGTCTACTTAAAAAAATTATAAATAATAAACTTAAAAGGGATAGTAAGAATTCTCTTGTATAGGTACTCATCCATAAACAGAGATATTAATATGAGTTATCATTATGACGAATCTTAATGTGGATAAGTCAATCGCTATAAATAAATCTTAGTTTTTATTGAAAACCAAACACGTAAATAATCAGAAAGCACATGAAACACAGTGTCCATATATTAGACAACACAGTATGGTGTGGCTGCCCCAGCTGGGCCACAAAAAGAAAACTGTGAAAAATAGATTGTTTGAGTATGTGGCTATAATGTCTAAAGTTTGTCAGAGTTTGTCGGCTTGTTTCAGAATTGTCATTTGCGCGTTTCGGAAATATGTGTGGTTCAACTGGGGTAACGTTACCCCAGCTGAGCCACACGGATCTCGCAAACGGAACGACATGGCGAAAATCTGTTTACTGATATTAGATAGGTGGCAGTTTGTCGAAGTTCGTCGGACAAGTTTCAGAGTTTTTCGATCTACCGTTTCAGAGCTCACCAGCAGCAAAGTTGTTGCAACTGAGCAAGCTGGATCTCCACAGCAAAGCGACGCGATGCAGCGAAAATCTGTTCGCTCGAATAGTAAAGCAGTAGTTTGTCGGCTAATTTCAGAGTTTATCGCTTGCACGTTGCAGAGATATGTGTGGCCCAGCTGGGGAAACATTACCCCAGCTGAGCCACACGGATCTCGAAAACGAAAAGACATAGCGATAGGTGGTAGTTTGTCGATACTTTATTCAAAGATTCAGAGTTTGTCGAGCCCCAATCCAAAAATTGTATGCGATTGTACATTACTTTGTGTAGAATCTACATACTACAATCTACACTGTAGATAGACTAGGAGACTAGATACCAAATGTTGTTGAATGAGGTTTAATGTCAGTTAAATGACGTCTAAGTTTTTGTAGTAGAAAGTGACAAGACGTTTCTTGGTAACAGATTATTGTTTTATTGATGTCAAAGAAAATTCGTATATTATTTATTACAATTTCGTTTTTGATCTTCAGCCTTTGATTAGATAATTTAATAGGTTATGTGCTCAGTAGTGCTATAAAAAAAAATGGAAGGTTTATCTACGAAATTTCAAATAGGGTTATTGGACGGAAGTAACTGGCCGATCTGGAGGTACAAAGTCTCAATACTACTAAGCAGTTGTGAACAAGCACTAGAAGTATGCGAAGGCACAGTACGACAACCAGAACTGCAACCAGGAGGTGGTGACGCTCAAGTCGCAGCCTATGAATTAGCTCTTGCTAAATTTAAAAATGCTGACAGATGCGCTCTCCTTATACTCACCAATAACATGAAAGATGACATCTTACCAAAAGTAATGAGATTTAAGTCAGCAAATGAAGTCTGGAAAGAGCTACATCGATTATATGATGGCGAATCTGAAAATAGAGCTTACCAACTTTGCCTCGACTTCTTCGGGTTCAAGCACAACTCAAATGATAATGTTTCTACTCTCATGTCAAAGTTGAAAAATATCTGGAGTGAATTGAATGCTGAAATAATGAAGGAAGAAGCAAATACGGAGCTACCTGAGATGATGCTCATCTGTAAAATTTTAGACTCTCTTGACGAAAGGTTCTTTGCGTTTAGATCAAGCTGGCTTTTGATAAACAAGAAAGATAGAACTGTTGAGAACTTGACCACCAATCTTTGCACCTACGAAAGGTCATTGAAAAGTAAGGAAGAAAGTCAAGGGCCTCCTGAAGTTCTAGTTGCGAAAGAAGTTGTGAAGAGTAAGAATAAGAAAGATGAAAATGTGAAATGTAACTACTGTTCGAAAGTTGGACATAGAGTTCGTAACTGCCGAAAATGGATAAAGGATGGAAAGCCGCCGAAGCCAAGTAGTGCAGATAGTTCACCATCAACTTCTCAAATTCAAACTATCACCCTGATGGTAAATGCTTGCAGTGACAAACAACCAGTAGATAGAGAATCCTGGTTTGTGGACAGTGGAGCAACCAGACACGTGACGAATAGAAGAAATATTTTTCATACGTTTCATGAGTTCGAGTCAGACCATACAGTTTTAACTGCAGATGGAACTACTATTTCTGCTGCAGGTAATGGCACTGTGATTGTAGAATCGGATGTCAATGGCCAGAATTGGAAAATTATTCTAGAAGACGTGTGGCTAGTACCATCACTCACAAAAAACTTGTTCTCAACACTGGCTGCACAAGACAAAATGCAGAACAGTATTTTTAAGTCAACTGCTAAAAAGTGCCAACTTGAATTAGAAGGCAAACCTGTCGTAGTTGGAACAAGAAATCCTAAAGGAGGACTGTACAAGCTAAATCTGAAAACAGTTAGTCCAAAGAAGAATACTTTAAAAGTTAATATTCTTTCGAGCAATTCCAATATGCTTCAGCTTTATCATGAACGTTTTGCGCACCAAGATAAGAGGCATGTGCAACAACTTGTCAAAAGAGAACTGGGAATAGATCTAACATTGGATGAAACAAAATGTGTAGGTTGCATATATGGAAAAGCACACCGTCTAAAATTTGGGACAAGACAAAGAGCAAACAAGCCCGGTGAGTTGATACATGCCGATGTATGTGGACCCTTTCCTCTAAGTGGATCAAAATACAGATACCTTGTTGCTTTCAAAGACGATTACTCGAGTTACCGCCACGTTTACTTCTTAAGACAGAAATCTGAAGTCAAAGACAAGTTGATCCAAATGCTCAATGAATCTAAGACTTCCGGACATGTAGTGAAAACATTGTTAAGTGACAACGGAGGAGAATTCGACAATGAAGCAGTAAGAAGAATTCTGAACAGCCGCGGTATACAACAGAGACTGACAATGCCATACACGCCAGAACAAAACGGGTGTAGTGAGCGGGAAAATCGCACTCTTGTCGAAGCTGCGAGATCAATGTTGCACGCCAGAGGGGAGTTACCACAATTTCTATGGGCTGAACTTATAAATACTGCCGCATATGTGCTGAATCGCACTGGAACTACCAGACAGAAAAACAAAGTGCCATTCGAACTTTGGCATGGTAAGAAGCCAAAGATTTCTCACTTGCGAATAATTGGTAGTGAGTGCTATGCCCACATACCTAAACAAAAGCGACAGAAATTAAGTAAAAAGGCATTAAAAGGAAAACTCATTGGCTACGAAAATGACGATGGTTATCGCATCTGGACTCCCAGTGGAACTATCAGATCCAGAGATATCACCTTTGAAACAGATATTGAATACAAGATTTCAACTTCAATATCTGATAAGCTTTCCGATGTAGAGAGAGATGTTCAAGGGGTAGATAATGAGCGAAACATTGACGAGCCAAGTGAAGTACCCGGTACACAAAACGAGCTTGCTCTAGAGGGAGAAGAAGAGATAGATCAAGCTCGTGAAGATAATGAGTTAGATGTAGCTCAGAGAGAAGAGATAGATCCAGGTCGAGAAGATAACGAGTTTCATGACGCTGAGGAGTCTCCAATGGTTCATGAACCAGATTTACATAGATACAATCTACGAGACAGAAGCACTTTATCTCGACCAAAGAAATTAGACGATTTTGTTTGCTTAATGGATATCGACGACTCACCTGAAACATTCAAAGATGCTATGAGCAAAGATGACAAAAGAGAATGGCTCAAAGCTATGGAGAACGAAATATCATCACTCAAAGAGAATGAGGTGTGGTATCTGTGTGAATTACCCAGAGATCAAAAGGCATTACCATGCAAATGGGTATTTCGTATTAAGAGAAATTCAGATGGTTCAATTGAAAAATATAAAGCTCGCCTAGTAGTAAAAGGTTTCAAGCAGCGTAAGGGTATCGACTACGATGAAACTTATAGCCCAGTAGCAAGATTGGCTACAATAAGGTCGTTATTAAGTGTTGCTGCTACTGAAAAACTTCATCTCATCCAATTTGACGTTACTACAGCTTTCTTGTATGGTAACTTAGTTGAAGAAATTTATATGAAACAGCCTGAAGGGTTTGAAGATGGTTCAAAAAGAGTATGTCGACTGAAGAGAAGTCTCTATGGCCTCAAACAGGCACCTAGATGTTGGAACTATAAATTTCATGAAGTTTTACTAGAGTTAGACTTTAAACAAAGTACAGCAGATCCATGTTTATACACAAAGAATGTAGGAGATAAGAAAATCTTACTAACTTTATATGTTGATGACGGTTTGATTGCTGCTTCGAATCAAGATCTTATTGATGATTTCTTGATAAGCTTAAAAAAACAAGTAAAGACCACGTCAAAGCCTGCCTCGTTTTACCTTGGTATGGAAATCGAACAGTATAATGATGGATCGGTACTAATTAACCAAAAAGCCTACGCAAAAAAGGTTTTAGACAGATTTGGGATGATGAACTGTAATCCTATTGCAACACCTATGGACAAATTACTTCCCGAGTTCCAAGAAGAGTCTGAGACTGATGCAAGTACAAACAAACAGTTCCCATACAGAGAGGCGGTTGGAGCATTAGCCTACCTAATGGTCGCCACCCGACCAGACATTGCTTACGCTGTGGGTGTAGTGTCAAGGAAGCTAGAGAACCCAACAAAGGCTGATTGGCTTAGAGTGAAGCGAATTCTTCGCTATTTAAAAGGAACTATAGCAATTGGCATACTTTATGGTCCCTCTACTGAAAAACGGATTCGAGTGTTCAGTGACGCGGATCATGGTGGATGCGTGAATACTGGAAAATCTACAACAGGAGTAATCTGTTGTTATGGAAGAGGCGCAGTGTCGTGGTTGAGTCAACGTCAACCCTCTGTAGCCATCTCAACTACCGAGTCAGAGATAGTGGCTGCTAGTGAGGCTGCACGGCAATTAATCTGGCTGAACAGGATATTCAGTAACCTTACGACAATGGAACAGATACCATTGTTATCAGTAGATAATGAAGCTGCAGTGAGACTGGCTCATAATCCAGAATTCCACAAACGTACAAAGCACATCAGACTCCGCCATTTCTTTGTGAGAGAGGCTGTTATCAACGGTGACGTGGAAGTGATACATGTCAGCTCCGATGAGCAACTTGCTGACATAATGACGAAACCACTGCCAAGACCTAGATTTGAAGCTCTACGATTAGCCCTAGCATTAAACCAGAGGGAGTGTTGAATGAGGTTTAATGTCAGTTAAATGACGTCTAAGTTTTTGTAGTAGAAAGTGACAAGACGTTTCTTGGTAACAGATTATTGTTTTATTGATGTCAAAGAAAATTCGTATATTATTTATTACAATTTCGTTTTTGATCTTCAGCCTTTGATTAGATAATTTAATAAATGTTGCCTAAATATTACTTTGACAGTATATCCAATCATTCATTGAGGATTTCATAAAATCAAATTAAAACGGTTACTGTTTCATCATTGAATTCAATTGACTATTTAAAATCAACTTCTTATTGTAAAAAAGTACCTACACAAAATATAAAAAAATAACGAATCCTCGTGCATTCGGGACACCTAGCTCCCGGACTATTTACCCAAATAAAATAATCTTTCATTCTCTGGATTGGGGCGTCGACAAACTCTGAATCTTTGAATAAAGTATCGACAAATTAACACCTATCTATATCACTTTGTTGTTCCGTATGTGGGCAGCCCCCTTAAACGCAGGCACAATAAGCACTGAAACGTGTTGGACAAACTTCGACAAACTGCTACCTATCTATATCAGCAAACAGATTTTCCCTATATGTTTTTTCGTTTTCGAGATCCGTATGGATCAGCTGGGGTAACGTTAGCCCAGCCTGAGCCACACGTCTCTGAAACGCGCAAACAACAAACTCTGAAACTTGCCGACAAACTCTAGACATTATAGCGGCATACTCAAACAATCTATTTTCATTGTTTTTTTGTGCCCAGCTGGTGTCAGCCACACCACAGTATGGGCACAGTTTAGTGGTATGGGTATCAAATGAAAGCTAATAAATAGCTAATTCCAATTAAGTAGGTATACGTAGTACTTACTCTTATTATGATACTATTTTGGCAGGAACATATTATAACAGGAAAATGTACTCTATATGAAATCTACAATTAAGAATAACACCTCATTGTTGAAACCGGTCCTCGGGCAGCAAACCCCCTATAGAACGCGCTTTTCTGATGTTGGCGATAAAAATAAATTAGCGGCATGCCACGGCATGCGTTGATTTATGAGAAAAATCGACCTATTAGGTAATATGGACAGTTGTAATTTTCGTAATGAAGCCGGGCGGAGCGGTACCCCCCTCCAGTGCCAGAGTGGGGCGGGAGTCACACTAATTGACTTATCAAGAAATTGTAATATGAATAAATTGCAACCCGGAAATACGTATAAAAGCTACAAAAGCAGTTTTATTGAAACACTATCAAGACACAACATCACAACAACGACACTAATATTAGCGGAATTAGGCCTCTGGTTGTTATATACATATAACATATTATTATTATATGTACGACTGTGCTTTGTGCTCACTTTTGCATGTAATGTGCTAAATGCATAACATTCTACTTTTGTAAAAAATAAAAAAATGTAATAAAGATGACTATCAAATTATTATTTTTTTATATGTATCTTTAGGAACACCTTTGGTGCGTTTTGCACCAACAATGTTTTGTAGTCTACTTTGAACTCACTACATGTTTGACTGAAAGCATTTTTTTTATATCGTAATGGTGCAAACGAGACAGTAGTTTCATTTGCACAGTATGTCTCGTTTGCACCATTAATAATGCAAATGAAACATAGTAGTTTCATCTGCTTCATTGATGGTGCTGGCCAATGGTGAAATTCGACATTGGGGAACAGGGTTAGCAGTTTTTACATGTCATCAAAAGTGAAGCAAATAATAAAATCACAGGACAAAGGCAGGCTATTGGAAGTTGAATAAAATCTCAAAAGAAATAGTCAATTTATCTGTTTTACTTTTTAATGTTATCAACAAGAAATGTATTAATAATTATAATAATACTTAAATTGTAGGTTCTGCTAATAACAGTGAGGCTTACAATTATAAATTACCAATCAGAAAGTATGCTGTATAATCGCCAGTTCCAATTATGCCTATGTTCGTTTAGCTTACACTTCCGCAAACAGGATTATTCTTCTAAAATAATATGTCATCACAGATTAATCATGTACTTCTTTGTTATTGTTTCCATGTTATAAATGTGTAAATGTGTGGAGCATGACTTGTTTACATGTGCATGTGTAACATTGCACCCTGCGATACAAGTTATCAAAAATAGAAATGTATGTGTGTAAGTTCCTCGAAAGAATTAACCCGCTCACAATAATGCAAGTACAGTCGCACGTTGATGGGTTTCATTTGACCTAGGAAAATAGAGTTTGAAATAATTTCAAAATAATTTGTAGACATATTTATTATTTACAACATTTATAGTTTTGCGATATGGATTAGGTAGTATATGATTTCATAAAAATTGTCTTATAATTATAAAGTTTATAAATAAAAAGGAAACAATTTCACATAATAATAGGATAATTCATTGTACAAAATAATAGGTGTAAACTTAATAATTCTGGCTGAAGGCAAACATAACAATGAACAAGAAATAGTGTCTGAAAAATAATTATTAATTACATACTTTACATAATCTCAAACTATTGGCGTCACCGATTCTACCAAAATAACAATAAATTATCGGAGAGACCAGATTCATTAATTGAAGCATTTAAAATATATTTGCGAATTTATTATATTGCACTTACTCATACTTGATGACTTAAGTACAGAAACCGTGTGCATAAGGCATCGTCCAACCCTGTGCCTGATACCTCACCTGCACTAGTACACATCCATCTACAAGTACCTAATGATTATACTCACGTATACTATTGCACACACGATTTATGTTAACTTACTTCTAACATAGAATAAAATGGTAACTATATCTCATTACATTCATTATAACCTACATTAAAATTACCTACAATTTAATGCATTCCTTCTATTCATTTTAACTAACCCAAATGTACCATAACCAGCATCAAATAGCACCCATGAAAATATTATAATACATTTAAAGCATATTTTACGCAAATATGTGCACTATTTACAATATTAACATTTTTTTAACAGGGAATATCTACAACCACTTATAGCACTCGCTTATAATGACATATTGAGAGCGAATGTTTTAAATTATACAGTCTCATAAACTATTTATTATTTACTACATTGTTCATAGATAATGTTAAGACCTCAGATTTTTACACTACAATAATCAGTCAAACTAGATATCAAGATCTTGTTGAGCCGTCTCCCTTGTCACTTGCTGTGTACAATAATAATAGTAAATAAATATTATACTATAGCGATAACATTTCTTGCAATCATAAAATTAAATAATAATCTATTTAATTTTGGGTACAAATAAAGTTCCTAAAATAAATAGAACTAAATGAATGTATTCTATTCAAATGACTTATAAAAATTAAAAAAAAAATCAATTTCACAAATTCTTTCTACTGTCTACACTGCTGAATAATCAGCGCCCAATTCCTTTCAATCTTTGCAATGGTCTGATGTAGATGTATACATTTAAGTGTTTTATTCCTACGTAGTAGGTGACAGTCATTTGTATAAGATACACAGCTGGTCTAACCAGCACAGTCTCAACCTTGAGTCAGGTCAGGCCCCAACCCAGGATTATCGGTGAATGACGCACACCAGCGTCACCTTAGAGGCAGTAGTAGTATTTCGATTAAGTATCGCCGCCCGGAGGCGGGGTTGAATATCAGCTAACTAACACAGTTTCTATCTTGAGCAGCTGACGCAGCTTGTCGGTGACGCGCACCAGCGCTACCTTGGAGGCACGAACATTCACCTTCTCACCGGCACACAGCAGCTGGTGGCACTGAGCTCTCTCTAAGAACTCCTGAGTCCGAATCTCCCTCAACAGCTCCTTCGGCGAGCCGGAACCGCAGTGTATTTGTTTCAGAAGACTCTCTTTAGATTTAATCTGAAATGAACAATTTTGAAAAATGAATAATGCAATCGGCTTACGCTTAGAATAGTTAGATAACAGAACGTCGTAATAAAACTTTGTGTAAGCTTTTTTGAAACATATCTACAGATCCTGCCCCCGTAGCACGTCCACCAAAACACGATATGATAAAGCGATTTATCGCGGTGAACTGTCAATTTACGACGAAACCCTATTGTCTTTTGACAGTTCACCGAGATAAACGGCTTTATCATATCGTGTTTTGGTGTACGTGCTAGGGGGGCTGGTTGTGCTATTGAGAGAAGAGATAAAAAAAATAGGATCAGGGAGTCCATTAATCCATAATTGATATAAGATATGGATAAAATGAAACTGTTATTTCTATAATTCTCATTTTTTGTGACCGACCGCCTTCGTGGTCTTGTGTTTAAGTCCACCAGGGTCCAGGAGTTGATCGGGAGGTCCAGGATTCGATTCCGCTAGGCGCAGAAGTTTTTCTGCTCAGTTTGAATGGTGATACGGCTTCTGAGCCCGCCTGGCTAGTTACCATCGTCTTACCAAACTAAAGATATCTAGTTGCTCAGTTGTTGAGCAGTCCAGGGGGGCTACCGCCTAACTCATAGCGATCACTCGCTATCGCTTTGAGATAGGCAGTAGGATCGCAGGTGAAGCTCGCTTGCACCTTCGGCCTTATCGTCATTTACCATCAGGTGAGATGAAAGCGAAGAATTTTCGTTGTTGTGGGTAAAAAAAATAATCTTATGTGAGTTACGAAAATTATAGTAAATGTGAAGTCATTATTTTGTGACATTGAAACGTGTTATACTCGTAGTCATGTTGTTATTTATTATAATAAAATGTAAAACCTATAGCATTGATTGATGAAAGAATTTAAAGTTAGTACAAAATATACTTATATATTTTTTATACTATCTAAATATAAAAAAAATACTATAACCCTTTCGTTCACTTGGATGAACTTTTACTGTCTTAATAGTAACACATTGATCCCGTTGGAAGCCGTGGCTTATTTGTCTTAGTCATTTTTTATCAGTCGAAATGAAGATCTAAACTGCGCTGCTTTAAAATTGTTTTTTACCTGCAACAAGTTTGTAATATCCTGTAGCAGACACCAAAGTCCATCAGCCGGCTGTCCAGGCATCGTCCTCAAAGTGTAGAACGGTGGTAATGGCGCCTCCGCACACTGTATCTCTATTGTGGAGTCAGGAGGCGGTGGGGGAGAGGCGGGAGGGGGCGACGATAACGGGTCGCACCCTATTTCTTCGTGATCTGAAATCAGTAGTCACGTGATTATTTTGAAAGAAATTGCAACTTTGGTCTTCCGCAGAACCAAATATACGGGATAATATTGCAGGTAATTACAACGGTAATAATATACCGGATGTAACTGAACACCCCAATAACATTTAAGGGGCATATAAGTTAGATACTAAATAGACCTTCGGTGCTTGTCTGAGACCTGGAACCCCAATACTTTCAGAGTTATTTGATTTTAAACTGAAAGCAAAAACTTTCAAGTGACAACCATAATCAGCTCTTAACACAAAATAAATTTAAACACAAAATGACACGTGACAGACGTGAGCGTAGTATTCTTCGTACGCTTACGTAGGGTTGTCGGCACTTAATGCCAAAAAATAATTTATTTAATTTGTATGACGTGAGCGTAGTATTCCTCGTACGCTTACGTAGGGCTGTCTTCACTTAATACCAAAAAATAATTTATTTACTTTGTATGGGACAAAAAAGTAGGTTTGTTAGCCCTGATATTTTTCCTACAGAATCTCTACTTCTGATGGATACATACCCTTAAATGTTATTGGGGTGTTCAGTTACACCCTGTATAATATAAACTATTACCGTAATTGTATATACTCGTACACTATTACAGTACTTATAGATAATGGGCAATCAAATAAATTCAAATGGGCATCAGCTAATAAGTGCCAAAAGTTTCTAACAAATGGCGCTGTGATTATATGGAAACATTTGGGTTAGCTTCCAGTATATTTTTTTTTAAATGTAGGACGTCCACACTAGGATTTTTCTCCTGTGTCGTGGGTGCAGACAAACAGAGAATCTCACATGCACATACGCCCAGACCGGAACAAATTTCTGTAGACCACACAAAATATTTGTCCCGTACGGGAATCGAACCCGTGACCCGTTGCGCAGTAGGCGATCACTCGACCTCTGCGCTAACCGTGTCGTCAAATGGCGTTGTGTTTCAGTTTTTTTATGCTTGTCTAATTGACGTATACGTCAATGTTCAGTCTATTCCACTAGGATGTTATTAGTAAGTATAACATTGATTCTACGTTTATTAAATTTTATACAAAGCACATACTATAAAGAACTACTGAGGCACAGCAAATCGTTGCCGGATCAGCTAGTTTCAAATGTAATCTTCAACATACCTATAATTTCTGCTGGATGATGAAATTGCCAGGGTTCTACTGCAAGCCCCTGAACATCAGAGATGTGCAGCCGAATAAGCTTGGCAGCCGGTCCCTCTGCGAGCTCCTCCGGCGTCTGACCCGCATAAGTGACCAGCAAGGGGTCAGCTCCGTACGCCAATAGAAGTCTAATAATTTCCACGTGACAATTTTCACTTGCTTCATGAAGAGGTCTAGTTAGGGTGAAAGAAATTAATAATTTATTAATTGGCCGATGGTACATTACATACAAGTAATAAAAAGCAATAAAAAGTATGTTTCGGTATTGCATAACAATTTCGACTAATTTTAGTAATAAAATACTGAACCTATATATGATAGGTTTCGAATATTAGGAGTCCTCTTTATTTTCATTGCATACGATACGCTCACGGGGTAAGCATTTTAAGTACCTAGATCAAAATGTAAATGATATAGACCTTATTCCACCTTGAGCGGCAGCGGAAACGTTTGCACCGTATTGTAGAAGAAGGCGAGCTATTCTAACGTGACCTTTAGCGGCGGCTACGTGAAGCGGCGTGAACCCCGCATTATCTTTAGCGGAAGGATCGGCTTCCATCTTTTCCAAGCAATATGCAACGCAGTCCTGAAAACAAAAGATTTATTAGAATTGGCAAATATAATACCCGATATGAAAAATAGAACCGTAAAACTGACATTAGTTTTTGTAAGGTAAAGATTTTCGTTAATAAAACCCACGACAGCAGTGTAAACTGGGAGAATTAAATAAAGAAACCCCTCAAATGAAATAAATAGATTTAACTCGAAAAACTAAAATACATAATTTATATCACTATAACCAAAATCGTGAGTTGAAAAGCTAGTATGTCGCTAAGTGGGAATTTCTTTTGTTTACACTTACCGTATAACCCATTCTAGTAGCGCGGTGAAGATGAGTTTCCCCTATACTTTTGTTTATAAACCAACTTTTAATCTCTTTATGGATGTCATGGATAGACTCTGGACTAGGTTTTGTAGTGATACGTCTATTTTTATTGACATTATTGTCATCTTTACGTACAATTTTTTTCTTTTTTCTAATATAATCAAATCCAGAGCTAAATTTTCTTCTGCCGAATAAACGTTTTAATTTTCTTTTTACGTTATTTTCTGTTGTAGCAGCATCTGGTGAACTGCCTTCATCTTTAACTTTATCTTCCGTTGTGGGACTATTTTCTTTTTTATGTTTAACGGCGGAATCTTTTAAACGTTTATTCGATAGAGATTTCATAATACTATTTCTTTTTTTCAATCTCAGCAGTCTACCTTTCGCGTCATTGCGTTTTAATGATTTTGTACTTCTTAATCCATCTCTTATTGAACTTGATCTTCGCTTGAGCTTGTCTTTAATAATTTTTTTAGGTTTAAGTTTAGGTTTAATCTCTGGCTCTTTTGGTTTAGGTTTTGCAATTGATTCCACTTCTACTTCAGCGGTTTCAACTTCTCGACAAGATGTTGGTGGCGCAGATGCGGGTCGTTCATCACCAAACACCTCCTTCATTGTTGCTCTTTGTTTGAGTACCCTGCTTTCTGTTCGAGTTCTAGATTTAAGAACTACTGGTGCAAACTCTTCCGTAGCTCCAATTAGACCATCAGTATTCTTAATAAACGCATTTCTAAAAGCTGTAACAGTTTCTTTCCTAAAAGCACCTAAATAGAATATATCTTCCATCAGCTTTTCTTTTTTTGCACTTAAGCTCCCTTTATCACTCGTTTTTAAAAGTCCTAAACTAGGAGTTGCTAGCAATTCTGTAGTATTTGAGCTTTTTGGAATTACTTTTGGTGTTTTGTCATCTTTATCTTTAGATTTCTTTTTGGATTCATCTTTTCGACCACATTTCTGAATAAGAACATCAACAATTGAGCTACGTTTCTTTTTCATAGTACTGGAAAGCACAGTTGAGTTTGAAGCTTCTGAATCATACTGTAGTTTATTTGGAGCTGAGTAGCTTGAATTTGATTCAAGATCACTATCAAGTGTAACTTTGTCTTGCCGTCTTGTATAAATATCATCAGTAGCAGCAGATGGTGCCGATGATGGTGCTGGAGAAAGCGGAGCTGGATCTAGATCTGGCAAAGAGGTGGAACCACGTGTAAAAAGAGCTCCTGAGCCTTTAGTGAATGGTCCCCCTGATTGTCCTCTAGGAATAGCAATCAACCTCGTTGGCATTCGAAGAGAACGTTTATATTTATAAAGTTCTTCCTCCCACCCTGGGCGAAAGTCAGATCCATCGCCAAAACCGGGTTTACGAATAGGTGTTGAACTACTACTGGCATTAGTTTGCGAAGTATTTATTTCCTGTTTTTTTGTTGATAATTTGACAGGCGATTTTGTTTGTGGGCTTTGTTTACTATCATCGTTTTTTATATTTTTGCGCAACCTCAGGCGGCTGGCTACAGTATGTTCATCGTCTTCACTCTCAGAACTTGAAACTTCGTTACTTTTTACATATTTATTCCCATCATTATTAGATTTACCCTTGAATCTAGATATTTGCTTGGTAGACTTTGTTTTGCATTGTTTGTCATCTTTATCTACTACTGAGCATTCAATAGATTTTCGACTATTTTTATTTACATCCACATCACAACATTCTAATTTAACATAAGCAGATTTCTCAGACAAATCCTTTAAAAGCTGATATTTTAATTGTTGATTGCGTTCTTTTTCTTTTAACAATTTACTTTTAATCAAAGGTTCGTCATCATCAGTCGATTCCAATTCTTCTTTAATATTAGTATCTAAAGGTACACTTTCTTCAATTTCTTTTTTAATTGGAGTTTGCGAAGTAATTTCATTGTGAATTGTATCGAATTTGGATTTATTTTTATTTTTAGAGATTTTTTCGTTATCCTTACTTCCTTTTTTATTCATACTTTTTTGTTGTTTATAATTAGTTTTATTTTTAATTTCTGTTTTAGTTTTATTCTCCAGTTTTTCATTTTCAGTACTTGTGTCTGGTGGAATCGAATCGTCTTTACTATTTAATTCCGTTAAAATATTTGCAAGAGGAATGTTGTCTTGCTTTATTTCTTCATCATCAATAGGCTCTTGCTTTATTGCAACGGGAGGTATAGTATCCACCTTGAAGGTTACATCCAAAATATCTGGATTTGTATTGCCATTACATTTATTGCTATCTAGCTTGTTGTCGAATTCAGATTCTTTACTCTCAATACGTTTGTGAATTTTCTTTTTATGGCAGCCGTCTTTTAACTGTTCCATAAAACTGTCACATGCATTAGCCCAATCTAAATCATCATCCATTGCACCGCATTCCGAGACAGTATTTTCTAGTTCAAAGTTTTTTAATATACCATCATTTTTAATTAACACCTCAGCATCTTTTTCAATTTCATCAATGTTCATGGGTTCAGTTTTTACTTCTGGTATAATATTTTGTATAACATTTTCGTTTTTTATGACAGACTCCAATCTCTGATCCTCTCTTATTTGATTAAATAAATGTTGTTTCTGTGATTTTGGTTGCACTTTAACATTGTCAATATTTACGTCGTGTTTTGCATCTGTCTTAATATTATTTTCATGTGAAGGAGGCATTACTTTTAATTCAGCTTTAGTTCTTATTCTTGAAGCAACGTCATTTTCTGGAGATTTGCTCTTTACTTCTAAATTATCTAATCGTTTATCTGTATCACGTATTATAGAATCTATAGCCTTTGGCATTTGTATGTGAATTTCTGAGTTTGTTGCAATATGACTATTCTTAGATATACTTTTAACGGTGGATTCAGTTTCGTTCTCTTTAGTAAGATCAGTAATTTCTATCACAGAGTCATCTACATCATCTATAACAATGAGATCAGGTATCTGTTTTGGTTGACGCGCTGTTTCCGTGTATCCAGTGTGTTTAGTTTCTAAGCTATTTCTTAATATGCTTAAAACTCTCTTGTCAGCAGGTACACCACTGTGGTTATCTAATTGTTGAGTTTCTCTATGGTGTGGTAGTTTTTGTATAACTTGATGACGATTGTTATTTGACCCACTTCTGTCAACATAGTGCCCACGATCATTTTGATCACGACTCAACAATTCTGAGGTATATTGATTCGTAGAATATCTATGATTGGCGTGAGAATGATGGTCGCGGTAGTTAATTGAAACAGGCCTCTTTTGTTCATTTTGATAAGCCTCAAATTGTTTATGACTACTATAACTATATACTGGACGACTAATTAGATCATGTTGTTCTCTCGCAAACTGACTCATTCGGCTATCTGATGTCCATGTTTCGTAACGAACGATCTTTTCAGGAATGTTACTATTGATCGGTCCTGCCAATCTTTTACGTTCATCTACATAAGATCTATCGTCACGTCTAGTCTCAAGTCTTTGATCGCTAGCCGGTCTAGTTAAATCTATTCTAGAAACATAATCGATCCTACTAGATGTATTACTATATTTATTTCGTTCGGGATACGTATGCTGTTGAGATTCTGCAGGATATGATTCGCTAACAGGTCTTCGCGGTTCATATGAACCATTAAACCGTATTGAATGGCTATTTTGAGCTGTGGCAGGAACGTTACTATGATGGATATTTCTATCTCTATATTGAGTGAAATTGGGAGCAAAATCTACTTTATGAGATGAAACATAGCTCGCTGTTGCTGGAACATTATGACGACTACTCGATGAAGGCGGGCGTGTTTGTAAAGGTGTTTTATTTTCTAATGAAGCTGAATCTATTGATTCATCTTGAGTTGTAGAAGAATCCGCAGAATTTTTCACAGTTTTAACGGACAAATCTAACGGAGATTCGCGTTTATGTTTAGGTGAATTAATCAAACTTGCACTTGGTGTAACTGCAACAGGCATATCTTGTTTTTGTTTGGTTTGGTTCATTTGATTTACAAGTGTAGTGACCGATACTGTCATACGCGCTTGTTGGTTTGGATATCCTGATTTCACTGTTGATCGAGCTGGTGATGTTGGGACGGAGCTTGATGTGGAAAAATCGTAATTGGATTTTGGAACAGACGCACCTCTGTATGCTGTTCGTTGTTGTAAGGTTGTTGAATTTTGAGCAATTGCTGGCATTTGTGAGGTATTTCCATATCGTGCTGTAGAAGTTGATGGTGTAGGGTATGGATATGCGCTACGTGTATCCACAGTTCTGTTTATATTAAGATATTCTCCGCGCGTGGGTACGCGAGTTGCATCATGAGACTGAAGCTGAGTGACAGGGGCGCGATCCGGTGGCCTTGTGGTATAATGTGAATTCATCACATCTATAGCAGCTTGCTTGTATGAAGTGGGATGGTGTGTCTCAATCCGATGGTTCTGTACGGGTTGAGACGTTGTTAGTGTTGGTCTATATCCCGGATAAGCATGCTGTGGGTCATATTTTCTAGGAGGCATCGTAGTAGATTGCCTTTCGTAGTGTGAACTTAGGCGGCCGTATGGCGATGAATCTCGGCATTGTTGTAAAGGAGAATATGCCTGTGTAGAACGTACGTCTAATCTCTGCGGAGGCTGCACAATTTGTGGGTGGTGTATAGGCGGAACACGGTCATTGTGCGGTGGAGGCGCCTGCGAAGCGGGTATAACGTAGCGTTGTGTAGGAGGACTTTGAGGAATAGCTTCTCGTAATCGCGTAGCAGAATGTTGAGGCAATGAACTTGATATTCTTGCATATGTTTGAGGGCTTTGTCGAGCCGAGACAGCAGGTTGCGGAGACGGTGCTGGTGGTCCGTGGGAATTTCTACCCCCGTCATGGTGATTGGGATCGTAGTGATATCGTAAGTAAGGATCAGGTGGTCTCGGTGTTGAATAAGTATCGGGCGGACGACCTGGAGCGTAATGATCCGATGGTCTAGCCGTGGGCGTGGGCACCCGATGAACTGGAGTGCGGTAAGGTGCAGTGGTCTCCAATTGTTGTTCTGGTACTGTCGGCGGTTGAAGAGAGACAGTTGATGGAGGTCGCGCTGGTGAAGGACAGGGAGCGGCTGGCGCTGGTGCTGGAGATGGTAAGGTGCGTGGAGGTTTACGTATTATGTGTGAAGGTGGGGAAAGTGTCTCTATTGATTCATCCTCGTCTTCTTGAGGTAGTTCCCGTCGCTTCTCAGCAGCTTCCCTCATAACTGTCGCCTTGTGTATTATATGGGGTTCGGGCTCAAGGGGCTCCGAGGGTGGTCTAGGTGGAACGGCGACTGCCATTACAGTAGATGGGGTTGATGGTGGGGCAGCAGCAGCAGAAGGTGGTCGTGATAATGGTGCCGGAGCACCTGATTGTGCCGGAGCCCCCTCTTCAGGTGGTGAAACGTCTGCAGGCCACACAGGTTGTCCTGAGCCTTCAGCCTGGGCTTGTTTAGGTAATCCCAAAAAATATTGACGCGTCCCTTCCAATACATTGTTGAAAGTGACATCCATAATATGATTTATTCCAGCAGTGCCGATCTGAAAAGAGAAATGAGTTAACGTTAAGAAAAGCTTCAAAAACACAAACTGTGAATTCTAAGTGCATTAAAGGTAAAGATAATGTTTGAGTAAGTGTGGCATGACAATTATTTCTCTTTTTAAATGATGATAGTACATTGACATTACGTTTGTTCAATAATAATAATAATTTATTTAAGATGTACATACGTTCTGTTGTACGTACATACAAAACATTTTTTGACAAAATGTTGTATTTGTAATGTATCAAGTTCAATTCGGTCACAAAATATATATAACGCGTCCCGTTTGCGTGGAGTGCACGCGTAGTCGCATCAACATTCGGCTCGCTTCCTCTTTATCTACTGTAGTAAGGCTACAGTTCTTGCAGCAGCAGCTTCCGTGTCCATTTCGCAATACTAAGCCTTAAGAGGAAATCGTACAGCCCGTTTTTCTATACAAACGTACTCCCCTGTTTCCTTCCTGGATAATGGCAATAGTTGCTCAATTTTTTCTCAATAAAATCAATGGCCACCATTAGCACGCTCCTATGTTCTCTTTTTTTATTAAGGTAAGAATAAAAAAAGATTTAAACCTTCAGAAACCCAAAAAAATCGCCAGATTTTATGCTACATTCAAACATCCAGCAAACAAAAAGGAGATTATATGAACAAAAAAACAAAACCTTAAACACAACCAAAGCCACAGCCATAGAAAACAGGGCTACGAAACGTATATTTTGTGTACTTTTCATTGTTATTTTCGGTCCGAGCTGCAGTTGTCTCTATCGCGCTCAGTTTGCTTGTTCGAGGCCACATTTACGAATACCTACCCTTAGCCCTACCTATTTTTGAATTGCCTCGACCTAAGTGCTTCTTCATAAGAATGTGTGGCCCGCGAATGTAAGTGATAGTGTACACGACTTCTGTGAAATTATAGTACGCCCTAATTTTACCACTAATGTAGAGCCGCCGCGCCATTTAGTAGAATTATTTTTAGCCACGAAGTCACGTTGTCACTGACAACAGACTTCGTGGCGGCGATTAATGCGGTTGGACGGGATTATACTTTATCCTTTTTATATTATCCTTTATACTAGATCACGCCCATGAAGATTCGTATTTTGTTCCGGAGTTGGTGTACTGATAATAACATACCTCATTGATGGGCACCACCATGTACTTAGTAAATGGCTCCCTTACTTGTAACACCTAACTAACATTTTAAGTAACGAATTCACAAAAAAATTAAAACAAAAAATAAAAACCGATTATAAAACAAATTATTAAAATATGAAAAATAATATTAAAATCACGGAATCCCGGTCCATGATTAAAATTCAAACAATGATCCGATTTTCATATTGATGTCGGACCCAAGCGAAGAACTTCCCACTGGAAAGTCTTTAAAATGTCAAATATTTTTCATTCATTTTTTAACACTTTCAGCGACGAAAGGAAATCTGAGAATCTGCACGTGCACGACGAATGCTTTATTGCAAGGAAATATAGTTGATAATTGCATAGCTTCTGATGTCGCTTACGGGCTGTGTGTCCAAACGAAAACGTTACTTTTTAAAGGTTTTAATCAATTTTTGGAAAACTGGAGTACAAAATTAAAAATGTATTTCTGCAATTTTCTAGACAATAAAATTTATATTTGTGGCGGAACAGTAAATCGAAATTGCTTGAAAACGAGAAAGTAGCGCCTTAGGGTTCCGTACCTCAAACGAAAAAATGAAACCCTTACAGGATCACTTTGTTGTCCGTCTGTCTGTCGAGACCCTTTTTCTCGGGGACGCTTAATCACAAACTGAAATTTATATCAAATATACTCGGGTCTCTACGATTTCTTTCAGTTGTAAAAAAATCACACTTGTGAGGTTGTAAGGTAGGTTAACGCGATATAAATACGACTGTTTACGTCGTATATTTTCGTAAATTTTGCGATTTCGCAAGGGAATCAAAATCTCTAGGGTACTTCCCTTTAACTTAGAATCATGAAGAATTTGGCAAGAATTAAACATAACGTTAAGGCAAAAAATATGTAGGTACTTTAAAAATGTACCAAACCTTATTTAATTAGATAAGTTTTACGGAACCCTCGGTGCACGTGTTCAACTCTCACTTGGCCGGAATTTTTTTCAGTTTTATTGAAGTCTGTTTTCATTTTTTATCCTACTATGCCAAGTAATATCCGCATAAGCGGTAGTCTCGTCATGACTGCGATAATTTAAGGAAACGTTATGTACTAAAATACTGAAATTGGATGATTTCTTTGTTGCCTAATCAAAAAACGTGACGTTATTACTGAATATACATCTTGTTTCGTGTCACAAATTTTGCGTGGTTCTCTGCAATACTGCCAGGATAGATAGTTGTACATAAGTAGGGTGTGTATAGGTAGGTATATTTGAAGGTGCGTAGCGGGGTCGTTACCCGGCGGGCGCCCTTGAGCGTACTTCGCCCCCAGGACACACACACACGTCTTCCTTCACGCACACGACTTCGCTTCACAATAAAACTTCCGCGTGATATTTTACACAGCAGCCCACGAAAAAGTTTACTGACCTTCATTTGGCTGAGTAGCTTTGCGATTTGATTAACTCAAACTTACTTACCGTATCTCACATCACAGGCACAAATTCGAATGGATTACCTACAGGTTTATTTCAATAGTCAACGAATGGAATTAGACAACGTTAAAGATACATTATTGGAGGATAAAAACAAGATAAAAATCTATGATTCTGGTGCCTTAGGTCCACTTGCAGCAATTTTGCTAAATCTCGATTTAACTAAAACTAGATTAAGCCCGTATAAGAATGTCAAATTTTAAATCTATATTGAACATTTTGGCATTTTTGTATGGATTAAATCTAGCTTTAGTTAAATCGAGATTTATCCCATACAAAATTTCAAAATGTTATATCTAAATTTAATATTTGACATTCTTGTATGGGTTAAATTTAGTTTTAGTCAAATCAAGATTTAGCAAAATCGCTGCAAGTGGACGTTAGTTCAAAAAATCCTTTTTTTTATTTATGTTTACAATTATCTGAATCGAATCTGAATTAGTAGATTGTATAACAAGGGCATAAAATGAGACGTTGTAGCCCGAGACGGATAGTAAGTTGAGGGATACAATGACTTGTTTATGCCAGTGTTTATTTACACTCTACTTTTCACTTCGATTTTTAAATAATTGGTCAATTCCCGCCAGTAAACTTTTTTTAATTTTCTACATGGCGATGGTTTAGGTTCATATTATTATTTCATTCTGCCAAGTAATAAAAATAATTCTATGCGTTTTAATAGTAACCGGTTACTATTTTTATCTGGTTTCATGACTTTTGAGGCAGAAAACACAAGACAAATAAATTAAAGCAAATAAATAAATTATCGCAAGTTATTCTGTGAAGTTTTATTGAGCGTTGTTGGCTCTTGGGCCTAAGAATCGTTGTCTAATAGAAAATTTTACTTTATGCTCTAGAACATAAAAAGCCATTTTATGCAGCCTTAAACGACATAAAGACGAACTTTGCGAGCACGAGAAGTGAAAAGGTACCGTTCTTCACTACCTACCTACAATTTGTGTTTCACTTTTAATTACAAACATAATATCTTTCTCATAATTTCAGCAAGCAACTTCAAGAGTGATTGCCGCGAGGTTCGAATATTTAGTTTCATATGGAGAGAAAGATCGGACGCACCTCTGCGCAACAATTTGTTCAGCTACAGGAAACTGTTGCCTAAGCAACTGATCCCCCGCTTCTCGGTCCTGGTCCTCTGAAATATTGATCTGTTTTTCATGCTTTTCTCGTGTTTTGATGTGTTCAATCCGAACTTATCGTATTTATTTAGTTAGAGCTTCTAGATTTTACTGAAATAAACAGATAGAAAAACATTGGTCGTTCCGAGTTCACATTGCTAGTACATCTAATAGTGCAGGTAGTCGGCTACTTGCTAAAGAATCTCCTTCATGACTATGATTAGTTCGACCTTCAATCACACTGCCCCAGCTACGTAGTCATTCAATAACTTTTCACGGGCGATCGTTCCATGAATGAAAATTTATTCAACTATACATCGTTCATTACTCCGTGCTGCGAATGATTGCCAAAGATTTTTTGTCTCGGAGCTATTTTCTAGTTTTCTCCTGGCATTTCATTTTGCAAAGTGACCGTAGTACATAATGGAACTGAAAAAGCGAGGAAGCGCGATACGCCAGGACTTATTAATATGGGGACTTGGGGCCCACTGTTGCCATACAAAAATAACTGGGATGTTGGCGAAATTTTGCTTTCACTTCTCTTGCTCAAAAAGTGTGTCATTATACCAGAGCGGGCATAAAATACCATATTTAGCTCTAGGGGAAAAAGTTTATTTTCATTGTTTGTTTTATATTTTTGTTACCAACGACGAGCCGACAAAAACGAAGTCATAACCTTAAAATATAAGCTATTTAATATTCTCTGCGATTATTTTATTTCCTTGCAATCGTAGTGAATAGCAGAGTGACACACGGTGCCAAAACGGTGTAGTACCTTGTGTGTGACGTACTGACCCGCACTTCCTTACTTTAAATCTCTTTAACTCAAAAGTCTTTAGTTTTATTTCATAATTATTGTATGTATAAATAATCGTATTTTAATTGCAACTCACTAATGAACTAGTAACTTTTTTCACAGTTACCTTTCTAGCCGTAATCCACATTAGACATACAGGTGCTGGAAGACAACTAAGAAATAAAGTTGTGAAAGGGTCCAATTGAACGTTCTGAAGGTTTTTTTAATGCAACTAAGTTAGCAAACAAGCAAATTGCCCACCTGATGTAAGTGGTAAGTGGTAACAGTCGCTCCTGTGGGATTCGCAGCAAAACTGCAACCTCCACAAAAATCACAGTGTACGTTGCCAACTTGTGACTTAGGATGTAAAGTACCCAGTCATTTCAATGCCATATCTTACCCTTTAAACCGGAATGCAAGCACAGCAATGCAAGCACTGCTGCTTTGCAGCAGAAATAGTTAAGACGGAGGTACCCAAGCACACGACTCTGGTACAGAGTCTCCCTCCGGTAAAGAGGTATGACAACAGAAAAAAACACATTATCTATGATAGCATTATCGCAGGAGATCATCGCATTTTCGCAGATATAGGTACGTACATGTCAGTGATGCACAATTTCACATGCGCCTGCGATTCGCATTGTCAGATACGAATCACATTGGTAGTATTGTTAGTTAATCTGTATCTTATCTGATTACATTATTCAGATAAGTAGAGGTACCATTTTATCGTGAATTAGATAACCAAATTTTATAAGGCTAAGTGTATAAGTCACAGTATGTGTATAAATAATTTAAGTCACACATACTTTTAGTTTTCACAAGTAATAATTATTTACAATGAATATCAAAGTGTTTAGAAATTTCTCATGATTTCCCAGCAAAACTATTACATAGCGTGGCTTGAACACGACACAGCTTTCGTTGGTCCGGTGGGCGTGTGAGTACAGTCTATCGATAAAGAACATTGTAAAGAAGCTTTGATTTCTTCAAATACAGACTACGAGTACATGAGACACATTATCAGTAACCTTATGTGACTCCTGAATTCAGAAAAAAAACGAAGACACTCCTTGTGTTATTTATTGCCTTCTTACTGATTTTACTAATGTTTACCGTTTCCATTTGGTAGCCTTATGATTTTTTATTTTTGAATGAATGAATTAATTAATTGCAAGTGGGAAATTGTGAACACTTTTTGGACGACTTACAAAAGACTTAATTTAAATACCATAACACAAGTCGCAACGTGGTCGCAACACACAAAGTGCGATAGTCTGTGCTGTAACATTTGAAAATCTTGAAATAAAACTAAAAACTCAACTTCTAATTCTATGTTAAAACGCTACCTTAATCGTAAATAGTTTGATAAAGTCAGTCGTAATGTTTCCTTTTTATTTCAACATCATACGTTATAAGTATAATTGGAAATAAATAAATTAGAATATTCCAATTTGCGACCAAGTTACGGACGGGTGTAGATAGGTACGTACAACAATGTACGCACGCACTCAGTATCTGATGCGGGTGAAATTATAGGTAGGTACAGCAAAGTATGAGGGAATGGAACCCTTACTATCAAACTGCCTAGGTATTAATTTAGCATTGTCGTTGTGTTCAGCGCAGCGTACATACTTCCAACAATGGATAAATGTCCCGATACCGGTTCGACACGCACTCGCAGCGCTGCCCCCTGACCATGACCGCTCAAAACAATATTGAGACCGCGCTGAGAGCGAGATGGCGCTATACGCAGCTAGAGCGGTGTCTCTGTTTCAATATTGGTTCAACCTTGCTCTAAGCGATCATGGTAAGGCCCCGGTTTTTATGAAATTGCCGACTACACGCATCATGCATCGCGGTGTGCAATTATCCGTGCACTTGTGTAGATTCCGTTACGAGACGCAGTAGAAAATCTACTTAGCGATGTTAACGCACACGTCGATAAATGGAAGCAAATACAGAACTGAAATACCAGTACTTTTTTGCCGGATAGAATTTTAATTAATAACACAACATGTGGTCAGAAACCGCATTGTGTTAGCAGAATATTGAATGTTCAGTAATGTTCGAGAGAATGTTTAGCTGAGTAGGAGCGCAAAACATCTGGGAACTTGATTGTCTGTCTATAATACGAGGTATTTAGACAATAACCCCCTTGTCCCCGTAAAAAGAAGTGTTTACACTAAAAAATATTGTATTCTGACAATTAGCAGAATGATATTCTATCCAGCGGGCGAAGATTGCGGGAGATGCTAGTTTAGAATACAAAAAGAAATAAGAAACTAAGGCATCTGTTCCAATTGTGTAGTGCCGTAGTTACCGTATCATGTGATCGCTGGTTTAGTTAGTTTCGCAAAAATCCATCATGTCGTTTCGTGAAATGCTGCATCAAATGATAAATCATCCTCCCGTGGGAATCGTTAGAGCCGACTGAGTGTTTACAGCGAATACACCTCAGCGAAGAGACGAGGAATTCTAAACAAAATCATAGACACAGTTTAGCAATATACATTGTTAAACTCTTACAAATCCGTCTGCGTTATTTATTACGTAACTCAGATTGCTTATTCCAAGCTGTCATTTTAAAATACACATAATATTTAAACATCTATTGCTGCTACGATGAATGCCGCCGAAAATAGGATATTATATCCATGATGATACATGACTAGTTAAGTATGGACGTTACATAATAAACTAATGAACAGTTTGCATTTGGTAAACGGAGTAGGCTATTCCTAGTAGGAATAAGCGAGTACTACTTGCGTATGGAGAGACTCGCGGCCAGCAGTGGCACGTAGCTATATGGGTTGAGCTGAAGTGAAGTGAAATCTTTTACAATAGGTGTGTAAAAAAGCGACTAGATATAGATACTTACTTTTGATTTGGCTACCCTGCTTGATGCGAATGACAGCCTATATTTGCATTCATGACTTCAGCTTCAGTTTTTGGTGTACCTGTAACATATGAAAACAAACATTCAAATTATGTGATATATATGTCTGTCTTGCTAATAAATGAGCTCATAACTTTTTGTGTATTACATATTACAAATCACTATTTAACTGTTTTGGAATTTGTATAAAAAATTAAAGTTTTCAAGATATTGAGCATACAGGACATTGTTAGGACTTATCACACGCCCTTGAACTTTAATGAATAATTTATCTTGTCTAAAAAACTGGAACTTTGTTTTCTTTTTTGAGAAAACAGTTGAATTATTTTTTTGAAAATATGCAAATCTTTTGAAGAAATGTTTTTCCACAAAAAAGTCATAATATTCATTGTTTTTTTTTAAATGGAGTCAATTAAATTAATTTAGGGCAGATATTAAATAAAAGAGTAAGTATCTCTTAAACTATAACGGTGTAACCACAGAACACAGAAAGAGGTGTAACGTTGCCTAAAGTAAAGTTAGATATGGATTAAAAATGATTGTTAGCTGATGATGTTGATGTTAATTTTTCTTATATTTTGTGAATTCACAAGGGAATCAAAACTTAAAGGGTACTTCCCGCTGAGCTAGAATCGTTGAAGACAAGAAGCTAGCTAATATAGCACATGTTTAGGAAAAAATCTGAAAACAGTAAATATTTAATATGTATACATATTACATTTTTACGGTTTACATAATGTCAATATGCACAACTTGAAGTTAAGTATTTGCATTGAACAGGTATTAAAACCCCATCACTTAAACGATTTAACAAAAGACACTTGTGTTAGCACACATCCCTGCAAAAAAACTAGCTAACTTAGCACCTTCCTATGAAAAAAAAATTGCAGCCGAGTAGGACGATGGTGTAAACTGTAAATGCATGGACAATATGGACATTGACCTAGATTTGCATCCGTTGACAAACGACAGTATGTCGGTAGGTAGGTTACATCGTTTGGATTGACTTGTAAATTGCATTTGATGTTGTTGAATAAAAAGCCGTATGAGAATAAAACGTCTCCGGCGCTCTGTTTCCGATTATGAAATAAAGAATAATATGTATGAGGTTAAAAGACATAAATACCTAACATTGTATAGAAATAACCATGACTGTAAATAGGATATTGCAGAAAGTAATGTAGGTAATAACCGTTATGTTTATGTATCATTTATATTATAACAAACAATAGACCACAAAAATAAAATAAAAAATCTATGCTAACATAACAAATTACGGAAGCTTTATCGTGAGATGAGAACCTCTCTGATACATTGGGCTGTAGGTAGATAATCTTCGAAACAATGTTTAGCCATCATAAAAATCTTACGTCACGATGTTTGTTCGGGATAAACTCCGAAACCACTTAACAGATTTTGATGAAATTTGGCTTACTCTATGTAATTTGGTTCAACTTAAAAGATAGGATAGTTTTTATCTCGATTATTGACTTGAATATTTATTATTGCATTAAACTATATTAAGGCGAAACGTAGTAGATCGCGAGCAGAGCTAGTTTAATTTAGTTCTTAATTTTAACAGTAGGCAAATATAAGTACGATAGCGTAATGAGGTAAAAAGTAGTTATGGGACCCAATCCCCAAAGGGGGTAATTTAGAAATATAAAAATACACATATACTAAACAACAGCACAAACAGCACAAATCCCAAAAACAAAACGGCCAAAATGCAGTCATCAACGTGGGCGAAGCCGTGGGCTGAAAGCTAGCAAAAATTTAGTTTTTGGTTTTGGTGCCCAAGAAGCATTTGACTGTCAGGCATAATTTCTATATCTCAAATATTTTTTATGCAAGTTGTACTAAATAGATTAAAATATTTAAGAAAAAGAATCAATCGTTAAAAATGATCACAATTTAGTTATTTTCCAAAATTAAAATTATTATCTAACTAGCTTCCGCCCGCGACTTCGTCCGCGTGGAATAGTTACTTTGGGCTAACGCTAACTTTAACCCGCGACTCCGTTTATATAGGTGAGTATAATTACTGGGTCTTATAATCTTATGTCATGTAGATTGTAGGTTATTCTCAAAAAAAAACTAAACTAATGTTATTTTAAAGTACTTCTGCGTACACTATATTTTTAGTTTTGTTTTCTTCCGGCAGAAGTAGATAGCTAACTGGGGCCACCGCCTTTCCCCCTCATGACTGCCCGCCGGCTTTGTACATTGTGCGCGCAGTACTCGATTAGTATTTGGCTGTGATGTTATTTTAAAATTGCGATATCTCCTAAGATATTCATTTCAATCGAATGATGTAAAGGGCAATTTTGTTTTAAATTAAATACTTGTGATGAATAACGTATTTATTTGGATAAGGATTAATATCATGTTTATAAAAACACCTTCGCAAATAATGCATTATTTTAGAACAAATTTGGTTAGTATAAAAAAGGTTATAGTGAGCTAACCTTAAAAGATAGACATTATGCTGTCGCGGACTTTTTTTTAGAACTTTTAAAGGGGAACAATTCTGTTATACATGATTTTTAACTGTTTACGCAGCGCACGCAGCGGAAGCTCTCAATAGAAAAAAATCCCCCGATTTTGAAACATTCTTCATTGGTGCTCCGCTCCTATTGGTCTTAGCGTGATGATATATAGCCTATAGCCTTCCTCGATAAATGGGCTATCTAACTCTGAAAGAATTTTTCAAATCGGTCCAGTAGTTCCTGAGATTAGCGCGTTCAAGCAAACAAACAAACAAACAAACAAACTCTTCAGCTTTATAATACGAGTATTAGTATAGATATTACTTTAACAGTGATCGAAGGCCATTATGTTTAGATAGCCCCCTGTTTTTGTTCTTCAAAACAGATGACTATCTGTACTCGAGTAGGTAGGTACAGTCAGCAACGAAAGTCCATGAACACATCCAAATTTTCAAAACACCTGCACACTATAAAGGTTCATATGTAACTGAACAGGCTGTTGGACAAATCCCTGTAGGCATTTGGGAATACCAAAAGTCGATGTACATTATTTTTACAAAAGTTGCTGAACATGTTTAAGTACATAATTAGCCTGATCTGTAAAATATCAAAATTTGCTGAACAAGTCTGACTACATAAATCCACTGATATGTATACTACTCAACACTTGCTGGACATATTTAATTACATAATTAGCCTGATCTGTAAAATAACAAAATTTGCTGAACATGACTGACTATATAAATCCGCTGATATGTGTATAAATTTGTCGCCGGACCGGGGTCCAAAAGAAACGTTCTGAGAAACTTAAACAGGAGGTCGAGTTAATGTTTATAAGTATTTCTGTTTTTTTTTCTATAGAACAAAAAAAAGGGACTGCCGAGACCACCTACCACCAGGCAGTATACTGGAGAAGGAAACATCATTTTCTGGGAGACCTTATCTCTCCGAGCGGGTGCTGATAGAATATGAATGTGTAGAGGATACATCCGTAGAGACCATACGGAAGCACAAAATCCAACAATAGATCAATAAGAAAATGAAAATAACAAAGGCACGGACCACGAGTCTGTGGTGATTAAAACTAAAAAAAAAAGCACAAAATCCAAGACCCACAAACATACACAGATGGCAGTAAAATTGATAAGGGGGTTGGAGCCGCCGTCTCGTGGTGGGTAGAGGGAAAAGAAACCGCCAGTAACACATTTAGTCTCGATCCCGCCTGTACGGTCTTCCAGTCTGAACTGTATGCTCTGCATAGGGCGATAGAGATGGTCCGGAGAGAGGGTGTCACCTCAGCAACAATACTGAGTGACTCCAGATCCTCATTGGAGATCATCACGAACCCCAAAGCAGGCCATCAGCTAGTGCAGAGGATACATGAAGACATCAGAAGGAACGGTGGAGAGGTCAAACTGTTCTGGCTGAGAGCACACGTAGGCACAGCGGGAAACGAAAGAGCAGATGAATTAGCCAAAAAAGCAGCGCGGGTGGTAGATGGAACGCGGGACTACTGGGAGATCCCCTTGTCGTTCGTGAAGAATAAGATAAGGGAGGAGACGATCCGAAAATGGCAGGATAGGTACGTTACCTCCTCTACAGGAGGAGTGACCAAATGGTTCTTTCCAGATCAGGCGAAAGCCTATAGCTGGGTCAGAAAAGAAAAACCATCACCTCGTCTGATACAAGTCTTCCCGGGGCACGGGGGGTTCGCAGAATATCTGTACCGATTCAAACTCAAGGACAATCCATATTGTGAATGTGATCCCGGGGAGATTGAATCGGTATGGCACGTGATTCTGGACTGTCCCAGATTTGCCAGTGCCCGCCATGACTTAGAACATAGACTAGGCAAAATAGTGATAAGAAAAGAGAATATCCATGCGTTACTGATGGATAAAAAGGCAAAACCACCCTTAGTGAAGTTTATAGAAATAGCAGCCGATCTGGCGACACAGCGTAACAAGAACTGTACTCTACCAGCGCAGGGGGGTGATGATGAGTCGGTAAATATGGCACCACGAACGCAGAAATCTTACGTGGCCCCAACGATAACGCAAATGCAGTGATTGAGCGACGGAGAAAAAGGAACACTAGGTCTCCTCACAAGGGCTGTGGCGTTATTCATGGACAGTGCAGGAGAAAGGATTGGCATTAGTTTCTGTATGTCCAGAACAAGGAAACACGTTGCCATATCACCTGGCTTAGCAGTCCTGCTAAAAGGCAGCACTACCAGGGCGACCATTAAAAGAAAACTGTTTGATGCAATGCCTGAGGTGATGCTCGCAGGGCAAAAATGCCGGCTTGTACGTTTCAGGAATAAGTCGATCCTACTCCTGAACTGGCACATTGACAAGTCGTCCTTTACTATAGCGGGGGAACTGCTGTTGAACATGGACGGAGACCCAAGAGTCATCAGCGTGGATGTCATGAAGATAAATCTCGAGAAAGGGAAAGTGTCCGATTACACTCCCTTATTGGAGGCCTCCCAAAAACACAAAATTATCGTGTACGAGGGAAGAGGCCAAAACCTCGACTTTCTGCTCAAAGACCACGAGCAGACTCCACGCAATGAACCAGCAGAAAGTGGCTCAGCCCGGGCACAAAGGCAACACGAGGAGGCGATGCAAGAAGCAAACGAAAGAAGACGCCTCCAATCACAAAGACAATCCCCGACAGACGACCTCGTCAGGGGCATATCTGTTGCCCTGGGCCACGCTCGTCCTCGAGAACAGGCAGTAAGACAGTACCGGACGTGGTGGTCCCCAAACATAGAATGATCTCCTCACCCAAAACCGCGAGACCGCCATCGAGAATAGTCACTGACCGGGACGGAGATGACCTAATCAACGCCTATCTAGAGTACCTGGAGGCACTGCGGGCGACGCCGCAGATAAAACACACCAACTGTAGCAAGATACTTGAGGTATTTCAGATAAATGCCCGCATGTTACTACGAGAACTCCTGGACGGGGCGAGGGCGGTGGTCTATAACAACGACATCGGGACTGTGGTGGCGGGAACTCGCCCTATAGATAAAAAGCAGATGGCGGCGTACAGTGGCACGTCAGGCATGGTGCTGGTGGATCATGAAGCAACTGAGGAAAGGGGGGGAGCACTCACATTCTGCGCACCGATCGAGGAACTAATAGTGGTAATTGCCAAGTGCACCCGCTTCATGCTGTAGGACCGAATTCTAAAAACGGCGGAATCCGTGAGTGGAACTTGGATCTCCGAACCATGGGGTAAACTAGCAATCAGATGGGTTGACGGTGTGCCGGGGTGCGGGAAGACCACGTGGCTCCTCAACAACTTCCAAAAGAAGGAAGATATGATCATCAGTAGCACACTCGACACGGCCAAAGAACTGTCGGACAAAGTGACGACTCGATTCGGGGCGGTCGTGAGGGGGAAAATAAGAACCATTGCCTCAGTCCTCATCAATGGTGTGGAAGCATCAAAACGCCTTTTGGTGGACGAAGCTCTCCTAGTCCATTTTGGAGCTATCATGATGGCAGCAAGGCCGACCGGGGCAAGAGAATTGGTACTAATGACCGATACAAATCAGATCCCCTTCATAGACAGAGACAACCTGTTCGAGATGCGTTACGGAAGCCCCGCCGCCATCACGTTGGTAACAGAAAAGCTCCTCTGCACACACCGAAGTCCGATGGATGTGGTGTATGCCCTCCAAAACATCTACAAGGGTATTTACACATCACGGCAAGTGCTGAGGTCCATGACATGCAGAATGGCATCGGAGGCGGTGTTACGAAGGGGCAACCCAAATACTCTCTTCCTTACCTTTACTCAAGACGAGAAAGAAGCGAATGGGAGGGAAGGGTTCGGCACCGGAGAACAATCCAGACTGCTGACCATCCACGAAGCACAGGGACTAACGTACGATCACGTGGTTGTGCTCAGAGGAGCAGAAAGGAAGAATCCTGTCCACGATAGTGTCCCTCACGCGGTAGTTGCCGGTGGAGTTGAAGGAGGACGACGCAATTAGACGTCTCATTACCCTTCCCAGCATAGCAACAGATGAAGTGGTCATGGAGTACAATAAAAAATGGTGCTCAGGGCCCTATCAAGCGGAGCGACCTTGGTGTAACTAAAAAATAATAATAAAAAAAAACAGACGTAACATATGCCAAATATATTAACTCACCAAATCTTGTTAGGAGTACTGGCATAATAATTATAATGATGCAAAAAAAGTGATACTACGTTCAGCAACTTTTGGAAGTTTACTGTCCAGCCACTTTTGAAAATATAATGTCCGTCCACTTTTGGAAATATACTGTCCAGCAACTTTTGGAAGAGTACTATCCAGCCACTTTTGGAAATATACTGTATAGCTACTTTTGGTAATTTATAATGTAAATGGAATTTTGTTTGTAACTATGATCAGTAACTTATGTATAATTCATGTGTCTAGTATCTTTTGTAACGTTATTTTGTTCGGCAAGTTTCGTTGCTGACTGTACTCGTAATATTGATTCAATTTTGTCAGCGCGAATATCAAAGTTAGATCATTATCGGGATAAGAAATATCAATAGGTTTGTTTGTGTATACTACAATCTTTGAAGCCACTCTCGGAATTTTCTGTGCGCCATTATTGCATGAATGAATTTAAATATGTTCAGCTGTTTATTATATTTTGTTGAGTGATAGCATCAAGATAATAAATGAATTATAAATTGGTCATTAACTTGCAGTATCTTCACATATTTCTTGACCTCGGCTCTATCACTTAGGCGCTGGCTAGACAGAAAAGACGTAAGACTCGGAGAGGGCGGCGTCCTTTCTATTCGAGTCTGTCTGCGCCCCTTCTTTTCTGTCTGTGTTGTGTCGCGATCGCGACGCTTCTATACATTTTCGGCCCGTTCCAGATAAGCATTTTAGCCATAAATACCAACATTTTTAGCATCTCTGCGTTTCATTAGCCGGTGATGCTAGTTTTTCTTGCTGGTTGTCATGCGTTTCATTTAAGCATTTTTAACACGAAATGCTAGCATACAATACCCATGCTAATAGATGGGTCCTCTGATACCACTTTTTGACAGCTTTCAAATTTGACATTTGGAATCTTTTTTTCATGAATCAAATAGGATTTTCAGCTGATTTAAAAAAATTATTGAAAGATATTTATAGTATTAGCCAATTCTGATTTATATTATAAAAAAATTTAAGTGGCTGGACTAAGTAGGTGAGGTGTCAAAATTCAGCACGAAAAATCAGTACCTTGCGTTTCATTTGTAACAATTAGCGCGGCTAAAAATGTCAACATTTCTTATAAGAAACGCAAAACGAGGCTAACATCAGATGTTAGCCTCAGAAAGTAGCAGTGCTTTATCTGGAACGCAGGGTTTGTATGGAAGTAAATTAAACGGGCGCCGCGTCCGCGCCCCGTCCGCGACGCGTCCACGTCCGCGCCCCGTCCGCGATGCGTCCACGTCTTACGTCTTTTCTGTCTGGCCAGCGCCTTAGGCTGAGAGCTGGAAACCTTTTTATTTTTGCTCTCCACAAGCTGAAATACCTACTGACTCTTGGCATCTTCACTTACGTGCAATGAAATCGATCCACTTCATAGGTTTCGATTCGGAAATATCGGTATATAAAAAATAAGATTAGACAAAGAAAAACTGTAAATACAACTTGAAAGTATACTTCACAAGCTTAACTTTAACATACTCTAAACATGGATAAAAGAAGTGTTGCTGACAATAGATTTATTTCTTCGGAAAACCCTGTTTGTCATTTTTATATGATACGCAATCTCTGTGACTGTGTAGTGTTAAAAGTTAATTGAATCAATGTTTTTTCAAAAATTAATTATTCCTACAGATTTAATGATACTTAAAATTGAGCTGATTTAAAAAAATAGTTATTTTTGAATGTCACAGTAAAAACTGGTCTAATGTAAGCTTAGGCACAGATTACTTTAGGCTCTTGTTTAACAAACAGGGTTAAAAGTTTTATTTATTGATGGTAGATGGTAGATTTTGATTTGTCGATCTCTGAAGTCTGAACCAAAGCGTAAAGGTAGGTCGATTTCATTGCACGTAAGTGTGTATACATGTATGTATATCTATCTACTGCAAAACACATGCGCATTATTTTGTTGTTTTTTATTGCCTACCGCCTCAATCTTCTGATTTTTGTTATGTGTAAGTCCTGTAAATAGGTATGTGTGTTTCGTACCTAATAAACGTACATATTTTCTATCGAATCTATGAATATTATAGAGTTTACCAAAAATGTCTTATTTTAATACCAATGTAATAAGGCACCAGTAGGCCAATTATGGATCTTTCATCGTATGAGATGGTATAAATTTGAGATAAAGAAGTCATGAAATGCTTAATTTCGTATAACCAATCTCCAATGATATCATCAGTATGGCATAATTTCTGTGATGTCATCATGATATAATGAACGAATGATCAAAAATCTGACCGAAAATCGTTATTTTTTGTTTTGCACTATGATATCATTTGAAAAACATGAGTTCGGTAATAGGCCTGCTGCTCCAAGACAATTTTTGGGACCGGCTCTCCGCGAATGTGGGGGCCCATATTTATAGTATTTCACGTTTTTTTGAATAAATTATCATCGAAAAAAATAACAAAATTAAATAATAGACGTACCAATCTGACATACCTACTATATTCTTTCTTACTATAATCATAAAGTAATAATGGGCAAATTCACTTCGATCATGTCCAGTGATACCTATACGAGGTCGATATTTGACTGTAAAACATTGATTTACTACCAAACGTAGATAACGCATGAACGTTCGAGAAGTGGGCCGGTGAAGAACTGCCCAATCGCGACTCGTGCAGTTCTCTTTTCCATAGTTACTAAAACGTCAATTGATCTGTGGCTCGGTATGAAATGATGTAACTTCACACGGTTGCACTTAAAAAAGTTGCCGTAATAATGTAGAATAAGGTTGAATTCGATAAATACGGTCCTTTCTTTATGGTAATTTTAATTCGGGCGTGCATATTCAACAATATATCAGCGAGTACAAATGTATAGTCGATTAGGTGACAGATTTCAAGCGCGTTTTTGTATGAAGTGCTCTATCTACGTTTGGTAGTAAATCAATGCTGTAAAACAAAACAATAATTCACACAATGAAGCAGGAAATAGAAGATCAACCGGTTCGGTACGTATTGTGATTTGGCAAATATGAGGCGAGCATGTTTACGTGTACGCGTGTACTCGTGTGCGCACACAGCCGCGCGCACAGCTGTGGCGGGTCAATGCCCGCGACGCGAGCGAAACAAGGTGAATCGTAATGTCCGTGCCCACTTTTTGTCTCCGTCATCAGTATCACATCACTGTAACGCGATTCTTATTTGTTTTTATTTCATAATTTCTATTAATATTATACAGTGATTACGTCATGCTGAAAAGTTGATTCATCATTTTGACGATGCGTTTGAGTGTAGTGTAGAATTTACAATAATTGAAAAACTGACCGTATTCGAGGTAAGATTAAAAATATTTTAACAATCAAACAATAAATGTTACAATTGCGAAATCAGCACACTACATTATTGCCTTAGAGAGCAATTATTGCTCATGGTTCAATCAAATAGATTTTTTATTTAATTTAATACACCGATCTCACATGTGCCTGTTCCCAAATTACACTAACCTGACTGAAAAGGATGTTATCAAGATTTTACCTACTGTTTCAACTACTGATGATATAAATTATATTCTCTGTGAAATAATATTATCGTAAAATGAACACGTAACCAACCACAGCTTTGGCAATCAATCAACACATGCAAATAATTGAACCAATCGAAACATTCTCGTGTTTTCTTTTAATTAGAGGTTTCAGCCCTTGACGAAGGATGTGAGACAATAAAATTTCTGATGCTGTCAATTGATGCTCCCCCAATCCAATGCAAACATTGCAAATAATATACGTCACGCGCCCTATCGCACGACACTGCATTCGATTAGGGAAGGACCGAAGGGTAGAAGACCGACGGAAAATGAAATAATCACATCAACAATTATTGTATATCTCAATATTTTACTTCAAGAGGCTAGATTTTCCTTATCAACAAGTAAAAGATGCTGTGACGTTACAAAAATATGCAGTTCACCTCAAAAGTACGGAAACAGAACATTAAAACATTTAATCGAGCCATTACTAAAATTAGAACGTCCGCGGTATTGATAATTTCTAAATTCTTTCTTTCTTTCTGATAAATAATGCAAAAAAAGAACGATTCTTTTCTTAAAGACCGCCAGCCGATAGATCGCACGGTGGAACTGTATACCGAAACTTTGACTGGATTTAGTTTTTTTTTTGTGCAATATATTATCTTCTCTAATAATTCAAAAACAGCTCGAACGGTTCTTACAAAAATTCCTGCGAGTGTTTGAATGGTTTCAGGGAAGGTTTCTAAGTATATTTGGACCACTAGTTATAAATAAAACGGTAACTTTTAACTAAAAACCTGTGTAGGTTAAAACTTCACAATTGGCAGTATTAATCTATGCTAAAAAAAATTAAGACCGTTATACAGGGTTATTTGTAAAACACCTGCAACCTCGCAGAATTAGATAATAGGCTGAAATGATAATGATGATCATTAACTTTAAGAAATACGCTATATAGTTTAAAAAGAATTATGAATTTATAAAATTGAGATATATCTATTACTTAAATAATCACAGTTTCACACAAGCTACAATTTTTTTAAAACAGAAATACGATACCAATTAAGAAGATCATTTTCTTTAATGTTTTGTGTTGTTATGATATATTCTTAATTTAGCTTATAATATTTAATTAAGAATATCAATCAAACTACGTCTTCCCATCATTGCATTTAAACGCTAACCTAGATTTAATACCAATATCATGTTCATTTCATGCGCGGGCGCGCCTGTGGCCCACATTTCGCGTTCTATTTTCTGCGGCTTGCGCTAGCGCCCTCTATAATTAGACTCGCATTGTTTATGGCCGATGACCGACGATTGACTGACATTATCCCCGTTTCCTGTTTATGAAACATTAAATGCACTAAACACAAGTCGCAAAGTCAAACAGCGCGATAACTTAGTACGATAAACGGGAATGTAACAATGAAATAACTAAACTTATAAACAACATTAAATGACAACTTAATGGTTTTAATAGCTTGTGTAATAGTTAAGCTGCTTAGGACGTATAAATTACGTTTATTTAAAATCATTTCCATAAGTACCACTATTACACAAAAGCTGATAAGTATCATTAAGTATATTAAGTTTATTCGCAATGAAAATAATATAGTGTTTATAACAGTAAATATTAATAGTAGATTGTGTCACAAGGGTCACAAGGGACCAAAATAATGTATTGAAGCGAGAGCGATTGTTTGAATCCAGAGCGAAGCGAAGGTAGCTCCCTATGCTCGGGATTCTAGAGTAGAATCCGTAGCGAGGGATTGAAAGTACATCGCTAATGTAAGGTAAATAAGGTTGAATAATTTTGGTACCGTGTGGCACACTCTGCTTTTCATCCCCTTCTATAAGAAAAATAAATAAGAGATACTTTTATTTAGTAGTGAAGAATATTTATATTTACATAATCAAATTATTCCATTTCAATTTTTCCATGTAATTTCATTTTAAATTGACTTTTTGATATTTTTCTCTCGATTTGATTGGCAGTAAATTGTTTATGACAGTTTCTGCGTTTAATTTTACGCTTTCCGGTGCTAATATCTCACTTCCACTGCTAGAACTCATCTTTTATTCAATTTGTGGGAATCAAATTAAAATTGTCTAATATTTTGATAAAAATTAATGACAAAATCGAAAATGAAGTTCTCGCCACAGACGTATAAAGGGTACGTCTGCGGTTCTCGCGTATTTTTTTTTAAGTTGGCCAAAGCCGCGCTTCCACAATATTACATTCCATGACAAACTTCCGTTTATTGTCAAATAATAAAAAATGCTGCTCTGCTTGAGAAAATCCGTATATACTCGTACGTATAATAATGACATGTATTTCTCTGTATCGTTATGTATGATATTGAGAAAATAAATAATATTATTGAAAATTATATTATATATTATTATTAATGTAATAACGTGATGACATATTTCGCCGTCTTCAATCTGCCAACATTAGCTTGTTTAGAATTTACGGATTTCAATCAATCTTCACTCTTCTATAGAATAGCCAAATTGAGAATAAATTGAGGTCAGTGCTGTGAGAGCTTGTTGCTCAACATACGCAATACATATTTATTATTTTCATTTATTACGGATCACCAATCTTTCTGGAGCGCTATTCACGTGCAAACACTAGGAGATGATATATATACTAGCTAGTCTATTTCGGGAACTATAACAACTAAAAGTCGTACCGTCCATTTGGAATGTGTCCAATATCGCGACAAGAATTCGGGCTGCACTATTTTGATAATCTTGCTATTTACATTCACAGAATTAAGAAACCTTCACACAATTCGACTGATTAAGAAAGCCTTACCGTGAGTTGTACTCAATCAAAGTGCAAAGTGTGCATAACAATAACAAGCTAGTAGTGCGCGCAAGCATCGGTTTTATGTCTATTCATATAATTTTTTCGATCGATAAATAATTTCGTATGTAAAATTTTGACGATAAATGCTAGCGAATAGTAAAGAGTCAGGCTTCCTTGAGCTTTTACATATCGTGCTCGCACGGCAGGTACGAGTCTATCAGAATTTTACTAAGAAAGTGATTTTCAAATAATAATATCAATTCCAGTCTTTTCATATCAAATAAGGAAATTTGTCAATCGATTTAGAAAAATGTGTCCATAGTCCAATACAATTTCCCTGATGTTGTAAAATAGGTACGAATATTAATTTTTGCCATGAGGTGTCGACAGAGGGTGTGTAATGTTTGATATAAATACTGGTGATCTTACATACAAATGATATAATTTAAATTCATATAATTTCATTTCATATAATAACTGACTTAATATAATAAACATTTGATATAATTTTAGATTCTCCACTTTCATGTGATATAATGAATATTTGACAATTTTGATATATAACAGTTTTTTGACATAAAACTTGATGATATAGAAAACATTGTATATAACGCCTGTTGGTTTGCAATACATTTATTAACTTGCAAGCAAGCAAGCAAGCAAGCACCATGTAAACATGCAGCATACAATACAGACAAGCATGTAGCATGCAACATCCAAGAAAGCACGCAGCATAGAAGCAAGCATGCAGCATAGAAGCAAGCATGCAGCGTGCAAGGAAACATGCAAAGTACAATCAAAGATGCAGCATGCAAGCAAGCAGGCAACGTGCAAGCAAGCAGCATGTAAGCAAGCATGCAGCATGCAAGCAAGCTTACACCATGCAAGCAAACATGCAGCGTGCATGCTTTCTGTCACGGCTCCAGCGCGGTTCCACGCGAGCTCATCATCGCAGATGGTTTTCGCTCACCACCTCCTCAGCTCGCGGGCCGCCTCGCCCCTGCGCGCCTACGCGGGTTTGATTTATACTCTAGGTATGGGTAGGACAAACAAGACTACGTGGAAGTCGGTTTTGCAGCGATTCGTTTCTGTCACTAGTAGCATGAATGAATTACTTTGCTATACTTAAATTCGTTTATGGTCAAAATTATATTTTATAGAAAATTATTTAGTAAACAATGTAAAAAATATATGTAATGATAATATAGAATAGAATATGATGATTATAGCAATGAAGCTTTATGCAAAATGTTGTTATAGAATATGAGTATTATATCAAAAGAATAATATACAAAATGTTGTTATAGTAGGTGTCGTTAGACCAAGTAAACATTTTTTCTAATGAATGTTATTTCCTTTGATATAAGATCATTTGTAAGTATAAGAAATGAAACGCACCCGTCGACAGACCTATAGCTTAAATTCGCAGAAACACCGTTCGTAGCCTAACTTTGTTAAATAAATTATTTTGTAACGTTCTTTGCCAAAAATATGATCAAAGCAAATATAAGTTAATACAAACTCGTATTAACTATTAATACATAAAAACGTTTATGTAATAAACGTACAACATTAAAAAAGTAATACAAAATGCGGACTAAATGCCTGAGGCATTATCTAAAACTCAGTAAAGTGTGGGAAAAATTGTCAACGGTGTACGAGTCACTGAAAAAAAGACATGAGAATTCTTTCATTCATCATCATCATCTCAAAAACGCCCACTGTTGGAAATAGACCTCCCAAGGATCTCTAAACCGATTGGCCCTGTGCTTCATGTATCCAGCGTCTTCCCGTGACCTTCACCAGATGGTCGGTTCACGTTGGGAGGCTCTATCAATGCGGCGGCGTATCCTGGTACACGGCCGCCACTCGAGGACCTTGCCGCTCCAAAGGCTGTCGGTCCTGCGAGCTATGTGTGCAGTACACTGCCACTTATAAGGCTGCAATTATTTGGGTTATGTCGGTGATTTTAGTTCGTTTAGGGTTCTCATAATTTCTGATTCGAACACGTAGAAACCCCGAGTATAGCCTCCTCCATTGCCCTTTTGGTGACCTTGAGCCTTCTTTTGAGGCCTATTGAAAGCGGCCACGTTTCACTTTTGCGTCATCACTGGCAACACGCGCGAACGAAGACTAACCGAGTTTAGCTATTTGCACCAGGTAAACATCAACAAGCATAAAGGTCAGGTACATGACTTTTGGCTTATTCGACAACACTTTCCAAATTCATTTTAAGGCCCACTTGTTGAGAAACAAGTCGTCGAGCACTGACTGACATGGTGGCGTTTACGTACAATGAATACATCGGTTGGATGTACCGATCGATAGTCTATTAAGCACCTCTGAAGTGACCGAAGTACAGCCCAGGTGCCAGGTCTCGGCAGAATCGAAGGCTTTATCATAGTCCACAAAAGTCAAACATCGTGGCAGGTTATACTCCTCGGTCTTCTACATAACCTGCTGCAGCGTATGAATGTAGTCTATGGTACTATATAATCTTTTCGGAATCCGGCTTGTTTGGAAGGCTGAACTGAAAGTCGTCAAACTTGCGCGCGACACTATTCGTGATGTATCTCGAGGCCAGCTTGTATATATGCCTCAGGAACGTGATAAGTCTGTCTGTAATTCTTCAACAAGGCCCTGTCACCCTTTTTGGAGAAAAGTTCTACCACGACGTTTGCTTTAGGCGTTTTGACCTCGAGTATGGCGAAGCATCTGAAGCGCCTTCCGGACTGATAGTCCACTCACTTTATGAAGCTCGGCTGTAACTCCATCATCACCATGCGCTTTGTTCTTAAGTTGTTTGAGAGCCACACTAATCTCAACTTAATTGAGAATTGTTTGATAGAAGGAAGGAAATATACGTAAACAGATAACAATATAAACAATAATCTAGAAATCTAGAAAGTGACTTTGTATTTGATTTTGATTTTCAAAAGATGCCCTACTACCTACAAGCCGATCTATATTTAGGATGTAAATTATTCCTACAAACGTATAGTCTATAGCGGAAAGTTTGAAGGCGTCGGAAGCAAACTATAATGACAATAAACTATACTGTCAAAAATAATGACAGCGTTAATTGAATTTTGCATGAAATGCATGTTCACATTCATACCTACATACTCGTATATTCAGTAATCTGAGGCATGAGTCATCTTATAAACAACGTATTGGACTTTGGTAATGCTGACAATAATAACTGATCATTTCTCTTCAATGTTTATATACTAGCGGTTTGACGCTGACCCATTGCATAAAACATCCGTACGTAGAACATTCATAAGGGATATCGATTTGAATAGTTGACTAAGATTCCAAATCCAACAAACAACTAATAAACTGATTCTAATTAATAGTTTTTTTATACAACAAAATTGTCAAAAGACTGATTGTGTGGCTACATTAACCTGTATAGAGGTTGAATTAGAATAAGGGCCAAATAATATCAAAATATCGGCAATATACTGACTGACATCAGGATTATAATGTTCAATAGTAATATTTTTCTGAAAACAGCTCATTTATGTGTGGTATTTTCCCTATTCCAGCGTAAACCTATTAAGATTGCCTCCTAATATCCACAAATTGTATTTTTGATGTTGCATAGAAAAAATTGCGTAAATCTTACTATTAATGAGCATTTCCTGTAAATTTGACTCGTAATTAAGGTTAACCAGCAGGTCTATTACCGATCTCATGGTTTTCAAATGATATTATGATGAAATCATAGTGCAAAACGAAAAATAACATTTTCGGTCAGATTTTTGATAATTCTTTCATTATATCATGATGACATCATTGAAATTATGCCATAGTGATGATATCATTTGCGATCGGTCATACAAAATGAAGCATTTTATGACTTCCTTATTTCAAAATTTATATCATGTCATACGATGAAAGATCCCTTATAGGCCTTCAGATATATATTAAGCTAATGATGATGACACGGCGATACCACCGGGAGGAAAAGTACCTTAATAATCGTAAACGGAAAATTTTCTTGAAAGACATTTTCATTTTAAAAACAATTCGAACTACATTTAATGAGTTTTAAATAATCGGGTACATGAACCGTAAATCAATCCCACGAAATTTAAAAAAATGACCTGCATTTTTATGACACCGATCGATAGTATCGATCACAAGGAACAAATCTGTAAAAGGAATATAAAATACCTCTAAAACTTGGGGACCGTAAAAACCTAACAGAAGCTATACCTAATGCATAATGGGACATACATAACGAAGTACTGAGAAAGAAAATAAAGAATTAAGGTGGGTGGATAAAGAAAGTAAAGGAAACATAACTTATATTTAAGTTTGCTAAATAAACAGAGTGACTGGTTATTTGTGGGTATATTATATTATAATCACTATAGTATAGGCGTTACAGCCAATGAAAATGACAATCTTACATCATGCAAGTTTCGAGTTCAGCCGGAGCACGCAATCCCCATGTTGTTTTCCTTCGGCCGGCTGTTTCTGTGTTAGTAGGTCAATATCTGACTGCGTACTGAGAATTTGCAAACAACTCATCAGCCGGTTACATTGATATTTTTTTACTTGCCGTCGTCATTTGAATCCGAAAACGAAATATTTTACGATACTTCGATCCGGTACTAAACGGTCTGGTATTCCAAATGTCAATCGATACCTCATTCCGTAGTTTTTATTTGCTCTTTCCTACTCAAAACTTGTGTGAATAGCTAAGGTTGCAGATTATATAGTACGTTTACATTGTAGTCTCTACACGGTGTATCAACATTTCAAGTCCGAGTTGGCGAAGTAAGCGAATAAGGGGATTAGTTAGTTAATGTCCGGACATGTGATTCGTACGTCCGGTTAATCCTGGATATTTTCTAGAAACTGAAGCGGATGTCTGTCATAGGCGCATAACACATTGCCGCCGCATCCCGTTGCGGTGTACGGTGGGACGAAAACCGCATGCGGCTGCGGCGGCACGGAACCGTGCCACCGTACGGTTTGCTCCGTATCACCGTCCGGAGCTACGATGCACGACGCACCGCATCACCGCATTAATATGTCGAAATCTATTACGCGTGTGCACGTCCTTTCTACGCAAAAATCCGTACGATACTGCGGCGCAGTGTGGCATACCCCGCGGACCGCACCGCATCACCGTCCGGGAGTGCGGTGCCGTCGCGCGCGCCTAATGTGTTAAGATTCTCCAGTCAACATTAAAAACCGCAGCACCGCACACCGGAGCGATGTCCGGTGCAATGTGTTATGCGCCATAGTGCCATAAATTCAACTATTTCTTCTACTTGAGATAAAAAACACTAAATATGGGCGGGTCTCTCACTTCATTTTAATGGAATCATCAAAATAAATAACAAAATAATGTTCTAACATTACACAATTTATGTAAAACAAATGGGGCATGGCTTATCGTGCCTTGTAAGCTATACATACAATTTAGGGCAATGCAAATGCCTATTTGTCTCTTATATCATGAACTGAATTATTACTCTTTTCCTAATTATTTCCCTACGAATGCACAAATGATGAAATTTTTACTACTTATGTTTCAGTTTGAGTTGAAATTTGTCAATTATAGCAAGAGTACGCCGTAACATGTAACAATATTTCTTGTTTACGTAAATCGTAAACCGTATAGAGCTCAGCCTCAAACAATAAGTCAGACAGTAGGTCAGTGGGGCAATGCTACCACATTTATGGCTCTGCTCAACATTATTCTATTGGCGTTTTTAATATGGTCAAATATGGTTTCAGAGAAATGCTCTGTCGCGTCGGTCACGAAACATGAATGTCTTCGCTTCTTCTTCTTGCAATGAAGAAGTATAACATTTAGATTTTCTATAAATTTTCACTTGTGTCGGTCTCCCGATCATTAGTTAAAATATCATATGTGTTTACCTGGATAATAAACTAATTAGCAAATTTAAAAAGTTTTTTGCTAGTAATACAACAATAATTGCGATATACATTTAAATTTTGCTCACAAACACGGTAGCGACATTACGTCCATATTTATTTTACTTATTTATAAAAACGATTATTTTACAAACCATCTGAAACAAACGTTGATTTATAATTTAAAAATCGTTTTTCTAAATCTAAATTGTTTTATCTACACAGATTTACAAAATGTAATAACATTTTACTTTCAAAGCACAAGTAACTAGCAAAAAAGTATTTTTTGTTAATAATATCTACCTACTTTCTTTAAAAACCTCCGTATCTCCAAGATAACGAGATATCGAAATTCCAAGTCAACAAAAGTGTTTCTTGTGAACGTAACAAAAAATGGGTGGCTCATGAAGCATTTCGCTGTAAGAGCAACCGATAAAGGTAATATGGGTATCTGTCGAGTTCTTCGAAACCATTACGATCCATATGTATACATGTGGCGAACAATTTGTTTAGTTCATCGTAAATAGGTACCTATATTTTCTTTATTATTTGTACGGGCAAGATATTACGAGTTCGTTACAGTTACCACACATTATTTATATCTGTGACTATAGAAGATAAGTTAATGACACTTACACTCGAGGTTATGTCATTGTCAACAAAGTAGGTATGAACATAAGCGATAACGAGTATTATTATTTCTAATTATTTTTGTTGTTGTAAAAGAAACATAACCCATCATAGGTACTTAGTTTAGATTAGTTTTCAATTTTATTTGCTGTGGTTGTCTGTCGCCTTACATACGCGTATTACAGCCATAACAAATTCTAATCACGTCATATTGGATTGGATTTGTCGTTAAATAGTTGCAACGCAAAAATCTAAATCTTAAAGTAACTAGGTATAATGTTTTATGCCATATTCGTAAGTTGAACCTTATTTTACAATGATTTTGTATGCCATTTGGTACACTTCAAACTTATTGCATATTTTTTAATCTATACGAATATTATAAAGAGGAAAGATTTGATTGTTTGTTTGTATTAAATAGGCTTCGAAACTACTGAACCGATTTTGATGAAAGTTGGTATAGGGATAGTTCGAGACCAGGGGAAGGACATAGGGTAATTTTCCTACGGGAAAATATAAAATTCCCACGGGAAAACAAAAATAACGCGGACGAAGTCGCGAGCGGAAAGCTAGTAGTTTTAGTAAGAAGCAATACGAGAGGGTATGTACAGGGTATGTAATGTAATGGCAACTATTTCAAATACAATTTCAATTTACCGTAAAATTGCATCCAGTAATTTAGGTACACATTCTCGAGGTTGACTAGATTGAAATGACTACCTAAACGGTGTTTAATAAACCTTAAAAGAAATGTGTAAGTAACAAATATGGTTTCATAATCCAAAAGACTGGACAAAAATAAAAATAGAATCAACAACAATAATATATATATATAGGTATTCCATAGAATAGCTTGACGCTTAGTTAGGGGTTTCGATAATTTTTACAACCAACAGCAAATCACAGATTTGCCGTTGGCAGCAACGCGGAAATGGAGGTGAAAGTGGGGTGAAAGCGGCGCGCGCAACGTTTACCTAATCGCATCGGCGCGGGCGGCCTCGCAGAGCGGCGTTACGTTACGTCAGCGACCCAAAAAGGTACAAATGTGAAAGTCAATGTTATATTCGACAAAATATGTAGTTAGTTACATCTAAGCAGTTCAATTGAGGATTCCCCTGACGTAGCAGACTAGGTATAAAGAGACATTTTTATTAGGAATAGGATTAACGAAGATATCGCTTGTCTATACTAATATTATAAAGAGGAAAGATTTGATTGTTTGTTTGTATTGAATAGGCTTCAAAACTACTGAACCGATTTTGATGAAAGTGGGTATAGGGATAGTTCGAGACCAGGGGAAGGACATAGTGTAATTTTCCTACGGGAAAAAATCCCACGGTAATACAAAAATAACGCGGGCGAAGTCGCGAGCGGAAAGCTATAATTTATATGACGATAGTACTCAATTAATACCTACTCTGATTTGCCAATACATACTTAACTAGTGTTAAAAAGGTAAATTATACTTCATTCATTACGTAGGTAGCAAGGTAATTAATATTATTGTATGTCAATAATATTAATTTTATTACGTTGCTACGTAATGAAATTAGAAACATTAACTTACTAATTAGGCATATTTGAATAGTTTAATAAAAATAACACGATAGAGAAAGTGTCACGGAGCTATCGACAGTCCTATCTATGTGGGTCGGTGCAAGAATCAACTAGTTCGAAACTATTCTTATCTTTATCAAACAGTTGTTTTAGTTTGTTACACATTATGCCGCGATGATGAACCTTTACTGATTCACATCAAAATTGTTATAAAAAAGAAAGTGACTAATCAATGTGTAAATACAGCCGCATTGAATGAATTATACCTACATTTTGAATAGAAAATATAATGTTTCATCTGGTAACATCTTTATGATATAGCTTATAAATATAAGCTGTAGTAAACATTATTTGAAATGAAAGATTTAGTTTGATATTAATTATTAATACCTATAATAAAGAAATAAAATTAACTCACTACTTATCGACTTCGATAGTTCTCACGAAATCCTTGACCTAATAGATATTACATTGATACTCGTAGATAATGCGAAGTGGCCTAGTTTAGTTACTATAAGAAAAACTGTTAAATACAGACTTAGAGGCAAATCGCAACACATAATGTAATAAGATTTTGGTCATAATCGATTTTGCCAAAAAATTTTTGTTTATGATGTTGATATTATATGACTATTCCTAAATATATGTAATTAAATGACATACTTGCTTAAATACAGATGTGATAAAATAAATATCTGTTAAAGTACACATTCAATAAAAAAAATACCGCGGAATGGTAGCTACAGTTATGTTTGTTGAGGTGGGTTGCATTTATTACACGAGTAACTAGGTCAAGGCACACTCGCAGGCGGCCCGTGTAATATTTCCTACAGTAAGAGTCGACTAACTACGAGGAAGACACTCGTTATTCATACTTTAGTTAAATCAAATAACAAGGCCGCATAAGCCAGCTGATTAATGTTTCCTGTGTGTTTTTGCAAATAAAAGAATCTTCCTTGGTGAGAAATCAATACACCGTTCTTACAATTCTGCTTAATCTAAGGTTCATCAAGAACGTTTAACGAACTACAAAACGTGGATAAATCGTACTCAACCAAGTAAAACACATTCTTAAAAAAACATTAGTAATTGTACCTATTTACTTAGATGATTTTATTATTGACAGTAAAGTTTCATTATACCATTTGACTAATGAATCTAATATTTTTTGCTATCTATCTTGCGATCAATTTAAAGACATTTAAAGTCTAAAAAACTTTCACACACACACACGCAGTTTATAGTCCACATAATAACGGAGAATCGACACAAGAAAAGATTTACGCTTTAAACAAGCGGACAAAACATAAAATGTCAAATGTGTTCTAAAATTAGTGAACTTGCACACGAGGTCGCAATGCGCGTCAGTCAATTCGTAAAGATGGCGCCCGTATGATCGCGATTTTCTTGTCTCATTAGCTTACAACCTTGTTAAACTATTCAAAATGATCAATTTATCTATATTTGCAACAAGTATATATTATAACTTCGTAAAATCTATTTACAGAAGTTAAGTCACCTCAAAGATTAAATATTTGTAGCAAAAAATACCTTTCAAGTTCGAAACTTGAAATAAAATAACATAATAATAAATATTTGATTAATTACTTCAAACAGTTGCAAAATATGTTTAAGTTCCTTATTTTTCGTAATGCAAACTTTTTGTAACAGTTGGAAGTATTGTTTACCTACTTTTGCAAAGCTATTAAAACAAATATGCTTTGTTAAGTATTAATAAAATGTTTAAATGAATGATTAAATTATATACTTACAGTTTCCATGAACCCGTACATAAATCCAAAATCAACAATCCAAGAATAGCACACGTCAGAGATTATTCACTTCACTTGTATAAATTCAAAATATGAAAAATTCACTGTTAATCTCTCGCACACTTTTTCACAAGGAATGTACAATTAAATCACTGAAAGTTTCTTTAGCAACAGTATTATATTCCGATTATATAAAACTCCACACACCGTATCTGGGTTCACACCCAGTTTCAACTCGGTACCTGTAACAAGACAAAGCGATGGTAAGTTTCACTAGTTATTTCACATTCAATCGATTCAAATTCTCCGAATATTCACTATAATATAAAGCTACGTATTACTTACAAGTATCCAAACAATTTTGCAATGAGTATTATTTAAAGTATGACGTAAAAAAGTCTGAAATCACTTAATAACGAACGTTTAGTCAACTCGACGATAAAACGCGAACTGACTGGTTGCTGGCGCATTGGGGGGAAACCGCGGGAGGGGAGAGCGAGCAGACGGAGGTAAGAGGGAGGGAGAGCGTCTGGACGACTGGTTGGTCGACCTATTGGCTTGGCATAGCACACACACACAAGTATATCTTCGTAATATCACAAGATTGAATTGTAGGCTGTTTGTGCGACAAGAGTTGTAAGTTGTTGTAAGCATACTTGCTAACAAGTTGCTCGTTGGTCTAGTGTTCCCAGAAGTATTTTGCAGATTCGAAGTACAGTATTGTATACAGTACATTTTTTTACAGGATGAACTTATTACTTTACATTGTCTATTTCTTGCGATTCAAGATACTATCGAAGAAGTCGACACAACCTTCAGCAATTCTCATGGCCATTTGCTCAAGCGTAAAGGTCATTTAGCTGTTGCTACAGTGAGTAACACAATGCTTGTCGAATTGCGTGTATGACTTTTGATCTACAAATGCGCCTATTACATTTGGAAACTTAGTCGCACGCAACGTATGGACAATATGAGTGCGTCGACGTAGATAACGCATATTCTTTGTCGATAAGCAAAAGATAAGTTATTATCCGACACCATTATAAGAAAATATCGTTGGATAGAAAAAAGATAAGCTTCGTAGCGAAACTGGTATCGCTAATCTAAACTTAACAATAATTAATAATAATAATAATAAAATGGCAAAGATTAAACCACTTTTATGATTCCTCAGAATCATATAATGCAACGTAATGATTGTGGGTTACTTTTGTTTCCTATTTGATATTATTCAATTTCCAAGAGTAAATATAAATTTAATTAGAATTTATCGACCGAAAGTCGTTCAACAGATGGTGATCTTATTTCTTAGATATTTTTATACAAGTAAGTTCGTAAACAAGCAGACTATAGTATATACGGTTCCTGTTAGACTTGCAAATCGACAACCCCTACAAAGATGCCAATGTACGTTGCCAACTTATGACATAAGATGTCAAGTCACATTACCCTACCCTTCAAGCCGTAACACAGCAATGCAACAATTGCTGCTTATCGGCAGAAACAGATTAGATAGAGGTACTCACGCAGACGACTTTGCTACAGTCTGCCTGCTGGTATTTTGGTATTTTTGTATTATATGAGAAGGAAGGATACATGTGTAATTGTGCATGTATTTACGGCAATTTTTATTTGGTAATTTTTACATAGTAAAACTACTGGACCGATTTCAAAAATTCTTTCACCAATAGAATGCTACATTATCATCCCTGATTAACATAGGCTACAAAATTATTTTTCCTACGAGAAAATATAAAATTCCCACGGGGAAATAAAAACAAGGCGGGCGAAGCTGCGTAAAGTAAAGCTAGCAATGCATTACTAGCTTTTTGCTCGCAGCTGCGACACGGAAATTTTACTTTTGTTTTCCCGCTGAAATTCCCCCTTTTTCCGTAGTAGAAAAAAATCAATCTATTAAGCAGAAGCTCGTAAAAATGTTCCGTTGAAACACGTTAAGTCCTAAAGGTTTTAGCGTCATACACCCTATTTCCTACCTCTATTTCACCTTTTTAAAGGTAGAATTTTAAACATTTAAACTATAATACTTAATTTAGGCTCGGCAAATGCTAGGTAATGATGAATCAGTCAATCAGAACATGTAATTTGATATCCTTCGTCATTTGTCAATGATGAGCGGTGTATATTACATGATATGTTCATCGCTAAGAATTCTTGAAGATCGGTGCTACACATTGAGGTAAATAAAAATAAATATGTGGATAGTCTTCGCGGGGGTAATGCACTTGTTTCGTTCATTCTATCTCGCTTACGCAGTCGTTCAAGCTTTTTGTCGTTCTGACGCCAAGTCATCGCCTCGCCTTGCCTACCATGTCTTGTGAATTCTTTATTTTTAAGGGTCTCCATATCGTGGTAATATTGGCGAACCTTTCACTGGGTGAATGATATTTGATATTTTGTAATACGTTAAAATTTTACATATTTTTTATTCCCAAGTGTAACGTTTTAACAGAAAAATTCTCACGACTTATTTTATCGATATAATGTTGAACTTCGTTTTAAAAAATCCGCACGCTTACTTTTGCTTTTTTATTGCGACCCCTTTTGCAAAGAATGCGCGAACGCGTCAGGTTCGCGTCGCAGTCGCGATCAAACTGGTACCTGTTCTAGAGAAAGTGCCAGTTTCGAAGCGATTACTTTCCAAGTTGCGGTGGCGAGGCGACTCGCGTTATGTTGAGTGTGGAGTCGCGGGAGTCTTGCCCGGAGACTGAAGACTACCGTTATCGTCTTTTTGCGTTGTTTTGTGCAACGAGGTCGCAGTGCGCTCATTAACTTCACAAATTTATCGTCTAGGTAATAACGACATAAGGTGATACGGCAGTAATATATACAGTATAACTGGTGTTTTCGATCCTTAAAAACCGAATAATGGTTATAGTTTAGTACTCCGAACCCAAAATCTTCGAACCAAATGTCGAATGCAAATGTAATGAGGCAGACTAGTTTCTGTTCCGTGGGGCAGAACAACTACTACGCAAATCTACTCTTGGTTACAGATATCTGTTAGATAACCTTTAGCAGGCTTGAAAGACGACATAATCCTACTTAATATTATAAATGTTTGTTACTCAATCACACAAAAACGGTTGAACGGATTTGGATGAAATTTGGCATGCATGTAGCCTTGGACATGGAAAAGAACATAGGCTACCTTTTATCCCGATTCCTTAAGTAGTTCCCGAGGGAAAATTGAAAATTGTTCACGAGCTAAGCCGCGGGCAGACAGCTTTGAAATTTGGTATGCATGTCACCTATGCTATGGAAAAGGACATGTACTTTATATTCCTTAATGATCTCTCAAATAGTTCCCGTGGGAAGATTAAAAATTGTTAACGAGCGAAGCTTTAGACCCAATTCTGAAGTCCACGCAGACGAAGTCGTAAATAAACACAAAAATCTATTTTGAATATTTTAAATGCACTAGGAATCTACTGTACACATTTAATAATTTACTGTTTAGCTTTAGCGTCCCCATTAAACCTGTTTTCTATAAAGCTGATCCAAATGAATGTAAAACCGTCATAAAATAACGATCGCGGGAATAAAGCGAGGAACTTTATTGCGATTTGAAAATTGTACCTATACTCTTAAAATGGCGGGCGCGAATTCGCCGCACATTGTAGGTCATGACACGCAGGACAAGACGGTCGATGTCCTGGGGCGAGGGCCGAGGGCCTACGAGGGAATGCCCTCCCAGACACGGCATCATTGACACCACCCGCCTGGTGCACAAATAAATAATTGGAACAAGTTTACTTGTTCACGTCGCCCTAGCTTCAATTGCGATGTATTCATAAAGGTCTCATGGCCATTTTCACCAACCTCTTCTTAGCTTAGGGGACTCTTAGGTGGCATGCTGTCACATTCTTTTCATTAAAGACAAAAAGTGACAGCATGCGTCTTAGGGGCTACCTAAGCTAAGTAATGGTTGGTGAAAGCGACCATCAGTAAACTTATTAGTAAGTGGCAATTTGTAAACGAATCGTAATGACTACAGATAAATATGTTCGTGGTAACTGATAAAAGACGTCACTAAGGTCGAATTTCACCGACATTTAAATAGACGGCTAGAGTTAACCAACAACCGTTTTTGACACTTATCGTATGAGTGAAATGTCAAAAACTTGTTTGTTAGTTAACTAATCACCTGTTTAAATTTTGGTGAAATTGGACCTAAGTGTTCGTTGTTAAATGGGCCGTTCAAGTATTACGTAACGCAATTTTTGAAGATTTTTGACCTATCTTTTTTTAAAGAGTGGTTCTTTAAAAAACCGGCCAAGTGCGAGTCGGACTCGCCCATGAAGGGTTCCGTAGCAGCAAGTAATTGCGGTTTACGATTTATGACGTATTAAAAAGCTACTTACCAGATCTCGTTCAAACCAATTTTCGGTGGAAGTTTGCATGGTAATGTATATCATATATTTTTTTTTTGTTTTATCGTTCTGTTATTTTAAAAGTTACAGTTCCCCCCCGGACACACATTTTACTACTTTGGAAGTGTCTCTCGCGCAAACTATTCAGTTTAGATAAAAATGATATTCGAAACCTCAATATCATTTTTGAAGACCTATCCATAGATACCCCAAGAGTTATGTTTACACACTGCTAAATGATAAGTGTAGGGCAGAAGCTGTAGAGCTGTGGAAGAAAGCAGCAAATTTAAAACACTCGAAAGCAGTAATAAAAGGCTTTAATGACAAAATATCAAAAAAATTACTACAGCTCAAGAGATATAAGACCAGTGCGGTGACTAGAATACTAACTAGCCACTGCAAACGTAATAAGCACATGTCTCGTATGGGCTTGACGCAAGACGCAAAGTGCAGATTCTGCCTAGAGGCGGAAGAAACAGCGTTGCACATCCTCTGTGATTGCGGGACCCTTATGCGACATAGGAGCATCCATTTAGAGCTGCATATCATTTGCCCTGAAGACTTACAATATCTCACTCCCCAAAGAATCTGGAAATTTCTAGAAGCAACGGGAATTAGCAGTGAGATATAAGATAAAGGGCTACTATAATAGATCAGCAATAGTCGAGGTAGTGCATACATGGCCCAAAGTCTCTACAATACCCCACACGTATGGGTTTGATGGAAAAAAAATTTGAGTTTCAGTTCTAAGTATGGGGAACCCCCAAAAATTATTGTTTTTTTTTTCTATTTTTGTGTGTAAATCTTAATGCGGTTCACAGAATACATATACTTACCAAGTTTCAACAGTATAGTTCTTATAGTTTCGGTAAAAAGTGGCTGTGACATACGGACGGTCAAACAGACAGACATGACGAATCCATAAGGGTTCCGTTTTTTGCCATTTGGCTACGGAACCCTAAAAAGAACGTTCTGTAGTTGTCAACCGTAACAAACCATTACGAATTTAGAATATAGGTAGAAATTATCATTTAAAGAAGGATGGTAGAACTATAAGCACAACAAATAGTTTAACACATTAAATAGTAATGGAAACCTTAATTATTCAAAAGAAACCGTGCCCACACTGGACCGATGACAACTGAACATTAATTAATGAATGTAACTTCGCAATGGAAGTTGAAGTGATTTTCAGCAATTTCTATGTTGATTGCCTATTACTCGATAACTCAATAAGGTTTGTTGGTTGTGTGTGATCGTTTTCCATTTAAATTCATTATACTATAGGCTACGTTCTTGCAAATTTCCAAAATGCAGCGGTTTAGTTAGTAGGGGGTGGAGACACTTTACCCTTAAAAATAACACTTTGAAGCTAAATATTGCGCAAACGGTACTTTTTAGTGAAAATGGTGTTAGAACACCCACAGCGTTTTTAAAAGATATATCTAACGACAAGACATGATTCGGTAGACAAGAAAAAGAAATTATCCCCACTTGAGATTTAAGGCGGGTATACCCAAATTTTTTTACAGTTTATATTACCGTTTTGTCGGTGTGGTTAATAAGTATAACCGATCCAAACTTCCGCTTTCTAACTCTTTTGGTTTCGGAGCTAGGCCGCGGACGGACGGACGGACAGACAGACATAGTTAAAATATAAGGATTCGTTGTTGTTGTTTACTACATCTACGAGATCCTAAAAATGGTTTAAAAAATAAGGTAGATGCTCAAACACAAAAGTCGATCCTTAATATTCCAAATATCTTTTTGTCCTTTATTCGATGTCACAATGAAGTAAAGTAATTTTTTGCAAACTATTATGGATACTTTTATCGTGAAAACATCGTGAGGAAACCTGCATACACCTGCGAAGTGCGAAGTAATTCAAGGTGTATGTGAAGTCAACCAATCCGCACTGGGCCAGCATGGTTTGACTAAGGCCTAATCGCCCTAACATGTTAGCGTAGGCTCGTGCCCCTCGGTGGGGAGGGGGACGTATATGAGCTGTGATGATGATACACTTATGTATAATATACCTAATATATTCCTGGTTGCAAAAGATGACGAAGATTGAATAACTGTAAGCGAAAAGCTGTCCAAGAAATTAATGCAAGGACAACCACGTTGCCACATCTGCAATTTGATTGGGCGGCACGGAAACTGAGTGTAGGCAGAAGATGTGTTATAATTATAATAAATGTGAAAGGTCCAACGTCGCTTCTTCCGAAGATATTGTAATCGAAAGTTATAAATAAATGTAATAGTCCAAACTTCGATCCAGTAGTGGTCAGGGGTTTTACTATGATCGCTTATAGCAAGATTCAACAATGTTGAAACAGAGACACCACTCTTGTTGCGTATAGCGCCATCCCGCTCTCAGCGCGGTTTTAATATTGTTTTGAGCGATCATGGTTAGGGGGCACGGCCAGCTCTCGTTCCGTTATGTGGAGCGGACGGCAACGACCCGTTTTCTTGCGCCTTCATCGCTCTGTTCTCCACGTGGAAACCCGAGCATGATAATTAGGCAACTGGCTGACTATTACTCAAAGACCATTTTTCTCGACAACGCCTGAAAAACTGTCTTGGAAAATGTCGTCCGCGTGGTTGGTTGCCGGTAGATCTTGTTCTTTAATAACAATGAGCATATTTGAGAACAAGAGATTTAACTGGCCACCACCATCGTACGCAATTCTAACGTCATAGCAAGATTCGTAATTATGCAGGTACCTACACTTTAAACTAAGAGATACGAAGATCAAAGCTTCCGTATTGTGGTTGAAAGAGAATTGTTTCATAGTTCTAATATGATAGAAATAAAAGGAATATTGGAAATTATTGCTTATAACCCTTTCGCCAGTAGGTATGATTATTATTAGATTACGTAAAACGAAAAAATTATGATTGTCTGAACGGATTGGTCAAAACACGTACATACTTTGAAAGTCCGAACAGTTTTAATAAAAAACTCTGTCGTGTTCAGAAACTCCAATAAAGAATGAAATCCCACAAAAAACGTTAACTGGAACGTTTCACCTCGAAGTGCGGTTAACTTATGGGTAACTTTTCAAAGTCCCAAAAATAGAATTGTTGCTATGGTAACAAATAAAGAAGACTTGAGAATGCTGCACTTGACCGCTACATCGATTAACAGAGTATAAACGAATCCTGGTCGAGGTGAAATTAGTTTGATTTTTTTTTTACAAAATGCAAGGTCAGAAATATTTAAAAAAAGAGTAATACCATTAGGATGTGTGTTGTTGACAAAAAATCTTTCTTATCGATTACACCCTTAAAGGTCTTTCTCTTATTAAGGTCTATCTATAAGAAATCTAAGTACCTAAGTAAATCTTACCCATTTCTGCCGCAAAGCAGCAGTGCTTGCATTGCTGTGTTCCGGTTTGAAGATATGGCAGTTAAATTACTGGGTATCGTATCTTGTCACAAGTTGGCAACGTACACTGTGGTTCTTGTGGGGGACAAGTCAGGTGGAGTTTTAATAAGCAGTTATACTTGTGTTCCGTTTTCCCTCATTCTATTGTTTTGTCGAAGTAAATTGGTTGGATGTTAGAGAATTATTGGATGGTATGCGTTGTGTAGTAATAACAATTAATTAATCAGTAATACATTAAATCATCTACCAAAGCCTCCTACAATTATTAAGCATTACTTGTATTTTACTCAAAACAATATCACGTTTGCGCATACTACAAGTATTATAGTAGGATATGTTTTATTTAAGTAATTTATTATTATCAGCATCAGCATTCGCTGATACTGTAAAAAGCTACAACTCTTGTTTAATGTCACTTGCCTCCTTACATTCTTGTTGGATCAAAGCACAGAACACAGAAACAGTGTTCTGTGGGTCAAAGTCAGACGAAGATGATAAACTGGACTAGCTGTAGGTATATTATCTTACGGCCGGTTTCAATATCCTATCTATCTGTGGATTTGGTTACCAGAGATAGATTTTTGACATTAGCTTCATACAAAATACGTCAAAATTCTATCTTCAGTAAACAAATCCACAGATAGATAGGATATTGAGACCGGCCGTTAGTCGAGACCCGTCACTTAACCGCTAATTTAGGGCACCCAGGGCAAATACAGATCATGCCACTGTGACGACCTTCAGACAGACACCATTAATTACTAGCTGTGTTCGCGAACTACGTTTCGCCATAATAATTGTCAAAAAAATCCCCTTTTTACTTAGGGGTATAAATAGTTAACAACCTATTTCTCAGACCTACCGAATTTACAAAAAAAAATCATAAAAATCGGTCAAGCCGTTTCGGAGGAGTTCGGTTATAAACACCGTGCTGTGACACGAGAATTTTATACAGGCTGTAACTGAACACCCCAATAACATTTAAGGGTATGTATGTATACGAAAGCGTACGCGAGGAATACTACGCTCACGTCTGTCACGTGTCATTTGTGTTTAAATTTCTTTTGTGTTAAGAGCTGATTATGGTTGTCACTTGAAAGTTTTTGCTTTCAGTATAAAATCAAATAACTCTGAAAGTAGTGGGGTTCCAGGTCTCAGACAAGCACTGAAGATCCATTTAGTGTCTAATTTATATGCCCCTTAAATGTTATTGGGGTGTTCAGTTACACCCGGTATATTACAAGATGTAAATTGTTCATTATAAAATTATGTATCTGTCAACGTAAAATTGTAAATACCGTTAGATTATAATCTATCTATCGACAGATTGTGAACCGTAACATACTGCTTACAATTTAACGCATTATTTTTCGGTAGATTATAATCTATCGAAGTGAAACTGTTAAATCACAATCACATGGTCACTGAAATTCTCAAATAATGGTGGACTATTGTTGGAGCATTAAAAATAGCCCTCGTGAACCAAGTCAAGCAAGAGAATCTTATAAAAGATTTTTTCGATAAGTAGTGGTTGTTTTTCTAATGGTTTTCTTGGTAAAAAATAGATTTTTCTAAAAAAATGCGTTGTAATATCTCAAAAACTAAAGCTGATACAAAAAATCTGACTTCAGATTTGAAATCAGCAATTTGAGAAAGTATAATGTTGGTCATAATATTTCATGCAACAAAAATGCTGTTCCCTTATCAATCGAAAAATAATGCGTTAAATTGTAAGTAGTATGTTACGGTTCACAATCTGTCGATAGTTTACAATCTCGCGAGATAGATTATAATCTAACGGTATTTGCAATTTTACGGTGACATATCTAACTAAATACGTTTTTTTACTTCGTACGTAGTGCAACACACAAACATAGGTGTGCAATGTGCATGATTACAATGATGTTTATATTATACATAGTAGCTACTGTAATAACAATTATGTTATTGTTCGCAATTTTACGTTCAATGACATTCTCCATATCTTTCTACTTTGATACGGAGAGCTCGAGCCATTATAGATAAAAACTACATCAATTTAAATTGAAACCAGGTCAGCGTTGTGTGCATTGAGTGGCATTTCACTAGTTAATATTTCATTTCTTCCAGTTTGAATTTACGGCAAAAATGAATTCTCTATTTTATTTAATACTTTAAATAATGGAGGTAAAATGTTAAACAGTCAATATTAAAATTGAAATTATCGCTGCAGATCTCAGTTTCAGGTGCGGCTATTTTGCAAGATTTCCTCGTTGGAAGAATTAATGAAGCATAATGTCACTTCAGTTCGCGCAAAATTTTACAACAGTCATTTACTTATACGATGATTAAAAGATTGTTAAAAGATTAAAAGTAAAATTAAACACATCACGGCATTCAGCAATATTATGTGCTTATGGATTTATAAATAATTTTTCCCTATTGTAATTGCGAGAACTGTCAGCCATCATTATAAACGAAACAAATACTAAACTACTAAGCAAAGTTATTAAAGGTATTCTATAATAGATGTATTAAATCTATTTGGTTGAAAGATTAGTGGTTACTTGATTTCTGGATCGATTAAAAACTTAATAAAACAACTTCATTTGGTAACATGATTTTCCAGTTTTCTTACATATTTTAACAAATTTCGTTTATCTATAACTGAGAATATACTGCTGTAAACGTGTCTATTAAACTAGGTACGTGCAAAAAATTGCGAAATGAAATTACAACAAAAAAGTTGCAACATGGAATAAGCCAAAGGTTTCTTTCTAAAGTACCTAACGGTGCAGATTTTTACGGAAGTAGAAATTTACAGCGCCTCTGAACAGGAGAATAACAAACGGATAATACACCACAAATAACTGATAACAATAGCTCATCTACTTTGATGTTAAACAAAGACATTTTTTACTTATGCGTCCAATGTCGTTAAATAATAGTTAGGTACGGAAATTATAGTAAAACAAATAAAAGTTTCCGCCATAAAACAGACGAGTCTAACAGTGAGTAAATCATACGACGACATTGCATTGCAACAATCGTTCGCGGCAGCCTAACCTTGCCTCTCTCATGGACACCGCATCCGCAATTGGGTCAGTGGGTCAGCAATTCAGCGCTTTTTTTCGTGTCACATTCGAATTTCGCTTTTTAATTTAAGATTCTGACCTTTTGTTAAGTGCAATTAAAGGTATATTGGAGATTTTGTAGTATAATGTCAATTAAGTACATTCAAATTCTTGAATGCAACAATGTGTAATTTCAAAATATGGTTGACCTTAACTCAAAGAAAATTGAAAACAAATTATTTTCATAATTAATTGTAGATGGCCCCTTGGCGATAGCCCGCCCGACCAACTGGTCGGGCTGTCGCCAAGGGGAGGTGATTACGGAACCCTAAAAATTAGATTTAAAATCTAAAGCACGCCTACTAAGAGTCACGCTCTAGTAGAGCGTGATTCTTGTGGTATACTTTGTAGAGTTTACAAAGTATACCACAAGAAAATATTCTCATCTAAAATTAATACGTATGTAAGTACAAAGTATGACTTAACTTATACAATACGACTTAAGCTTGAATAGTACTATTCAATCTTAAGTCGTATTTTATAAGTTTGGGACTCTGTACCAGGGTACAAAACTGCTTGGGTACCTCCGTCTTACCTATTTCTGCCGCAAAGAAGAAGTGCTTGCATTGCTGTATTCCGGTTTGAAAGGTAAGATATGGGAGAAACATTACTGTGTACCGTGACTTTACATCTGCAGGCTGATCATGTAACTCTGTTGCCAACAATTCTCGATTGAAATCAATGAAATTGTTTCTTTGTTTCAAGTGACTTTTGTCATCATGGATGTACGATTTGACAGTTTCAGCTGTTAACAGAGCGCAATTGTAATTGTTACTGAAATTTGACACATGGCTAGAAATCTTTCGTACTGATGTCACAAGTTGGCAACGTACACTGTGGTTCTTGTGGGAGTTGCAGTTCTGCTGTGAATCTCACAAGAGCCACAATATTATATGTGATTACCACTTACCATGCAATAAAAATGATGATTGTCGACTTCTTAGAATGTATTTAGCTTTTTTTCGTCGACTTTTTAGAAGATATTGTTTTTTTTAGATGGCATTTTTTTTTCTCGGGGGTTAGATGGCATAAGAACGTCCACGGCTAACGATTTAAATATAGAATAAAAATGTCTTGATAACAAGTATTTTCAGATTCGATTAATTAAGAATATTGATTGATACCTCGCAGTTCATACTGTTTTTAGAAGTTATTCTCAATTATTGTATTGAGCTAATGAAGCACTTTGATTTGATAGTACCTAACTCAGAAGAATTATTGTTCTGAGGTAACTACCTATAAATGATTTTTTTATTTGACGACTTTAATAAATTTAATGTAACGTCACAAAGCGTAACTAGACGATCAAGACGTTTTACATATACACCTCATTTGTCACACCTTGTATGTTAAGTAGTTGTTATGAACAAACAGATGAACATACATACTCCCGTGCATAAAAAGTACGTTGTTGGAGCTTGAATTTTCTATAGTCGGATTTAGTTTTTGAATTTATACTAACATATAGCGGTCAAAAACATAAACCTCCTCTTTGCTTCGTCGTAGTCAGATAAAAATATAGTAGTAGGTGTATTAGATGCTACTACTATAGTAGTTATTATTTGTATTATTCTCTTTTAAAACTACGAGAGATTTATGATCTCTGTCGAACGGTTAACTTATTAAAATATAAATAAGAATAATAACATATAACTGACCCAGCTAGTAAAAGCTAAACATTTGATCCAGAATGTAAAAGTGGATATAGAAAAATCAACAATTTCAATATGTTAGGGAAAGTTTTTTGTTGTGTTCGGTCGGAGTAAAATCCTTTGTTACCCTAACTAAAGCGGTGTTTGGTTTATTTATAATATCGCATTGAGGGCGCAGGCGCAGGTAGACGGAACCCCTGGGTCCCACACGTTTGACGAAAAAATCTTTACAAATCAACAGGTGGGTCGCGCGAGCTTTTATACTGACCTTTTAATAACAGACGACTGCGTTTTTGAAGCAAGGCAGGTTTCTTTGAACCTTGACTTGGAGGCCTTATGAAATCAGAGATATTCATACCTACATTATGAGATTAGCCAAGCTGAATGTTTTAATTCTCCTTTTTTGTATGATTTTTCCGATAATTTTAGTGCAAATCTATAGTAAAGACGATCAGTTTAATATTTATAATTCTATATTATGTCGCTTAAGCAATTTTTGTTTAAAATGTTTCAACAATCAACATAATAATATATTTCTTGCATTATACGTAAAAATGTCCTTATACAGAATTAACTCGCTGACTCGTTTGTGTTGATCAAAAAAAGTCTCAGAAATAGTATGTTATAGGTAGATAATTTGAACAAAGTACATTTTTCTAGTGTTGTATTGGTTTGATGTTGTTCCAATTTTAGGGTTTTAGAGTAACACGTTGTGTTCCATTTGTAAATCGTTTAATGCACATGATTCGCCTGTCCCTTGTCAGCGACAATTTATAGGTTCCAGAGCTATTCATCGTCAGTTTTTGCTACTGCCGCCGCCTGGCCGGATAAATCCCAGATGTTGTGCAAGCCGCCTGTACAGACAATGGCGTGTTCGTAATTGTCAGACAACTAGTAAGAATTCCTTCAATCTTATTATCTCTTTTAGTATTTAGCACGAGAATACGCAAGATATAACTTTTAGGAAAACATAGATTGATAATAAAATCATTATCTACGTCATAATTGTACGAAAATTTTACATATTTAACCAGGTAGTACGTAACAAATAGCATTATTGTCATATTCAAATATTAAAAACCAAACAGTGCCATCGAACAAAATAATTAACATAAAATTCTTCGGATATTATACAATACGTATAAATACAGAGCAAACATCTCGAGTACCTAGACCATGAGGTGTCGTGATGACGGAAAAATGTCAACAACTTTTGACGAATTATCGTGTTACCACCCAGTTAATCACTTTTATCTGGTACAGTCAACCTGCAAAATATGCTGAGCAAAGTTCTTTACTAAAATTCTCATAGATTAAAAATAATCTTTTGTGATTAAATGTTTATAAAACTAAATAGCAAAATAATTTTAATTGAACGTCCCAATTAGTATAATATCAAAACTTAATATAGTAGGCTCCTAGTAACTCAAAGCAAAGTTAAATACAATAAACACTACATATTTAATATTTACAATAACTTTGTAGAAATATTTTTAAGATGTCCTATCTTATAACTTGATATTTACTTCATTTGAATTGAAGGCTAATTTTAAGTTAAACCTGCAGATGCCGTGCTGATTATTGCATGTATGTATTACTGTCATAGTTATAAGGTATTGCCACGTATTCCTGAACCTTTCCGAGTTGATCACAATTAAAATTTAAAAGCTAGTCCATTGTTAACTAAAGATTTGTTAAATCAGACAAATGGATTTTATTAGTTTGACAAGCGATTTAAAAATCGCACCTATTTTCATTCGAAAACAGGATGCGTAACAACAGGTAATAATAGTATATTGTAGTGATTACAGACAACGAGTCATTGACCTTCGAAAAATCTGACCTGCGCGCGGCGCGCAAGGTTGCGATCGCGCAGCTCCGCGCGCCCGCGTCTCGTGGCCGCCATTTTATTTAACTAGCCCCCGCACCGTGTAGCTCAGCATCTATCTCGATCGCTGTTAAATTGACAGTCATTTCGACGTCAAGCAAAACATACATCACTGACGACTGCTTAAAGCAATAATAGGACGGAAATACATTACTGATGACTTGTGATTGTGACTACAACTAAAGCAATGATAGGACGTACCTACATTGTTGACAGGCGAATTTTTAAGCAATCGAGTCACACGATAAGGGGGCAGAACACCTACATTAACCACGACATGACTACTCCATAGCGAATAAACAAGAAATACGTATTTTTCAAAATATTATACATACACAAAGTCTAACTGTTAAAAAGGTTCATAAGCTTTTATCGTACATTCACACTTGTCCGATATTGTAATCTTGTTATTTACATACATTGAAGCTGGTTCTGAATCCGCGTCCTTACCACGTTCAGTCGTTCACCTTTATTGGCATAATTGGTAAATTGCTGCACTAGTATAATACCTACACCATTAAAGTATATTTTCCGTGGTAAATTCAAGGCTGCGGTGTGTAATAATGAAGTATCTACATGTCGGTTTGCAAAAATATGTATCTGGTATGTATGACTTGACTCTCTCTATAGAAATGTCAATAAACTCTGAAGGTAAAATACCTTTCCAATCCAATCTCAAGGAAGTCATAATGTAGAAGGTGGGTGAGTTACTTTTCTTTATTCGGTTTCGGATGAATCATGAACTCAATTCAAGAGACAATGCTGCCAATCTGTTTTGAAGTCTGTTTTTGATAACAGCTACATTAGTGAAGCAGGTTCTTTGTATGTATAACTGCGATAGAGAATGGAAACGACAAACTTCAGTGCCAATTTGCTTTATAGCAGGTACCTATATCGGTTACTTTTGATCCTAATTAATAGTTTGATCGTATTCAGTTATTTTTAATAAACAACTTTTAGACAATTTTTTTTCTCCCATCAAATCTTTCTTTTCAAAAATAAAAACCAAAGGATTATTTACATAAGTAACATTTCAAAGTCATAATAAGTAACAGGAAGGAAATATTATAACTCGTTGCAGAAGTGCGGGTTCAAATGTAAAGATTCCTCTAGTATTCGGAGACAATTTTGAATCATTCGATTGAAATCGTACGCGCCGCACCACAAGTCATTGACTTCTCAGTCGCATGATGCTGTTTTTTCTGAATTTTTGAATCGATCGCCACCGGTTTACAATACCAATATAATAATAAACATTGCAAATATTCCGTAATATAACTGCCACCTAATTTAATGTGATTCATAAAGTTGATGTGACCGCCATCAAAAATTCAAAACTAAGTAAAATCGACCATAAAAATTAATATATGACAATGACGTTTAATCTATTACTCCTCATGATCACTCGCCTGTAAACGAGTGGCTGTGGCTAGTTGCAGTCGATCGATTGAACAATAAAGAATTTCGGATGTCGCATAAAAATCGATAGAAATCCAGCACTCGACGCCAGACGAATGATTCAAAAATTGAGTCCCATCTGATGCAAAACTCACGAACTTTGTTCTCAAGATAACACTTGTTATTGATTAGTAGGTAGGTATTCGTTTTATAATAAGAGGAGTCATCTTACGGAAAATTTAATTTTTCTATGGAAATCGTATCAAAATATACAGATATTATGCACCAGCCAAATATTATTATACAAATACCACGAACGTTCCAAAGCTGCATAAACAGTTATGGTTTACAAAACAAGTGTGTCAATGCTCCGCTCCAGGCTCACGTGCTCTTAAGTTCCCTTTACTACGTTTCTTTTGCCATAATTAACATGGCAAAACTGGAGCCGATATAAAGGGGGTTATTCCTGCAAATGTTTTCAAATTCTGATTACCAACATTGAAAAGTTTTTCCGAAATGATCTGAGACTGTGGTGTTCCCAGTGACTCGGTGGTCGGTGCGGTCAATTATGTTTACTTTGCGATTGTTGTGGAAACGTAAGCTACTCGTATTAATATTACATGAAAATTAAATAAAAAGAAAGAAAAATCTTTGTCAAAGTAATATTTAACATTTTTCAGGGTTTCGTACCACAAAAGGAAATAACAAACAGGGCGAGATAAATAAAAGTGTAAAACGGAATCCTTGTACAATCACTCGCGTGACTGTCTGTCCGTCCGTCTGTCACAGCCGATTGAGTTGAAATTTAGTGCACGCATGTAAGTTCGTGACCCAAAGACGTGTAATGAAAATAAATTAATTTTAAACATGTAAAAATTTTGCAAACTATTTTTGTTTCGTATGACAATATCCAAATGAAAAAAATGCTTAAAATACCTTTAAAGTCATTTAAAAAAAAGGCAAAAATTTACCGTTTAAGGGAAAAATTACAATAAGAAAAGTTTTGCAAACTGTACCGTATGGTAAGACATATATCACAGTATTCAACAATAGGCACAATATTCAGCAATTTCACTCTGCAATAATCTTGGCAACTCGTTTCTATGTTGCACAAACAAAAAATGGAACTCTCTGCCAGCACACGTGTTTTCTCCTTCTTACAATCTCGGTCCCTTAAAAGAGTCGTGAAGAAGCACCTTGCAGGTCGTCAAAGTGAGGGTGGCTACTGGCTAGTACGGCGTGTATTCTCTCTCCCGCATTAGCTTTCTTCGCATTTGGACTCTATTTCCACTTACCACCAGGTGGAATGGAGTCATTCGCTAGGCCTTCAATTAAAAGAACAATACCTACATACTTTTTTAACATTATCACTTTAAAACAACGATATACGTGCGTAATCTTTTTACGCGAGTTTACCTCGCATTTACCCTTATAATCCTGATTTACGAAAAAGACACGAGAAGATAGTAAGTAACATAAGTTAAGCGAATAAAATTCATTCACATTAATGTTCCTTTAGGGTTGTTGCAAAATGTTAACCGATATTTTACGATGTCGATGTAAAACTCATTTCAGTCGGGTGCTTATATGGCCTGACAAGGTTTTAAAACTTTATATGTGTACTTAAGTCTTCGTCCTTATGAGCGCAAGTACCTATCGTATGTTGAGTGAATGAGGTCGCCAAGTTGAACAGCCGCCACCGCCTCCAAGGAGAACCGTTGACCCTCTGGTCATGTCCGCGTGTGTGCGCGGCTCTGGGGCACTTAGGGACACAATAAAATTAATACTTCCTACGTGTACATAATTTATCTAATCATCGAGTGTGTCCTGCGAGCATGGAGCTCTCGATAAACAAAATTTGACAGCTAAGATCGACATACTCGACAAAAATCCATAAATTTGACAGATATTCCTAAGGAGTGTAAAGGACAGATGCTTTTTACACTTCTCGCGAGAATCTCGCGAGAAGTGTGTACCCAAGAAGTTCTCGCCGAGGTTCTCGCGGAGATTCTTGCCGAGACTCTCGCCGAGAATCTCGCGTGAATGTGGAGCGCTCATATAGCTTGAATGCTTTCTGTACATAATCTGACTTACTTCCGCGCCTTTTCGTTAGAGCATTTGATTAGATTAAGAACTTCTTTCTTTACTTTGGAGCCATATAATGAAAAAAAAAATTCTCATCACACTTGCTCGTAAAGGGTGTTATTACACGCAGGCGTATAGAGCAACTATCGCCGATTTACCTCCTGCGGGAGTTATGGATTTTTATAACTCCCGAGGGAGTTATGACTTTAGTTTTAAAAATATAGAACCCACTAACGCCATTTCAGACAAAGGAGGTTTAAAATCAGCCAAAGTTTAATTCCTATCTTAAAAACTTGGCTACAAACCAATTTTACTGTAAATAAAACTTATACGGTACATTTTACTGTATTACATTCATATTTTACTATTATATCAGAGACATTTGCAATTAATTTATTAAATTTCATTTTGTAAATAGGTACAATCTGGAATCTGGCAGTATGACCTTTCAAGTTTGAAAACTAAAAGCAGTTCTTATTATTTGTGGAAGACTATAATTGAAAAAAAAAACCGGCCAAGCGCTAGTCGGACTCGTCCATGAAGGGTTCCGTAGGATTTATGACGTATTAAAAAAACTACTTACTAGATCTCGTTCAAACCAATTTTCGGTGGAAGTTTGCATGGTAATGTACATCATATATTTTTTTTAGTTTTATCATTCTCTTATTTTGGAATGTACACACATTTTACCAATTTGGACGTGTCTCTCGCGTCGTCATTCAGTAGTTTTTGCGTGAAAGAGTAACAATGGTCCATACATCCATTCATACTCACAAACTTTCGCGTTTATAATATTAGTAAGGATCATTATTGAAGTAAAGGATATTGTGTCACATTAAATAAATATTTTGAAAGTGGATATTTAACAGAACACAGAACCTGCAAATTAGAACTCCCAAATCAGGTTCGGCGTGAGTTTTTGCTAATAACTAACTAACTATCACTAAGTTAAGAAAAAAGTAATCTGAAAACCGCCTTATTCTTATTGAAGATAATAATATGAACTAGTTTTATCAAGTAAATGTTATTTATTGCGATCAACGAAAGGTATACAAATTTAACGATTAAAAACCTTAATCTGCCTTTTTTTTTTTGTAATAAGCCTCTTAATGTTTATAATATGCAGTCATGCTTGTGACTACGGCGAACACAATTTACTACAGCGAGCGGCAGAAACAGTGATCATACGTGGACATAAAAGACAAGGAAACTTTCGACTATATTTTTGGCAGTTGCTTAATAAGAAGCGTTTGCGAAACCGACATCGGCAGTTGCGTTGCGCCACACCGGCTGCGCCCGAGTCGGAGCTCGTGCGTTTTTGGCAGAACGCGACCTTGCCAACTACGATTACCAGCGATTCGCCTAGAAAACACTTTGTGGTTTATTTGAGACTGTCTGAAAAAATATGCATTTCACATTGTAACTTTGTTAAATTGGTTGTAAGTGTAACTTGACATTAGATCGTACTCGATCGATCGATCAGTTTGGAGATCCTCGCGTGTGCACCCATGTCCAGTAAAGGATGTCTTTTAAAGTGTTGAAATATAGTTTTTAATATTAAAACTGTCAATTGTAGTAAGACAGTTTATGCTTTGTTTTGTTTATGCCTAGGATCATATATACAAGTTTACCCAGAACTGGCTACAAGATAGGCGTATTTATGATCGCTTAGCTTGTAAGACGCAATATCATCCAAGCAAATCAGATTTCACAAAGAAAACTCTGTACAAAATGTCTATTCGATATCAACAGAAGGAATCGTTGATCGATGCTAGCATAAAATCGCCGGGAGATTCCTTATTTGTCTTTTTCCGATGCGACCCATTGAAAAATTGCAGTATGGCGGCTTAACAAGAATGTTTGACAGGTAAGTGCAATATCCCGTGTAAACTAGATAGAGATGGAGGCGAGGTGAGGCACAGGCCCCGGGAACTGGTTCAAGCGGGGCGGCGCGGGGGCGGCGGCCCAGACGAGGGCGTCATTGACCTGGCGCCCCTCCCGTCACCGTACAACCGTAACTTCATTGTACGCTTGTAGCTGCACTGCGAATGAAATTTCATGTAGCGGAGACGTTTTTACCAGGTCTCCTGCCTGCACGAGCCCACGCAAATTAACTTAGTCCCCAGAGCGGACCACGTAAAACGATAAGGGGCGGGCTTTCATCCGTAATTGATGCTCCGGAAGGAGCCTAGACGGCAATATGTTTAGTAATGTGGAATCGGTCACGTTAATCAACCAATTACATGATTTGTTGAAGCGAATACTTCGAGAAATAATCAAATAAATCGGTGATAAACCTAACAGTTTCGTAGGTTGATTACAGATTATTTGAGATTATGACACTTGAAATAGGTATGTCTGGCTCTCCAGAAATGCAGGTTTGCTTCAAGAGAGGCTTAGCGGATAAACAAGTTCCAGTGGACTAGCAGCCTGGTTGAACTGGAGTCCCAATTAACTCCAGTTGTGGCTAGTCACCTGCGTCGATGTAGACTAAAGTTTTCTGTCTACAATTAAAAAGTAACAATAAAGAAATGCTGCATAAAAAATCACTCAAAGTTTTCTCCTAAAGATAATATCGCTTCTGGTAGGCACCGTGGTATATTAATTACTTTCATGTCCTTAATAATACTCCCAAAATCAGATCTGTCTTGATTTTGGGAGTATTATTAAAGACATGAAAGTAATTAATATACCACCAGAAGCGATATTATCTTTAGGAGAAAATTTTTGTCGTAAGAATCATTAACATAAGCCAATGAAGTTGGCCTCAGGTCAGGGCGCTACAAAAACAAACACAATTGAAAACAGTCACCCGTGTTTATTTTTAGTTTATTTTTATTTTCAGTTTTACGTGAGGTAAAAAGGCATTAGATTCATTACCTTAATTGCGTTAATGAATAATGCATGTCAAGAAATTTAAGTCAATTACTCCCTTTTAGCACTACTTAGGTAAATAGTTGTACTTAGATAATGAAAGAAACATGGATAACTGCATGAGAACCGTAAAATTCTAATAATGATGACTGCAAAGACGAACAGCTAAAGCGCGACAAAAAGTTCCCCAAAGGTCGAGCTCAGGCTGCCGAAACAAATGTATGTAATTCGGGTGCGCCTCGCGACTGGGTCAAGTTCGTTGTAAAAATAGATAGCTCTGGATTAGGGTGTTTCTTTTTATATAAGGCACCCTTTGAATTTCATTATAAATTATGTTGAAGAGATCAAACAAGTTGACAAACCGGTTTCTCGTTCGTGACCTTTGGCGGGCACTCACCGACCAAATAATAAATAGTCCAGTGTTTGTAATAATATTAAATTAGTTTCGAGAACAGAATTAAATCGAGTTATTATTTGCGATGTTCTCATATATAAGAGCTAGGAAAAAACAAACGACATTTTTGCGTCAATAATGAATACGTTGGTTTGACCGTGGGATTTAACCATCAGAAAGCTGGTCGGTGTTCTGATAATACGACGTAATTGTGATATTTGACATAATTGATATTTGGGTGTGGCTTATTTACCTCATCCCTGATCGGCAACATCTTAATTATGTTTTAATTTTAATTCTTTCCCTCGTCTGTGTGACTTTTTATGTTATTGATCTAGCAAGTCCGCGTGATTTGAGCATATTTTCTGCGCATGTTTGTCGTCAGAGATAAATCAGGGATACGTACCTACTAATCAAACTGAACAGTACTGGCCAAATTTTACTTATTGACCTTTAGAGCGCCCTTATTATCACTAACACCTAATTATCACATTATCACGTGTTATATCGGGGATTTTGTTCGTGGAAGTATAAAATTTATCGTGTTGTTGACTGTACAAGATGTACACAAAATAAGTCCAGAACAAAGCTTTCCTGTCCTCTTTACGGACAAATCTATTTCTTAACCTGATTGGATTGTTTGGCCAAACAGCCAGGTTGTCGAAAGAGTTTTATTATGATGTATTTGTGTAACACTGTAAACAAACAGGAAATCTGTAAGTAACAACTGAGATATTGTTTAGGAGAATGCTATTTCTAAAGGACACTGAAAATTTTCTCGGCTTCTATCTCGAGGAATTTATTCCCTTTACCAAACACAGTAATATCGTCAAAAAAGTACTAATAAAGTTACAAGAAAACTAATCGCGTTGAAAATTATGCTTCGACTAAGAGTCGCACACAAACTTAATCTAAACCAGAATGGATATTAATGCCATACAAAAGCTTTCCCTAGCCGATAAATGTCTCGCTAAAGTCCTAACAAATACGCATCGTTTAAAATACAACGACATCGCGATTCTTCGAAGGTCGAACGTTGACATTGTGAAGACGTCGCCTTGTGTACTCGAAACCTTGTCTTAAAATAACTGACTCAATGTCGTCATACACAAGATAATACGCGGAATATTGAAAATATTATATTTCGTTTAGATTAAGACCTCGAGCGAGATACAGTTAATTGGTGTAGCAATAAAGCAATATTGGTGGGATCATTTTTGTGTCTTATTAATCAGTGTCACCTTTTCATATACATTGGAAACTGCAAGATATCGTATATTTAGATTTAATTTGCATGGGGTTATTTCAAAGGAGTCCTGAGATAAGTAAGCTCTATAGTTTTGTTATTTCGCAATTGTCAATACTTAGATAGTTTACGGATGAACCACATTTAGAGATTCCCAGTTTCATATTCATTATTCATAGGTTGGAGGTTGACGAAATTTATAGTATTTTTGATAACTACACACAATGCGTTATTGATTTGCCTTTTAATAAATTTACAGATCACATCAAAAAACCGATTTACGACACACTCGTCAAAACTGCATATTGGTCAAGCGATGCAAAACCCTTGTATTTACTGTCGAGTTCACATGATATTTTTTTTATTTTTTTTTATTTAAAAAAACGTCGCCCCACACTAGGATTTTCTCCTGTATCGTGGGTGCAGTTACAAACATAGAATATCACATGCACATACGCCCAGACCGGAACAAACTTCTGTAGGCCATACAAAACATCTGTCCCGTGCGGGAATCGAACCCGCAACCCTGCGCTAACCGTGTCGTCAGTAACCGTGTCGCCGCATATGGGACTAGACTAAAGAAATTGTATGTAACATCATTTGTTATTAAATATTTTTACTTTCGTTCATAGTGTATGTAAATATAACAGTTGTATTTTTTTAAACAATGAGCAATCACTATAATGCATGTGAAAATCATAAAGAGAAAACAAAAAGTACAAGAAGTACACCTTGCGAGTTTCTTGCCTCGTCTCGTGAAGCACTCCCAATTTCCGAACAGGATTTAAACGTCAACTTATCTTTTTAGATATCTATCTTGGATTGTTTGCACATACAATATTAAACAATAATTTCCTATTGAGAAATTTAAGTTGTATTCGACGTCAATAAATGCCTGTGTTGAATAAAGATTTTTGATTTTGATTACCTATTAGGCCAGATATTTCCTATCACCGTTGTATGATTTACTTGTATACTTTAGGAATAGCTTACTAGCACCAAATAAATCCTCTTTCTCGCATGGACCTTCAGGTCCGTGCTTTCTCGTTTAAAATTTATTATGACGCTTTCCGCTACGGGTTGCCATGGCGACGACCTTTAACATTTTACCCGCCAACAGTACCTCCAGCCGATCTCTGCTATTCTTATCAGCTTAAATATCCATCTTTACATCGTCTTATCCGTTACATAACGTCCTCTTTCCTCTACCTACCCATTTTATTCTAGAATCTCACAAATACGTTCTGATAACGCAAATAATTATTCTTCTTAAGGCGCATAGTGGTCCCAATGACCTTGCGTCTATCGTCCCGCACTGATTACATAGGAGTGAGTGGGTGAGAGTGAGGGGAATATTAAGCAAACCTTTACGCGTAAGATGAATTATTTAAATTAAAAATTAAAAAAGGCGAATAAGAAAAATCTAAAAAGACCATCCGCTAGAATATTGTTCACTTTATTTATTGAAATCGAAAGTCACATTTTAAACAAGTTTTAATTAATTTATCAAAAAATTAAAAAGACTATCCTCTAAAGAATGCGTTGAATAATAACATATCTTTTTTTTTTTTTTAATTATTCAATATTTATGAAGATAACCGGTTTCTTCTGCAGTGATTTTTTATGAGTGACCCTACTATGCGCCTTAAAAGCTCTTATATAATTTCCCTTTTAAGTATTTTCTTAAGGTAGAACGTACGAACGAATTTTGTGACTAAAATGAATTGTAATGAATTTAAAGTCGCTTTTGCCTTCACAATCGGAAAGCAGCCTACCATTGCAAATAGATAGTGGAATATTGTGCGTCACACATGGGCTGCTTATGTAGATGTTTTAAAACCAACTAGCAATTTCACAAAACAAACCAATTTTGCATTAAGTTTTGAAACGCATCGCTACAAATTCACATTAGCTGTGTCCCATTTAACCATCACCACTTTGCTGGTGCTGACATCTGATGTTAGCTTCGTTATGCGTTTCTTTTAAGAAATGTTGACATTTTTAGCCGCGCGAATTGTTACAAATGGTATGAACTGATTTTTCGTGCATAATTTTAACGTCTCACCTACTTAGTCCAGTAACTTAATATGTCGAATAATATAAATCAAAATCGGCTAAAACTATAAATATCATTCAATTTAATAATGAAATCCACAAAAAAATCTTATTGATTCATGAAAAAAGTATCCAAATGTCAAATTTGAAAGCTATCAAAAAATGGTATCGGAGCATCCATCTACACTCGGCGTCAAAAAAATCGCACCTCTAAGAAAATCACTTTCAAATGTCATTAACTTTTGATATGCAGATGCAGTCACATTTATTATGATTTTATTTAAAAGGTTACTTAATGAACTTAATAAAAATATTACTTTTCATTATCAAATAAAACCTAAAGCAACAAATAGTGTCACAAAAATTTCTTGCAAATTTTGCTACCCGGGAGAATCGTTAGTTGCGCTTCCTTTGTGGGTATAAAAGGGTCAACACGGGGTCAATGTGGGTCATTCGCTATTCAACCGTTGAAGAGGACACATCTGTACATTTTACTAAAGAAACAACACCTGGAAGATGGATACCACAGCTGATGAGGCCGCTCAAGTGGTTGCACTACCGCAATCAGGGATGCGGCAGTGTGATGTCGCCCGGCAACTGAATCTGAGCCGTTTTTCGGTTCGAAGAGTATACCAGCGCTTTTTAGAGACCGGTGGCTATATCCGGAGACATGGGTCCGGTAGACGTCGCTGCACTTCGGAAAGAGACGACCGGTTCGTTGTGCCGTACTCTTTGAGAAATCGCTTCTCAAACGCTGTTCAGTTGCAACAGCAGCTCCAGGCAGTTCGCAGACGCACCGTGAGCGTCTCTACGATTAGAAGAAGACTGAAGGAGAAGAAGATAGCAGCCCACAGAGCTGCTACAGGCCCAAAATTGACTGCAGCGCACCGGCGAGCCCGCTTACAGTTTGCCCGTGACCACGTCGATTGGACCCTTGAGCAGTGGGGAGCTGTTCTCTTCTCAGACGAGACGCGAGTGTGTCTTTTCTGCAACGACCGACGGAGAAGGGTATTCCGGAGGCAAGGTGAACGTTTCGCCCAAGCCTGCATCCAGGAAACGGTGGAATATGCATGTTCTGGGATGGTATGTCGGCTGCCGGCAAAACCGACCTTGTCTGCGTCTCCCGGACGGGAGGTGCTCGCGGACAAGGGTCGCTGACTGCTCGCCGCTATGTCACAGAGATCCTGAAAGTGCATGTGGTCCCCTTTGCCGAATTTTTTGGCGAGGGGTTCACATTAATGGACGTCAACGCTCGCGCTCACACTGCAGCCATCGTGAGCGACTTTCTGCGGAGGAGCGAGAAGCCCGAATCTGAATCCGATAGAGCACCTCTGGGACCATCTTAAACGGAAGGTTCGATCTCGGGATCCAGCTCCTTCGACTCTACAGGAACTCCAAGACGCGGTAATTGAGGAATGGGATCTTGTCCCTCAAGAAGAGCTCCTGAAGTTGGTGAGGTCCATGAGGGACCGTCATTAGGGCAAGGGGGGGTAACACAAGATTTTAAGTTAATTTTAAGACACTTTTTGTACATTTTTTTTGTAAATCATCGATTGTTATTTAGGACTTAATTAAGGATTTTTATTATTTTTTTCATTTTAATGTTTTTTGTATCATTATAATTAAACAAAAGTTTAAATTTAATTGTTTTTTGATACTCCTTTTTGTTACCTTTCTAATGATACCCAACACTATCCTCTAAATAAGGTTTAGGAATTTTGGAACAAGATTTTTAAAAGGTGCGATTTTTTTGACGCCGAGTGTATTAGCATGGGTATTTGATGTTAACTTTTCGTGGCACAAATGTTTATGTGGAACATACGAAACCAGCACGAAATGTTAACACCAAAGCCAAATGAAACGCGTTGATGCTAAAAATGTTGAAAATGTTGCAAATCCGTGCTTAACTGGAACGGGCCTATTGATTCGTGTTCCTGCTAAAATAAAATATGCTCCAATATAGATTTCATAATCAAGAAACTGATCACATCTCCTTTATAATAAAAGAATTAACAAAAATTAATCTCCTGCGGTATGTTAAAAAAGCAATATTTACTAAGCTTTTTATAGTCGTCCTGAATAATTCATTTACTGTCAGAGTTTTTTACGTTGAGACTCGCGCGCGAATTCTTTAACTATTGACTAATTAGACAAAATAGATACTTGCTTTGATGTGTAGGTGTAAATGACGGGATCAACCTGTAACAAACAAAAAATACAATACTTACTTAATTATTTCCACCGGGAGTTCTTAGAATTACATTTAATTAAATTATGTTTATTTGGCTCTTATTTTGTATAGGTAAATACTTTGGAAACTATCACAGCTAAATAATAGGTATATCGCCTGCGCTTTTGGGATCTTCAAAAATTATAACAATATATCATAATGTCATTATTTGTCAGTAGCCCAGCAGGTTTCGTTGCTGGCATATTTTGTTTCTCTTGTTTGCGTATCTATTCCATCCATCATCATCATTTTAGTCGAGAGACGCCCACTGCTGGACATAGGCTTCCCCCAAGGATCTCCATATCAATCGGTCCTGCGTTGCTCGCATTCACGGAGTTTCAATGACCTACACCAGATCGTCGGTCTACCTTGTGGGGGGCCTACCAACGCTGCGTCTCCCTGTCGTCGGGGTCGGCCGTCGCTCGAGGACCTTTCCGCCCCAACACTACTCATGACAGGATTGATGGCTTTTGGCAACAGCCATCAATCCTGCTAGAAATGTGCCCAGAGGCCCAATTCTGCTAATAAGTTACAGCTGAATCGAAACTAAACCGTTGCGATCGACCAATCGGAGCGCGTACATTGCCATACATCTGTTCGATGACGTGATAATGTGGCGTTCTCATTGGTCAATCGCAACGGTTCAGTTTCGATTCGGCTGTAACTTATTAGTAGAATTGGGCCTCTATAAGTGTCACTTAATACTCGCAATACCGACATAACTCGGGTTATGTCGGTGATTGGTTCTCAACGTTGCTATTATACCTAATGTCTCATTACTTCAGTTAGTCGTTACTTCGTCGCGTATAGCCAATAACTTTGATTGAAGAACATACAAGTTGTATGCTGTATATTGCAATATTATTACGAAAGGAGCATAACCTTGCTTAAAATAAACCGCGGTATTCATAAACTTGCAAAATGACGTCACATGAGCTGAGGCGTAACAATAGGCGTGCCAATTCCTCAATGAGCGGCGCAAGCGCACGACATGGCCGTCGACAAGATGGCGGCCGGTGAAAGTGGACGCTGATGATGGCCGGCTGAACCGTTGCTCCGCAAATCTGCACAACCTGTTGCAATACTAGATAGTCTTTACACGGTTCGTTTGATACTAATTTTAAAATCGTTAAATAACAAATCAGTATCGATCGTTATCGGCAATACTCGTATATCGCTACAAAGAGCAAAAACTAAATAACTTCTTTGTAAAGGTTACTTTGATATCCATAAACTGATACATTATATGATGCAATATCATTATGAGATCATGGAGAACATCAACGAATCTAAAGAATGGTGTGCATTGTAGGTATACATTATATATTTTAAAAACTGTGATTTGATATGAATGAATTTGTTTTGTAATACATAGGTACTTTGACATTGAATAATTGCTGGCATATTCTATTAGATTCCTAGTAAGAACAAGTTTTTTAAACAAGGTGGACTGCTGTTGAACACTATGCCTATTGATGGCTACCCGACAGGTACCTACATATAGAAATCCGCGTGTGCAGGGCACATCCCTAATCTAACTTCAACGCCCATACTCGGGGCAATCCAGGGCCTGGAAAAATTTAGTTCTCCCATTCTCCGAACCACCCTGGCACTACTCGGCCTGCTACAGGCGGACTCTACGACTTTCGGAGATCACGCTGGAAATATGGGTAATCCCTAGACGGGGGAAAAAAATCTATCACGATCGCCTTGGAATCACTAGTCATTGCGGCGTCAATACAAGACTGTGACGATATGTCTGAAAAATAAAAGCAATGGATGCACTTTGACTGTCATAATTGAAAGCCATCGCGATAGATTTTTGTTACACAATTAAGCCCTTCTACCGCCCAGCTTTTTGAATGCCAACAATCTAGGATAGATCGTCCTACTCTAATTATCTGAGTGTAAGTGATTGCGAATAAAGGAAATTTATAAGACAATACTTGCACGTTAGCATGAGTATTCAAATAAAAAATGCGTAAGTAAATTAATTACTATTGTCAATGGCGATTCTGTGAATCCGACTTCTATAATCTGTGCAACTCTTAATCGTTGTTTGGTTGTAATGATGACAGAATTATTGTTATGCTATTAATTTTAGATTCCAAGTTGCATTTGTTTTAAAATTACCAAGACTGATACTTTTTAGCGAATATGAAAAAACTTAAAACAAGATTCAATATTATGTTTATCTCTTGAAAAAAAGTGAAACTAAAAATTTACCATGCCTTTTGGTTTCTAACTTAAAATAGAAAATCGATCCATATTTGAGTCACTTTCTGGTGAAGTTGAAGAATTGTTATCAAAAAACTATTACACTCACGACGGCAAACATGCCTTGAAGAAAAAAAAATGTTTTCGATAAAAAGCGGTTCCTTCTTCAGTGAATTTCTATGATTGAGACGACCAGACGCCCGTAACCTAATTGGTGTTTTTAAAACGGGTACCTTCAAAAATCACTTCACAATTTTAAAGTGAATCTTTTCAGCATCAGAGTGTTTCGAAACATTCGTGACAACGCTGGCCTAAATAGCGAACTGGAATTCCAATCGGCACAGATACGACCCTGATTCGCAAATTGAGGACGTTTAGAAGTGCCCGAGCGCAGCATACCCGGAAGTTGCGCTGCACGGCAAAATGCTATGCCGACCGAGCGTTGCGCATTATTATATAACCTCCTATACTGTGACGTATGTATGTTTTTAAGCGTGAAACTTATGTGATAATGACATAATTATCTTAATATGAAACAAGTCCGTCCTGCCAGCAATAAAATAAATGTATATTGGGGTGAAGTACATATGAGTGAAGTTGGTACCATCTTTTGTTCTACTATAGTTGTTTAGATATACCTCTATACATATCCCGTGGGTCCCACTAGGCAAGGTACTTAAATATGTATTTATGTCAATACCACTTTACATAATTTAGGGTTTTTCACTAATAAACAAAATTAATGCTAATTATTACTGTTTAACATATTTTCTCTAATTTATGTATAAGGCTCAATTTACACCGCCGCAGAATGGAATAGAAGCGGCTTTTCGCAACGAAATGAACTTTATGTCAATTGTATAACATACAAACTAAATACGAGCCAGAAAAAGGTCGCGCGTCTTCCGGCGAATTCATACTCGCGCTTTCTTGAGATTCCCTTTGCTTTTGGCTCTTTATGTCAGTGGAATAACATACAAACTATAAGTATGTAATTCCACTGACATAAAGTTCATTATGCTATGTACAATTTCGTTGTGAAAATTCGCGTCCATTCCATTCTGCGGCGATGTAGTGTTACATTGAACCCATATACGTAAATAAAAATAAGTGTATGAAAATGTAATAGGGCAATGAAGATTAATGGAAGGTTGCTATATTGAAAAAAAGTATCAATTTAAATTAAATACACTGCGAAGCTTTAAGTAAAACTGTATGCATAAGAATATACTTACACTTAACAACTCGTCTCAGTCAATATGTAAAGTTTGAGTTTTTGTCAAGCGTACTAGGACAACATAAGTTGGTAGGAGGAAAAATTACTATCGGCTTTACTAAAAAAAAAATAACAGTCAGTTCCACGAAGGCTCATTAAATTTAATGCTTAATTAAAGTTGTTGCTGTCACGTTCTTTCACATATTGACAGTGCAATTAAAATAATGCACTCTTCTGCAGCTGCCTGTGTGACTTTACTTAAAAGCAGACATACATATAATAGTACAGTACGATATAAGTGCGGTATGTTGGTTATGTTATAACTCACGAGGCGGAATTTCAGCCCGAGCCGAAGGCGTAATAGAGCCGTGTGTGTATAACCAATATAACCACGTATATCGTACGACCTTTTTGGACACACTTGTGAGGAAAAATACTTAATAAACTGAATTTTTGGAATAAATAACACAAATCATTGTCAATTTGTAGACAACACTAAATAATGGTATGAAAATAATCGTTTGGAAAATCATATAGTTCGTTATATGTCTTTTATATTACCTCTAGCTTTTAAAAAATATAGTACATTACTGGCGCGGCCGGCAATTGCAGCATTGCCGTACTCTGTGATGAGTGCCTCGCTCGGCTATAATACACGCGTGTTTTATGAGCTGCTTTTTATGTATCGGCTGCTTTTTATGTTTTTAGGTATGTAATTAATGCTTTGGATACTCTAGTTTGACACAATGTCATCATTACTTTTGTTTGACTAAATACCTACCCACTTTTTGATTAATATTATGCTCATGTAGGTATGGTTGGTATGGGGCCGCCCCAATGTGCGTCGCTGGAAAAAATGCATATAAGACAAAGCAACGATCGCCTATTGTAACGACACAAAAACATAATTTTTAACACAAACAAATTGATTGGCTCAAAGTAAGCAAGCATTAACGTAAAAGAAATAATAATTTAGTATAGAAGCCGTTCCGTCGCTGTCAAAGGAGTGGGTTTGGGCGCAATTATCGCAAATCACAATCTAAGATTTGGAGAAGTGTATTTAGTAGATCAAACATATAAAATGCCCTTTTACGGCAGAGACAAAGAGCACTCGCGAAATTTGAATAACACGCCCTAAAATTCTCACTGACTAAATACCGTCTGTTTCGAATATTTGTCTTTTACGCGCGCCGTGCGCCCTCTTGTTATTCGCCAGACGTATAGATAGACTAACTGACCACGGTACTCGCGCACCTACCTAGCAGTGAAGTGATATATTTGTACCTTAAATAGTGCCTGGAACCTAATAGAAGAAGCCCCGAGTCTACGTGCATAACCTATGGTCGACCTAGGTAACACCGAAATCTAGGATTAGCGGTAAAGTACCAGACTTGACTACTTGAATAACCTTACAGTTCAGCTCAGCATATTAAAATTATATTGTTTGTTGTTCCCCGCTAACACCGTCTATTATGTTTAATTATAAATTATCAAAAGGCCGTTTCAAAGAATCCTCAGAGTTCACCGTGATGAGCTTACTCGTTGTTTTGACAGCCGTGTACTGTACCGAAGGAAATTACAACCTACTCGTATCGTTCGCCGTTCGTAGAATTCTATTGAGCATTTTATTTCTAAGCCACTTCAAAATAGACTAACAATTCATAACACCTAAAAAACGTATCAAGGTTGTGTCTTCACATAAAATTAATATTTAACTATGTTGTTCGGTAATAAATTATAAAAACAAAAATATACATACAGCTTGTTTGATTACATTCGCCTCAACTTTGGGACTTTTATTTTAAAGACAGAAAAACGTTTGGTTCTCATAGTGAGCTAAGACAGAGCGAAACAAATTAATGTTAGCCTCAGTGAACAAATTAGAACATTCATGCACATACTTTAGATAGCAATAATTACGGGATATGAAAGATTAATTTTTTTAAGAAAGACATTAATATTAATACTTGAAATCAAAAATTATATTTTAGAATACAAAAAAAAATGTCCTAGCATTTGTTTCCCTTAGTAAGGCAAAAGAATCAAGTTCACCACATCTAATCTATAATAGATTAGATGTAGTGAACTTGATTCTTATAGATTATACTTGATAGATTATCTATTTAGCATTTTATAAAAGATGCCGTCATAAATATTAAAAAACCATCCAACGTTTAACCTTACTTTCTTTTAGGTTACTGACAATAGGGTAATCGACTGTTTGGTGCCAATATCAAAAACAGACTAAGTATTTAGTTAGGTTATGTTGAAGCATTCAAAACTTTGAGAGTATGTCGACCAATCAAAGGCGACAAAGTACCATTTAATCATCCCTAATTGTTCTGTGACTCGTAACTGCAGCTTACACCTTTATCGCAATCATCATCATCATCAGCCCAATGCAGTCCACTGCTGGACATAGGCCTCTCCCAAGGCGCGCCACATAGACCGGTCTTCAGTTATGCGCATCCAGTCACTGCCAATTAGCAAATTTAGCGCAATAAATTCCGTAAAAAACAAAAAACGAATGACAACACAAAAGTTCCGGTTCAAAGATGTTTTTATTTTTGCAAACAAGTTAAGGCTAGCGTATCAAAATAAATGTGTTAAATTGACCCTTTAACTTCAACATATCTAGTTTAGTTATACTGATTCAAATTACTAGCTGTGTCCGCAAAATAAGTTTCGCCATAATAATTGTCAAAAAAATTCTGGACCACCCTTATCAAAGGGTGGCACTGTCCAGAAAGGAGTATAAAGAATATAATAGATTTACGACCGAATACTTACCTTACCTTTAATTTTATCGTGTGCTATAAGCGTCATGTTTTTATATATTATTGGGACAGTTACCTTATTGTTAGAAAATGTCAACAAGCAATATGAAGCCTCACTCAGAATGAAAAGCTTCGATTGCTAAAAATACACACACATCAAAGGCTTCATTAAGGTCGCGATCTCATGTAAATTGCCTGTATTGCCAATATGACACGTTTAAGACGTATACAGAATATATCAATTTATATTTTTACCTATGTGGATGATTTTTGACATCAAAAAGAGAGTCATAAATCTTATCAGAAAAATATATCGATAACCTTTCGACCTATGCGCGCACGGGCGATCACTGCGAACTGAATCGAGACAAAGCGGCCATTGCCCTCGCTGTTAAGGGGCGATTCTCAAACAGGTTATAGGTCTAATCCGAAAATTGATTATCGTGTTGAAATTGCGTCATAACTTTATTATTTTATATTATATTTCATAATTTACAGAAAATTTGCTTATTATTAAGACTATTGTTATTTATTTCAGTAATTCTGATTACATTACAATTTTTTACATTCTACGTGTGCCCAGGTCTAGAATGCAAAATTTCGGAGCAGAAGCTTGTAAAAATCGGGATAATCAATTTCAAGTCGGGACAGCAAAAAAAAAATGCCAAGATATTTCCGTTATAGTATTAAGTCACTGCTTTATTACGGAAAATTATTTAATTGTGACCTACACCCCTAGACAAATGCACACGCTAACATTTCCGCAGTCGTTCCGCAGAAAATATGTATGGAAATGACATAACCCTGTGACAACCACACGCTATTTTTTCCGCAACTAATATCATCTCCATACATTTTTTCTGCGGAACGACTGCGGAAAAGTTAGCGTGAGGTATTTGTCTAAGGGGCTGGTCAAAAATCGGGAATTTGCGTCCGATCATGGTTAAATCGGGACGTATACATATACCTCTCAAAACCAGCACACTGGCAACCCTAGTCGTAACGTAACTCAAACAGAAATAGTGTCAACTTTCTAAAATGGCTAGCTGTTTTGGTGTGACTGTCCTGACTCATCGTCATCGAACGCAGAGCCGAAACAGAAAATTTAGACAGTAGGTGGTTCCTCTGTCTGCCGCGGCGGGGTGGAAGGAGGCGTGCCTTCGTAGGCGCTTTCCAACTACGCTAAAGCCTACATTAGACGGTTCAATTTTGCTTTCATTTTCCATGCTTCATCGATGAAAGACCGAAAATGAAATGTCTAAATTGACGTTCATCATAATGTGCCTTCGCGATTAAAGCTTCCGGCGATACAAACAACGCAATTCACGTTTATCATTTACAATTCATTCCAAAAATGAATCACTTTTGATGAACCGTCTAATTTCGGCTTAAGCAGACGGGTGGGTTAGCCCGGTCGGACTGACGTCTAACTAGGAGACATAGCCCTGACCTCTTCGCCCGTCTGGGTCGCCACAAACGAGTTTTAAATCTGGTGACACCTTCCTTCCTAGGTGAAATCTCAACTTGGCTGCCTTAAGAAGTTCGTTCTGTGAATTTGTTCTTCCTGATCCCGAAAGTGACGTGTCCTCGTGCAATAGAAAGCGAGAGGTCCCTGTTTAGCCACGTATAGGGAAATCAAGCGAATAGGTTTTTTTTTTTGTATACATTTAATGCTACGTGTTTGTTTTAATACCTAAGTACTTACATAAGTATATATACAAAAGTATAAATTTAATAGATTTTCCTATTACGCTACTTTTGTAAGAATTTAATTATAATGAAGCTTTCCTTGTATCGAGTAATAAATAATGTACGTAGGGATAGTCGTAATTGGCCTTTTGAGAATTTTATGTATCTTTTTCATCATTTTATTTGGAATGTGCTGTGTACTGTCCTTATAAAAATAAATAAAAAAAATAAATAAATAAATAGCTGATAGTGGACCGGAGTTTAACTAGGCTGTATTGTGAGCCAATTGGTATCATGAATTCATGATAGATTATCCCGCCTTAACACAAAGTTAGATCCTATGTGTGGTCTATAAATTCGACTTGTAATAGGGTTTGCTTGTACGGGAAGGGTAATAAATTGTATTAAACATAAAGTTTAAACTTAACACTGTTTAAAATATGAAGAAACACATGTCTCGGCATTTTATTAAAGCGACGAGAGCCAGTCGCTAATTGGGAATCGTTCCTTTTCATTAACAAAATTTATTTTAAGCGTCCTGTCTTTCTATGTTGTTGGTTGGTATATCGATAAATTATTGATGTCGAACACGTTGGGATCGTTCAATATTTCTGGCGTCCACTATACCTCCGACCTTTTCATTATACACGGTTATTTTTTTATCACCCTGGAAAATTTAAGGGACGCTTCAGGACACATCCATTATTACATAAAAAATAAAAAAAAATAATAAAAAATTTAATAAAAATAAAAAATCTCTAAAAATGCTGCTCTCAACTAGTGCAGCATTTTTGGGATTTTTTAGAAAATTAATATAAAATTAAGTGAGTTATTTTTTTTATTCATATTTAAATGATTCTAATACCATGTCGTGAAGCTTCCCTTAAATTTTCCAGGGTGATAAAAAATAACCGTGTATAAGCGTGTCATTAGTCATTCATTACCGGGCCTCGATCGACGCGTCGTAGTTGTGGTGGGCATTGACATATTATCTTGTAACCGTCAATGGTGGTGGGTGAGTATATTTTCCATCATAGTGTTTTGTGAATTTGCCTATTCGCATTGAGAATTATTTTAACATACCTACACATTAATATTATACGCCCAAAATATAGCATCTATTATATCAATATAATACGAATTTAAATATTGAAAGTCACGCTCTTAAAAGTATGAATCAAGAAAATTACAATCAATATTTAGCAAAATAAATGTGTTCTATTATTTTACTAGAGAAACAAAATGGACGTTCACTCTTCATTCCCATTATCACTCCGATGTGGTGGTAAAAAAATCCTATTAGCGAGAAAACTCAACGATAATAAGTGAAGCCGGTTTTATATCTTTCAGCAGCTTAAGACGTTAGGGACCTTACCATAGCCATCGGTCCAGCTCAACGAGCCTTTTTACCATAGTTTCTATACAAAATCGCAAAAGGATATGACGGAAATATAAGAGACTGGCATAACGAGGCTACAACATTTTTGTAATTCAATACATTGCTACGAATGAGTCTTTAACCTTTGTGCATTCATTTTTTTTACGGTGGGAAATGCATTACGCATACCCCGCGCTTGGGAAGGCGCGGGGTTATGTCGGGCTCTCCCCGGCCCCTGGGGGCAGAGTGCCAGCCAGGAACCGCGGCCTACCGACTAAAACCCACCGATGCCCCTCACATACGCCTTGATGCGAGCACGGCCATCTTCGCCCCATCCTCTTCGTCATCGGACGAAGAGGACACGCCGAGGGGGGCCACGTCGCTTTCGGACAAGGTCATGGGAACTCGGATGAACACATCCACGACCTCGTCTGCTCGCCTAGGGCGAGCCCCTCTCATCCCCCCAAAAGGGGGAGGCCGGTGATCCCCCGGGGCATCCAGGGGATCAGCGACTGGCGGCAACCGATGCAATGCAGGGCCCGGGCTTCCCGACCCAGGGCCCCGCTGGTTACCGTCAGGAGGAAGAAGGCGGGCGTAATTCCGCCTCCTCCGCCCTATCCTTCTACGGCGGCACGGATCGGCCATGGGATCCTCCTCCCTGGCTCTCTCCGCCGACTCCTGCGTCATCACGTCCACGCAGAAGGAGTTCCCACGTCCTCTCTCCCACCAGCATGGCACGGACCACGTTCTGGAGGGAGAGGTCATTGCCGAACCTTTGTGCATGGCTATCCTTCTTTGTACCACTATTATGGCTATTAATAGGCTTATAATATTGGGCGCGGCAATAGGCACAGTTTACAATAAGCAATTTATATTTGTCGCGGTTTTATTAAACTTTAAAATTTATGCACAGATTTTCATGTCCTGCAAATGCTTTGATGAATTTGCAACAACAGAGTCAATTTAGTTTTAGTAATCTCTTGTAATGGGTTGTCTGCACATGGCCTGGATAATATACACTGTCCCCATAATTTTACGATGTAAACAACTCGGCACGTATGTTACAGCTGGCACATGTGTTTGTTCTTCTTTATTTCAACTAAAGTACTATAAATGTAAGTATGTACAAGTATTCCCCTTACCGTGCACTATTTATATAACTTACAGTCACTTAAAGATAGAGTCAGAAATGGACATATTCGTGGTACACTATAGGTTGCAAACATAGTTGACAAACTCACTGAGACTCGTTTGCGGTGGTATGGTAATGTACTGCGGCGCGAAAAAAGCATATGACAAGATACTTCATGGGTATTGAAGAACCTAAGCGAGGCCGAGGTAGACTGCCGTCTACCTGGATGAGGACTATAAACAACGACCTAAAGAAGACGGGATTGCAACCGGAAATGACACAGATGCGCCCAGAGTGGCGAAGGATAGTCTTCCTTAGGAGTTAGGAGGGCGGGGTGCGATGTCAGAACACCTCCTCGTGGTGCACCCTGGGCAACCCGGCAGATTTTCTGCCGCGGGCTAAGAGTCTGACAGCTGCCCCGTGGAGGGGGCGTGGTGTGGCCGGGTTTAACCCGGCGGGTCACTCCACGTGGCCATGTGGGGCGTCACCTCCCCTTCTTTTTGAAGATGGGGTTGTGTGTCGCCTGGGGACCCGCTCGCGGGTCATGGCGCGTTGCGCCTTGTGCCGTTGCCCCTTTGATCGGGTTGGTGCGGGTCCTTGTTGAGCTTCGGCATGTCGTTGTTCCGAGGCTGGGAGACTCGTAGAGCTCCGGCGTGTCGTTGTTCCAAGGACTGAGGCTGACCCGATCAACGTGTGGCTTCGGCACACTTGTGCGGCCCCCATGAGGGGGGCGTGGGATGGCCGAGTGCTACTCGGCGGGCCACCTCGTGTGGCCACCGTGGCCGCTTTTTGCGGTGGGTCGGCGCTTTGGCGCCGCTGAGCTTCGGCTCGTGTGCGCAGCGATGGATCCAGTGGGGTCTGCCGTCGGGCAAGCCCGTTACCCTGCACTGAACGGGGCCGGGGGCCTGGCGCACTGAGCGTCGGGCCGCGTGGAAGAAAACCACAGTAAAAAATTACCACCCGGAGTATGCCCCGGGAACTCCTCTCCATCTCCATCTTGGAGAGGGCGTGAGGGGCCCGCCATTGGTGGGCAGGTGCCGCGGACGGGGTTATGGTCGGTCTGTAAGGGTTCCCACGACCTCGTTCGGCAGCGGCGCGTCCTTTGGACGTGGCTGCGCTAGGCGCCAAAGAGGGCATATCGAGGGGTTTAGTGGGTAGTCGCTCGCTGCGGAGTCCCACACACCCTTGCCCCTGCGGGGCTTGGACGGTGCGCAAACGCATTCCCCTCGTAAAAAAAAAAAAGGAGTTAGGAGGGCCGACTCCAAGAGACATGGGAAATAACAACACAGACAAAGAAGCAGAAGAACAGTAAATGTGTAAAATCAGGCAAATTGACCTTAATTGTAACAAATATTATACACTTCACACATTACCCTATTTCTATACAATTTCTAAGTAACAATAGAAAATGTATCGAAGCAGGATATGGTTCAGGGTAAGCAAGAGTGCGTAGTAAGCGAGGCTGTCATTCGCTTGCATGACAGTGACCGTGGTGGACTAACTCCAGGTGGGTCAAGACAAGTCAGACTTGTGGCTGCGCGTAACGAGCGTCATTCAAGAATACACAAAAGATAAGAAGGCTTAAGGTCACACAAAGGATGTTTATTCACACTACGTAATCTGCAAATGCTGCAGTGTGCTGCATTCATCCCTGCTGTGCATTGTGCCAGTTAAGGCTTGCAAACTGCAAGCCTTAACTGGCACAATGCACAGCAGGGCTAACAGCTGTTAGGGCGGAAAGGCAATGGCGGCCGCGTGCCGGTAGACGCAGCATTTGTTGGCACAAGGTGGACCGACGATGTGGTATAGATCGCGGCATCGCGGGAAGCCCCTGGATAAAGATCCTTGGGGGAGGTCTATGTCCGAAATGGGGGGATTCCGTATTACATTTCCTTTACCTCAACCTAAGGAAAATATTTCCTCAATTCTCACCACACACTTTCCTTAAGGGAAAAATTCCTCCCATCAAGATTATTTCACACTTGTTAAATTTTGACATGTACAATCAATCAAACTAATGATAAGGCTGTAAGGACACTAGTTTTTTGTATGTATTTGTATGGGGTTTCCGAGGTCTTTTTAGAGGTCCCTGAGGTTGCTTAGACTGTAGCCACACTTTTTTATACAACTAAGTTGGCAAACACGCATACTGCCAACCTGCAGGCCTATTCTCTAACTTCGGTTGCTCACTAGACCTGTCATTTTTAAAAGAAACTTAAGAGGAAACACCAAGGTCGGGAGAATTCAGAAATAAGTATTTGCAAAATGTATTGCTGTCGTGCTGTGTCCGAACAACTGAACTGAGCGCGATAGGGACAACTGCAGCTTGGACGGAAAATAGGTACCTATGAAAGTAGACAAAATATAGGTTTCGTACCTAGTCCCCTGTTTTCTCCGCAAAAAATTGACCGATTTAATTACTTTTTGCGATAAAAATTAAAGCAAGGCTTTTCCTGTGTTCCTATGTTTTGCTTTTTTCATAATCTTGTTCAATTTGTTTGCTGGACGCTGATACAACAGAAAATTAGGTCGATTTTTTAGGTTATTGAAGGTTTAAAATCTCTTTTAATAATTAACTTAATAAAAAAAGGAAAACATAGGAACATGGATATAGTGGCCATTGATTTTATTGAAAAAAAATTGAGCAACTAGTGCCATTATCCAGGAAGGAAACAGGGGACTACGTTTGTATGGATAAACGGCCTGTACGATTGCATCTTAAGGCGCATAGTGGTCCCAATGACCTTGCATCGATCGTCCCGCACTGATTACATAGGAGTGAGTGAGTGAGAGTGAGGGGAATATTCAAGCAAACCTTTACGCGTAAGATGAATTATTTCAATAAAAAATTAATTAAGGCGAATAAAAAAAATCTAAAAAGACCATCCCCTAGAATATTGTTCACTTTATTTATTGAAATCGAAAGTATGTGATTTAAGCTAATATTTACGAAGCGATGAGGTTTATAGTTTTAAAATCGAAGCATGTTTGGGTCACATTTTAACCAAGTTTTAATTAATTTATCAAAAAATTAAAAAGACCATCCTCTAAAGAATGCGTTGAATAATAACATATCTTTTTTAAAGATTTTTTTATTCAATATTTATGAAGAGAAGCGGTTTTTTCTGCAGTGATTTTTTATGATTGACGTTACTATGCGCCTTAACATCCATTACTGCTGTCATGAACGCCGCCGTAGTCACATAAGATCACAAAACCAGTAATGGATATAAAGTTTCTTTCAAAAATGACAGTTCTAGTTACCAACTGTAGTTAGAGAATAGGCCTGCTGATGGTAAATGGTAACAGTCACCTATAGTAGGTACATGAGGTTCTTGTGCTATTCGCAGCAAATCTGCAAACCTCACAAGAACCATAGTGTTCGTTGCCCACACCTGTAACATAAGACATAAAGTCACGGTACCCAGTTTTTCACTGCTATACTTACCCTTCGAACCGGAACACAGCAATGCAAGCACTGCTGCTCTGCGGCAGAAATAGGCATCAGCCTGCTTATTTGCCAACTTTGTTGTAAATTTAAAAAAATTTGGCTGAAATTATGAATGATGAGGAGTGCTGTTAAACTGTCTGTTCACAATCATTCTAATGCCATTCTCAACTACATAAACGCCCAAACATAAATCAGAAGCGTGGCTAATTATATATCGGAACGAAAGGTGAATCATAAGATTCCGCCTCATGATATTCCGGGTATTTGACCTGTTTATACAGCATGCGAGCTGGGGGAATAAAAATCACAAGCAAACATTTGAATTTGGCGTATTACGATATGGAAATTAAAAAGTGTTTTAATAAAATACCAGTAGGCGGACTCAAATCTATATACATGTAAAAGCGAAATACCACTCGCTGATTAATCACGAAATCTCTGAAATTATAACACCTACAAACTTGAAATTTGGCAGGTAGGTTCCCTATAGGTTATAGACATTCGCTAAGAACGGATTTTAGGAAACTCCACCCCTAAAGGGGTAAAACGGGGGTCGGAAGTTTGTATTAGTAAAGATATAACTAAGAAAGCGTTGAAGTCTTTAAAGGCGAAACGTAGCTAGTATTTTATAATTTTCATCCTCAGACGTCCTTCTAGTGTATAAAATGTATTTGGCTGTACAATTATCACAAAGATATTGACAAAGTCAGGTTGACGTGTAATATCTCGACCTACTTAGCTGACGGCCGCCCCTGCGCACCTCTTCGTCTTGGCGTCGCGCGGCTAAAAATAGACTACACGTTGAGAAAGTACCAGTGTTATACGAAGCTGTTTGACTTTGTAGGGGATATTCCCCCCGTGAGTAACGATATCCAGATTACCGTGACGATTGCTCCGTATTTCAGAATTCTTTTTCGGTTGATTTTGTTATTGTGATTAAAGCAAAATGATTTAGCAATGATAAGGATAACCATAGCCTGCATATGCATGTATGGTAAGGATAACCATAGCCTGCATATGCATGTATGATAAGGATAACCATAGCCTGCATATGCATGTATGATAAGGATAACCATAGCCTGCATATATAATATGTATGCATGTATGTATGTGTCGTAGTAATAAAGGTCATAGACCATAGGTTCTCAACGTGGGCGATAATGCCCCCTTGTGGGCGCTAGAGGACTTAGATAAAATTAGGGGGCATTGAGATGGCGCAGAGGGGGGTGTGGCCGTGTGGCATAGTATTTGTCCTTATTTTGAGCAAGTTTATTAGGTTCATTCATCGTATGGAGGAGCGTGGCATTAATTCTGGACAAAACTCCCGCGAGGCTAGCGGCCTTATTCAAAAAAATATTTAAACAAAGTTTAAGTAAAACAATGTAGGTAAAATGTGGCTGCCACTTTCGGTGTCCTTTATTGTAATGAACACAGGTCAATATATGTAGCAAGCTAGTAATGAACTCAATGAGATTGAAAGTGACAGTGTCAGTGACACTGCCTTTCATTTATATATGACATGAATTTTACTTTTAAAATTTTTAATTTATTTTACCGGGTTCCAAAAATTAACTTCATTTTTTTAAAACAAACTACCATTATTATTCAAGATATAGCATTGCAGTTTATTATAAAAGCCCTAATATAACGCCAAATTAAACACTAATTTAGTGAGCGGGCTAACGGCTAATTTGAAGATAACTACGAATTAATGAAAACGCAAGTACAGGCCTTTCTATGCGTTCTAATTATTCCCATTGAAACATTCTTTTTTCATTCTTAATTTTTTCCTTTCAAGGACCAGACGCTTGTATTCACGCAAAAAAAATATACTCAGAAATAGGAAAGGGGTCATTATCCTATCTCACGACTATTATATAATACGTTTCACTACCACAACTCATACGTCCCCACTGAGGGGCTCGAACCTACCCTATATTAGGTTGATTAGATTAGGCCTTAGTCAACCACGCTGGCCCAGTGCGGATTGGTCGACTTCACATACATCATTGAATTTCTTCGCAGATGTATGCAGGTTGCCTCACGATATTTTCCGTCACCGTAGGAGCGTCTAAACAAATGTACATACAATAAATGTCGAAAACGAAAAACACATTGGTACATGGCGGTCTTTTTTTTTTTTTTTTTTATTGCTGTAAGTTGGCAAACAAGCAAACTGCCCACCTGATGGTAAGTGGTAACAGTCGCCTATAATACATGTAGCTCCTGTGAGATTCGCAGCAAAACTGCAACCCCCACAAGAACCACAGTGTACGTTGCCAACTTGTGACACCAGATGTAAAGTCACAGTACCCAGTAATTTCACTGCCATATCTTACCCTTCAAACCGGAACACAGCAATGCAAGCACTGCTGCTTTGCGGCAGAAATAGGTAAGACGGAGGAGGAGTCTTTATGTTCCCCCTTCCAATTGGGAAGTCTGAACCCCGACCTCCCAATTGGAAGGCAAGTGCCGAGTTCACAGTGCCATCGACGTTACTACGTTTAAATATAGGTAATCGTAACATTTGTGACTAAATGCTATCAAGATTAGGAGAAAGAGATGTGTTCTGCCTGCCCCTCTAAGCATTTGTTGCTACAGGAAAAACACAAATTTTAAGGCGGGGGGAAAGGCCGTTCGCTCAGCGTGCGATGGAGAGAGCATAGGCTCGGGGTGTCATTCGCAATAAAGCCAACGACATTGCTCGTAGAATCCGACGGATGGTCTATCGAGAGCTGTCACGTGTTAGAGTGGAGACCAAGACTAGGTAAACGTAGTGTGGAGCACCCTGCTGCACGATGGACCGACGGATTTAAAGAAGGTTGGCAGAGGATGGATGTGGGCTGCTCAAGACCGAAATAGTTGGCGCTCTTTGGGGGTAGCCTACGTTTAGCAGTGGACGGTGATAAGACAGTCCTTTGGTTTATGCCAAGAGATGATGTTGTTCTATCTGACCGTCATAACTCACTCTTGCTGTCGATGTGTTGCACAACATACCTCGTGAATAGACTAAGATCCGATACCACGGGGTGATGGCTGAAAATCAGCGCTATGTCCTGTGACATTTACGTCGCTGAGCCTTGACCCTTTGCTTACTGCAGCACACAAACAAAATGACGTAATGTGTATGTAAAGCCTGTATCTCTGTTTGTGTGTTTTCTCAATATTTGTGTGTTGATTGTAATGTCGCATTTACACATGCGTGTTCGCCATTCGACGAAACATTCGACGAAATATTCGACGAAACATTCGACGAAACATTCGACGAAACATTCGTGTGGCGTTTACACATTCGTGTTCGCTATTCGCCTCGTCATTCGACGAAACATTCGTACCTACGAGTGCCACCGCGAACTACTGTTCACACATTCGCGGGTGATTCATTTTGATATTAGCACACGAACACGGAGGACGTGAAAATAATGGCGGCATGCGTGCTACATTTTAGTTTTTAATAATTTAAGCTTTAATGTTACAAACATATGGCGGACTTAGCGATAAACATCGCTCTCTACCAGTCAACCATTAGGCTAAGGAGAGAAAGTAAATGACGGCATAAGAAAATAAATGTAATAAATGACAATAATTGTTATATTCAAATAATATGATATTAAGAAAAAAACATACATACACGCACATAACACTCACATATACATATTGTATATGTGTGTGTGTGTGTGTAAGTGTTATGTAAGTAATGTGTATGAATGTGTTTATATATACACATACATACTTGCATATACAGCGCGCGACAGAGCGTCGGTGGCGCAGTGGACTCGGCACTTGCCTTCCAATCGGGGGGTCGGGGTTCGAGACCCGCCATGTACCAATGTGTTTTTCGTTTCGAATTTCATTTGTCTGACACTCCTACGGTGAAGGAAAACATCGTGAGGCAACCTGCATACATCTGCGAAGAAGTTCAATGATGTATGTGAAGTCCACCAATCCGCACTGGGCCAGCGTGGTTGACTAAGGCCTAATCACCCTAATATAGGGTAGGCTCGAGCCCCTCGGTGGGGACGTATATGGGCTGTGATGATGATGATGATGATGATATTGAAGTCGGTACGAAACGATGGTCTCTTATAAAGTCTTAAAATTGACACCGACTTCAAAATAGAAGTGTGATGTTGTCAGTACCTATTCTTATATTATTTTTACCTTTTCAGTGTTTTTGAAGTCGGTTTTTATTTTTAACCGACTTCAAAAAGGGAGGAGGTTCTTAATTCGATGCGAATGTTTTTTTTGTGTGTATGTTATGCGATTACGCCGCCAATTGTGGACTGATTTTCAACATTCTTTTTGTATTCTCTGATAATGGGATCTCATGAAAATCGATGGAAACGCTAATGAAATACCAGCTCACTGATGAGCTGGTATTAAATTAGGGTTTTTGTTTTTACTAAAAAGATTTCATTCACTAAAAAGTTAAAAATAAAAAATATTTTACAAAAAATAAAAACCGACTTCAAAAACGCTGAAAAGTTTAAAATAATATAAGAATAGGTACAGACAACATCACACTTCTATATTGAAGTCGGTGACAAATTTTAAGACTTTCGAGGAGATATCGTTTGGCACCGACTTCAATATAGAAGTGTGATGTTGTCTGTACCTATTTCTTATATTATTTTTAACTTTTCAGTGTTTTTGAAGTCGGTTTTTATTTTTTGTAAAATATTTTTTATGTGTAATTATGATTGCGATGTTTTGGGTTCCAAATGAGCTCTTCTCTATAATAAAGTTCTAGGAATTCTAAAATTCGCACTTTACTCCACTCTAATTTGTCTACACGTTCGGTTGGGTCGGGCGCTAGCAGTCAACTAAATGCATGCGAATGTGTAAACAGTAAGTTCGTGTTCGCCATTCGTGCCCTTTGATTCGCGTCCAAAAAACCGCTCCCGACGCGAACTCACGAATCGCGAGGCGAATGGCGAGGCGAATAGCGAACTTACTGTTTACACATGCGTGTTCGTTATTCGCCTCGCGATTCGCGCGAATGTGTAAACGCGCTATTTCGCGCGAATCTCGAGGCGAATTGCTAGGCGAATAGCGAGGCGAATAACGAACACGCATGTGTAAACAGCTAGTTCGTCATTCGCCTCGCTATTCGCCTCGCGATTCGCGCGAATGTGTAAACGCGGTGTAAGAAATCAATATCTACTATCTACTACTAATAGTAATAACATAAGGCTTTAATTTTAAATGACGGACAAACAAATGTTACAAATGCGACACACTAGCAGTATAGCAAATCCTAGGTCTATGGAATAGCAGCGTTTGCATTACATTGGACTCGGCCCTAATTACTACACGAAACCGATAATTGGATTATGTATTATTACGTAATTCAAATTTGTTTGATCACATTAATTATAAAATATATTAATTCCTGCTGTCGTAGGCCAAAATGTTCCCATTACAGGTAGGTAAGCATAATTTTAGATCAAAGAAAAACTTCAAGAATCTGAAATTGCCAATCAATAGAATTATTGGTTACGAAGGCAACATCAAGCACCAAATCAATTATAAAATTTTGTTTTTCAACATTTGTGTCCACAAAATGTCGCAGTGTGGACCTTACCTAACACGCCCATAAGGGCAGGGAGAACATCGGGGGGTTTTAGTGGGTAGGCCTGGTACTCTGCCGGGAGAGCCCCACACACGCTCGCCGTCTAGCCAACGGCGGGTACGGTGCGGTTACGCATTCCCCCCCGAGAAAAAAAAAAAAAAAGGTATCTACCTATCTAGGTTTTTTCGCTTAAAAACCCAACTACCTACCTGCTAATGCTAATACCTATCGTAGAATAAAGTATTACTGCCAATGAAAGTTACCTAAATTACTTATTATCTATTATAAATAGCAGCGCTACCAATTCGCGGGGAATTCCCCGATTTGCGGGGAATTGAGGGTTAGCGCGGGGAGAGCGCGGGGAATGACAAAAATCGGGGATTTTCGGGGAATCCAGACCAACTTTATCGATGGGCTAAGTTTAATGGAATGTCTTCACTCTTCTGACCAGTGTTGCCAAATTCAGAGGATTTCCCTAAAGCACCGATTACACTTCACGATAATCACGATCCATCGGGAGTTAGGGCCCTAGCTAGTGTGGTCTAATCGCTGTTAGGGAGTTAGGGTCCCGATATCGTGCGATCGTGGTTGCCCGATCGCCCTAACTCCCTAGTTAGGGAGATGTAATCGCTGTTAGGGCGCTCAGTCGCTGCACAGCGCTCGATGTGAGCGGATTGTTGCTGTGTATCGGAAGCGAAATTGGCCTCGCGTGCCAAGAAAATGTCGTCCAAAAAAGAAAAATCTGGTTTAATGAATCTTCTGGACATGTATAAAGCTATACCAAATTTATTTCTCGTCGCTAAAAATTTTAGCGTCACTGCTAATCGTTGTTTAGCACCTACACTTTCTCTAAATAATGTGTCATGTTTCTGAATATAATTATTATTATACTGTCACTTAATTTAAAATATGTTCAAATTGTGCAGAATTTATTCGTAAACAATTTTTGAAATCTTCTGGCTCTAATGAATATAAAATGTTCATATTGCATAGTTTAATTTTATTTTAATTATTTTTTATTTATTTACATCGCCTCAAATTTTTTATCTATCTATCGCATTACACAAAAACATGAGACTCATATAGGTCAGGATTGGTCTATGCATCTTCGACTTTAAATCTGTATGGCAGGGATCCTGGTGTAGAGCGTTATTTTTTCATAAATTTGTTATTTTTTTTGTTTATTTTAATAATTTGTTATTTTATTATTATTTTTTATGAATTACTTGTTTTTTATTTATAATTTTGTTTTCAGAAGAAAAAGAGTTATGTTAAGAATAAAAAAGCGATTTTTAATCGAATAATTTTCAGTTAAATGCCTACCATACGAAAAAAAGTGTCACTTGCATCGTAGTTTTATAAAAGCACACAGTGATTCTCTTTTTATTTTATTTTTTCACATTTACACCCGCAGTTGCGACAAGGGCGATACCATTTTTTTCATATTTGGAGAGTGCAGGAGCCATCCTTCCAACACCACGTTCGGTTGCCTACTGAGTTAGGGAGGCGATCTAGTGCAGTGTGATCAGAACGCTCTAACTGCCCTAGCTCCCGATGCGACGCCCTAACACCCGATGGATCGTGAAGTCTAATCGCTGCTTTAATCCTAGGGGTTTTTGCAGGTCTTTGAGGTTTTTTGGAGGTTTTGATATCACGAAATTTATCTAGGGGATTTTCTGAAGGTTTTCTACTATTCTAACCAAATGGCAAATTCCTTTTTATATCAGACAAGACCGACAATTTATTCACCAAATAGAATGAATGGGACACTAAAACTTACGAGTATTAGCTGGCAACACATTATGTTACCATTGAACTGTCTTGTTTATCATAATTCCGGCTAAAAGACTGTTTTCCACAGCCTCACACAGACATTTATAACGAAAAATCCGAATCGACAGACACACGGCTATGTATGTGAAATAAATTAAAATAGGTAATTTGAAGAAAACTTCCAAGTTTTTTATTGTCAATATTAGAAAGCTTATGTATATGACATGGCCAACATAGTCAGAGGTTTTTTATCAACCAAACTGGAGAAACTAGGGGTTTTTTAAATGTATTTGGGGGGGAAGGTGGAAAAAATCTGGCAACACTGCTTCTGACACAACTGTAATCTCCACTGGGTATAATTTTCGTGACCACGGTTTTTTATTTCTAAACGTATCCATTTCTTTGATGGATGATTTGATGTTGATGTTAATTGTCTATAGTTGTTAACCCATGTTGGGTGAAAAAAACTACTATTACTGTCTATGGTTGTCGATTTTTGAAATTGGTGCGAACTGTTGAAATTTTCAATAAAAAATTGAGAAGTGGTTAAAAAGTTCAGCTCCGGTTTTAAAAACCAAGTAAGTTGCACGTTAAGCATTAAAATAATGATAGGTATACTAACAATCTACTTATCTAACCTTGCTTAAGTACCTATTGTTAAAGAGATTTTAATACTCCCGACCCGCCAAATTCGATAAATAATTTATTTTCAACAGCGGAGAAGTTGCGGGGAAGGAACCAAAAACAAGCGGGGAATTTCGGGGAATCGACAAGACTGACGCGGGGACTCGATTTTTTTTTATTGGCAGCACTGATAAATAGGTATAAAAGGAGATGTTCCCATCTATAGACGCACGCACAGCCGTAACCGCTTATGGTAGAAACGTGAAATTTGGACAGTTGTTTTAATTCAAAATGCGGACGCACACTAAGAAGGGATTTAAAAAAATTTAACCCTAAAGGGATGAAATAGGGGTTGCAAGTTTGTATGGAAAAATCATTAAATTAGCAATGATTTTGATAAAACTTGTGATTCATGCTCTTAAAAATATTTCATTGAACACGTGTTTCATGTTTTATTGGGATTCACCCCCTTAGGGTGCAAAATAGGGGTTGAAAGTTTCTATGGAAAATACTTAAAATCTGCTCCAATTTCTATGAAATTTATTATCCGGGCTTAAATAGGGTACAAAATTATTTTTCCTACGAAAATATAACATTCCCACGGGAAAACAATAATAACGCGAGCGAAGCCGCAAGCGGAAAGCTAGTTACTTATAAATGAATAAAATGAATGACGTTGTAAATTTTTATTAGGTAGACAGGCAAGGCCGGATTTACCATAAGTAGCATAGGGGCCAAGTGGGCCCGAACCCGGACCCATAGCAGCAAATTTTTAGGGGCGGCAAAGCGGTATTTATAAAACTGGAAGAAAATATGATACACATTAAAATTTGTGATCTAGCCTACATATCAATATCTACAATTTGGGAATCCCCTCAGAGGCGATGACAAAATGTCAAATAACCGGTAACGAAGTCTTTACAAAATTGTCTTTTACAATCGCCTTGAAACAAAGGGGTTACAATAAAGATTTGTTTAAGACGCTGGGTCATTCATCCGTGTTGTGTTGGGTCCACGAGAATGAGCCGCCGCAGTCACTGAATTCGATTCGATGTCGAAATTTATCAAGTGGCACAGTCGAAGCACGATTTAAAAAGCGGTCCCCGTGAACCTTGAAGCACTTGGCCACTTGCCACGCCCATATAGACTTGCTGGAGTGCTTGAATGCACCATCTTTTAATGACTTGAGTTCTATTTTAAAGTAGGTACCTACCTAAACTAGGTACTCAATAACTAGTAATGAGGTCAAATACTTATGTAATGTAGTATTAATTCACTCAACTTCGACGAAGTTTATTATCTTTCAGTTTTAAAAATAATAACAAAACAAATACCAGATGTTCAACACTTTTGATTAGGTAACAATAATGTCGCGTATGGTCACTTCCGCATACGTAACCGCTTATCAATTATCATATTTAAAGTCGGCTGAATGGCATTGAAACTCGATAAAGTGTTATAAAGAATTTTGACGGAAGTTCTAAATTCGAAATAGAGTTGGATATAATATTATGTATAACCACTTGTAAAAAACTTCCGCGAACAGGCCCCGAGCGCTACGTCAACTAACGGTACCTTCCTGTAGCCTCTTTCGAACTTGACTCAAGTAACTACTTGCTGGCAATTATTAGTATCCAGTTTAAAGAAGTTTGCATTACAAGTAACCATGTACTAAACAACGCAATCCGGTTTTCTCCACGTAGATAGGTATGCGATCTCATCGTAGAAGTCTTTAATAGTTTACCTCGCGAGAATCGGAGGGACGACGACGCCACTCGGGCACGACGATGTGCGCGATCAGTTCCACTTCACTGTCACCAATTGCTTCACTTCACTAACCTCAGTCACATCCTGGACTGGAAGCGAGAATGTTAAATCAAGTATTAAAGAATGCGTCCGAAAAATTACTTAGTTTTTAGGCAACACACGAATTAAAAGACGGAAGAAATTCTACGGTTCGGAACTACACAACCACCTATAGAGACAGCCCGACGTAGACTGGTGCTCGGCTGCTCGCTCGCTCGCTCGAATGCTCGGCCTCGGGCTCGCCCGGCCCCGGCCCGGTCCGATCGCGAACGAATCAAAGCGAGAAGAGGAGATAGCTAGTTGTCTAGTTCTAGCTCGCTCACACTTGCAACAGGGGCTACCTTTCTCTCGCTCACTCGTTGCAACTATCGCACTAAAGGATAAACGTACACATGATACAGTTTTGCATATTGTAATCGGATTGCTTCTTATCGACTTTTTAAATTATTATCTCAGTGTATTTTTACTTCCATACTAATATTTTTAGTTAGTTGTGGCGTTTCATTAACTTTAATGGTGCTACGGACTCTACGGAGACTTAATTATTTCCTTTATTTTTTAAAACTCATAACGCTGGCATTAGACAGGGGCATTTAAGCTTGTGTTCACTTCACACAACACACATTTTAACTATGCAGTTTACCGTTTTGTATTTGTTTTTGCACACGTCAATGAGCTCAAACTGGCCTTTATGACAATTGTAGCATAGCAAGCAGATAGATAACCAACATGTGTTCAAAACTAAATGGGGAAAGCTTCGTCTTTGTCTGTCTTAAGTTTTCAATGCTTCGAACTTCGAAGTATAATTATTTATTTACTATTAAGCTCAGTACTTGTATTGCCATATTCCCAGTTACTCACAAAATACAACATGCTGACTCTTGAATCTAGACGCAGACTCCAAGAAGCAAGATGTTGTTTGTACAACATAATCGGCCCGTTCCAGATAAGCATTTTTAGCCATAAATACCAACATTTTTAGCATCTTTGCGTTTCATTAGCCGGTGATGCTAGTTTTTCTTGCTGGTTGTCATGCGTTTCATTTAAGCATTTTTAACACGAAATGCTACCATCAAATACCCATGTTAATAGATGGGTCCTCTGATACCACTTTTTGACAGCTTTCAAATTTGACATTTGGAATCTTTTTTTCATGAATCAAAAAGGATTTTCAGCGGATTTAAAAAAAATATTGAAAGATATTTATAGTATTACTCAATTCTGATTTATATTATTAAAAATTTTAAGTGGCTGGACTAAGTAGGTGAGGTGTCAAAATTCAGAACGAAAAATCAGTACCTTGCGTTTCATTTGTAACAATTAGCGCGGCTAAAAATGCCAACATTTCTAAAAAGAAACACAAAACGAGGCTAACATCAGATGTTAGCCTCAGAAAGTAGCAGTGCTTTATCTGGAACGCAGGGTGTGTATTGCAAATTTGACTTTCCACAGTTAATCAATGAACTTTATTACATACTTCTGAGATCAGCAAATATAAGAAATGTGCAACGGTTGTTTTGCGCTCACCATTAGTTACGGCGTATCGTAAACATATTTGGAGACTGTTTTAAGAAAGTGGAATCTGTGGTGGATATATTTTTCTTACCTCACTCTCGGCATTATTTTTTTTTCTGTCTAAGCATAAATTCAGGAGTACCTCATTGTCAAAGATATAGATATAGGATCTGTACTGTATTGTCGTTAATAAAGATAATATTTAGTAATCTCGTGTTGCAGTGTTTTTACTATCGGACTCCTCCCCTCCGAAACGGCTTGACCGAATTTTTGTGAAGTTTTTTTTTATTTGGTGGGTCTGAGAATGGGTCGTGGGCTATTATTTTTCACCCCTTGATGATAAGGGTGGCCCTCTCCAAAAATTTTTTGAGCAATTGTTGTGGCGAAACGTAGTTCGTGGGCACAACTAGTATTATATAGAATCCTTAATATAGTTAATATTTTAGATCTAAGACACAAATGTTTATAAGTTCCACATGCTAATATGTAGATGAAGCTGTCGGTTACAATATTAGTATGTGTAAAAGATAAACTTAGAATAAGACCTTACATTGTAACAGTTTTTATCGAAAATAAAATAAAAAAAAAGTGCTTACCTATCCCTATAACTTGATTTGCAAATGAGTTATGCGCAAATCTTTTTATTATTCCGTTCTTTTAACTATGAACAATAAATTTCAATATAAAGAACTATTCTAGAAATCAGGATCGAAGCGATAATACAAACTTCACGAGGTCCATGCATGACAAACTTCTACTTTCTAGTCTCATTGTATTTTATAGTTGACGTAGTGTTAATATTTATGTTTTTGCTAAACTCTATTAGTTATTTAAGTGGGCAAAGTCTACATGGACTTTGCCCAAATAGTATCAACATAAGTAGTTCCAACTTCATGACATTTGTAACTAATGCTTGTATTTTAAATTGTTTTTACCCATTAAAACATATTTTTCTTTATGTACTATTTTTATACCTTTTTAATACTTATGCACGGCTAGAGACCAAAACTACAGAAAACAGAATTCTATTTCGGTTCAAGACTAAGCGGTATTATGGATTTGTGTGCGGTGACCCTAGAGACGACTTCGAGTTTCCCCGAATTTAACCGAAACATCCCGCTATCGCTACGCTATCACAGCCTCAGCTGGTCGGCTCGGCTGCCGAATCACGCTCCCCATAGGTATCTTATGTTGTGGTGGTCTTTCTTCTACCGTAATGACTACGGTACGGTATGGTCTTTTTAGGGTTCCGTAGCCAAATGGCAAAAAACAGAACCCTTATAGATTCTTCATGTCTGTCTGTCTGTCCGTCCGTATGTCACAGCCACTTTTCTCCGAAACTATAAGAACTACATTGTTGAAACTTGGTAAGTAGATGTATTCTGTGAACCGCATTAAGATTTTCACACAAAAATAGAAAAAATATTCAAGTATATATCAGCGAGTACAAATGTATAGTCGATTAGGTGACAGATTTCAAGCGCGTTTTTGTATGAAGCGCTCTATCTACGTTTGGTAGTAAATCAATGCCAACCATACTCAAACTGCGGCCCACGGGCCGCATGCGGCCCGCCAAGCATTTGAAAGTGACCCACCCGTTGTAGCTTCAACTTCATTAACGAAAGTCAATTACCTATTAAAATACCTAAATTGGACCGCCCCCCGCAAGCGATTTCAAAAATGTGTAATATCAGATCAAAAATGACAAAAAAACTGTTGTTACTGTCTGTTCCACAATAAGTTATTTTACTACTTTTAAGACCATGACGTAGATCCGCCCTTGAGTACAAATAAGGGAAAGATTAGATGTTCTCGACCGCTGCATTGTTAGTAACAAAACTCTCACAATAACATTTATTGATAACACAAAAAAAAAACAATCGACTAATAAACCTTTATCACAGTTTATGCTTTTTCAGAACAAATGACAGGCATATTTGTAGTGAAGTGAGCTATCAAATACAGAAAACCGCGGAGTTCCAAACCTAATTTATAAGAAAAACTGTACTTAAGCACAGATAATATAATACTGACTTAAGTATATTTTTTTCGTGAATTTTTCCGATATTGTATAATAGTTATTCTGCGATTCCGTTCTCGAGTTATAAATGGTGTAACTAACCCGACTTTGTTATACCTATGTATAGATGTAATTGGAATAATATTTGAGTTTGCACCTCAACTAGGTTTTCTAACCTCATTTTTTCACTTGACAATGTTTGGAAAATAATGTGGAAACAGATAGGTGCGCTAAACAAAAGCAAAATTTCTCACGGGCTTCTCACATTCAATGCACACTAACGGAAAGCTGTGTGAAATCATGAGATAAATATAGGGAAAAGAGAATTCATTGTTATATTAATATAAATTACATTGTCGTACACTTTAATTGGTATATTTTAATAAGTTTTGACGAATTAAAACTTTGACGTCGTCGGTGGCGCTGTAGACACGGCACTGGCGTTCTAATCGGGTGGTCTGAGGCTCGATCTTGCCATGTACCAATGTGTTTTTCGTTTTTAGAATTTCATATGTACATTTGCCGACGCTCCTACGGTGGGCGAAGGAAAACATCGTGAGGCAACCAGCATACATCTGCGAAGAAATACAAAGGTGTATGTGAAGTCGACCAATCCGCACTGGGCCAGCGTGGTTGACTAAGGCCTAATCACCCTAACATAGGGTAGGCTCGAGTGGCGGGGAAGTATATGAGTTGTGATGATGATGATGATGAAAACTTTGACAACGGAACGGACATTTTATTAATCCAACTGAATTCCCAAAGAGGCTAGGAGCTTATCCGCCGAGTACACCTTGGTGGAGTACCCGGCCTGGTTACCCCAGCACGATGCTTCTTTTTCACGATATCTTGATAAAGATGGCGAACATCGCGACAGTATCGGGGCTTTTACCTCCTTCTGCGAAGATGTTATCTTCTCAGAAGGAGATCTTGATGGAGTCAGCGAAGCAAGTGCGGGAAAAGGACCTTGCTCTGCCGCAGCCGGTGAAAGGAGGCGTGCCTTCGTAGGCGTTCTACAACTACCCTAAGTACTTGGAGGGGTTAGCTTAGCCAGACCGGCCTCCAACTAGGAAACATGGCCCTAACCTGGTCGCCTGTCTGCGGGGTCAGAATCGAGCTAAGAACCTGGGGGGTCTGTTTCCGAGTCATTCGTCTGGCGTCGAGTCGCGTCGTCTGTGCACGATTTCTATTGAATTTCGTTTCGTTTCCGACGAATTAAAAGTAATATTGATTTTCATAGTTATATTCAACTGATATTAATCGAAAACGAAACGGAAAGCAATAAAAATCAATAGCAAACTATACGCGACGAGCGTTCGATGCCAGGCGAACTTAGAGCGTTAAGCCTGCTCTAAGGAGATAATTGATTAAAAAAAAGAATCCCTCATGACTCGTCCTAACTTGTTTGTAAGCCCATCGTATTTTCACTGTCGTTAGCCTTACCTAAGCGCCTTAATCACAGTGTTTATAGTCTTTCGTTAATTTGTTTACTTTCATTGTAAGGCGGAAAATTTTCCTGTATAGCTATTCAACGATTAATAAATTATCTGAATTGACTGAACAATAACCGTGGGGTGGATGCCTTACATAAATCTTGAAGTGATTGGTTTTTGAAATAATTTTATAAAACTGAATAAATTTTAAGTCTTAAAACTACGAAAGCCAATTATTGCGATACCTAAGAATGTTTATATTATCGAAATTCGAAACAAAAATATTCGAGAGTACTTAAGAACAACCTCTCTCTCATTATGTTTGTTACGAATTATCTCATCCGGCCTTCAGTCGGATACAATTTCATTGGTAAACAAAAGTACCCTTTTAATTAGGTAAGCTTTCTCTGGATCTCTGTGAGATGTTCGAACACGTGTATTGATATCGTTTTAACTCGCAATTTACAATTACAAATCCAGCTACAATTTCCTATAACTTTGTTTGTATGTCCTATATACCTATTAACTACCTATCACATATAATTTTTTTCTTTAGCATAATAGTATTCAAACCTGTTTTGAGCAGAATTTTAAAGTTATACGTACTTCCTGTGTACTTTGTTTCAAGTTTCTGTTTGTTTAAGAGATTGGTGATAAATTAATTATCCTTTTGAAAATATTATATCAATTATAAAGCTGGCGTCTTGGAGCATCTGAGGCTGGCGTTCTTAAACTTTTTGTACCGTTATACATATGCTCCTTGTAGGAGTTGTAGGTCTATTTGTCATACCGCATGGTGCAGGTACTGACCGGTCATGGATGCTTCAGTCACTACTTGCACAAGGTCACTCTTTGGGAGGAAACACTCCTAACGATAATGCCCATCCATTACTGCTATCATGAACGCCGCCGTAACACATAAGATCACTAAATATAGTAATGGATATAAAGTTTCTTTCAAAAATGACAGTTTGTAACACTGTTTTTTCTTAAAATTTCATAAAACACTAATTTTGCAAAAACACTTTGGTTTCACTGTAGTTTTAACACAAATTTCACAACTAAAATCATAATTACAATAACTTTGTCAATTAATTTCACAATATCAATGTCAAGTGTCAACGTCAACGTCGTTTCACGTCACGTCAGTGACATTTGCAATTATCTTTGGTCATTATTCACTTTTTGCATAAACAAAATAAATCTCGCGTTTATCCTGGCCTTATTTACAAAGATAGTTTTTTTTCGCCCAAAATCCCGTGCTTCCATTTAGGTGGGTTGATTTTCTCAAAATTCGGAATTTGACATTTGGACCGTTTGTTTTGATCATTTCTATAGACATATTTTAATAAAATACACTTAAACTTATAGATCATATAATTATAGTTTCGTCGAATAGAATTTGGAAAGCATTCACAATTTGTTTAAGGTTAATTTTTCATTACGTTTTGTTTTTCAACTAAACATAACTTTAGCTGGAAATACTTATTGCATAGGTATTGTAGAATTTCGAAAGATCCGTATGTTGACTTGACACATCTTGAAGCAAGTTAAGAGTCTTACGAGTGTTATGAAATGAATTTGGTTTTAGGAGAGGTTCCGTCGCCAATACGGCGCTTAACATTCAGCAAACGGACCTCGGCTCCGTCGCTTCCACATAAACGCAAATCTGCGCGCAAGTGGAGCGTTGGTTTAGTCTATCGTCTAGGTTATGACTAGTCTGTGAGACATCGATCGAAGTAATTTGTTATTGATTTGAAGATCATAAAGTTTTTATATATTTATTTCGTAGGTATTTCTCTCGTTTTCCGTGTGAATTTAATTCGAAAAGCCACCCTGAATTTAACAAAGTGAGTTATTTTTGTTTTCAGCTTGAAGAGTAAAAGCTCAATCATATTTATAATCGCCGGCGCGCGATTCGGTGAATTAGTTGAATAAATAAATTATATCAATAGATAATACTCCGCCCACACTAAGGTATCTAATTAACTTATTATATTTCATGATTTAAAACAGATTTTGTTAATTTTATTTTTATTTGTGGGTAAATTGATTATTAAATCAAACATATTACATTTCCAAAATTCGCCTTTTTCATCCCCTATTTCATTAAAAAACCTTGATAGTAAACGGCATCTTAGTGGGATTAAGGCATATATTGAGTAACACTTGCGAATTTCATGTTAAATTCTAAATTTTCACAATATTAAGTTTCACATCCTTCTTTGGCAAAGAACTCACAAATTAAGCTGTTTTCTTTTTATTAATAGCAATAATTATACACAAAATTGGTGCTCTCCCCTCCATAGGTCCTTTTTATTAACTCACCAATAAGACAATTTGTCGATTTATTAAAAATTATGTTTTAGAATTCATTTGCTATGTTTATTACATGAAGTTCAAATGTATTGACTGGGATTCCTTCAGAACTCAGTGTTAGACCCACTGACCTCAAGATCATAGGCATATTTAATTATATTTTTAACATAACACTGTGCTATGAATCTCCAGGGCAGTTCCCGGAGGCCGTAGGGCTCCGCTGCAACTAACCTACCTAATAACCTAATATCAAGGAGGAATTTTGTGGAATTACACAAATAATATTAGAAACAGAGAATAAGTTAAGAAATTGGAATATTATATCTCTGACCCGTGATCGCAGAAACTTAGCATTGAAGGTATGACCCACTAACAACCGCTCCGGGGAAGGCTACTAATTTCTTTTAAAAAAAAGGAAACCTATAACTATTTGTTCGTGTACTTTATTGCCCCTCATTTTGTAGTTTTGTACCCAATTTGAACCTGATTTTTACCTGCCGAGATTGATCAAACAAACCTGAACCATCCTGCCCTTGGCTTGTATTAAATAAAAATTTAGTTAAGTGCTTTGCATTGAGGGATTTTGTTAACTTCAGTAACATTATGCATAAGTGAATTACAACCATGTACCTACCAGAATAAAGCTTTTCATTTTGTATCGGACTAAAGGAATAAGTTTGTTTTTTTTTCCTTCAACTTTAAGATTTCCCTATATTACTACAATTTAGCAAGAAAAAGCATTACAAGTTCTAGTTACCAACCGTAGTTAGGGAATAGGCCTGCAGTTGAGCAAACATATATCCATTTCAGTTTAGTTTTGAATAACAAATCATTTCAACTAATAGATACATGCCATTATATAAAATGTATAGTTTATACTTTGTGTATTTTGTGGTTTACTTTATTATCATTTGCATAGGTTAACTCATCGCCAACCCGAGATACTGCGGATTATCTTGAACTCTGTGAACTTGTGCTTCAGATAACATTATGTGCACATGTCTGACAAAATGACCAACCACGCAAGGTTAGGTTCACGGAAGGGAAAACAACAACATATAACAATATGTTTGTTTACATTACTAAGTTGTAAGCAAAAAAACTGGTAGTAATGCCTTCTTTTTGTGAGGTAGATTCGAGTCACAGATAACTTATAGTACTAACTTTACATTTCATCACAATTAAATAAACACCTGTTACATGTTATAACATTATTCTCTAGTTCGGATCATAAGTCTGAACCTCTTTAAATTTCATCAAATTATTTGGAACACCTTACATTCCATAAACACTAGTTAGCTGTCATCATCATCATCATCACTTCAGCCAAGAGACGCCCACTATTGGACATAGGCCTCCCCCAAGGATCTCCATACCGATCGGTCCTGCACCTCCCGCATCCAGCGGCTTCCCGCGACCTTCACCAGATCGTCGGTCCACCTTGTGGGGGGCCTACCAACACTGCGTCTCCCGGTACGCGGCTGCCACTCGAGGATCTTTCTGCCCCATCGGCCGTCAGTCCTGCGAGCGATGTGTCCTGCCCACTGCCACTTAAGGTTTGCAATTCTTTGGGCTATGTCGGTAACTCTAGTTCTTCTACGGATCTCATCGTTTCTGATGTGATCACGTAGAGAAACCCCGAGCATAGCCCTCTCCATTGCCCTTTGAGTGACTTTGAGCCTTCTTATGAGACCCATTGTAAGCGGCCACGTCTCAGTTCCGTATGTCATCACTGGCAACACGCACGAATTGAAGACTTTCGTCTTGAGACATTGCGGTAGATGGGCCTAGAATATGGGTAGAATATGCTGCGTAGCTTCCCGAACGCTGCCCAGCCGAGTTGGATTCGTCGATTTACCTCTTTCTGGAAGTTGGACTTACCGAGCTGGACTATTTGCCCCAGGTAAACATATTCGTCAACAACTTCCAGCGTAGAGCCTCCAACATTTACAGGAGTGGGTACTACACGGGAATTCGACATTATTTTAGTCTTGTCCGTGTTCATTTTAAGACCCACTTGTTGGGAAACTCTACAGAGGTCTTCGAGCATTGTGCCTAGATCCTTCACGGTCTCAGCCATGACTACGATATCATCAGCAAAACGAAGGTGAGTCATGTACTCGCCGTTTATGTTGATGCCGAGTCCCCTCCAGTCCAAAAGCTTAAATACATCCTCCAACGCAGCTGTGAACAGTTTCGGCGATATAATGTCACCCTGTCTCACACCGCGCTGAAGTTGTACTGGTTTCGAGTTTTGGTCCTGAAGACGGACTGACATGGTGGCGTTTTCGTACAATGACTGTAACACTTGGATGTACCGATAGTCTATTTGGCACCTCTGGAGTGATCTAAGTACCGCCCAGGTCTCAACAGAATCAAAAACTTTCTCATAGTCCACAAACGCCAAGCGTAGTGGCAGATTATACTCCTCGGTCTTCTGTATAACCTGCCGCAGCGTATTTATTTATTTATTTAATCTTCATTGCACTATAAAGGTACAAAGGGCGGACTTAATGCAACGAGGCATTCTCTACCAGTCAACCGAACGGAATGTAAAAAAAGACTGTATTTTGCGCAAGAAAAATGTATGATCTATCATGACCTAGCTTATATAACTAAAAACATTATAATATATACTTGCATACATACATACAATAATTATATATAGTATATACCTGTCAAAAAATAAATAACTAAATCTTTATATTAGCTCGAATAATGTTAAGTTTGCGAATTGATGTAATGCTCGCGAGCCAGCCTCTTAAATATATATTTACTGGGTGATGTACGTATATATAATGGCAGATCATTCCAGAGTCGAATAGCAGTAACATTAAATGGGAATGAGGAGAAACTAGAACGGTGAGCGGGAACTTCTAGGATAAGATTGTTGGAAGAACGGAGATAACGACTGTGTGAAGAGCTCAGGAACTGGAATCGGGTTTTAAGGTAGGAAGGTGTTTTAGGATTGAATAAAATATTATATAAAGTGCAAACAATTTTAAGATTCCTGCGGAGACGAATTGGAAGCCACATCAACTGACGGCGATAAAAAGAAAAGTGGTAAAATTTTCTAAGCCCGTAGATAAATCTAATACCATTATTTATTAGGCGATCTAATTTGTTTAACAGGTCTTGATTAATGGCGTATGGATGTGGTCTATGATACTATAGCCTTTTCGGAATCCGACTTGTTCGGGAGGCTGGAAGTCGTCGAACCTGCGTGCGAGACGATTCGTGATGACCCTCGAGAACAGCTTATAAACATGACTCAGTTAGCTGTGCCGGCGAATAATTCGCGTTAAAAGGAGGTTAAAAGTTCTAAGAAAAAACTGTAAATTTACTTTCCCGCGAGAACAACTTACTTTTCCGGGATAATAAGTAGCCTATATATGTTAACCCCTGTCGTAATCCATCTACCTACAAAATCATCCAAATCCATTCAGGAGTTTTTGCGTGAAAGAGTAACAAACATCCATACATACTTACAAACTTTCACGTTTATAATATTAGTAAGGAAGGATTATTTTCTAGTTAGGATCCTCCTAAAACTTGATGATGGAATATGTTAACGCTCTTTCCACTAGAGAAAAATGGTGCACTGGACAGCTGAACTTACTAAAACGCCGGATGACCGCAGGTTGTGACCTCGGTGTCCTTTAAGCTGATATTGGGGACATCCGTTAATTCCGTGATCGAATTTGCCAATCAACACCTAAAATAGATACTTAGTTTAGTATTTATTATTGGATAAGATCGGAATAAAAGAAAATTATGGTTGATAATGATATCAATAATTATAATCATTTGCGAAGCTTGTGATTTTATTATATTATAGGTGGCAACACAGAACTCGGTCAAATTGTTTACTGACGTATAGATCTCGTTGATATTAATGTGCAGTGCCACCAAATGCCAAAGTAAACGAAACCTTTGTTTCACTATGCGGAAAGCTTGAAATCAAACGAAGACATTGCTATTCCGGTCGACCCAGCGACTGTGACATGGCTTTGACCCACCAGAATTGGGTCAAGAGGAATCGATTCGTCATCCAGCTACATCTGTGTATAACCCATCATATGATATTGAATGCAAAGGGTTAGAATGTGAATATGATCTTGATAGCTAATCTTGAATATTATGTTTCTTCTTCAACCCATCACATAAACAGAAACATCTCTTTAATCGATTTACTCGTCCTTTGTCTTCTTACCATAGTCCAATTTGCAATGTTATTATTTATCAATATTGCACAAATATTCCTATGGTGAGATGGGTGAGTAAGCATTATCACCTATAATAAGTACATATGTGACTCGCCATTAGATATATAGCTACCTTTAGTGGTCAACAATGGTGCTATGCTCGGATCTTCTCTGCAAGATTGAATCAGAAGTGATAACATCCGCAGCAGGGACCCAAGGCCACTGATAAAGCCCAAGAATTGCTAGCCTTAAGTGCCAGTGGGCAGGCATTGCTCGCAGGATTGACAGTCATTGGGTTGCCCGCAGAAACCTCCGTGGGAAACCGTGCGATGCACTCGCACGACCGTGATGGCTATGACTATGGCTATGACCCTCTGTGGTCTACACAAGCGGCCAACCGCTCAGTTTATCACGTCGCCGCCGTTAAGCCCATAGTGGTACTTCGAACTGAGTCCGCGCAGCTTGAGCAGGACGCCTCCGAGTGCTGCGAGGCAGCCGACAGCTTCAAAGCGAGGAACTTAAAAAACTTCTTGAAATCCCATCGGAGGACCACGATCAGACTTTATCGTGATCTGGATCATCTAGTGAATGTATCTAACGCAGAATACCTGTGGGGCGCAGCACTCTTATTATGCAAAATCATCCTTATTACTTTCTGCTCTTTGGGATTAAGACTTCGTCCGTTGGAAAGTGGTCAAAAGCTATACAAGGGTGATAAGTGCAGCAAGCAACAACACAGGAAATTTTATTGCTATTTGTTATTTTCACCCTGGAGGGTTGTCTGTATCTATCACGAATTTAACACACAGCTCTATTACGCCTAAAATAGAGTATTGTACTTAATATCATGTAGGTGTACTCTATAATCTATAACACTCATAGAGGACGCTAAAATACTCTTTTTTACTCAAGGTTTACTATACTAGTGCCAGTCATGCATATATGATGCGTACCTATTATCGTAACCAAAAAAGTCGACTATTTACTTTTAAAATGCTGGTATTTCCAAGTTGGCAATGAGCTTCTATTCAGAAGTTATAATTTTAAAAGAATTCCAAGGCGGAATGTTAAATAAAGCAGATTTTATGCAAAATCCACTGCAGAAAAATGGCAATTTATATTTAATAAACTTCCTGACGAATTTGTTTATTTTAAAAAAATGTTAGCTTTATACCTACTCTCTGTTCCCGCCACTTCAGCATTTACTGCAGAGAGAGTCTTTTCGGTCACGAATGTGAAGTGGCGGGCAGAGAGGAACAGTGCTTTATTGAAATTGGTAAAAAATGAGCTCCTGATCTATGTAAACTTAGAGTTAGATTGTTTGGAGTCGTACAATTGTTTTAAAAACAATGAAAATTTGTTATGTGCTGCAAAAAGTAGCAAAAGATACCTTTTCAAAAATGTGAAATAAATGAGACTCTTTTTTAAAAGTCCCTACTCTTTATTTACCTCCTTTGAAATCAGATATACTCTATTTCTTCTAATAAAAGTTGGCAACCCTAATTAGGGTTGCCACCCGTACTTTATTATAAAGTATTGTACGTTATTTCGGGTTAATGTACTCTATACTTTATGCCAAAGATAAAGTACGCGAAAATACTTTATTTTGCGCGATTTGATTTCTCTGGGAATTTATTAAACATTAAATATAAAAAAATAGTTTATTGTAAGAATGTTTGCGTAATACGGAACGACAGATTATGTAGAGGTCACCAAAAGCTCATTCTTCTTATAGTTTCTCGTCTATTGGAGGTTAGACAACATCAGGGCAATTTTAATTTTATAAGCTGCTGCTCTGTATAATGAGGTAGTACTGCAGAAAAACCATTCCCGCAGGTTCTTCAACCACAAGTGCCGCCTCCTGTCAGCACTTCTCTTTCCAGCAACTTTTCCCTGAATGATGAGTTGGAGTAGTTTGTATTTATCATTTCTCATTCGCTTGATGGTATTCATAAACTCCATCTTCTTCTTGAGCCTACTTAGTACCTACACGGTGGTGATTCGATCACGCCATGAGATTTTCAAGATAGGGCGGTATATTCACACCTCAAACGCCTCCAACCTTTTTATCATATTTTGTGTGAGAGTCCATGGTTCTACACCGTATTGTACAGAAGAAATAGCGGACTAGGCGTAGTCTTAAGTCAAGGCTCAGATCTCGATCAGTTCATTCTGAAAAAGGCTCAACGAGCCACCTTGTAACAGTTCGTTTCGATTCGTCTCATACGGAAGACGATAGACGCAACCTAACCTAAACTATGTTATTAAATAACTATTGTTTTTTAAAAAGAAAATAATTCTAAAAGACTAAACTCGGCTCCTAATAAGTAGAACCCTACCACCTATACATCTACCTATTTAATCTATGCTCAACTTTGTCAAGTGTTCACCTATCTATCTTTAATAATTATTCCTATCTCTTTACTTATAATTTTATTCTAAATAATTTGGCCTTGTGATCATCTAGTGGCTATTTTGAACCCTTCGTCATGCTGCAGATAACCTTAGTTCTTTTAGAAAACATGAATGATACAACTAACCCTTAACCTACCTATTAAATCAATTTATTTTAAATACTGATAATATTACTACCTAATCTTTGTTTCACATTCAACAACAACCTTACATCAATAATAGAATAACCCTAATAAACAATTGAAAGCTTGGAATTAGTCAGCAAGAGTAATATCTAAAATTGACCTACAAAACACTGATATTTTGATATAACTGATGATATTTACTTATTTCAGATATTGTTCGGCTCATACAAGATGTAAAACTATGCCTAAATTGACATCCAATACAAAATGGTGAAAATATTGTTGAGATGACATCCAATACCAAATATTGAAAATATGGCTAATACAAAAATGTAATGAATAAGGTTGAAATGGAATACAATAAAAAAAAAATATGGTTAAGGTGAAAGCTCCATCCACGCTTCTACCAGTGAGAGACATCCAAGCTTTACTCTCCCCTCCATATTATAACTTTTTAGTTTAATTTTAGTTTCTTAAATTCTGATTTAATTTCAATTCCTTGAAATTCATTTTTTTATAATATCGCACACCTAGATCAAGACTAGCTCAACTCTAAATAGCACTTTTTTCAGGAATCGAAAAAAACGTTTTACTTCATTTCTTTTTAGTATATTAAAAACATTCTTATAGGTTCTTCATTTCTTTTTAGTATATTAAAAACATTCTTATAGGTTCTTGTATATAATTTTACGTAGATATTTATTGTGCTAATGGTCTTCCATCAAATAACAGTAACAATTAATAATTTCAATTTTTTGAGTTAGGTTGGTATTCATGACAAAATCATTGTTTAATATTTTTACTAAATCGAATTGATCTCATATTACTGGCTTTTTTTTTAATTAGTGCACTATTAATCTCTATTTATTTATATAATATTAACCAAACATAGTAGTGTATCTACATTATATTTCAGTTATTTTCTGTACGAATATCATAATAAAAGAAATATCTTAAAAAGATACCTTTATTTAGGTCACAAAGAAAAAAAAAACTAGAAACAAAATTTTTAAAAGTCCAGAAAAATCTTGTAAACCTACGAATAGGTTTGTGAAAGTATCAAAATATAATTATTTTTAAAATAAATACAGGATTCCTTTTAACATATTTAAGGAATGTCTGTGGTCAAAGATAATTATAGACTTTGCTTTGATACAAAAACACTTATTACTAATTCAACTATGTAGTATTATTGCTCATTATCTTTGAAATCAGTACAAAAACTTCACTAATAAAAATAAATAAAACAATGTAAGTTAACGGTTGTTTAACATCTTAAAATTAAATATAGGATACCTTAAATTGGCACGTCTATCAAGAATACCTAACAACAATCAGACTTTGTCTTTGGTACTTAATCTATAAAATAGTTAGTAATCAAGATCTACGATCTATAATTAGGTTTTTATGTTGAACGTTATAAAATATCCTAAATGTCTAATAATAACACCTAATAAATCCCAGAATACGATTAATAATAATAATTATACCTCCTACTAGTAGAACTTTATAAAAAAAATCAGACTGTTCTTACCATATCTAATAATCAGTACTTAATAAATCACAGTGTAATAATTCGCAATAATACTTATACTCTGTTCTGGAAAATTATTCTACAGCAAGTGCATTTTCGGTCCTTCGACAGATGTGGCCAGTCCACTGCCACTTCAGTTTGCTTATCCTGCGAGCTATGTCGGTGACTCCAGTTCTTTTCCGCACACGATTTAAATCTCTGATTTTCCGGATAACCTCGTTTCGGATTTTATCCTTTAAAGAAACTCCTAACATAGCTCGCTCCATAGCTCGCTGAGCAACATTGAATTTATGGGTGAGTGTCCACGTTTTGGCACCGTAAGTCATGACAGGTAGGACGCACTGATCATAGACCTTTGACTTTAGGCACTGCGGTATAGGCGATGAAAAAACTCGACGTAGCTTACGAAATGCTGCCCATCCCAACTGAATTCTGCGGTTGGCTTCTTTCTCGAAGTCGTTGGAGCAGACGTGTCCTAGAGTGGAGACCGCGAATCAGCAACCCCATATCTGAAGTCTGCTTGCATCTGTATGGAGGCGCCCTCTAAAAATATATCCATACACTTCTCCAGGTAGACTCTCGTCAATATTATGAAATATTAACCCACGACCTGATGGTACTTACAATTCTCTCTCATGCTCACCGAAAAAGGTTACAGTGGCACCCAAATTAATTTTTTGCAGATACGCTTGTTTCAAGGAGAAATATCGTGATTTTGTGCTCGTCTTAGATTTCTTACAAACGCTTTCTGAAAATCGACTCTTCATAAGAGGTTTTATAAAAGAATGACATCGGCTGCTACCTTTTAACGTGGAGTCTCACCCGAGATCTGGCTGACGTAGCGATGGCCTGGCGATTTTGAGTTCTCTCCTAATCCCCCATTGTGATTTGCTAAGATTTCTTAAATTACTTAAGTGTTTGTTGAAGGTATTGGTGTGTACTGTTGCGGCTCCATTTCCATATCAGTGCCCTCTGGTTCATTTGGTAAAAGTTCTCTCATGATCGTGGGGTTCGTTGAAGGTGTTGGTGTACTCAGTGTTTTCTCGGGAAGCTCCAGCTCGTTATCATTGCCCACTGGTTCATTTGATATGGCCATTTTTGTCACTGTGGTGCCCGTTCGAGGCGATGGTGTGCACTCTTGAGGCTACAATTCTACATCATTGCACTCAGATTCACTTGAACGAGCTGCCATAGCCTTTTTTAGCAATAGTAGACCACGACCCTTCATCTTCTGAAATATAAATCATTAAATTGATTTAGCCACGAAGACTACACTAACTCAAAAAAACACCCACAACTGGAAGTGGATAATTCTTAATAATATTTTTTGATACACTGGTACAAATACAACTACAATACAAAATATTCCTATATTCAAACAAACCATAGCAGCTATAGTTACAATAATAAGGGCGATTTTCATTTAACCAGCAATACTCAACTAACTCAAATATTATAAAATAATTTCAACAATAATAAACCATTTTCAGTTAGTAAAAGAAAAATACTTACATTTGTAAACAAACACTGCACTAAGTCAAAATAATCATAAAGTCAGCCTTAGTGCATCACCAGTTCAATCACGAAGACCAGTATAACTAAAAATAATTTACGTATTCAAAACGCGGTTAATCACGAATACACGCCCAACTCGAAATAATACGGTTTTTACGTGTACTAACAGCACCCATCCTTTCGGCTAACATGTCGCAACTGGTAATGCGTTAGTATTGTTGGCGGGGGGTGTGGATCAAGCGAGTCAGCAATACTAACTTATAGCGCCATCTTCATTTTATTTATGGAACTATTTCTACAGGTGTCTTTGGAGATTATGCAGTTTTGAACGCAGATTCCTGTGATGATAATAAGTCATTTTGGAATTATTTCGAGTTGCGCGAGTCTTTATCTAGGTGTGCGATATGTAAATTTCTTACAATATTTTGTTTATAAATCCAAATTCACATCCAAAACCAACACTTCATGTGGCTCAAATTAGTATAGGTAGTTATATTTATCTCATACAACAGTAAATTAATACTGCTACTTTTGTCAAGTAATCACAGGAATATTAAATACAGGTTAACTCCTAACAACATACACCCTTTTCTTTTCTGAGTCTTTGTTGTAGGCTGCCTTTGGCTCACCAGAGTAACACTGTTTCAATCTGCCATCTTAATAGCAAATCTTGGGTTAATTTTTAGACCCATTACAAAACTTGATCTCACAATAGATATATTAGCTCTGGATGTCAATCTAAAAGAATTAATTTACTTTAATTAGTTCATGTAATTATAATTATATTGTCCTTTATTATTTCCATTAAGGACATTGAAGAAATATTTCAATTATTAATAATTCCAAACTTCCAATATATTGCATACCTTCTTATTAGATATTATTATTAATAACAAAATGACTCTACTGATGCTTCGGAAACCTATTCGCTGAGAAGAAGCATCAAGAAAACTCAGCTATTTAATGGATTGAAGATCCCAAAATAGAATAGGTACCTAAGTTCCTACCTAACCTATCCTAACCAAAGGAATCAACCTAAGCACCTAATCATCCTATGTCAATTAAAGCTTTTGTTTCCTAGATATGTTGTATTATTTTATCCCTACATTTCAAATACTGAACCTAAATCTTCTCCCTATATCCTTCCTAAAACCTATATCCATGCCTACTTTATAGTCCTAGTCTAAACACTAAGAGAGGAATGCAAACTAAAGGTTTTCACCTTACATTTACTATTAAACGTGTGGGACGATGTAATTCCTGTAATATCAGAATCTTTGCAGACCTGAAGTGCAGCAGGAATTCTAAACTATGCTAGCTAATGTTTGAGATGGCGTCTCGTGTACCTGACCTAAGCCATGTGTGCTTGTACATCACCAACGCGACCGAAGTCTAGAGATCGTGGCTAGTACGTGTAGGGAAATATTTATGTGAATATATAAATACAGGGGACTAGTCTGAAAACCCCGAATGTATGAGAAATGAGTGCTGGTAACCCTGCATGGTTTCACTTCGACGAGACCCTCACTCTCACACACCGAAAGCAGACAAACTAGGAGTGAAGCGACGTTATGTTGGTAAAGAACGTCGATCAGGCATCCTCAAGCCCAATTGGTTAAAAGTAATGGCAAGCTTCGTTGGCACCGTTAAGTATCCACTTCCCATCACCCCACGCCACATCGACGTGAACAACCACCTCTAATACCCTCAATAGCAAACTTTTGAATTTAATCAACGATAAAATTTAACACAAAATTAATTTTAACTTGCAAAACTTTAGAGTTAGATTTTACTATTTAAATAATTGAAAACCTTGAAATGAAAACCAATTAAATCTTAAGAAACACAAATTGAAGTTAAATCTTACACAAAACTCAAGGTATCACGGACACTAGTTTGCTATCAGAAGCTCAACGATGAATGAATCCTCTGAAATGGCTCCCATGCCTTTTATAACCTCCTATGACCCGCCCGAGCTTGTCAATCCTGTCGATCTCGCGCCGTTCCTCAAAACCGCCTCGCTCGCCTAACTAGAACCTCTTATGCCCTGCCCGAGCTTGTCAATCCTGTCAATCTCGCGCCGTTCCTCAAAACCGCCTCGCTCGCCTAACTAGTGTTTCCCGTCGACGACGCTAGCTTGCCGTAGGAGTCGAGTGACTCGTATCAAACAAATGTATCAAATTATGAGGGCCAATCTAAGATTTTAATTATTACTTTGATGCTCTATTCTGATTATTTATTCACAAATTTTTATCTCTTTTTTTTTGTTAAAAATCTTATTAAAATATTATTTCTTTGAATTTTTACTTTTCTAATTGTTCTAACGTTAAATATAGTTTTACTGTATATGTTATATAAAATATTTTATTCTTTATTAGTAATAAATGCTTCAATATTCAAAGCGTACCGTTACAACCTCAGTGCGGACTTTTATCTCCTGAGCATGGTCACCTCTCTCATTAATCCAACTTCCCAGGTACCAGAACTCAGTCACCCTTATTACCAATTCTGTCCCGACATAGAGCTACGAGTCATATCGGTGTCTTAGAGATCAACAAGTATTTGGTTTTTTGCAATATTGATGCTCAATCCCATTTCCTTACTTGAATTCATTAACATTATAACGAAGCTCCTGTAATGGCGCCAAATTGTCTGAGATCAAGGCAGTATCATCAGCATTACATGTATTATTGATAGGAGTGTCTTTTACAATAATGCCTTTATGACTAGCTGATCAATTCCGGAAAAGCTCTTCTGCATAGATGTTAATAAGAAGTGGGATTGATTTCAAAACTTCGATCAATTTCATATGTTGAACTTTATCAAAAGCTTTCTCGTAATCGATGAAGCAAATATGTAAGTCACGCTTCATGTCACACGAGTACAAAAGAGGGCGTCCCTAATGCAATCTATTTCTCTAGCCAGAAGCAGGAATCTATTTCTAAAGCCAAACTGTGTGTCGCCAAGATCTTCACATATTCGGTATATTCTACCATGTACTATTTTAAGGAAAATCTTTAAGACATGACTCATCAAGCTTATTTTTCGGTAATCACTACAAGTTTTAGATCCACTTTATTCGGGATGGTGATAAAAGTGGATAAGCCGTTGTTCTGGTATAATACTGGTCGTATATATTTTATTAAAGAGGTTTACGAGTAGGTCTAAATAGTCTTCTTCTATGAGTTATAAGTTTCCCACACCAACTTCAAACTCTTCTGGTCGTGAAATCGTGAAATAATTCCTGTATATAATTAGCCCCAACTAACAGTTTCTCTTTCATATCTAGAACTGGAAGATTTTATGGATGAGGACAGGAGTATCCCGTTTTCAGTGCATCTTTGACCTTCTTGTGAACCAAAGCAAAAAAAAAAACCAAAAGCTCATTCCTGAAGGCAATTTAGCCGCAAATGTCAACATTGTCATGTCAAGGTGCTTAAAAAATTCGTTTGTAAACATAAAGTGCAATAAAGTTGCTAGAAGTAACGAAACATATATTTAAAGCATGATAATAAAGTGGAATAAAAAGTACTTTCTGTTCCCACAATGTACTTTTTTTTTCAACCTTTTGAAAGCCAACGTACTTTATATGGACAAAAAAAAGGTGGCAACCCTAACCCTAATTGTGACCTTTGCACACGATGCTCGCGCTTGTATTGCTTGCTCCAAACGCGTAGGTAACGCGATTGATACACGCTGTGAACACGCGCTTCCGCTATATCTACATCAGTTGTGCCTGTTTGTGATGATTACTGAAGAAACTTGTGCTCCATCTCGCTGCTAGTGACCTAAAGGAAATACCGGCGCCGGAACGTGCACTGCGGCCCATGATTGAGGTCGACGTCGACCATGATAGACGAGCCGCCATACAGCACACCGCAAGGCAAGTCGTGCAGATTTTATTTCCATAGAATCCATTTACTTGTGTCACCAGCCGTATATGCCTTTTACTTACATTAGTTATCAACTAAACCCTCAGTATAGTAGAACCACGCCTTACAGTCCACTGAGGAATTTCGATTCTACCCGCATGCCTTCACCTTGAAGGCTGCTCCAGGTACCATAAAGCATGTGCGTGTGGTGTGAGAGCTCTTTTTTTAAAAGTTATAATATTTTTACGAAATCAAGGAAGAATTTAGGAAATAATTGTGAAAACAACATGGTGAAGATAAAAAAATTGTGAAATCAATAGGGAGAAAGTTCTGGTCGATTAACTGGAACACTCACTCTGCCAACCAGAGAACATACGTAACTCCGGTCTCAAAATATATTAGATATAAATGTTCAACATTTTTATGTGGAATAATTGTGTTGAATTTGTGAAACCTATTCACAAATATTCAAAAGATTTTAACGGTTTATTAGGATTTGGCAAAGGTTTATTTGGAACACTCAATTCTCTTATGGTGCAGACGGAGTGTTCCAAAACTTACTAACTTTGGCTAAATAAATCGTTAATATTCTTACTCTGTTTTACGAGTATAACGCAGAGTCAATTTGTGAAACAAAAACCTTGACGTAAAACATAATAGTTAGAGATAAAATTAAAAATATACTTTCTTTACAACATCCCGTGCGAGAGCTCCGTATTTTAGATATTATTTACATAACCCGAACTTAAATACAAACGGAGGCCACATCAGAAATTGTGAAAATGTTGTCACTAAAATTTTGACTCATTTTTTATTTCAGAGCTTGTTTAATTTTAACAATAATCAACTTTATTACATTTCTAAGCGAGAAATGCATAGGGTGACCATTTTTTTGTCGGACACATTTTTGACTTTAGCAGGACAGTATATTTATGAAAATTTGATTTATGCCCACCGGACTCGTGGCCCCACTGCGATGACCCACTGGTAGGCCCACGAGTAATTTTAACTTTACTCGTGGACCCACCGCTTCGCTCTTGACAGGTCTTAAAAATTATAACACATTTGATACCAATTTTAAGTTTCATAACTTAAATACAAGAAATAAAAATAAACTTGCCGTTTCAACGTACAAGCTCAAAAAAAACTAGAGGCTCATTTATGGGGAAATGTATATTTTTTTACAACAAAGTTCCACAGATAGTGTTACTAATTTACCTTTTCATAAGTTTAAAGCGCATGTAAAAAAGACTAATGAGTAAAGGATATTATAAAGTCAATGATTATCTGAATGATGTCAATGCTTGGTCTTAATTGTAGACTTAATTTATAGATAGTTAAATGTATAATGTACACTGACACATCTAATCTTGTAATGGAAGTTGAACTCAATCTTTTACTTTGAATTCAGCTTCCAATTGACGACTATGTAACAATACAGGGAGAAAAAAAAAGCGGTTGCTGGTTCTTTCTAGTACAATGTCTCCCGCCGTAGACTTGTGAACCAATGGCGTAGCTTCTTTGACGTTCAAAAGTGATTGTAAAATCCCAATTGAATAAAGAATATTGAATTTGAATCTGTTTTCCCGGATCAGTATAATCTGAACATATGTAAATAAAAAAGCATCTTTTAGGCGAGCATGTACCACCTTAGGCATAAATAATATAAAAAAATTAAAAAGTACAAACAACAATATTTTATTTGATGTATGCATGGTCACCCTAAACAAATTTCTCACATAGAAATGTAATAATGTTGATTATTGTTTAAATTAAGCAATCTCAGAAATAAAAAACGTGTCAAAACTTTAGTGACAACATTTTCACAATTTCTGATGTGGCCTCCGTTTGTATTTAAGTTCAGGTTATGTAAATAAAATCTAAAATACGGAGCTCTCGCACGGGATGTTGAAAAGAATGTTTTTTTTTCATTTATTCTCTAACTATTATGTTTTACGTTAAGGTTTTTGTTTCACAAATTGACTCTGCGTTATACTCGTAAAACAGAGTAAGAATATTAACGATTTATTTATCCAAAGTTGATAAGTTTAGGAACACTCCGTCTGCACCATAAGAGAACTGAGTGTTCCAAATAAACCTTTGCCAAATCCTTATAAACCGTTAAAATCTTTTGAATATTTGTGAATAGGTTTCACAAATTCAACACAATTATTCCACATAAAAATGTTGAACATTTATATCTAATATATTTTGAGACCGGAGTTACGTATTTTCTCTGGTTGGCAGAGTGAGTGTTCCAGTTAATCGACCAGAACTTTCTCCCTATTGATTTCACAATTTTTTTATATTCACCATGTTGTTTTCACAATTATTTCCTAAATTCTTTCTTGATTTCGTAAAAATATTATAACTTTTAAAAAAAGAGCTCTCACACCACACGCACATCCATAAAGCTCCTCAAAAACAATTTTCGACTTAGCACTAAGTCCGCATGTTGTTCCCTGTTCCTTTTCATTGCATTAAAACCGGCCAAGTGCGTGTCAGGCCACGCGCAGGTTCCGTAGTTGCAAATGCCAACTTTGAGTTCACACTCACACCTCACAACACGTTGCTATTAAATTATGCATTATTATTATTATTAAAGCTACAATAATTGTATATTTCCTTAACTTCACGTGGTTCGTTAATTTATATTCAGTAGGACAAGTGGGGCGCATTGGAACACGGGGTACAATAAAACAAAGACGATAATTATTGTAATTTAAATCAAATTCGCGCACTTTTGCTTTGTGAACAAGAGCGTTTCGTGCGGCACATGATAGCGCAGTGCAATATGGCCAGTCTTAGACGACAAAGTTTAAATGTGAAAAAAAAATAGTTTTGAGGGGTCCAAAGTTGTAATATCGTTACGAAGAATTTTCGATTTCACAAGAAAAGTATCAACAACAGGTACTTATGTAATATTTTCTTGCATGAATTTTAATCAGTTTACGCATTAAATGCAGTTACATGTGGAGTGGAAAACATAACCCAACATTTTTAACATAGTATTTTTAAAAGATTCAGATACTTTATGGGGCGCAATGGAACGGGGTACTATATGGAACAGTGTTCATTGTTCCCCATTATTATATGCCTGGGATTGATTATTGGATTTTTGTTACAGATTTTGAAGTAATAATGGTGAGAAGTCGTAACAGAAAGACAAATAAGCGCAAACTCATACTACATGCTATAAGTTCAACAGTTGCTTGCATATCGTTTTACTATGCAAGCAACTGTTGAACTTATAGCATGTAGTATGAGTTTGCGAACTGCTGCTGACCTAAAAATGCCAAGTCCAGTAAAATTGCATCGATATGTTAAAAAAACAACGTTTTTTCACGTGTCCATATAGTACATATAACCGTTTAGCAGATTTGCACTTTAAAACCAAATATTTCAGAAACGGATCTCTAAATCGAAAAATGGTGTTCTGAACCTTACATTATTTTTTAAAGACTTATTCAACAATACCCCACACGATGGGTTAGTTGAGAAAAAAAAATATACTCCAACTTTACTTGTATGGGAGCTACCCTAAAAATATTTTTTTTCAATGTTTTCTTCCACTACTTTTTTGGCATGATTAATATCCTACCTACCCATACCAAATTACAGCTTTCTAGTACTAATAGTCTCCGAGTAAGACCGCGGACAGACAGACAGACAGACATGGCGAAACTATGAGGGTTCCTTGTTTACTACGGAACCCTAAAAAGCCATAGCATCCATATTCTATATAAAAAAGTTTTAACTTGATCAGCAGGCCTATTATGAATCTTTCATCGTATGACATGGTATAATCAGATAAAGACGTCATGAAATACTTCATTTGGTATAACGATCTCCAATGATATCATCATTAAGGCATAATTTCAATGATGTCATCATGATATAATGAACGAATGATCAAAAGTCTGACCGAAAATCTTATTTTTCGTTTTGCACTATGATTTCATAATGATATCATTTGAAAACAATGAGATCCATGAGATCGGAAATAGAACGGAAACTGATAAATCGTTCAATTTCAAGTAGATACCTACTTAATTTTATATAACTTATTTCTTCATAGGTAAATACTTACATTTTATTTTTTAATGAACGGAGGAAATAAGAATGAACCTGTTTCAAACAATCTATGGTTTATTGTCATAAACAAGGAATGGGATAAACCTCTAAACACCTTGAAGACATTTTTTAGATGGTCTGTACCAACCAGTATAATGTATCATCTTTATATGGTCTTTACTGTACATGATGTAAACACAAAAAGTTATGAATGACACATAAATCTTGGTCTTGTCACAAAATACTCGTATATAATTATGAAAGAATAACATCTTTAATACTGGCAGACACAAATAAGATATTATTAGTGTACCTACTAATTAAGAATAGATACCTACTCGACAATATACGAAATACAATAATTGATATGGGTTATTTATTTGTACGTATCAGTCCTTATAGGTAGTTGTACAATCATAAAATCTGATTGAGTATGCCGAAATTATTAATTCCGCCTTTAAAATAACAATAAATAATATGTAATCACTCTTGAAATCATAACACTAATAATCCATGAAATTATTAGTAAGTGCCTCTATAATTATCGAAACTGACATTTCATCAAAAGAATACCTGAGAGGGTGATATTGTTTTAAGTTACCGACATCATACAATTTATCAACGAATAAGCTGAAGAGAGATTTAGTATTTTTGAAAAAATTATGCAAAATAACGACGTTGTCTATAGACACACAATGCACTAATTCAATATGCAACTAGATTATTAGTTTAAGCTTTGTGTTGTCGATGACGTCTGGAAACCGGTCGCAATACGTTAAAAAAATATAATAAAAATCAAGTGGAACTAGTGAAAGTCAAATTAGTGTTTTATTAACAAATAAAAACTAAATTATTGATACGTAACATAAGCGGAAGCAGGGAGAAGGGCCAAAGGGCGTACTTAACTGTTTATACAATGTTATTTTCTTTGAACACAAAACTTCTTTTATGCAATAGATACATACAACCCATTGAATAAGTGCGCGTGAATACAGACAAGTCCCGTCCACGCAACTCCATACCGTAATGCCAACAATTTCATACCGAAATAGAAGCTACGATATTCGAGTCAATAATCATACAACAAACCATACAAATCCATAATATCTCGCAAATCAAACAAACTCAATTAAAACAATCAAACCCTTTTCACATCGTAAATGAGCTAAATCGCCTAATTTATCAAGCTGCAATTTAGCAAAATTGTCAAACTACAGAATACATAAGAAGATCAATAATTGGAGTCACGACGAATCACCTTAAACATAATCAAAGATACTGTAATATTATTTTATCTGTGTCAAAGATAAGGATCGATTCGTATCACAGTTTGGCAAAAAATGGAACTAAGATTATTATAAACCTCCATTCCTCCGTACAAAAATATCATAGATGTTCCATTAATACAAGCTCTTGGCGAAGAAAGTGCCGCCTCCATTTATTACTTCCTTTTTTACCAAACTGTATCTGTGTAGCATCAACAGTGTGACTATTGACAATTTTGGAGCCTCAACAAAAAGTCAACAAAAAAAATGTGTACCAAGAGGTTCAAGAGTGAGACCGCTACCCACAGCAGCATCTCGCATTGTTTTAAACGTATTTAAGCTATTGTTTTCGTGGTAAACGTTTGCTTGTAAATAAACTAAGTTAGTAGCTGGCAGTGGAATTCTGAATACAACTAGTATTATACATAAGAAGTAGGTAATAAAATATTTAAAAAGTTACATTTTACACTATTATGAATATTAATGTATTCAAAGTAAGTAGGTATGTATAAATTCAAAGTGTAAAATACGAGTTGCATTTTAAAACATTTTATAATGCATGTGAAAATCAATTCTGCAGGTGGCGATTAAAATGACCACAGGTTTTTTCTGTTCTGTGAAAATGACGGACGAGACAAAAAGTAGACTTTCCGAGTTTCTTGCCAGTTCTTCTCGTTTAATCTCTTCCAATTCAAAGTTAAATCTTCTAATTATATTTTTTAATTGTATTTGAAGTCAATATCATATGTTCACAGATATTTAATTTTGAATGTGTCCAGCGTTACAATAATTACGATATTTTTACGCTACCTACTTTATATTGTACGATTTGTACGTTACTTGTGTAATGTAAGATCATTCACTTAATACGTACCTAGCTTTGTAAATTACGAAATTAATACCTACTGTATTTAGTTAACAATACACTTAATGATATCGTACACCTATAAATGCTCAAAAACCAAAACAAAAACACCAAACAATTAATTCTTAGGACGGTCTTATTACTTATTTATTTTTAACGCAGAAAGATTTTCAGCGAATGTGACTTGCATACGTTAGTTTTAAAATTACTTTTGACTAGTATGTGTTATAAGTGTAAGTGCATACGCAGAATCACAAAACTGGCTCTAAACATTAAAATTTTAGCACCACTCGACTAAAATACTTGCTGTACCGTTAACAATGACACAAGCCGTGGCGGCGCGCAGGCGCAGCTTGTTACTAGAAACAGTTTTACTCTATATAATATGCATAATTTCCATAGTATACATATAAAATTGCCCCTACAGCTCACTATAGATAAATTAATAGGTAAACAACTCAGTCATATAGCGGACAATCACACACTGATTTCATATTAATACAGTTCGTATTGTGTAAGTTTCGTAAAGTTCGCATTTCGTATTGTTCGTATCAATATATCGATCACAATCACAACCATGGAACAACACAGACTCCGGCGTTGACGCACTATACACATGCTTTAACCATAGCCAAAGAAGCAAGTAGTGGCGGTGTTGGGCCCTTTCCCTCGTCAAAAAGAAAACATGAAATTACGCAAACAGGGTAGTAATTTTGTAACTCATTGATTGATTGGCAATCGTTATCAAACTGAAAAGCCATTGACGAGAAAAGATGAGAGAATTGTTGAGAAAACCGGAATTTTGTTAATTGGCTATAATTAATGTAATTAGTTAATTTATTCAACAAATTTACCAAGATCACGCAGACCACGACATTACAGAATGTTAAACATATTAAACATCAGTTTTAATCAAACAGAATTATCAAATCTATACGATGGCCGGTGAGTTACAAAATCACCTACCAAAATACCTAGTATAATTGCTAATCAAATACTGATATAAATGATATATTTTTTTGAATGAACGACTCTGCTACCTTGGACAAATATTATGTAGGTACTTATACGTAATACGTATAGGGTTGCCAGGCCCAAAAATAGAAATGAAATACCCCAACACATGTTTTAAATGAAAATAAAAACACCTGCTGCAAGATCGCACACTTTTTATAACTTAAAATATTTTTCGAGGATTTCTTACTCGCAGGGCCGCCTGACACCGCCACTGTAATGAGACATCCTTGCGAGAACCACGGTACATAAACAGAACCTGCCACTCGATTGTGATACTCAAAATTAATCCCGTCGTTTTCAATTTTGATAATCGCAGCACATCTATCGCTGCTATATAAAAGGAAGTCGCCGCAGAGTCTTGTGTTGACGCCGCAATGGCTTTCTTCTAGACAATAACCCCCAGTTCCATCGCTAGAACTGAATCCGATAGTGGTGTCCTCTCTTGTTGTCTTTGGCGGACTCGGCGGAGCGGCGGCGGGCCGCGGCGTAGACGGCGAGCTTGGAGGGCGAGGGCAGGCTGGAGTCCCGCGGGCGCACCAGGGACTCGCGGGACTCGGCCGCGGGCAGCGACGCCGACGTGGGCACCGACGGTAACTTGCGCACCGTGTCGTACGGCAGCGGGGAGCTGCGCGACGCCGTCGACGCTATGGACCCCGACCCGTCCGAGTCCTGGTGACATGGAGGTAAGCGACAACATAGAAATGAGGATAACTTTTTTGTATACAAAATACTCGTAAACCTTCTTTTAATCATGTGTTTGGTATCAGTCAATGTATGTAGTTTCTTATAGTGGGCCTAACAAATGACTCCATTCCACCTGATGGTAAGTGGAGGTGGAGTTCAAATGCGAAGATAGCTAGTGCAGGGGAGACAATACACGCTGCACTAGCCACCCTCACCTTGCCGACGTGCAAGGTGCTTCTTCACGTCTCTTTTAAAGGACCCGGGATTATAAGAGGGAGGGAACACGTGTGCTGGCAGGGGAGTTACATTTTTGATTGTGCGACAAAGAAATGAGTTACCAAATTTCTTTGTACGCGAGTGCAACTTGCAGGTGAGCGCACGCCAGCACGTGTAGTCCTAAAAAGAAAGGAGAGGAAGGGATTAGAGAAAAAAGATCTTCAGAACACTTGCCGTGGTAAAGATAATGGTAATAAGGTATTATATGTATTGTTACGCCGATAGTATAAGAAACTTCCGGCGTGGTTTTCTTGGCTTTAGTAGCGTTTTCATCAGAATAAAAACGCTGTTTAGCGGGTTTCAGGATGTGCTCTATCACATACTAGAATATCTAAATTTCACCCAAGTTTCAGGCTACCCTCTATCGAACCATACCCCATAACCTGAAAACCTGTTTTCAGGCGTCTTCAGGACCCCTTATGGGCCTTTGATGCACACTTCGATATATGACTTAAATGTTCACTAGGAGTGACTGAGATAGCACTATAAGAAAGAGACAATAGTGAGCACCTTCCAGATATAAAAGATAGTTCGAAATGCCTCTAGAAACTTCTAGGCGTGCTGGCTGACAGAGATACAACATGCTGACAGAGACAGGACATAATCGGGCATACGACGGAACTTTCAAGAAGACAAACAATCGATCAGGTTCGGAATATTCGAGAATAGAACATTATCGAATGCCTCGAATGAGGACGGACTCCCCCCCCCCCCCTCCCTCGCGGAACTATTACCACAGACCCCGACATGTTTTAACCGATCCTCCTTCTAACCCTGCAAGAGGCGGCATTAGCGCCGCCCCCCAACCCTAACTTGCCCGAGATACTTTCTGTACGTTCGAAGTTTTAGGTCCCCATCAAATGCGATCGGCCCACTTTGGTTCCCGATCGATTTGCTAGGGCGCATATGCCCTAGCATAATGTAGGGCAGCGCTGCACCGTCTCATTTCCAGAGGGGGCAGTCGCCATCCGATGAAGCCTTATTGACCTTCGGGTTTAAGGCGAAAGGCGGGGTTTAGTCAGTAAGAGACCTACATAACCTGTTCGGCCGGCCGTTCAGGTATCCATGTGGATTCTCCGCCTCCACTTCCACATGGGTGGTTTAAAAAAAAAGAGGACGGACAGTTCCTTTCAAAAGAGCAAACCGAGCGGATCAAGCGTTATAAAGCGACTTGGAGCGATCATCTGCGACTTGGAAGAATTTTATAGTGCAGTGTTCTGTGTCAGTACAGTTCAGTGCTTAGTAAAGTGTTACTGTGAAGTGTTCAGTGATTGTAAAGTAGTTTTTAGTGTTTAATTAAAGTGGTTTAATTAGTGCTAAATTAAATCTCTAAATCGTCGGTGTTCCGAATTTTCTATACAACACCCACCCCGCAAACGTAGCATTTGGTGTCAGAAGTGGGATAGAAAATGCCGACAACGCCGCGAGAAAAGGAGCCGGAAAGGGTTCAGACTTGAAGCCAGGCTGCTGCTGAAGCGGGTGCTGCTAGTCTACTTGCGGTGTCGGGGGAGACGCTGTAGTCTCCCCCGACACCGCAAGTAGACTTAAATACAATCCTGCTGATGATAAAAGCACAAGGCAAGTGGCAGGAGGAACAAGCTGGACGGCAGGACGAACAAGCCCAACAACAGAAGGAACAACTATGCGCCCTCCGGGAGGAACAGGCCAGGAGGCAGGAATAGCAGGCCAGGATGCACGATGAACAAGCCAGACAACAGGCGGAACAATTGCACGCCCTCCGGGAAAAGCAGGCCACGAGACAGGAAGAGCAGGTAAAGAATCAGGATGAACAACTGAATGTTCTTCGTGAAAATCAAGAGGCCGCAAAGCAATAGCAAAGGGAATTGTCGGAGGTCCGTGAGGATCTTACCAACTTGGAGATCACGTTCGAGATTCGCCTCCATAATTCCAACGAAAAGTATGAGAACCGCTTTCAGGCTATATAAGTAACAACATGAAGAAGCTTGAAATAAAAGTCGCCAACGAGGTGGCCAGTGGACTAGACGCAACGGTACCAGTAGGTGCAAGATTTAAAGTGTCTCAATTTGATGGTACCTCGTCATGGACCGCATACAAGCTTCAGTTCGAGTCCGTTTCTAAGGCGAATGGATGGAACAAAGGATAGGCCAAAACGGTACTAACGTTGGCGCTGCGAGAAGGAGCTCTCACAGTCCTGAATTCGGGACCTGGAAGTGGCTGCTGTTCGGTTGGGCCACCATGGAAGTCTAAAGGACGCAGTTGCCCATGCCCTAGAGGTAAAAGCTGGCATCAGGACTCAAGGAGTCTATAGGGTGCGGGAAGTTTTTGCTAAAGAGCCGGCTGCACCCCGCCACGAATTCGGACCGAGATGACCACTGTGGAGAACGCGGCCATATACAGTCTAGTTGCCCGAAAAGGAACAAGAGGCAAAGCACAGGCCCGACGGCGTGGCGAAAAGGCTTCGATAAGCCGGAGCCGCAGCGAGCAAAAGACAGAGCTGCGGGACGAACGCTGGTTAGTAGTCAAAATGTCCTAGTTATGACCTCACAGGTGAACGACGGAAATAGTCTAGTCATCAGGGGATGTGTTAAAGGAAGACCGCGCCAGGACCGTAAACATCGTCGCAGACAAGAGGCCAAAGACTGCGTAAGGATGTTGAGAACCAACACTGTTAGTGAAGAGTTGAGCATGAAGTCATGCAGCGAGCGCAAGAAGAGGACCTTGACATCAAACCCATTTTTGATTGGATCCAGGCGGGAGTACCCAAGCCAATGTGGTGTGAAGTAGCTCCGACGAGTACAGTCACAAAAAGCTACTGAGCTCAATGGTAAAGCTTAGCATTTCGTATTTCCGATCTCCAATGATATTACATATTAAAATGACATAATTTCGATAATGTCATCATGATTATAATGAACAAATGATCAAAAATCGGGCCTAAAAATCTTATTTTTTGTCATGTCATGATATCATAGTGCAGAACGAAAAATACGATTTACGGTCAGATTTTCGATCATTCGTTTATTATATCATGATGATATCATTGAAATTATGTCATAGTAATGATATCATTAGAGATCGGTAATACGAAATGAAGCATTTCATGACTTCTTTATCTCAAAATTTATACCATGCCATACGATATAAGATCCATAATTTGCCTGCTGATTCTTTCGGGCCGTACCCTTGGACCAATAGTTGTATCATAACACAGAATTTACTGACTGCTGTGTTCTGTGAGTTGTATGTACACTAGGTTAGCTAGCATACTTCAAAAATGTATAAAACACCTATTTCGGTGTCGCCTGATTGAGACAGAGACAGCCCGGCACGTAGGCCCAGGTGCTATCGGTAATTGGTATGCGGTAGCTGAGCCCTTTAACTATTCGAGAAGCTTTAAACTAAATAAAACCTTGACGCGAGTGTTAGGTGCACATACTGATGATGACGAGATGCGTGCGATGCCAGACCTAAACTCGTACACAAGTTAGCAACAACAACTTTCAGGGTTCCGCACCTCCAAAGGAAAAAAGGGAATCGTTATAGGATGACTCGCGTGACTGTCTGTCCGTCCGTCTGTCACAGCCAATTTGTTCTGAAACCGAATCTATTAGACCGGTTGAGTTGAAAGATACACGTATGTAAGTCGGTGACCCGATGTCGGATGTGTAAATGAATTTTAAACACGACGGGGCCACTTTTTGTGCATAATTCAGGAATTTTTTAAAAAAAGTTGTTCAACTATTCATGTGTGGGATAACTGGGATAGATTGGAAAACGTTTACATCTCAACAGGGCCTAATTCTGCTAATATTAACGTTGTTATCGTGTCTTGATAGCGTTTCAATAAAACTACTTTTGACACTTTCATTGGACGCGTTTCGTGGTGCAATTTATTCGCAGTTCGCACCCCAATATCTTAATAAGTCAATAGTGATGAATGTTTTACTACCAATAACGGTTTACTAACAATAACTTTTTCAAAAAGCAATGCTATTGAAGCGCTATTGACACGCCACAAATGCGTAAACGTTAACAGAATTAGAACCACCTTAACTTTTAACTATTGAAACTGTAACAATGCTTAGAGTAGTACGTATAAGAGCTCTTACAGATCTGCGGCGACAGCTGTCGCGAGCTGTCGCCGACTGCTACCGTGCGACGTCGCGCGTCGTCGCTGACCGCAGTCGCGCGACGTCGCGCGACCGCCGGCGACAGCTCCCGACCGGCACCGATACCAGTATAGTAGTTCGTTTTCTAATGATTGTAGTATGGGAGCTAAGTTTTCAAAAATGGATTTTGAGGAAGAAGTATTTCTTTTTACTAAGCTGATTGGAATTGTGATGTTTTCCTTGGCTCAAATTCTAATACGTATGTATTTACTTAACTAAAATGGTTAAAAAAAATGTTTACAGAAAAATAAAACCATCTTCAAAAACACCAATAATTCATTAATAATTGTATAAGAATACATGCAACATCACAGTTTTATATGTTGAAGTCGGTGCCAAGCAATGATCACCTAAAAAGTCTTAAAAATATAAGAACAAAATTATTATATAAAAACTTCCGCACATACATCCATGCACCATTCTTAGTGGTTTTGTTGCTGTATTCTTTACATTTATAATTCCATAAACATTCATATTTTTTTATTGAAGCAATTAATAAATCGGTGTCCAAGTCGTTCATTTTTGCGAAAAGAAATACGTCCTGTCACTCAGTCTATACGCCCCACACTGCGGAATAGGGTCTTGCTTGCGATCGGGAGCAGGGTTGGATTCAAACCCTCACAAAATTATTGTCTATGGAAATGAAAAATATACTACTTGTCAAAAATTATACTACGTTCCGTTTTTTTGGCAAAATGAGTCATTGGCAATGGCAAAAGCAAAATGGAGAGATTCAATCAGTGGCGTAACCCCCCCCCCCCCGGTCGAGTGCCGACTAAACGAAAAAAATAGTAAAACACTATGCAAGGAATCCCCGGCTGGAGCTTGTCGCTGGCTGTTTCGATGGTGCCATACATATACATACAGAACATAACTTACTTATATTGTAGTGTAGATACTTTGATTATTTGTTAAATAATAAAAAGGAGAATGATCGAACCAAGAAAAGTTGTCAATCGAGCTGAGGGTAAAATTATGGTACGTTCGCGTAGTATCCTGGCATTACGATACTACATACTACACATCATGAAATAATGGTACAAATAGTATAATTATACTACGAAATCCAATCCTGATCGGGAGTCGCGAGCAGTCGCCGGCGGTCGCGCGCTATCGCGCGATTGCGGTCGGCGACTGCGCGACGTCGCGCGACAGCTCGCGACAGCTGTCGCCGCAGATCTGTAAGAGCTCTAAAATGTGTTACTTTTTAGCGCAAAATAATTTATAGATACTTGACTACTTTGTGCTTTTGAGCAACACCATTTGCCATTATGCTAACCTAAGACAATTTTGGCGTGTCAAGAACACTTTTTAACAGATATTGCTAGAATAGAACGCACATCAAAAATTACTCGATGTTAACTAACAAAAAATTTCATCATTATCAATTTACCGAGACAAGTCCTTGGAAAGCGTTTGTAATACCTATCAAAGGCAATTTTGGAATGCCACATGGATGGATGTCCTTCGGTTTCAAAACAGTTGCCACAGAATTAGTAAAGATACAGTTCTCGGAACAACCTGCAAATAGGTAAGTGGGTGAAGTTGTGTTGTGTCTAGACATGGAGGTGGTGCGGTGAGGTCAGCGACTCCGCTCCTTAATTGATTGAACAGGTGTGGCGGTCGCCATTATCGAAATCTATTGAAATACGAGTAGTTAGCCCCAAAACAGTAACGCCACATATAAAAATCAAAACATTCGGTTGATTCAGTATACCTTTCTATACCTATTAGTTAACTTTGTATTTATATGTATAACGCCTACTATAAAATTACAATAAATTATAATAAATCTTAAGATACTACGGCAAAGAAGAAATACATTTTCTAGATGATAATTAGTAAATGTATATTACGCTCTCACGTAAGTATTGTACCGAAAACGTAAGTTATACCTACGAGGCCACGATCTACGATAAACATACGATAAACTTTTCTTTATTGCCACAATGCGTTGTAGCTTGTAGCCGTGGGCCGTATGTATTAATGGCCATTCGACACGAAGTTTGCTAAATAGGTTCTTTCTGTGATTGCCACAGTAAAAAAAAATAACTCAATTTTCCGTTTTGGATGTTTTAGTGACCACAAGAACCTTTTGATTCTTGACTATACAACCAACGCCACTGTAAGTACGGAGTTACCTACCTACCTACCTACCACCACTACCACCTACTACTATCTTTTGACAAAGGTTATGATGAACTCCGAGCCACCACTGGTTGTGCCACACACAGGTCCATCGTAATCGAACTATGAAATGATCGCACAACTAGTTGTGTGATAGAGTTGGTCCATGGGTACCGCCTCCTTTTTTCCTAGGTTAGCACATATTTAATAGCTGTACATTGTACACAGTAAATATCTATTGATCCAATACAAGAAGTGATAGTCGATATTTGACACTTTCAAACTAAACCTGTAGGATTCTGAAACCGACAAGTTTGGTCCATAGTCAATTTCTATCAACAGCAGTGTCAAGCACATTGTTTGTGACCGAAAGATACCTGAAAGATGCCTGCTAACGTGCCTTTAGCGGCATCCCTGGTCTAGTGGTTGAAATCACCGCGTATTCTGGAGGTCTGGGGTTCAGTTGTCCACGGGGCAGTTTTTCTGCTTGGTTTGATTAGTGATAGGGTTTTCTGAGCCCGTCTGGTTGGCTACCTTGGCACCTAAGCTTGTCGCTATAATTTTAATGTTAAGAACATTTTTGTCAAGTAAGATACCTAGCAAGTTCCCCAGTTGTCGAGGAATCCAGGTGAAGCTCGCTTCCATCTCCCGCCTTATCGTCACTTACCACCAGGTGACATGAAGGCCAAGAGTTTCCCTTTTGTCTGTAAAAAAACGTTAGTCTGTACTAGCTTGGGAAACGTTCTTCCTAAGTTGTACCTTCGTGTGTCATCAATTCATCATCCATATGAAACGCAGAGTAGACGGGCTAGTACAGTCGGCCAAAGTGGTTTACCATCCATCCTACGGTTCAAATTCGGTTTCATGTCTTAAAACAACTTGGTTGACTTTCCTTTGCAATAGCTATTGATGTAGTTAGTATAAATACTGTAGTATTATATTATCTGTGGTATAAAGTTCTTTTATGGTACCTACATCAATGGCAATAACATACTAACAACTTTATAGGTAATCTTAATCGGTCCTATTAATAAAGAATTTACTCGATCGAATTAATAAAGAAGAACTTACCGCCCTAGGGCTTTCCAAGATACATTATTACCCTAGAGCGCTTATTGGTCACCTACAAGCCCCATTTGGGGGTAATAAGGACCTACTTACCTCACAATCGAGATGTAAAGCAGAGTAGTTAGCTCGGGTGTAAGCACCAATTGCACCCTCGAAATATATAGGCGTCCTCGCTGCGCTCGTGCGTCTAATTATCTCGGGCTGCAATTGATGCCTTACAGCCCTTAGCTACTAATCTACTATTATTGCGATCAAGGAAAGGTATACAATTACAAGGAAGAAAACCTTCATTTGCGCGTTTTTTTGTAATAGGCCTTTTACTAAGGCCGAATTTGTTTAAAATAGTTTTGGTACACCACGTTATTGGCCGCCGACCGCACTACAACAGTCAGAAGACAGAGGTTGGTTGGTTACCTTGCGCGCATCGGCGTGGTCGAGGCGGTCGTATCTGGCGGCGCGCGCGTTGGGCTTGCGCGGCGGGCGCGGCAGCGCGGAGGGCGGCGGCGGCAGGCTGGCGGCGCGGCCCTGCTGCGCGCCGCGGCCCGCGCGCTCCAGCAGCAGCGCCTCCTCGCCGCGCCCGCGCGCGCCCACGCCCACGCCCGCGCCCGCGCCCAGCCCGGGGAAGCAGCACAGCCCGCGCTGACGTGACAGAGTTACCATTTTTAGCAGGATTTGGGTTGAAATGTTTTCCCTAGCAGGTTTTTTAGCGTCATCATTAGATTTAGCAGTTTTGAGCGTTTTATGAACCAACTAAAAACTATTATGAATATTAGTATAATATAATACATACCATAATTAAGGACTGGTTATATGACTGGACCATAATTATATACGGTTGTTTTCTTGCACTAAGAATACAATATGGACAATGACTACTGAGTGCGTATTGGCATTTACCATTTAATCTTCTATCACTGGTACTGCCAGTGATAGAAGATTAAATGTTAAAAAGATTCCCCTAAACGCTGAGCGATGCCTCGCCCATGTTCAGTGCTGAATTGTCATTTAGTCAGACAGTATAGTTGTGTAGGATACCTAGTGATTACAGACTGATACAAACTGTTTTATAATGAAGCGAAATATAATCAGTGTTATGTTATAGATTGTCATTGAAGTGGGAACAAATCTGAGGCGCTGCTGCTTCCTCGCCGCGCCCGCAGCAGCACAGCCCGCGCTGACACCACACACCACACCCTCGTATTAAATACAACAGATAGAGCAACGGCTGTTTTGTTGTTTTTTCACGTCAATTAGAGCATATAGAGCTTAAGGGGACGTTCCAGTATTTAAATATTATTACGTAATATTTAAATACTTGAACGTCGACCCAAGTGACCATTTTTAACTAAAAGTCATAATTATGCTGCACGAAGTGCCGGAGGATCGCTAAAATAGCTTCGTTATTGAAAAATTTCGTCTGAGGCGGGATTTGGTACAGGAACTTTGTTATTTTTTAATAGGGCTCAAATTTCTCCAAAAAAAAAAAACAAACGAATAGGGTTGCCAACTTGGGAGATTTTAATTCCCTAAGTTTTTATTAAAATATCAACAAAACAATGTCTCGTAACGCGTTGTTTGAACCCTCCTCTCGCCCCTGTAACACGTCATAACGTTTAACAAGACTCCCCTCTCCTCTTCAAATGTTTAACTGCCTTCGTGATCTAGTGAATTAAACCAGTGGGTATTCGGGTGGTGCGGGGCTCGATGGTTACCTATTGAAACGCATAACGTTTTTCATCATAAACTAAAAATGCATAATGTTAATTGTCGTAATCGTCACTTGCCATAAGTCTTTATATCATAACTTCATAACGCACAATATTATAAGGCCGAAATATGTAAGGCGTAACCATGAAAAGGCATAATTTGAATAAACATAAGTAACAAAAGGCATAATTTATGTTTGCCATAATATTTCAAAGGCATAATTTTTCAAAGGCATAATATTCAAATGACATACATTTGAAAAGCATAACCGACAAAATCCTTCAATCCATAGGGAACTCATTCACCATAATTTCAAAAAGCAAACACTTGCTATACATAACAGATTAAATTTATTGTCTTATGTTTAAATTATTTACCATTGTTTTTTTTAAACTAATTTATTAAGAAATAGTTTAAAAATACTAAATTAAAAAGCTCTAATTTACGATTAATGTTAAGAAATCACGTAATAATATTAATATATTATATCATTTTGCATACATGCAAGCATGCATGCAGCCGGTATGCAGAATGCATGCAGGCAAGCAAGCTGGCATGCAAGCAGGCATGCAGCATGCAAGACTTCTGCCATAGCTCCGGCACTGCGGGGTTCTGGCGGTCCCTCGCATGCTAATCGTCGCAGATGTCTTTCGCTCACCACCGCAGCCTCGGCTTGATGGCCGGCTTCGCCGGCCAGCCTCAGCCGCGGCGGCTCGCTCATAGCCACCTCTGCTCCTCAGCATGCGGGCCGCCTCACCCCTCCGTGCCTTCGCGATTCTCAATAACACTCTAGGGGTAGGGCAGACTTAGGTAGGGTTGACTGAGTCGGTTTTAAATAGCACTAGTTTTTTTAATCATAAGTAATCCTCGTATGGAGAAAAATACATTCCGGATTATGTCAAAGAATATTTATGGATACTTATTTACAGTTATTCTTTATAAAACAAAACTATGTCTTTAGTGAGTTGTGCATAGCTAAATTATGTCAAACAAAATTATGGATAATAGCAGTTATGCGAAGTAAAATTATGCGTTTTAAAGTATGCTTAATAAAATTATGGCGAACCAAATTATACCTTTCAAAGATTATGATTTTTAATATTATGCCTTTCGACAAATCTGCATTATAATATTTATGCCTATTGACATGCTATGCCAAATATTATAATGCTTTTTGATTTTTATGCCATATGATGTCTGCCAATCGAAATTATGACAATTAACAGTATGCGTTTCAAAGTGTCACCGGGCTCGATTCCCATAGGGACAGAAGCTTTTCTCTCATCGGTTTGATTGCTGGTAGGGCTTCTGAGCCCGCCTGGCTAGCTACCACCGCCTTACCTAAATTTGTTGACATAAAGACAATGTTATTGGCATTGTTGTGTTCCGACATCTAGAAGTAATATACCCAGTTCCTCAGTTGTCGAGGAGTCCAGGAGAAGCTCGCTTCCACCTTCGGCCTTATCGTCACTTACCATTATAACTATGTAAAAAACCTTTTTAAAGACAAGTTTTTTTTTAAATGCGCTAAAAAGAAAAAATAAACTTATACACTAAAACTTTTACTTACTTATAACGTATTTCACATTTGACACAATTTATATGACATAAAAGCTTATCGCGAGATTTACTTGTGTGTAGTAACTTAAAAGTACTTGAAAGAGTACTTTTAAGTGCCTTCTTGTATTTACCTACAAAAGTAAATCTCGCGACAAGCTTTTATGTCATATAAATTGTGTCAAATGTGAAATACGTTATAAGTAAGTAAAAGTTTTAGTGTATATGTTTATTTTTTCTTTTTAGCGCATTTAAATAAAAGCTTGTTTTAAAAAGGTTTTTTTACATTTAATTTATTTTTTACTTGTTAGTTATCACTGGACACGTTTCTCACTCTGTTCATCTCATTCAACGTGCATTCAACGCATCATTGTTGCAAGGTCGTTTGCCGGAACGTCTATACAGAATTTCAGTTCACTCTGTTAAAAATATCTACTTCAAAATGGATTTTTTAACTTTAGAAGTACGCCATATTGGAATAATAATGATATCACTTTATTTTTCAAGTTATTCTTAGCCAGACATTTTATTTGATACCCATATTGTAGGAGTGCATTAAAAATAATTGGTCCGCCATCTTGCGTATGCCGCCATCTTAGATTTAGAATGACGTCACACAGTTAACCATGCATTGTCATCCAAACTGTGTGTGTATACAAAATTTCAGCAGTGGGGTTCCCTTGCGGGCCGCACACCGGTACCACAGTTTAACAATGTTAAGCTGTGCCGGTACTAAGATTAAGGGTTACTCCAAGCTCTAATTCAAAAACAGCTCCCTGTTTTTGAATTTGTGTCTTTTCTCCTTAAGATATTGACACTGCGAATCAAATCATTCCACGTGGTCCCGGTAAGTTGACCCATTAACGGGTTCACGGCGAATTTTTTTTTACCAAGCCGTTAAGTGATATAACGTTACTTCAGAGCAGACTAGGTGTTCGGTTTTTGTGGCTTCTAACGTTATATCTTGCATCACAGGTATTGCTAGGAGATTCTGCAACTTTGTCGTTTTTACCTTTCAGGAGAAAGAAATAATTTATTACTAGTGTTTTTTGTTATATTTATTACTAGTTTTTTTGTTATACTTATTTATTTATGATTTAGATTTTAACTTACTTTCAATCATTTCAAATTACTACTGTTATTCTTATTGACGTTTATATTTTCATTTATTGTCGTATGGTATTTATATGTATATGGTTGGAAACGTCATCTCCAACTATGGATTTAATATTAAGTCCATGGTATTTACCATTTCAGTCGCTTTAGTGTCAGTTTTATTTTCCTAACTTTAAATAATAAAGAGAATCTGGCCTACAATCCCACTTTATAGCGATCAAAACAATTGCAGCCGTAGGTATTTGTTTTTAATGCAAATTAAGTGTTACATTGTCTCCTTTATTATAAAGTTAATGATCTTAAACAAAAGAACAATACAATGTAATAAGTTGCGGCGAACTAGTGCGTAGGTACCTAGGTAGTGTGAGAAAATGCTAAATGCTTACCTGGGGGCCGATTACGGATCTCATGATTACAAATGATATCATGATGACATAAAATTTATTTGCCTTTTTACGGATCAACACTTCATAAATATGTCTTTCAAGGGTTATGGCATGATGACATTATCGAAATTATACCCTAGCAATCATATCAGTAAATGAGCATTTCTAGACATTCTAAATATTGCAAATTTATACCATGTCATGTCATAAACGATCCGTAATACGGGGGCTGAATATGGATGGGATGGTAACACAAACTGCCAAAAAAATGTATCTGCTTCATGATACTTACCTTCATTCAATAATTTTGCCTTTTGAAAATTATATGCCTATCCAGTCAAAAACTAAATCGATATAGCATTCATCAGTGATACCAACGTGCCATCAAGATAAAATTTCTTATTAGCCAGCGATTGGCATCACCTCGTAGGAGTACCTATGCGAGTTCAAACGCAGCGCAAGGCGTGTTCGATGTGGGCACAGATAATGTACAGTAATGTGGGCCGTCCGTCGCCCACGATCTCGTATTCCTCGCACATCGAATTGAAGGTGTACCTATTGTTAAAATTCGTCTTTTTTTATTGGAATAAGATGGCAAACAAGCAAAATGTTAACTGCTTTGCGGCAGAAATAGGTAAGACGAAGCTACCTAAGCAGACGACCCTGGTACAGAGTCTCCCTCCAGTATATAGGTGACTGTTACCACTTACCATCAGGTGGGCGGTTTGCTTGTTTGCCAACTTTCTGCAATAAAAAAAACGTATGGTTCCTGCGAGATTCGCAGCAAAACTGCAACCCCCACAAGAACCACAGTGTACGTTGCCAACTTGTGACTTAAGATGTAAAGTCACGGTACCCGGTAATTTTTGCTGCCGACCGGCATCACAGCATGCCCCTTGCCCGCGAACTCTTGCCAAAGGGCCTCGCGCAAAATGCACCTTGCCCACGCAGTTTAGAGAGCTGCGACACTCCGGACGACACCACCGGACACACCCTAACGGAGTGCCCGGCCTAGCGACCCCAACGCGATGCTCTTGTACTCGCGCTGGTCATAGGTAAGGGTGCGCCCGTCGCGCTGGCCAGCGTTGTATGCAAGATGCTGACCAGCGCGACGACGTGGGAGGCTGCCGCCTCCTTCTGCGAAGACGTGATCTCCCCGAAGGAGGCAGCACAACGGACGCGAAAGGAGGATCAAATACACTAAGCAGCCAGTAAGGAAATAGGCCTGGCCAACCGGCAATCGGCTGGGATATATTACGTTTTCCGACCTACTCGCCCGTCTGGAGTGCAAATATAACCCCACCATTTTTCAATATAAAAGGAAATCGTGACTGACTTATTTTATATGATTGATTGAATGTATATTGGACTGAAATTTGACACACAGTTATTATTCGATGTTGTCAGCCACTTACTTTTTTCTTTTTTTCCTCCTTTTTAGATCGTTAATATTTTACAAGTAACTTCTAATGAACTCTTTTGTTTTTATTATTTTTGGGAATTTTTCTTTTTCTTTTCCTTCTCCTTACTCTCTTTTCTTCTCTTTATTTCCTTTTTTATTTTGTATTATTGATATTAATTTTTAATGATCATACTCATTACCCTGCCCTTATCCCCCCCCTCTCTTACGTGGAGTCGGCACACTTATATTTAATTAAGATTAGATATTACAACGTAATTCTAAAAACGATTTTGTTATTTTTTCTTTATTTTTTTCTGGTTTTTCTTGTTTTTTTTCTTATTTCTTACATCGTATCGTTTAAATCACATGGCATTTCAAAAAATGTTTTTCTTTTTTTTTATTGTTAACTTAAATAATAGTAATATTTGAAGAAGCTTTTTTCTTTTTCCTTTTACATCGTCATCAGACCCGATAATTTTATAACACGATTTAAATTTGACGTGGGCATGATATAGTTTTATAGGTCTTCTGGCCTTCGTCTTTCAATTTGGTACTAGGTGCTTTTCAGACCGTCACCCACGCCTCGTGCTGCCTCTGTCCATTTCCACCCCACTATTCATCGTATCGTTGACCCCTGCTGAGCCACAAAAAAAAGCAGTGGAAAATACATTGTTTGTGTATGCCGCTGTAATGTTTAGTTTGTTGGAGTTTCTCGGCTAAGTTTCAGAGCTTGTCGCTTGCGCGTTTCAAAGATATGTGTGGCTCAGCTAGGGTAACGTTACCCCAGCTGAAGAATTCTGAAACTTGCTGACAAACTCTGGACATTATAGCGGCATACTCAAACAATCTATTTTCCATTGTTTTTTTTTTGTAGCTCATCTGGGGTCAGCCACACCTATTTATCAGGTGAGTGCTCTTAGGTATTTGTCTAATTACATAACGAGAAGCGAAACTCTATAATCGTATTTATGCCTACAGTCCACCTGCGTCGTCCACTTGGATTTATGACTACTTATTAAATTTCGTCTTCGTGAACCAGAAATTAGTCAAAAAAAGCTCTATTCAATACTCATATTGCTGATGAATTGCTATTACACTAATGTAAGTCAGGAAGTTACCGCTGGGAACTCAAAAGCGAATAAACTATGTTAATGTGATCCATTAAGGTTTATTTAAAACACGCAATTGTTTTTTCAATCCACTCGTAAATAGGGTTAGGAAAAGCTATTAAAACTACAACAAACAAAACATCTTATTTATTGTAAACATGCCATAAAAATAGTACAAGTTTTATATCTTTAAAATATACGCTTTCAAACATTCGAAAGGCTGAGTATAACGTCACTACATCGACACGTCATTACTCAATTTTACTTAGTAATTAATCAGTTAGTAAAAATGTAAAACAGGCGAAAAACGACACACAAAATAAAATTAATTCCCAAAGCTCAAAAACTAATGTAATGTCACAATGCTAAAAGTTGTAAAAGCTTATTATTTCCCTATTGTAATAGTTTAGATGCATATAATAAATTTGACACAGTAATAACTTAGATACATCACTAAAGATAACGCGTGTGACTAAAATATATCCAGTAAACTTACTCTAAAAATAAATAGAAAATATGCAATGACTAAATATTATTACAGGGTACAGAATTTCACTTTAGTGTTTATTTTACGAACGCCATATACAATGATAGCATCATAATTAACTTTGGCATATTTATGACCAATGCCCATAAAAGCTATTTGAAATACAACGGAATTTTGACAAAAGGAACATATTCTTTCCGCTTACATGTTCACAACTGCATTAAAACATTAACAATAAAATCCTTGTTTTAAAGTATATTAGTAATAACCATTTCAATAAGTAAACACCAAATGTGGTAGTAATCTTTTACAGTTTATTAAATGTATGTAATAGTATGTCTGAACAAACAAAATGTTCATACAAATATATCCATAGACTTCTTGTTTCATAGACTAGGCAAACTAGTGGAGAATAAAAGGTGCAGTAAATAATTATACCCATCAGAGATTCTTACACATTACACTTACATTAATTATTGGCACCATTATAATTAATTCTTCTAGTCCGACACAGGCACCATAAAGGCACAACGTTTGTAATTAATTTGATAGTAACGTAAAACTATATCACTGTAGGTATATATTAAATCGTTAACTACACACTGTTGCTCATTATTATTACTGTAACATAAAGAAGATTATTCAAAAACAGTGTATCGAACTGGGTTCTTAATTGTATTGACGTTACATTCTGCGAAATTATATTTTTGGCTTTTACACAAAATAATTGTTCAGATATTAAGTGAAAAATGAAACTACACTTTTCGGTTAACTCACATATTTGGTTTTCTCACATTTTAATTATTAAGCCGTAACATTTCGAACGCTTTTCAGCATTCGAGGTCAGGCGATGACTAAATGTAGAGTGTCATACCGTGACACATATTGTCACCACGTGTCTTCAAAAAATTGTAAGGCAAATATTAGTTTGTAGTTGTTACAATATCATGTTTAACTTTATTACCCTTTAGATGATATGCTGTTTTTGACCAACCCCCTACATAGTGAGGACAACACAACAATTTCAGTTAAGAAGCCGTGTTAGAGCAACTTTAAATCTATCAGTCACACACCACACAACACAAGCAACGGAGAAATCAAATATAATATGATTTGCATCAGTTTTGTACATTTACGAAGGAATGTTAGACAGAAAACGGAATAATGAATAGGAATGTCTTTTCTCTGCAGCCACAGTAATGTTGTCCATAAAACTTTCTTCAAAATATTAATGACTTATTTCTTTCGTTACAAGAAATAAAAAATATATGAAACATCCCATATCTAATATTATCAGTTATCAAATTACACAACGAATTATTTATCAGAGATTAGATATTAATGATTGTAATGAGTTACCGTACTAAATCTATTTTGTATACAATAAAATATGAATGACCTTCGTGTAAATATAGTAGGGTGTACTTTACGCGTTGACTGTGATATATCTCTGTTCGAGATAAGTCCGTCGATTGCTTACATTGTTGTATGCAATAGGTTTATACATGTTATCAGTTGCACTGTTTTGTTAAAAATATTATTAATACGTTTGAATTTGACTTTGAACGCGCGAATCTCTTATTAAAAATAATCGAAACCGTATGAAAGATTAATACAATATAAAAATATTTCAAATAGGGGTGCGGAATGCGTAACCGATATTATATATCAATATATCATCGAAAGTTTTTAATTGGGTAAAAAATGGAAAAATCGTGTCCAATAACATGTCGTACATAAAAAAAGGCTTCTTCCCTGTTATAGAATCGAGATTCGAAATAACTTCAAGTTTTCGATATTATTTTTAAAGCTACTCTGTATGCATATCATTAGAGTTGATGAAATTATAGATGATTCTAACAATATCATATTATCTTCATTCTTCGTCGTCTTCATTCTTCGAGATATATTTTCTTCGAGGAAGACGGAATAATCAAGATCGAACTTCACTTCGGGTAAGTTCGTTTGATCATTTAATTCTAATGGGATCTGGCAGTGGATACTCGCTCAATTTCGAGTCAATTTTATTCAAAATCAAAAGAATGACATTGCCTATCATCAGTCAGCTCTTGATCAAATCAAGGATTGAAGTGATAACAAATTGAGTGTGCAGCCACCGTCATATAAAAAAACAGAGAAGACATACAATTTTCATTAAATTTCAGGTATTCGTGTCCAGCTTATTTCCTGACTCATTCGACAGTCGCGCGTATAGTCATTTGTGAAACACTGACCACACTATTATCAGTATGTCATTTTAAGGTGAACGCACATATCAGCACGCGCCGTACGCGCCGCTTAATGTGAAGTCATCAATATGCGTCCTTCAATACACGGATACCTAACGCAATATTGAAATTCGGCGCGTACGGCGCGGGTCAAATGTGCGACGTTTCATATTATTTCATACAACGAATTCCAAAACGCGACGCGTACGATATTGACAAATGTGCGTTCAGCTTAATAGTTCAATCTGGTCAGTAGCCAATAGAAGTGGTGTATGTTCGTTTGGTATTCCAGTGCAGGTATAAGCGACTGTCTTGTGCCAGCCGCATCAACTGTCGGTTTGATGTGCTGTCATTGGTAAGTATTTAGTAGGCACTGCGGACTGGGCCACCACTGAGCGATATCAGGTCAATACTGTGAGTGTGTATGTGATAGTATTGTATGGTAAGTAATGAGAATTTCTCAATTTGTAGTAAGCACTGACAGGTGTATAGTTAATACTGACAGATACAAAGTCAGTACTGAAGAGGCGAGTGATCAGCAGAATGTTTTCCAGGGCAGATATCTCACCGCTCTCAGCTGCGAGTCGTTTTTAAGTTGTAAGGGGTGAGTGGTCAGTGGTGTGGGGTGTGAGGTCAGCACTGAACGGCGAGTAGTCAGCAGAAACTAGCGGTCGATCCAGACGCGATAGCCAGGTGTTAGTTACAAGTGGTGCGTGGTCAGTAAAAGGTGTCCTGGGGCAGGTAACTCACGGCAGGAACTGGCGGTCGCTCCAGCCGCGACTCAAGCGCAGCCAGCTGCTCGTCCAGCCGCAGCGAGGTGCTATCGAAACCACAACCTGGACACATTTCCACAATTAATTAACTCTTTCAAAATATGCCGTCAATATACTTAAACTACCGTGCCATACGTTAATCAATTTTATTTGTAATTTTTTTACTCTTATGTGTAGTAGCATGGAACACTCACTGTGCCTTTTGTAATATATGGAAAAGTAGCATGGACCACTCACTTTGCCCGAAACAATGTAACTGCCAGTAGCATGAAACACCCACTATGCCTGAGGCAAAGTATGGAGCAGTAGCACGGAGCACTCACTACTACCATGCAGTACGTTAATCAATTTAAATTTTCAGGTGCAGTAGCATGGAGCACTCACTGTACCAGAGGTGAAGTAGGTACTAGCCGATAGCATAGAGCTCCCACATTGCCTATGGCAATGTATGAGGCAGTAGCACTGAACACTTACTGTGCCTAGGATAACGTACGAGTCAAAAGCACGATGTACTCTCTGTGCCTCTATTAGCGTATGAGACAGTAGCACAGAGCATTGGCGTAGGTATAGGGGGGGAGGGGCTAGAATGAACTTTTCCTTTCATGTATCAGTATACACTAGGCAAATTGAAGTTTTAATTTGGACCCCCATCTAAAAGTTATACCTACGCCTATGGCACAGAGCACTCACTATGCCTGTGTTAACGTACTGGACAATAGCATGGAGCACTGACTGTGTCTGAGATAATGTATCGCTAACTGCCCCAGGTAAGCGCGGAGTACTCATTGTGCTTACGACAATGAGTGGGACAGTAGTGCGGAGCACTCACTGAGCCCGAGACACAGAATAAATAATAGTACTAAAGTACAGAAGGATCACTCTCGAAGAAAAGCCAAGTTTAGGTATGAAAATTTACCTACTCTTACGACCTTCATCTGACTGCACGGGAAATTGAAACTTATTGCATGACACGAGTGTTCTTATTCCGTTACGCGTCGCCGATCCGATACCGGTTCGGCGATAAGAGCGCAGGGTTCCCACTCACCGATATGCAGTTATCGTTACAAAAATGACCTCAATTATTACGTGCGACGCGGCCAGCGTGCGAGCCGAGCGGCAAGCTTTTGCCGCATACCGCCCGGCCGGACCCCCGGCCAAACGTACCTAAACTGCGGAGTGAAACCCCCCTGGTACGGAGCACTCACTGAGCCCGAGATAGCGTGCGGGACAGTAGAAAGCACTCACCACTGGCGGAGTCGTTGTGCGGCGAGTAGTTGCGGCGGGCGAGGTGGCGGTACCGCGCCGGCCCCACGCCCACGCCCACGCCCTCCGTACTCGAGAACGACGCACCGGACGACAGGCCCACTGCGTGAACGACGTCGAGATCAGTCAGACTCATTTCTCGCAAACACGCAATCTTAACATATAAATACACTATAGTCTGATTTTTAATTCGACGGAATTCTGACATTTCAGAAGTGTTGCCAACATTGAAAAACTCTTCCTAAAAAGGGAGAGCACTTTAGCAAAGTAAAAAATGAACCTTTATGGAATTTAAGGTTTCAATTACAAAAACTAAGACTTAAAAAATTACTGATAATTTTAAAATGGTAGTTATATAGTTTAATATCATATTATTGAAGTTACAATAATTGTTAAGGAAATTATTTTTCTATTACTGAGATCCCTATTCAATAATCCATAGGTTGCCAACCTTTTTTAGAAAAACCTCTTCGTTTGTAAAACTTTTGCTTCTTCTAAGAGCCAATATAACAAGATGTCAAATCTAAAATTAAAAAACTATTTACGCCGCGTCATGCACCGCGGTCCGAGTTGAGCAAATTGAAACAACTAAAAATAGAGGGCATATAATATTACAGCTGAAAAATGGCAAAAATGCATAAACCATATTATTGAAGAAGAGGATAAAATGTGCCCTCTTAATGGTCTGCTAGATAGTTTGTGTGCTTCTTTTATAATTCGAGTTGATGATGATTACGACAATGATGATATAAGTGATGAATAAATATTTTTATTTGAGAAATATGTTGATTCTGTTTGTCCATTTAGAACTTAAAAATTTACATTCTAGCTAGTGTGCATTGAGTGCACAAAACAAACACTATTTACAATGTCATTACTTCATCTAATTCTGTTTTATATTTTTTGTTATTAAATTTTTAAATAATTCTAAGCATAAAAGGTTATTTATATCTGATTTGTCTATGGATGACATCTGTCAGAATTCCGTCGAATTAAAAATCAGACTGTAGAGCAGCGCTCCTTAACCTGTGGTCCGCGGACCCCTGTGGGGTCCAGGAGTATATGTGTGGGGGTCCGCAGTCTCATCTATGAACCACTTTACTAGAAAAACAAACATGGAGACAAACTAAGTAGTAACATCAACCTAAATATTACTAATTTAGTTGAAAAAAAGCAGCACCAAACTTCACCTTACCCCAGGTGGTAAAAGCTATTACAGTTTGTTTTAATTGACAACATTTCATTTTTGCACCAAAATTCGGAAACCTTTTCGAGATTTTTGCATTATCACAATAAATGTTGTTTGGATATTTTTATATGGGTGTAAGTGACGGTGTCCCGTTTTTTTTAACAGTGAGTTCAGATCACGATTCTAAATTGAAAATCGCTGATTTTTTTTTTTGGAAAATCATAATTTTTCCGATTTCTTTTTCTAAATTTTCCGGTGTAATATAAATTAACGTTCTTACAAATCATATTCTGTAAAATAAACATTAATAATTTCATTAAACAAAATAAACTTCGCGATGTAAATCGTATTACGTTTCCATCATACTGCGCACGGAATCAGCTGTTTGGGTCATCGAACGTCAGCGCACCCGGTGAGCGGAACAAATTGCATTGCAATGCGCCATACATTGCGTAGTATGAATAAAAATTGAAAAAGGAAAACTGTTTTTCTTAAAAAAATAATAACAGTGCGAACTAACTGTTTAAAGAAATGGGACACCATCACTTACTCCCGGTATAATAATTTTAGAGTTATTACGAAAAAACTTCCGTTTACGAGGTGTTGGACTGAAAACCTGTTATAGGCCTATCCTTAAAAAACTAGCATTTAAATACCAACATTCAAAATGTTTAAATTTGAAACAGCCGAAATACACTAGATTTCCTTCTAAACGCACTAATTTCCAATTTTATACAAGCATATAAATACCTATATACTTAAATTTTTCTGCAAAAGACGAAAAGATACAAATTGCAAAACAATTAAAATGCATAAATATTAAGCATTCAAAACTAAATGATCATTGGGATAAACGACTTTTCTATGAATAAAAAATACTGCATCTAGAGCAATCGGTTGATTGTTCAAAATGAAGGAGCATATTTTCCTTACCAATTATGAAATTATTTAATGACTTGCGCAGTAGAGTTGCCTCACGATGTTTTTCGGCGTCGGACAAATGTACATATGAAATTCAAAAACGAAAAACACATTTAAACATGGCAGTCTCGAGTCTCGAGCCCCGGACCTACCGATTGGAAGGCAAGTGCCGAGTCGACAGCGCCACCGACGCTCTTATTACACCATTACTTACATAGAAGAAAAACAAATAGTTACCGAGTTCTTCCCTGCTGGAGTTGTTCCTAAGCGAGGCGCCGCTGTCGTAGGCGGCGCTAGTGTGCTTCTGAAGCACCTTGATCATGGCGTCCCTCTCAGCCACCTTAGATTCGAGCTCTTTCGCTCTGCGAACGATGTCAAAGCGAAACAACGTAATTGTTTGTTTATGGAATTATTATTATCATCAATTTGAAGAGAATTTGATATTTGACAAATAGTTAGACTTCTAATTGTAAACTAGGGGGGCTACCGCCTAACTCATAGCGATCACTCGCTATCGCTTTCGTGACATTAGAACAATTGTTCTAATGTCACGTTAATGATAGCGAGTGATCGCTTTGAGTTAGGCGGTACGGCCGCAGGCTGAAACAACAGCCTTGATTCGAATTTAGAAGTTTTTTCCCGGTTTGCCTCAGAGTAGTTGGCAAAAAGTGTAATTGCTATTCACGAGGTGACTCAATCCCCGCCTCAGGCCAAGATTTATTAGCGGGGTTTACACATGCAGTTCGGACCGACGGACCGATTCCGTCATAAATCCATCACCACACGAAGGGACATATTTGATAATACCTTGTTTGATTTTAGTCTTTCGTTTAGTCAAATTGAAAGAAAGAAAGAAAGAAAAGATATAAATTGCAGAACAATAATGAAAAATATCTTTGATTCACATCACAGCAATCTAAGTCGACTTTTAATAGTTATACTAGTATTGGATACTGCACAATAAAATCGTACCGTCCTTCCAAGTCAGCGACCTTTTTCTGCGCCGAGTGCAATTCGTCCATGTGTCTGATCTTCTCGTTTCGCGCCTCCGCCATCAGCCTTTCAGATTCCGCAGAAGTCTTTTCTAAGGCGGCAATTTTTGCGTCCCTGTTAAATAAACATAAGTTATAATAAGCACTTAAAAACACGAAAACCGTTAAGGTTACTTGTAACCCTTTTCAATGGATTTATAGTTGGATAAATAAATGCCTGTGAAGGTTTACACTGAAACAAGGTTTTTGACTGTCATCTATAGACGGTCGTACTACGACGGTAGTGAATACACTATCGCCAAGCTTACCATATACAAACGTATACGACTACTGTCCCACCCTATCATGCAAACATACTCGACCAATGCCCCAACATACTACACACACACACACGTCAACAATCACGGCTACACCCAATCCACACACACGTACAAAATCACTGCCACACCCCTCCTCACACACGTTGACGACTATTGCCGCACCCCTCCACACACATGTACACGATCACAGCCTCCTCTTTCACACACACGTACGAGATTACAGTCACACCCTCCATTCACTCGTATTCGACCAATTCCCCACCTCAAAACACACATCCACGACCTCTGCTACACCCCTCCACACACATGTACACGACTTTTGCCCCGCCCCTCTATACACACGTCTACAACCATTGTCCCACCCCTCCACACATAGAGATCCACGCCTACTGCCAAATCCCTCCCCACACACGCGTTCACGACCAGTGCACCATTCCTTTTTACACACGTACACTACTACTATCTCACATACACACTTCCTCAACCCTCCACATATAAAATCTACGACCACTACCGTATTTACGTACTCGAGCAAATTTAAATGGACGCACTACACAATGCGCCAGCGCTGTTCTATAGACAAAGCATTGTCGTATTTATCACTTGACTAGTCCACCATACAGATTAATAGTTCACCGGAATTGTCAAAGCTCTCACACATGTGAAGTGTAGCTATTAATATTTGCACTCACACAACCAAATCAATAATTTAAGTAGTGGGGCACGTCACCTCAGCTAACACGAGCTCTACACGACCACTGTTCATCCCACTCCTCCATACACACGCCCACGAATACCGCCCCACCACTCCCACAGCGCAGAAGATATAATAGTACTTCGTACAGAACGGCCACTCACCTCCCCGCACTCATTTCAAATACTTCACTCCACCCCGCATTTCGTTGTAGACATCCCTGACACATAAGCAAGGGCGCGCGCGATCGCTCGGGCATGGCGACACTTCACGTTCACCGAGTAGACGCGAGCGCCGGAATAGCGCTATATGGGTAAAAGAGAAGGCAGTCGCTGCACTTCTCGTGTTATTTCGATTGATAACAACGCACTCAGCCCCACTAGATTCCACGCACACATTTGCGCGTGTATAAACGTTACTTGTTTAAGTAGTAGCACACCCCGGACACTCCATACAACGTTCGCAAATCAATTACCTATTATTTATACTTAAGTAAGCAAATGACGTTTGTACACGCGCAAATGTGTGCGTGGAATCTAGTAGGGCTGAGTGCGCGGTTATCAATCGAAATGACGCGAGAAGTGCAGCGATTGCCTTCTCTTTCACCCGCATAGCGCTGTCTCTGTTATCGGCCGGCGCTCGCGTCTACTCGCCCGAGCGATCGCGCGCGCCCTTATTTATGTGTCAGTGATGTCTACAACGAAGTGCGGGGTGGGATGAGGTATTTAAAATGAGTTCGGAGCGGTGAGTGGCCGTTCTGTATGGAGTACTATTATACAGGGCGTCCCAAGACTATGGGACATGAAGGGAAAATACCTTAAATATCGTAGATAGAATATTTTGCTGAAAGAAGACTTTATGTTATTTTTAAAAGTTAGTAATACTGCAGTCAAAGATTTTCTAAAAATTACTTGCTTCGTCTGGGAATCGAACCGGCTTAAATGTGTAAAAAAAATCCCCCGTATTTTTATGATGCCAATCGAAAGAATGGACAAAAAATAATAAGTCCTAACTTAGTATCTTAAAAGAAAGGAATAACGTAAAATATTTGATTCAAATTTCAAATGCATTCTCTGTAAGCTAGACAAAAGGCAAAAAAAAAAATGTTGTTCTTAAATTTGAAAATGGAAAAATTTGAAAGAGCGTTTGTGTTTCGGATTTTTATCTGTTTAATCTTCATTCACTTGCTTGCACGCGTGTTATTGTGATAATTTATTGCGAACATGGCATATGAAGCAGGGACTGTTTACCGGTATGAATACGAGTATAACATTTATCTGTATGACGTCATTTAAATAAATTTCGGTAGTAGTTTATTTCAGTACAGAAATTATTTTTCTGTACTTAATTTTTTTTGTACTTTAATCATAATTGTACAGATATCATTTAACTCTTATTATTTAAAATACTGAAATAAAATCAAACCATAATGAGTGGGACGAGGGCGGTCCTTTACGTTAGTTCATCTTCACGTGTCTTCGTGCCTTTCACAATTTGTGTGGTTAATGACACGTATTTATTGCTTTATTGGTTTGTATATACCGACGAGTGCATAAAATTGCAATACAATTATATTTTTAAAATGGAGGAAGATAAACACCAGCGGTTAAAGGAGTGCATACGTCACGATTTTAATTGTTTAGGACAATGACGAGATATTTAGGAAAATGATAATGCTCATGAGTCTAGTTTTATACTTATAGAATACGCAGCTAAATGAAAATAAAAAGAATTTAGTATCTAGGTAATAATTTTATTTGGTTTAAAGTATCACAATGACCGTCAAAATATTAATATAAGTCGAACTTTTTAGACTTTTATAAACCTAATTGCTTTATTCAGATCTTAATAAAAGTTAATCGTGGTAGGATTGTCGTGTAGGATTGAATTTTTGTTATACATTAACAAATGTATAACAAAAAACCAGTTTACCTTGATTCTAAATAATATATATTATTATTATCATTTTATATTGAGATCTTATACAAATCATCCGTTATAACCAAAAAAACTAAACGTAGTCATTTCTTTCATTTCCATAATTAGAAAACTTACTAATTTTTTACTCAATATGATCCTCGTTTATAAAAGAATATGCAGTCATAACAACTGTGATATGATATGATCAAAATAATGGTAAACATAAGTACCGTTTTTGTGTATAGGTATATGTTATTTTTTGTAATATATTTTATCTTGTCTGCACATTCTACGCTGTTCGCATATTGCAAATAAAAATTATTTGTTATCTCAATATCCGATGCTTTCTTACTTTTTTAACCTTCTAAGTTTCTAATTGGTTTCTCTTATCAGAGCACATGTATTTGATTGTGAACTTAATGAGCCTACATTTTGATTCTGTAAATTTATTACTCTGTTAGGAAATTAAGTACCTAGATTTTGTAGTCGCTTTTTTTTTGCTTGTGTCATTTTTTTTCTTATTAACAGTTGTATTCTTCTTTGTATCTTTATATTGAATAGCTGCACTTTTTACTTTTAAATGATCCTTCTTTATTAACTAGGTTGCTATCCTAAGAATTACCCGCACCTTGCTCACTAGCAACTGCTTTTACTTTAACTGCTTTGAATGTTGATTGTTTTCCTTTTTTCGTTGTATGTTCCCCTAATAGAAAATTATCACTATTATACTTTGTTAACTACATATAACACTTAATCTTATCCCACGCTAGGCGGGGTTAGTACGCTATATTTTTTTCTCCCACTAACTTCTGTTATTCGTCATACTTACATTTACTCCTTTTACTTCATATCATTCCATCCATTTCTTCACGCATTGTATTCATTTAATCTTTGGTCTCCTACCTGCACATCCATTTACGTTCATATTCACTATCTTCATTTACATGGCATTTTTTCCTCCTCAACCCAAACCATCTTAACCACTCCCTAATCTTTTCTGTATTCGGCGCAACTTTCAAACTTCCTTTAATATCCTCATTTCGTACTTTATTTCTTGTCACCCCTATGTCCATCTTAGTATTCGCATTTCATTAACATGCACTCTTTTTTATCCTTCTTTTCCATTACTTACGTATAATAGTTACCTATCGTATAAATACATTCTAATAAATGTACTAGCTGAAGAAATTATTTATTTGTGGAATTCCCCTTTCACTTTTTGCGTTGCTCTTATATTGCGCGAGGGCTTTTTGCTGAAATTTTTTCTTCTTTCTTTTTTAATTATTTCTGTCTCTTTTTTCTTTTTCTACAGTTAGCAATTCAGGATCATTTTTTCCTCAGGACAATAACTTATTGTTCTGAGATTTTTTATTTCTGCGTACCGTCACCTTTGACATAGGTTTTCAAAATCAAATCAAAATATTCTTTATTCGAATATGACTTCATAGAAAGCTCTTTCGAATCGGTCATTTAAAATCATAATCCATTTGATACCAATTTCCAAATTCACAATTTAAACACAAGAAATAACAACAAACTTACCTTTCCGACGTACAGGCTTTAAAAACTAAATGCTTGTTTATGGGGAAATGTATAACTTTTTATAATAATATTCCATAAAGTGTTACTGATTTGCATTTCATAAGTTTAAAGCGCATGACTGTAAAAATACTCATAAATTGAGCAAAGGTTATTAATTACTTATTATAAAGTCAACGATTATTAGAATGATGCTAATGCCTGGTGTTAATTTGTAGATATTATTAGTTTTATTGTTAAGAATTGTTGTATATTAACTATTTATGTAAACAAATATTGCTGTGTGTGGTATTGATACACCCTTTTGTAAATGTTGGTACATTTCTGATGTAGCTGTTAAGTTCCTTGCGTCCATTCTTCTTATCAGCTAAAAGATGTCCTGAATGGAATGGGTATTCAGGATATCTTTGACTGTTGAATGGGTATTGAGGACTTTCTATACTAATAGTATTCCATATGACATGACACTGTGAAAATAACTAAAGTAAATCAATGTTGCCGTTTCAACATCAGTAAGTTGTCTTGTTTTTTACTGCATTTGCTGCAGAACTAAGTCTGTTTGCATAGGATTCAATATGTGGATCCCATTGCAACCTTGAATCTAGTGTAATACCCAAAAATTTGTAAAGTCGATGAATTCAACAACTTAATTATTCATTTCTACAATAGTATCCACTTTCCTTACATTTGGCAATGAGAACTTAATACATTTAGTTTTATTTGAGTTTAATGATAAATTGTTCATTGTGAACCAATGCAATACTCTAGAGAGAGTACTATTTACAACGTCAATATTTTTGTTTCCTCTGTCAATCTTAAATATTAAAGAAGTATCATCTGCAAATAGTACTGTATCGCAAAGATTATAAGTGAAATGTGGGAGGTCATTTAATGTAAATTAGGAAAAGCAATGGTCCCAATATCGATTCCTGAGGCACACCCATAATTATAGGTGCACCAGCAGACTCAGTTTTATTAATAACAACTTCATCCCAAGAATTCAATATGTGGATCCCACTGCAATCTTGAATCTAGTGTAATACCTAAATATCGATCTAATTGTAGAATCGATGAATCCGACAGTTTGATTAATCATTTCCACAATAGTATCAACTTGTGTTGGCAATGAGAATTTAATACATTTAGTTTTATTTGAGTTTAATGATAAATTGTTCATAGTGAACCAGTGCAATACTTTAGAGAGAGAGTAATATTTACAACGTGAGTATTTCCGTTTTCTCCGTCAACCTTGCTCACTAGCTGTAAGGAATAATATTAAAGAAGTATCTTCTGCAAATAGTGCTGTATCGCACACATTGTTAGTGAAATGTGGGAGGTCATTAATATAAATAAGAAGAGCAATATCGATCCTTGAGGCACGCGCATAATTATAGGTGCACCAGAAGACTCAGTTTTGTTAATATAACAACTTTCTGAACCCTATTAGACAAATAAGACTCAATAAGTCTAATTGCTTCTTCAGAGACACCATAATGCTTGAGCTTATTATAAGAGTTTGGTGACCAACGCAGTCAAAAGCCTTTGATAGGTCACAAAATATACCAATTACATCTTGTCTTGTCAATACCAGTTACACTCATTATAATATTGCCTTCCGTCAACAGTATACCGATTTGTACTAATTATTAAAATGTTATATTTGATCTTAAACAAATGCATTTACGAACTCTCATCATTATCCTCAAGATTTGTCATTACTATTCCACATAATGTCATTCTTCTCAATGCGTGTCATTATCCTGGCAGCCCAAATTCAGGACAATGACGTTAGGGAAAATGATGAAATCGCAAAAAACTTGACCTAATATGTTTTACGCAAGTGGTATTTCAAAAAAAAATTATAATGTTAAATTATGTTCACAAAACTTGCATATTTTGCAATATGAAAAAGACTTACAATAGGACAGAATGAATATACACGGTGTTTCATAATAACCAATAAATATTTTATCGTTATCTAAAACTAATTATTAAATAGTTTTTCCCGTAATGTTATTCAACCCAAAATTTTAATGTATATCATAGTATCATCATCATGTCTATGATTTACATGAACATTTGGGTTGAATGACATTACGGGAAAACATAAATGACGTTTGTAATGAAAATTTTTGGAGAATTAATTTTAAAGGCTTCTTGCAAAAAACCAACGCTTTGTATCTTCACCAAAGCATGTGTCCGACTTTGGTGCGGGGAGGTCTGTTCACCCTGCCACAAGTTTCCTCCCCCCTCTCGTCTCTAACTCAACACTAAATTGAAAACAAACATTGCGCAGGACAATGACGCGCATTTTTGGAACACGAGTTTTTTCTTTATTGACTTAGCGGGTATTGGTAATTTTATCAAAAGTATGAAGCTTGATTCAGTTATAATTACAGCACACAATAGCCAATAGCTCAAAGAATTCACCTATTTTCATATTATCTAAATATAGTAGCGCATGAGCCGTGGCGACACGTGAAAAAATTGCAATTTTATTGGTTTTATTTTAACAACTTTTTTATTATTAATTTGTTATAATCGAGGCTTAGAGGAACATTTTCGTTGATTATTTTACTATCAAAAAAAAAATCTTTTAAAAAAATATACACACATTCTCGAGAAATTTTGAAAGACATGAATTTGGGGCCTTTCAAATATTGACCCTGTTATTCTAAGTGGTGGGATATAGATTTTTGAAGTGAGAACTTCTTTAGCGGCGTTGTACACTTTTTTTGTAATGGGTAAAAAAATATTAAACTCGCGTCAGGACACGTGACCGTCAGGACACGTGACCCTGATCGAAAATTCGTAAGACCAATTAAAATTGAAATGGCCGCAGGAACTGTCGAGGTGCGGTGAGGGGTCCACGTAAGCCGGCCGAGAACAATAGCGGCTGGCAAAAGTACTGGAAGTCACACGTCACTTGAGACAGTTTTAATCAATTTATTTACTTTGTTAGGAAAAATCTAAATTGTGCTTTTATTTGATTTTGTTGTAAATATTAATTAGGTAAGTTAGTATAAATTAAATATTATTTATTTGTTATAAAATTACGTTTTTAAGTAGTATATTAATTTCTGTTTTGATCATATTTTTAATTTAATTGTAAATATTTTGATTCATTATTACTAGTTATATAATTATGTACCTACGCACAACGTTACAACAGGAAGTTGATTTTTCTGAGGGATAAACTTTTTAATGTAATATAAATTGTCATGTTTGTGTACGATAGCGCAATAAATAAATATTGTATTCTACCACATAAAAGATAGTACTTTTATTCTGATAATTAAAGCAATTCGTGCAAAATTATTCCATAACCATTCCAAAATATCCAAAACGCACAACGTTAATACTTAAGTTTTCACTTCTGCCGGCACTCCTGGAGTGCAACCCGTAATTTTATTTTTGCATTTCATCCATGTGAAATGTGAAAGCATGTAAAATCAAACACAGCCCAAGCATAGCTTCCGTTTTTAACGTCATTCATACCCATAATTTGTTCAATTTTATGCAAATAACCTAGCTAGCACCCTGACACGTAGTTTTATATAGCCACATACCTACCTAGTTAAGGTAGATAGGCCCTTACCTAGATAGGCACTTACCTACTATTAACATAGGTTACAAAGACTTTTAGAATAGGTATTCAAATCGTAAACATCGCGTTTTATTTTATTGAATACTATTAAACTTAACATAATAAATAAGGTAACTACTTGGTTAAATATTAAGACGAAGGTACTTATTTTTATTTTCATTGCACATCCTTTTATCAAACATGAAGATTCGTTGCTTGTTTTACAATATGAAAAATATCCGTGCACGGCATTTCTACGCTTCCTACCCATTGCACACAAAAATGATTGATATTGCGTTAATTAATATCCACTCTACAGTAATCGAAACATCTACGATCCCTTTATATGAGTTAGTAAACCTGTTGCAAGTTGCAATGTGCGATTTGAGCTCAGCGGCGCGGCGCGCATAGGCACATATTTTTCCTCACCCGTTGGGGCCCCTTATCCACCTGCCCCGCGGCCAGTGACGCCCGCGCGTATGATTTCAGTACAGAAATAAAATAAGGGTTAAATAAGTGTATAAATGAAGAATATCGGTACAGAAATTCGCCTTGTATAGAATTTTAGTACAGATATTTTTACTGATACTATATCAATATTTTATACTGATAAGCAGTCCCTGATATGAAGTAAGTTTTGACTTAATGGAAGCATACCTTTTGAACAATAAAGACCTTTCTCGAAGTTTGCGGTGGTATAGCGTAAAATATCCTGACAGGCAAACACCATCTCGTCGCGTTTTAAGTTTTTCAAATTCAAAAATGTTTATTCAACATAGGCCTTTACAGGCACTTATTGAGGCTTGTGATTAATTTGAAAACTTTAATTGTTCGAAGATCCTGATTTTTTGTATAATATTATTTGGACAGATGAATCTAACTTGAGTAATAACGGTATGTACAACCGCCGCAATAATCGTATTTGGTCTAAAGAAAATCCCCTACGAGTCACCAAAACGAATAACCAAGTGCGTTTTTGATTCAACTGTTGCTGCGGAATTTTAAAAAACCGGGTTTTCTTAATCAATTTTTACCAAGGAACCTTGAACACAGAAAAGTATTTAGAAATACTTCAAATTTTAAGAGACGAGATAAGAAATCTCTCCCTGGCGGAGCCACAAAGCTTAATTTTCCAACAAGCTGGAGCTTCGGCTCATAATAGTCGGAGAGCAGCAGAGCTTCTGGAGGAATGTTTTCCTACTTGGATTGGTACAAATGGACCGATCAGATGGCCGGCAAAATCACCAGATCTAACACCGTTAGATTACTTGTTATGGGGATCAGTGAAAAATTTGCTATACAAAAAGCAATACGACAACGTGGGCGAATTACAAACAGTACAATTGAGACATATCATGTCGAGTATTCACCATAATATGATAAGGAAATCTACAGTGAACTTGTTAAAAGATTGACGATTTGCATAAGAGCTTTTGAGCATTTAACTAATTAATTTACAAAAAATACTTAATTAGCTTCGGTGGTTTCAAGCATGTTTTTAATTTGATTATAATGGTTAATAAAACGTTATTCCTTTTATTTAGGATACTATGTTACCTAAGAGGACTTATTATTTTTTGTCCATTCTTTCGATTGGCATCATAAAAATACGGGCGATTTTTTTTTCACATGTAAGTCGGTTCGATTCCCAGATGAAGCAAGTAATTTTTAGAAAATCTTTGAATGCAGTATTACTAACTTTTAATAATAACATATAACAAGTCTTCTTTCATCAAAATATCCTATCAACGATATTTAAGGTACTTTCCCTTCATGACCCGTAGTCTTGGGACGCCCTGTATATGCTGTGGTAGTAGTTATTCTGCGAACGTTGTATGGAGTGTCCGGGGTGTGCCCACAGCACCACGGTCGCCTCGTCGAGCTGCCGCCGCTCCCACCTGCCGCGGCACGTACTTGGGTATGGAGGCGGCGGAGACGCGCTCGTCCCGCTCGCGCAGCTGCCGCCGCTCCCACCTGCCGCGGCACGTACTTGGGTATGGAGGCGGCGGAGATGGCGGCCTGCCGCAGCGCCGCCTCCTCGAGGTAGCGCTGCTCCCACTTGGCGCACTCGCCCTCCAGCGCCAGCAGCGCGCGCTCGTCCCGCTCGCGCCGCTGCCGCCGCTCCCACCTGCCGCGGCACGTACTTGGGTATGGAGGCGGCGGAGACGGCGGCCTGCCGCAGCGCCGCCTCCTCGAGGTAGCGCTGCTCCCACTTGGCGCACTCGCCCTCCAGCGCCAGCGCGCGCTCGTCCCGCTCGCGCAGCTGCCGCCGCTCCCACCTGCCGCGGCACGTACTTGGGTATGGAGGCGGCGGAGACGGCGGCCTGCCGCAGCGCCGCCTCCTCGAGGTAGCGCTGCTCCCACTTGGCGCACTCGCCCTCCAGCGCCAGCGCGCGCTCGTCCCGCTCGCGCAGCTGCCGCCGCTCCCACCTGCCGCGGCACGTACTTGGGTATGGAGGCGGCGGAGACGGCGGCCTGCCGCAGCGCCGCCTCCTCGAGGTAGCGCTGCTCCCACTTGGCGCACTCGCCCTCCAGCGCCAGCGCGCGCTCGTCCCGCTCGCGCAGCTGCCGCCGCTCCCACCTGCCGCGGCACGTACTTGGGTATGGAGGCGGCGGAGACGGCGGCCTGCCGCAGCGCCGCCTCCTCGAGGTAGCGCTGCTCCCACTTGGCGCACTCGCCCTCCAGCGCCAGCGCGCGCTCGTCCCGCTCGCGCAGCTGCCGCCGCTCCCACCTGCCGCGGCACGTACTTGGGTATGGAGGCGGCGGAGACGGCGGCCTGCCGCAGCGCCGCCTCCTCGAGGTAGCGCTGCTCCCACTTGGCGCACTCGCCCTCCAGCGCCAGCGCGCGCTCGTCCCGCTCGCGCAGCTGCCGCCGCAGCTCCGCCTCGCCGCCGCCCGCGCCGCCTGCGCCGCCGGACCCGCCGCAGTTGCACTCGCGCTTCCTGCCAACGAAAGGCCGCCTCGTGAAGGTGCGACTTTATTTTTTTTATTTTATTAACAATAAAAGATACAACACAGAAAATTATCAATACAACATGAAAATACATTTTTCTTGCTAGATTGCTTTCCAACACATGTATCCTAATCATGACTTACATTTTTTTAATAACAAAAGAGCTTAGCGCTAATACCTAATTAAATTACGTTAAATTCAAGTCGACAACACAGAGGGAATAATTGTTGATGCAATGATGGATTTCCAAATGTCACTGATTGAGAATCTTTCCAACACTCCATTAGGACTCCCATTAGGAAAGCGGACCGAGTGTGAAAAATCGAAACGCAAATAAAGCCGTCTGTCTCAGTGAGACAAAAAAAATATTTTACTATTTCAGATTCAAAGAATCAGAATTATTTAGATGGAATCTAACAGTTAGCCTATCGATAAAATAGTTACTTAATACGATCGTGTCGTTTGTTCAATTCAATAAGTGATGGCACAGAGATTGATTTGTTCTTAAGCAGTACTGTTTCACTGAAGCGAGCATTGGCGAGACAATTGGTTGCAAATCGACCAACCGAGTAGTGCTGATGCTGATATGTAGCAAAGCATGTTAAGTGTTCTTCGAATTTTAAAAATTTGTGTTGTTGACGTATAGTATAATACTGCTTCAATTACGAAGGCTACTGTTGCAAAATGTGGCTTCGAGGAAATTCGCCACCCACCTTATAGTCCCAACCTGGCCCCAAGTAACTACTATTTCTTCTCGAAACTTAAGGGGAAGAAGATTTTCTTCAGATGATGAAGTGACCCGTGCGGTTTACGCCCATTTTGAGGACAAAACTTCTGAGTATTTTTAAATGCTTATTAAGATATCTGAAAAGTGCTTTGAAACAGCGGGAGACGTTATCGAAAAATATAAAAAAAATTGTAAATATATGTACTTGTTTTCTTTGTTAAGCCGGAAACTTTTGGAACGCACCTCGTACCTCAAAATTCTATCTCCAGTTAACAAATCCAGAAATAGCTTACGATTACTAAGGTTAAACTACGTTTGCTGTGGTCAGTCCTGTGATGGGGTACCAAAATACAAAACATCTCGAACTCCTCCGTGTTTCGGAAGGTACGATAAACAATGGGTCTACGCCTGATCTCGCCCCGGTCGCGTTGGCTAACCGTCCCATTAGACTATGCGAGTGAAGGAACAGAGAGAGCACTTGCGTTTGCGCAGTCACTTGTGCACTATAATATCTCCCGCGCAGATGGCTACAGTCTGATTTTTAATTCGACAGAATTCTGACAGATATCATCCATAGACAAATCAAATATCAATAACCTTTTCTGCTAAGAGTTATTTAAATATTTACTAACAAGAAATATGAAACTGAATTAGATCAAGTCATGACACTGTAAATAGTGTTTGTTTTGTGAACTCAATGCACACTAGCTAGAATGTAATTTTTAAATGGTAAAACAGAGTAAAACAACATATTTCTCAAATAAAAATATTTATTAATTATCATCACATATCATCATTGTCGTCATCATCATCAACTCGGATTATAAAAGAATCACACACACTATCCAGCAGATCATTAAGAGGGCACATTTTATCCTGTTACGCGCCACACCGCCTCAGCCAATCGCAAGCCAGCCGAAGCCAGCCAATCAGAGCCAAGCACGTGCAGCCATGTGCCAGCCAGCCCAAGCCAGCCAATCAGAGCCAAGCACGTGCAGCCATGTGCCAGCCAGCCCAAGCCAGCCAATCAGAGCCAAGCCAAGCTAGCGCCTTACTACCGGAGAAACTATAAAATGCCGCGCCATCTCATATTTAGATCACTTCTCTGTTTTACTGTTTCTAAGACTGAACTCTGCCCGATTGTAAATCGAAATTAAATCAGTGTGATTCTGCAACGTCTACTTTTTATTTTATCCCGTTACATATCAGAAGTGGGATAAATATAAAAAAAAACCCTAAAACGTAGTTGCGTCGAGTGTAGGCCGCCTGGTCCGTCCGCACGAATGGGGCAAATCTCCGCATGAAGATTCATCCGAGACAACTAGTGAAAACGAAGACAAAGTTTCGCCACCAGCCTCGCCTTCAGCTCGAAAAATCCTACGTAAGCTTTTGAAATCAGAGGTACAAAAGGCCATGAGTTCCTTAAATTACGAAATACCCTCCGTCACTACAAGAAAAGAACCCCGTGCAGCCTTGCTGATCCCCGAGTTCGACCCGGATAGCGAAGAGTGTACTACTGCGACAGCATGGATAAAAAAAAAATTATCAACTTGGCGAAATTCATATGGATGGTGCGAAATCACGAAGTCGTTTCATCTGCAAGATAGATTAAGGAGGTCAGGCAAGAAGATGGTACAACCGGCTGGATGAATACGATTACTCTTGGGAAGACTGGAAGCAAATGTTGATACGTGCATTTCCCAGACATCGCAAATATAGATTCGATGACCAAATATTATCAGGACGAAGTCGCCATGTGTTTTCGGTGTAAGTTGTCAGACAGCGCAGTTGTCTCATGCATCATTCGCGGTCTACCACCACCAGCACAAGCGAATGCGAGAGCATATCATTGCGAGCGACCCGAAGAATTATACGATGGCTTCCTATGTGTGATGGATGACTACCAGCCACCGTCAATTTGGATTGGAACAAGCCCGTCAAGTAAAGATGTCGTCAGCCGACAAGGAAACAAAAAAATGTCTACCTCGTTAGCAAGAAGCAGGGCGAAGTGCTGAGCAGAGCCACCAGCCGCACTACTACACCGCCTTCGGAGGTTCAGGTTAGCCCACATTATTTTATTGCGCTACCTTTGTAGCCAAAATAATCTATTGCACACTAGCCAAGCCAATATTAGCACAATCGGGGCATCAAACATAGAGGAAATCAGTTCAGATCTATTGAATAAAAACCGATTTTAATTGCTTTACTAATCAATTTCCCTGACTATTTTGCGAGTAAAACACAAGACTTAGGATGTACAGATTTATTAAACATAAAAATAAAGTTAACAAGTGAACAGCCTATATACCGACAACCTTACAGCTTGTCGCCTTACAGGTAGATCCAAAGTGTCTGAATTGCTAGACGCAGGTATAGTTCAAGAATCTGAATCATGTTTTGCTTCTCCCGTAATTCGTAATAAAAAGAACGGCTATAGTAGACTTTGTGTTGACCCTTGCCTAATATCGATGATTAGGTCTCCAAATTAGCCGTTAAGAATTTCTTTACGAGTCTTAATTTGGCACAAAGTTACCATTAGGTCAAAATCGACCCTGCAGATAACCACAAAACAGCCTTTATAACGCCACATTGGTATTTGAATATACGCGTGTTCCGTTTGGCTTAGATAACGCACCGTCTGTTGTTATACGAATAATGAATAAGGTTGTAGATTCAATACGAAATTCCAATCATAAAAGGCGGTAGTTCAAGAACCCACAATGACTTTCCCGATAAATATGAGATTTTAGCATTCTTAGACAATTTGTTGCTACCCTCTTTTGATGTTCAGTCAGGTTTAGATATTTTACAAAAAGTTCTTCATAAATGAAGATCGGAAAATTTAAAGTGAAATGTGGAGTAAGTGTTCATTTTTATAAAACAAAATTACATACTTAGGACATGAGATATCTTCGAATGGCATTCAACCAGGTGAATCAAAATTGTTAGCAGTGTCAGTTTCCTACCCCTAGTAGTGTTCATGAAATGCGTCAATTTATAGGGCTATTTAATTGCTCGCCCTTTAACAGGTTTAACAAAGAAAAACGCAGTTATGGAAATGGGGCACTGAACAAGTCGATAGTTTTCAACAATTAAAACTGTTTGTGTACAAGGCCAATACTGGCTTTATATGACCCTGTATTACCAACTGAGATTCACACCGATGCATGCAAATCCGGTATCGCAGGTATTTTTTTTACAAAAACAAACTGATAATTCCCTTAGGCCTGTCATGTATTTCAGTAGGCAACGAGTAAAGAAGAAAGTATATACCACAGTTACGAGCTTGAAACGCTTGCCGTAGTACACATAGATTTGTGTAGGTTTAGAGTGTATTATAGTAGGGATACATGTTAAAGTGGTAACTGACTGTACTGCCGTTCGCGCCACCCTTACTAACGTGACATTATCCCACGCTATCCCACGTATTGCTAGGTGCTGGCTGTCAATACAAGATTTTGACATGAGTGTACAATATGGCCTGGGGAAAAAATTTAACACGTAGACGCGTTGAGTAGAAATCCCGTCGATGCTATTAATGTCAACCGTCTTGAAGTGTCAGACGGGTTCTATACATTCCAGTACCAGGATGACAAGTTAAGGCGTATCATTGTTCAGCTTAAAGATAGCTCAGCTGCCCCTGATATAAACAACAACTATGTGCTCTCAGATGATAGACTCTATAGGAAGACATTGTATGGTAATCGCCTCGTGGTGTCTGCATTGATCAGATAGACTAGTTCAGATGCACCACAATGATATAAGTCATGTAGGCTTTCAAAAATGTATAGATTTAATAAAGAGGGAGTAAATGGTACATTGTTCCCTATTCCGAAACCCACAGAACCCATGGTCATGGTTCATGTCGACCATATGCCCCTTTCGTAGAACAGCAAAAGGTTATCAATATATGTTGGTTATTACAGACTAGCTTCTGCCAGCGACTTCGTCTGCGTGGACTTAAATTTTGAACAATTTTTAATTTTTCCTCGGGAACTACTTAAGGAATCGGGATAAAAGGTAGCCTATGTCACGTTCTTTTCCATGTCAAAGGCTACATGCACCAAATTTCATCCAAATCCGTTCAGCCGTTTTTGAATGATTGAGTAACAAACATCCAAATATCCAAACATCCAAATATCCACACTTTCACCTTTACAATATTAGTAGGAAGTAGGATAATTTCTCTAAATTTGTTATTGCTGAGCCCACACACGGTCAATTTAGTAAAAAACAATAAGAACACTTTAAAAAATATTTAGTTTATTTGGTTACCCTCATCAACTTGTCAGTGATCATGGCAAATCTTTTACCAGCAGATATTTTAAAAAAAATTCAACTGACAAGCAATTTAAGTACATTTTGACATCTGTTGCATGTCCACGAGCCAATGGTTAAGTGGAACCGGATCTTACTGAATGCGTTACGTGCGATTGATCCTAGCCAGACTTCTAATAATTGGGCCAATAGCTTACCTGACATTATTTGGGGTGTTAATAATACTGTAAATGAAAGTACAACATAGTCGTATAGCCCTATGATTTGATGTTATGAAAGTAATAATGAATCGGTTGAAATCAGGCGTAATAATAGATCTAGTGCGCATTAAAATTAGAAAGCCATAAGATGAAGCGTAACTTCGATAAAAAAAAGGAAAACTAGTCGAATTTACAGAAAGGGAGATTTAGTTCTTTGGCGGCAAGCACCCACAAGTGTGAGCACTAAGCTTGATGATATTTACTCTGGCCCATATATCATTACTAAGGTGTGGGTAATGACATATACAGAATCCTCAGTATCAAGGGGTTCCAAGGCTACAAGGCCTTTACTAGCCTGGTTGCATCGGACTCTTGAGGCCCTATCACAGAATCACAGTACCCTATATCATACAGTGCCAGTAGCTCTGATGACCAGCTTGAAACCGAAGATCTCATTGACCTACTTGAAAGCTAACCACGTGTTTTTCCATTGCGGGAGCAATGATTGTTTCAGGACGGCCGACTGTTACGCGCCACACCGCCTCAGCCAATCGCAAGCCAGCCGAAGCCAGCCAATCAGAGCCAAGCACGTGCAGCCATGTGCCAGCCAGCCCAAGCCATCCAATCAGAGCCAAGCACGTGCAGCCATGTGCCAGCCAGCCCAAGCCAGCCAATCAGAGCCAAGCCAAGCTAGCGCCTTACTACCGGAGAAACTATAAAATGCCGCGCCATCTCATATTTAGATCACTTCTCTGTTTTACTGTTTCTAAGACGTAACTCTGCCCGATTGTAAATCGAAATTAAATCAGTGTGATTCTGCAACGTCTACTTTTTATTTTATCCCGTTACAATCCTCTTCTTTAATACGAGGGCGGGTCAAAACGTTCGCGGAATGAGGGGCATGGAGGGGGAAAGGTGACTTTTTACTACCTGCACTAGTTGTGACACTCATTAAGAGTATAAATACTATGTTTCAAAAAAAATAGGTCATAATTACCTGAGCTACACATCAATCAACAAGTCAATCCGGAAGAAAATTTGCAACATGGAGAAAATTGAGTTTCGCGCAGTCATCAAGTTCCTTACCAAACAAGGAAAACCACCCCAGACTATTTTGGAAGAGATGTCTTCTGTTTACGGGGACTTTTGCCCAGGTAAAACCATGGTTTACAAGTGGCACAACCTGTTTAAGCAAGGCAGGGATTCGATTGAAGATGATCCGAAGCCAGGGCGGCCTGTCGAGGCAACCACGGCAGAAAACGTCAAAAAACTTCAAATAAAAAATCAGACTATAGTTCTGTTGAGTTTGGCCGCCGTGACCGAATATCGGTTAGAAGGTACACATTGAAATCGGTTGTAAGAGCGAAGCTACTATACCGACTTGTTTAAAGTGAACATAATTATCTATCACATCACTGGTACAGATTTAAATTTAGGAAAAATCCGAAAGTTCCGGCAGAGCGGTAGGCAGCTGCGGGATGTGACTTGTCATACCTGAGGGTCTGCAGCTCCTTCTCCAGCTGCGCGCGTAGCTTGCGTTCGGTGTGCTCACGGCGATCGGACGCCTGCTGCAGTGAAGCGAGCGCTCGCTGCAATCCTAGCACGCGTTCCACGTACCCGCCCGCATGACGGCACTGCCGGACAAATTTCACACATTAACAACAGTGAAAAAATAGTATTGTCATATTCTCTATCTTGCTTCTTTCGTCTTACCTCGTCTGAGTTGACGATAAGTGAGGACACTTATCGTCAACTCAGACGAGGTAAGCCTGTTATTGAGTTTTAGAAATTCATGTGAAGCGCTTCCACCTTCACAGACATAGGAGGACCAAAAGTCGATTATTTACCGAAGTCTCACTTGCAATTAACACTACATAACCAAACCACGGAGCAGAAACAAAGCGGAGGTAGCCTGAGCAATGCAGTCGCATTTAACGTTTGCGTACATTATACCATTACTTCATTTTTCAAATTCATTATACCGGGTGTAACTGAACACCCCAATAACATTTAAGGGGCATATAAGTTAGATACTAAATGGACATTCGGTGCTTGTCTGAGACCTGGAACCCCAATACTTTCAGAGTTATTTGATTTTAAACTGAAAGCAAAAACTTTCAAGTGACAACCATAATCAGCTCTTAACACAAAATAAATTCAAACACAAAATGACACGTGACAGACGTGGACGTAGTATTCCTCCTACGCTTACGTAGGGTTGTCGGCCCTTAATACCAAAAAATAATTTATATTGTATGACGTGAGCGTAGTATTCCTCGTACGCTTACGTAGGGTTGTCGGCACTTATTGACAAAAAATAATTTATTTAGTTTGTATGGGAAAAAAAGTTAAGTTTGTTAGCCCTAATATTTTTCCTACAGAATCTCTACTTCTGATGGATATATACCCTTAAATGTTATTGGGGTGTTCAGTTACACCCTGTATATATTTTTTTACCTCAAATATAGACTACGCTTTATATTCTAACTGTAAAATCTTGAACAGACCAGTTTTGAACACAATCCGCTGTCTTTTTTTAGATCTCCCTAAAGAGACCTATTAGGCGTGGGCCAGATAGAAAAGGCGCGGGCGCGGCGCACCTGTGGCGCGCCATCGGCGCACCGCTTCTATCTGTTTTGTGCCCGTCCGTTTTCATACAATTAGTATGAAAGATCATTCGACAAGCTTCCAGATGGCGCGCTACGGTTGCAACGACGGGCGCGCCGGCCGTCGCACTGCTGGCGCGCAGCCGCGTACGTACGTACCTCAGTCTATAGTGAGTGATGCGGGGGACCAGACGTTTCTTGCAAAAAAAAATGCGTCAATTACGTGACGATGTTGATTTTAACATTAAATTTTGCGAAATAATTAAAGAACACCCACCACTATATGATTATAACATGTTGTTCGATCAAAATCAAACTCTTTAATGGCACCAACGTACTCACTCGCTGGCGCACCGTAGCATACAAGCGCTGTTCGCGCCACCGGGTGCGACTGATGCGCGCCGCGCCGCCTCTGTCTGGCTTGCGCCTTAGGGATCTTAACAATTATTACCAATCACTTGGCGCATTGCCAAAAATTGGGACCCAGTTTAATCTCAATGCATAAATACTTGTTGATACATAGAGTTGAATAATTATTACCTCTTCCTCGAGACGCACGACGTTCGCCTGGGCGTTGGTGAGCGCAGTATCCAGGATGTCGATATGCGTCCGCTGCTCTTGAAGCGTCGCTCGCTGCGCAGCCATCTCGATCTCTTGGCGTTCTTTAGCGCATGCCAGCTCCTTATCTACAGAGGTCACCGTCAGCTGATGAGTATCGTACGTTTCTCGTATAAAAGAGTTAATCAAATACAAACTGTAATAACATATATACGAAACAATGTTAAAGTACAAAACTCATGAAAAATTGTATCGCATCGCAATATTATAGGTTTTCGTCGTTAATAAAAGACAAAGCTTTACTACAGACAATGAGTAGCAGTAGTTAATGGCAAACGGCTTTTAATCAAGGTGTTCTCCAACTAAAAAAAATTGGATTTACTTATACACACTCAATCCTTTCGAGCAACAGGAAGTCATAATTTCTTTTGAAGTATTTAGTAAATTGAAGAGGTAAAAATAAAACAATCCATAGGTATGATATCAAGGAAGCTACATACTGGTAATTGTAACAATGCCACATACTCTGAGTTATAAGTTGAGCGATGAGCATTTCTCTGTTCTGCAGCTCTTTGCGCAACGACTCGGTATTAGTGTCGCCCTCGGCACGAACGCCTTGCGACAATAAATCCACCTGCAACACATACAATATGTATGAATGGCTTGAAAAGATTGCTGCCTAAAAGTTTTAAAAGATTTTTATGTTACATACAGACGCCAGCTCACCTGTTGAACTCCTGCAGGTGGCAGGCACCGCACGCTGGTACTGCTGCTAGCTCACCTGTTGAGCTCCTGCAGGTGGCAGGCACCGCACGCTGGTACTGCTGCTAGCTCACCTGTTGAGCTCCTGCAGGTGGCAGGCACCGCACGCTGGTACTGCTGCTAGCTCACCTGTTGAGCTCCTGCAGGTGGCAGGCACCGCACGCTGGTACTGCTGCTAGCTCACCTGTTGAGCTCCTGCAGGTGGCAGGCACCGCACGCTGGTACTGCTGCTAGCTCACCTGTTGAGCTCCTGCAGGTGGCAGGCACCGCACGCTGGTACTGCTGCTAGCTCACCTGTTGAGCTCCTGCAGGTGGCAGGCACCGCACGCTGGTACTGCTGCTAGCTCACCTGTTGAGCTCCTGCAGGTGGCAGGCACCGCACGCTGGTACTGCTGCCAGCTCACCTGTTGAGCTCCTGCAGGTGGCAGGCACCGCACGCTGGTACTGCTGCTAGCTCACCTGTTGAGCTCCTGCAGGTGGCAGGCACCGCACGCTGGTACTGCTGCTAGCTCACCTGTTGAGCTCCTGCAGGTGGCAGGCACCGCACGCTGGTACTGCTGCTAGCTCACCTGTTGAGCTCCTGCAGGTGGCAGGCACCGCACGCTGGTACTGCTGCTAGCTCACCTGTTGAGCTCCTGCAGGTGGCAGGCACCGCACGCTGGTACTGCTGCTAGCTCACCTGTTGAGCTCCTGCAGGTGGCAGGCACCGCACGCTGGTACTGCTGCTAGCTCACCTGTTGAGCTCCTGCAGGTGGCAGGCACCGCACGCTGGTACTGCTGCTAGCTCACCTGTTGAGCTCCTGCAGGTGGCAGGCACCGCACGCTGGTACTGCTGCCAGCTCACCTGTTGAGCTCCTGCAGGTGGCAGGCACCGCACGCTGGTACTGCTGCCAGCTCACCTGTTGAGCTCCTGCAGGTGGCAGGCACCGCACGCTGGTACTGCTGCCAGCTCACCTGTTGAGCTCCTGCAGGTGGCAGGCACCGCACGCTGGTACTGCTGCCAGCTCACCTGTTGAGCTCCTGCAGGTGGCAGGCACCGCACGCTGGTACTGCTGCCAGCTCACCTGTTGAGCTCCTGCAGGTGGCAGGCACCGCACGCTGGTACTGCTGCCAGCTCACCTGTTGAGCTCCTGCAGGTGGCAGGCACCGCACGCTGGTACTGCTGCCAGCTCACCTGTTGAGCTCCTGCAGGTGGCAGGCACCGCACGCTGGTACTGCTGCTAGCTCACCTGTTGAGCTCCTGCAGGTGGCAGGCACCGCACGCTGGTACTGCTGCTAGCTCACCTGTTGCTTGAGCGCGCGGTTGAGCTCCTGCAGGCGGCGGCAGTCAGCCTGCAGCCGCACTCGCGCGGCTCGCTCTAAGCGCTCGCGTCGCTCGCAGGAGCGCACTAACTCTTCGTGCGCCGTGCGAACTTTCTCCACCTCTTCTTCCAGCTGTCATACCAAATTGTGGTGGTAATTTTCGATGTATTCTATTATCACATTTACTTAAGATGCTAAGGACCAAAATACACCGAAATTAAATGTAGAAAGATTTTAGGAGAGGATGGAGGCTGTTTGATTTGGTGGCTTGGATTTTTTTGATTTTAGTTGAACTCATAAACCATAAACATTGCTGGAGGTTTAATTGAGAAACAATGTCATTTCAGACAAAAAATGCCCACTGTTGGACATAGGCCTCCTCTAAGTATCTCCACAGTGATCGATCCTGCGCTGTTTGTAGTTCACCTTGTAGAGGACCTATCAACGCAGCCTTTTTATTTTTATTGTTACGCGGCCAGCACTCGATGATCTTACTGCTCCTATGGCCGTCAGTCTTGCATCCAGTGTGCCTTGCGCATTGCCTCTTAAGGTTCGCAATTTATTGGGATATGTGTGATGACTTGTTCTTCAACGGATCTCATTATTGCTGATTCGATCACGTAGAGAAAACCAAAATTCCCTCTCAGTTGCATTTTGGGTGACCTTTAGCCTTTTGGGAGGCCCATTTTAAGTAGTCACGGCTCGGTTCCACAACTCATCATTGATATACAAGTTTACTTTTTAATTATCACAAAAAAATTGTGTGCTTGTTCAGACAAGCAAACTGAACAACTTTCACCACGGGACCAACCTTGAAATCGCAAAAAAAAAATCAGCTGTTCCATACAAATGTTCAACATTCACTGAACCTAGATGTATGGAACAGCTGATTTTTTTGCGAGACAGACCAACAAATAGTACGCACGGTACGAAGTCGAAAGGTTGGACAACCTTGGACGTCTTGGCGAGCCGCTCGCAGGCGTCGGCGAGCTGCCGCTTGAGCTGGTGGTTCTCGGCGGCGAGCGCGTCGAGCACGGCGGCGAACGCGTCGCCGGGGGCGCCCTCCGCCGCCGCCCCCTCCGCCCCCTCCACCTCGCCGTCGCCGTCGCCGTCGCCGTCGCCGCCGCTACACCACCCGCTCGACTCCGAACCACCCGGCGCCGCTCGCACCCCCACGCTACACAACCTTAAGGTTCCAGTACACGTTGGCCGAGCGCGCTCGGCGCGTGCGCTCGGCAGATTTTTGTGGTACTGTTTACACGTTGGCCGCGTTTCATTCTGCGTTGGTCGCTCGATGAAGATGGACGTTAGGGAGATCACGGCCTAACTAAACATTAATTATTTAATGTATTTAGACAAGTTACTTATCTTGCTTGTTTTATTGTTTTGGGTTCCATATAACGGATTCAATATGATAAAAGCCAATGAACCTAAATATCTCCTGATTACTCCATGACGCCATGTTCGTGAAACAATCTTTGAAACTATTACTCGTGAGCGCGACACTTCCCGAATTCGTTACTGTTCCCATATGTATTGACATCTGACAGCTGTGAAGGTGCTGTCAAAATGTATGGAAGCGGAAAGGTTTCTGATTCGGTTCTATCAAGCGTTGTAAATAGTGCGCTTACCCTCAGAAAAGTGAGCGTACGGACCGCTTTTAGCCCCTTCCACACGACATAATTTTACGTACAATTTGACTATAAGGGGAGACGATAACTTAGCATTGCATGGATTCACCGTGCGGTGCCGGGTCTATCGCGCTGCAGAAAAAAGAGCCAAGAGCAGTGCTTGGGGCTTACGACCCAGGTGCAGATTTAAGTAGCTACACAATTTGATTGACAATCAAATTGTGTCGTAAAGAGTCTAATTGCCCAATTCAAGGTCATTGAGTGGCCGAGACCGCTCGACTTGACGCGACTGAATATCTTAACAAATCGGTTTATGTGGACGCTAATTGGCTAATTTTATTCGTCAGTCATCTTGCAAGCCGCATGTTATGTGTTCCAGTACAGGCAACAAAATCGAATTAAAATTGATCATATAATTGTGTATGTATAGACGGACAATGTAACTGTAAGCCAATTCAGTCGCCCTTTCGATCGGTCATAAAATTGTGTCGAGTGGAAGGGGTTTCAGACGATAATTTAAGGCGAGTTTTCCCAGAAAATCTGGTTGTGCACGGAGACTGCTTTATTGCAAAGTAAGTAATATACTTAGTTAATAATTGCTTAGTTTCTAATTTCGCTTACGCGCTGTGACCGAACTAAAACGTTACTTTTTACATGTTTTAATCGATTTTTGGAAAAGTAGGGTACAAAATAAAAAATGTAAGGGTACAAAATAAATGGTTAAACTTTTATGTCGTTTATTATTGTATTTTCTGATTCACAGCTGTTATAAAATATTGAAAGAGATCTTTCGATTATTTTTCTATCGAATGTAATATTATTAATCATGTTTCTGTCTTTAAGAATGTTTAGATAAAATGTTCAAGAATATCATATGTGAATTTAAGAACTGTATATTTTATATATACTAGCTGTGCCAGCGAACTACGTTTCGCCGTATATTTTTTTACCCGTTTTTGCAACATTTGTCATTGATGCTCAGCTCCTATTAGTCGTAGCGTGATGTTATATAGCCTAAAGCCTTCCTCGATAAATGGACTATCCAACACAAAAATAATTTTTCAATTTGAATAAGTAGTTCCTGAGATTAGCGCGTTCAAGCAAACAAACAAACAAACTCTTCAGCTTTATAATATTAGTATAGATTTGTGCCGGTACAGTTGTTCGAAATGGGGAAAGTAGCACCTTCAGATGAACCTCTCTAATTTTTGTATTCGAAAGATTTACCGCCTCACCTAGACAAATCCGGCTGCGACCTTGAGAGGCTGAGCTTCTCCTTGCTGAGTTTCGCCTTTGACCCCTTGGTCTTAGGTTTGCGTGATTCCGTGGCGTCCCTGGGCGCGAGCGGCGCTCTGGGCGACGGCGGCGTCGGCACGCGCGGGCTCGGCGACTTCGCCACCTCCTTCGCCAAGTGCTTGAGCACAGACGACTGATTAAGATAGTCATCGGGAATCTCTGTTATTTCCTAAAAAGACAAATCAATATTACCACACTGCTTTAGAGAACACGCTTCAACTAAATTTGAATCTCTTCAATGTTTATATTTCAAGGTTGTATTATAATAATATTTTATAAAACATAAAAATCGACTTCAAACACACTAAAAAGTGGAAAAAATGATATAAGAATAGAAATACACACTACATCACATTTTTATATCGAAGTCGGTGCCAAGCGATGATCTCCTGGATAGTCTTACAAAATGTAAGAAACAACTAATGTAGTTAGTTAAATTTTGGCATGATGCATGTTGGACTTGCCTATAAAATTTTAGTTTCCCCCGATTTGCTTGAGATACCATCACCAGATCCTGACTTGGTAACAATGACATCATCTGAGGTACTGTCACCAAGTTGTAGATATTTACACTTTTGAATATGAGATGAATTTTGAAAAGCGATTCGCAATTTACGGAATTATTGAATAACAAACAAAAAATAAATTGAGAACCTCCTCGCTTTGTGAAGTCGGTTATTAATAAAATATTCCAAAGCATTCCACGACCGCACATGCATGTTTTTTATTATATTTTATGGCTTTCACCATTAGTTGCAATCAGAGTTTTATGGCAAAATGAAAAACTTGCACATGGATGTTGGGTTGCGTTTTGTATTGTATATGGCATCGTAAACGTTTTAAGCTGTACATATTTAAAAAAATGAATTTACTTGTATATTTTAAATGGCCATGCATTTGAAATTATCACAATAGTGTTATATAGTAATGGACATCTTACTGACTGGACATATTATAACACATTAATCTAATAAATTTAGTTTCTTCTTCAGTCTATCCATATATTGATTCACCTAATTTTTCACGAGGAACTTTACATCCATATGTTTAAATATGGATTAAAGTTCTCCTCTTAAACTACTTGGAAAACATTATCTTCATCAAGAACATCCTAGGCATTATTTCGACCTATATTCGTTCCACTGTTGTTGGGCACGGGCCTCCCCTAAAACGAGGAGTTGCCGACGGAAAATCTTCCGAATATTCCAAAATACATACCTACTTCCATCATAGCAACAAAACACATAAAAACTGTGGCATTCGGTCAATAATCAATATCACCTATCTCTAAATCATTACCTGCACTCCATGATCAGGGGGACTGGTGTATATCCTTTGGCCACCAATATCAATGTAATTCGCAGAGGCGGTAATAGTTTGTTCCTTGTGCACCTTCGGTAACGGTATACCACTGGATTTCTTGATCCCATCACCTTTCTTCAAAGTGTGATAAGGAGAAGATTGTGCAGCAGAATGCTTAACTTCGCTACTTGTTCGTTCGTGTTCACTGCAAACAAGTAGTAAATAAGAAACAGAATACCGAGATCCTGTTCTTCAGAGATTGGGAAATGCAAATACAGGCCTCTTCGACATGCCGCCAAAATTGTTATTGACTAAGAAAGACACTGCACTAAGCTCAATTATTTACCGGTGAAACTCTTGCTTAACATCAGTGTGAACACTCATAACGAAGGGGTCCAAATATATCTAATTGCAGATGAGACATGTATGTTAGTAGCTGTAAACAGTTTAGCCATAAGACCCAAGCGGTACCAATTATGCAAAACATTCTTTATACATTATGTAAATAGGCCAAAATCAATATCACCCATCATCATGGGGTACACTCGAAATTTTATTGTTTACCCCATACGACCTAAAACTGTTCATAATGGTTTGTCAGATGCGAATGCAAGGAGAAAAATAGGAGTTTCGGAGATTCATGTGTATGTTGATAAATAAAAATAACATCATCAATATATTATGTGATAAAATATTTATATCTATACTAGCTTTCCGTTCGCAGCTTCGCCCGTGTCCCTTCAATTTTTACGGTCAAAACTTATATTTTTCCTGTTGAAAAATTCAAAGTGTAAGGCAGAAACCTTTTAAAAAATCGGCCAAGTGCGAGTTCGATTCGCGCACCGAAAGTTCTGTACAGACTTATCAAAACTTATCAAGTATACGTAACTACATATTTACGGATTACAGATTTTTTTACATGCATGTCATGAGTTGTATAGGGGAAAAAGGAAAGTGAAGAATTCATCAAACATTTCTAATATTAACCAGCAAAATCTTTCATACTTGCTCGTTTTTTTTTTATTTATTGCTATTATTCTAAGTAATAACAAAGGAAATACATTTAATTCCTTTGTGGTATTAGTATTCCATAATATAATAGTATCATTGGAAATCATAAAAAAAAATTGATGATTATATTGAAATGATTGTGTGATGCTTATTACAATAAAACTAGGATATTTCAATTTATGAAGTGACGTTTACTACTGAAAAAATACACTGTATTTATTTGTCGCCAGTCGCCTTGATTGTGCAGCTCAAAATCAATCAGTGTTTTATAAAAGACAGTCGGAACAGAGACTTCTACTTCACTTCGACATATAATAATTGTAGTGCTTTGCGGTGTTACATAATATGCACTCATACCAAGCAACATTCACCGCGTTACTTTGAAGCGTCGGTGAACCTACTCATCGATTTTAAGGTAAGCTAAAGTCGCCCCTGTGTTTATAATTACTTTGTGAACGGGCTTTCGAAATGTTTAATTTTTATTTGAATTATGACACATTACATGGTTATTTGGTAGGGACCACCACAATATTTAAAAATCTGGACATGCAACTTTGGAAAAAATCTAAATGAAATCGCTATTAAGAATAAAAAAATATTTCAAGTAGTAGGACCTAGTTTTATTTCGTGATAGTCAGGCAACTTACTACCGTACTCAGAAATGTCATTTAATTTTTAACTCTTCATTAAAGTCAGTCTATCTCTTTCTATTCCATATATAAAAATAGTATAAGTCCAAATAAATCCAATAAATTAAGCCCATAAATAGTATTTATGAGTGTGACTTTGTAAAAAAAACTTCTCTTCGACAAAACCTATTTTGAAACTTCCCATGGGCTAAGTGAAATAAAAATAAAATCAATTTTAATTATAATTCATAATTTCTGTATCTTTTTATTGACTTTTATGAAACTCACTAAAATCATTTCAAAAATCAATGTAGCACCATTTATATATGCTTTTATCAAATTATTTAAGGTTCCTTACAGCTTTCTGGAAAAAAACCCTAACTTCATTATTTTTGAACATTTCGATTTCATATGCATATCATTAGTGTCTATCTATACACATTTACGAAGTTCTAGTATATGCCCTATAAATAAATCAAATATATAAAATTCTCGTGTCACAGTGTTTGTTACCAAACTCCTCCGAAGGGGCTCGACCGATCCTTATGAAATTTTGTGTGTATGTTCAGTAGGTCTGAGAATAGGTCGTAAACTATTTTTTATTATGGCGAAACGTAGTTCGCCGTTATTATGGCGAAACGTAGTTCGCCGGCACAGCTAGTCTAATATATATAAAATTCTCGTGTCACAGTGTTTGTTACCAAACTCCTCCGAAAAGGCTTGACCGATCTTTATGAAATTTTTTGTGTATATTCGGTAGGTCTGAGAATAGGTCGTAAACTATTTTTTATAACGGCGAAACGTAAGTTCGCCGTTACTATGGCGAAACGTAGTTCGCCGGCACAGCTAGTATTATATAATAAGCTACAAATAAACCAGTAATTTTAAAATCATCCATCACACACTCCATAGGGGCCAGCCTAACATATTAGCAGGAGCGCGTTCAGAGCTTTGGAGTGTAGTTGTACGGTTGTTTTTTAACTTGCTCAGAGGCGTTGAACGGATTGCAGCAACCAAATCTGCTATCTCTCTCTTTAATATGAATTTTTATTTCTCTCTCTTTCTATAAGATGACATTTTAGATTATAGCCTCCAATATCATCCAATCACGTAAGAGTATATCAGTAATAAACGTCAGAGCGTTTAACAACCAACAAATTCGATGATTGTTCGCTTGTAACTCGCTCTGACACGCTAAGGTTTTGAACGGGTCGGTGGTTTCATCCGGGCGTCATGCTCGAAAGCATTGAACGGGGTTAGAGCGAAAAGTTGTACTTTGCGCGAAGGTTCTGAATGCGCTCCAGTAAGTGACCCCAGCACTAATTTTATCAAATTTCCTTCTTATAAGTCCATTCGCTTAGATAGTGTCAGTACACCCGCACATAATTGTGGTCGTTGTGGTCATCGAATATAAATAATACATATAAATAATTTTAATAAAAATTGGAGTATGTACACGTTGGCAACGTAAAATTAGACACTATTATTCGTCACTTGTAGAATCACAGTCATTACCACCTGTATTTATTATAGGAGATCCAACATCATCACGTTCCTAATTTATCTAAAATAAAATATCGATTTTTTGGTGTTGATGACCCCGTTTTAGGGTTCCGTAGTAAACATATAGTTTCGCCATGTCTGTCAGTCTGTCTATCTGTCCACGCTTTAACTCAGAGACTATTAGTACTAGAAAGCTGTAATTTGGTATGGGTATGTATATTAATCATGCCAAAAAAGTGGTGGAAGAACATCATTGAAGAAAATTTTTTTTTGGGTAGCTCTCATACAAGTAAAGTGGAAGTAAATTTTTTTTTCTCAACTAACCCATCGTGTAGGGTATTGTTGAATAGGTCTTTAAAAGATAATGTAAGGTTCAGAACACCATTTTTCGATTTAGGGATCCGTTTCTGAAATATTTGGTTTTAAAGTGCAAATTTTTGTTAGAGGTAAGTGTCCCCCCCTCTATCTGGTAAACGATTATATATGGACACGTGAAAAATAGAGTTATCGAGGAAAACTATCAGAGTTGAGAACTAAGTACCTAAAAAGTTATAGACGACTAACTTATAAAATGTACTCGGAAAAGTAAAATTTCATTGAAAATTAGTACTGAATATAAATTTACAAACCACGTGAAGTTAAGGAAATATAAAATGATTGCAGCTTTAATAATAATAATAATGCCTAATTTAATAGCAACGTATTTAGTAATCTGTGGCATCGTGTTGTGAGGTGTGAGTGTGAACTCAAAGTTGGCATTTGCAACTACGGAACCCTACACTGCGCGTGGCCCGACACGCACTTGGCCGGTTTTTTAATATTAATTCTTGGTATCCCCACCATTTTTGAAGTGTCCTTGATATGTGCAGACACATTAATTTCAACACAATACCGATGAATATTTATTATAAATTGTTTACAAGTTTCCCAAAACACCCGTCTTTTTTAGGGTTCCGTAGCCAAATGGCGAACCCTTATAGATTCGTCATGTCTGTCTGTCCGTCCGTATGTCACAGCCACTTTTCTCCGAAACTATAAGAACTACACTGTTGAAACTTGGTAAGTAGATGTATTCTGTGAACCGCATTAAGATTTTCACACAAAAATAGAAAAAAAGCAATAAATCTTGGGGTTCTACATACATAGAACTGAAACCCAAAAAATTTTTTTTTCATCAAACCCATGTACGTGTGGGGTATATGTATAGGCCTTCAAAAATTATATTGAAGTTTCTAATATCATTTTTTTTTAAACCGAATAGTTTGCGCGAGAGACACTTCCAAAATGGTGAAATGTGTGTCGTCGTGTCCCCCCCGTAACTTCTAAAATAAGCGAATGATAAAACTAAAAAAAATATATGATGTACATTACCATGTAAACTTCCACCGAAAATTGGTTTGAACGAGACCTAGTAAGTAGTTTTTTTAATGCGTCATAAATCGTACGGAACCCTTCATGGGCGAGTCCGACTCGCACTTGGCCGGTTTTTTATTGTTGGTTCAGATGAAGTTTCATCTTAGGGCATTTCACTGTCCTTCCAAGTAGGAAAAAACATTTTCGGTATACGTAACAGAGTCAACAAACACAACCTGGCGCTTCGATGAAAATTGCCATATTCACTAGCGGGTGTGCGCCCCACGCGACATCCTTTGTTTTCCTTTTATAAAAGCCGCCAAATGCCTAGGCGGCGCAGTACAAACGCGACCGTATCTAAGCGAATGGACTATATGTTATATTCAGTAAGCATATTATGCAACAATATGCAGAATATAATGTCGTGGCTTCACATGGGCCTATCGTCCCGAAGCTTCATGCTATGACGCGATACACGAAGATGGGACCAGTCATATTCGGCTATCGTCGCGAATATTCGGACTTCGAATGCATTATCGGGCGTGTGGCGTTACATCAAAGGGTTTTAGCGCGCTAGCTAACTATTCGCGTTTATTGGACGAGTTCGTGCAAAATGACGAAGCCGCTAATGGGACCACAGTATATACGCGATAACTTTTTAGCGTACAAAACGTCTGAAGCTTCGGTACGAATAGATTCGGGACGATAGGCGCATATGGAGCCAAAGAGTTAGAATTCAAATGACTACCGTATTGGAGTAGGTCGAGGGGGCCACGAGTCATCTTGGTTATGTATAATAAGCGTGTTGTAAGATGATGATGACACATCTAATGAACTTCTATTGCTGTTGCCACCTCCAACAGAATCTTTGAGAGAATTCCTATTGCTGCCAGAAATACTGTCCTGAAACATAATTATAAAGTTTTATTATCATTTTATGGTATGAAGTAAATTAATAAAAATTCCAATATCCTGAAGAAAAGGATAAAGTATAGTAGACTATATTTATTTATAGTAACACTTATAGATTAATAACCATAAAATATATTGATCTCTTTTAACTTTGATAAGCCAAAACAGACTTTATTCACTGTTAATAACTATCAATCAACATCTAATAAAGAAATCTTTACAGGTTTTGTGAAAAATTGATTACAAATAAAGCAAACATATAAATTTATAAAGTTAAAAATAGAAGATAATATAATTACTTAGTTTTAAAAAATACTCATAACTTTTTAATTATAAATTATTCCTGAACATTTCCTAATGTAGACTATCCATAATATTAGAATGCATTATATGTATAATAGGTGATTTAAATTTACCTTTAAAGAATTTCTATTGTTGTTATTACTACTACTGGTCTGTGAAATATTCTCTTGTCCTTGTGGTTCAACTCGGGCTGTGTGACGCACAACATATCTTTCTTCCCTAGATAAATTCTCATTTGAAGTGGACACATCAGTTTCACTCCCTGATAAGCTTTGTGGAAATCCACCTGGCATCGTAAAAGAGTAAATATTGTAATTCAACTCGGCAATATAAATACAGCATCACATAGTATCACAGTTCCAACAATTCAAAATTTTACATATTTAGTTAAGAATGCATGTGAATTTCTGTGATTCGTCCCATGGGACGAAAGGGTCGTGGGACGAAACAGCGAATGAGTCAATTGTAATAAGCATTTGCATATCATGTATTTATAGGTCAAATTGATTTTAAAAATGAGTAAACAATTTACAATTAGTTGCCCGCACCTAAGTTGGCAAGAACCAGGGATATTATGACTAACTAGCTGTGCCCTCGAACTACGTTACGCCATATATTTTTTAGCGCTTTTACAACATTTTTCATTGATGCTCAGCTTCATTAGTCGTAGCGTGATGTTATATAGCCTATAGCCTTCCTCGATAAATGAACTATCCAACACAAAAATGAATTTTCAATTTTAATCAGTAGTTCCTGAGATTAGCGCATTCAACCAAACAAACTAGTATAGATATTGGCAAGAATGATGGACACTATGAATTATAATAATACTGAAATATTATTGGCCAGAATAGAAATAAATAACAGTGACCATTTTTGTTGCACACGAGGGTACACATGCAAGATCTCACAATCGACGTCAAAATCTTGCCAAGCTAGGTGCCGGCGACTGTACTGTGAGCGTCGGTGGCGCTGTGGACTCGGTGCTTCCCTTCCGGTCGGGAGGTCCGAGGTTCGAGACAGCCATGTACCAATGCGTTTTTTGTTTTTCGAATATCATATGTACATTTGTCTGACGCTCCTACGGTGAAGGAAAACATAGTGAGGCAACCTGCATACATCTGCGAAGAGGTTCAAAGGTGTATGTGAAGTCGACCAATCTGCACTGGGCCGCCGCCGACTGGGGCCCGAGCGCCCTAATTTGAGTAGGCTCGAGCCCCTCGGTCGGGACGAATATGAACTGTTATAATGACTATACTGTATTGCATAAGATCTGGATTGCATCATCATACACTATCTATATCTACTCATAATAAATCAGCATCGAAGAGTACATATTAAATTATCTCACTTGCTGCAGAATGTCACTGTTGCAGAAAGGTACATTTTGACAGGGATTATAATGAATATTAGTGACAGCTAAATGACTCAATTCTCAGTTCCTATTATTAGTATTAATAAACCTCCCCATAACATTAGAAGACAGGAGTAATATTTTTTTTTAATTGATAAAATCATTAACAATATATTGTGAAATACTGTATTTCATAAGATTACACTACTAGTTCCAAATTTTACCACATCCATTACAATCTTTCTTGTACTGTATCTGAGTTATTGTTGTTTATATTAATGATGATTGATATAATGAGATTTGTTAACAGAAGTTTGTTACCTTGTGGAGTTTAGGTTTTCAGGATTTCATTAATTTATTTAATTTGTTTTATTTATTTGTGAATCTAGTTTTGTATATTTAAACAAAAAGCACAGATAGCAAACTACATAACCAATTACAGGTTCACACAGGTAGAAATACAATATTAAACATGATAACATAAACTTAACAACACTATAGTTCAAAATACAGATTGAAAAGCTTGCGCCATGCAAAAGTGTGATTTACATTGAATATGTCGATGTGGACAGTCATACACAAATCATTGAAGAAACTGCCAGCTCTTAGTAAAATGAATTTTGCCTATAATTGCTTCCTGCCAAAGGAATGTAAATTGGTTTGAAATTGCGAAAGTTTCTAGTGGAAACATTTGAATTGCAATAAAGACAGAAGACGTTAGTTAGAAGCAATCTTAAAAATGTGATATTGGCTATTTTGTGGCGATTTTTAAGAGATGTCATGAAATTTCATGCATGATTCAAATTGGAATTATATCTTAAGATAAATTATAAAGCACCGTCTTTATTTTTTGTTTTACTTTATGTCATATCTTTCATATACTTAATATGCATTCTAAAAAATATAATGATATAGTCCATAATATAACAAATACATAGAATATTATTGAGCACTCCATTTAGTATTTTTGCATTGCTACTTTATAATATTTTCCATATTCCAGCATATTTACCTTCTATTTTAGAGCTGTTTAGAAATAATTAAATTTCATAAAACGAAAATATGTACATTTCAAGGTAGATTGATCGTGTTGACTGTTGATGTGATTCCTCATTGAAATTTAGGCTGGTAATTGATTTAATAGAGAAATACTGCATTGAGAAAAGATGGTGACCTTTATAAGTCATTGCTTAGGAATAAAACAATTTATGAGTTAACAGACAGATTGATAGATCAATTATAAATACATTAAGGAAGATTACTGTACTGTAAGATGTTCCTGAGTTAGTCTTGGATGTCAAGATCTGATCATTCTGAAAAAATTCTAGTTACCACCAAAACCAAAAATGCCAGACATATATTTTCATGTAGTTCAGTAAGCTCCCATTCAAGCTTTACATTTACACTACGAAAACTGCCACTATTATGAGTAGGGTTGCCAGATTTTTTTCAAGCCTATAAGGGACAAATTGTTAAATGGGCAAAAAATACGGGATTTCAGTTTTTTACCCAGGACAAAGAAGAATTATATTTAGTGACATTTTTTAAATTCTATTGTTAATATTTTCCCCAAAAATCGAGTTAGTTTTAACTATTTTTATTTCTTAAAAAGTAATTAAAACATTTTTTTTTCAAATAGGGGTACATTTATTTTATAAATCATTGGCCTGTCTCAAAACAATAATCAATAGATTTCATAATAAAAAAGTAGCACGGTACAAATACGGGACAGTCTGTCCCACCGGGACATTTCAAACTATGCTTAAAATACGGGACGTCCCGGGAAATACAGGACGTCTGGCAATGCTAATTATGAGTGACATAAGAACCAAACATAAGGTCAACGTAAGTGACATAAGGTCCAAAGGTCAAACAATAAAGCTTACTGTACATATCAGTTTTATACTTAAAAAGTATTTTACAGATATTAACATATTGGACTTCAGCTTGAACAACCCATAGGGAGACGCAGAACAATAGTGCAAACGTTTGCATGCATGCAAACAACCCATTTAAATCGTTAGCACTGCTCACAGACATAAGCACTAAGATCAATTTGAACTGAGCTTTCGTTCTGTGAGTCTGTCAAGTTGACAGTTAATGTAATTTGAAAAGAAACATTGGAGAGAGACGTATTGCACCTTCAGTATCTTTACAGAGCACTACTCTATTAATTGTAGATAATCTAATGAAAAAATAAATTTGAACAAACTAAAATAAAAATAAAACTGGTGTTAACTTTGGCATTGACAGTTCTGGAGACAGTGCATTACCTCTTTTCTGTTAGTACTGTCAGCATCAATCAGTGACGTCATCAATTACGTTATACCGCATACAAAATGCAAAAATTATAATGATGTATAATTCATGTCTATAACTGTATAGCAAATGTTGCAAATAGAAAAAAAAACATGTTTTTCCTAAAACATATAAACATCCTCTCAATCTCCTATCTATATAAAATGATTGGCAATAATATTATTTAAAATAACTACAAAACCAGCTGATGAAATGGTGTGTAACAAATCACTTTCAATGTTTAGTTTACATACATTTGTAATAGATTTATAACTCGAAATGAGGTGTAATACCAAGAGCTTTGAACATTTTGCATAACAACAAGGGTTTCTAGCTGGGCAATGATAATATGATGAAACAGTGAAAAACAAATAAAATAAAACTGACCAGATTGTTTCTGTGTTCTGTGTGTGTTGTTGGGGAAAGGCAAAAATCTTCCTGTCGGTCGCATAGAGCCCATTATTTTGTCTGACTAAAAGAACATATTCCTAAGGTATTTTCTGAGTCATCTGCAAATGTAAACATTTTATTTATACGAAGATACATTAGTAAATGAAGGGTATCAATGATATTCAATAGACATTCAGGTCATATACATTGTAAACAATAAGGATTTCATCTATTGCTATGAGATAATAAAATCATCTTATATAAATAACTCATAAAAAGCATACTCAATAAACTCACGTCGATTTTAAAATATAGCAAATAGAATTTATTTACAAAAACGAAACGCCATCGCCATACGAACAGACTTAAGATAAGATCACAGCAGATCACAGACTAATAGAGATAGATACTACGTACAGTAGCACAGACAAATAATTTGTATCTACGAAAATAAACCATGGAATTATTACTTAAACAAGAATGAGCTCTTGTTTAAAAAAGCGAGAGATAAATAACTGTACCGTTTGTTTCTTTCGTAAGTTTGTGACCACAAATTCTACAAAATAGGGATTTTTTCTTAAAAACAATAACATTTAACCTGAAAGATACTTTTGAAAATCATAATTGTAAAATACGGAGCAAAAGGAAAGGCAATGTTCTGGTTAGATAACAATTTAATGACGGTCTGACACATTGTCAACAATCTATATAATAACCGAAACTTGACATAAGGTTGAATACCAAAATACATTACACTTCCACCCTAAATAAACATAACTAAAAACAGCCTTACTCTAAACTAACTACGTAAATATTTAGTCAATTTCAAAACCAAAACGAACAGGGGGTCTACGGTCACGAACCGGGTAATTACGCCCACTATCGGGTGGTACCACTGCGACCGGACGCTGTGGCGACGGTGATGCTTCCGATGTCCTCGAACCCGTAGTGCTAGGGACCGCAAGCCATGAGTGAGGTCTATTACATGAACTACTACCGTGTGAACTACTGGTAACCCTTAATCGTTCTTTTATTTGGTCAACATGTCTGTGCAAGATAGATCTATCACCACATTCTACAGTATAGTCAGTGTCCCCTAGTCTCTCCCGTATCACCCCGCTTTGCCATTTAGGTCTCCCAGGGCGGTAATCGCGACACCAGACGGAAGCGCGCGGTTCGAAACCCCTCTCGCCGCCGCCGGTCGCCGCCTGTTGCCGGCGCTGCGCCACGCGGACGCGCTCACCTCGTTCCGGTTTCAAACAATCGAGCCTAATTCGCAGCGTCCGACCTTGCAAAATCTTGGCAGGACTCTCTCCTGTAGTAGGATGGTCCGTGTTCCTATACACTAACAAAAACCTAGTTAATGCCGTTTCTGTCTACATTTTGAACGATCGCTTTTTTAATAACCCGTTTACACGTCCGCACTGCATTTTCCGCCGCACCGTTCGATGATGGATGATAAGGGGCTGAAAAGATATGTTCGACTCCATTTTTCTTTAAAAACCAATTAAATTCTTCACTGGAAAAAGGAGGCCCATCACTCACCAACTGCTTCGGTAAACCGAAACGAGCCCACATATCTCTCAATATAGTTATAACACTCCTAGCCGATGTGTTCTGTGTTTTATGGATCCATTTAGAACAAGCGTCGACGGCTACCATATAGGTATGCCCCGCGAGCGGACCTAGGAAGTCTACGTGCAACCGCGACCAAGGACGGTCCGGCCAGGGCCAGGAGCGCGGCGCGTGCGCGGGCGGCGCGTCGGCCAGCTGCGCACACACGCCGCACGCGCGGCACACCGCCTCCACCGCCTCGTCCACGCCCGGCCACCACACGTAGCTTCGCGCTATTTGCTTCGTTCTAACGATGCCCATGTGCGAATCGTGTAACTCCTTAAGCACTTTGTCGACACAAGCGTTAGGAATTACAACTCTGTGGCCCCATAATAAGCACCCTAATTCTTCGTAGAGTTCCGAACGTCTGTTAAAGTACGGTTGTAACTCACGAATCGGAACCCCGGTAGGAGGCCATCCGTCCCTTATGTAACTTAACACTCTACTTAATATTGGATCCTTAGCGGTCTCCGCTTTTAAAATTTTATAATCCAATAATAATGCTTCAGACGCGAAATGCAAATATGTTTGTTCCGGCAATCCGACGCTTTCTTTATCGTTTTCCTCTTTGTATGCACATATCATGCGAGACAAAGCATCCGCCACATTGTCCGCCGACCTCACATATTCGATTTCAAAGTCATATGCCGATAATATTATCGCCCACCTTTGCAAACGACTGGCCGTCATATTTGGCACCCCTTGATTTGGACTAAATATACTAACCAACGGTTTGTGGTCCGTACGTAGCGTAAACTTTCGGCCGTATAAATATTGATGAAATTTTTTGATTGCAAATACTATAGCGAGTGCCTCCTTGTGGATCTGGCTGTACTGGCGCTCGGGTGCGGTGAGCGCGCGCGACGCGAACATGACGGGCCGCTCGCCGCCGCCGCCGCCGCCGCCGCCGCCCCCGACGCCGCCGCGCTGTGCCAGCACGGCGCCCACCCCGTGCGCGCTCGCATCGCACGTCACCACTAGCTCGGCCTCCGGCGAATAGTGACTCAATACCGTGCTCCTTGCCAATAACTGTTTCGTATCTTTAAACGCTTTTCCCTGTTCTAACCCCCAAGCCCAAGGAATATCCTTTCTAAGTAGTTTATACAATAAATGTAAATAGTTACTAATATTTTTTATAAATCGACTATAAAAATTCACCATACCTAAGAACGACCTTAATTCTGTAATATCTTTGGGTTCCGACATGTTCAATATAGCCTTGACCTTGTCCGTATCGGGGCTTATTCCGTCTTGGCCGATGACAAAACCCAAATATGTTACCTTCTGAACAAAAAATTCACATTTTTGCCTTTTAATTTTTAAACCAAACTTCTCCAACCGAGACAGTACTTCATTTAGTACTTCCAAATGTTTTTCCCTTGTATCCGTAGCAATCAAAACGTCATCTAAAAATGTTACGATATTGGGTATACCTTTCAAGGTTTCGGTCATTAACCTTTGAAAAATACCGGAACTTGAAGAGAGGCCATATACCAATCGGTTATACCTAAACAATCCCCTATGGGTATTGATTACGGTAAAGACTTTTGTGTCATCAAGTTCGACCTGATTATATGCCTGTGACAGATCTATCTTACTAAAACATTTACTGTCTCCAATTTTCGCTAATAAGTCGTCTATTTTTGGCAACGGATACTTATCCACTAATAAAACTCGATTAAGGGTAACCTTATAGTCGGCACACAAGCGTAGTGATCCGTCCGGCTTGTTGACAATGACGAGCGGTGTGGCCCAGTCGGACGCGTCCACGGGCTCGATGACGCCGGCGCGCAGCATAGCGTCCAGCTCCGCGTCCACGCGCTCGCGCAACGCGTACGGCAGCGGCCGCGCGCGGCAGAATACCGGCACGGCGCCTTCGCGCACCCGCAATGTCGCCTTACCCCCAGTGAAACGTCCGAGACCCCCGTCGAATAGCTTAGCAAATCTGGAATATATATACATTTCGTTTTGATTCGAACGTTGATTTGAACCTGACACATATAATTTATTTACATGAAATTTAGCAATTTCAATTTCTAATTCGGAAAGCCACTGTCTCCCCATCAAATTAGTTGTGCCTTTATCTAGCACATACAGATCGAGTTGCCTCTTACAATTTTTGTAACACACTTCTGTTTCTAAATATCCTAATGGTCTTATCTTACTGCCGTCGTAGAATGAAATCGTTAAATCACATTGGCGCATAGGTAAATCGTTAAAATATTCATTATACGTACGTTTATTTATACATGACAACGCCGATCCAGTATCAATTTCCATAATCAATTCCTTATTATTAATAATAATAGGCATGCTAACCGGTTTGTAGTCCCGAAGAGACATAAGCATCATCGCCTCCTCCGTGGCCGCCTCCTCCTCCAAGCAGGAGTTCACTCGCTGCTGAGAAAGCTCTTCTGCCTCCTGGATATGATGTGTTATACTGGAGCGCCCACTCCTCTTTGGTCCAGCCGCTCGCCGAGCGTCCGCGCTAGTATCCTGCCGCCATCTTGCGTCATTCTCAGCAGCCGCGGATTTCCTGACAAAACACATTCTACGCAAATTCCCCATGTTCCCACATTTACTACATACATAATTAATAAATTTACACGCATTCGCCAAATGGTTTCGCCCCCCACAGGCTGCGCAGCTGATCCCTTGTTGAGAAGTAGTAGCCCGGGGTGCGAAGCGGCCCCCTCGGGCCGACTGATCAAGCATCTTCATTCCCAACACCTGCATTTCCGGCTCAACCGCAGAATGCTTCTCGACTCGGGCTGCATCCCGTTCCGCCGCCTCGAACGCACATGCTAATGTCACTGCTTTTTTATATGTGATTAGCTTAGTTTCAGCAAATAACCGCTGTCTAATTATGTCACTCCGCAAACCACATACCAGCTGATCACGTAGGTTTTCCTCCAACTGCGCTCCAAACTCACAATATCGTGATAGCCTTTTTAAATCGGTAATGTAATCGCTTACCGATTCGTTTACATCCTGCCGCCGCTGCCTAAATTGATACCTTTCTGCTAAAACTGACGGTGCCGGCTGAAGATGTTCCCTGATGAGCGAGACCGCTTCATCCAAAGTTAACGTCTGAGGCTTCCTTGGACTTGAAAGTGTAGACAGCAGCTCGTACGCAGCTTCACCCATAGCTGCGATTAAAGTCGGAAGTTTGACCTCGTCTTTGACAGCATTGACCAGAAAGTAGCTTTCTAACCGCTCCACATACGCAGTCCAATTCCCGGACTTTATATCGAATTCCCGGATTTGCCCGATCGACATATTTATATATTCCTGCACGCACTGAACACCCAATATTTTTTTTATGGTAACAGAATCCGAAATTATCCTCGTCGCCACTGTAAAATACGGAGCAAAAGGAAAGGCAATGTTCTGGTTAGATAACAATTTAATGACGGTCTGACACATTGTCAACAATCTATATAATAACCGAAACTTGACATAAGGTTGAATACCAAAATACATTACAATAATATGCGTAATAATCACGATGGTTAAGGAAGAGATCGCTTTTAGCGACAAGGTCGCCCTTTGTACAATTAGTGTTAAGTGTATTATTTATACGTTGACTTTAAGCTGGTTGGTGTTGTACAACAAAGAAATATTATATTCTATTATTTCAAAATGGGTTGCGCAAAAGAATTTTATATCTGCTTTTCAATACAAGATAGGTTTTATTAATATAATAATTATTTAAAAAATAATGAATGTCAATGATTGTCTCTCAATAGATTGTCTTTCCAATCGGTATATTATGTTGAACCTACGGCCACATAACAGATAAATGAAATAAATGAAATTTATTCATACAAAAAGCATAACTATACATTAAATAAACAATCCCCCATACTAGGCTGTACCTTTTTTTTTACAAGAGAGAAAATACAGTCTTTACGGTATTCGACAAGGGAATTGAGCTGACTAGGCCACCCCTTGGATATGCAGGACTCGGGTAGAAGACCCACTACCGGCTAAAAACTCTCTAGATACTTATACCTCCGTGGAGACACAATCGGGATCGGCGTTGGCCATTCCCCGATTGTGCCCCCTGGAGGGTGGCCTGGTGCCAGGGCTTACCTCTACGGAGGGGGTCGACAAGTATCTTGAGAAATTCGACCCCCCCAGACGGCCAAGCTAGGGGTGAAAAGTATCTCTCGGCCGGTTGTCATCCGGCCGAGCCATTTCAACCGCCAGCTTGCTAGGGGAGCTGGCGCGCGTTGAGGAACGCACGCCTCCTCCTCCCCAACCGCCTGCGCCGGAGTGGTGCGGCGAGAGGGTCATCCTCTCGCGCTCGCTCCGCAGCCTCCTTCTGCGAGATAACGTCCTCGCAGAAGGAGGCGACAGCCTCCCACGCCGTCGCGCTGGTCAGCATCTCCCGTGCGACGCTGGCCAGCGCGACGGGCGTACCCCTACCTAGGCCCAGCGCGAGGGCTAATGCATCGCGCTGGGGTCGCCAGGCCGGGCACTCCGAGAGGGTGTGCCCGGCCGTGTCGTCGGGAGCGCCGCAATGGTGACACTGCGGCGTCTGCTCCCTCCGTGCGACATGATGCAGATAATGTCCGAAGCACCCGTGCCCGGTCATCATCTGCACCATCCGGTAGGTGTACTAGGCTGTACCTGTCCCATGAGGGAAATACACGATTTTCAAATGAAATTACTAGCGGCTAGTAGGCTTACATGAAGTGAAAAATTAATAAGATACCACATTTTAAATCCAATCCAATACTAATTAGGCATGCAAAGTATTACAAAATTGAGTTTATTGTGTGTGTACATATGTGTGTGTGTATATGTGCGCGTGTGTGTGTGTGTGTTTATAATTAATCATTTACTATTTTAAAATCTTAATCAAAACTCATCGTAGGTCCATTCAATCAACATTTGAGAAACAAGCTTTTTAGTTTCACATGCAGAACACAGCTTAAAGTTACAGATGCTAGCGAGTTTATTGTAAATAAATGGAAAGAGAAAAATTCCGAACCGCCGTGAAAAGGAAGTAGACACAGAACGACTTGGCACTTTGAAAACGCGTTTCTGTAACATGTCATCATAAGAATTTCGTGCCCGTAATACAGATTTATGAACAAAAACAGCAACCCTCAAGAAATACAGTCTTCTAACACTAAGAACTTTCGCTACCTTAAAAAGATCATTCGTAGAGTACCTAATAGGGTTCTTCAAAGCAATTTTAAGAACACGTCTCTGAGCTCTTTCAAGAGGAAGCAGGGCGGAAGATGTACAGCCTCCCCAGGCCAAAATACAGTAATTTATAAGTGGTTGGCATAAAGCTAAGTAGATCATAATTAAAATTTCAATATCTAAGATATCTCGAAGGTTTTTCATTACGTTCATTAGTTCTCTAACTCTTTTTGTAGTTTCATCAATGTGCACCTTAAATGTTTTTATTTTTTTTATTTTTTTATTTATTTATTTAATATTATTAACACTAACGACATTTACATTACAATAAGAAAAACGATGATACCCGCAATAGTGTATAACACTGTGTCGCGTGCATCAACGCCCTCCTCCGAAACAGTAGCAATCAATCAATCAAGAAAATTTTAAAATAATTACAATAATACTTAAATAACAAAAGCAAAAAGTGATTAGACTATCAGAATATATGAATATGTAGGTATGTGTGTATGTGTGTGTGTGTGTGTGTGTGTGTGTGTGTATGCGTGAGTGTGTGTGTGTGCGTGGGTGTGTGAGTATGCGTTTATGATATAATTTTTAGCAGGTCTTCAGTCTCATCATATGACAGTGATAGCAGCCATTGGATACATTTTGTTTTGCATTTAAATGTAACTTATCATCCAGGAATATTCCGAGATATTTTATGTTATCGCTCGCACAACGGAAGCGCTTCGAAGTGACGTCACATCCGGCAGACCTGCGTGTGTTATCGTTCGCTCTCCACAACAACGTTTCAAGTGACGTCACAACCGGCTCAGTATTTAAGGCGACGAATGCGTGTACAAGACTCAGTGTGCTTTCGATCGCCGTACGGTATAGGGGTTTTCTTTTAGTGCTAGGCAGTCGCAGTTATTCTTGTGAATCATTTATATCTTACAGATAGTTTCACTGTGCAATTCATTTGTTTATCTTGTTAATTAGTCAGTATCGACTGTTGTGATTAAATGTAATAACTCGTAGAGGGTTGTGTGTGTCTATTGAAGCCTTTTGCCTACTAAACGTGTCGCTTACTTACATTTAGTGATTCAGTGCGTATGATCTGGTCACAACTACAGCAGAAATTATGCGTCTGATCAGGGCAGCAGACAGAATGAATTTTGATGTTACTTATTGCTAGAGGAGCAGAAGCAGCTGTCTTGTGAAAACATAAAATTTTTGTCTTAGTGGCGTTTAAGGTCAACAGATTTTTACTAAGCCACATAGACATTTGTGCCATTCCGACTTCAGCCACTTGCTTGACTTCAGACCAAGTTTCTCCGTGAAAAGTAAAGGCGGTGTCATCAGCATAGCAAAATATGTTTGCATTAAGAAGGGGAATGGAAGCTATGTCGTTAATATACAGCAGAAAGAGAGTGGGGCCCAGAATACTTCCTTGGGGAACTCCGTACAAAACTGACTTGAAAGTACTATGTTGGTTGGAGATTTTAATGCATTGTTGTCTGTTCGATAAGTAGCTTGAAAACCAACTCAGTACGTTGCCTCTAATGCCGTAAGCCTCCAGTTTCTTTATGTGAATCGGGATTGATATCGAGTCAAACGCTTTGGCCAGATCCAAAAAGACATCGATGCATTTCCTACTGTTATCAAGATGGGCCACCACAGTATCAATGAGCAGAGTGACAGCATCCTCTGTAGATCTACCTTTTCGGAAACCGAACTGTTGGTTTATAAAAACATTGTTGGTTTCCAAAAAACTAACGAGCCTTCTATTTATGATACGTTCTAGTAATTTTGAAATGCTACTAAGAAGTGAAATGGGGCGATAGTTACTCGGATCATCCTTGGAACCTCCCTTGTGTATGGGAACCACAGCGGCTTGTTTCCAAACTTTAGGAAATGTACCGGATTCAATACTTCGATTGAAAATATTTGCTAGTGGGTCTGCTATTATATGCGCAATCTTTTTAAGAGTTTTGTTTTCCAGATTATCGAGACCTGGGGAGCTTTCTAACTTCAAACTTTTAATTATATCAATAATTTCTTGAGGATCCGTAAGTGATACATAAAAAGAGTTGGAAGTCGATTTTTTAATTACTACCTTGCCAGCGAGAGTTTCATCTGTTTCTTTAAGTTTTGATAAAATCTTAGCTGAGAGAGTTTTCCCAACCGTCGAAAAGTATTCATTACATGTGTTTAAAGATTCTTCAAGGGATCCTTGGATCTTGGCGATATCCTCCAAAACATTAATAGATTTTTTTTCTGTGGTCTGTGAGAAATTCGATTTACCGATTTCCGTAATTTCTAAGGATCACTTTTATTAAATTTAATGTCTTTGTTATCATATTCTGATTTTAATGTTCTTAATATTTTGTTATAAAAGTTTCTGTATCTTTTGTATATAATGTTTTTCATTGCATTGTCAGGGTGTCTTCTTGCATCCAAATGAAGTTTGTCCCTGTGTTTTGAACAGCGTATTAATCCTGGCGTCATCCAAGGCTGAATATTGAATTTAGCATGACTAACACGAGTTAGGGACGAATGCTTAGAAACCATACTCGTGAGTGTAAATGAAAACGTCGAAACAGCCTCATCAAGGCGGGGGCTGTCGAGAATCTGAGACCAGTTGGTTTGTTCTAGTTCAGATATGAGAGATTCGTAGTGAACTTTTAATTTGACTCTATTTTTAACTTTTCTTTCAGAGTTCATCGATTCCGACATCACACCCAGCATAATAAGGTTGTGGTCAGTCAAATCTACAGGGCATATAACAGATTTCGCTTGTTTCGTTAACGATTTGAATATGTGATCAATACAAGATAAATTGTGTGTAGGAGAGTTTATCGCAGAGGCCAGACCGCATTCAGCCAAAAGGGTAAGATAGGCTGATGTGTTCTGTTCACAGGCCGCAGATCCAAGAATGTTTATATTTGTATCTCCCACTACCTTTAGGCAATTTGTGCGGTTAGCATAGTAACTTTTCCAAGGAAGAAATAAAATTTGCAGAGTTCGTAAAAGAGGGGGACCTATAAATACCTAATAGGGTAAAAACTCTGGGTACATCGATTCTTAGCACATTGGCGTCTTCAAAGTCAGGTTCCACAACGTTTGCAGCGTTGTGGAACCTGACGACACCCCCCGATCTATTTATATACTTAGTTGTGCTGTAGGATTGGTATCCATCTATACTTTTTATGATTGACGATTCGTTTATCCAACATTCGGTAAGGACAATCACATTGAAAGAAATATTCAGCCTTGAGAGAATTAGTAAAAAGTTTTCAAAATTACGTTGCATACTTCGGATATTTACATGAAGAACTTTAATGCTATATCTGTTAATTATTTCTCCACACTCCTCAGGATAGGTTATATTATGGCATTAAATATTAAGAGAGTTAGCGATGTCATTTATTAGATCTATAGTATTCATGATTATAAGAGATGTTAATTAAAGTACTTATTTTTATCATTTGTAACAAGAATGCCAAAATTACGCTTGTGGTATTTACATTTAACGCGGAGTTTATAATAAGAATCAATCTTGATGAGTTATTAAAGCATTGATACAGCAAAAAATATATCCTGTGCGTTGATGTTACTTTAAGTGTGATGAATATATCAATGATATGAATATAGTAATACTGATGTCTAGTATTAATTTTATGTAGTGATGTGGGATAATATGAAGGTGTAGATGTGTATTTGTGTGCATACATATGTATTATATTATTAGGCTTATTTCTAATCAGTGTAAAAAAATAACGTGCGTATACAAGAAATAACAACGTGATTATTAAAATTACGATACTTCTTACTAAGTAACCACACCTATGCAATAGTCATTTCCGACTCCTTCTTGCGCTGTTCTTGTAGTTCTGATTGTTTTTGTAGATCTTCAAAGGACCGTATTTGAATTCGTGGGCTCCCTTCACGCCCTTCACTTTTTCTAATATATACCACACCATTTCGCACCCAGCAAAACCTGTAATCATGGTCACGTATTCGACAGTCACGAAAAAGTCGGCGGGTCTTGTTAGTCAGACGTTTATTAACATAAACGTTCCTTTGAATCCCTGAACCCACTATTTCTTTGCTATCCAGTGACCGGCGCATTTTGGCTTCTTTGAGGAACTGATCTCTTTTAGTTTTTCTGGTGAAAGAGACGACTAGTGGTCGTGGGAGGCTATTTGAATCCATCGATTCCTTCACAATGGGTAGATAATCAAATATGTCAACTTGTCAAAAATGAGTCAACACTAAAATCTCTCTGTGATATTTAAATACATACCTAGTAAAAGAATGAGTAATATTTTATGAAGAAAAGAATTAAAAACTTCAGTGTGAGTCGAATTGTTTCAACAATATTTAAAACTTTTGTGGTTTCGCCAATATCTTGAACAGAATGTTAATGCCAATTCTTTTTTCTAATAACTTAACATCGCATCGTGTAAGCTAAACAAAGAATAACTAATATGAATTAATTTTATAAAAAAATGTTAAAAATTGCGATAATATTTATGTTAGGTACATACCATGTGGTTACCCTACTACAATGACAACGAAAATTACTGACATTGACAAAGAATCGTTGTTGCAATATAACATTTTTTGAATACTACCACAAGAATATTTCCTGGACGTAAAATTATAGTGTTATAATTATTAATAAAAGGCTAACATGATAATTTAATTTATTTTATGTTATAATTTTAAAAAAAAAACAATTTAGGTATTTTGGGCGTTAAAAGTAATTAAAATAAACAATAATAAAAAATCTTCATCTACCAATAGTTGTTTCATAACTACTAAATTATAAAATATACAACAGTAGCAACACTGTGGGAAAGGGATAAAAGGTACAGTTATTGCTATCTTTCCCGGCACACTTTTGCACTTTCAAGTGCTTAGTCTTTATTCGCATAGAAATAAAGTCCAAATTTGAACAACAATATTTTGAAGAGCTCATTCCTGTTTGAGTAATAATTCCATGCTTAACAATAAATGAGGTTCCATAACGATTTTAACTATAAATGTAGCCTTGTAGACAATTAAAAAACAATATAAATGGTACCAAAATTTTTTTTCTACGATGAAAATTGACGAAATTATAACGAAAAAACAGATCGCTCCGTCAAGCGGCCGCCTGGCAGGCGTGTGACGTCACACGACACGTTCTAGGCAGACTCCGCATCCGTGCTCCCGAGTTTTCGACTAGTAGCCGCGCGCAGCGTTTCATGCGAAATTGTATTACATACCTGTATTGTTTTTTTTATGTAATAGTGGTAGTAGTATTCAAGAGGTTCAGTACAGTTTGAGCAATGAGTAATAAACTAGAAATCGGTTTTGTGTCAAGGTCAATCGGATAAACTTATTTTTGAAAATTTTATGGAATCTGGTTATCTGATTACTTACCCATTTAAAGTACACCAGTGCCGAAATCCGTGGTTGGAAACTTCAAAGGTAAGTGAATAAAGCTACATATTTTAAAATTAGAATAATAATATGTAGGTTATTGACCTCTAAAGTTATGTCACTAAGTTATAAACTAGTATTTACCTTTGAGTATTTCTTTGGTTCTTATCTATGTTTAAAACATTCAAATAGATATTTTTTGATGTAGGTAGGTATAGGTTGGTATTCTGAGCACAAAATGAGTAGGTAGGTCTATTTCGTAAACTGTACGAACGAATGAACACAGGGGCCTAATTCAGCTAATAAGTTACAGCTGAATCGAAACTAAAATGTTACCTACAGCTCTGCTAGACCCCTTTTGGGATTATAAGCGTGATTTTATGCATATATGTATGTAAACCTATCTATAAATGTTACCGTCACAAAGAATGTTTCCATTTTTCAATCTGGGCGTGCAGCTTATGGCGATGAAGCCGTAGGTTAGGTGCAAGTAAAGAGAACTGGCCACATTGTGCACTGTTAAAGCGAGAATAACGTCAGAACACAAATAGATTCACTACCTATATCATTATACGGTCTAATATTGCATGGACTCATACAACGGTTAGTCTCTCTCTACTCGTTTACTGTAGTTAGGATACAAGTCTCCCTGCCTGCCACAAAGAGAGTTTTGTTTTTTCTTTCATTGATTGTAGCACTAAATAAGAAAACATTCAACCTTACTTAAAAGAATAATAATAATAATAAACGATTTTTTGCACACAAAGATAAACAGAAATTTTTCAAAAACAACACAGATGTTCAGCACAGGCGGCCTTATCTATACTAATACTAATCTATACTAATATTATAAAGAGGAAAGATTTGATTGTTTGTTTGTTTGTATTGAATAGGCTTCGAAACTACTGAACCGATTTTGATGAAAATTGGTAAAGGGATAGTTCGAGAACTGGGGAATGACATAGGGTGATATTCCTACTGGAAAATATAAAATTCCCATGGGAAAACAAAAATAACGCGGGCGAAGTTGCAAGCGGAAAGCTAGTAATATTATAAAGAGGAAAGATTTGATTGTTGGTTTGTTTGTATTTAAATTTTTATTTTTTTAAGATTTTTAAGATTTGAAATTTATAGGAAAGAAAGAACTCACTCATGTTTCCGTCATTATTATAACATATCGAGTATCTTTCGCAAAAAAACGTACTATCTGCCTGCTTCGAGTATTGAAGTAACAGACACAAGTGCTAAAGTAAAGCTACAAGATTTGCTGGATCATACTATTGGCCGTGTTTTGATGATAAAAGGTGTCTACAGACCTTCTCAAATACGTCTCAGGTTTAGCAAATGGGGATGTGTTGGTTCATCGGGGCAAAGTGAATACAAACAGCGATAAACTTTGAGGTAATATTATATTTAACTTTATAAATTTTGAGGGAAACATGTCTCCTGAATAAACAGACCTGAATAAAAGATTCTTGTAGGTCCATGCTCTTATAGTGTAATTTAGTCAACTATCACGTCATTTAGTGATATACTTACAATATTATATCATTATTTCCTTTATAACCACCTTCATATTCTCGTAATAAGCAAACAATGAAACGGAAAAAGTAATTTTGTATGGAAAAGTAGCGATTTTTTATTTTGTATGTTTTTATGTGTAATAATAAATTAAATATAAAAAGATTCTAGTATCATTTCATAGCTTATATATTGGAGATCCTGTATGAATTTTGTATCCGTAGGTGTAGTAGAAAAAAAGTTGAAAATTTTTGAAACGCAACTCACGTTTTGATCACATAGTGCGGCGCGCGGCGGCGTCGGATAGTGTCGGCTGACGTCACAGCCTGTCCGTAGGCAGCGGTGGATTTAATAAAATCAGTTGATGCAAATTGGTTTATAACTTTATATCGGATGGACCGATTTTGGTGATTTAAAAAACATATTTATTGTGATACAATAAGGAACGTTACTATGTATGTTGTATTATGATAAGCCATACCATTACGGGACCTCATTATGGTTGTGTTAATGTTGCTAGTCTGTGCGTATCACAGATCCTCTAAGCTTCTAAGTGGTCTGTGATATGATGGAACGCGCCTCTATGTAGTCTGTGGCGACTATCTAATCCATGAAGTTATAGATAACTTCATGTATCTAATCGCTGTTAGGGCGCTCAGTCGCCGCCTTAGATAATGAATGAATTTCATTCTATATCTATGGTCGCCGCACAGCCAGGGGCGGTCGACTTTTCTATTGGCGCAATGAGACATACCTACTACACCGGATACATCGAGTGTAACCTCAAAAAACATGTTTCTAAAAATCCTAAAATGGTAGTAAATAATAACAAAAGATTCATAGATGTTAACCATATTTTCTGATGATAAACATCTTTTAAAACATAAATTTGCGTTATTTAACTAAAGTTAATATTTTAAAGTATATTTTGTTTAAAATTATCCAGAAAGACTTGAGTTTGAAGATTATTTATTAAATGGATAATGGATGTAAAGTCAATGTTAGAACTGGCAACATACATTCACAAAAAATATGGCCGAATTTATATTTCTGGCGCATGAATTATTTTCCTTTTGTTTCTCCATTGCGAATTTACGCAATAATATCGAAGTGTGCTTGCATTTGAGATAACGACTTTTCTTGATAGTGTCTTTTTGTGTTTTTACGTGAGAAATAGACTCGTTTGGAGATAGTGACTTGTTTTGATTTTTGTGTTAAACTTGAGTTCTTTTTCGTGTTGTTACTTAGATTTAATTGCTTTTCTTGAGACAGTGACTCTAAAACGTGTCAATTTGAACAATAGTTTGTCAGGGAACATGCCTGATAACCTGAAGAGAAAATGTCTCAAGTGTGGAATCTCACCACAAGATGATGCAAACATTATACTATATCGCTTTCCAAAGCCAGGAACAACAAATATTTGACGGTAAGTGTTGAAATTGACCAGTTTAAATACTTCTGACATTGCCACGTCCTTTTTTTGTTATTCAACAAGCCTTCCTCGCAGTTGTCAAACAACGATGTTGAAAACTTCTCTCAAATATCCGAGAAATTATTTTATGAAACTGTCTATCCTGGCACTTGACACTAGCAGTAATGGTTGTTATCCTCTCTAACGACCAAATGCTACAATAAAAAAAAAGACAAAACCCCGGTTAAAGCGGTAGCGGTTATGTTCACAATAAAAGAGATAAGCATACAGACTAGGCTGTATGGTTGACGCCTTTGCCTTTCCCAAATGGGATAAACAAAATTAAAAAAAAAAATAAAAGAGATAACACTTCTTTGAGTTCTATTAGCGTTACTGCAAGAACATAAAATTATAATAGTCTCTAAATTCCGTAGATTAAATATCATAATGATAAATAAACTTTCACTCATAATATTTTCTTTTTCAGATGTGAAATGTGGGCCAAGTATTGTTTTCCAAATGACAGTTGGTCATCTGTGGACTTCCAACATAAATTATATGCTGAGCAAAGAATTATAAGATTATATATACTATTGACTTTATTAATGTTGAAGAGAAGAGATTATCCAAACATGCTGTTCCAGATATGATTGGTTTTGACAAGGTGAATAAAAATTGCTTTTAATATCCTACCTGTTTATATCTGTGTTAAAATAAATATTTCTAGCATTTTATGCATTCAATGTGTGGATGCTGAGTCCTGAGAGTGGACTCCATCCTAAGACTTGTGATAGTTATATGCCGCCTGTAGAGTGCTCTTTTTGCATATTAATAATGATTATTTAGACAGTTCAGTGGTGTGACTATGGTTCATTTATTGATTGATAATGCCAAATTTTTAACATTTCAAATTGAGACAGCATACTTTATCAATAGTGCTTGCACTCCATCCAAATGTCCGAGTCTGACCACTATGGATAATGTCTGTATTACCAATTTCAATTGCTATGCAAGCTGTACTATAAACTACAACTCCTTACAATCATCATCATCATCACAGCTCATAATATATGTCCCCACTGAGGGGCTCGAGGCTACCCAAGGGTTAGGGTAGTAAGGCCTAAGTCAGCCATGCCGGCCTCGTGCGGATTGGTTGACTTCACATACACCTTTGAATTTCTTTATAGATGAATGCAGGTTGCCTCATGATGTTTTCCTTCACCATAGGAGCATCGACAAATGTACATATGAAATTCGAAAAACGAAAGATACATTGGTACATGGCAGGATCGAACTACGGACGTCCCGATAAGGACAGTGCCGAGTCCACAGCACCACCAATGCATCCATTCTCTACTCCTTACTGTACTATAAATTAAAAATTGGGAACTCCAGTTAGATATGAATAAGCCAGTTAGATATTATTTAAACAATATACAATAAAAACTTGTCTAGAAGATATCAATTAATAGAAAATTGCGGGTCTGCTGGAAGAAATTTCATTTATGAAATAAGCAGATCCTTTGTACATTGTGTCTTATGTGTTGTTTGTGCTGTCTAGTTTTATGTGTACAAAAATTGTTAAATAAATAAATAATATAGGAAAAAAATCCTTGGTTTCTAAAAATAGTTCTATTTCTTTACAGGCATTGCCAAGTGGAGTCACATTCAAGACTTTTATGACTGAGATAATGTAAATCCAAATTTCGTGTTTGCTCCATCACTGAGGAAGGATCACCTTAACCCTAATTGCAAAGAAAAGATGAAAGTTAGTCAGCTCAGGCAGCTCAGGTTTTGAGTCATTCGGTGGCTGCAGGCATGTTTGCAAAAATATCCCAAGGTAATCTTACCTACGTAATAATTTATATTGTTATATCAATTAAACTGAACCTGAAATTATAAAGATTTGATATGAATACCTAAAAATGTCTAAACTAAAATTTATAGCTCAGAGCAAAGAGCTCTGATTAAGAAAAGCCGTGGGTTCGATTCCCACCCCAGCGCCCATAGCATGAACACTGAATCACAATAATTATGATAAAACAATAAATCAATATGAATGATAAAGCACTAAACTGTTTGATCATAGTGTGTTTTGTTGATCATGCTATGGGGCAGGCCTGATTAATTTTTTCTAGTTAAGTTTAATACCTTGACATACTTAAACATTTCCTACAAAGTTCATAAAAAATTAACAAACAGCAGCTGATTTTAACTGAAAGTATTATTTATAAAAATATTTCATCCAGATGTTGGAATGTAAGATTTGTCATTGTGAGGGTGAATAATAATGCAAAATAAGGAAAACAGCTAGAAGAAATAAGTCGATTGAGTTGTAGTGTTGGACTGTCGGATAGCTCCTAGGAAAAATATTGCCTGAATTCCTAGTTTATATATTTCTATAGTTTTGACAATTTTCATTATTTACTTTTTATTACATTTTCAGGGGAACTGCCTGCAGGTGCAATTACAACGGCAGAAATTGTCGCCGTAAATAGCGACTCTGCTGTTTTGAGGAGAGGCAAACCACACTCAACAAACATAACCATGAACTCGCCGCATTTCAAACATTTTGAACTAATGAAAAATTTTTTGAGGAAGTAGAGTTTGTTGGATGCCGGAGCTCACCACCCACCACCTTCGAAAGATGGGTGGGTCTGGACTTTAAGAGGTATTTTGCAAATATTTAAAAATCTTCAAAGAAAAACAGGATTAAATATCTGTCAACCCGTCGGGTACAGCAGGATGCAGTGGAAAATTTATTTGGCTCAATCCAGGCAAATTGTGCAAATTGCAATCCTACTGCCTCACAATTTTATAGGTGGATTGAAAACATCTATAATTTCTAAACCACATAGAGTCAGGAAACTGAAACAGACATTTATTATACAATAATAAATAATTTCAAGGACATGTTTTCTACACCACACACAAGCCAACAAGTAAAACCCCTAGAAGCCCTTGATATTGTGATCAATATGCTAGCTTCAGTGGACCACACTTTTGAAGCAAGCATGACTGACTCAGCTGAAATGCAAGCTTGTGTTTATTATGTGGGTTTATTATAAAAAAAAACTGAATGTGACTTGTGGTGTGTTTGAGAAGATATTAAAGTTGACAGAAAATGTACATTCATTCATAGAATGTAAAGAGTATGTCGACATTAAGAAGAAATTAATTTATGCATCAAGAAATTTAATGAAATGTGTTGAAGATTGTGCTACTCTATGTGATAATTTCTCTTTAATGTAATCATCAATATTGGATTTAAAAACATTGTTATTAAAAAACCTCTGTGAGGATATAAATTTCACCTTTTAGAAACATTGTGAGAAATATGTCTCAATAAATGTAAAAATTATTATAAATAGTGTTTTTCACATAATTATTAAAAGGTATTGTACATTAAACAACCGAGAATATGTAGAATCTGCTTCAAAACTAGCAATAAAAAAGAAGATGAACACAATAAAACATAAATAAAACTATCATACTTTTATTTAATTTTTACCTTTACTATTCTGCGACTTCTGACGTGATTTATGGAAACTAGAAAATAATATGCAATGATTTATAATTAAAATCATTGCATATTATCTAGTTTCCATAAATTACGATTACAATAAAAAAATAATATTACAGTGCTTTTGAATTTTACCGCGTAGCGTAGATAGTGCGTGGGGCCACGGTAAGATGGCAGCACAGTCAAAATTTGTCCAACGTGTTTTTCTATGTAGTTGTCATTCTTCCCTTGGGTATATGTGTTCTGTGGTAGTGATTGGCATGCGCTCGATGTGAGCGGATTGTTGCTGTGTATCGGAAACGAAATTGGCCTCGCGTGCCAAGAAAATGTCGTCCAAAAAAGAAAAATCTGGTTTAATGAATGTTCTGGACATGTATAAAGCTATACCAAATTTATTTCTCGTCGCTAAAAATTTTAGCGTCACTGCTAATCGCTGTTTAGCACCTACACTTTCTCTAAATAATGTTGTATAATGTTTCTGAATATAATTATTATTATACTGTCACTTAATTTAAAATATGTTCAAATTGTGCAGAATTTATTCGTAAACAATTTTTGAAATTCTGGCTCTAATGAATATAAAATGTTCATATTGCATAGTTTAATTTTATTTTAATTATTTTTTATTTATTTATATCGCCTCAAATTTTTTATCTATCTATCGCATTACACAAAAACATGAGACTCATATAGGTCAGGATTGGTCTATGCATCTTCGACTTTAAATCTGTATGGCAGGGATCCTGGTGTAGAGCGTTATTTTTTCATGTTTTTTTGTTTATTTTAATAATTTCTTATTTTATTATTATTTTTTATTAATTACTTGTTTTTTATTTATAATTTTGTTTTCAGAAGAAAAAGAGTTATGTTAAGAATAAAAAGCGATTTTTAATCGAATAATTTTCAGTTAAATGCCTACCATACGAAAAAAAGTGTCACTTGCATCGTAGTTTTATAAAAGCACACAGTGATTCTCTTTTTATTTTATTTTTTCACATTTACACCCGCAGTTGCGACAAGGGCGATACCATTTTTTTCATATTTGGAGAGTGCAGAGGCTCTAGACAAAAGCCACACGCTAACTTTTCCGCAGTCGTTCTACAGAAAAAATGTATGGAAATGACATTAGCTTACGACAACCTCACGCTATTTTTTCCGCAGCTAATGTCATCTCCATACATTTTTTCTGAGGAACGACTGCGGAAAAGTTAGCGTGTGGCATTTGTCTAGGGGGTCAGGAGCCATCCTTCCAACACCACGTTCGGTTGCCTACTGAGTTAGGGAGGCGATCTAGTGCAGTGTGATCAGAACGCTCTAACTGCCCTAGCTCCCGATGCGACGCCCTAAAGCTGGACATTGACGATCAGTTTTGCGCGTCAGTTGAACTGACATCCATCCAAAATTTGATCGTGAGTGTCGAATCATCACTCCAGAGTTTTAACTGACGACGCTGCACGAAATTTCCGGGGCTACCATAAATCCAACCCGGCGCGTCGCGCCAAACTGAACGTGAGTGTGTGATCGTCATGCCAACTACACCCAGAGGCGCGTTCAGCGCCTCTGGGTGTAGTTGTCCGGTTGTTTTTTAACTCGCTCAAAGGCGTTGAACGGATTGCAGCAACCAAATCTTTTATCTCCCTCTTTGACATGATTTTTTATTTCTCTCTCTTTCTTGTAGATGACATTATAGAATATGGCCGCCAATATCGTCCAATCACGTAAGAGTATTTCAGTCATAAACGTCAGAGCGTTTTACAACCATCAAATTCGATGGTTGTTCGGTTGTAACTCGCGCCGACACTCAAAGGTCTTGAACGGCCGGTTGTTTCACCCGGTTGTCACGCTCGAAGGCATTGAACGGGGTTAGAGCGAAAAGTTGTACTTCGCGCGAAGGCTCTGAACGCGCCTCTGCTGTGTATGGTATTTTGTTGATACAATGACGGCGTCGCTGTCCTCTAGACGTGTCATAATGACAGAATTTATTGAAAAATATAAAAATTCTGAATGTTTGTGGAAAGTATCGGACAAAAATTATAAAACAAAACAGCATCGACAAAAAGCTCTAGATGAATTGCTTCCTATTTTAATTGACGTGAGTTAATTGATTTCTTTTTTTAAGTCATTCCTTCATCCATTGCTTTCTTTTTTGCTTTTAGGTAAGTATTTGGCAACAAAGAGTAACCGCAGTAAGAATTTATGTTTCTTCAGAATCAGAATCCACTTTTTTCTCGACACCAGTGTTGCCACCTTGGTGGTTTTGTCACCAGATCTGGTGGTTTTTCAAGACCTTTAGCGATATTTTTTCATCATTTAGCGTATTTATTTTTTTTAGTGGTTTTTAGCGGTATTCTGGAATGGAATCTGACAACACTTCTTCGAGAAAAAAATTTCCTACTGTTCCGAATAGACACGAAAATCTATACCTAGTTATAAGCTTAAAGTCTATGAATGCTCCCACTTTACATCACAGAACAGCAGTATCGTTTCCTGTAGGTATTGATCATTTTCTCCATAGACTTAAAATATACTGTCGTATAGATATAGACCAACTGACAGTGCGAGCGAAAATGTATATAGTCTTATCACAAGTCTTATGAAGTTCTCTAGTTCTAGAGTTTGAAAGAGACAGTGCATTTAGCTACTTTTTAACCGATTTTGAAGGACAGATCAGCCACATTGGATATTGGAATTTAGCCACATAGTATTGGAATCTGACAACACTTCTTCGAGAAAAAAATTTCCTACTGTTCCGAATAGACACGAAAATCTATACCTAGTTATAAGCTTAAAGTCTATGAATGCTCCCACTTTACATCACAGAACAGCAGTATCGTTTCCTGTAGGTATTGATCATTTTCTCCATAGACTTAAAATATACTGTCGTATAGATATAGACCAACTGACAGTGCGAGCGAAAATGTATATAGTCTTATCACAAGTCTTATGAAGTTCTCTAGTTCTAGAGTTTGAAAGAGACAGTGCATTTAGCTACTTTTTAACCGATTTTGAAGGACAGATCAGCCACATTGGATATTGGAATTTAGCCACATAGTATTGGAATCTGACAACACTTCTTCGAGAAAAAAATTTCCTACTGTTCCGAATAGACACGAAAATCTATACCTAGTTATAAGCTTAAAGTCTATGAATGCTCCCACTTTACATCACAGAACAGCAGTATCGTTTCCTGTAGGTATTGATCATTTTCTCCATAGACTTAAAATATACTGTCGTATAGATATAGACCAACTGACAGTGCGAGCGAAAATGTATATAGTCTTATCACAAGTCTTATGAAGTTCTCTAGTTCTAGAGTTTGAAAGAGACAGTGCATTTAGCTACTTTTTAACCGATTTTGAAGGACAGATCAGCCACATTGGATATTGGAATTTAGCCACATAGTATTGGAATTGACAATTCAAATATTTTGGTCTCATTTTATAATGAGCTGTCAGTACGTCTATACGCCAGTATATTCTAAGTCTATGGCTTTCTCCGGTTCCAAGGCAACGGATGATTTAAAAATGCATCGGGCTAAATGTACTGAAGTTATTAAAATGTCTTGGCACCCCATTTCGTTGATGAACTAATAAAAGATAAGCGGACAGTTTTGCTTAGCTATTGTTTAACTACATTACATACTTTATTAGTATTTTATTTAAATTAAAAAAAAGTTAGCGGAATTTGGTGGTTTTTTTCTTGTCCACATTTTAAGAAACTGGCGACATTTTAGTGTGGATCTGGCGCCCTAACATATTTCAAGGTGGCAACACTGCTCGACACAAATAGGTAGTACACGTTCTTTAAACAGCCCGGCCGGTCGAAAACTGAAGAGCCGGAGTGACGCCCGTGAATGGGCAAATCTAGTTGGCATAAAACCATTGGAGTGACGCCACAGTTTTACATCTAGACTGACGCGAAAAACTGATCGTCAATGTCCAGCTTTACACCCGATGGATCGTGAAGTCTAATCGCTGCTTAACAAAATCAAAAATTCAAAAGTTCAAATTCAAAACTTATTTTGTGAAAAAAAAAGCAACGGTTTTGGCACCACAGAGTACTATACAGGCGTTGGAATCACCCCTATAACTAGCGGGTCGTTAGTGGAGCGGCTCTGAGACAGTCTCCGCCATTTTTTTTGACGCCATTTTGCTTTTGGGTGCATGTGTGTGTGTCGTGTCGTGTCATTTCATCATAGAAGTAGAACGCACACATTTGCATTTCATTTTTCATTATTACATTGTTGGTTTGTTTAAATCTCTAATTTATCTTCAGATTTTATGTGTTTTAAGCATGTTTTTTAAGATTTTTGACACTCACTGTTCTTGATTCAATAACAGTACCTGTGTGTACGAAGGGATTCGGCAGTTTTATCGGTTTGTTTGCTTGTGATTTTCTAAACTTAATGTAGAAGATAATGTAAACTTGATGTATGGTTCACATGTGTGACAGCCTTTATTATGTGGCCAATAGTACGTGTGCGAAGTCGCTTACAGTCTGACGTTCCTTTTTTTTTCTGTCTTGACATTGACAATCTCTCTATCGAAATGTGCTTACCGAAGAAGCTGAAATATAATTTATTGTAATTATTGTAATCAATGTTCATTGTGATTATTCTGGACAATTTATACGTGCTGCTTTATTGGGAATAATAAACGAGACGTATACAGCAGTGCTACATTTTTATTTCGCTGCCCATGCCAGTATCTGACACCACTGCCTTAACAGGTTATGGGCCCAGGGACAAAGAGAATCCCCGAAAAGGAAAAGTAGATTACCTATCAGAAAGATTTGTAAAACGAATAACTGGTGGCAGGCAGCGGAATATTTGTGGCGGAGCGAAGGCGCCGGCTACATAGCACATTGCTTTGCGTTTTGGTGTGCTGATTCGACAAGATGTCGACAGCACGTGCTAGCGATAACTATGAAGAAAGGGTTACCCAGCAGCCTGTTATCAATGGAGGCCATGGCATGATTGTTGAGAAGCTTGGCGGCGTCGGCAACTACGCATCATGGAAATTTGTCATGAAAAATCTGCTGTTACTTGAAGGTTTGTGGGGCTGCGTTGAGGGCACTGACCCCGATATATCTAAAAATCAAAGAGCATTGGCACGAATATGTTTATCGCTAACTCCAATGATGTTTCAATACGTGCGGAGTGCGGCGACAGCAAAATGTGCTTGGGATAACCTCCAAAATACATTAGAGGACAAAGGGCTGTTCAGGCGAGTTGTTCTTCTTCGCAGACTTCATAGTACTCAGTTTGATAAGTTTTATTCCATGGCGGATTATGTAAATGAAATTATGTCCATAGTACATCAACTATCAGACATTGGACGCATTGTCGACGACAGTGAAATCGCCGAGGTCTTACTTATGGGTCTGCCTCAGGAGTATGATACAGTTGTGACGAATCTCGAGACTGCAAGTTTGGCTGGCACACTTACGAGTGAAGCGGTTCGCGCCCGACTTCTTCAGGAAGAATACCGCAAATCAAATATGAATACCACCACAGTAAATGGTGAGAATGGCTGTGCTTTTTATTCTAGCCGTAAACATGCTGATCATGCTGATCTAAAGAAGAAGCCACAGACAAAATGCCATTATTGTGGAAAACTTGGACATATGAAAGCTCGATGCTTTAAGCTGAAGCGAGACAAAAAGAAGGAGATTGACAAAATGGGGACTGCGACTGCGTTTTTGGCACGGAGTGTTGCTGCTGATTTTTATATTGATTCGGGAAGTTCATGTCACATGTGCAATCAGATGGACTTGATTACGAAATCAAAAGACTGCAACTACACGGTGTACACTGCAAATAATGAACAATTGAAATCAAACTGTGTTGGTGACATAACTTTGGAATGTGATAACATGGTAAATAGCCTTAAAAATGTTATGTATGTGCCTAAATTGTCTGCCAATTTGATTTCAGTCAGTAAGCTTGTTGATGATGGTCATAGTGTGCATTTTGATAGGAACGGTTGCTATATTTATGTAGATTGTAAAATCTCTGGAAACTGTATAGCCAAAGCATCTTGTGTTAATGGTATTTATAAATTAAAAGGTAGTGTGTGTGGGTCAGTCGGTAACTCGCAAAATAAGATGCACTCTTTGATCCTGCGTGATAGGCAGAATGCACCGAGTGCTACAGAGGCTGTTTCAGCATTGGAGTTGTGGCATTATCGACTTGGGCATCTCAGTTTGACAGGTATGTCTAGATTACAAAACCAAACAACTAACAAATTGTTTCAGACTGAAGATGGTGCACTGAAAAACTGCACTGCTTGCCTAGAGGGGAAGTTATCGGCCGTACCTTACCCGAAAGGTGAAGCCAAGCGTGCAAGTTCTCCACTTGAGCTCATACACTCAGATGTATGTGGTCCAATGCAAGAAACTAGCTGGGGAGGTGCGAGATACCTTGTAACATTTACAGACGACTTCACACGCAAAAGTTTTGGATACCTAATGAAATGAGAGTATTGTACGGGTTCGAGCAGTGAAGATGATGTCATGTCTTCTGCTGGCGAGGCCGTTGGAGGGGAAGCTGCGACTCATCCTGTGACCGTTGCTGTTCCACCTGGCCGCCCTACCCGATCCACTCGTAATGTACCACCACCAAGGTTTGCAGATTTTGATATGTCATCTCTTTTGGTACAACACAACAATTTCTCCTTGGATGAGCCATCAACCTATGAGGAGGCTATAAAAAGCCCGAACCATAAGCAATGGGAGGACGCGATGTTAAGTGAGTACAAGTCTCTTTTAGAGAATAATGTTTGGGAGTTAGTCGACAGACCCAGTAATGTAAATATTGTTGAATGTAAATGGGTATATAAAATTAAGCATGATGCATCTGGCAAATTTGATCGATTTAAGGCTAGATTAGTTGCCAGGGGATATTCACAGTGTGAGGGTCTCGATTATAATGACACATTTTCTCCTGTAGTACGTCACTCCACTATGCGTATTTTGTTCTCAATTGCTAATAATTTAGATTTAGATATTGACCATTTGGATGTAGCGACAGCATTCCTCCATGGTGATTTGAATGAGACTATCTATATGGAACAGCCAGTTGGTTTTTGTGAAAATAATAATAAGGTTTGCTTATTGCGAAAATGTATTTATGGTCTTAAGCAAGCGAGTAGAATGTGGAATTGTAAAATACATAACTTATTATGTGATCATGGTTTTGTACAAAGTAAATGTGAACCTTGCGTTTATATTCGCAAATCTGGGACTGATTTAGTCATCATCGCATTGTATGTAGATGACTTCTATTTATTTTATGGCCCCAATAGTTCAATTAAGAAAGATATAATTACTGTTTTACAGAATAAATTTAATATTAAGAATTTGGGTCCCCTTAAGAGTTGTTTAGGGATAAATGTATTAAGAGATAAGTCAAAGGGTTTACTAAAACTTGATCAAAGTCAGTACATAAGAAAACTGTTGACTAGGTTTGGCATGAATAATTGTAAAGCTGTATCAACACCTATGGAAGTTAATTGTAAGCTTCTAAAGTCTAGTAATGGTGAAAATTTACAAGACGAGATGTATAATTATAGGCAATTATTGGGATGCTTGATGTATCTGTCTGTATGCACGAGACCCGATATATCTTATGCTTGCAGTGTCTTAAGCCAGTTTAACAACTGCTTCGATAGAACTCATTGGTTAGCAGCGAAACGTATACTGCGTTATTTGGCTGGTACAATTCACTATAGTTTATGTTTTCATAAAAGTAGGGATTGGTCGTTGTTTGGCTATACTGACGCAGACTGGGCCAATGATTTAAATGATAGGAAGTCCTATACTGGTTATGTGGTTAAGTTAGGAAGTGATACTGTAAATTGGGAGTCTCGTAAGCAGAAGTGTGTAGCTCTTTCGAGCACTGAAGCCGAATATCTGGCGATCGGTGATGTTTGCAAAGATATTTCTTTTATCAAAAACTTGTTGTCTGAGCTCATACCTTATAGTTTGAATTGTATTATCTATAATGATAATCAGAGTGCTCAGAAACTATTACAATGTAAAGAACTCAGTCATAAAAGAACAAAACATATCGACTTGCGATATCACTATGTAAAAGACCTGATTAAGGAAAATGTTATTTGTGTTAGATACTTACCTACAGATAAAATGCTCGCAGATGTACTTACAAAACCACTGGGTAAATTAAAACATAATTGTTTTGTGGAGGCAATGAATATAAATTAATAATAGTTTTAACTACTGTCCTGTATTTATGTTTGTGTATGTTATAATTGACTTTGTGTACATTTATTGACATGTTTGTAGACTTATTTGTTTGTACACTATTTTAACACTGTGAACCATAAGGGGAAGTGTAGAAGATAATGTAAACTTGATGTATGGTTCACATGTGTGACAGCCTTTATTATGTGGCCAATAGTACGTGTGCGAAGTCGCTTACAGTCTGACGTTCCTTTTTTTTTCTGTCTTGACATTGACAATCTCTCTATCGAAATGTGCTTACCGAAGAAGCTGAAATATAATTTATTGTAATTATTGTAATCAATGTTCATTGTGATTATTCTGGACAATTTATACGTGCTGCTTTATTGGGAATAATAAACGAGACGTATACAGCAGTGCTACATTTTTATTTCGCTGCCCATGCCAGTATCTGACACCACTGCCTTAACACTTAATAACTTTTTGACCTTTCATTGTTTCATACTATTTCATGCTAATATAGCTGAGCCCACCTGGTTAGCTACCATAATCTTACTTAAGTTTATCAGATCACCATGGTGACAGTACAACTTGTGCAGAGTACAACTTGTTACTCTGATAATCAGACATCCAGCAACTCTCTTGTAGGCAAATCCAGGTGAAGAACGCTTTCATCTTTGGCCTAATAGTTATTTACCAAAATGTATGAAGTTGAACTTTCCCATACTAAAAAACGAGCGAACTTTATATTGTTATGAATCCACTAAAATATTTTACAGACCATCGGCTTCAACAGAGGTTACATTTCTGGATGCACATCAATTTTGAAATCGATAAAAACAACTTATGAACACAGAAAAACTAGTGTTATTTTGAAACACAAATACTTGAAGATGAATATCTTGAGTTGAGTATGCAATAAATAACTTCCTCCAAGTGAAATAAATTCAGGAATACTTAAAAATCCAATAATGATAGGTGAGCAAAGTTGTGTAATATTTTTTTCATTAAATAAACAATAGTTTAAAATTAATTTAATATTATGTTTTCCATTAAATAACCTACACTATGTTGTTGTTCAAAATTACATGTAATTTTTTTTTAGATTGAATGAAAATGAAAAACACTTCTTCTCAAAAAGAGTAGCAAAGCTCTGCTAAAATTGATCTTCTGATGGTGCACATGTCTGGGCGCAAGGTGACTTCGGAAGCATAGAGAAGCTCGATATGTTAGAAGCTTTGGTTACTCACCATGGACCTGAATTTCATTTTATCAATTTTATTAATATGCTAAGAACATAAGCCACTGCACAAGCAATGAACAGGACATGAATAACAGAAAGTGGGCTGTCAAAAGGTGATTAATTTGTTTTTGACATAAATATGTTTGCTTATTAACCCCTTGTTTCTGAAAGGCTAATCAGTGATAAAATTAAATATAGTACATTCAAGATAAGAAAGTTCCCTTGACAAATCGATTTTTTCCGTTTCATGCATACTAATTTCCGTGATGAAAAAAATAATTTATCTCCTTAGGTTATTTTTATCAAAAATGTAATAATTAATTCCACATTAAATAAAAACAAGAATATCAGCCTAATTAAATAAAATTATAATTCTAAAGTTTAAAAATAAAATGTTTGTGTAAAGTATAAGTTCTGATTCATGACTCAAATAAATACTTAATTAAACAAATATTTTATCAGAATTATAAATAATTATATTTAACTGGATGGGATATTTTGGGATGTTGCCTTGATATTAGGACACCTAATTTTTATGGTTGTATCATATAGAATAGCTTTAAAATTAACACTTTTTATTCATGTCAATTTTCTCTCAAGTCTTATAGTTTGCGAGTAAATAAGCTTTGAAAATCACAATAGTCACGACGAAAAAAAAAATGGGATGTTACGTTGCTATTATAACACCTACTTTTTATGGTTATATCAGAAAATGACTAGAACGTGATGAGCAGATCAATACACACTTGTTCACAGTGGCTTTCTATTTCTTGTGTTTAGATTATGAAATCGAAAATTGGTACCAAAGGTTTTATAATTTTTATAGACAAATCAAATTTTCATAATTAGACTGTTCAGCTTAAATCAATATATTAATTTAGTTAAAAATATTTCTTAGAGAAACCTTTGCTTGTGAATTATAAATAGCACCAACTGAAGTCCAAAAATACTTTCTATACTAGCAGCCGAAACCCAGCAGTAATAGCCAATTACATGACACTGAAAATAACTAAGTAAATTTATCTTGCCGTATCAACATAGTAACATGCTTGAATTGTTTTACTACATATACAACAGAACTAGGTCTGTTCGCGAAGGACTATGTTGATCCCACAAACGTGCATCAAGTGTAATACCCAAAAATTTTGTAACTACAATTGATGAGTTCAACGATTCGATTGTATCCACTTTCCTTACATTTGGCCATGAGAATTTAATAAATCTAGTTTTATTTGAGTTTAGTGAACCAATTTGGAACATTTAACTCTGACACAATTATTTAAGAGAATGTGAAAGTTTGATAAACATAATTTTAAAAGCATTACAAAAGGAATGGGTATGCCATTCCTTTTAAATGCTTTTTCAAACTCTAATTAAAATCATTTATATGAATGAATATCATTAATTTATGGAAAACATTTCTTATTGACCTTAACATATTCATCAAAATTAAAAACTAGATTGATTTGTTTGGTTAGATTACCTACTATAAAATTAATTGCTTTTAATGTTAACTTCTTCAAAATGTATTCAAACGTTTTAAACTATTTGCCATTGTCTGCAGAGTTCAATTCTTCAATCTGAAGTTTTGTAAATAATCAATAAAACAAAATTATTTTCAAAAACAAAGTAATGTCTTATATAATTATCTTTTTTGTATCAACAGGTGTACAGATATTGAGAAGTGGAGAGACTAAGATCAGATGGAGAGGCAGGTTATTTATTTTTACTAGGTTTTTCACTGTTTTTCATTTTAGAGTCGTCACACTTTATACAAATGCTTATTTATCTTTTCAGAATCGCAGAGTAAGCACAGCGTTGCATGGCGGAGAATTGTGGGTTCTAATAAGTTCCATTGTGTACGTTTTTGTCATATTGTATGTTAAATTCAATAAAAAGATAATCGCATTTCGTTGTTTTGATTTTTAATAACCTAAAATATTATCAGAATTAAAAAAGTAGATTAGGGCTGTAAATTTATATCGATAATTTTCAGTATGTCGATAATAAGCAGTCGATAGTTTTGCAGCACTATCATTACGGAGCTGTCATTTCACTACGAAACGGCCGCTAGAGGGGTTGATTCCTATCTGTAACAGTAATATAATTTGTGGTACTATATATTCTCTTTGTGTATACCACTTCGTTTTGGTCTTTGAGTTGGGTGGTTTCGTTCGAATTTTTTTTACATTATTGAAATGATCGTAAAATTAGCTCCGAAGATGATACCGACGATACTTGAACATTTTCGTGATATTTTACCCGTCATGTTTCGACATACAGAAACGAGATACAGGTCTTCATACAGATTTACACATGTACTGATAAAAAATGGTACGTATCTCTATACGACTTACAAGAAATGTATTCTCAAAATGGGGTTTGTATATTTGTTACATTGCGATATGGTTCATTATTTCACAACTTCAATTTATTATTATTCCACAGTTTACAAATATTTACATATTATTTAGTAGGTAAGTACAGTTTCTTTCATTTTCGGGATACCTACATGCTGTATCAATGATTATACCTACATCCAATTGGTTATTTTGTTAGTTAAAAAGGCTATCCTTTTTACAAGCTTTTATTTACTTTCACCTGTCCTGGTGTTGGTAATGAAATCCTGCAAGTTAAATTTGACTCACTTTCCGATTTCTGATTGAGCTGAATTATTTTGATGTCATGGAGCTGATCTAATGCTGGAGCTGGCCATAGAAACTCCGCAATAAAACAACACAACCCTATTGAGTTTGGGCTCCTATGATTCGTATTGACATTCTTGCACTCCACTTCACTTGTGTACAATATACATGTTCGAAGTACTCCTATATGCGATTGTGGCACTGAGGAAGGATCCACAGATCATATTTTGTTCAATTGTCCCACAAATCCTGTATCCTTGTATGATATCCTACCACCCTCTATTCCTAGACCTATATAAATATAAAAAGCCTTTTATGTATCCTAAACTACCCAATCTTGAAATTACTATGTAAATATATTTTCACGTATAATATTAATCTGTAACTATACTAAATTAAGATTTGTGTGCTCCTATGTTGTTATGTTATTGTGATGTCTTGTTTTGTCCTTTTACAGGTAACCCAAAACAATTTCATCTCACTCTCGGCCATTTTTACAAAGTAATCTAATTCAGTATTTTATCCAAAACTTGAGATTGGCAGAAATGATTGTCATTATGACCAATTGCCATATTTAAAGAAGTTGAAGTTGAAGTACTGAAAGCTTGTATTTAAAATAGGTTTTTTTTAAAAATTTATTTATACAAATAATCGTAATGCTGTCATTGAAAATTAGGAAATTGTCAATATGAAGGTTTATTTTTATGCTGTAAATAAGATTTTTTAATATCCTATTTATAAAAATGATTGTTAATGTATGTGACCTGACCTTAAATAATAAACATTAAGATTGGTAGTATAATCATAATTAATTCTGAGCTAAACCATCAATTTATTTTAGATAATATTTATTGTGTTCAAAAATCAAATTTACCACATCAAACCTTCTCAATAAAAAATACTTCAGAAAATATGACTGTAGAATATGAAGAAGTGAAAAATGCTATTCCTAACAAGAACACTTATATAATTGATGTAAGAGAGCCTGGTGAGATTCAAGAGCATGGAAAGATTCCTGCCAGTATCAACATACCTTGTAAGCCGATTGTAATGTATGTAGACTTGGTATGAGTATGACTTGTGTTTATTTAGCATAATGGTATATTTTATTTACAGTACATGATGTTCTAAATACACTTAGTTCAATGACCAACAAGGAGTTTGAAAATAAATATAAAAGGCTTAAGCCATCTGAGGATAGTCCCATTATTTTTTATTGTATGATTGGTAAAAGATCTGCAATGGCACAACAAAATGCCTTGAATTTGGGCTTTAAACAGTAAGTAATTTTCTAATTTACACTTTGTTTATAGACTATTTTTAATTATTAAATAATAAAAATATTATTTATTATTTAGAATATTGATAAACAATCTAATGATTAAAATAACTTAACTAGGTACTGTGTAATTTTTATATATACTAATAAAATAAAAAATGTCACCTTAAAAATATTGATTAATGGTTATTTACTAGCACTAGCCTCTTCCTCTCCCCCCTTCACACAGATATTGTAGATTCTGTCAATATGAAAGTATAAGGTGGGTTGACTTTAGTATTCTGTGGCACTATCTATTATCTGGCTAATTTTGGTTTTAATTGATGGACACAGATGCCTCAAATCATAATCTAAAAGCTTTTCGTGCGGAATCACATCGTATTTGAAAAACATAATTTAGATTTTGTGGTAAGTTTCTAAAAAAAATATATCATATCTATTGAAAAAATAACACAAATTAAAAAAAATCGGCAAATGTTAATTATGAGTGTACATTTTTTTTCACCACCCAGAACTGACTTGGAGCACCTCAAATATAGTTTGTTAGGTAAAGTTATTTTTTTAAGACCTCCCAGTACCAACTCAGAGCACTTCAATCAAACACAGTTGCGGGATAGGTTGTTATTTTTTATGACCACCCAGAACCGACTTGGGACATTTTTTTTATTCAATAAAGGTACAATACACTAATTATATTAATTAATTGCAGAACTTAAATCAGTTTTTCTTCGGTTCAGTAGCACTGTGCATGATTTCGTATAAACTGAAATTACTGGTGTACCTATTGTAAAAAAAATAATGATTCTAATGCATATTTTCATTTAGTGAGGAAACATAGTTTTTGAGAAATATTTAAACTTTTCGTAATTTTAACACCAAACACTACACTTGACATTTATAATGACAACTGAACATTCAAAAACGTAATAGATTTTCAAAAACTTAACAAAATTACACTAATGGTGTTGATTTAGGTTAAACTGAATAAAGTGCTTTTATAATTATACTAGCTGTTGCCGGCGACTTCCTTCACCTAGTAATGAAGATAGTACTAGAAAGTTTAATGATGTTTCATATTTCAGTCAACAGAAAATGCCTATCACACAAAGCAACTTTTATCACATAGGGTTGCGAAAGTGATTATATTCCCTTAAACTGGCCCTGTCGTAAAATCTGTTCCTACGTAACATGTTTAAACTATATTTTCTATCTCTCTTCTAATTTTCGGGTACAAAAGCCTAGGACTTCATATAAACTTGCGAGAGCCCTTAGATCAGCCCTGTCGCAAAATCCGTTTTTACTTTCATACAAACTTGCGAGAGCCCTCAGTCGTCCTTAATCTGGCCCTTTCGTAAATTCCGTTCTTAGCGAACGTCTACGTACTATTAACTAGCTCCCTGCCAAAGTTTGTAGTACAAAAAAATAAGTACTTTCATACAAACTTCGTAGAGCCCTGCTGAGACCTCCTTAATTCGGCTTTATAACAAAATCAGATTTTTAGCAAACATCTACTAACTACCTCTCTACCAAATTCCAAGTTTGTAACACAAAAAATTTAGTACTTTCATACAAACTCGCGAGAGCCCTCAGACCTTAATCCGGCCCTGCCTCAAGATCCGTTCTTAGCAATCGTTTACTAACTATTTACAACCTCTCTGCCAAACTTAAAGTTTGTAGCACAAACAATTAAGAACTTTTATACAAACTTGTGAGAGCCCAAGACCCCCTTAATCCGGCCCTGTCGCAAAATCCGTTCTTAGCGGACGTCTGCTTTCTTCGGTGACCTTTCGCTATATAGATAACTTAGTCACAAAACCAAATCTGTCAACCAAGACTCCACTTGGCACTTTGTCAGTCTTACCCCTAGAGTGTTTTTTATAAGCCTGGGCGCGGGGGGAGAGCAGCCCCCGCCCGCCGTAACAAAACGCAGGCACCGAGGGAAGCGGAGCGGCTGAAGCTGGTCGCCGCTTCGGCAAGCAAGCCGAACCTGCGCAGTAGACCTAAGGTGATTGTGTTTTGATACCTACGCAAGGGCTGCACTTCCCGCAGCGCCGGAGATGCGCATTTCCAATTTTCTTGCGGAAACTATGTATGCTAATTTTGAGGTTAGTTTTGTTAAATTTCAAATGCTCATATCTCTGAAAGTATGTACTTCCTCACCCTGGGAATCGGGGAGAGGGTAGCCCTCCCTCCCCCCTTCTCTCCCCATTTACCACTTACACATTTTACCACTTTGGAAGTGTCTCTCGCGCAAACTATTCAGTTTAGAAAAAAATATTAATAATAATACACTTTATTGCAAATAATAGAACACACAGACAAATAAATAGTACAAACACAGCAAAGGGCGGCCTTATCGCTACACAGCAATCTCTTCCAGGCAATCATAGCATGAAGTCGATAATGAAAGGAATAATGTTAGAAACCTCAATATCATTTTTGAAGACCTATCCATAGATAACCCACACGTATGGGTTTGATGAAAAAAAAATTGTTGAGTTTCAGTTCTAAGTATGGGGAACCCCCAAAATTTATTGCTTTTTTTTCTATTTTTGTGTGAAAATCTTAATGCGGTTCACAGAATACATCTCAACAGTTCTTATAGTTTCGGAAAAAAGTGGCTGTGACATACGGACGGACAGACACAGACATCATGACGAATCTATAAGGGTTCCGTTTTTTGCCATTTGACTACGGAACCCTAAAAAGGACTTCCACGCGGACGAAGTCGCGGGCACAAGCTAGTATTACCTACTATATGTTATTTTCAAATATTTATGTCACTGTAAATGGTATGCACCAAAAATTAAGTACTTTAGATTACGGTTAGCTCAGAGTTACCGCAGAACTAAACAAATCTTTTTTTAATTTATATTTTGTAACTGATTATTAAATTTGGTTTGTTGCCTAAACGCATCATACATCTATACAAATTAATAAAATTGAAGTGTCTGTTTGTAATATCAAAATAACAAGTTTTTACTAAATGGGTATGAATGTATATCGGGTACCAATAACAAAAACACAATTTAAATTTTTTTGTCTGTCTTGTCTGTTTGTTCCCGCTAATCTCCGGAACGGCTGGACCAATTTTGACGAGACCTTACTAATATATAAGGTATATAACATAGGCTACTTTTTGCCAAAAGTTACTATTCCACGCGGACGAAGTCGCGGGCACAGCTAGTATTAAATATTTTTGGAACTGCATGTTGAGTTGTTCTTTTCCATAATAATCAACAGCTTTCGGCTGCACTAAATTGCGAAGACCTTGTCGCCTACTATTATACATAATTATATTTTATTTTCACTTTAGTATCATCAGTATAGATAACCTACTACTTAAGAGCCAACAAATATTTGACTTTACTATGTACTGGGACACGATTCTCATGCATTCGAAAAAAGTTCACATTCGTAAAAATGTTCGAAATTCGAATTTTTTTCGAAGGAATCACAGTTTGTGTATTCTCGGAATTTCACAATCGAAATAATTCGAACGAACATCACTCGAACGCAACGAGTGGTATGGATCAGTCGAAGTTGAGGTTCGTATACGAATTTAGCTGTCAAAAGTGTTTCAAAATTATAAAAATACAAGGAGTTTGTGATTATTTCTGTATAAACGAGCTCAAACCGCGAAGCTGGCTCAAACTGTGTCTTCTCTCTGTGTTTTGTCTCATTAAAATGAATGAGGAAGAGTTTTTGGTGAACTTCTTCCCCAATTTGGTGGAAGAACTAGAGGCAGCAAGCGCCGAACCACATACACATAACATCGAGGATAACTTCAAAAATTTACCTTGCGCCACTCCTCCCAAGTTTTTTTAGCCCCTGTGATGGAGTTAATATCTTCACTGATGTTTATCCACCGCCTTTTAGCTTCATTCTTAGTGAATGAGCTTGGAAGTTTGCCACATTTCAGCTGTGGATCGGCTTCTACTAAATGTACTAGACGAAGCCTTTGCTCCGCAATAGCAAATTGTTTGGATATATTATTTTGCTCCCTAACAGATTATTATATAAATAAAATAATTAAAATAAGAATTTGTCTCAATTCAATATTTATCTTAGACAAACTTTGTTGTAATTAATGACATTTAATGTCAGAACTTATGAAAGTGCTGTCTGGAGCGTTCCGTTTCAATCAATGTACTTTAAATATTAAAAATTGAACTGTTATATTTTGTAATATAAGTATTATTTTTAGAAAATATGATCACATTTAAAAATATATTTTGTGTTAAAATAGATTTTGTAATATTTTTTTACCAAAAAGAACTAAATTAAGATGTAAATTATAATGGTTGCTATAGCGTTTTTAAAAACGCCTCATGAACGTCGTACGAAACATTAAATTGTCAATGCTATTTCCGACTTCCTAGCTCGATTGGTAATATTGTTCTATGGGTACCCCAGAATACGGTTCATACGAAGCATTCGAACTTTTCAGTAGAATCGAAAAATTCGCATACGAATTTAAAATTCGAAAAAGTTCTATTACATGAGAATCGGGTCCCTGGAAGCACTGCAAACTTCAAAAAAAATTTCATAATCCCCTTTACAGTCATTTTTAGTTTCCCTGTCAACTAAGTATTGAAACGCAGTTATTTAGTTTAATTTTTTATGACTATTTAGAACCAATCCTTATACATATACAGGATGGATTTTTGAGATGGGATTTAAAGGGCAGGTACATTAACCGTTATAGTTACAAGAAAACAGTGTTAGGCAACTATCCATAACTTTTTAAGATATTCTGATCTGCATTCACAGATTTTGGAAAAAAGTTAGTCAACAAAAAAAATGCTGAAATAGCAAAAAAAAATTTTTTATGCCTATCGACCCAATTTCATGTAGGGATCAAAAGACTCTATGGGACCATTTAAGGTATGAGTACTAGAAACGACAGAAATCGCCAAAAACATTTCCCATATATTTTGTACGGAAAATTCTCGGATCCTATTTCTTAAGGTGATCTCTCTATGAATCCTATTTCTTACTTTTAAGGGAAACTGGGATTTAAATAAATACTAAATTAAATCATTTAAACATGTATTTTTAAACAAACGCAAAAATATCTAATCTATCTATGAAATAAATTGCTCAAAATGTCCGCCGTCTTCACGAATACATAAGCTTACTCGCTTTTGTACTGAGGACGTAGCAGCCAATAATTTTCTTGGAAGGATGTTATTTAAAGTCCTCTTCAATGCGTCTTTCAGTTCCTGAATACTGTCGTATTTCTTTTTGTAGATTTCGTTTTTAGGTAGCCCCATAAAAAAAATCTAGTGGCGTTAGATTGGGGCTGCAAGGTGGCCACTTTATTGGACCATATGTCCCTATCCACCGTGTCCTGTTCAAATTGGAACGCGTACGGCGGCTGTTATGTGGTGGAGCGCCATCTTGTTGAAAATAAACTTAACAGTTTCCCTTAAAAGTAAAAAATAGGATTCGTAGACAGATCACCGTATGAAATAGGAGTTGAGGATTTTCCGTACAAAATGTATGGGAAAAGTTTTTGTCGATTTCTGTCATTTCTAGTACTCATACCTTAAATGGTGCCATAGAGTCTTTTGATCCCTATATGAAATAGGATCGATAGGCATAAAAAATTTTTTTTTGCTATCTTAGCATTTTTTTTGTTGACTGTAACTTTTTTCCAAAATCTGTGAATGCAGATCAGAATATCTTAAAAAGTTATGGATGGTTGCCTAACAATGTTTTCTTATAACTATAACGGTTAATGTACCTGCCCTTTAAATCTCATCTCAAAAATCCATCCTGTATAATTTTTTACAATTTATATTGATTGTCGTATTTATTATAGGCTATAAATTTAGACCAGCACGCGTAGCACAAGGATCGCGAGAGTATTTTCTCGGCCTATTTCTCTACACCGAAATGTCATTTTTGACAGTAGCAAATGAGATAGGAGGAGATAGGTATTGTTTGGTGTCGAGAAAGTGACAGTTAATGATAGACATATTTATCTCGGGGTCCTTGTGCTATGCGTGCAGGACAAGTTTTGAGCAGTTTTCATAGACCAAACCGCAAAATATTATTTTTTTCAAAAACTATGGGTTTTCGCATCTCCCCCTCTTCCTCTTGTCTCCCCCCACCTCCCCTCCAACTCCCGCAGGATTCTTAAGAAATGCCTTTTAGGCTGTCAATCTAAATCTTAGGTATATGCTTATAGTAAATATTTTCCTGAAATTTTCTAGAGTGAAGAATTACGTAGGAAGCTGGACGGATTGGTCATCAAAAAGTAAATGACATTTTTTTAAGTAAAAATATTTAAAAAAATTCTTGATGGAAAATCTTAGAAAATAAAATAAAAATGAAAATACTTAATGTTTTTATTTAAAGCCAAACAGTTATGAAAAAACCAGATCACCAATATCCAACACCTATTTAGGATATGATTATTTCATCATAACGACATTTTATTCAACTTGTCTTCTCGACCAGTCCTCCCAACTGCCAAGATATGTTTTGGAACTGAAAAATAAAGTGGGTAAATATTTTATATATGTAAGAGTACTCATTAAATAAATATAAGGCATAAGATTTATTTAAGTAGTAAGTACTGTTAAATGTTATGCAATCTTATATAGTATTATTATATAATATAGATAGAATCGAGCTTTATACATATATTATTATAATAGACTAGCTGTGCCCGCGAATTACGTTTCGCCTTAATTTATTTTTTCCCGACATCTTCAACAAATATCGTTAATGTACACAGAAATAAATACAAAAACTTAACAAATTATATACTAAAACCTTCCTCTGGAATCACGCTATCGAGTGGTGAAAACCGCTTAAAAATCGGTGCAGTAGTTTTTGAGTTTATCGCGAACAGACAGACGCGACGGGGGACTTTGTTTTATAATATGTAAGAATAGACGCTTTTTTTTATAGATATAAACATCCATATTTCGGTTTTGGATCTGTGTGGCCCCTACACATATTTCTGAAACGCGCAAGCGACAAACTCTGAAACTTGCCGATAAACTCTAGACATTATAGCGACATACTCAAACAATCTATTTTTCACAGTTTTTTTTTTGTGGCCCGGCTTGGGTCAGCCACACTTTCAAATAGGTTATTTACAACACAAATAAACAACTTCATTAAAATTTATACGTCTTTAAGTTAATAAAAAAAATTGACAAGAATAGGTAGGTACTTCAATGTTTCGGATCACTAAAGCTATTGGACTCTGTTTGCATACGATTTAAACATTTTTGATTGTAAATGTTTATACAATCTATACTTACTAATATTATAAAGTTGAAGATTTTGTTTGTTTGCTTGAACGGGTTAATCTCAGGAACTACTGATTCAAATTGAAATATTATTTTGTGTTAGATAGTCCATTTATCGAGGAAGGCTTTAGGCTATATAACATCACGCTATGACTTATAGGAGCTGAGCATCAATGAAACATGTAGCAAAAACGGGGAAAAAATATATGGCGAAACGTAGTTCGCGGGCACAGCTAGTAGGTATATAAAACTGTTCGCACATATCAGCACGCGCCGCATGTTATGACGTCATCAACATGCGTGTTTCAATACCTGGACCCTACCGCATTTTTTAAATTCGGCGCGTACGGTGCGGCCAAATGTGCGTGGTTTCATATAATTTCATACAACGAATTCCAAAAATGCGGCGCGGACATATGCGTTCAGCTTATATCACAACGATTTAGTAAAGTAGTCTAAATATGAGTGCGGTTCATAATTTCATATCAGCACTCGTGTGCGCTATTTGCACGCAAACAATCTGTCCAAAATTGCTAATGTGCGCATTTTGTATGCGGTATGACGTAATTAATGACGTCACCGATTGATGCTGACAGTGCTAACAGAAAAGAGGTAGTGCACTGTCTCCAGAACTGTCAATGTCAAAGTCAACATCAGTTTTATGTTTATTTTAGTTTGTTCGAATTTATTTTTTCATTAGATTATCTACAATTAATAGAGAAGTGCTCTGTAAAGATACTGGATGTACAATACGTCTCCCTCCAATTTTTCTTTTCAAATTACATTAATTGTCAACTTGACAGACTCACAGATCAACAGATCGAAAACTCGGTTCAAAATTGATCTGAGTGCTTACGTCCGTGAGCAGAGGCGCGTTCAGCGCCTTCACGCGAAGTACAACTTTTCGCTCTAACCCCGTTCAATGCCTTCGAGCGTGACAACCGGGTGAAACAACCGGCCCGTTCAAGACCTATGAGTGTCGGCGCGAGTTACAACCGAACAACCATCGAATTTGATGGTTGTAAAACGCTCTGACGTTTATGACTGAAATACTCTTACGTGATTGGATGATATTGGCGGCCATATTCTATAATGTCATCTACTAGAAAGAGGGAGAAATAAAAAATCATGTGAAAGAGGGAGATAAAAGATTTGGTTGCTGCAATCCGTTCAACGCCTTTGAGCGATTTAAAAACAAACAACCGGACAACTACACCCAGAGGCGCTGAACGCGCCTCAGTGCTAACGATTTGGACGGGTTGTTTGCATGCATGCAAACGTTTGCACTGGCATCTGATTAAGAACCGTACCCTATGTGTGTGAAGTTCACACACATATTTAGAAGTTTTAGGTCCAATTAAGTTACGCTTCATTATTTTTCTTTTATATTTTAGCGTTCCTATGTTCGTAATGTACAATTTTTGTAGTGTCGTCCATCAAGTTATAAACCAAACGCGACTCTTTTATGATGCAAGTTATGCTCAACAATGAACTTATAAGTAATATCGCGCCGCTCTCTTAGGGCGCTTGCGCACTTATACGTATTCGGTTCGTGTTCGATACGTGAAAAAACCCGAACGGGAAATTGCCGTCCTAGCGTTTGCGCACTTATCCGTATTCGATTCCTGTTTGAGACGGTTGTGAGATAAACGTCAAGATGGCGGGATCACTTCCTGTTTCGAAAAACCCACTGCAATTTAGTACTCATTTGGTACTATTTAATACCAAACATTATAATTTTGGTACCTACTTAGGTTAGACAAAATCCGGCTTTCATTATCAAAATGTCGGGATCATGCTCTAACATTAAATTTACTAACTATTTGATGTAACACATTAAACCACAATTTACATATCTCCAGAAATTAAAAGTAGTTTCTTTTAAAATCAAATATTTAAATTCTGATAAAGGAATGACGAGCAAAACTTCCAGCTTAATTAATTGATATTTGAATAAGCTGTAGGCGTTTTAACATTCCACTTATTACATATGTTTTCCAGTATAAATTGTCATTTTATATTAAAAAAAACGATTAAGCAATCATTATTAATACATATATAAGGGTCAGGCCGACAATTTTGCCACTTTTTTTTCATCTCTCTTGTCTCCTTAGGATTTTTTCAATTGTATAGCATGTACATAAAATTGAATTATTTATACTAGTTTGTGTTGTTTATATCATACTAGACACCATTATGTTTTTATTAATTAACAGTTAGTTAACTACTAAATTAGATTTTTTTATACAAAAGTGAGCAGTTTTCTCTAATAATCGCGTGTCTCCTGTACTGAGTAACTTGCATTTTTATCACTCTAACTTTAATATTGCGTTTACATTTAAGGTAATTAATTCTACAAAAACACCATGAAATTAGCTTTTTATTTAACCATATCTTGATTATAATTATCATACATTTCATAGTTTAAAAAAGAGTTTTTTTTATATTGGTACCAATTTTATGTTTTATGTAACTATTTTTTTTTTAAGTTACAAACATAGAATATCACATGCACAACATACGCCCAGACCGGAACAAATTTCTGTAGGCCATACAAAACATTTGTCCCGTACGGGAATCGAACCCGCGACCCGTTGCGCAGTAGGTGATCACTCGACCTCTGCGCTAAACGTGTAACGTATGTAACGAAATTAAGCAGTTTATTTTTGAACCAACCGTTTGGTAATGAAGTTTTTCGAAGGTGGCACATCACCGCACACTGTCATGGTAACTTTACGCAATATAAACATATAGAGACTTTTAAAAAGGTTTTTTTAAGTCATCGAATACGCAGCTTCCATTAAACAAGGAAACATGTCATACTATGAACAAATTAAAATGTTCCATCAATAAACAATCCTGTTAATTTCAGCTTTGAATTACGGCTATTATGAAAGTTATATCAAAAATAAGATATATCAGTAATTTGTCAATAAGCCGACCGAATTATAAAGGTTGCGTAAAAGCGACCGCATCATACATAAGGCTAACCATTTTAAATGAACGGTATAATATTGATGTTGCGTTAGTACAGGTGCGAAAAAAAGGGTATAATAAAATAATGAAACGAGAACGACATTTTTTTATTTAAAAATCAGTCTTATACAAATGATATTTTTTACTTATAAAAAATCACAGATAATTTTTATAAGGCACACATGCACATTATACGTGAATATAAAATCATCGGATTGGTAGAGTGACATTAATCTGTTGAGCCGCGTAATACTCCCGGGAACAATAAGACAATGAAAATATCCTTCATACAGAGCCATGTTTGTGCGATCTGAGAAACAAACTATACACGGTGTTTCATAATAACCAAGAAATAATTAATGCGTTATCTAAAAATAATTATTAAAAATGTGTTTACACGTAATGCCATTTAACCCAATATTTTCATGTATATCATAGTATCATCATCATGTCTATGATTTACATGAAAATGTTGGGTTGAATGACATTACAGGTAAACACAATTTAATAATTAGTTTTAGATAACGCATTAATTATTTATTGGTTATTATGAAACACCGTGTATAAAAAAATCATTCAACGCAAATTGATACTTGGCGAAGAATCTTAGATTAATTACCATGTAACACAATATTAGATGAAATTTAAAAAAGGAAACCCTACTAGCTAGCTTGAAATCCAACAATCATTTCATTTCAGAACATAGCCATTTACGGCAATTCCTGTTAGCGTGGTGACTTATCGTCTTGTTTATCGCGATGATTGGGGCAACATTTCCATTTTTAATGTTAATTTGGTTTTAAATATAAAGGGTGGAAACTTTCAGCGGGGCAGTAAGGAGAAGTACCTAATCTGTTCCAGCTACACGAAAATGGTCTTAGGAGACTAGCCATAATTTTTTATGGAATTTTGATCCCCATTCACAGATTTTCAAAAAAAATTACAGTTAGCAAGAAAATAGCCATTTTACATAAAAACATTTTTTGATGCCAATCGATCCTGTTTCTAATACTGATCAAAAACTTCTATGGGACCAACCATCGTTGGAGTACACAAAAAGTCACAAATTGCAAAAACTTTTCCCCTACATTTTGTAAAGAATTTGTGTAACTGAAATACAAAAAAATAAAATAACCACGTAGATTTTACACATATCAAAAAGAAGGCGTATTAATTTTCTTTTTTTATTAACTAACATAACTTTATGATGTTATTCTTATTTAAAATCTTGCTGTTTCTTGCCCTATGATATCAAATGCTCGAAGTGACCGCCATTTTGACGAATACATAAATTGATTCGTTTCTGTACCGACCTAGTGGCTGCTGACAATTTATTTGGATGAATTCCATACAAAATTGTGGTTAGTGAGTGAGTCTTTAAGTTCTCGAACACTATCGTATTGCTTTTTGTAAACCTCGCAGTTTTCAGGTAGCCCCACAAAAATAAATCTAGAGGCGTTCGATTTGGACTACGCGCTTGCCAAGAAATAGAACCATGTGTTCCTATCCATTGATCACCAAATTGTCAAGATTGTTTTTTATTTAATAATAACGAGTTCGAAATTTGAATTGTTTTTAAACTTATCTTTTTATTCAGTCAACAAAAAGATCACAAAACAAAGTCACAAAAAAAACTTTTGCGTAAAATTTTCATACAAAATGTACGGGAAAAGTTTTTTGCAATTTGTGACTTTTTGAGTACTCCAACGATGGTTGATCCCATAGAAGTTTTTGATCAGTATTAGAAACAGGATCGATTGGCATCAAAAAATGTTTTTATGTAAAATTGCTATTTTCTTGCTAACTGTACATTTTTTTGAAAATCTGTGAATGGGGATCAAAATTCCATAAAAAATTATGGATAGTCTCCTAAAACCATTTTCGTGTAGCTGCAACGGATAAGGTACTTCTCCTTACTGCCCCGCTGAAAGTTTCCACACTGTATACTTAAGTCATTAAATTGTATAATAATACTGTTGATTATCATGATTGCAATTTACAAAAAAGAAAACTGGTAGAAATATTTAAAAATCGGTTGTCCGAATTACTATTCTACCCGACTGTACACTACGTCACATACTACGCTGCTAATTTGCGAAGTATACCCGTATGTATGGTGCGGTCGCTTTTACGTAACCTTTATAATTCGGTCGGCTTATTGACAAATTACTGATATATCTTATTTTTGATATAACTTTCATAATAGCCGTAATTCAAAGCTGGAATTAACAGGATTGTTTATTGATGGAACATTTTAATTTGTTCATAGTATGCCATGTTTCCTTGTTTAATGGAAGCTGCGTATTCGATGACTTTTTACTGTCGTTATAAAGGTGTAACAAGGGTACATGTTACAGCCTTTTATTTTATTGTATGTGTACTGGTTTACTGAGAAATTCGTTTTTTCTGATTTTTGAAAACATTAAATTACATTGGTATTTAACAAGCAAATCAAAAACTAATGCTTGAACAAATTAAGGTCTATTATTGGTTTTTTTTTCAAACTCCTATGTTCAACCGATTTCGAGATCTGGGATATCCAAAAACGTTACCGCAGCAAAATGTTAAATAACTTAAGAATTACAACACGCACAAATTTTGCTATTCACAAACATTTAATACGCAACAAAATCTATCTATTCATGTATTTGGTTCTGGATGGAAACGATTTTATAAAAAAAGATTTTGCCAGGGTAACGTTTCGAACATTACTCCAGCAAAATCTGTTTTTCTCGAATAACTTTAAAACTACAATGCGAACAAATTTTGCTATTCATGAACTAATTTCTCCTCATGATGAACTAATTATTTGATATACTCTCACTTCTCTAAAGCCTAAAGCACAACATTTTGCTGCGGTAATGCACACCATCAGCACTGTGAGCGCGCTTACAAGCGGCCCGTTTCGCGACAACAGCGTTCACGTTGGTTGTGATGAAGTCATTGATTGCGTCACAAACAACGTTTACAGTGCTCAGGCCGAATTCATCAGCACCGTGAGTCAAATGTTATTGTCACGTTGTCATTTTGTTTTGGTTCGCTAGTTCGATTACTCTGTATTTAAATTGAAGGCAAAAATAATCCAAATATCCCAAAAATTGAATTAAATATAAGGAAAAAATGACGACATTAGAATTGCCAGTTTTTGTTGAAGAAGAAAACAAAGTAGTTTACCTCAAACTGTCTCCTGAAGACGCTAAAAGAGCAGAAAATGGTAAAGGTAGGTACAAGGCAAAGAAAAACTGCTAAAGCTTGGATATCACAGAATACAATTGAAATTACGAGTTAAATTCTTTTTGAGGTTATATTTGTTTTGATATTATTGACATAAGCGCGTTCACGATCGGTCCGAAACGATAGCATGCCATTGGCGTCATTATCGCGTCTATTGATTCGGTCCGGGCGTGAGCAGTCTGAGTACTGTGAGTAGTGTAATCTCGAAACGGAACAAGGCCTGGGACGGTCCGGATCATAACCGAACACGAATCGAATACGTATAAATGCGCAAGCGGGCTTACGATCAAATCGGGCGACGTGACGTTACACGCTGAAGTATGTAGTACCCTACCATGTGAAGCGAAATTATTCTTGCGATCGCAACACATTGATTTACTGCGCAACATCAAAATCCCATAACATTTTCATTTATACTAAACTTGAAGATTTGTTTTTCACAGTTTTGTTTCATTTTGCTTATTGTTTTATATTTAATAGAAAAAAATAAGTAAACTTCCTCAATAAGTACCATTTCTTAAAGTTGTATAGTTACCGAATTGTTTATTTCCAATAACCTTTTATGATTCCAATGATGTGTTGAATGCAAATGAATCTGTTCTAAAAAGGCTAGACTTAATAAATAAAATACATACTTAGAGTATCCGAGTTTTAATGCTTTATCTAAAGCTTCTGATGAACGACGGCCAGACTGACAATAGAAGATGATTTCATCTGTTGAAGAAGGCTTACTTCTCTTATAATGTTTTTTGAATTCATCCTGAGACATGGATGTCAGTGCATCTTGAACAGTATTCACTGTAGAAGAAAAACTATATTATAACTTTTTATTGTGGTTTTTGCTGCTTAGTACTAAAATCCTCAAGACAGTTTATCACACAAACAATGGTGCAAATGGTAAGGTAATACTCGTATAAATAAAAAAATATATCACCTACATGGAATGTTAATACTTGATGGAATTTTCCCAGTTGCATTAACCTCTTCAGGATTACGGACATCTATGACTATTTTCTCTGCTTGATGTATTACTTTTAACATGTCTTCATAACTTATTACCCTCTGTGGGTCCACCATTTTAGAATAGTATTGAGTTACAATTTCAATTCGCCGTTTTTTTGATAGTATAGGTTTTAGTACCTGTTCTGGAAGAGCAATCAAAAAGGAATACTAAAATCTTATCGAATGAACCTTCTTATAAATTACAAATCTAAAATAGACTTTCGGTATAAAGATATCCTCTAGCACAATATACTGTGAAGATATAATGTCCTTCAGTCCTTTTATTCCCATTTCCCTTTCATCTCCCTCTACTTTAATGACAGATGACGCAGGATCGTTTGATGCATGAATAAACGTGTAAAGTGATTAAGCTTAAATGAATAATTAACCATTTATTTCTTCATCATTACAAAGCAAATAATTATAGCCCATGGGTCCACCCAGAATCCAGATAGACTATTACAGTCAAAATTATTGTGTGGTTCTCCTGGTAGACCATGGGCAATTAACAGTGGCGTAACTATAGGGCGGTAGGAGTGGCAAAATGCCACGGGCCCCCGACCTGGGAGGGCCCCGGCCCAAGGGGCCGCAAGCTCAGAAATAACCTAACATGTTTAACATTTTGTATGTTCCCAAGAACCTACTTTTTTATGTACTTAAATCAATTAAAGTGAGACACAACTAAAGACCACATAAATTCAAACTAATCATTAAGATTTCAACACATTTAAAACAAAAAGACGTCGATCAATTTTACTGGGAGGCCCCATCCACAGAAATTGCCACGGGCCTCAGATTGTATAGTTACGCTACTGGCAATTAATTAATAATGATTATTGGTTATGGAATAAGATGCGTAGGTATAATAGACTACAGGCCCGTGACAAAAAATTATGGGTCATTTGAACCACCAGAAGACCTATTTAGAAAGATATAAGGGCATTAAATAATAAGATTCAGCACTATGCCGTCACTTGTAAGCTGTCCAACTGAGTGCAGGTGAGAATTCAAAAGTACAAGTAGAGGGAGTACATTTTGGTCATATATTTTTGTACGGCATTCTTACCATCCATAGATCCATGAAAAATAATAAGAAAACACGTAGTGCCGTACAAAAATAGTGCGCCACAAAGTCGGGATTTTTTTTATTTTCCGGCGATTTTCAGGGTACATTTGGTCATTTGATTCTGTACGGCATCGGTTCCATACAGTTTCAATACCTCTTCTAATCCATTATTCCGCAACGCCGTACAAAAATCATGCGACAAGGGGGGGAAAAATCGAGGGTTGCAACCCCTTCCTCTTCCGTGGTTCGGGGGGTGATTTGACACAACATAAAATTAAATTATTTTGAAAGTATTTTATGCATAGATAACATTTTTTCACATGCCGTACATTTTTGTTGGTTCAAAGGTTTGTAGGGGGGAAAAACTTCCGAAAAATCCATGTAACGAAATGTATTTTATGGTGATATTCAGTACGATATTTTTTTGTACGGCATTTCGATAGTTTATTTGTATTTAATGCAAATTACAATAATTTGAAAAATTGCATTTTCTGCTTTTCCCTATAATTTTAGCAATATTATATAACAATTGTATTTAGCAATATCATATTTAAAAAGAAGTTGCCGTACAGGATCAAAAATGACCTTACAGCTTTATAAATGGAATAAAAAAAATATATTATGAAATTTAGATAATTATTAATATACATTCCAATGAACAATAATTTTTGACGGCATTATTTTTAATAGTACTTTTGAGTGCTACATAATGTTTTGGAACCGACGCCGTACTTTTTTAAATCACCCCCCGGACCACGGAAGGGGAGGGGGTTGCATAGTTGCAACCCTCGATTTTTCCCTCGTCGCATGATTTTTGTACGGCGTTGCGGAATAATGGATTAGAAGAGGTATTAAAACTGTATGGAACCGATGCCGTGCCGTACAGAATCAAATGACCTTTAACCTGAAAATCGCCAGAAAAAAAAAATCGCGACTTTGTGGCGCACTATTTTTGTACGGCACTACGTGTTTTCTTATTATTTTTCATGGATCTATCAATGGTAAGAATGCCGTACAAAATATATGATCAAAATGTACTCCCTCTACTTGTACTTTTGAATTCTCACCTGCACTCAGTTGGACAGCTTACAAGTGACGGTGGTTCAAATGACCCATCAATTTTTGCCACGGGCCTGTAGTCTATAATATTTAATATGAAATAATGTGAAATATTTAATGAATGAAAAAGTGACTGGTACTTCTAGCAGTTGTACGTACGGTAAGTGTACTTGTGCAATCTAAAGTACTGCACAAGAAGCCCTGTCATTGATGTTTGTTCTTTTTACTTTAGGTACCTATCTATTTAATGCCACTTATGTAGCAAAATGGATTTGGAATCAAATTCTTCGACTAGTTCTTGAAATTCCTGAAAATTATTAAATTTCTTTCACTGATTAGGATTAGTGCAGCACAATTGACATTTAGGTATAATTAAAATACCTACGTAATTATCATAATCACAAATTATATATAATACATAACGTACTGGCACCAGTAAACAACAAGAGCCAATAATCGACATTTTTTTCTTAAACGGTCAAAAATAATGAAGTGATTTTTCATGTTCAGACAACACTGAACCATAGAGAATGTACTTCCTACTGTCATCTTTATTTTATTTTATTTATTTAATTTTAGAACACCAACAGCGAACATGAGTATAAATATAGATTGAAACATCAGTCAGCCAATTAAAGGTCTTCGCGTTTGGATACATGCAACAGTGTGGACAATGTTAAAGAAAATCCTAATTAACTCTCTTGAACAAAATTAGGCAGCAATTCATCATGTGACAAAACAGGCTACTAATACTATATACATTACATGCTACATGTTTACATGCATTACATAATTTTGAAAAAATCTTCACATATCAGACGCTTCGCAGTTGCTAAACTAGAGTAATGAATATCAAGTTTTTATATTTACACAAATCATTCAGAGTTTTGCTTGCTCGCAGCAGGAAAGAATTTTGGCGATAGTTGGATGAGACCAATGGTACGTGAATAGGCGTGTAGTACCTAGCAGACCTACTTGGAATATTAAAGTTTAGTTTAGACAGAAGGTCAGGAGTATCAATTTTGTTGTGTATGATTTTAAGTAGGTATGTTATATCAGACACCACGTCTTTTTGCTAATAATTGTTTGAATCGTAGGGACTGCGGAGACGGCAACAATTTTTTTTTAAAATTTCATCTGAAGTCGCTCGATACGATTAATATATTTGTCGTACCGCGGATTTCAGATTTCAGCCCCCGTATTACGGATCGTTTATGACATGACATGGTATAAATTTGCAATATTTAGAATGTCTAGAAATGCTCATTTACTTGTCCTTACTCTACTGATGTGATTGCTAGGGTATAATTTCGATAATGTCATCATGCCATAACCCTTGAAAGACATATTTATGAAGTGTTGATCCGTAAAAAGGCAAATAAATTTTATGTCATCATGATATCATTTGTAATCCGTAATCGGCCCCCTGATCCGTATTCTAGAATACTTCTAACAAATGTGCAATACAATATTTTTAGAGTTTTAATTTCTTTGAACCTAGGCGAAGTTCGCATAACAAAACCCAGCGCCTTAAATGCCTTCTTGACAATATACTCCACATGACCGTCAAAGAGGATCTTAGAGTCGTGTAGAATCCCCAGGTTCCGACTCACATGATTTCTTTGCAAAGTCTGGTGTCTCAAAGAATACTGGGATGGAACGATAGAACTCTTTCTCGTAAATGTTTTTATTGAGCATTTCGAAGGATTCAGATCAAGCTTATTCTGTTCACAATAATCATCCAGACGATCCAGGTCAGACTGCATATCCTTAGTATCAGATAAAGAAGAGATGGCTTTAAAAATTTTCATGTCATCGGCAAAACAAAGGAGATTAGAGTGATGAAAGCAAGCATCTAGATATCATTTACAAATATCAAAAATAAAAGAGGGCCCAAGAGTGAACCTTGGGGTCACATATACAATTCCAGTGACATCTGCCATTTTGTTTCAAGATGGCGAACTAAAAATAAAGTGCAGTCGATACTTCTTGGCGAAAATCGAGATTTATTAAACGAATCCTTAAGAGAGTAAGTACAAACTTTTTGCTGTTATATTATTTTTATAGAAAATGCTGGTGTCGATTACGGGATCTACTAAATAACATTTCTCCAATAATCGACAAAATGTCGAAAATATATTTATTAAGTGTACTTATCTGGTTTAGGAATCCAACTGTGTTTTCTTTACTTATTAATTCGAGTCTTTCAAACTAACTGATAAGAGCGAAATTAACAGTAATCGACATAGTGTCGATTATTGGCTATTGTTTGTGTCGATAATAGGATAAATCGAAAAATATTTTTAACAGATGGCACCCAGAAAAAATTACACCCCGGAACAGACGGAAAGGGCTATAGAGGCTGTTAGAAGAGGAGAAAAGGTTGCTGTTGCAGCTAAAACATTTGGAGTTCCACGAATTACCCTACATGATAATGTGACAGATAAGACTCCAGTTGGTTGCGCTATGGGGCCGAGTACTGTCTTGACAAAAACAGAAGAGGATATATTAGTCAGATGGTTAATAGCATTACCCCAAAGACATTTTCCAATGACAAAAAATTATAACAGAACAAGAGACCAAATCCTTTCACAAACAACAGACCAAGTAAAAAATAGTTCCAGTCCTTTCTCAAAAGTCATCCAGTACTGATACAAAAAGTACCAGATAGCTTGACTAGAGCCCGGGACAACGTGACTGAGAATAATAATTATTAACTGGTTTCATAAAATCAATGATTATCTGAACGAAAAAGATCTGAATGCTGTTCTAGCCGACCCAGATAGAGTATTCAACACTGACGAAAGTGCGTTTATCCCCAAAACCTGGTCGTGTTCTAGCTAAGACTAAGAGACTTTGCAACGCTTATGGTGATGATAAAGATAATCTAACCGTCCTGATCACAGCGAATGCTGCCGGAGTACTTGCTCCTCCAATGATTATTTATAATTATGAACGTATTCCTGCATATATATCTGCCAGTAATTCCTGATGAATGGGGGGGGGGGGGGGGGGGTGGTAGGGAAATCAGATAGCGGATGGATGTGTAGTAGCACCTTCTACGAATATTTTACAAACATCTTCAATCCCTGGTTGGAGCAAAACAATATAGAAAAATCAGTTTTATTCTTTTTGGACGGCCACAAATCTCATCTTACTTTGCATCTTTCAAACTTTTGTTCCGAGAATGGAATAGAGGTCATAGCTTTATACCCCAACTCCACTCATATTCTGCAGCCGATGGACTTGTCTGTCTTTAGACCCCTTAAAGTGTATTGGATAAAAGCAGTGAGTGAATGGAAAATGAAGAATCTCGGACTAAGCCTTCGCAAGGAAAATATTGCTTCAGTACTCCAAAAGGCTCTCAAAAATATTTCACAAGATTCCATCAAAAATGGGTTCCGGGCTGGTGGGCTCTTTCCATTTGGACTATATTGATTATTCCAAAATTAAACGTAGGCAAATCTCATCTACCGAGAAAGTTATTGATCCAGCACAGAGTAAATTCGTCAGATATTTAAACAAAGAAATTGTGAAAATCTTTTCAGCACAGAAATTACAACAGTTCAATCATTTCTTCTACAAGGACAGAAATGCTCATGAAAATAGCCTCCCTGATGAAGACATGAGTTTATATCTGATTTGGGCTAAAAACAAATCGGAATGCCTTTACAACTGTACATCTCACGAAGATGTTTTAGAACAACCAGCTCATCTTATCCAGATCCTGCAGTAGAAGAAGAGAGACCTTTCATTAATAACGACACTATGACTGAACAGGAATCAGAGATATTGTTATCAAATACAAATAAGCTACAAGGAACAGAAAATAGAAACATACAGAAAGAGCCACAAGAAGAAAGTCCTTTTACTAATAACTTAATTTTGACTGAACATAGATCTAACGACACACTGCTCAATATCGTTACTAATCTTCTACCGTCGAGTACAAATGTCTCAAAAGATACCCCCGCTGAAAATTCAAGTCTCGGTCTGCCTGCAGAATCCATCAATAAATTACAAAAAACTGTAAATAACAATAATGAGATTAAGGACACTGAGAACATACCAGAAAAGGTTCAGTACCTCTTAGATGCTGCCTCATCGTCATCAATTACCGTTACATGTCAAAATACTCCCATTAAACATAGCTCTAATGTTTATCTCAAAGTACCTGTAGAAGAAAAACCCTTTACCTAGACCATCACATGACTTGTTACCTTCTACATCAGCTATAAATACACTTTCTAAAACCACAGCTGCTTCCTTAATGATGACACTGCCAATGAGTGACTGTGGTACAACTTCTGAGCCTGATAATGTTATGCCTGTTGATGTCGAAAACCCCAGCACTTCTATGAACATTTCTAAAACACCAAAGGGTTTAAATTTACTATCTGAAAATAACTACGAAAACGATGCAAACACACCTATAAAACGGACAATCGATGATACCTTGGGAGTCAAAGTTCCAACGCCTTTCAAAAAGTTTTTGTTTTAGCCAGAAGGTGAAAATAGAACGAAAAAAAGAATAAAGAGGGAAAAAATTCCATCAGCAGTTACTGGCAAAGCATGGCGAGAATATCACGAATATAAAAAAAAAAACAGAAAAAGAAGGATCAAGAAGAAAAAGAAGAGAAAGCTAAAATAAAACAGGAAAAAAGAATGTTGAAAGAAAAAGCTGCAGAAGAAAAAAGAAAGATACGTAATTTGAAACAAAAAAGAAAAACTCAAATCAAATCATCCTCGGATGAGTCAAATGTCGAAATTGAATATGCTGAAAGTGGTGACAGTTATATTGAAGATGAAGATTATGAGTCTGAAGCAGATTATCTAGCTAATCCAGTCAAAAATCAAGTGCACATCTGCCTAAAGGACTATCAAAGCGGAGGACACGATCACTTGAATGTGATACTGATTTAGACATGGACGTTCCATTGAATACATTATCTTTAAAGAAAATTCGAAGAATTGGACAGAAAAAAAGTATTAATAAATGATGTTATGTAATAGTTAAGTATGAAGATGAATATTTTCCTGGCATAGAAGAAGATGAAGATAAAAACAAAAATCAGTATGAAGTGAGCACTATGGTTTTGTCAACAGGAAATACTTTTAGATTGCCGGAGAAAACATAAAATTTGGTATAACATAAATCAAGTAACTAAAAAAAATAATGAGCCTATTTGTCTCAATAAAAGAGGTTTTTACAAGATTCGGGAAATGGAAAAGTATTTACCCGACTTAGACAACTAGCAGTAGTAGTTTTTTTTTTACTTTTGAACTTATGTATTTTGAAACTGATTATGATTACTTACAAAACATTTGAGACTGATTATAATTACTTACATAGTTTTTTATTTATCTTTATTTAAAATTTGTGAATGATAAGTTACAAGTAGTTGTCTGTTTGTAAATATTTATTTGTTGTACATGAGTGCAAAGTTGCTTTTTAACCGCGTGCTCATCTTTGATGACCGAGCAAGCAAAGGATTCTAAAATTAGAATCTTGAGCGTTAGCGAGGGAATCAAAAGAGCACAAGGTGAAAAATCTTTGCACTCGAGTGCAACACGTAACTTTTCATCTCCCCTGAGCGAGGAAATGACTAAATGCAATATACTTTTATTTCAGTTTAGGTATATATTTACTACAACATTATGATAGTAAATATTACAGAAAAATATTTATAGGTATTATGTATAAAAAATAGGAGTAATACGTTTTTATTTACTTGTTTTAAAGTTTCTTATTTACAACAATACGACGTTAAAACAAAATAGCGCGCGCAAAGCAAATTAAAAAACAAAAGTACACCAAGGAGGTTCAGAGTCTGAGTTTGTAACAAATTTTTTAAAAGTTGTATGATAAATTCGGCACCATGGAGATGGAAGTAAATAGGTTTTGAAATCACATACCTAGTGCACGCGATGTTCTAAATTCAAATTTACTTTAACCTCAAGCGGATAAAACGGCTTTGGCGGTCAGATATCGAATAGCAAAAATACTCTTTCCGAGATGGGGGGATGAAAAATATTTTATTTTTTAAGTAACTGTTTACGTTTGTGTTTGTTACATGATTATTTTTAGACTATAATGATGCTTACCTGACCTATCTGGTTTGGTGGTTTTTTTTTTTTGATCTCACATAGTTTTGGTTTTTAATTAAATACTTATCACTTAAGACTGATACTCGTTCAAAGTTGTAGTAAGTATATACTTAAACTTTACAACAATAACTTCAATATGTTTTAATTTATTCCTGCCTTGTCTCATCATAATTCACAAGCATAAAAATATTGGTTGGTTGTAGACTATTTGCAAATTTTATGTTGATAACTGGTGGTTGATTATTGGTAAATGTTGAAAACTGAGAGTCGATTATTGGAATCTTAGAATAATAAATGATTATTCTAAGATTGGAATATTATTATGTTGATTACTGGAGGTCGATTTCTGGAGATTCAGTATCGGTTAGGTAATGGTGACATCAATTAATTTTACTTTTTATCCAATTTCTCGTAAGTACATATGTATTTCAGATAGTAATAAATACCATAACTCATGAAACTTTAAGGTACTTATCCTTTGAAGTTTTTACAATCAATAGTGTTCTAAGGTTTTCAACATTTGATTTATTTAAAGTTTCATACACGGACCTTAACATGTCGATAACTGGAGCCATTACGTTACTTACCTACATAATAAGAATACACTAAGTTAATAATAATCGTGTGGTATGAGTACTCGACTCAGTACATAATACCTACCCACAAATTACCTATCTCTATCATCAGTAGTTTTCTCTGAGGTTTTCTCCGTCTACGCCATGACATGACAAGACAAGTTTGTTTGGGGCCACAGACTACTTTAATGTCGCATTTACACATGCGTGTTCGCCATTCGACGAAACATTCGTGTGGCGTTTACACATTCGTGTTCGCTATTCGCCTCGTCATTCGACGAAACATTCGTATACGAGTGCCACCGCGAACTACTGTTCACACATTCACGGGTGATTCATTTTGATATTAGCACACGAACATGGAGGACGTGAAAATAATGGCGGCATGCGTGTTACATTTTATTTTAATGTTTAATAATTTAAGCTTTAATGTTACAAACGGTTTGTACATATGGCGGACTTAGTGATAAACATCGCTCTCTACCAGTCAACCATTGGGCTAAGGGGAGAAAGTAAATGACGGCATAAGAAAATAATTGTTATATTCAAATAATATGATATTAAGAAAAAAACATACATACACGCACATAACACTCACATATACATATTGTATATATGTGTGTGTGTAAATGTTATGTAAGTATTGTATATGAATGTGTTTATACACGGTGTTTCATAATAACCAATAAATATTTTATCGTTATCTAAAACTAATTTATTAATTGTGTTTACCCGTAATATCATTCAACCAAAAATTTTCATGTAAATCATAGACATGATGATGATACTATGATATACATGAAAATTTTGGGTTGAATAACATTACGGGAAAAACTATTTAATAATTAGTTTTAGATAACGATAAAATATTTATTGTTTATTATGAAACACCGTGTATATACACATAAATACTTACATATATGCATACATACACAGATACATAAATATATGATTAACTACTATGTAATAAAATAAATATTCAGATGAAGCTACATCTATTGATATTTATACAATTTTTGAGATATCCCAATCCCATGCTAGTTGATATACGGTTTCATGCATCGTTTATCTTTTCTTTATTTTTATCCGACTTCAAAAAATATATTTTACAAAAAATAAAAACCGACTTCAAAAACACTGAAAAGTTAAAAATAATATAAAAAATTCTATATTGAAGTCGGTGTCAAATTTTAAGACTTTATAAGAGATCATCGTTTCGTACCGACTTCAATATACAAGTTTATTTTCTAATTACCAAAAAAATTTTGTGTGCTTGTTCAGACAAGCAAACGGAACAACTTTCACTATGGGATCAACTTTGAAATCGCAAAAAAAAATCAGCTGTTCCATACATCTAGGTTCAGTGAATGTTGAACATTTGTACGAAACAGCTGATTTTTTTTGCGATTTCAAAGTTTGCTTGACTGAACAAGCACACAAATTTTTTTGGTAATTAATAAATAAACTTGTATATTGAAGTCGGTACGAAACGATGATCTCTTATAAAGTCTTAAAATTTGACACCGACTTCAATATAGAATTTTGAGGTTGTCAGTACCTATTCTTATATTATTTTGACCGTTTCAGTGTTTTTGAAGTCGGTTTTTATTTTGTGTAATTATGATTGCGATGTTTTGGGTTCCAAATGAGCTCTTCTCTATAATAAAGTTCTAGGAATTCTAAAATTCTCTCTCCACTCCACTCTGTCTACACGTTCGGTTGAGTCGGGCGCTAGCTGTCAACTAAATGCATGCGAATGTGTAAACAGTAAGTTCGTGTTCGCTATTCGTGCCCTTTGATTCGCGTCCAAAAAACCGCTCCCAACGCGAACTCACGAATCGAGAGGCGAATGGGCGAGGCGAATAGCGAACTTACTGTTTACACATGCGTGTTCGTTATTCGCCTCGCGATTCGCGCGAATGTGTAAACGCGCTAATTCGCGCGAATCGAGAGGCGAATAGCGAGACGAATAGCGAGGCGAATAACGAACACGCTTAAGTAAACAGCTAGTTCGTTATTCGCCTCGCGATTCGCGCGAATGTGTAAACGCGGTGTAAGATATGGTTTGGGCACTTGGGGCTGCGTTCAGGATCCATAATATTTTTGAATCATTCTTCCGGCATCGGCTGCTCGTCAGTGTTCGATGTCTACGTATTTTCGTTTTGTTTTCGACGAAAATCAAAACAATATTGATCTTCGTCGTAATATTCTATCGATTTTCATCGCAAGAAAAACGAAAATCGAGCACAGTTGACGCTTGATAAGCGCTCGATGCCGGACGAATGATTCAAAAATAGAGGCGTAGAACCTACGCTCGAGTACCTACGCACCGGGAACGACAATCTCATTCACGACAATTCATTCTCAATTATCGACAGTCTCATTAATACACTATCTAGTTGTGAAACAAGTCTTATTAGCGAAATCGCTTTTAAGTCCCAGCTGTCACCGCTCTAAACTCTTTTTCCAAGCTGTATATGAGGTGGCTTACGGCAGCGTCCATGGTGGCCAATGGTGGCGAGAGAATCGAAGTTTCGCATTATTAGAGTTAAAAAATTTGAGCCCTAGCATGTTGTTGCGGACTGCCTCGCTGACCACTATTTGTATTTTTTATACTTTTGTTTTTTGACTTATTGTTTTTTTTTTGCTTTTGCTGTTGTCATATTATTGCCTGTTGCTCAACACACGCGTACTTTGTGAATTGTATTTTATTTCTTTTTTAATAATTCAAGTACGTCGCCAACAGATTTTGGTGTCAGAAATGTCTTATCCGTGGCACTGGCTCAAAGAGAATTATGAATGACCGTCTTGATAATTGTTATTTTCACTAATAAATCATATAGTACTTATTTTTATATTACTACCTTAAGCAAATTTTTACAGCCAACATTTGTTTCATTTATACGCGTATTTTCTCGCAGCTATCGTTTAGTGCAGCTCCAAATTCTCCTTTAAACCAAGCTCTATTATCATTCATTCTTGACTTGCATTCATTCGTTTAATGTTTCCCAGCCCTAGCTATTGTCTTGGGTTATTAGTATTATTGTTTACTAGCCTCCCGAGACAAAAGCCACACGCTAAGTTTTCCCACAGTCGTTCCGCAGAAAATATGTATGGAGATGTCATTCACTGCAGAAAAATAGCATGAGGTCAGGGTCACACACGTAAAGAGAAACAGACAACATAATTTTACTCACACATTTGTCATAAGTAATGTATATCGTTTCCGCTTTCGCTCCAAAGTGACATGATATATCGCTATTTCTATTTTTCGTCTATCTATGGCGATACAACGCACACATAAACATTTTCGAAGCTGTGGATGCCATGTTTCGTGTGTGAGTTTATTATTAGGGTGCGTTTGAAAACGAGTAATATTTACTCGGGGTAGAGTGAATTTCACCCGATAGCGTTCGAGAACCACCCGAGTGAAACCGAGGTTAACCGACGAATTACTCCGCTCGTATTTCTGAACGCATTAGTGCAGAGTAATTTTCGCCTGACAGGAGTGAATTTCTCACGGCTCCCAGTCAGCGTAAAATTTTACCTGACATTGACAGTTGACTGTTCTGTGATCTGTGGCTACTGATTTCGTTTTTATGTTGAAGTTAAAGTTTACAAATGTTAAGTAAAGCTTTGTGCAGTTGTAAAATAAAGCTAGTTTGCGTTGCAAAACACAAGAACTCTTCTTTTCGTTTTTAACTGACAGAACCCGTTTGAAAACTCGTGAAGTGCGAAAATCACTCGCTAGCGTTTGAAAACCAGTTAAACTTCTCTTTCTCGCAATATATCTATCCTTTTCTTTTTTACCGAGTGAAAACTTCACGGGTTTTCGAACGGCTCCTTACATGTTGTAAAATTGCCACGCATATTTGAACGATACGTTTAGTCTGCTTCCCTTTATACGTATGTGCATGAGGTTGTCACAAGCTAATGTCATTTCCATACAATCTTTCTGCGGAATGACTGCGGAAAACTTTGCGAGTGGCTTTTATCTAAGGGGTCAGAGGCCCTAGCTAGACAAATGCCACACGCTAACTTTTCCGCAGTCGTTCCGCAGTAAAAATGTATGGAAATGACATTAGCTTACGACAACCTCACGCTATTTTTTCCGCAGCTAATGTCATCTCCATACATTTTTTCTGAGGAACGACTGCAGAAAAGTAAGCGTGTGGCATTTGTCTAGGGTGGCAGACCCCCTAGACCTGACCCCCTAGACAAGATGCCTTTCGATAATCGCTAACGCAATCGCTAGAAGGAAAATGTATGCGATTTGACATAAGCCCTCGTTTAGCTTTCGAGCGCAATTGTCAAATCTCATACATTATCCATTTAGCGATTGCGTTTGCGATTATCGAAAGGCATCTTGTCTAGGGGGGCAGGGGTTCCCAAAGTTATTTTGTCTACTGCCCACTTTGAAAATAAATTATTTTTTAGCGCCCCCATTTTTTTCACCTACTTTAAAACCACTATAACTTCAAATTTAATTAATTAATTATCGTGAGCTATATTAGCGAAGATTAAACATTCATTCTAAACGAGACTTTTACTATAACCCGCAAGAGTTAACTTGAGACCTGAGCGCAGTAGGTAGTACACAACGGCGCTCAAGTTAACTCTTACGGGCTACACCTGCCAATGAGAATGATTATTGAAACGCAACTTTATAGTATTCAGACAGAGTATCTTTTACTTAAAATAAAACAAACATAATTGATTCATATTTAAAAACTAATGTGAAGGATGAATCTGATGCTGTTTAATAACTTTGTTGATATCAGGTTCCAATTTACTCAAGAACAGCCGCAAATCGCCACGTTCGGTAACATGCAAACGATTTCTCTTTTTAGTAAGCAACGTTGCTACAGCACTAAATCCACGTTCACACAAATATGACGATGGGAATGCATGAATCGTTGAACGATTGACCACAATCCAGGGTACAATTGCGGGATCGGTTTTTGTGGCCAAAATTCTTGATAGCCATTTTTGAATTTGATTTTTATTTCCTCGTTTATTGTCAATTCTATAAGTTCTTCTTTCAGCTGAGGTGACATTGCTATGTTGACATTTGAAAACGGATCCAACATCCAGTCTGGTATTTCCAAGTTCAAAATACCCTGGTATCGTTCGGTGAAGTCAATGTGGAGGTTTTCCAAATGTTGGCAGTAGGCAAACAAGTCATCGTTACTGCAGGATACTGATAATTTCGGAAAATTGTGTAACTCACGTCTGCCCATATTTTTGTGTAGAAGCAGTTTGGCTGCGAAGGCTGCTGTTTTTTTTTTGATCCCCTTTTATGGCAATTTGTTAATTATGCCAGCGTCAAGTGAAAGATAGATACGTAACAAAATTTTTGTTACGTATTTGCTTTGATGACATATTGCAGTGATTGAAATAGTCGTTTACTTAAGTTTCTAGCAACCAAATGTTGTCTATGAATAACGCAATGTACAGCAAGAACATCTGGAATTTTATTTTTTAAGTACGCTATGAAGCCTTTATGGCACCCTTTCATAGCCGGAGCGCCATCCGTAGCAAGTGATATAATATTTTTCAAGGGAGTCTCTCGCTTTCTCATCACAAATCTTTTCTAATATATTGAATATGGTTTCGCCTTTTGTATCGGTCTCTAAATTTCTAGCAAACAATAGTTCTTCACATATTTTCTCATCTTTAATAAACCTCACGTAAGACAGCAACAATGCTTTATTAGTTGGTAAAGTGGACTCATCGAGCTGAATTGAGAATTGACTAGTCCTCAAATGATTGCACAATGATCCTTCAATGTTTTCAGCCATTTCATCAATTCGTCTTTGCACAGAATTATTACTCAAAGGAATTTTTCGGATAATATCTGTGGCCGGTTTATGAAGCAAAGTATATAGTTATTACTACCTTTATTGCTGGCAAAATTAACTCTTCTCCCATGTTGTGTGGTTTGTCTTTTTGAGCAATTAACAAAGAGATAATGTACGAAGTAGGTGTATATTGGGCATTCTAAAACAGTTTTCATCAAAACACCGCAAACGAACGCAGTGAGATTTGAGCTACGCTTCGCTGCGCTCTAGCTCCGCAAATCTCACTGCGTTCGTTTACGGTGATTTGATGAAAACAGTTTAAGATTGCCCAATATACATTATATAGGGTTAAATGGAAAAGAAGATTTTTTATTTCATTTCATTTCATAATGTTTCTATTGTGTTGTGTTGTTTGACTGTAAACAGTATACTTTTGATTGATTGCGATTTACTAGACACATTTTCAAGGTTTTCTATCTCAGAATATTAAGGCATTCAACTAGGTAGCAGTGCAATAACAACAGAAATTAAACAGGTTGAGGTTTCGTAGCTTCAGGACTCAACTCTCGGATAAGTACCGTTCTACACTCTGCCTGCCATACAGTTTCAAAGCATTCCCACGAAATTCATTTATCAGCAATAAATTTATTGCACATTATTCATATATCCAGTTACGAGTGCTTACTCAAATAATAAGGCTTCTTACACACGTTAATACTTTTATTTGTTTATTAAATTACTTCAATTAAATATATTCTTTATTATAAAACAAAGTATAAAATTGTTGATTTTTACAAAATATTTAAAAGGGCGGGCTAATCCCTGAAAGATGTGTTCCAGTCATCACACGAATAAAAAATAGAAAATAAATATTCCAATAATTTAAAAAATGAAAATATAAAAAATATTAAGAACATTTTAACTACCTACCTTGGCTGACTAAGGTCTTAACATCCTAATTAAATAGGGTAGTGCGGTGGGAACGTGTATGAGATGCTGCCGATGAATACCACCTATGTATTATTACAATAATTTTCATAAACTTCTATGGTTCTGTCCTCATGTCGTATCAATATCGTTATGCTATAAATACATTCGGTTCGCCTAATAGAACGATTTACCTATTGTTTATCTGTTTTAAATAGTAGTATCGAAAAATGAAAATTAGAAATCGAATCCGTTATTATAAAGAAGACTTTTTAATTTGGAGATAATATTCGTTAGTAATTGTAAATATGTATGTACATGTATAATTTAAATAAATATAATAAACCCGAAATGAAAAAAAATTTGGAGCATGCAGCCTTACACGAGATTTCTGCATCAGCAGAATTAAACGGTTACCAACTATTTTGCTGTATATGCACAGTATTGTATTGCAAGTTTGTGGAAATAAACGACAAACAATTAATTTGCTGATTATTTCCGCGTCATATTGCACATTGGTAGAATTATGGGTAAATATCAAATTTTGCTAAATATCATGAAAGTCAGAGGTGCAAAACGTTATTAAGTTTTATATTTCGAGTATGGAACCGACTTTTTGAAAGTAAACTACCAAACTATAATCTTCTCTTAGATGTTGTGATGCTGAATAACGATCTACTACTACCTCGAAAATAAAAATCCAATACACGTAATTGCGTCAGTTCGTCGTTTTGTTTCTTTCTTGCTACGTAAGTACTTTTTTTTTTATATAGCTGACGAAGTTCAGCCGATGATCGGACCGTTTTTGGATCATACGCAACTGCGGATCAAAAATTTTGTTGCAGACCTGAGAAATGCTCCACTCACACGTCCCGGGTACCATAGTACCCAGAGCGCTTCGCGTCTCCTTTGCCTAAAACGCGCGGTGTGATAAAAAAATCACGAAAAAAAAATATTTTCTCTAAATAAAGTGTCAGTTCTTTAGTGTTTGAAAAACGAACACTGACCATGGAAGTGGAAGTGAATGCATTAGGATTCTCGATAACGTATAGACATCATATCCGTGAATGCATATTTGTTTTCTTATAAATATTTTGTGTGGATATGATTTGGACGGAAATTAATAATTTTATGATTATATATATATAATATTTTATAATATTACTTACTTATTTAACAATATAAAAATTAATGAGCATTCTTTTTTAGATTAGTCATGTTAAATAAAAATGATTATAAAGATAAGGTATAGGTTGAGAACCTCAGTAAAATTATTACTTGCATTGCACTTTTCTTATATAAAATCCGGAAAAACTGTAGTCACAGTACACTCCAGTGCTATCTCTGACCACTAACAGTGCTTCAGTACCTCCTCATCAAAAAATCTCAAGACCAAGACAGCTGAAAAATGTTCGTAAGTTTTTATACTTTATTGCTATACTTTATATCTATTCTTTAATTGTCTATAAGTGGTTGATCATCTTCATGCTTCAACAAATTGAGCCGTTGGACCAGGCTGTATATGACGTGACCTCTCCAAGTGCTGTCTTCACGAGGGACCATCAAGCCCAGCAGTGGCATGCTGATTGACTGATGATGATGATATTTTTTTTATCTTATGAATTGAAGATGTGAATCTTCAACTCGTTTTCTTGTAACCACTCTTAATACTAATATGACATTTACTATTTTCAGGTCGGATAGCAAGCAAAACAAAAGGTCAGCCAAGAAGAGCTGTGAATCTGACCTTTTCTTTGATACCGACGACGAAGACATCAGGTACTTTTATTGCTATATTTACATATATCTAAATTTCAAGTGTTTAATGTGTACAATAATCGTGTATCCTTTTTCTATCTCCCTAGTCCAAAGAAGAGAAGCAAGGCGATAAAGTGCCTATCGAAGGCGAAGAGTGCAGAAGTGAAGAATACATCGTCGTCCAATACTTCTGAGTGGTTGTTCGACTCAGAGTCGGACAGCGAGGTTTCGCGGCCGCCAAACCTGCCAAACAAGACCACCAGTATCCTGACACGCCGAGTACCTGGTGGTGTAACGCGTCGGACTGCACAGCTCGACGGCGACTTGCTAGTGGAGCTACGCCTCTACAACCAGAAGGAGGTATCTAATCTCAGCGGCCTTGACCGGTGCGAGCGCGCTATCGTTTGGGTACGCTTGCAAGGCGAAACAGAATCTCCAGAATTTTACGCATTAAAAAAATTTGTAAAATTAGCTAAGGCAAAGTTTACCACAGAGGGGATATTTTATAAAGATAAAGTTAAAAAATAGGTTCTCTTTTGTTTCTCTCTGCGTAAATTATGTTTTAGCTGGTTTACTTATTGTTTATCGTTAGCAAACTCAAAGATTAGGTACTTACATACTTAAGCCTTTATTACTTTAACTTTGAGAATTTGTACTGTCCAAATCATAATGTCGAGGTCTACTTTCTGTTCAGTTTGTGACGTATCCGTAAATAACAAAGTTTTCTCTGCACATTTGAAAAGTATTTTACATAAGAACAACAGTTCGGTCGTTGATAGTGAGGGGGTTGAAAAAGTCCATAGCGCTTTTCGTAATCGTATAGCATCGTACCGTGTTCGATATCAAGATGAGGGTCATGATAGTGCGCGTGTTCGCCCGCCCGCCGAGTTTTTATGGCACTTGCGCTCTCGCGTACGCCTATTGCTCATAGCGAAAATTCAAGCTCACACTAATGTTAAAGCTAATTTTGAACTTTTCTGTGAATTCTTTCTGCTTAGTAAGTATGATTCGATTTCAATCAAGTCATTTGCAACGGAAAACTACATCTTGCATCAAAACTTCAATTTTGAAGATATGTTTTCAAAAATTATTCACTTAATTTGTAAAAAAATTGAAGAATTTGAAGAAAGAGATAGTGGGTGGGCCTATTTACAAAGCCTATATCTAGAAGTAAATATAAACAAATATAACCCGTTAAGAGGCTCCAGTTTTATAGAATTACCAAAGTCCATAAAATGTAAACGAGCATGTATCAACATTCAAAATTCTGATAATTATTGTTTTTTATGGTGTGTCATGGCAGCACTATTTCCTATAAACAGAAACGCACATCGAACGTCAGCTTACCCACACTTTAAAAATGTACTCAATATCAAAAATATGATTTTTCCAGTTGGGTTTACGGACATCAAAGTTTTTGAAAAGAATAATCCTCGCATAAGTATTAATATTTACGGCATTCAAAAGAATGGTAACATTGTTGGACCTTTATACAAAAGCGAGATTCGCAAAGATCATCACATTAATATGCTTTTCCTGGAAAACAGAAAACGCACCCATTACTGTCTTATTAAAGATTTATCTAAATTACTTCGTCTTCAATTAACTAAACATCATTCTAAAATATATTTATGCGAGGATTGTATGATATTCTTTGATAGTAATGATAAACTGAAAGCTCATGTTTGTGGTGGTGTATCGACAATATTACCCGGTGATGGAACACGAATTCAATTTAATCATTACGAGCGAATGCATGACATGCCCTTCGTCTTATACGCAGATTTTGAATCATTATTAAAACCAACTGAACTCGATTCTGGATCAGGCTGTACAAAGATATTGCAAAAACACGTACCATCAGCATTTGCTTATTACGTTGTGTGTTCTTATGATAAGTCGCGTAATAAATATGTATCTTATCGAGGTCCAGCCTGTGTAGAAAAGTTTTTAGAAAGTCTATTATTGGATATAACCGATATTTATAACGTTTTGCAGTCGCCAGTGGCTATTTGTTTAACAAATGAAGACAAAGCGAACTTTGCTCGGGCTACAAATTGTTTTCTTTGTGATAAAATATTGTTTGACGATAAAGTTAAAGATCATTGCCATCTTACAGGACGGTATCGTGGTGCAGCTCATTCTTATTGCAATATTAGATATTGTTTGCCTAAGTTTGTTCCTATATTTTTTCATAATTTAGCGGGTTATGACAGTCATCTTTTTATACGACAGTTGGGAAAACTATCAGGAAAAATACAAGTAATAGCAAAAAATAAGGAAAACTACATATCTTTTACAAAATTTTTTCAAATTAATGATAAAGATATCATACCTGTTCGATTTGTTGATTCTTTTAAATTTTTAGGCACAAGTCTAGAGAAACTTGTCGCAAACTTAAAAAATGACGACTTTAAACATCTGCGGCGTTATTTTCCTTCTCGTGAGCATTTTGCTTTAATAAAACGAAAAGGGGTGTATCCATATGAATACATGACTACTTGGAGTTCATACGAAGAAAAAGTACTTCCGCCTCAGGAGTTCTTTTTCAGCAAATTACGCAATAGTAATATATCTAAAGTAGATTATGATCATGCAAAAAAAGTCTGGCAAACGTTTGAATTATCGAATCTCGGTGAATACACAGACTTGTATCTTAAGTCAGATGTTCTTTTATTAGCTGACGTTTTTGAAAGTTTTCGCCAGACATGTAAGATGAATTATAAATTAGATCCAGCCTTTTATGTTACAGCACCGAGTCTCAGTTTTGATGCCATGCTATTAAAAACAGATGTTAAATTAGAATTAATACACGACCTGGAAATAATAAGAATGATTCAAAAAGGTATTCGCGGTGGAATATGTTTATGTTCGACAAGGTATTCAAAAGCCAATAACAAGTATTTAAAAACTTACGATCCAAGAAAAAGTAATAACTTTCTAATTTATATCGATTGTAATAATCTCTATGGATATGCAATGTGTGCTTATTTGCCTCATTCCAATTTTAAGTTATTGAATGACTTGGAAATCGCTGGAATAGATTTTATAAATGTGCCAACTAACGGAGACACTGGTTATATACTAGAAGTAGATTTAGAATACCCCGAACATTTGCATAATGATCATAACGATTTTCCATTCTGTGCTCAAAAATTTACTCCGCCAGGTTCTAAAACTTCAAAATTGATTCCAAATTTATACGATAAATATTTCTATGTCATACATTTTGCTCATCTGCAAACATGTATAAAACATGGTTTGTTGTTAAAAAAAATACATAGAGTTATTCAATTTAATCAGAGTCCTTATTTAAAGCAGTATATTGACATGAATACTGAATTACGAAAAAAAGCTAAATCTACATTTGAACAAGATTTCTTCAAACTTCTTAACAACAGTATATTTGGCAAGACGTTAGAAGACACAGAAAAGAGGGTTAATGTGAAATTAGTCAATAAGTGGAATGATGATAGTAACAAAACAAAGAAAAGTTTCTGTGCAGAGCAAATGATAGCTCGACCAAATTTTCACAGTGTTACAATTTTCACTGAAAACTTGGTAGCCATTCAAATGAAGCCTGAAACAATCACTTTGGATAAACCTATATACATTGGTTTTTCCGTTTTGGAAATATCTAAGAGTCACATGTTTGATTTTCATTATTCTATTATGAAGCCTTTTTATAAGGAAAAGTTAAAACTTTGTTATACGGATACTGATAGTTTTTTGTATTCAATAGAAAGTAAAGATTTTTATGCTGATTTAAAATCAAATTTTCTTCCCTATTTCGACACTAGTAATTATTCTGTAAATAACGTATACGACATTCCTAGTTGGAACAAAAAGGTGCCAGGTCTCTTTAAAGATGAGCTAGGAGGAAGTTTGATTTCGAAGTTTGTAGGATTAAGGTCCAAGTTATACTGTATTAAAACGGCAGAAGATGAATTAAAAAAAGCAAAAGGCATACAGAAGCAAGTATTAAAAGATGTACAATATAAAGATTATTACAAGGTATTAAATGAAAATACATTTTTGAAGAAAAAAAATATCATATTTAAATCTCTTAAGCACGAAATATTTACTCAAGAACAGAACAAAATAGCTTTGTCAGGTAATGACGATAAACGTATCATATTAAAAAACAAAATTTCTACTTTATCATGGGGTCACTGGGATAGTTTAGTTTAATATCATTAATTTTTCTTTAGAAGCACCGTATTGTATAGTTTATTATTATTTTAATGGTAATCATGAATCAAATTGTAAGTTGAGAAATATGTTACCCCATCATCTATTTATTTATTTATTATATGGCTTAAGTAATGAATAAGTTAATAGAATAAAAACATACATGAAATTGTATAGTATGTACCGACACGGCACTTTATATTGTAAAGTTATTTAATTTTAATATTGTTATCCATCAGTTATTTGTTTAATAGTATTATACATTGTTTTTTAATGGTAAATAGGTAAATTAATTACCTAGTTTTAATCAAATACTTAATGTTGTATTGTAACGATGAAAATATATAACGTTATAAACCAGCTACCATGTTTTTTTTTATTTCATAATCCATAAAATATAAAACTATTAATAAAATAGCACACGCAATGAACAATTCGAAACTGGTTGGGACATGTTATTGCTGATTTAGGTATTCCAACTTATAGTTCATTAGTAATTTGTCCAATTGCGATTCCGTGCGAATGCTTTGTTGTTATGTCAGCATTATATTTACACTATAAATAGCTATTAAAGTCGAATGTTTTTAAAATTTGTTTCACACATAATTAATCAAGTGACAACTACGGTCACCCAAATACATCATGGTAAGTCGTATAAATTATTTTTCTTCAAACTCTTTTCTTGTGTAGTGGTTAGATCACTAGTTAATGTTTATTTGTATATTTGATTTAGTTGGAAGATAATGTTGTTGTTAAAACCTTATGGTTGTGATGCTGTTATCGTGATTCTCATATTCTATCGGTTCCGTATAAGATAGTCAGCCTCCTTGTGGATCCTAGATATACTCTTCTACCTCCGCCACTATATCAATCATTTCTTCGATGTGAAATTATTTTTGTTGCATAATAAATTAAATTTCAGAATACCCAAGAATCCATCTCGCAGTCGCTACTCATAAGCAAGGAGGCAACAGAAGATTATCCTCCTTGCTTTGAGCAAAATGCGCAAGATATGTTGGAGGGCTTCTCTGAAGAATTTCCACATTGGAATGCTAAAGATTCACCGCTGCATGCCAAGGTGGTTAAAAGTCTTTTTAATAAAAAGAAGCCCATGAAGAGGAGAAGCAAGTTACTGCAGAATACGAAGGGGAACGAACCTTCTTATTTAATTAAAACAATACCTACTAAAGGGCGGCGATTAATTAAATTAGAAATATTAGATCTGGAATCAACCAGCAATGATCCATTAATAAAACACAATATGTGGTAACCGAGCATATTGATCCAATAATGGATCAAGCAGAAAATATTACAACTAATATCTCTAAGAAAATATGTGGTTACAGTTATAGTTTTTAAATAACTATTGCTGACCTAAAACATTTGTAGATGTATATTAAAATTCTCTAATGTGCTAGATGCGTACCTACTATCTTTAGTTACGTGTACACTCACGGAGATACATTATTTCAACAACATTATTCTTCTGAAAAAATATAGTAATGCTTATAAATTTTACTAACTAAGACTTATGTTATTTTAAATAGTTATGTTAGTTTAAGTCTTGTATTGTTTTCAATAAATATTATTTAAAAATAAAAAGACTTGTATGAAAATATTTGTTTTTATTTTAACACCTCTATAATGTAATCAAATATTTTGAAAAACATTCATTCAGAATTACCTCTATAAATAAATCTAAGATAAAATTTATTAGAATTCAAATACATAGTTTAAAATAATGGTAATAAAATTAAAAATATAGTTTTATTTATTAAAGAACGCAGTGTATTACTTTGTTAAAGTAGGGATGCAAGTAATTAAACAATGTTTATTTTTAAGCATCGATTCCTTACTCATATCATTTTTTATTGCACGATTCGAGAGGGGTGAGAGCTCTTTCTTCTCTCTCCATTCTTCTCGATGCTTTAACATTGTGTGTTCTAGACACGTCCAATAACTTAATATAATGAGTAGTAACAGTATCCAAATTCTTCTACTCCTTGCTATTGTTACCGCCGTCGAATGCTTAGTCTATATGGTGGAGTGAGTGCACTTACAAGTAAATATACTGCTAGTTCTCTTATTATTACGAACGCAAAGTGTTATATCCATTTTGTTAAAAGCCACGAATCAAAACGGACAAGTTGCTATGAAGTTCCTCAAACAAAAGGAAACGTTAAAATTAGATTATAATATCTGTCCTGCATCATTATGTGAAGCAAAGCGACATGGCAACTTATTGCCGAGCACTATACGATGTATTGTTTGTGGACCATCAAATTGCGGCAAGACAAACTTAGTAATAGGTTTGTTATTACATGAGAATGGTGCACGTTTTCGTAACTTATATGTATATTCTAAATCATTATACCAACCAAAATATGTGTTCTTAGAAAAAGTATTAGATTTAGTTGCAGACATATCTTATAGTAAATATAACCATAATAATGATATCATAAGCCCACACGAAGCTTTGCCAAACTCCATTATAATATTCGACGACGTAGCTTGTGAAAACCAAAATAGCATTCGGGATTATTTTGCTATGGGTCGACATAAGAATATTGATTGTTTTTACATTAACCAAACATACAGTAAAGTACCTAAACAACTTATAAGGGACAATTCTAACCTCATTATTTTATTTAAACAAGACGATGTAAATTTAAAACACGTTTACGATGAGCATGTAGGTTCAGATATGTCGTGGTCTCAGTTCCGTGAAATGTGCTCAACTATTTGGAATAAACCATTTAATTATGTTGTGATCAATAAAGACTGCGAAAGAAATAAAGGATGTTATAGGATGGCATTCGATACTTTTGTAGTAGTAGATTAATATACATAAGTTATTGTTTCATCAATACACAATCACTATTACTCTGGATTTTGCATTGAACGGAATCCTTGTCAAAATGGAAAAGCAACTTAAAAAACAAATTGTAAAAGCTGCAGCTGCTGTAAAAAGAAAGGTTGAAATGATAAAGGATATGAAAAATACAAATGATGCCACTCTGGAATCCATATTCAAACCTATAACCGATCCACTGAAACAAATAGCCATTAAGAACAATGAAATTTCTCATGAAGATGAGGATGAGTTTGAACATTATACAATAAAAAAAAATAAACATAATGACAGCGAGGCAACAAATTTTTCTGATGACGATTTTAATGAAGAAGAGGAACAACAGTTCTATAAAAAATTTAATTCCGAAAAAACCCTTGTCGTATCACCTTCTGACAACAATAATATGAGTGATGCTTCCTTTAAGTCCTTTCAATCATCACCAAATGTTTCACTTAATAGTTTATCGTGGTGTGCTTCACCCGACGCAAATATCCCTTTTGGAATAAAAAATGAACGAGGAAAACTTATGCTCGGCCAAACACGTGTTTTCGACGACGGAAAAATTATAAAAATTGGAAATCGAAGTTTAAACAAAACTCTTGGATTAAAAGAATTACTATTTGAAAAGACACCAAATTTGGATGTTATCACAGATGAAGATTTGCAAAATTATAAAGAGCTTCTAATAGAAACGAATGCACATAGGCGTAATTGTGATCCACGCAAGCCAATTAATAGTAACAAAGGGTTTAAGTACATGCATATTATTAAACCACTGTTTAAGTTCTCTAGAAATAAGTATGACAGCACAGAAAGTCTTACGGTAGGAAAAGGAATAAATCTTTTAAAAAGTGTAAAGAAAGATATAGATTACGTTTATTGGGATGATCCAAATGAATTAGTAGATCGATTGAAATTACTGTTTGCATCTCGTGATGCTGGCAATACCGGCTTAGATAATGAAATTATTGCGATTATAGAAGAGCTGTACGAAGCAGGCATCATTAAAAACACCAAATATAAGGAACCTAATTTTAAAAAACTGATCAGTAGTTATACAGCAAACACCGCATAGATACGGAAATGAATGTAGATAAATTTGGTCATCACGTTCATAAACGTTTACGATTAGAGGAATATATTGGAAATCTCAACGATACATTAGTGAAGTCAGAAACAGGTGAATATGATTTAAAATCATCAAGATTAAAAGGGCTTATATCGCCAGGCAATGATGACGAAGCCGCCAATAAAGCTTACGTGGATGAAAAGACACACGAACTAAGAACTAATATTTTAAGTGATGTAAATATTCGTTTAAATGATTTTGAAAGTTCAGTACTTAATAAGCTAGCCACCTTGTTTTACACAAGGACAGAAATTGATCACATGCTTCAAGAGAAACCAGATAATAATGAGCAAACAAGACATAGTGAATGAGCTTCACAAAGCAGCAAGAAGGAATTTTTCCCGGCGATGTACGATCATAAAAGGAATAGATGATTTATGGCAAGCCGACCTCATAGATTTGCAAAAATATTCACAGTTTAATAAAGGGTATAAATATATTCTTATCGTAATTGACACTTTATCAAAATATGTATGGATCAGACCTTTAAAATCAAAAGCGAAAAATTATGTTACAGATGCAATGCAAAGTATTTTAACTACATCATTACGAAAACCTAAAAATTTACAAACTGATTTAGGCACAGAATTCTACAATGATAATTTTAAACAATTAATGAAAAAGTATAATATTAATCATTATTCAACATATTCTATTAAAAAAGCATCTATAGTAGAAAGAGTTATAAGAACAATTAAATCTCACCTTTACAAACTATTTAGTTTGAACGGAAATTACCAATGGTATAAAAATATTTTAAAGGACGTTGTAGAACACTACAATAACACTTTGCATAGAATAACAAAATTTAAGCCTGTGGAAGTTAACAAAGTAAATGAGCTTATAGTCAAAGGTTATATTATGAATTCTCAAAAGAATAAAACAAGTCGGGGATATACATTTCGTGTTGGTGATTATGTTCGCATAAGTAGATATAAAGCAGATTTTTACAAAGGCTATACGCCAAACTGGTCCACCGAAATATTTCGAATAGTAAAAGTTAATCACACTAACCCAACAACTTATCAAATAGAGGACAGACGCAATCAAAGAATCCTCGGCTCATTTTATGCATACGAGTTACAAAAAACTAAGTTTCCAGACCTATACCTCATTGAAAAGGTTATAAAAAGAAAAGGAAACAAATTGTTTGTAAAATGGTTAGGATTAAGTAATAGCGAAAATAGTTGGGTTGATAAGAATAAATTGGTTTTATGATATAAAATAGCTCAAGATATCTTTATTGATTCACTTTTTGTTTATCAATGAAGAAAGGAAGTGGTATCATAAACAGCTTAATAAATAAGATTCCGTTTGAGTTACATTTACCGGGCTACCAATATTGCGGACCCGGCACAAAGCTTCAGAAACGATTACTTAAGGGTCAGCGAGGAATTAATAAATTGGATAACGCTTGTATGCACCACGATATTGCTTACATAAACAACGACGCTAACGTAAGGCACAAAGCTGATCTAGATCTATTAAATATGGCTCAAAGAAGATTGAAATCAAAAGACGCTGGAAAGAAAGAAAAAATTGCTTCATGGATAGTAAAAAATGCTATGAAGGCCAAATTAAGAGCTGGTGCAGGTGCTCGGTCGTTTATGACGGCTGTGAAAAAACTCAAATCTAAATTAAAAAAAATAAAATCTAAAGACACAAATTCTACTATTAAATATGCGGTCGCCGCTGCAAAAAAACTATTTAGAAATAAAAATAAAATGAGTTTACCTCGTTGTATTCCTATTCCAAAATGTGGAGGACTGTTACCGTTAATTCCTATTTTCGCGGGATTATCAGCTTTAGGTTCACTGGCTGGTGGAGCAGCTGGCATAGCAAAAGCGGTTAATGATTCAAAAGCAGCTCAAAAAGCTCTTCAAGAATCGGAACGACATAATAAGATGATGGAGGCGGTTGCTCTCGGAAAAGGATTATATATTAGACCTTATAAAAAGGGTGCAGGTCTATATTTGAAACCCTCAAAAAACTAATAAAGCGGCTACCTAGGCGGGCATTAACTAATTGGGATATATTAGAACATGCTAGTGATATTCCATTTTTTCGTGGTGTTTTCATGAGGGATACGTTGCCCTCAAAACCTAGGAAGATAGAATGCGGTATTATAAATTTAGATACTTCAAATAACATTGGAACACATTGGGTAGCCTACGTGAAAGAAAATAAGTATGCTGAATATTTTGATAGTTTTGGTAATCTGAAACCTCCGTTAGAACTACTTGATTACTTAAGAAATGTTTCTTTAAATTATAATTATGAGCAATATCAAACATTTGACTCTGTTAATTGCGGCCACCTTTGTATAAAATTTTTAAAGGAGTATTGGAAAACACATTTATATAAAGCTTGAAATAAAATTCTTTATCAGTAGTAAAATGTCTTTCACTGTGTCTATAACTGGAAAAGGATCCTCTCTGATAACAAACTACTCACCTACTTTGGAATTAAGTGGATACTATGAGTGTGGATTGTTGTATTTTTCAACATTTAATTCTATACCCAACATAGATAAAAGAAATAATAAATTCTACTATGACGATAACGAAGTAATCGAAATACCTGAAGGAGCTTATGAACTTCAAGATATCTGTGATTATTTAAAGACATACATTAGAAATGCAATGTTAAAATTAACTTGTAATAATAATACTTTAAAAACTACAATTTTTTGTACTAAAGATGTTCATTTCAACAAAAGTGACTCACTTGGAAGGATTTTAGGTTTTGGTGGAGAAACAATAAAGGCATTAAAAAGGACCGAATCTCTGTATCCTGTCAGTATATTGCCAACAACCATTGTGCGCATCGAATGCGACGTAGTTAGTGGGTCATTCGTGAACGGATCTGCAAGTCATATTATTCACGAGTTTGTTCCTAACGTACCACCTGGTTATCGGATCATTGAAGTGCCGAAAAATCTAATATATTTTCCTGTAAATAAAAGTTCTATAAGTGCAATAACTATACAATTATTAGACGCCGAGAATAAACAAATCAATTTACGAGACGAAGAAGTACAACTGTATCTACATTTTCGTAAAAATGATAAATTTCAATAAAAATCATGACACAGCTTGCATTCAAGTTAGTACTAGAAGATCACCTCATAAAAGCACACCGCTTCACATAAAAAAGAAGCTCACCAAAAACAATAAGGAATTTTTGAAGTTGATTGGCTTGTTAAAATGAATATTTTAAATATATCTCAATCAACATCATACGACAATAGTATTGAAAGTTTCGAATATCATTCTTATAAACCGTACGTAACAAGTTTCAACAAGAATGATGAAATAAGAATACCTATTAATCAACAAGATCTATGTCTGTTACCCTCACTCAGCACTTTGTATATTGAGGGTAAAGCCAATGTTTATAATAGTTCGACTAAAGAAAAAATATCAAATGTGTATTTTATCAACAATCCAATACTATATTTATTTCAAGATATTCGATATGAGTTAAACGGAATAGAAATAGACAAAATAAAAAATGCTGGCATAACTACAACAATAAAATCGTACCTCTCGTTAAATGATAATGAATCTAAATGCTCACGTGTATGGGGATGGTCAACTTCTGGTACAAACAATCTTAACGGAGGAATTTTTTCGGCTTCTGTGCCGTTGAAGAAAATTTTAGGTTTTGCAGAAGATTATGAAAAAGTTATAATTAACTCCAAACATGAATTGGTGCTATTAAGAAGCAATACGAATCTCAATGCTTTGAAATTAAATGTCGGAGAGGTGGTCGAAGATATAACTATTAGCAAAGTTGTTTGGCGAGTTCCGCACGTTAAAGTATCAGATCGTGAAAGAATCAATTTGTTGAAACATCTAGAAAAGGACAGGCCTATTACACTAGCATTTCGAAATTGGGATTTGTATGAATATCCATTATTACCGAAGACACGTAAACACACTTGGTCTATCAAAACTTCGTCACAGATAGAGAAACCAAGATTCGTTATTATAGCCTTGCAAACCAATCGCAAACACAATGCGGAAATGTCAATGGCAGAGTTCGATCACTGCAATGTACGAGATGTAAAAGTATATTTAAATTCATCGTATTACCCTTATGAAGGATTGAATGTCAGTTTCTCAGAGGATAAATTTAATTTATTATACGAACAATATGCAAGATTCCAACAGTCTTATCATGGACGGCGACCAGAGCCGTTGATGAGCTTGAAGGAATTCAGAGACGTTGCCCCATTATTTGTTATTGATTGTTCTCACCAACAAGAAATGATAAAGGGATCAATCGATGTCAGAGTGGAGATTGAAACAGACCAAGAAATCCCGGATCAGACAGCAGCATATTGCTTGATTTTAAATGACTGCATTTTTGAGTACAAACCTCTGAGCAATATTGTGAAGAAAATATCTTAACTAAATAAAGTGCAATCAAAAGGTATTTGAAAGAACAAACTTCAACTTTATGTTAAACAGTGGAATACAACGAAACAATGAGTGCTGATAAGAGTTCGATACTTTTTGTTGATGTTCAAGGATTCAAAGACTGCAAAAATAATTTTATTATTAAGGAATTTGCGTTAGCCACAAAAGAGTTTACGCAAGTCTTTTTAATAAAACCTCCATATTCGTATCTAAAATTATCTGCCGAAGAAAAAAGAGCAGTCAATTGGATTGAACGCAACAGAGGAATATACTGGAGTCAAGGCAATATAGATTTCAGAGAATTTAAGAGATTAATTATTCCAATTTTAAAGGACCAAACCATAATAATGAAAGGTGTTGAAAAGCAAAAATGGATTAAAGATTTGTGTTCTGACTGCTTTTTGATAAATGTTGAAGGCAAAGGTTGTCCTAATTTTGCAACATTGCGCAATAGTTATGCTAAAGGTGGAGCTAACTTCAATTGTATAACTCATAAAAAAGAGTGCGCTCTAAGGAATGTTTTATTCATAAAAAAGTGGTACTTAAGCACATGTAATTTATGACTTCAGTAAATTGTACTTGAATGAAAATTTGTATTTAAAGTATTGTTCTAGTTTAGCTATGATGATATTTGTTACTTGCTTAATAATAAAAAAATATTTTTAACAAAAATTTCTGCGTTTTATTAATGAAAACAAATATGGTGATTCAATATACTCGCATAACTCTTTATTTATCAAAAATTACAATTTAATGGTATGAATAATTTAACCCTGTATAATGTATATTGGGCAATCTCAAACTGTTTTCATCAAATCACCGTAAACGAACGCAGTGAGATTTGCGGAGCGTAGCGGAGCTAGAGCGCAGCGAAGCGTAGCTCAAATCTCACTGCGTTCGTTTGCGGTGTTTTGATGAAAACTGTTTTAGAATGCCCAATATACACCTACTGTACGAAGCTCGAAGTCCGTCGTCATCTTGCTTAGCAGCTACCGAAAATAGTTTTGCTACACTTGGCTGGGTATTATGCTTCTTCTCTAGGTCTTATGTTTTTAGACATAGAAGGCACTAAGGCGACGATTAGTTTTTGGGTTTTTAAATGTATCCGAATTTAATATATTCCGCACAGTACTGCCGTCTCTCCTTTTTTACTTCCTATTTTTTATATTGTTTTGTTTTGAGAAATACGTAAGTAAGTGTTGATCTTAAGTACTGCTTATCTATTACGCGCGAAACCGCAAATGAAAATAATATAAATATTACGTTGTTTATATAGGATTGCATAAGCAGCACGCACCGACAGGAATAAGACAAACATGCATAAACTCGATTATCTCATTCGACGCTCAATCGTACTCAACAAGTAAGAACAAGTATTCTTTGAACAAGCCGATTGATACAGAAATGCACAAATCGGGTTATTTAACTTGTTAAAACATGATTGCCCGCAGTCTATTATCTACGAAAATTAGCTATATAGGAATACTAATAACTATTAAAATGCGAAAGTGTGTCTATTGCCTTTTTATTTGTTCGTTTGTGTCTACTTTCATTTCGAAACGGAGCAACCGATAGACAGGATTTTTCTTTTATTTATTGAATAAAACAGGACATATACATGAACTACGCGGAGAGAAATATCGAACCGAATTTGAGCATTCTCTTTATTAATATTAGTTGATGTTCACAAGTTGTAGTCGAGAGTCGAGAGCTCAGTCGGTGTCTAAGAGTCTTCCTAGCTAGATGAAATTACAAATCGCCCCCCAAGACTATACACAACGCCCCCATTTTTTTCTGGGTCTCGTACTTAAATTTTTTGTGTATATTCGGTAGATCTGAGAATAGGTCGGAAACTATTTTTTATACCCCTAAATGGTAAGGGTGTTTTTTTAAGTATTATGGCGAAACGTAGTTCGCAGGCACAGCTAGTATTATATAATATAAAAACAACAGTTATCATAAACTAAAAGAAGCTCAGTGGCGTAGTGGTTAGAATGCTTTGGTTTCGATATTGAAAACAAAGCAACCTTCGCTATAGTTGGACTCTGGATGGGTGACCAAAACTTTGTGATCCTTCTCGTATGAGATGTAATCTTCTCGTATGAGATTTCTGGCAGTCATTACGCACAAACATATTTCACCACAGGTTCAGGAGTCCTATAATCTCGCACGGTTCAATGTTAAGGCAATCAAAAGTCACGTAAACAAAGCAATGGTCAATATGCAAAGGGTCCGATAAGCGCGCTAAGGTCAAATAGCTCGACCACAAAATTCAAAAAAGAGATACGTTGCGAAGCTACGGAATGCAGATTGTAACTAAATAGTATTTCTTTTCTAATAGGCCAAAATTTAAGGGGGCGTAGCAGAGCGTGGCGGGGCGTGGCCCGGTGCTTCCGCACGATTCAAGCGAATAAATTTTTAAATGGTCAGGCGGAAGTACATTACTCTGGTTTAGTATAGATTTAAAGAGAAATTGGGAAATTTCCTCAGTTAACTCAATATGATGGATAACTATTCGCTGTATAGTCCATTCGCTTAGATATTGTCAGTACACCCGCACATAATTGTGGTCATTATAATAAAATTCGAATATAAATAATACACATAACTAAAGCAGCAAAAATAATTGTAATAAAAATTGGAGTAGGTACACGTTAGCAGAGTAAAATTTCTTCGTCACTCGTAGAATCGTAGTCATTACCACCTGTATTTATTATAGGAGATCCAACATTATCACGTTCCGAATCTAATATACTCGTAAAATATCGATTTTTTTGGGTTGATGGCCCGTTTTTAATTAATATTGATTCTTGGTATCCCCACCATTTTTGAAGTGTCGGTCGTGACACATTAATTTCAACACAATACCAATGAATATTTATTATAAACTAGCTGTGCCCGTGACTTCGTCCGCGTGGAATAGTAACTTTTGGCAAAAAGTAGCCTATGTTATACCATATATAATTAGCAATTTATTAGTGAAAGTCCCGTCAAAATCGGTTCAGCCGTTCCGGAGATTAGCGGGAACAAACAGACAGACAAAAATTTTTTAAATTGTGTTTTTGTTATTGGTACCCGATAAACATTCATACCCATTTAGTAAAAACTTGTTATTTTGACATTACAAACAGATACTTTTTTATTTATTTGTATAGATTATTTACCAAAACACCCGTCTTTTTTTATTGTTGGTTCACATAAAGTTTCATCTTGGGGCATTTCACTGTCCTTCCAAGTACGAAAAAACATTTTCGGTATGTAACAGAGTCGTCACAATATCGAGTTTTTTTTTCGATACTGATATATCGATATCGGCGTATCGTCGATATCAATAAATATCGGTATATTTAGGCGTCGATTTATCGATATTTATTGCTTTTCCGATCATAGATATAGAATGGAATGGATGGGCTATAAAAGCCGTCAAACATGAGGAAAAGAGATAAACTTATACACATTGCCAAAGGAAAGAAGAAGACGGCATCATTTTTTTTTGTCTTTGTCACCGTATATAGGTGAAACTGGTAGTGGGGATTGTTTATCACCAGCGTCTGGTGCTAAACAAATACGTGGATGAAATTTGTTGTGTGAAGTATAGCTCACTGTGCAATTATTTAACAGTTTAATTAGTGTAATTGTGAACTATTTGAACATTTAAATCTTGGTGCACTGCTCCGCTTTAGGTTGTAATAGTTATAGTGGTAGAAAACAGGAAAATATAACCTTTACAGGTAAGACCTAAATTGTGTCAATATTAAGCGCCAAAACTATTTTTTAAATTATAAATACAAGTTATATTGCAATATTTTATCCTTCTACTATGGTTCTCAATCATATTATGGGATTAAACATGAAATTTCAAACTAATTATAAGGTTACTATTAACCTAATAAGTTAAGAATGTCGCCATTCAATAAGGTCACCTATACAAACAACGCGTATAACATTTTGCCGGGTTATAATGATACCAGTCGCTACGACAATTTTTCCTTGATTCGTAGGTAATTTGTTACGTTAAAGGGAACTCACATATTAGTTTCTGTGTTACATTAATATTGACATATTTAAGTATAAAATTTTGAGCATTTTAGATAACAAAGGTAATTCTTTTGAAGTGAAACTTTCTATTTGCTTGTTTGTCTGTATTTAACAGATTTCCTTCGGAGATAATTACTCGAAACAGTTGGGTTAGAGCTACTGGTCGATTGAATTGGCAGCCAACCAAGCATACCCGAATGTGTTCTAAGCATTTTGAACAACAGTGGATTCAGAAAAACAAAAAAGGCACTTTTCTTGGGAGTGGTGCTATTCCTAACTTTTTTTACAGGTCAGTAACTTATACATATTATATCTACAAAGTAAATACCCTATCAAGCCGAAACCTATATTTATTTTTCACAGACCCAACTATTTGTATAAGGGATTTCAAAATTAATTTTACAGTTTTGGATTAATGACACCAAATTTTTTATAAGAGTATGTTAACATGGGTAGGTACCAAATTCTTTTCTACTATTTTGAAATGGCCAAAAATATTATTAATGGTTTGATTTTTGACATTTCCTATTTACATAACAAGTCTGACCATTAGTACAGATACAGTTTACAAATTTCTTAATTATTATTTTTAATGTTGTAAAATTAGCACCTGCTTTTATTTTTAACCTGTATACATATTGTTTCAGGACGCATCGTTGTTGGGTTTCGGTTCAAATTTGAATACGCCCCGAAAGAGAAAAATGCGGCTTCAAATGCTGCGTTTGAAACAATCATCGAGGACATCAAGTAAAAAACTACGGGCAGTGCGTGAATCGCTTAGACGATTGGGAAAAAAAGTAGCCAAACTTGAAAATGTGTTAAGTGATTTGAAGTGTAAGTTAATGATGCAAAATGAGCGGTTGGACATTTTAGATACTGTAGGAGAAACCAATAGATTTTCTGAAAATATTATTAAGTACATACATTCCCTTTTGCACCAATGCTTAGAAAAATTGTTAAATAATTTTTTTTACTGAAGAGTTTACGCATAATCACTACCCGCTTTTGATGAAATGTATTTGTAAAAAATATTTAAATACGCGAATTCATTGCTAATACGCTGTATTCGATGACAATAACGGAGTTATTGAAATCTAATTTTAGAAAATGTTTATTTAAAATTTTATATTTATACTTTTTCTAAATCTTCACATATATTTAGTAAATGTATAAATATTGGATTTTAAATAAATTGCAGAGATAAAGAAAAAACAATGATATTGCCCGCTGTATTCTTAATCAAGCGTCGATCTTCGCAAGGTACCTAGCTGGCAAAAGCTGGAAGTGAGTGGTCGCGGATCGTACTCAGTGGCGAGCACTTGGAGAGGCCTATGTCCAGCAGTGGACGCGTGTGGGCTGATGATGATTCCTAATATTTTTTCTTATATTTGTAAAGATGTTTACATAATAGCTTAAATAATTAAGTAAAATGTTTTAAAACTAAATATACTCGAGTAAATCCGAAAAGTGTAGTTTTATTTAAAAGTGTAAATAACTTTAGACTGCGAAGGTTGAATGAAGAATACAATAAAAAAATTCGCAACTTCCTCCCACTTTTATTTTTTGAGACATATTGTTGAGCGAAGGGCGCTCATTAAAATGTCTCAATAAAAATACGTAGATCAACCAACCTTTTTACCACTATAAACATAAAGTAGGGTAAAACTTAAAGCAACACTGGTATACCCATCTACTTTAGGCAGGTATGACGTCATCTATGTCTGTCCCTTACGGGTATACGGTCACGTCCTATCTATTCATTCTTTATCTAAGTTTCCGATATATCGTAGCATCGCTAACTCCCAGTTTCTATCGAATCAAATTGAGCTCATGCTGTGCTCGATTTTCTGGAACAGTATCGATATTTTTACCACACCTATAGCAGTCTGCCACGTTACTTTGGTCTATGATCGTGGTCGTGTTGTGTATGAGTTCTACTAACTTTAATTAGTTTGTGGTCGTGCTAAGCTAACTAAGATCAAAATCATCAAACTAAACAAGTGATCACAAATTCTAAACTCTAAACGCCGGTTAAAATTATTAATTATAATAGATTGCCCATAAAACGTTTTGTAATTATTTTAGATTCTTCATTGTTTGATATTCCCTGTTTTAAACATGAAATATATTTCGTTAACATTTTATCTTGTAGTGTTAGTAGGAAGTTATTCCAAAGCAGCTTTATTTGAAACCGATTCTTGTTATTCATTTGGAAGTGGCAATGTTTTCCCAGGCGGTTCTAGAAAAATTGATCACAAGCTACAATTTACTAAGGCTATGAGTAAGTTTTATGCATAGTTATATAAATAAATCAATCGAAAACAATCTAATAATGCCATTTTTTAGTTTCGAAGCCAGCTCCAGAGTGGGAGGCGACTGCAGTCATAAATGGGGAAATTAAACAACTAACGCTTTCTAGCTATAGAGGGAAATATTTAGTCTTCTTCTTTTATCCCTTGGATTTGTAAGTGGTCCTTCATTTTATATCTCATTTTCATTTCATACATAAATTTAAAAGACACGCATAATACTCAAGCAAATATTTTATCTGTCAGTTTTAAAAGTTAGGAGATAAAGAATTATGTTTGTTTTCGTCTCTGCCCCATTTTCAAGAAATCTGTAAAGATTTCTAAATTGGATGTTGATACATAGTCATTAATAATGAATAAAGACTACTTTGACTTAACAAAGTTCAAAAGAGATCAATAAGTTTAAAGACTTCATTGGGGCTGGTAAGAACTCGGTGGCCGAGAGGTCTAGGCGTTAACACAGTATGTTGGAGATGCGAGTTTAAATGCCACCTGAGATGAATGTTTTTCTTCATTGATTTTATTAATTTTTCAATTTATTTAGCATTTAATTCATTAAAGAAAATGCAAGTTCTATATTAAAAATAACTGTTGTTAATTTTTCTTTTCAGTACATTTGTTTGTCCTACAGAAATATTGGCATTTTCAGAAAGGATTGAAGAATTTAAAAAAATAAATGCAGAAGTTGTTGCATGCTCAGTTGATTCACACTTTACTCATCTTGCATGGATTAATACTCCAAGAAAAGAAGGTGGTCTGGGAAAAATTAATATACCACTCTTAAGTGATCTTACTCATTCAATAGCTAAAGATTATGGTGTTTACTTAGAAGATGTTGGGCATACATTAAGAGGCCTATTTATCATTGATGACAAAGGCATTTTACGACAAATAACAATGAATGATTTACCAGTTGGCCGTTCAGTTGATGAAACTCTTAGATTAGTTCAAGCTTTCCAATACACAGATAAGCATGGTGAAGTATGCCCTGCAGGCTGGAAACCAGGACAAGACACAGTAAGTAATTTTTTTTTTTCAAAGTAAAAACATTTCATATCCAATCATCATTTACTTTGGTATGAAACATGTTTCCAGTTGCTTCAAGTTTAAGACACAAGACGATATGATGTTTAAGATCAGTGTTCAGCAGTTTTTTAAATTATTTATTTACAAAAAACCACAGCACTTAAAAGAAATCACAATAACATTCAGATGAAATTTTGAAAATATAGGTTTTAATGAATGATTCTGATAGAAGGATACCTTATAAAACATATAAGGTATCCTTCAAGCAAGTATTGGATAATATTGTATTTATCTAAGTACTTTTTTTTCAGATCATCCCTAATCCTGATGAAAAGAGGAAATATTTTGAAAAACACGATTTCTAAAGTAATGGTCAAATTTAGTTGATCATTCTTTTAACATAAACAAAAATGAACTATATATTTATGTTTTCTTAAAGTTTAAAATATTTTTTGTCAAAGACGCATCATGCATTTATTCAAAATAAACACATCTAAAAGTGTGATGTCTAGGATTTGTTTTATAAAATGTGAATGTTATACATATGCACAGTTAATTATAATAATGAACTTAATGTCAACTGTCAAGACTGATAATATTTATTTAAGATTATTTGATTTTGTATATTTTTATGTATTAAATTATCTAAAAGTATGTATTTGTTTCAGTTAAATTGATGATTGATAATGCTTTTATCACAGACTTTAGGTGCATCTAAGTGTGTTGTAAACAAAAGAGTGGACGCGTACGCATGAGCACGCGCCTACCAGGGCGCCGCTGTAGGCTGGTGTCTTTTCGATCCCCTGGGGGATTGAAATTGGGGATCCAAGTGGAATACCCAGAATCAGTCGGTGACAGAAGGCACTAAAAGGCCCTGCTCACAATGCAATTTCCCTAGCAATCTGTTGCTGTGGTCTATTGCAATGCAACAGATTGTGACGAATAGGCAGGTTGCATGCAATGTTGGTTTCCCCGGATTTGTCCTAGTTTAGAGGGCATTCGGGGAGCGTCCGGGCGGGGCTTAATTTTAAATGTATTATTTATGCAACATTTGGCTTATGGTCTCCTTGTCTATCTATCTATCTATATGAAGTAATGTACAATCGCGTACAACTTTCGTTAAAAAAAATGATTTTAATCAGTGCATGCAAAGTAAGTTTTATGAGGTTTTGTTTGTTATATGTATATGCTGAAAAGAATAATTTTTGTATAAAGCATCCATAAAGTTTATTACGAATTCATTGTTTCATGTTAAAAGTTGTTGTGCTTTCCACCCACTCCGTATATCGACGCAAGTAAACATTAAAATAAAACTAGTAGAAAAAATTGGTTTGTCTTGATAACATACTTTAAATATATGGTGCAACGAAAAAAATCTATGTGTTCCTATAGATTTTACATCTCTTGAGATGGACTTTTGTGAATTAAATTATCTTGGGTAAAAGTATAAAAACTTAGAAAAATAAAGAACCTCACCATGTTGCGGAAAACAATTTGATTACGAATTTAATTACCTATATGTAACCATCGTAAGGATACATAGATATAGAATGAAATAGATGGGCGATAAAAGCCGTCAAACATGAGGAAAAGAGATAAACTTATACACATTGCCAAAGGAAAGAAGAAGATGGCATCATTTTTTTTTGTCCTTGTTACCGTATATAGGTGAAACTGGTAGTGGGGATTGTTTATCACCAGCGTCTGGTGCTAAACAAATACGTGGAAGAAATTTGTTGTGTGAATTATAGCTTACTGTGTAATTATTTAACACTTTAATTAGTGTAATTGTGAACTATTTGAACATTTAAGGGCCCATGGCGCGAAAAATAGCAAAAAGGCCGTTGGCGTTTTTGATATTTTACGTTAACGTTCCAGTTAACTGACCGGGAAAAAATAAATTTAAATTCTTAAATTATATGTTTACATAATCACCGTCACCATTTTTCAAATTTACATACCATTTCGTTAAAAAATTGCGTCCATTTTACTTAAAATTTACGTTACACCCACATACCGTTCGTGATTTTTAGCTTCATTAATTAACCCTATTATATTTTAGTTTAACAAATATATAGAACAAAGGTGAGCATAACACTGACACCATGGTATTTTTTTAAATTATCGTACATTGATTTTTATATGAATTTTTTTACATACATTTATCGATTTTCTTACAAATACTTGGCTCGGGCGCGTCGAAATTCAGTGTGCAATCAAGACTCGAAGTGAGAGCACGTCGCTTTGAGCTAGCTCCCGGTTACGTAATTATTTGTGTATGTATACGACGCGAAGTCCTACGGAGTAATCGGAGAAGTTGATAACTAACAATTTTATTATTTGTGGCTGCCGTACGAAAAACCTTCAACCTTTTTACAAGCTTTTATTTATCTTTTGCATGTTCGGGTCTAATCTTGCGAGTTAAATTTGACTCACTTCCCGGTTTCCGATTAAGCTGAAATTTTGCATGCATATGTATAAATATATTATGATGACGACATGGAGCTGATCTGATGTTGGAGCTGAAAGGTGGCCATAGGAACTCCGCAATAAAACGACATAGTCCCATCGAGTTTGAGCTCGTTTGATTCGTATTGACGAGAACTTTGATCCTATATGGTAACCAGGGTCTGATGCTGGATCTGGAAGGTTGCCATAGGAACTCCGCAATCAAACAATGCAACCCCATCGAGTTTAGGCTCGTTTGATTCGTATTGACGAGTACTTTGATCCTATATGGTAACCAGGGTCTGATGCTGGATCTGGAAGGTGGCCATAGGAACTCCGCAATCAAACAACGCAACCCCATCGAGTTTGGGCTTGTTTGATTCGTATTGACGAATACTTTGATCCTATATGGTAACCAGGGTCTGATGCTGGAACTGGAAGGTAACCACAGGAACTCCGCAATCAAACAATTCAACCCCATCGAGTTTGGGCTCGTTTGATTCGTATTGACGAGTACTTTGGTCCTATATGGTAACTAGGGTCTGATGCTGGAACTGGAAGGTAGCCATAGGAACTCCGCAATAAAACGACACAACCCCGTCAAGTTTGGATTTGTTTGATTCATATTGACGAGTACTTTGGTCCTACATGGTAACCAGGGTCTGATGCTGGAGCTGGAAGGTATCCATAGGAACTCCGCAATAACACGACACAATCCCATCAAGTTTGGGCTCGTTTGAATTGTATTGACGAGCACTTTGGTCCTATATGGTAACCAGGGTCTGATCCTGGAACTGGAAGGTGGCCATAGGAACTCCGCAATCAAACAACGCAACCCCATCGAGTTTGGGCTCGTTTGATTCGTATTGACGAGTACTTTGGTCCTATATGGTAGCTAGGGTCTGATGCTGGAACTGGAAGGTAGCCATAGGAACTCCGCAATAAAACGACACAACCCCGTCAAGTTTGGATTTGTTTGATTCGTATTGACGAGTACTTTGGTCCTACATGGTAACCAGGGTCTGATGCTGGAGCTGGAAGGTATCCATAGGAACTCCGCAATAACACGACACAATCCCATCAAGTTTGGGCTCGTTTGAATTGTATTGACGAGCACTTTGGTCCTATATGGTAACCAGGGTCTGATCCTGGAACTGGAAGGTGGCCATAGGAACTCCGCAATCAAACAACGCAACCCCATCGAGTTTGGGCTCGTTTGATTCGTATTGACGAGTACTTTGGTCCTATATGGTAACTAGGGTCTGATGCTGGAACTGGAAGGTAGCCATAGGAACTCCGCAATAAAACGACACAACCCCGTCAAGTTTGGATTTGGTTTGGGCTCGTTCGATTCGTATTGACGAGTACTTTGGTCCTATGTGGTAACCAGGGTCATACTGGAACTGGAAGCTGGCCATAGGAACTCCGCAATAAAACGACACAACCCCATCAAGTTTGGGTTTGTTTGATTCGTATTGACGAGTACTTTGGTCCTACATGGTAACCAGGGTCTGATGCTGGAGCTGGAAGGTAGCCATAGGAACTCCGCAATAAAACGACACAATCCCATCGAGTTTGGGCTCGTTTGATTCGTATTGACGAGTACTTTGGTCCTATGTGGTAACCAGGGTCTGATGCTGGAGCTGAAAGGTAGCCAAAGGAACTCCGCAATCAAACAACGCAGCCCCATTGAGTTTGGGCTCGTTTGAATTGTATTGACGAGCACTTTGGTCCTATATGGTAACCAGGGTCTGATCCTGGAACTGGAAGGTGGCCATAGGAACTCCGCAATCAAACAACGTAACCCCATCGAGTTTGGGCTCGTTTGAATTGTATTGACGAGCACTTTGGTCCTATATGGTAACCAGGGTCTGATGCTGGAACTGGAAGGTGGCCATAGGAACTCTGCAATAAAACGACACAACCCCATCAAGTTTGGGCTCGTTTGATTCGTATTGACGAGTACTTTGGTCCTACATGGTAACCAGGGTCTGATGCTGGAGCTGGAAGATAGCCAAAGGAACTCCGCAATAAAACGACACAATCCCATCGAGTTTGGGCTCGTTTGATTCGTATTGACGAGTACTTTGGTCCTATATGATTTTTCTTGATGAGTACTTTGAGCCTAGCCTAGATAATATCCATACGCAACCTCATCAATTCCTTTTGTGCGACCTTCCCCAATTTAGGTGTCAAATGAAAGAGCTTGAATTGTAGAATATAGTATATTCTGAAAGACAATCTAATACAAGATGGCCGCCGTCACAAATTGACAGATTATTTTTATGAACAATCTCCACAATATTGGTCTGTATATGGGGTATCAAATGAAAGTTCGTAAAATACAGTACACCATGAAAAAAACTAAAACAAGATGGCCGCTATCACAAAAGATTTTTAAAAACAAGCTTTTATTTTAATGTCCTAAAAAAAGAAAATAAACTTTAATTTATTTTTTATTACAATCTAGCGAATGGCTTCAATGCACTAAAAAGTGCGTTGAGCACAAGAAAATATTCATTTCATATTTGTTTATTACTAAATTATTATATGTATATTATATAAATTAATTTGTAGATACAACTAACAATAAAGAACTCGGTAGTCATTAAAATATTTCGTATTATTTGAGTAATTAATGTTAAAAAAGTTTTTTTAAAAAAAATTATATTATAATGCCTTAAAAGAGGAAAATAAACTTTAATTTATTACAAGATATATTTTCTTATAAAAATATAAAAGCTTGTCCCGAGAATTAGGATAAACAATAAAACAATTTAACTTGATTATTATCTTTATTTTTTTGTATTAAATAACGTTTTATACAGCATTGTCATACACACATGACAATGCTGTGCAGTTCTGAAATTTAAATGCATATATGATCCCTTTTTTGAAAAACTCGATTTCGTTATAACTGCTGCCTCACGGAAACTCGGTGTCCTGAACAAGGTGCGTAGGTATTTTGCGCCGGACCAACTATGCCTGTTGTATAAAACTCAGGTTAGGTCTTGCGTGGAATATTGCTCGCACTCCGGCTCCGCTCAGTACCTCCTCGATGCTCTGGATCTGGACAGATTGCAGCGTCGCGCTATTCGAATAATTGGCGATGTAGAGGCAACTAACACCCTCGAGCCTCTACAACTTCGATGTGACATCGCCTCTCTTAGCGCCTTTTACCGAAGCACTGTATCCTCCTTTTCACACCGTACCAAGAAATTCCAAGATTCCTTCTTCTTCTTTGTTATTGCTAACGCTAACGAAGTTGGCAAAAAAGCAAACTGCCCACCTGATGGTAAGTGGTAACAGTCACCTATAATACATGTGTCTCGTGTGGCATTCGCAGTAAAACTGCAACCCCCACAAGGGCCACAGTGTACGTTGCCAACTTGTGACTTAAGATGTAAAGTCACGGTACCCAGTAATTTCAGTACCATATCTTACCCTTCAAACCGGAACACAGCAACGCAAGCACTGCTGCTTTGCGGCAGAAATAGGTAAGACGGAGGTACCCAAGGACACGACCTTGGTACAGAGTCTCCCTCCGGTAAGTCTTCTGTCGTTCACATCCCACACTTGGAATTCTCTACCTGCGCACGTGTTTCCTCCATCCTACAACACGGGTTCCTTCAAAAGAGGTGTGAAAAACATCTTTTAGGCCGGCAAGAGGCGGGCAGGTTGGATAGTGGATGTCCTCCCTCCTCTATCTGTCAACTCATTTGGGCCTCTTTCACCGCTTAACATCAGGCGGGAGGAGGTCATTTGCCAGGCCCTCCATAAAAGAAACGGTTTAAGTACCTTGCCCGTATGTAATTACTTGGTAAGCCTTAAATAAATAAATATTGATAATTAAAAAAAAAAATATTTGTTTTTTATAAAATGGGTAAATCTTGCGACAAGCTTTTATATTTTATTAAAAACTAGCTGTACCGGCGAACTACGTTTCGCCATAATATAAAAAATAGTTTACGAGTACGACCTATTCTCAGATCTACCGAATGTGCACAAAAAAATTAATAAAGATCAGTCAAACCGTTTCGGAGGAGTTCGGTAACAAACACTGTGACACGAGAATTTTATATATAAGACTAGCTGTGCCGGCGAACTACGTTTCACCATAATAATTGTATAAAAAATAGTTTACGACCTATTCTCAGACCCACTGAATATACACAAAAAAATTCATAACGATCGGTCAAGCCGTTTCGGAGGAGGTCGGTAACAAACACTGTGACACGAGAATTTTATATATTAGATGTATCATGTAATAAATTAAAATTTATTTTCGTCTTATTAGGGCTTTAAAATAAAATCCTATTGTGGGACGACTTTTTTTTTTAATTCTTTTTACTATTATTTTATATTTTATCATTTTGTAACCGCATGGCCGCCATTACGAAACTCGATCAAAGTACTCGTCATTACGAATCAAACGAGCCCAAACTCGATAGGGTTTTGTCGTTTTATTGCGGAGGTCCTATGTCCACATTCCAGCTCCAGCATCAGACCCTGGTTACCATATAGGACCAAAGTACTCGTCAATACGAATTAAATGAGCACAAACTCAATGGGGTTGTGTCGTTTTATTGCGGAGTTCCTATGGCCACCTTCCAGCTCCAGCATCAGACCCTGGTTACCATATAGGACCAAAGTACTCGTCAATACGAATTAAATGAGCACAAACTCAATGGAGTTGTGTCGTTTTATTGCGGAGTTCCTATGGCCTCCTTCCAGCTCCAGTATCAGACCCTGGTTACCATATAGAACCAAAATCCTCGTCATTACAAATCAAACGAGCCCAAACTCGATAGGATTATGTAGTTTTATTGCGGAGGTCCTATGGCCACCTTCCAGCTCCAGCATCAGACCCTGGTTACCATATAGAACCAAAATCCTCGTCATTACGAATCAAACGAGCCCAAACTCGATAGGATTATGTAGTTTTATTGCGGAGGTCCTATGGCCACCTTCCAGCTCCAGCATCAGACCCTGGTTACCATATAGGACCAAAGTACTCGTCATTACGAATCAAACGAGCCCAAACTCGATAGGGTTATGTCGTTTTATTGCGGAGGTCCTATGGCCACATTCCAGCTCCAGCATCAGACCCTGGTTACCATATAGGACCAAAGTACTCGTCAATACGAATCAAATAAGCACAAACTCAATGGGGTTGTGTCGTTTTATTGCGGAGTTCCTATGGCCACCTTCCAGCTCCAGCATCAGACCCTGGTTACCATATAGGACCAAAGTACTCGTCAATACGAATTAAATGAGCACAAACTCAATGGAGTTGTGTCGTTTTATTGCGGAGTTCCTATGGCCTCCTTCCAGCTCCAGTATCAGACCCTGGTTACCATATAGAACCAAAATCCTCGTCATTACAAATCAAACGAGCCCAAACTCGATAGGATTATGTAGTTTTATTGCGGAGGTCCTATGGCCACCTTCCAGCTCCAGCATCAGACCCTGGTTACTATATAGGACCAAAGTACTCGTCAATATGAATCAAACAAGCCCAAACTCGATGGGGTTGCGTCGTTTTATTACGGAGTTCCTATGGCCACCGTCCAGTTCCTTCATCAGCCCCCGTAGCACCTCCACCAAAACACGATATGATAAAGCGATATATCGCGGTGAACTGTCAAAATACGACGAAATCCTATTGTATTTTAACAGTTCACCGCGATAAACCGCTTTATCATATCGTGTTTTGGTGGACGTGCTAGGGGGGCATATCAGCTCCATGTTATCATAACATTGCATTGTCACGATATACATATTATTGTGCAAAATTTCAGCCCAATCGAAAACCGAGAAGTGGTCAAATCTACATACATACATACAGTGCAAGCCAAATAAAAGCTTGTAAAAATAAAAGTTGATCAAACACATCCCTGTATTTACTATAGTATAACACAGTAAATAATAAACACCTATTAAATTCAAAATTAACATCTACGATATTTTGCTAGGCGGCCGTACCGATTGCGCGACCGAGTGTGCTTGTGTGCGTGAGCGACGCACACAAACAGAGACTACAGAAATTTACCTTAACTAGCTCGGGCTCGCGCGGATGGTGGGCCCTTAAATCATGGTGCACTGCTCCGTTTTAGGTTGTAATAGTGATAGTGCTAGAAAACAGGAAAATATAACCTTTTACAGGTAAGACCTAAATTGTGTCAGTAAAAAGCTCCAAAACTATTTTTTAAATTATAAATACAAGTTATATTGCAATATTTTATCATTCTACTATGGTTCTCAATCATATTATGGGATTAAACATGAAATTTCAAACTAAGTAGTAAGGTTACTGTTAACCTAACAAGCTAGGAATGTCGCCATACAATATGGCCACGTATACAGCCAACGCGTATAACATTTTGCCGGGTTATAATGATACCAGTTACGCTACGACTATTTTTCCTTGATTCGTAGGTAATTTGTTACGTGAAAGGGAACTCACATATTAGTTTCTGTGTTACATTAATATTGACATATTTAAGTATAAAATTTTGAGCATTTTAGATAACAAAGATAATTCTTTTGAAGTGAGACTTTCCATTTGCTTGTTTGTCTGTATTTAACAGATTTCCTTCGGAGATAACTACTCGAAAACAGTTGGGTTAAAGCTACTGGTCGATTGAATTGGCAGCCAACCAAGCATACCCGAATGTGTTCTAAGCATTTTGAACAACAGTGGATTCAGAAAAACAAAAAAGGCACTTTTCTTAGGAGTGGTGCTATTTCTAAACTTATTTTACAGATCAGTAACTTATACATATTATATCTACAAGGTACATACCCTATCAAGCCAAAACCTAAATTTATTTTTCACAAACCCAACTATTTTTATGGGGGATTTCGAAATTTATTTTACAGTTTTGGATTAACATGGGTAGGGTAGGTACCAAATCCTTTTCTACTATTTTGATATGGCCAAACATATTATTAATGGTTTGATTTTGGTCATTTTCTATTAATATAACAAGTCTGGCCATTAGTACAGATACAGATTAAAAATGTATTAATTAATATTTTTAATGTTGTAAAATTAGAACCTGCTTTTATTTTTAACCTGTATACATATTGTTTCAGGACGCATCGGTGTTGGATTTCGGTTCAAATTTGAATACGCCCCGAAAGAGAAAAATGCGGCTTCAAATGCTGGGTTTGAAACAATCAGCGAGGTCATCAAATAAAAAACTACGGCCAGTGCGTCAATCGCTTAGACGATTGGGAAAAAAAGTAGTCACACTTGAAAATGTGTAAAGTGATTTGAAGTGTAAGTTAATGATGCAAAATTAGTAGTTGGACATTTTAGATACTGTAGGAGGAACCAATAGAATTTTCTGAAAAGATTTTTAGGAGTTGACAAAAGAAAGTATTCTGAACCTTTAAGGAAATTCGCGCTGTGCTTACACTTTTTAAGTTCAAAGGCATATGAGTTTGTACGTAAGCAATTTAATACGTGTTTACCACACCCAAAAACAGCTGGTGAGTGGCGAGGAGTAGACAGCCTCTAGAAAATGTTTGTGATTTATTAGCAATTTTGTGCCATAGCTAGTAATCTGGCTTAATCCAAATGAAATAAGTCATATCTCTACTTTTTCTGAATATTTAACAAGAACACATAGGATGTAGATATAGCTCTATGCACCGAACAAGTGTTTCTAATTAATTATATAGGTACTTGACAGAACATAATCTTCCTCAGAGATATACAAATTGGTCTTGTCCTGCGCTATTTCCAAGTTGCCGCCAGCGGGGGCGAGGTTGGGGGTGGCAACACGGGCAACTAAGAATAACCAGCTATCTACATCGGCATCTTGCGTTCTTTGCCAGATCTTTTTTCCACATTGTGAGCAAGCTTACCAACTTTGGGCTTTTAGCACCATATTGAGTGCGGTATCAGTAGTTCAATTCTTGAACTTACCCAGCTCAAGTGAATTTTTACCTGTATTGTAGTGAATTTTATCTCTGTAAGCCGAAGTCCTTTATTCGATGATAATAACGGTGCTACTGAAATATAATTTTAGAAAATGTTTATTTAAAATTTAATATTATACATTTTCTAAATCTTCACAAATATTTAGTAAATGTGTAAATATTGAATTTTAAATAAACTGCAGAGATAAAGAAAAAACAATGATTATTGCCCGCTGTATTCTTAATCGAGCGACGATCTTCGCAAGGTACCTAGCTGGTAAAAGCTGAAAGCGAGTGGTCGCGGATCGTGCTCAGTGGCCTATGTCCAGCAGTGGACGTGTGTGGATGATGATGATGATTCCTAATATTTTTTCATATTTTTGTAAAGATGTTTACATAATAGCTTAAATAAATAATAGTAAAATGTTTTAAAACGAAATATACTCGAGTAAATCCGAAAAGTGTAGTTTTATTTAAAAGTGTAAATAACTTTAGACTGCGGCGAAGGTTGAATGAAGAATTCAATAAAAAAAATCGCAACTTCCTCCCACTTTTATTTTTTGAGACATATTATTGAGCGAGGGGCGCTCATTAAAATGTCTCAAAAAAAATACGTAGATCAATCAACCCTACTTTATGTTTATAGTGGTAAAAAAGCCACTATAAACATAAAGTAGGGTAAAACTTAAAGCAACACTGGTATACCCATCTACTTTAGGCAGGTATGACGTCATCTATGTCTGTCCCTTACGGGTATACGGTCACGTCCTATCTATTCATTCTTTATCTAAGTAGGGATAGGTAATAAAATTGTTTTTCGCAACATAGGGCGCGTTCGGATAGCATCGAGGTGGCAAAAATAACTTAAAATTGACACAAGGAGCGTTCGGTTAGAAGAAATGTGAACAAAAGTTGCATTTTTCATTTTTATCTGTTTACGTCAACCGTTCGGATAGCTGAAAAAATGTCAAAAATGGCATTGTGAACTGCCAATTTCGCCCCAGCTATCGAAAGGCGTGTTCGGGTAGCCTGTGGTGGCGTTTTTAGCATTATCAAAATTGGCGTTGATGTAAAGCGTTCGGTTAGAAGGTTATGAAATTTTTGCCATTTTTGCTCCACACCCTAACCGAACGCTACATTATCAATATGTCAAAGTCATAAGCTATTATAACCTAAATTTATTTTCAGTTTCCAGATTCTGGATGTATTATGATGTAATAAGCTCGCTTCATGATTAACGATCATTAATTTCCATTAATAATGAAAATAAAATTTATTTCGTTAAAACTTATTCAATCGTGTCAAAAATTTTACGTTTAGTAAGTAAACGTCAAAAATCTTAAATGTCAAAAACGTCCACTTTTGACCATTGAGATAGACATATGGAGATGCCCCGTTAAACTGTTCTTTGATATCTTGACACGTATCTATCAAATATCGTTTTGTTTCTTTCTTACAAAAGTGAAAATACATTTGTAGAAAGAGATGCATACTGTTTCGTCTGTGGCATGTATTTTCTGTGACGTCACAAAAATTGCTTACCGTGACCAGTCCGCCATATTAAGTGCCGAACGAACGTGTGAATTTTGCTTCGGATTTTGACTATTTTCCATAATCTCGAAGTTATTTACAGTAATATTTTAACAGTGCGCCACAATAAAAGACTACAGAATGCCTTCTTGCAATATTATACAATGCGGTGCGAGAAAAAACAAAAATACACCGCAATTAACTCTTCACAAATAAGTAAACAAAATTGTGAAAAATATAATTAGGAATATGTAGTTAAGGTTTCATATTCTGATTTCATTTGCCAATTTACTTGAAGAAGCGTTCAGCAGTAATATTTTTCTTTGTGTAAGAATTTTTATATTTTTGATAAAGTAAATTATCAAAAATATAAAAAAACTATCGATATATAATATTAAACAGACAGACTTACGTGCCTAAGCCTAGCTCACATGCAGTGACTAAAGTAATATCATTGGAAAGCTTAATAATTGATGAATTATTATCATTGTCAATAAATTTTAGTTTTTTAAAATCCTCCATTTTTCATAATAATTGAACATAATTATGAGGTTCCTACGACAAAGTTTGTCATAAACTTTGATTAGTAACTTACCGTACAAAACTAAAAAAAATATTTAAATTACACCCAAATTATCCTACCTACTTGAAAGTAAGTACTTCTCGCCTCCCTTAAATAATTTTTTACAAAAAAAAACTATTCCTATTTTTTTTACAATAACATTTTCTCGCACTTATTTATACAAAGAAAATACACGTCTATTGGTGTAACTTTATAGTCATACTAGCTGACCCAGCGAACTTTGTACCGCTTAAGTTCAATAGTGATCTTTAATAAGTTTTTCTTAGAATTTGCGTAGTTCCACAATTTGAAACTGCCTAAATATTTCTGAAACACGACTTTTCAATCAAATTATTACACTATTACACACTAGATGACTAAAATTTTTTTTTTTGCTTTAATAGAAGCTCATTCATATAATAAAAAGAAAGAAAAAATCGGTTTTAGAATAACTATAAAAACAACCAAGATATAAGGTATTAAAAAATTTTCTCCATCTCTTTCTAGCAAAACGGCACTTTACAAGGAGTTTATATGGCCGTACTCAACAATGACGTCACGGTTGATGTCGGATCTCTCTGTCTAATCGCCTTCAAATTAACAACTTAAAATGCTTGTATCTAATGTATTTCTAAGCCGATTTAAATTCTAATTTTACAGGAATGTATCTTTTTCCATGGTATTTTAATATTTAATGACGAGACGTAAAAATTAGAATTCAGTCATCATCCCAATTCTCGACATTGAGGCGCAGCTCTTTTAGAAGTTCATTGCCCTTACCAGGAGTAATAACCTCGTACTCCTGGTAGCTAGTACTAGGCAGGACTTACGTACTTACCAAGGTAATTTTTATTTAACTAATAATAAACCTTAATTCTAGTGCTTATTTTCTTGTGTTGGAATAAAGAATTCAAAATAGAATCAATAAAAGATAAAATTTTATTGAAGTAACGACCTAAGTAGGTAGGTATCTCACCTCTACCTCATTGCACGTACGTACTTAAATAAATTATTGTCTAATCTGCGTAAAAGGAGGTTTATAATAGGTACAGCTTACCAGTTGTTGTTTCATGCAGCTTGCAGAACACTTGTGGAGAAATCTCACATAATCAACACAGCTAACTGAATACACAGCAACGCCCGGCCAGGACACGGCTTGGGTCGCATTTCGCACTAACTTAACTAAACTAGGGCTCGCAGGAGTACACTCCACGCGTAAAATCAGCCAGCGTCTATCAAGCCTCAAACTTCCAAACACTTGTGGGGGATTCTTACTCACTTATTGGACATAACTTTAAGTCACAGTCACACAACAGCTTATAGCAGCGGTTCAAAATGCAGTCCTTGCTGAATAAGTACACTACACAGCGACGCCCGTCGGGATCGGGAACGGCTTGGGTCGCATTTCGCGCCATCGTTGGTGTAATCGACGCGAACACCCGCGACACGTAAAATGCCTTACGACGACGCCTACAAAATCAAAATCAAAATCAAAAGTACTTTATTTCATAGGCCCTTGCGGGCACTTAAAATCGTCAATTTTACACATTTTACAAAATTATTAAAACATAAAAAATATTCTACTAAAATCAAGCTAACCCGTGCGCTAGTGGCAAGTACATCCGCGGAGTTGATGCCGCGCATGTAATCGCCAAGAGCGACCCGATTCCGAATGTAGGGGCTAACATGAGAAGAATCGGGCAAGAAACTCATGTGCCAAAACTCTTTTAAAATCGCCAAATGTCTTACAAATTGTGAATATTACAAAACTATTCAGAGAACGAGCAATTCATTTCTTTTACCGCCACGCTGCCTTATCATTCAAAAAATCTTTAACACTGTAATAAGCCTTTTTGCTTAACTGAGCTTTAATTAAAATTTTAAATTTATTTACTGACAAGTCATGCATGTTACATGGCAGCGTGTTGTACATTCGTATACAGTGACCTGCAAAAGAGTTGCTTATTTTATGGAGCCTATATGTGGGCATTGCTAGCTTGTCTTTATTTCTTAAATTTAAATTATGATAGTCACTATTTTTACTGAATTTGATATCTTTATTCTTGTGTGCATACAGTAAGTTTTCATAAATATATTGTGAATGTACAGTCATAATATCAATTTCTTTGAATTTTTCTCTTAAAGACTCTCGGGAGCCCATCCCATAGATCGCCCGAACAGCCCTCTTCTGCAGTACAAAAATGCAGCCAATATCGGCGGCATTTCCCCACAGTAGTATCCCGTATGACATAATACTGTGAAAGTAGCTAAAATAGACTAACCGCGCAGTTTTCACATCTGTTATTTGACGAATCATTTTAACGGCGTATGCTGCAGAACTTAGTCTGTTCGATAGGCATTCAATATGAGGACCCCATTGTAACTTAGAATCTAAAGTTATACCCAGAAATACAGTTTGATTGGCCAGCTCTATTTCTTCATCCCTAACCTTGACTTTGGCTTTAACTAATCGAACATTTGGCATAGTGAATCTAATGCATTTTGTTTTACTTTCATTTAACAACAAATTATTGGCGCCGAACCAGTGAACGACCTTGGAGAGTGCAATGTTTACTTCGTCAATATTAATTTGTCCACGTTTAACTTTAAATACTAAAGACGTGTCATCTGCAAACAAGACTATCTCATGGTCGTGTCTTACAAGGTGAGGGAGGTCATTAATATATACCAGAAATAGAAATGGACCTAATATTGAGCCCTGCGGCACCCCCATTTTTACAAATGATCCAGGTGACTGCTCTCCATTGATGACCACCTTTTGAATCCTGTCACTTAGGTAAGAAGTGAGAAAATCCAAAGCGGTACCACGGATACCGTAATAGTGTAATTTCCTGATTAACAGTCTGATGTTGGACACAGTCAAAAGCCTTCGATAAGTCACAAAAAACACCATAGGCATCCTGCGACTCCTCCCAGGCCTCATAAATGCACTCTAACAATTTTATTCCAGCATCAGTCGTGGACCGTCCGCGGGTAAAACCAAATTGTTTAATATGCAGTAAGTTATTATTACTAAAATGTTTCTGTAATTGCTTAAGCGCGGTTTTTTCAAAAATTTTACTGAATGTTGATAGTACGGATATTGGACGAAAGTTAGAGGGATCTACGGCGGACTGAGGAACTATTGGCTAATAATTAGGTACCTATTAGCCGACAAAAGGGGACACGGCGCGCCACGCGGCTATGTCAAACAAAATGCCGCGGGGATTCCCAGAACAAACCGTGCGGCACGTGTTCACGAAATGTATAAAGTCTTGGTAGTTGATAATATTGGGATTGTCAACCTTTAACGAGTTGAATCTATTATTGTTGAGTTACTCTAGATAGCAAAAAATTTTTAATTGTTTTGCTTTAAATGACAACCATGTTAATAAATTAATAACATTTTGATTTGAAACGCAAAAACCTTTCGATTTTGACCTTTAATATTTCGCTAGTAGGGTTCCAGTTTACCATTACAAAAAATGTCGTTTTGGTTTTGCTTTTTGACTTTTATTTCTCTTCATTATGGTTGATTTAGATAGATGGATAGAAACACTTTATTTACCTAGAGATATAGCCACAGGAGAACCGACATACGACCAAAATGGTCCCACAAGCGAAGACTCCGGTGCCTACTCAAAAGGAGAATGGCCCGATCCCGGAGTCACCACCACAACCACATAAAGTGGCCAAGTTGAACTCGGGCATCCCACGCCCCCCTTCTTTGAGGGCAGCCTATCAAACTGTTGACCTGCGGCAGAGACTCTGCCGGGTTGCCAAGATGCACCACGAGGAGGTTGTCTGACATCGCACCCCGAAATCTGTATACCTACTGTAAGTACAATTTAACCAAGTGACCAATGGTTGCAAACAAGACAACCTAATTACATTATCGTAATCCGGCTTTATTCCGTGCTTTTTTAAAATATTCTGAAAATGTTGTGAACCAATGACACATAAATTTTTATTTTTCTTCGTATTAGGGTTTCGTTGGACAATAAATGATCGAAAACTTCTGAATATCCTATGAACTCCTAGTACTTACTCAGTCGCGTAGGCTTCATACATGCTGATTCCCATTAGCTTTACCAATTACCAAGCAGCGGCAATACAATAGGCATTAATACATTTCACCTAAAGAAAATCGCCTACTCTCCTTACGTTTCTTTAGTGCTGGTAAAAAACCATTTTGATACAAATTAAAAATATTTGTTGCGGCTTGTCTTAGTACTCGTATTTTTTCACATTGTGCCACCGGTACTTACATAGATTTCCACATCATATTTAACTGACAAATAATGGTGCCAATCCTGTTGTCGCAAACTAAACTAGACAAAATTTTAGTTAAATGCTTGTTGCTTAGACGATACTAAGTATGGTTTGCTTATTCTGAATCGTCGTTTGATAGCACTAAACTAAATTCTAATCTGGTTTAGTTTACGTCAACAGAATTGGCACCATTGTAGAACACACTAAATAGCTGATAAGTTATTTTCATGAACAAGAAAAGCCAAGTGCGAGCGAGTTTACTTGCTTATTAAAACTAGTCCCTCCGCTTAAATAGGCAAACCAATATTAACTGCAACCATCACTGTATTTGAATTCTCTGCTCTTTACCAATATTATTTTAAATAATACATACGGAACACCGAGACGTATTATTTCAAATGGCACTAACGGCCCGTTCCAGATAAGCATTTTTAGCCATAAATACCAACATTTTTAGCATCTCTGCGTTTCATTAGCCGGTGATGCTAGTTTTTCTTGCTGGTTGTCATGCGTTTCATTTAATCATTTTTAACACGAAATGCTAGCATCAAATACCCATGTTAATAGATGGGTCCTCTGATACCACTTTTTGACAGCTTTCAAATTTGACATTTGGAATCTTTTTTTCATGAATCAAAAAGGATTTTCAGCGGATTTAAAAAAAAATTGAAAGATATATAGAGTAGATATTAGCCAATTCTGATTTATATTATTAAAAATTTTAAGTGGCTGGACTAAGTAGGTGAGGTGTCAAAATTCAGCACGAAAAATCAGTACCTTGCGTTTCATTTCTGTCAAAATAATACGAAACCCTATTGTATTTTGACAATTCACCGCGATAAACCGCTTTATCATATCGTGTTTTGGTGGACGTGCTAGGGGGGCTGGTATTCACCAGGCAATCAGCAGATTTTGAAGAGAATTTCAAAGAATAAACAGTAACAGATTGTTTATTTTTAAACAAAGCAGTGCGATTCGATGTTACTACATGTTACACATTCTATTTTTTTTTAAACGTCGCTCCACACTAGGATTTTCTCCTGTGTCGAGGGTGCAATTACAAACATAGAATATCACATGCAGATACGCCCAGACCGGAACAAATTTCTGTAGACCATACAAAATATTTGTCCCGTACGGGAAGAGAACCCGCGACCCGTTGCGCAGTAAGCGATCACTCCACCTCTGCGCTAACCGTGTCGTCCATTGATTTAAAGGTGTTTTTTTGATGAGCTAACCAGATATTAATATCCATTTATTGGCATAAAATGAAAAAGTAATTAATAAAATGATAAATTATTGTTATAAAAATAAAAAATAATTAGTAAAGTATTTTTATTTGCCATCGTATTAAAAACTTTAACATTTTACTATTACTTTTTTCGACTAAAAAGCATTTTATATCTCTGGTAAAGAAGCGCAGGTACAAATGTTTTGCAATTTCGACCTATCTGAAAAATTATAGTCTATAATTTACATGAAAATTTTGGGTTGAATGACATTACGTGTAAACATCTAGAGATGGGACATTTTAATAATGAGTTTTCGATAAGGAATTGATTATTTATTGGTTATTATGAAACACCATGTATAAGGGCTATTGAATCAGTAGGTTATCTTGACTTTGCTCGGATTCGCGATATTTTCACTTAGCGTTTTATGGAACGCAGGGATTGTTGTCATTGTCTTGTCATGTCAACTATCATAACGCATTCATAACGTACGGAAGTGCTGTTGAAGTTTTTTTTTGCTTTTGGCTGGCACGGTTTGTGCATTAGCCACGGACGAGGGTAAAAGGTAGGGAAACGGATATTTTGAAATGGATCGGATCGGATAGGAAATTAAGGATCAAGGACAGCAGATAAATTATAACACTAAAGTTTTATATTATTATTACTTATATAACTAGAAATAATATTATAAATATTGGGATTGTTCATTGAAAGCAAAATAGGGATAGATGTAGGAAGAGGAATTTTCAAAGAAATCAAATTAGATATTAACATTGAGGTGTCATGTAAAGGACAAGCAAAGAAGATGTGATTCAAGTCTCCAACATCAGAACCACATTCACAAATGTTGCTGCTGACGATGTTCAATTTAACTAAATGAGCAGGAGTGTAAACATGCCCCAGTCTCATACGAATTATACTAGTTGAGGATTTATTAAGGTTAATCTTAAAGAACCATGGCTTGGGTGGAACAAACGGCTGAATGCATGCATAATACTTCCCTTTCGATTGGCTAGTACTCTCCCAGCGATACTCCCAAGATTTAAATAAATCTAACTTGGGAAGAGCCACTAGGTCAAAACTAAAATTTTTGTAAGGGAACATATCACCGCAGTCAATTGCGTCTTTGGCTAATTTATCAGCATAATTATTGCCCAGGATGCCCTGATGACTGGGTATCCATACAAAATTAACACAAATGCCTTTTTCACAACATTTAAGTACCTATACAAATTAGCTAAGGTTGTACCTGTGCATAAAAGTGGCAGTAAAGAAGATATTACCAACTATAGGCCAATATCTATTTTGTCCATCTTTGCCAAATCATTTGAGGCTTTAATCTATCCGGATCTTAAAAGACATACATATCAGCTCATAGTAGATGAACAGCACGGTTTCGTTAACTCTCGCTCAACTAACACAAATCTAGTGACTTATCACAATGATCTGGTGAATTCTGTCGATGCTGGTTTGCAGGTTAATGCAATTTATATGGATTTTGCCAAAGCATTCGACAGAGTAAATCATAACGTGTTGTTAGGGAAGTTGTCTTTGTATGGTGTATGTGGATCAATGTTGCATTGGTTTAAATCATACTTGTCTGATAGATCTCAATACGTAGTTGTTAAGGGCTTTAATTCGGATAAGTACTCCGTTCCATCTGGCGTCCCCCAGGGCTCCCATTTGGGGCCGTGGCTATTCAATTTGTTCATCAATAATATAGTCCCATGTATAAAAAATAGTAAGGTTTACCTCTTTGCGGATGATTTGAAGCTCTGTAAGCCCATTAGGGATTCAACAGATTGTGATCTATTGCAAGCAGATCTCAATGCTATATACAATTGGTGTAGTCGTACAAATAATGGTGCCAATCCTGTTGTCGCAAACTAAACTAGACAAAATTTTAGTTAAATGCTTGTTGCTTAGACGATACTAAGTATGGTTTGCTTATTCTGAATCGTCGTTTGACAGCACTAAACTAAATTCTAATCTGGTTTAGTTTGCGTCAACAGAATAGGCACCATTGTAGAACACACTAAATAGCTGATAAGTTATTTTCATGAACAAGAAAAGCCAAGTGCGAGCGAGTTTACTTGCTTATTAAAACTAGTCCCTCCGCTTAAATAGGCAAACCAATATTAACTGCAACCATCACTGTATTTGAGTTCTCTGCTCTTTACCAATATTATTTTAAATAATACATATGGAACACCGAGACGTATTATTTCAAATGGCACTAACGGCCCGTTCCAGATAAGCATTTTTAGCCATAAATACCAACATTTTTAGCATCTCTGCGTTTCATTAGCCGGTGATGCTAGTTTTTCTTGCTGGTTGTCATGCGTTTCATTTAATCATTTTTAACACGAAATGCTAGCATCAAATACCCATGTTAATAGATGGGTCCTCTGATACCACTTTTTGACAGCTTTCAAATTTGACATTTGGAATCTTTTTTTCATGAATCAAAAAGGATTTTCAGCGGATTTAAAAAAAAATGAAAGATATATAGAGTAGATATTAGCCAATTCTGATTTATATTATTAAACATTTTAAGTGGCTGGACTAAGTAGGTGAGGTGTCAAAATTCAGCACGAAAAATCAGTACCTTGCGTTTCATTTCTGTTAAAATAATACGAAACCCTATTGTATTTTGACAATTCACCGCGATAAACCGCTTTATCATATCGTGTTTTGGTGGACGTGCTAGGGGGGCTGGTATTCACCAGGCAATCAGCAGATTTTGAAGAGAATTTCAAAGAATAAACAGTAACATATTGTTTATTTTTAAACAAAGCAGTGCGATTCGATGTTACTACATGTTACACATTCTATTTTTTTTTAAACATCGCTCCACACTAGGATTTTCTCCTGTGTCGAGGGTGCAATTACAAACATAGAATATCACATGCAGATACGCCCAGACCGGAACAAATTTCTGTAGACCATACAAAATATTTGTCCCGTACGGGAAGAGAACCCGCGACCCGTTGCGCAGTAAGCGATCACTCCACCTCTGCGCTAACCGTGTCGTCCATTGATTTAAAGGTGTTTTTTTGATGAGCTAACCAGATATTAATATCCATTTATTGGCATAAAATGAAAAAGTAATTAATAAAATGATAAATTATTGTTATAAAAATAAAAAATAATTAGTAAAGTATTTTTATTTGTCATCGTATTAAAAACTTTAACATTTTACTATTACTTTTTTCGACTAAAAAGCATTTTATATCTCTGGTAAAGAAGCGCAGGTACAAATGTTTTGCAATTTCGACCTATCTGAAAAATTATAGTCTATAATTTACATGAAAATTTTGGGTTGAATGACATTACGTGTAAACATCTAGAGATGGGACATTTTAATAATGAGTTTTCGATAAGGAATTGATTATTTATTGGTTATTATGAAACACCATGTATAAGGGCTATTGAATCAGTAGGTTATCTTGACTTTGCTCGGATTCGCGATATTTTCACTTATCGTTTTACGGAACGCAGGGATTGTTGTCATTGTCTTGTCATGTCAACTATTATAACGCATTCATAACGTACGGAAGTGCTGTTGAAGTTTTTTTTGCTTTTGGCTGGCACGGTTTGTGCATTAGCCACGGACGAGGGTAAAAGGTAGGGAAACGGATATTTTGAAAGCAGATAAATTATAACTCTAAAGTTTTATATTATTATTACTTATATAACTAGAAATAATATTATAAATATTGGGATTGTTCATTGAAAGCAAAATAGGGATAGATGTAGGAAGAGGAATTTTCAAAGAAATCAAATTAGATATTAACATTGAGGTGTCATGTAAAGGACAAGCAAAGAAGATGTGATTCAAGTCTCCAACATCAGAACCACATTCACAAATGTTGCTGCTGACGATGTTCAATTTAACTAAATGAGCAGGAGTGTAAACATGCCCCAGTCTCATACGAATTATACTAGTTGAGGATTTATTAAGGTTAATCTTAAAGAACCATGGCTTGGGTGGAACAAACGGCTGAATGCATGCATAATACTTCCCTTTCGATTGGCTAGTACTCTCCCAGCGATACTCCCAAGATTTAAATAAATCTAACTTGGGAAGAGCCACTAGGTCAAAACTAAAATTTTTGTAAGGGAACATATCGCCGCAGTCAATTGCGTCTTTGGCTAATTTATCAGCATAATTATTGCCCAGGATGCCCTGATGACTGGGTATCCATACAAAATTAACACAAATGCCTTTTTCACAACATTTAAGTACCTATACAAATTAGCTAAGTTTGTACCTGTGCATAAAAGTGGCAGTAAAGAAGATATTACCAACTATAGGCCAATATCTATTTTGTCCATCTTTGCCAAATCATTTGAGGCTTTAATCTATCCGGATCTTAAAAGACATACATATCAGCTCATAGTAGATGAACAGCACGGTTTCGTTAACTCTCGCTCAACTAACACAAATCTAGTGACTTATCACAATGATCTGGTGAATTCTGTCGATGCTGGTTTGCAGGTTAATGCAATTTATATGGATTTTGCCAAAGCATTCGACAGAGTAAATCATAACGTGTTGTTAGGGAAGTTGTCTTTGTATGGTGTATGTGGATCAATGTTGCATTGGTTTAAATCATACTTGTCTGATAGATCTCAATACGTAGTTGTTAAGGGCTTTAATTCGGATAAGTACTCCGTTCCATCTGGCGTCCCCCAGGGCTCCCATTTGGGGCCGTGGCTATTCAATTTGTTCATCAATGATATAGTCCCATGTATAAAAAATAGTAAGGTTTACCTCTTTGCGGATGATTTGAAGCTCTGTAAGCCCATTAGGGATTCAACAGATTGTGATCTATTGCAAGCAGATCTCAATGCTATATACAATTGGTGTAGTCTTAATAAAATGTCCCTTAATATTCACAAATGTTGCTGCATTACGTTCACGCGTAAACTGAATATTATCAAATCTAACTATATTATTGACGGACAACTATTGCGTAGAGAATCCATATTAAAAGATCTGGGAGTTTTGTTTGATTCTAAGCTGACTTTTGTACCTCACATAGATTACATTATTCAAAAATCTGCTAGAATGCTCGGATTTATTGTTCGTAATGGTAAACAATTTCGTAGACCATCTACAAAAATTTTACTATACAATTCGTATGTTCGGAGTAATCTAGAATACTGCAGCGTGGTCTGGTCTCCTCAATACAATGTTCATCAATTGAGGATTGAAAGAGTTCAAAAAAGATTCTTGAGACACCTTTCGTTCTGCGGTAAATTACTCAATGTTCTACCCTCTTACGCCGATAAACTAAGCTATTTTAGGATGGATAGCCTTTTAACACGTAGACAACTTTATGATATGACCTTTCTGTATAATTTATTAAGAAATAAAATTAATTGCCCACCCCTCTTAAGTTCTATCAATCTGCGTGTCCCACGTCGCTTGCCTATGCGAGCGAAAGTGGGAAATGTGCTGTTACAGATGCCTTTTGCCAGAACCAATCTTAAACAGTTCTCTGTTGTATCGAGAGTATCGAAGCAATATAATGCTATATGTGAAAGTGTAGATGTTTTTAATGACAGTATGCCTAAGTTCAAGGGTATAGTGTTGGAACAGTTGAGGAAAAATAAAACTATTTAAGCCTATTAGTATTATTTTCATTTATTTTTACTTATATTTTTTTGATACTGACTAGTTTATGTTAGAATTATTTTATTTTAGATTTTTAATTGTGTAGTAATTGTAGGAATTATCTAATTTTAATTGTTTAGTAATTATATCATTTTTTTATTATCTGTGTAGAAATTGAATCTCAAATTATTTAATTGTGTCGTAATTGTGTCATCAATTATTTTTTTTGTGTAGTAGGTATTATGTAGTAGTTGTATAGTGTTACATAATTATGCACGTTGTGACACCTTAAAAAATTGTGCATTTAACTCTGTGTTTACAATAAGATAATAGATATAAGTATAAATGTAACAATTACTGGTTGTCCTAATAAACAAACTATAAACTATACAATAATTTTCTACATTCAATAATAACTGGAAGATAATTGTTACTTTTAAACGGAAATCTCAACAATGCCTGTAGAGCACTTTTAGAGTCTGAGAATATTACAGCTTTCTTCAGATTCATTAAAGTAATGTTTTCGAGAGATTTCAGAAGGCCATAACACTCTCCAGTGAAAACAGAAGTCTCTTTAGAGAATTTTATTTTCTGCACTATTTTGTACTGATGATGATATACACCAATTCCTACATTACTTTCATTTGAGAGTTTGGATGCATCACTATAAATATAATGCCAATCAGAATAATCCCTATCTAGGTAAAAGTTGAAATATTCATTTGCATTGTTATTATTCTTAAGGTCATAATCAAAAAAAATGTTAGGAGATATTATCAGAGCCTCAAATTTAGCACTAAAAATTGGGAGGTACTGTGATTGGTGAGTAGGAGCTTGCAATGATATAAACTTTCGAAAGCTATTTACTATTTATTTAGCACTAAAAATTGGGAGGTACTGTGATTGGTGAGTAGGAGCTTGCAATGATATAAACTTTCGAAAGCTATTTACAAGACACGGAATGAGTTTATTAGACCAGTATGAGGAAGATACAATTATTTCAGATAAGGATTTTAGTGTATTGTAAAGTGGATGGGTGGATATTTGAAGAACACGAAATAGAAAGCGATCGCTAAGGTATTCGAAGATGAAAGGGGGGCTCAACACATTCTACTTGTAGTGCGTTGATTGGGCTAGATCTCATTGCACCGCATATAATACGCAGGGCCTTTGATTGAATTTTATCTAACTTATTTAATCAAAGAGCGCTACAAGGTTCTAAGCAAAAAGCCATAATCAAGAATGCTTCTGACTAAGGCATTATAAATTAATTTAAGGGAGGTGGGATGAGCACCCCACCAAACTCCTGTTAAACATCTAAGGATATTTAAGGCCCTTTCACATTTGGATATTATGTAATAGAAATTAGGCAGACCAGAAAGTTTAGAGTAAGATTATACCCAGAAACTTTGCTTCTTTAGAAACTGGAATACTAGCAGAGTCATATATTATGTATACAAATAGGAGGTGGATTCTTGAAAATTTCCCGCATTCTTGAAAAGAGAACAGCAGAGCTTTTGGGTACAGACAAACTAAGTCCATTTTGATGAAGCCACAATTTTAACAATCTAAGTGAATGGTTAATATGTAAACATAAGTTTTGGATGACATTACCAGATGAATAAAATAGCAAATCATCTGCATATTGTAGAATTTGTACATTTTTACTGGATACAGTCGATTGAGTTGTATACGCCTGAGCATTCTTTTCCGCTGCCTCAAGAGACATTGCCTGATTAAGCGCTTCCTCTAAAGAGAGCGTTAAATTTTCTAAAAGACGCTGTCGTATTTTTTTGCGACTGTATACCGGTAATAAAGGCATCCCTAATATACTCATTTTTGTATTCTTCAGAAGTAACATTTTTAAAATTACATTTATGTGACAATAATTTTAATGCTTGGATATATTCTGATACAGTTTCACCAATCTGTTGTTTTCTGGTAGTGAGAGTGTAGCGGGCGTAAATTTCATTTTGAGGTTTTATGTAAAATGAATCTAAAAGTTGTATTGCTTCATCATATGTTTTGCATTCCTTTATGTAAGAATAAACATTTGGCGACAAATGATTCACTAAGAGTTTAAAATATATTGAATCAGTCTTACATTCAGGTAATTCTGCTGATAGAAAATTCGTGAAGGTATACCGCCAGTGTATCCACTTTAAATCGGCTTCATGACTGTTCGTCTCCATATCAAAGCGTTCAGGTCGTAAATAACGAGCAATGTGTGAATTGTTCTCCATAGTAACAACGCCGTATCAAGGACTGTTTTTTTTGACAAAATTTTCTGTATTATTCAAGACACATTTTTTTATAATACTTTTAGCTGAATAAATTGATAAATAAAAACGACAAAACCAAATAAACTTGGCTTTATTCAGCTAAATCTTTGACATATATAAATGAAATGACATACAATAGAGCTAATAGAGCAACAATGTCATAATATGACAATACTTTTTAATAATTTATTGAAAGAAATCAAATTAAATTATGAAATAGTAGACCCTACAACAAACTTATTCCACATTTTATCCTACCTCATTTTATTCTCCAACATAAAGAACAATGGCAGGTCTCCATAGAAGAAAATGTCTGGGATCAAATTGTAGCGTCCCGTAATGAAAAATATATTAAAAGATTCGGCGTCAATTTTAGAATCTATATGTAAAATAATTTTTTTTTTATTCAATAAAGCCGGAAAAAAGAGATATTGGTATTTAATATTTTTTAGGTTATGCACCGTATTATTCACCTGTGAGCTCTTTTATAACGTAGGTAGGTACAGTGTTTTGTTATTTTATCTATGGCTATGGTATTTTATCTAAATACATTTATATTTTCCATAGATATAGAATGAAATAGATGGGCTATAAAAGCCGTCAAACATGAGGAAAAGAGATAAACTTATACACGTTGCCAAAGGAAAGAAGAAGATGGCATCATTTTTTTTTGTCCTTGTTACCGTATATAGGTGAAACTGGTAGTGGGGATTGTTTATCACCAGCATCTGGTGCTAAACAAATACGTGGAAGAAATTTGTTCTGTGAATTATAGCTTACTGTGTAATTATTTAACACTTTAATTAGTGTAATTGTGAACTATTTGAACATTTAAATCATTGTGCACTGCTGCGTGTTAGTTTGTAATAGTGATAGTGCTAGAAAACAGGAAAATATAACCTTTTACAGGTAAGACCTAAATTGTGTCAATAAAAAGCGCCAAAACTATTTTTAAAATTATAAATACAAGTTATATTGCAATATTTTATCCTTCTACTATGGTTCTCAATCATATTATGGGATTAAACATGAAATTTCAAACTAAGTAGTAAGGTTATTGTTAACCTAACAAGCTAGGAATGTCGCCATACAATATGGCCACGTATACAGCTAACGCGTATAACATTTTGCCGGGTTATAATGATACCAGTTACGCTACGACTATTTTTCCTTGATTCGTAGGTAATTTGTTACGTGAAAGGGAACTCACATATTAGTTTCTGTGTTATATTAATATTGACATATTTAAGTATAAAATTTTGAGCATTTTAGATAACAAAGGTAATTCTTTTGAAGTGAGACTTTCCATTTGCTTGTTTGTCTGTATTTAACAGATTTCCTTCGGGGAACCTCCTTTTATTTTTAACCTGTATACATATTGTTTCAGGACGCATCGGTGTTGGATTTCGGTTCAAATTTGAATACGTCCCGAAAGACAAAAATGCGGCTTCAAATGCTGGGTTTGAAACAATCAGCGAGGTCATCAAATAAAAAACTACGGCCAGTGCGTCAATCGCTTAGACGATTGGGAAAAAAGTACTTGAAAATGTGTAAAGTGATTTGAAGTGTAAGTTAATGATGCAAAATTAGTAGTTGGACATTTTAGATACTGTAGGAGGAACCAATAGAGATTTTCTGAAAAGATTTCCAAGTTGCCGCCAGCGGGGGCGAGGTTGGGGGTGGCAACACGGGCAACTAAGAATAACCAGCTATCTACATCGGCATCTTGCGTTCTTTGCCAGATCTTTTTTCCACATTGTGAGCAAGCTTACCAACTTTGGGCTTTTAGCACCATATTGAGTGCGGTATCAGTAGTTCAATTCTTGAACTTACCCAGCCCAAGTGAATTTTTACCTGTATTGTAGTGAATTTTATCTCTGTAAGCCGAAGTCCTTTATTCGATGACAATAACGGTGCTATTGAAATCTAATTTTAGAAAATGTTTATTTAAAATTTAATATTATACATTTTCTAAATCTTCACAAATATTTAGTAAATGTGTAAATATTGGATTTTAAATAAACTGCAGAGATAAAGAAAAAACAATGATTATTGCCCGCTGTATTCTTAATCGAGCGACGATCTTCGCAAGGTACCTAGCTGGCAAAAGCTGGAAGCGAGTGGTCGCGGATCGTGCTCAGTGGCGAGCACTTGGAGAGGCCTATGCCTAGCAGTGGACGCGTGTGGATGATGATGATGATTCCTAATATTTTTTCTTATATTTGTAAAGATGTTTACATAATAGCTTAAATAAATAATAGTAAAATGTTTTAAAACGAAATATACTCGAGTAAATCCGAAAAGTGTAGTTTTATTTAAAAGTGTAAATAACTTTAGACTGCGGCGAAGGTTGAATGAAGAATTCAATAAAAAAAATCGCAACTTCCTCCCACTTTTATTTTTTGAGACATATTATTGAGCGAGGGGCGCTCATTAAAATGTCTCAAAAAAAATACGTAGATCAATCAACCCTACTTTATGTTTATAGTGGTAAAAGCCACTATAAACATAAAGTAGGGTAAAACTTAAAGCAGCACTGGTATACCCATCTACTTTAGGCAGGTATGACGTCATCTATGTCTCCCTTACGGGTATACGGTCACGTCCTATCTATTCATTATTTATCTAAGATATTTTCTAATGAATTACGGGAATAAACAAATTAAAAAAACGGAATGGCTATTCGGACCGGGACCCCTAAAGAAGTCGATTGCTATTCGGACCCGATAGAAGCGTTATGAAAAATAACTTATAGGCGTATTCTACACGTTCAATATTTATTACGATATTTATCGTGATAAATATTGACAACGGAATCGTTTATATGAAGTTGGCGGAACGCGGTCCATCAAGTTCATATACTACACGATCAATAAATGTCGCGATCCTGGATCGTGATCCAAATATCGTGAAAAATATTGATCACAGAATAAATACGGATCACAGAATTTCTAGATATTTTGAAATCCAACTCCTTAATATTTATGGCGATATTTATTGATTGTGTAGCCTTGTCATCAATATTTATCGCGATCCCGCGTTTTCCATTTAAACGTCACCGTTTTTTCACGTTAATTTTAAATGTTTACCATGTTTTGCTTTTCTTCTAAGAAATGTGAACATTTTTTAGTCGCGCTATTTTTCACAAAGAGAACCTAACCTCAAAATGGAATGCATTACGTTAATATACGATGCTAGCCCTGCTAGCGTCAAAATCTAATGAAACGCGATGATGCTAAAAATGTTGATAATGCTGCAAATCTGCGCTTAGATGGAACATGGCTTACGTATATTTTCCGTATCTACACATCCACAGATTAGAGAGATACTGACAGTGATTATGTACTCCGTGATACTGACGCGACCCATATTGAACGTGTAGATTCGTCCGAGATCCATCAATAAATATTGAAACGGAATGTGATAAATATTGAACGTCTAGCATACGCCATACATTGTGCGCCATTTAATTAGTACATTTGATATACTTTTATGAAAACAAAAGGAACTCCGGCTTGTACAAAAATAAGTGTATATTTCAAAAACCTTTGAAAATTATTTTAATTTCCTTGCTATATAGGAGATTTAGGGACGCTAAAAAAAAATCCAGACATTTTCTGCCATTGTTCTTTCTAACCATAACTTCAAGCCGCTACTAAAAATTTAATGTTCGCTCTGCTTTGCCCACAGGTAGCCCAACCGACCCAGCATTCTAGTATTACCGCTAAATCTTATCAACCTAAAACGTGTTTTCGCTACTCGACATTGGCAAAATTGTCATACCTGACAGAGGCCATACAACCTAAAAATTGAATTGAATTGACGATGAAGTGTAATGACCTCCTATCTAAAAAGGACTATTTTAGGGGAAAAAAGAATTCGTTTATTTTTTTACTATTACATGCGAAATCATATTTCACATCTATAAACATAACATTACACTTCATCGTCAATATGAGTAATTTTAGACTATTTGCATGCAAATAGCGCGCACGTGCGCTGATATTAAATTATGGACCGCTCCCTACGTTAGTTTGACATTGGGTGAATTTTAATCTGGCGTTTATTTTTATTATCTGTATTCAATGATGTACGCTTCGTTCGCAATCAGCGAATGTTGCGTTATTTTTCTGTTTTTGTGTTATAGAGTAAGATTAATCAATAGAATGTGTTGTTTCTTGATTTGTTGTATATCTTGAAGATAAACTCGTTCAGTGTCCATCGCATACATTTGCGGTAAGTGTTGGTTTGGTCTGTATTCACTTGTTCACTATGGCGGTCTTTCATTTACATTGCATTGTAATTGAATGCAGTTTCAAAGCATTGCAGCCTCTTAACTTATATATACTCTAAGTAATGTTTCCGAAATAACAATTTCCGGTGGGTATTATAGATGGACGTACCGGACGAGGGTGTATTGGATGCAGAACTTTTAGGCGATGATGGTTCTGAGGAAGAAGGCGAAGCGCCACCCTCTTCAGGTAAGATACTGAATCATTACAACAAAAGTTTTGCAAAACCAATTCAGCTTATTTTGGTTATAAACATACTTTCTGAATGTTATGTTGTGTTTACATACAGTCTTACTGAAAGGTTGTCCCAATTTTCAGTATTTTCTAATATATGTTTTTAATATAATAGGTTGGGGAAAAAGTTTCTTCGCATTTTTTAAGAAAATTCAAAACATTTTTTAATATAGTTTATTTACATTTAACTAAAGTATGTAGGTACCATTTTGTTCGATAACTTTTTGCCATCTTGTAGGTAGGGACATGATCCCATTGCTATAGAAATTTTGGGACTTCTGGTCAAAATACCGCGACGAGTGGTTTTGGCAGTCCTCTCGTGATGTTAACCTGACACTGCCTAAAGAATTCTGAAGAGACCGAAACAGGTGGAAATCTGAAGGTGCAAGGTCAGGACTATACGGCGGATGCATTAACACCTCCCAGCCAAACTCTCTTAATTTTTGCTGAGTGGCTAAAGATGTGTGAGGTCTAGCGTTATCATGATGAAAAACCACACCCCTTCTGTTGATTAATTCCGGCCGCTTTCTCTCAACTTCTTGCTTTAATCTCATCAGTTGTTCGCAGTAGAGTTCAGAATCGATGGTCCTGCCTGGTGGTAACAGCTCATAATGAATAATGCCCTTCCAATCCCACCACACACACAGCATCACCTTGTTGCGAGTTAACCCGTGTTTCGCCACAGTCTGTGAAGCCTGACCGACCTTTGACCACGACCTTTTTCGCACGTTCTTGTCGTACGTGATCCACTTTTCATCACCAGTTATCAGCTTCTTCAAAAATGGTTCGGTTTCATTACGTCGTAATAAAGAATCACAAATGAGTACACGGTTCATTAGGTTTCTTTCAGTGAGCTCGTGAGGTACCCAAATGTCGAGCTTTTTTGTGTACCCAGTTTTTTTCAAATGCGCCAAAACTGTTTTGTGGTCAATTCCCAGTTCTTCAGCTACGTCGTAACTACTGACATGCCGATCTTGCTCCACTTTTTCAAAAATGGCATCCATTTTATCTGTAATAGGGCGACCAGAGCGACGTGCATCTTTGACATCAAAATTTTCGGATTGAAAACGCTTAAACCAAATTTGTGCTACTCTCACAGACACTGCACTAGGTCCATAAACATCGCAAATTTTTTTCGCGGCTTGCGTTGCATTCTTACCTTTTTTGTAGTAAAATTTTAAAATGTATCGAATTTCTTCATTAGATTCACTCATCTTGGCGGTACGAAAAACAAATGAAAATCACACATTTTCCTAATTTGAATTTGGAATTATGTTCTTTAAAATTTAAACTTTCAATGATACCAAAACCAGCCAGATACAAATAGTATAGCCAAAGAGATTTTATTACAAGTTTATACATACTATAATGCGAAAAGACTTTTTCCCCAACCTAATATATAAAATCTTAAATTGCTTGAAATTATCCATCTGTATCTTTGTAAATTCATACTGGAAATAGGTCGTAAGTGACCTGTTTGGAACTGACTGGCCCAATCTAAAATAATTTTAGACATACAAATGTGAGTGCAAAACTAGATTTTTTGATAAATTATAAATTTATGTAATTGCTTTTGGTAGAACATTATCAGGTTTGGCTTAAATGAGGGATAAATCTTAAATGATTAAAGCATAGTGGAAGTGGAAGTAGAACATAGTGGAAAAACCAAAGCTTTGTATTATTTGCATTCTGAGTGCTGGATGGTTTAGGAATAGCCTATATCTTGGACTTTATAGAAAGTATAATGCAATATTTACAGTCTTGTGAGAGATTGTATTTCATTATGTCTCAGAATTTTTTACCTGTTTTACCCTCAAAAACTACTACATTGTATCTTACTGGGTAGTCAAAAGCTTTAATACTAACCCCATATCAGTCACTTCAAAAGGTGACTACAAAATTCCATCATCATTTTTATAATTACGTGCCATCTGTTCCAGCATATATGATCAGTACCTTGTTTCCTTGCTAAGATGACCTAGATGTTGACTTGCATCCTTGTCATAATTTTCTTTTTTAATCATACTGTTAAATAAATCAGTGTATCAACAGCAATCTCATGGGTCTGTTTTGTTTATTACTCATCAGTAACTCATACCCTAGCAAGCATTTGTAACACGTGTAAAGGCTTACCACCCCTACACCATGTTTCAAAATGTTGAAACAGATTTCAATTATAGTTTTCAGATGTTATCAATAGCTGACATACTAATTTTTATAATTGTAAATCTAATAATGATCAAGATTCATACTAGATCTATCTAAGTAGATAATATAAATATCTTTAACTGTATGAAAACTAAGAATGCCAATTTTTCTTCACAGAATATGATGTCAAGAGCTCTTAAACTGTTAATAGTTTAAATTATTCACTCCCCTTTTGTTTTTTGCGTCTTTATAGATTTTTTTGCAGCATGGCACAATTAGGCATTTTTCTAAATTTCATTTGACAGTATGTATTGATAACAGTAACACGCAGGCTAAAACAATTTAAAAAGAGGAACATTGTTCCTGCTTTTTTCATGTAACATACAAAATTTCTACCCCATTTTTTACCCCTTTCATTCATAGAGTCATCATTTTTGATATAGAACTATTTAAATGTGACTATTATAATGCTTGTTAATATTTTAAACATATACAATATATCAACGAGAATCAAATAAAATCGAAATAGCAGAAATCGGATACAAGTCTACAGCTGCTGGTGGAATTTGATGATTTTAATGCTTTCGGCTTAAACTGCAGCTACTGAAAAGCATAACTTCACACTTTAATTCATAAATATTCTCTTTTGAAAACAGGGGGCAATTTATTACTAACCAGACATTGTGTATGTCCCACAAAACAGTGTCAAACGGATCTCTATCTCAGAGCTCCTCTTGGGCTATCCGAATCACCCCCGTGTATGTTCCGCGAGTTTTCGTAGTTTTTTTCTGAACTTTTGAGAATTTTCGACCTGTACAACTTAAAATTCTTAAAAGAAAATATTCGTCTTTTTTGAGATATGTATTGTTTTTGCAACTGAATCTCCATCAGTCATACTTTTATGCTTAAAATAATCAGCTTTGTACCTTTCATGAAAGTTATGGAAATGTTAGTACAAAGTTAAAAATTAATTTTTGGTAAATTATGACTTAAAAAGTCAACTTCAAACTTAAATTAAAAATAAAAATCCTAACAGGTGATTTCATGGTTCCTAATTAGGTCTAAAAACTTTGCCAGACTGTCGGCTTTCATAATCATTAAAAAAGTAGCAGTAGTCATAGGATCACTAGCCATCTAATAACAATATTTTTTTGTCATTTTATCATTCTTGAGGGTAATTAGTTTGTTTACTAATCAAAAATAACTGCTGGAAAGCTAAGATTTAGACATTTAGAAGTTATATTTTTAGAAGATTCATTTAGCTCTCTCTACGGTGTGATGCTTCAAAATTGACCAAACCATAATAAATCCAAAAAATCGTTATGTAGGGTGGGCTGAATGAAACAAAATGTAATTTTTCTTGATTATTCTTGATATATTTATTAAGTAACTACAAATAATTTTCAAAACCTTCCTGCTCGATACAAATTCTACATTGTCTTAAAAAAGTTTTCCTTTAGTCGTATGAACCCTATTCTGTTGTTTTTTACTGTTTCTTCCGCCTGTCTCAATTTTGTATGTAATTTGGCCACGTTTCTTATTTCTTTAGCGTAAATTAATTCTTTATAATATCCCCAGACAAGGAAATCGATGGGGTTCAAATCGGGAGACCGTGGCGGCCAGGCAATGGGCCCTCCACGACCTATCCATTTATCTCTAAATCTTTCATTTAAGTGTTGTCTGACAATTCTCGCATAATTCCATGGAGAAAAAAATTCATAACTCAAAAACTACGAAAAATCGCGCAACATACACGGGGGTGATTCGGATAGTCCAAGAGGAGCTCTATCTCTTCCGCTTGACACTATTTTTTGGGACACCTGGTATTACCAAAATTATCAGTCTACCTTCATAATAAAAACTTCTTTTTTGGTCCTTCATCCATTACCATTACTATGGATACTTAAGCGCACAGCAAGTCATACTATAATATAATTTCTTGGTGTTGCATTATTTAAAAAAGTTGGCCATGGTCAGACCTATGATAGGTGACAAATAATAAATAATGTGCAACAACCCAAGTTCTTCAGTGCTTTGAACAGCAAGTTTAACAGTTTTGCTGTGCTGTTCTCGTTTAGGCTTACTAACCCAATGGACTATGCGAATGAAGGAACAGGGAGTACACTTACTAGCCGTAATACCTCAGAAAAAAATTAATGTTAAAGAGTTATTTAAGTTGATATTTACTGTCAGTCCGCCTTCAGGACCAAAACTCGAAACCAGTACGACTTCAGCTCTGTGTGAGACAGGGCGACGTTATATCGCCGAAACTGTTCACAGCTGCGTCGGAGGATGTTTTTAAACTTTTGGACTGGAGAGGACTCGGCTTCAACATAAACGGCGAGTACATGACTCACCTTCGTTTTGCTGATGATATTGTAGTCATGGCCGAGACCGTGGAGGATCTAGGCACAATGCTCGAAGACCTCAGTGCAGTTTCCCAACAAGTGGGTCTTAAAATGAACATGGACAAGACTAAAATAATGTCGAATTGGGTACTACACGAAGTACTCACACCTGTAAATGTTGGAGGCTTTACGCTGGAAGTTGTTGACAAAATGTTTACCTGGGGCAAATAGTCCAGCTCGGTAAGTCTAACTTCCAGAAAGAGGTAAATCGAGAAATCCAACTCTGCTGGGCAGCGTTCGGGAAGCTACGCAGCATATTCTCGGCCCATCTGCCGCTCGCGCGAGACGCAGTGTCTCAAGACGAAAGTCTTCAATTCGTGTGTGTTGCCAGTGATGACGTATGGAACTGAGACCTGGCCGCTTACAATGGGTCTCATAAGAAGGCTGAAGGTCACTTAAAGGGCAATGGAGAGGGCTATGCTCGAGGTTTCTCTACGTGATCACATCAGAAATGATGAGATCCGTAGAAGAACTAGAGTTACCGACATAGCCCAAAGAATTGCAAACCTTAAGTGGCATTGGGCAGGACACATCGCTCGTCGGACTGATGACCGTTGGGGCGGAAAGGTCCTTGAATGGTGGCCGCGTACCGGGAGACGCAGCGTTGGTAGGGCCCCCACAAGGTGGAGGACGATCTGGTGTATGTTGCGGTAAGGCCACTGGATGCAGGAGGCGCTTGACCGATCGGTATGAAGATCCTTGGGGGAGGCCCTATGTCCAACAGTGGGCTTATCTAGTAACCACTAATGTTATCGGTCAAATTAAAAAAAATATCCTATGCAGATTTTCAGTCTCTGTTGAGATTGCCCGCTGTGACTGAATATCAGTAAGGAAGGAGGAAATTATTAATGTATTTTTAAAAGATAAATCAACTACGGGGTTTGATTTCTGAGTAGTAATGTGTTGAATTTTGGAACATCCAAGAATGCACTTTTGAATTTTTATTTGCATCTACATTCACAATTCACCTGCTAATGTAACACTTGAAGGCACGCAGTATCCTGGTATTTTTTTGGGTATTGATGTTAAAAGTGACAATTTATAATTTACTAATTTTTAAAACAATAAATTGGGTTTTTTTTTCACAAGCAAACTATAATAATATTGTATTTTTCGTTATTTTGGCTATTATTGCTAACCATATAAGATAGATTTCTATGCAGGCCCAGGGTCAACACCAACATCATGTGCATCATCTCCGCGAGGCGAAGAGCCGGCATCGCCACATGCTATGGTGTCGCAGCCAACATTTTTTCACCATCAGCCTTATGCTCGACCATTCTTCACATCAGCGAGACGTGGTCCCGGCCGACCACGCAAAGAAGGCCCAAAATTGGTCAAAGAAGGCAAGATTGTAAGAAGGTAAATAAAAATAATAAAAAGGAAATACTTTTATATAATACTAGCTGTACCAGCGAACTACGTTTCGCTGTATATTTTTTTCCCGATTATTCCAACTTTTGTCATTGATGCTTAGCTCCTATTAGTCGTAGCGTGATGTTACATAGCCTAAAGCCTTCCTCCATAAATGATTATCCAACACAAAAATAATTTTTCAATTTGAATCAGTAGTTCCTGAGATTAGCGCGTTATTACATTCTAATTTTAATTAATATTTTCAAAATATACTTATTCTAAAACGACTCGGTACAAATAAATAAAATAATTTTTTAAAATATTTATTCCGTGATTTCTGTAACGAGTGGTCCTACCCACGCGTTTGTATTTCTACTAGTAGAATATGCGCAACGTATATACGTTCCGTTTTACATGCGATTCTTCACTGATTTATTAACGCCATGTTATTGCGTACCGGATTTTATTTTTTCTGCGCGTAACGGCTTCTTATATACTTTTTTTTTAAATAACAATACTGAATTAGAGTTATTCAAAAAAACTTTAAAATTGCGGACAGTAGAAAATAATTTGTATTTGTGTTCGAATTCGAGATGCATTTCCAATGATTCAAAAATGCCGTTTCCTGTACAGGCTGCCGCAATCAGAATGTGAGAGTGTCCTCTCTAATCCCCGTCAGTTGCTTTCATCATGAACTACCCACTTCTAACAATATTTTTTTATTACCTACAACGACTTACCTAACATAACTGTTGAGAGTGGACTGTATGTAGGTACTTGAGTTAAACGCTGATTTCTTTGTGATAATATTTGGAGCTTTATTTACTTCTTGCAAGACGACTTCCACTGACCGACTACAACTGACTACAATTTATCAGTATTCGGCCCTATATTTATACACTATCCCTTGGCTCGCGGGGGGACATCCCGCCCGCGGACCAATCAAAAGGGGCCGAATTTACTTAACATATGGTTCATTCATGGGGACTTGGCCCGCACAAGCCTAGACTACGTCCGCTGCTTAGTTCTGGGTCCCCGGCACTTGCGAACTGTCGTCAACAATATGGTTCATTCATGGGGACTTGGCCCGCATAAGCTTAGACTATGTCCGCTGCTTAGTTCTGGGTCCCCGGCACTTGCGAACTGTCGTCAACATCCTCCCCCCGGCGAGAACTCGTACTCGCCTTCGCCGTAAGACAGTGCAGCGCGTCCTCTCCCTCTAGTCCGGGGAGAGTGCGGTAGATCAGACCGATGTGCAGCGCGTCCCCTCCCTCTAGTCCGGGGAGTGTGCGGTATGTCAGGCCGATGTGCAGCGCGTCCCCTCCCTCTGGTCCGGGAAGAGTGCGGTCGTTTCTTCTTACGCCTTCCGGTCCCGGGAAAATCTTGTCTATGCGTCCCCGCGGTCAGACATTCCGGGGAAGCATGGGGTCCGCGACCAGGGTCACACCTCTGTCATCGAGCTCTGCTGGCGTCGCAGCTTTGGGGCGAGGTACAAGGTTCGGGAGGTACTCCCGCACCCATCGACGCCAGTAGTGATCGGTCAGCGTTTTTGCCGACCTCCACGTGTGGCGACTCCTCGCGCTTGCTCCCGTTCTTCATACAGTGGAGCGCGGTTTGTGAGTCGCTCCAGTACACGACTTCGTCCACGGGAATGCAGTGATCCGTCTTGACGCTTTGAGCGGCGAGTCTATTAGCTCCGATGAGCGCAGCCTGCATTTCCAGCCGTGGAATCCTTTGTGGCGGCGCGACCTTCACCTTGGCCGACACCAAGATCGTTCCTGAGGTGCCATCTTCATTTTTATGCACCCAATATGCCGCCGCAGCGTATGCGTCTTCGCTCGCGTCGCAGAAAACGTGCAGTTCGCGACGCGTTACTCTTCTCCCCCCGTTGTAAGATCGGGGCAAGCGCAGTCTGTCGACGGCTTCCAGGCTCGTAAGCCAGTCTTTGATCATCGACGCAATCTCGGGAGGGACTGGCTCATCCCAGTTCGTCTTCAGCCGCCATAACTTCTGCTGCGCGATATTTGCCGTAGCAGTGTAACAGCTCAACAGCCCGAGAGGGTCATAAATGCTCATGACTGTCGAGAGTGCTTCCCTCTTCGTCGGCGGCCGAAGTTGCGTCTTCACCTCGTTTGGGACGCGAGCCAACGCGATGTTGAAGCTCAATGTGTCTTGCGCGTCCCACATGAGGCCCAGTGCCTTTTCTGGCTTCCCAAGGAGCGTAGTAGTCGCGCGGCGTTCACTCTCTACGTTTTTCAAGAGCTCCGCGCTGTTACTATTCCACCCCTTCAGGTTGAAGCCAGCTTCTTTGTGCACTTCGTCGACTTGTTGGATCGTTCTCGCTGCTCGCTTGTCATTTGCCCTCGTGTGCGCTGACCTCAGCGAGATTCCCGGCGATTCTAATTGGAAGTGCTCATCGGCTTGTCGTTCGATGTCTTGCGTCCAAACGTTCAGCACTTCATCTTGGCGCTTGATTATTACGTTGGTCGGTGCCGTTCCGTGCACCATCCATCCGAGTTCCGTTCGGGATGCCGCGGGCTCGTTCCGTTTGCCCACGTGCAGTTTTCGGGTAACAATCAGCGGTCAATTATCGGATCCGATGAGTATGCGAGGTTTCGCGTTCTCGTACATCAACTGATCGTGCAGGTCAGTGAGGTGATCAAACTGCACCTCTTCCTTTGTAATGGATTGAGTGGCGAGGTTCAGGTCCGCTATCGTTCGCGCAGAACACGCCTTGAAGTTTCTCGCGCTTCGCTCGGCGATGCGTAGTGAAACGACGCGGCTGTCAATTTGACGTTGTCGGTCGTCGATCCCTTTTACGCGTAGCTGCATTGCGGGGCCATCCAGGCCTATCTCTCGTGCCAGTCCGTCTTCTATGAACGTCACTGTGCTGCCTTCATCGAAAAGCGCGCATGTGTTACGCTTCCCGTTCTTGCCCGATACGGTTACTGGGCAAATCTTGAGTTTCACCGCGCACTGAGTTCGCGTTGAAGAGACGCTTGCTTCCTCCGGCTGGTAAGTTCGGGCCGCAGGTGCTTCGGCGTGAAGCAAGCGGTGGTGCGGCCGTCGACATCCATTTACGCCACATGATTTCTGGCGGCAGTTCATTCTTCGGTGCTTGCTCTTCAAGCACTTAAAACACAAGCCAGCTTTCTTCGCGACGTTCCATCGTTCGTCCAAAGACACCTTCTTGAACTTGTCGCAGGCGTCAAGTCGGTGTGCGTTGTTGCACTGTGCACAGCGTTCCGGCTCGGTCTTATCCGACGACGACGGTTCTGCCACGTTGTACACTCTCCTCCTCTGTTCGGGTTTAGAGGCGGGGCGTTGCGGTGGTTGCGGCGTCGGCTTGTGAGTCGTACCGGAGTATCCGTGCTTGAGCGCTCGATCAGCCTCTCGCATGAGGAACGTGGTCAACTTGACTATTTCCGGCTCAGGTTTATTGTGTTCTTCGGCGTAGTCGCACCATTTCGGCTTTAGATGCGGGCTAAGCTTCTCGAAAATTTCTCTCACGAGCAGCGGATTGTGTAGATAGTTCTTTTCTACGTTGTTAAGCACGGCTACGACATTCTGTACTCGAACTGCGAAGGTGTTGAGTTCTATCGCAGTCGAGCCGAGCTTCGGTAGTTTCTTCAGGTCTTCGAACGCGACGTCGATCAATATTTCAGGCCTGCCAAAACACTGCTGCAGCGTCTTCATGATGACGTCAGGATGCGCTGCGGTGCTCAGTAACGGCGCGACGGTCTCCTTGGCTTCGCCTCGCAGACAGTTACGGAGGCGCGCTAGGTTTTCCACTTTCGAAAACTGGTACACGGCCGTCGTTTCTTGCATGGCTGCGGCAAACTGCAGCCACTCTAGCGGTGATCCCGAGAATAGTGGCAGGTCGGTGGCTTGACGCGGCGGCGGTCGCGACCTCATCATGTGGTCGAGCGTGCCGGCTAAATGTTCAATAGCCCGTCCTCTCGAGTGCTCGCGATCACGCGGTGTGGTTGTTTCTTCCCACCGTAGTCTTGTTCGGTGCGCGACTGAAGTAGCGATTTCAACCTCCCTAGGTCTAACTATGTCGCGTCTCACCGGTGCGAATACGGGTTCCGGTTCGAGCACTTGATGCACTTGTTCTTCTTGCCTCGAAGTCTCCTGTAGCCACGCCTCAATTCGTTCGTGGTTTTCCGCCGGTTCGGTCTCTTCTTCCAGCATACTGCCATCTTCGGCGGCGGCTAGGTCGGCGGTTAGCTTTTTTCGAATAAGGTCCGCTTCAATTTCTAGCTCCTGGCGTCGTACTGCGGCTTCCTCTGCAGCTTCCTGGCGTCGTACTGTGGCTTCCTCTGCAACTTCCTGGCGTCGTACTGCAGCTAGTCTCTCTTCGGCTTCGAATTGCAGGCGGGCGATGGCACTGGCGGTCGATCTCGTGGAGCGAGTAATCTTCCTAACCGGCGTCGTCTTAAAAACGTGACGCGCATTCTTCTCCTCGCGAGTTGGCATCCCTTCAGTTCGGTGCCATTGTTCGTCGTGAGTTGAGACCCCTTCCGGTCGGTGAAGTTGTTCGGGGCGAGTTGAGACCCCTTCCGTTCGGTGAAGTTATTCGGGGCGAGTTGAGACCCCTTCCAGTCGTTGAAGTTGTTCGGGGCGAGTTGAGACCCCTTCCGTTCGTGGTTGTTCGGGGCGAGTTGAGACCCCTTCCGTTCGGTGTCGCCGTTCAGTGCGACTTGAGATCCCTTCCTCGCGGTACAGGTTTTCGTCGCGAGTTGAGACCCCTTCCGTTCGGTGTCGCCGTTCAGTGCGACTTGAGATCCCTTCCTCTCGGTACAGTTTTTCGTCGCGAGTTGAGACTCCTTCTGTTCGGTGTCGCCGTTCAGTGCGACTTGAGATCCCTTCCTCGATGCCCGGTTCCATTTGGGCGGTGACAGTCGTCGATGCGGATGGCGATCGCGGTGGGTGGTCGAATACGCACACCAAATCTTCCTTCCCGCTCTGACTCCGTGTAACTACCATCACTTGTACTTGTTTAGATCCGGCTCGGTAGGATCAAGATGTTGAGAGTGGACTGTATGTAGGTACTTGAGTTAAACGCTGATTTCTTTGTGATAATATTTGGAGCTTTATTTACTTCTTGCAAGACGACTTCCACTGACCGACTACAAATGACTACAATTTATCAGTATTCGGCCCTATATTTATACACTATCCCTTGGCTCGCGGGGGGACATCCCGCCCGCGGACCAATCAAAAGGGGCCGAATTTACTTAACATATGGTTCATTCATGGGGACTTGGCCCGCACAAGCCTAGACTACGTCCGCTGCTTAGTTCTGGGTCCCCGGCACTTGCGAACTGTCGTCAACAATATGGTTCATTCATGGGGACTTGGCCCGCATAAGCTTAGACTATGTCCGCTGCTTAGTTCTGGGTCCCCGGCACTTGCGAACTGTCGTCAACAATAACAGTACACCTCGCTGGAATACGAATGGAATAAAACTAACACTCTAGATATACATACAATCTTCTCTGAGTCTAAGTTGGATCATGACTTACTTAGTTGACAGAATGCAGTCGGTAGAAATCACTAAACTTTCTAATAATAATATTGAAGTTCATAATTCAGAATATGAAGTCAATAAATTCGGAGTTCCACAAAGGAGTATACTGGGTCCACTGCTATTCCTAGTTTATGTTAATGACTTCCCATACTGTACAGAACACAAAAGTATACTCTTTGCTGATGACATATCAGTTACTGTGACAACAAAGATTAAAAAAAAGATACTTGAACACGAAGATGACGTAAATAAAACCCTCATGACAATTATTAACTGGCTTAAATCTAATAATCTTATAACAAACATTGAAAAGACATGCTTCATTAATTTTAATAATCTTAAGCTCAAACACGCAAATCATGTAAGATTTTTAGGTATAATATTTGTATGTTGATAATAGATTGGACTGGAAACAACATGTAGAGCAAATATGCAATAAAATTATTAGATTTTCTTTTGTACTAAACAAATTAACAAATACAGCAACAAGGGTTATAGCTCTCACAGCTTACTTTGGATATGTCGAGTCAGTGCTGCAGTACGGACTGATCATATGGGGAAACAGTACTGATATACAAAGGGCATTCATAGCACAATAAAAATGTGTTAGGGCACTCTGTGGTGTAGCACCAGATAAATCATGTAAGCCGTTATATAAAGCCTTGAATATCCTACCACTTGGATATCCTAGCCTATAGGTTGGGGAAAAAGTTTCTTCGCATTTTTTAAGAAAATTCAAAACATTTTTTAATATAGTTTATTTACATTTAACTAAAGTATGTAGGTACCATTTTGTTCGATAACTTTTTGCCATCTTGTAGGTAGGGACATGATCCCATTGCTATAGAAATTTTGGGACTTCTGGTCAAAATACCGCGACAAGTGGTTTTGGCAGTCCTCTCGTGATGTTAACCTGACACTGCCTAAAGAATTCTGAAGAGACCGAAACAGGTGGAAATCTGAAGGTGCAAGGTCAGGACTATACGGCGGATGCATTAACACCTCCCATTTAAACTCTCTTAATTTTTGCTGAGTGGCTAAAGATGTGTGAGGTCTAGCGTTATCATGATGAAAAACCACACCCCTTCTGTTGATTAATTCCGGCCGCTTTCTCTCAACTTCTTGCTTTAATCTCATCAGTTGTTCGCAGTAGAGTTCAGAATCGATGGTCCTGCCTGGTGGTAACAGCTCATAATGAATAATGCCCTTCCAATCCCACCACACACACAGCATCACCTTGTTGCGAGTTAACCCGGGTTTCGCCACAGTCTGTGAAGCCTGACCGGCCTTTGACCACGACCTTTTTCGCACGTTCTTGTCGTACGTGATCCACTTTTCATCACCAGTTATCAGCTTCTTCAAAAATGGTTCGGTTTCATTACGTCGTAATAAAGAATCACAAATGAGTACACGGTTCATTAGGTTTCTTTCAGTGAGCTCGTGAGGTACCCAAATGTCGAGCTTTTTTGTGTACCCAGTTTTTTTCAAATGCGCCAAAACTGTTTTGTGGTCAATTCCCAATTCTTCAGCTACGTCGTAACTACTGACATGCCGATCTTGCTCCACTTTTTCAAAAATGGCATCCATTTTATCTGTAATAGGGCGACCAGAGCGACGTGCATCTTTGACATCAAAATTTCCGGATTGAAAACGCTTAAACCAAATTTGTGCTACTCTCACAGACACTGCACTAGGTCCATAAACATCGCAAATTTTTTTCGCGGCTTGCGTTGCATTTTTACCTTTTTTGTAGTAAAATTTTAAAATGTATCGAATTTCTTCATTAGATTCACTCATCTTGGCGGTACGAAAAACAAATGAAAATCACACATTTTCCTAATTTGAATTTGGAATTATGTTCTTTAAAATTTAAACTTTCAATGATACCAAAACCAGCCAGATACAAATAGTATAGCCAAAGAGATTTTATTACAAGTTTATACATACTATAATGCGAAAAGACTTTTTCCCCAACCTAATATACCAGAAATTGCAAAATTTCTTAAAAGGAACCCAAGTCATTTCGTAGAAGCTTAAGATTTCAACCCATGCAATACGAGGAATTGCGATAGATTAGTATTTGATTTTGTTCCAAATAGTGCTTGAATAAAAAAAAACTGTTTTTGTATGTGTGTATTGATCTTTAATAAGATTCCTCGACATATAAAACACTTGTCTTTCAATCTGTTTAGGAGTACATTGCGTAAGTGGCTGGTCGAGCGGACATTTTATTCCGTACAAGAGTTAAATTATAAGGAAAATTAATTTTAAGTAAATCATGAATGTCAAGGAGAGTGAACTTCCGCAAATATAAAAAATTAATAGTTAATAAGTTAATATTTGTATGTTGATAAACCTTGTGCAATGTTGTACTGTTTGCATGCTTTTTGTTAATGGTTGGATAGGTGATCATAATATGTCTGGTGGTGCCCAAAGTAGACTCCACCACGTCGGCGTTTCACCAAATAAGGATTTTTAGGTTGATTGCTGATGCCGCCACTACAATCAAAGAATTTCACTACTTACTTGGATCCGTTCGGTCTCCGTATGTAGCCGGTGGACTTCCTGAGCTAGCTCGAAGGAAGTCGCGGCTCCTGAAGTTCTGCTGTCTGACCGAACCGGATGGTACACTTGCCTATTAGGCCACCAATACCCGAACTCATTAACGAACACAAAAGCTTGATACACTATTCCCCGACACTAAAGCTTTGCGGAACCTCGCACCAACAATCACTTGGTGCGTCGCGCAATACTATACTATTTGTTGGATAATTTATTGCGGCCCGGACATAACCTCTAACAATGTCATTCCGTATTCGACTCGACTGACTGACATCTTACATGCGGCCGGCCGCCACAGACTATAATGCTGTGTTGCCACTCGCTCTACCTCGAGCGTAAACAATGTCATTGTCGAGATTCTGTACACCCTATTCAAATGCAAATATAGATATTCTATTCTATTCTATTCTGACGACACGGTTAGCGCAGAGGTCGAGTGGTCGCCTACTGCGCAACGATTCGCGGGTTCGATTCCCGTACGGGACAAATGTTTTGTATGGCCTACAGTAATGTGTTCCGGTCTGGGCGTATGTGCATGTGCTATTCTATGTTTGTAACTGCACCCACGACACAGAAGAAAATACTAGTGTGGGGCGACGTTTTTAATCGAAAAAAATAACAAAAAACTTTAGTTCTCAGCTTGGTGTACGAAGCAAAAACATTTTGCTTCGTGGCTAAGTGTGGCAATTTACTATTATTACCATACCTGTTAACTTTTCGTGTTGAAAAAGAAAATATTTTTATGAAATATTTTTTTTGCAAATGGTACCGTAAGCATGACGTCACAGCGCGAGGTGCACAATAAAATCGTATGGGTTTATACCTCAGTATTTCAACATCTTTTTAACCGACTTCAAAAAAGGAGGAGGTTCTCAATTCGATGCGTATGTTTTTTTTTGTGTGTATGTTACGCGATTACGCCGCCAGTTGTGGACCGATTTTCAAAGTTCTTTTTGTATTCGATAAAGTATACTACAGAGTGGTCCCATGGTCACCAAAGTCAGGATCTGATGATGGGATTCCATGAAAATCGAGGAAAACCCTTAAATTTTAAGGTGTTTCCAACGTGTTTTGTGTGTATGTTACGCGATTACTTCGCCAATTGTGGACCGTTTTTAAAAATTATTTTTGTATTCGATAGAGTATACTCCTAGGGTGGTTCCAAGGTCACCAAAGTCAGGATCTGATAATGGGATCCCATGAAAATCTAGGGAAACGCTAATTTAATACCAGCTCACCAAAGGTGAGCTTGTATTAAATTAGGGTTTCTTTCACTAAAAAGATTTCATTCACTAAAAAGTTAAAAAGAAAAAATATTTTACAAAAAATAAAAACCGACTTCAAAAACACTGAAAAGTTAAAATAATATAAGAATAGGTACAGACAACATCACTTTTTAACCGACTTCAAAAAAGGAGGAGGTTCTCAATTCGACGCATATGTTTTTTTTTGTGTGTATGTTACGCAATTACGCCGCCAATTGTGGACCGATTTTCAAAATTCTTTTTGTGTTCGATAGAGTATACTCCAAGGGTGGTCCCATGGGCACCAAAGTCAGGATCTGATGATGGGATCCCATGAAAATCGAGGAAAACCCTTAAATTTTAAGGTGTTTCCAACGTGTTTTGTGTGTATGTTACGCGATTACTCCGCCAATTGTGGACCGATTTTCAAATTTTTTTTGTATTCGATAGAGATGGTCTATACTCCTAGGATGGTCCCAAGGTCACCAAAGTCAGGATTTGATGATGGGATCCCATAAAAATCGAGGGAAACGCTAATTTAATAGGGTTTCTTTCACTAAAAAGATTTCATTCACTAAAAAGTTAAAAATAAAAAATATTTTACAAAAAATAAAAACCGACTTCAAAAACACTGAAAAGTTAAAAATAATATAACAATAGGTACAGACATCACACTTCTATATTGAAGTCGGTGCCAAATTTTAAAACTTTCTAGGAGATCATCGTTTGGCACCGATTTCAATATAGAAGTGTGATGTCTGTACCTATTCTTATATTATTTTTAACTTTTCAGTGTTTTTGAAGTCGGTTTTTATTTTTTCTATATTGAAGCCGGTGCCAAATTTTAAGACTAGGAGATCATCGTTTGGCACCGACTTCAATATAGAAGTGTGATGTTGTCTGTACCTATTCTTATATTATTTTTAACTTTTCAGTGTTTTTGAAGTCTGTTTTTATTTTTTGTAAAATATTTTTGTGATGCTATTTCAATTATTTCCTTTTTATGTAACATTTAATACTTTTGATTTATTTTGATTTAATTATGTTATGAAATTGGCCTATATTTATATAATTAAGCTGTAGTGACAAGTAGTCTTGATTTAATAACAATTACTTATAATAGGGATGTTGACTTGATCGCAAATATACCGGGTGTAACTGAACACCCCAATAACATTTAAGGGGCATATAAGTTAGATACTAAATGGACCTTCGGTGCTTGACTAAGACCTGGAACCCCAATACTTTCAGAGTTATTTGATTTTAAACTGAAAGCAAAAACTTTCAAGTGACAACCATAATCAGCTCTTAACACAAAAGAAATTTAAACACAAAATGACATGTGACAGACGTGAGCGTAGTATTCCTCCTACGCTTACGTGGGGCTGTCGGCACTTAATACCAAAAAATAATTTATTTAGTTTGTATGACGTGAGCGTAGTATTCCTCGTACGCTTACGTAGGGTTGTCGGCACTTAATACCAAAAAATATTTTATTTAGTTTGTATGGGAAAAAAAAGTTGGTTTGTTAGCCCTAATATTTTTCCTACAGAATCTCTACTTCTGATGGATACATACCCTTAAATGTTATTGGGGTGTTCAGTTACACCCTGTATAAAATGTTATGTTTATACCATAGAAGGAAATATTAAAATGCTGAAAATCATATTTTATAAGTGAAAATATGCGTTATAAATTAATTCAGAATGTTTAAAAAAATCCTCAGTATCACGTGATTGAAAATGCCAATTGAAGTGCGTTACGTCACAGTGTGGGAAAAAACTCCGCGACACCATGGTCCAAATTGAGCAATTCAGCACTATTGGTACGGATTTTTGAACGGATGCGTGCCAACGTAAGCAATGTGACATCGTGAAGCGGTGCAATCGGGAGCGCGTTCAGAGCCTCGGAGTGTAGTTGTAGGTGTTGAACGCATTGCGGCAACAATATCTTTTATCTTCCGCTTTCCTATTAATTTTTATATCTTTTCTCATTCTAGCAGATGGCGCAGTAGATAAAAGAAAAAGCCCCAATATCAACCAATCATATAAGATTATTACAGTTATAAACGTCAGAGCGTTTTACAACCATCAAATTCGATGGTTTTTCGGTTGTACTCGCTCTGACATTAGTCTAAGGTCTTGAACGGGTCGGTTGTTTCGCCCCTGCGTCACGCTCGAAGGCAGTGAACGGGGTTAGAGCTAAAAGTTGTACTTCCCGCGAAGGCTCTGAACGCGCTCCAGTGTGTGCGCGAATTTCAAATTCAAATTTTAACTTTTAGACGATTTGAAATAAAAAATGTAAGTAACATTTCTTAAGTTTGAGTTGATTAAACTTAATTAATTAACTATATAGGCTTTTGCTCTGCACTTTTAACTAATGACATTGACAGGAATGCTATTAAAGTAGTCCAAAATGATTGCGTGCAAAGGCAAACAGTACAAATATCTCCGTATTCATTTTGCTCCACGTCGTCGTTTGCACTGATCGTAATGTTAGTAATAGTTGCGCAACTTGGACCGCGGTGCAAGACAAGTTGTCAAACTGTCATGTTTCTTGACAATATTTTTTAATTTATCTGCATATAAATAAAACATTACGATGGAGCCTGGATTTATTAAACAAAATGAAACAGTAATAATTTACTCACAAAGATGTTTTCAATCTTTGTGAGTAACATTTTTATAATATAATTTTGAATTAAAGGGAATTATAATTAACAGTTAATCATTCTAAAATAATATAAATCTCCATCTTACGAGTTTAGATTATTTGTAAAAGTAATAAAAAGGGGAATTGTCTTTATTTTAGATCTTCACGGGAATCTTATGGGGATGATCTTCGCCTTGATTGACAGTTTGACAGTAGTTTATTTAACACATTGTGACGTCATCAAGATCTCGTGATAGCTTGGAGCCTTTAGGCGCAACATTTAAACAATAAACTAATTACATGTGATTTTTTAAAATTAATGAATAAATATATTTTTTTCGTGATAATTACGTGTTTATCTATAAAATGAAAACAGTCCTGAATATTCGTCAACATCCCCATTGTAGAAAATCAAGACACTTGATAACACTTGGAAATTATTATTATTTTTGAACTGCAACCACTGTGTCGTAACATCATATAGGCTGTATTTTTATTGGCCATTCTTTAGTCTAGCTAGCCATTTTAGTAGGCGACATTTGACTGGTGACAGTCTCTCAGTGAGGTGACATGCTTATCAATAATGTTTTCAATGTGAATCGATTGCAATTATTGTGCAAAAATAAACATCATTTGTTTTTTAAAAAATAATTTCAAATAATTCTGGGAAAGTTTCAATTCCTTACCTAAATACTATGAGTGTCTTATTTTTGTTATAAATTATGTAGATAGAAGATCAAAACAAGCATTAAATCAATTAAGTGAATTCAACTTGTAATTGTCATCATTTCACTATTGTCTGCAAGTTAATCACGATCGAGAAACATTATTTCTCTCTTTTAGTGAATTCTGCAAATGCAGCGTTAGCATTTTTATAGTGCTGTATATGACTCTCTTTGGGATGACGTATTTACAAACAGTAATTAAAACAATCGTTGTCATAATAGACTGCAGATGGCAGTTTTCTAATAGGATTCTGTTTTCTGATTGGAATGATATGGGTTTATTCATGAACTTGAGAAGTGACATTGACCATCTATGTACAGTACAGCCAATCAACTTGAATGCACTGTAAATTGTGACCTATCAAAATGGCCCAACTATTGTAGTTTACAAAAAGTTTCTTGAATAATCTAAAAGTTACATTATTATGACATATGATATCATTTTTGCTTGAATTTATAGATACAGAAATCCTGGGTCTGTAAGGGGAGCAAAAAGACACCGTACTAGCAGGGATGATGCACTCGATGATGCAATGGATGAGGATGATTTTACAATGCCAGCTCCGGAAGAACTACCTTATACTCCAGAAAAATATCCCGGGAAAATATGTGCTCTATGTAACTTAAGTGAGAAAAGTCAGCTGGGCCAAGGAGAGATGAGACAGATTATATGTAACATTGGAGATTTGGAGAGAAGCTCTACTCCAGGCGTTTCTAGCTCTGGAGGTGCGACTCCCACGGGTGCCACGCCCACCAGCACCCCCACAACACCAGTTCCACCGAGCTTAGGATCTCCACCTCCTGAATTTATGGATACCAGCCAACTACAGGCTGCTGTGCCTCTGAGTAGGCGGCAAAAGGCCTTTAGCAAGTGCAAGTAAGTGAATGTTATAGTATTGTTTCATATTAAATAACAATAAGCTTCTGTCATTATGTGATGAAGAAAATTAGCAATAAGGTTGATAAAAAACTATTGAAATGAGTAAATGTACTCATTTATCTTGGACTATTTGTAAAAATAATTCTAGATTTCACAGAGCCATGTTTATACACTTGAAGCTACAGAATCCATAGACAGGTTTGTCTGTTTTTGTTTTAGGATGTTTAGGATAATGCTCCCCAGTCGTATAATAACTTTTCGATTTTATTTCAGGACACCCATTTACAATTTGGAACATACTGATGAACTATCTATTATTGGTTATACAGAAATATTGGATTTAAACACTGTAGTTTTATCCAGTGCAATTTACGTTCATCGATGTTGCATCGAATTCAGCCCCCCATTTCAAGAACAGGTGGCTGCAGCTGCCAATTCGGAACAGGATAAGGAACAGTTGGAAGAAGCAAGAGTTAAAGGGATTGTGTCTGTAGCTTTGTCTAGAAAGTGTGCTTTCTGTCTGAGGCATGGTGCTAGCATTCCTTGTAAAGTAAGAAAACATTGATTTTATTAATTATGATGAATCTTTTTTATTATTTTATATCTGTGAGATTATTAATAGGGTAGAGATCAATAATAGGATACTAATACATGTTTATATATAATTTACTGAACCACCCTTTTTTAGATGAGCTGCAGTAAGTACTTTCATCTGCCCTGTATTCTTGCATCTGGAGGCTACATGGACTTTCACACTAAATCTTCTTTCTGCAAAGATCATTTATATCAAGTTCCTCTTATTTGTAAGTATGGTGTTTTCGCATTTTAAGGTATTTTGCGTGAATAAGAATTATGAATAATGTGATGTATGTATTACTTCAGGTTCAGTTGATATTGAATGTCGGACGTGCAGGACCATCGGGGATATAGCAAACTTGATGACATGTGTGTCCTGTGGCGCCCATTACCATGGAACATGTGTGGGCCTTGCACAATTACCAGGTAAATTTTAGGGAATCTTATTTTAATATATTCAAGTGCATTGTTATTTTATTTTTGATGGCACTCGATGATCAGAATAAGAATAGTAGTGCTTGAGGAATTCCATTCTTATCTTTCGGAGTCATAATTATTATCAATTCCCATATTCAATAAATTCAAGCAAGATGATTTGCCTATACAAATCGATCATCACCTCAAAGAGATGTTATTTAAATTTGACCAGACCATTTGTAAATGATATCAATAAAATGTTTTGAATAAATACGGGGGTTTTGTTTGAATATCATTTAGAAATGTCTCGAAATGTTGAACTAATATTCAACTCCAAAAAGCCGATTTTGATTAACAGACCTATGTCTCTTATGCATAACCTGTGTGCCAAAGATCACTTTCTTAGAGCGAATCTCACCCAAAAAAATCAAAAGTTAGAGTTTTTAAAAACTGGTTTAACTTGTTGTACAGTAAGCTCCCATTCAAGCTATACATTTACACTACGAAAACCGCCACTATTACAAGCGGCATAAGAACGGTCCAAAGGTCAAACAGTATAACTTGATAAGGAGCTTACTGTACCTACTGGTTAAAAAATGAATGTTAAAATAATTATATAATTTTTAAAACCCCAGGTTAAAGAGATATTCAAGTTTTATTATTATTTTTTAAAATACGCATTTCGGACCATAGCTGGCTATCTAAGGTGCGTTCCGAATGGCGATGTTATCAATGTCAGCGCGCTAAAAGTAGTTTCGAATCACCGTGAGCCTGTTGACAGCGTCCAACTTGACATCATTGATGACGTCATTACATTCGCCATTTTACGCTTAGTGCGACCATGCCTCGGGTTGTAATCGTTGTGAATGTTCTGTCATACGACTGTCAAGTGTTAATGTCTGCACTTGAAAACAACAATGTACGTGGTTACATTTATTGTGAGGAATGAGGAAAATAATACAGTAATGGACAAATTTTTCTGTTGTCTAAGTGCCCATTGAAAACGGTTAGATTCAAAAATTAAGTGCTATTGCTTAAAATTAAATTGTCAGGCTCATGGACGTCAACGTTTCAGGAAACGTTAGCGTCGTAAGTGCATAAACTATCGTTCTGAATGGTCAACTGTCATTTGTCGATGTTAACGCGATATCCAATTCGGAACAACCTCCCCTGGACAAATGCCTCATGCTAAAATTCCGCAGTCGTTCCGCAGAAAAAATTTATGGAGAAGACAAAGGCTGCGGAAAAAATCCCTTCAGCCATATTGATTACTGTTTGTTTCATAAATGGTTACTTTAAAAGAAAATTTTTCAGTTTCGTAACTTGTTTAAAAAATAAATAACAATATTTATTCATTAATTTTAAATAAAAAATAACAAGGGTGGACTTATAAGAGATAAGTCCGAGAACTCTTCCAGTCAACCCATAACATTGGTGGCGTAAGTAATTGTAGTAGACAAGGATAAAACAATACATTAATAATTTATTACGCATATTTACACATGCGAAATATGATTTTCAGCATTATAATATTCCCTTCTATGGTATAAACATAACTTTTTATATATTTGCGATTATTGCGATTCATGTCAACATACCCTATCGTCTAAGTGAAAACCCGAAGTCTAGGTGGCTCAGGGGCCGCGCTCTCGAGCGCGTCGTTACGAAACAAAGTTCGCACCGCGCTAAAAAAAGACGTGTTTCGCATTCGCACGCAGGCGTGCGGTCGGGGTGGTCGTGCCGCTCGTGCCGCGTGTGCCAGGTGTGCCGCGGCGAGGCGGCCGGCGGCGACGCGCGCGCCGTGGCCTGCGAGCACTGCGACAAGCTCTACCACGCGCTGTGTCTGCGGCCCGTCATGGCCACCGTGCCCAAGTACGGCTGGAAGTGCAAGGTATGTATTGCGCCTGCGCCACCGACGACGCGGCGCTCTTACACCCCACCTGCGTCCCCTAACGTGTCAACGACTGCGACAATTTTGACGTCACTATGTGGCCAGCGGTTTGATGGATTTTTCAAGCGAGGTTTAGTGTCTAACAAAAAAATTATCACGATTGCGCCGCCAACAAGAGACTCTGCTCCCTTTTATAAAGAAGCGATGGATGTACTGTAATTGTTAAAATTGAAAGCGATGCGATAGATTTAGAGTTAAATACACAATCAAAGGCGCAAATGGCGGTGCTGGTTACCTATGTAAATTTTGTCGAATGTAATTTTTCACAGATAACATTTCACAGTATTGATAAAATTCCAAAGACTATAAATCAATACGTAATAATCTATGGAATTTAATTAATACTCTATGGGGTATGACATTGACATAATGTATAAAACCAGCGCCACTTATGAACATACATTGCATGCATTCTGATAAGGTTATTAAAAAACAAGATGAGATCGTAATTATGGAACTCCTGGACCTTTTGGCATGGCCCTCATGGCCCCTCCCCTTGTATCCGTCAATCCGCTCGCGACATTGGCTCGAGTCGAGATAGTAAAGGTCCCTTACCGTGTATTGTACTAAAATCGAGATAGTAGAGATCTCTTACGGTACTATTGTACGAAAAATCCCAATCCCACCGTCTATTTATGGGAATCGGAATCGACTTAAGGGTTCGCCAACGGAGTTAGTGAACTTGACGACGTTTGCGTTTGCGTAGTGTTGCCGCGTGTGCTCGGACTGCGGCGCGCGGTCGCCGGGCGCGGGCCCGTCGTCCCGCTGGCACGCGCACTACACGGTGTGCGACTCGTGCTACCAGCAGCGTAACAAGGGCTCCTGCTGCCCGCTGTGCCGCCGCGCCTACCGCGCCGCCGCCTACCGCGACATGATCCGCTGCACGCTCTGCAAGAGGTAACTCGCCGGCACGTGGCACGTGGCACGTGGCACGCGCACTACACGGTGTGCGACTCGTGCTACCAGCAGCGTAACAAGGGCTCCTGCTGCCCGCTGTGCCGCCGCGCCTACCGCGCCGCCGCCTACCGCGACATGATCCGCTGCACGCTCTGCAAGAGGTAACTCGCCGGCACGTGGCACGTGGCACGTGGCACGCGCACTACACGGTGTGCGACTCGTGCTACCAGCAGCGTAACAAGGGCTCCTGCTGCCCGCTGTGCCGCCGCGCCTACCGCGCCGCCGCCTACCGCGACATGATCCGCTGCACGCTCTGCAAGAGGTAACTCGCCGGCACGTGGCACGTGGCACGTGGCACGCGCACTACACGGTGTGCGACTCGTGCTACCAGCAGCGTAACAAGGGCTCCTGCTGCCCGCTGTGCCGCCGCGCCTACCGCGCCGCCGCCTACCGCGACATGATCCGCTGCACGCTCTGCAAGAGGTAACTCGCCGGCACGTGGCACGCGCACTACACGGTGTGCGACTCGTGCTACCAGCAGCGCAACAAGGGCTCCTGCTGCCCGCTGTGCCGCCGCGCCTACCGCGCCGCCGCCTACCGCGACATGATCCGCTGCACGCTCTGCAAGAGGTAACTCGCCGGCACGTGGCACGTGGCACGTGGCACGCGCACTACACGGTGTGCGACTCGTGCTACCAGCAGCGTAACAAGGGCTCCTGCTGCCCGCTGTGCCGCCGCGCCTACCGCGCCGCCGCCTACCGCGACATGATCCGCTGCACGCTCTGCAAGAGGTAACTCGCCGGCACGTGGCACGTGGCACGTGGCACGCGCACTACACGGTGTGCGACTCGTGCTACCAGCAGCGTAACAAGGGCTCCTGCTGCCCGCTGTGCCGCCGCGCCTACCGCGCCGCCGCCTACCGCGACATGATCCGCTGCACGCTCTGCAAGAGGTAACTCGCCGGCACGTGGCACGTGGCACGTGGCACGCGCACTACACGGTGTGCGACTCGTGCTACCAGCAGCGCAACAAGGGCTCCTGCTGCCCTCTGTGCTGGGTTACGCTTCGGGATCTAATAGATCCCGACATACAAATTAACTCGCATAGCTATAAATTATTAGTATAAGCAATAAAGTTCTTTAATTATTCGTTTATTCATAGGTATGTACACGGCATGTGTGATCCTGATGCCGACCCGCAGCAATATAAACTGAAGAAGGAATCAAACCCAACATATGACTACATGTGTCCCATCTGCAAAACTCAAATGCCATTGATTAGCTCAAAGAGTGGATGTAAGTAGATAGCTAATAGATTACATTTATTGAAAATAAAACATGTGCAAATTGTTGATGTTTAATGTTTTTATTCAGCTTTCGATGATGATAATACGGCGTCGACATCGCAAGATTCTTCATTTGGCGACGAGAATTCCCAACAAGATCAGGATCCTCTTGCTATAGAACCGTCAAAGGTAATACAATTATTTGTATTTTTTTTGTATATGCAAATGTACGATGCTGGATATTCAATAATTGCTTTATCTTCCCAACAGCCGGATGTCGGTCTTGGCAAAGGAAAACCATACTCGGTATCGTCTAAAATAGCGAAAAAGAAAATTGGCGGGTACAAGTTAAAGGGTGGGTATCCACCGGCCGGTAAACTAGGGTTCAAGAAGAGGCAACGCTCTGTTTTAGAGTTCGGGCGGAAGAGGGGCACTAAACCTAAAATGCGAGGAGTGTTTGGGGTGCCTGGGCTAGGGTTACAGAGGCCACAGGCGCCTGATAACAAGACTACAGAAGACACTCCAGGTACTTACCTGAATAATTTAAATATTGAAGCAAGTAATTTAGTGGAACAATGCTAACAAGTTGTACAATTTTCAGGAATGGAGAATAAACTAGTATTGTGTTCAAGTAAAGACAAATTCGTGCTCACACAAGACCTTTGCGTAACGTGCGGTGCTATAGGAACTGATTCTGAGGGGTGCCTTATCGCCTGCTCCCAATGTGGGCAAACTTATCATCCTTACTGTGTTAATATTAAGGTGACTATCATATTTTTTATCTAGCCTCAATGCTTTTTGTGTAATCATATTTTTCATAAGCCATCTCACGATATTTTTAGAGAATATACACACGGCAACACGCCAGATCACACGTTGACGTTGAGATCGCTCATGTGTCGTTCGTAATAGCGGCGGTTCTCGTCATCTGCACTTAAGAGGAAATCGTACAGGCTGTTTTTTCATACAAACGTATTCCCCTGTTTCCTTCCTAGATAATGGCACTATTTTTTCCAATAAAATCAATGGCCACTTTATGTATGTTCCTATGTTTCCCTTTTTTTATTCAAAGAAATATTAAACCTTCAAAATCCTAAAAAAATCGATCTAATTTTCTGCTGTATTTAAACGTCCAACAAACAAATTGAACAAAGTTATATGAAAAAAGCAAAGCATAAAAACATTGTAAAAGCCTTGCTTTATTTTTTTACGCAAAAAGTAATAAAATCGGTAAATTTTTCGCGGAGAGAACAGGGGACTACGAAACGTATATTTTGTGTACTTTCATAGGTATTTCCGGCCCGATCTGCAGATGTCCCTATCGCGCTCAGTTCAGTTGTTTGGGCCCACAGCGCGACAGCAATACTTTTTACAAATATGTACCAATTTTTGAATTCTCTCGACCTTGGTGTTTCCTTTTAATGTCATTATTACATTCTAATTCTATGATTCACCTTTCTTTTTTATACCTAATTTTATACTTTCTATCATCGTTATGCAAGAGAGGAAAATGTAAGACGCGTTCGTCTCCGCATCTGCACTCTCTACATTAAATTTCATTGATGTACAACAGGTGTCTCAAGTGATAGTGACGCTGGGCTGGCGGTGCCTCGAGTGCACGGTGTGCGAGGGGTGCGGCAGCCGCGGCGACGAGACGCGGCTGCTGCTGTGCGACGACTGCGACACCACCTGGCACACGTACTGCGCGCGGCCCGCGCTCGAGGAGGTGCCGCGCGGGCCGTGGCGCTGCGAGCGCTGCCGCCGCTGCCTCGTGTGCGGCACGCGCGCCGCCAGCGCCTGGTGCGACAACTACACAGGTCAGTGGTCGCCGCTGCAACGCCGTTGGATACCACGCGGCCGGCACATTTCCTGCTGGAGGAGGTGCACAGGTCAGTGTGTGGCACTTGCGCTGGAGAGGCACGTGTGCGGCACGCCTTAACGTGACGCTCGATAAATGCAAATACCATTCAACAACATTCAACATTGACCTTCACAGGCATTTATTGAAGGCAAACACAATTGAAAAAGTTGACTACCACTGGCTCGAAAGTTGGGAGAGTATTCTTGAGAAGATCATGTAAAGTCAGATTTTTTGTCTTCTCTTTTTTGTTCACCTCAATCATAACATTCTATAATCAACGACATGTAGACAGAATCCACAGCACACATAAGCTCATTTGTGATTTTTGAAGTTTTAAACTATAAGCATAACTTTTTAAACAAGAGGGTATTTATGTTGGACTGAGGATAAAACGTCCCTATTACCTAATGACCTAATATGTTGTCAAAACTTTTTAAGTATAATAGTCCGCGCCGGCCGTAACGTTGTGTCTGTCTGTGTGTGCGCAGAGTGCGCGCCGTGCGTGTCGCTGGTGGTGTGCTGCGTGTGCGCGGAGCCGTACAGCGACGGCGAGCTGATCATCCAGTGCGAGGCGTGCCGCCGCTGGCTGCACGCCGCCTGCGACGCCATCCGCTCCGAGGCCGACGCCGAGACCTGCTGCCGCGCCGGGTTAGTGCAACGACACACCCTCTCTCACTCATTACTAGACGTGATCTGGGATTAGTCTCGGTTTGAACCTTCTTTTATCCTACTATCATTGACAATGATCGAATATGTTCCTAGAGTGATTGTATGACAGATAGGATATGATGCGTGTAACGCGTATACGAGTAATATCTTTCACATTGCTTAATTTTTTTAATAAATGGAATAAATGCTCAGCCTCGTCATAGTAGAGTCATACTTTTATTGCGTCAATGAATAAACGGCATACATTGTATTGGAATAACATAAAGTAGCGTGTCGATAACATAACAGCATCGGTATGTCCTCCACAAGGTGGATTGACGAGCTGGTGAACTGGTCATGTGAAGTCGCTGGGCCTGAGCCAGCGCAGGAACGATGAGTGTGGAGATCTTTGGAGACAGCTTTCAAATGAGATAGAGAGTAGTTTGGTAGAGGCTTAGTGTGGAAGGCACGGTTGAGACGGTTGCTCGCTGGCAGGTACAAGTGCGGGGCGTGCCGCGGGCGCGACGTGCCGCCGCCGCACGTGGCGCGCGCGGTGGAGGCGTCGCAGGCGGCGCACGGCCCGCACGGCGCGCACGGTGCGCACGGCCCGCACGGCACGCACGGCGCCAACGCCGCCGCCGCCGGCGCGCGGCCCGCTCGGCCCTCGCCGCTGGCGCTGGGGCTCGGCGGCGAGTACTACGTGGACGACGTGTGCCTGTCGCAGCGCGGCGCGCACTTCATCAAGCAGCTGGAGGCCGACCTCGGCGTCACGCACACGCGCCGCAAGCGACGCTTCAAGAACGACCAGCCCGACAAGGACGCCGCCGGTGAGTGTATGCTGGCTGTTGTTACTTTTCCCGCCAAGACGAGCCAGCCATGGGAAGCTCAAGGCCACTACCTACCTTTTCTCGAAGCGCTTTGTCGTTTTTTAGAACCCTCATAATTTGGGTTTGGATTATATCAGATAAACAAAATTCGGGTTTCGGGATATAAGCCACATATTTTGAGAGGTGGGTTTAGGGCGTGTAGAGTTAGAAAAACTTGGCTCTACATGCGATCTGACAATCTGATTATCATTTTTGGTGGGATTGCCAATTTTCGAACGTCTCCGATGAGAAAAATTAAAACAAATATAAACGTAAGTTTTCAGGGGCGACTTCTAGTGCGGAGACAAGCTGCTGCCGGCCAGAAACGTCTTACTTATCGTTTCTACTGTTATCACTTGTGAACTCTAATGATTCAAACATTATTTTTCTGTGTCGATTTTTAAATCAAAACCTGAAATTAGCTTATTCAAAATCAATCATATTGTATAAAAATAATGAAACCACGCCGCTTTCAAACTTTACCTAACTATCGACTTTATCTCTTATTGGCGCGGCGCGACATCATCGTACTCGTATATAGGCGATTGATGAGAATAATACAATAATGAAATTAAATTACACAAAATCTGAAGGATATGCACTTATCAAATCATGTAAAGATCAAATCTGCTCTGCAGGCGTAGCACGGGCTGCCAAGACGTGACTTGAGTCACGCTTATCTCACAATTTCAGTGACATAATCTCTATGTCTTAAAGTGTAGCACGGCCACGGCGGCGCGTATTTATGCTGCGGTCCGATAACAGCACTCACAGTGCTAACGATTATTGTAAAATGTAGTAAACGTCTCTACACTTTAGGATGCTGTGAGTGCTGATGATATTGTCAGAAAGAAATAAATGTAATGTCACTTGTCGTAGTCTTTATTCAACACTGAAGCTAATAATAAACAGCATTTGATTTTATGCTTAACAAGGTCAATATCGCCGGTGTAAACTGTCGACATAGCTTATTTACTATACAATTACAAATGTACGGATTTACTCGTACAATTATAATCGCCTGATTCAAATTAAAAAGAACACTAAAAATGCTAACAGCGCTACCAGCATGCTTACGATTCCGGTCCGGGGTTTTAACGTATAAATTTGTCTAACCAAATGTCGAGTTAAAATTTTGGTTTGAGTAGGTCATTTTGCTTTTGATTGTTTCTCAGTATTTTGGTTTTGTAGATTTTAATTACAACATTGTTTCCCCGCTGCTCATTCAGAACAGGTACAGTCATTTTGAACCGAAAATACAATTATCAAAAGTCAGACTGACAGTTCGCTTAGAGTGATTTCACTCCAGAGCATTAGCGCCGTAAATTCACGATAGCGTATAACGTTAACGATGGCGTCATGTGGCTCTTCATGCCGGCTAACATAAGCGCGTACAATATTTCGGGACGCGTTTAAGCGCGCTAATAGTGACTCTTATTGATTTTTGGAACGCAGCCTTAGTGACTGACGTGATAAAAATTACTTGACGCTCCTCTCCTTAGGTCGTGTCATTAGGTCTTATCACAAATTTCTTGGCAGCCCGTGCTACGCCTGCTGTCTTAGCATATTTGTCTTATCAATGGAGACGGGGGTATTCCCCGAAAGCTTAAAAGTGGCCTTAGTAAAACCACTATTTAAAATAAGACGACAAGTCTGTGTTAAATAATTACCGGCCCGTTACACTAATTTCCGTATTATCTAAGCTGTATTAAAAAGTAATACACAGCAAATTAATTTCTTTTTTTAATATATTTTAAGTAAAAGCCAACACGGGTTTCAAAAATTCAGGTAATGTCATTTCCATACATTTCTGCTGCGGGACCACTGCGGAAAAATAAGCGTGTGGCTTACGTAACGATGTGAAACTTCGTGTATAAATTAAGTAAAACGATTTTTTTCTTGTCAATACAGTGAATCAGAATGCCGACGCGGAGATGGGTGATGATTCGAAGCCAGATAGTACAGCTGATGTCAAGGAAGAGCCAGGCATGTAAAACATATTTTCTCTTATCTGTGAAATCAAAAAAACAACAAGTTATTTCGTCTGCTTATGTTTGCAAATAACATTTTAACGTTTATTTTTAAGATTGCGTCACTAATAATATTGTTTGTCATTTAGGTATGTTCTCGAATGCGAGTTTGAAGGAAGGCATCATGTGGAATATCGCGACGGACGGCCCGCCTCCCGAGGGCTTCACAATATGTACCAACGACGCTGGCATGACGATACTCAAGAGGAAAAGACAAAGAAACTTGAACAAACTCGGCATCGGCGGTTTTGTTGTCAGACAGAGACAGGCTACACTGAAAGCTCAAGCTGAGGATGAGAAGGAAGGGGATGGCTCTCAAGCTGGAGGTAAGAATTCAATCATCATCACAATTCTACCGCATTGCTGGGCATAAGACTCTCGGAAGATTTTATGATGATTTGCTCATTGTTTTTTTCCACTGAATTACCTTTTTTTTAAAAAAAAAAAAAAGTCCCCCCACACTAGGATTTTCTCCTGTGTCGTGGGTGCAGTTACAAACATAGAATATCACATGCACATACGCCCAGACCGGAACAAATTTCTGTAGGCCATACAAAACATTTGTCCCGTACGGGAATCGAACCCGCGACCCATTGCGCATTAGGTGATCACTCGACCTCTGCGCTAAACGTGTCGTCAAATCAAATCAATTTATTATGATGTTTTCGAGACCAGTAGGGTTACTCTTGAACCAAATCCAATCGATCGGCATTGAGATTGTGATTTTTCGTACGCTTATTTAGCAACACTAAGGACAAAGTGGGTTTTGAGAATTTTGAGAAAATTGTCTTATTTTCTCAAAATACGGACCGCCGAGTTTTGTTCAATCAAAATCACCACAATACCGTTCTAATTTTGTGCCAATGTGGAAAATCAAGCGTACAAAAAATCACAATCTCAATGCCGATCGATTGGAAATGGTTCAAGAGTGGGCTAACTGGAATGGGACGTTCTTAATGGAATGTCTTTAAATTAAATAAACTCAGTAATTATGTGGATGTAATTTACTAAGGTAATGTGAAACTCATCTTGCTTACTTCTGTTAAATGCTTGTATTAACCAAAGAGTGTACTAAATTGATTTGAACTTTTTTGTGAGTTTTTATATATTCTGGTTCACATGCGATCTAGAACAATTTACAGTGGCTGCTTGATAAATCGTCTTTTACTCAAGCTGCTATATTAAAATTAAATGTTGTAGAATCGCCGAGTAACAAACGCAAACCCCGAAGAAAGCCGCGGTCGAAGCTAATGGAGCAATTTCCATCTTATATGCAGGAAGCTTTTTTTGGAAAAGAACTGTTGGAACCTAGCAAGCAGGCAGTTAGTTCAACTGGTGAGACTGGTCAATTTGTTTTCATAGTTTTTACATATCACAAGGAAAGAGAGAATTAACAAACCAATAATATGGCAGGGAATCCATCAGAGAGTCCAGGGGGCTCTATACGTGGCAGCACTCCGGAGGGCTACCGGGAACTGCGTGACTTTAAAGTAGACCTTGACAATTCAGACACAGATGAAGAAGATTTCCTGTCCTCACTCAATGTACTAAATGAAAATGATCAATCTATTATCATCACACTAAATACTGTAAGTTGATTTTATATAGGTGTATTGTCATTGAATTTATTCTGTAATATAATGCTTATGTCTCATAAGCATCCTTAGTCTTAATAGCTATATATTAAGCTCAATCAATCATTCAGACCCATATAAAATACTGTGTAAGAAGTTGTGTCATTAATTTTATTCATTAACTAGTAAATCGATGAGGTTTCCTGTTTAAATATATTTTCACTATTTATTCCATTTATGTACAACTTATAGGCCATAAAAAACATACTCAAAGTGCAGTGCTCAAATGTAGTCTTTGCAATTTTTAATAAAACCCCTACTTTATTGAGCATTTCACTATGTTGTTATTGTTGAATAGGAGGAGCTCGAAATAATGAAGTCGCTGAAACCCAAAGAAGAGAAAGATGATTCATCGAGCACCAATGCGGATGGAGTTAAGATCAAGACTGAAAACGAGGACGGGAACCTGAAGCACACCGAGGACTCAACGGCTCTCAAGAATGCCATACTGGGCCCGCAGCCCGCAGAAACAGACCAACCACCTGCAGTGGCCACCGAGAGTATACCCACTGTACACAGCACCAAAACTGAAAATGTTGGCGGCAGCGGTTGGTATTACTATGCATTTTTTTTGTAGTATATAGTGCAAGGGCCCGTACTTAATTATTTTTTGAAGTTAATCTGTTATGTGATTTGGTACAAAAAATTAACATCAAAGTGTAAAAGTCTTTAATTTTACAAAATGTATATAATGTATACAAATCTTCTTCCGTTCGTTAGTTTCGCCACACGCCCATCACGAACAAAAGTAAAATAATTCGATAAAATCATCAATAGATGGCGCTACTTTAATCGATTTTTGTAATGACTTTTTAGTGAATTTAGTAAAAATCAACAAGGAGATTCAGAAAACTATTGATTATATTTTAAAAAATCACTTAGCTCGTGGGAAGTATCAAAATACGTTTTTAAGTCATGCTAGAACGGTTTAACATTTCTTTTTACAAATTTATAGCACTCCTAGCGACAAATTGTCTGAACTTCAATGTATCTCTCAAAAGCATAGCTCAAAGTAGCACGCAATGTCTGCTTTAACTATTTGATTACATACTGCTCACTCATAGATGGCACTACTTATGTATACTTGTTCGTATGATCAAAGATTGAGTTGAATTATTTTATTTTATTATATTACCTACAAGGTGTTTGGTATGTAGGTATTTTGACATAATCATAATAGTAATGGCGTCATTGAAAATTCGAAATAGCAAAATTAATTTTCTAATTCCCATACATTTGAAAGTGTAATGTCGAATTATGGTCGAATTACACAAAAACATGACATCTTAAATTTCACCACTTCCAATAGGTCAGGATTGGTCTACTCGTTAGATCTTCGTTTTTAAATCTGTGTGGCAGTGGTTCGAACCTGTCCTGATGTAGTTATTTTTTTTTTAAATTGCTTGTTTTATTATTTTGTTTTTCTTTATTGCTTTTTGTTTATTAAGTATATCAATTCCTTTTATTTATATCTCAATTTGTTTTTTATTTATAATTTTCTTTTAAGAACAAAAAGATTTAGGTTAGGATTAATAACGCGATTTTAATAAGTAAGAACTTACCCTATTAAATATTTTTTTGGAAATTTTCAGTTAAATGCCTACGAACCGAAAAAAAAGTTTCACTTGCATGTTGGTTTCATAAAACCACAGTGATTTTTTCACTGACCTAACTATTTTGTATGGGGGATTTCAAAAGTAATTTTACAAATCTGAATTTTTAATAACATCATAAGTATTATTCAACTATGTTAGGTACATACATAGTCATAGATAATATAGGTAAGTAATACGTAAAGTACAGTCAGCAACACGTCAAGCTTTACATTTACATTACGAAAGCCGCCGCTATACGAGCGACATAAGAGCAGTCTTAAGGTCAACATTTAAAGCCCAGCGTGAGTATTAATGAAAGAAAAAAGAAAGAAAGAAAGAAAATGGTTTATTCAATGGCACTAACACAGAATAACAAATAAAAACAGACGTGTCATAAATTGTGACAGGTTACATAACATAGTGTCAGTAATACAAAAACTTAGAGGTAGTTTACAAACACAGCAATATTTTTTCTTTACATACACAATTTTTGTAAGTTTAGTAAATACTTTAATGGACATAAGTTTCCTGACTATAAAAAAAAAAAAATTTATGTAGGTAAGTACTACTTGAATTATTTTTTAATCTCAATGGTGATTAGGTATATTTAGAATTTTGCCAAATAAAATATTATAGGTACAGTGTTTTATTAGATTTTACCATTTACAAATATTGTGGCAAGCGCGACTTACAATAGACGTCACATAATTTAAATAATAGATTCGAAATTCCAACATCAAATCTAAGTGAACAGATGGCTCATGCGGAAATACTGCGAAATTGTTAAGATATACCGCTAGAGGTCTGTGGTTCGAACCCGCATTAAGTATCTTTTGTTTCAATGATTTTTTATCACAGAATTAATAACAACATTCTTAAAATGAAACAGAAAATTAGATAACTGGTAAGAAAGAACAAGGAAAAATAAAATTTTGTTTATAAAATAGTACTAAATTATATAATTTCGATATTTGATAAAACAGTCGAATAAATTAATTTCAGCCGGCTATAAGAATATAAATTTCTCAATTATATTTTATATTATAAAAAAATATAAGTAATTAAGAATTAAATTTCTCAATGATATTTTATATTATAAAATATCACTGAGAAATTAAATTGCTTAGTTTTTTATAGGTAAGTATGTATAAATATAAAAATAAACACTTATTTTATATAAAAAACAAAAATCATAAACTGAAAAATCTTGTCAAATATAAATTTTTAATCACATTTTAACAAAATACAATAGGTATTATGTGACTTTGATTTTCTTTAAAAATACTAAATAAATTGAAAAAATGATGAACAAATCAGTGAAAAAAATCTTCTTGGGCGGGATAAAAAAAGGTCACATATAAAAAATTTGCAAGTTTGCTTTATTCTTAACCAGTTTTTTGAATTTGAAGTTACAGATATAATAGAAAGTACCTACCCACTACCAAAATGACTTATACCTCCAATGATATCTTTATTTTACAATTACATCTTAAATGTCAAACGTATATAAAATGTATGACATAAATCGTATAACTATGGCGCAACAACCCCTTAGGTATAACATTGATTTATACGTAAATTTTTTACCAAATTGTAACACATTTAGCTTGTTGCAGCCGGCCGTAAGCGTATGATGTTTTACAAGACCTATTTACGCAGTCATGAACTAAACAAAGCATAATAAGCATAGCAGTTCACAAAGTGCCATCTGTTGAGTGCGTGCGAGAACTACTGAGCCCAATGTAGCAAAGGCTCGATGGCCCGAGCTTGCTGGTGCGTCATCTCGCGGTGAAATGGTGAAATAAAATAGTTCGAAGAATAGCCCGATTTAAGTAGGTCCCATTTCGTTGTATGGGATGGGGCATCTGTACTGTAGTATTATATTATCTGTGGTTTCGCTAAAACACAATAGCGGCTCGACCGATTCATAAATTTTCTATCACTATTTTATTTTACTTATATTTTACCAGGGGGAGACACAGTACTAGAGTCGTCTGTGCACATAGAGTTATCCCGTCTATCTTGCCTATTTCCGCTGCCAAGCAGCGATTTGTACATTACTGTATTCCAGAGGGTAAGACAGACAGTGAAATTACTGGGTAGTGTGACCTGATGTCACAAATTGGCAACATACATTGGGTAGGTTATTTGCAAATCTTTATTATGTGCCTGTAATCACTTACCAGTAGTACTTTGATTATGTCATCAGAAACGGGCGGGTCATCGCAAGCATCCACGATATCTCCTAAAGATGACCTGTCGCTGTTGGGCGTGAACTTGGATGCGATGGTGCGGGACTCGCTACCAGACATGGACAGCAATGATGTCGATGAAATATTCAAAGGCGTACTCACGGATGACTCACAGGTATTAAATACATTTATTTCCATCATAAGTTTTAATAAAGGTAGGGGCTTCGCAATTATAGTATAACTTTTATTCTCGCTTAGGAGTCGCAAGAATCGTCAGTGTCGTACGTGAATTCAATGGCGGGTACACCGTATTCACAACAACGGCAACAGCTGCAAAGTCCTATGGAATACACTTCTCCGTACCACAATGAATTTGGAAGCAGGTAACATGAAGTTTATTTTTTGTTTCTATAATTTTGAACTCTTCTTAATCTTGATTGATTTATGAAAGGAATCCAGGTCTTAACGTTTCTTTCATTTTCGATTTTATATGATGGATTACAATTATGTGAGGACCATTTAACGAATTAGTATCATTTGGCTGATAGTGCTTGGAGTGTCTTGCTTTCTTTTTCTCTCAGTTTTTCATTTCTATCCATACCCTATAAGCATTGTGTTATGCTACAGTAATAATTATAGGTTGAGAGATTTGAATGATAGATACAATTCTTGCCTTATTCACGAGAGCAATGAAAATATAAATTTAGGTTAATTGATTTACTTTAAAATGTAAATGTTTCAATCTGTGATATAAATTTACTACAATTATTATGGTCTTTCTCTGATTACCATAAGCAGTTTCATAACAGTTAAGGCCGGATTGAGTATGGGGCAATGTGTTCCCGGGCCAATAGTGGCAAATTTTGGAAAATAAAATTATTTCAATATCAGCCTTCAATTTGATACCTCAAATAACATTGTTTTCTTTTGTGTCATTTAGAATGATTGTGTTCTTTAGTGTTATTATCGTTTGCGTTCTTGTGTTGTACAAAATTTCTAACTCGTTCAGTGTAAAACTGATGAACTGAACTTTCGTTTTAAAATTGTAAAACGTAGTTTGTGCTACAGAACAGTTTTATAAACTAAGCATTATATTGTCTATGATGGATGATTAAAGAACAAACAAAGTGCGGGCTTTCACTTTTTGTTTTGAATGTCAATTGTTTTATTGGCGCGAATTTATAAAAAAAAGAATATTATTTTTAAATGTCTGTATTTTTATTTATGAAGTTAAGTTCTAGCTGTCTTAGAAAAAGTACTGTATGCACCGGTACATAATTAGATGTTAAAAGTCGAGGGTCAACGTTACAAAACGAGGCTTGCCGAGCATTGTAACAAAAGGCCCCAGAATCAATCCTTATCATGTAACTATTGCATGAGGTACTGTATTATTATGATTGTATCCGTGCAGCAGCAACAGCGCGCTGAGCCCGCTGTTCTCGGAGGGCTCGGGCGGCGGCGCGGGGGGTGCGGGCGCGGCCGCCCCCTCCACCCCCGCCACCCCATCGACCCCCGGCCCCGGCCCCGGCCTCGGACCAGCTGGCGGCGCGGGCGGCGCGGGCGCGGGCGCGGGCGCGGGCGCGGCCGCGTGGTCAGACCAGCCGCCCGCGCCGCCGCCCTCCTACAATCAGCGCAGCACCGACAAGATGCGGGCGGACGAGAGTAAGTGTGCACTTTGGCAACATTCGGCAGAAAATGGATGTGAGCCCGGAGTACGCCTCAATAGACAGTCCGTGGGCCCCCGGCTGAAGGAAAAAATAATTACATCGTTGAAACTTCGCGTTTCGAGCGCATGCATTTTATCCGTCCCGCGCACCGTGTGCGGTCTTCTTTATTGATACCGAAACGCGACAGTAAGGCGCATAACACATTGCACCGCACACCGGCGCGACATAGATAATGCGGTGATGCTCCGGACGGAGGTACGGAGCAAACCGCACGGTGGCACGGTTCCGTGCCGCCGCAGCCGCATGCGGATTTCGTCCCTTCGTACACCGCAGCGGAATGCGGCGGCAATGTGTTAAGCGCCAAAATGAATATGAGCCCGTCTTTAAGTGCAACACTAGGTTCGTTTGTACGGCTCAATAGACGGTCCGTGGGCCGCCGGTTGAAAGAAAAAAATATTACATCATCGTTGAAACTTCGCGTTTCGAGCGCATGCATTTTATCCTTCCCGCGCACCGTGTGCGGTCTTCTTTATTGATACCAAAACGCGACAGTTAGTTGTTGCCTTCCTGACGTTGGACGAACACAGACTGACGACGGTGTTCTCGCACCTTAGCTAGCACGTGCATGGAACGTAAAAAAAGCTAGCCCGAGTATGCGTGCGTATATCTAATGGTCGACTCAAATAACAGTGAAGTCTAGAAAATATAGGCTTTGGAGCATCCTACAGTCAAATTAACCCCAAAATTTTGTCTAACAAGGTTACTACTTACATGTCTAAAATAAGCGATCTGTAAATTTTTTTTTAATTACTTGTTGGCCCAAACTTTGCTCCATATTCGAGGTGTCGAGGAGGGCCAAAACGCCCCAACATTGTCGGACAAAATGTATTAAATTTTTTACATAAAAATTTTTTAATTAAAAATAACAGTTTTGAATGGGGTACATTCTTTTCCTGACACAAAATTTGATGATTTTGGAGGGCTGCCAAGAGATCGGCCCCACCACTCAACTCTCTTGCTCGCAGAAGTTTGCCCGTCGTAATAAAAACAACAAATACACAAAGTGTCATTGGTGAGGCAATAATTTTTCCTTTCAGCCGTGGTCCACGGAAGTGGAGGTGTTGTCATTCAATAATTTTATTTCCAATTCTAAGCTCCTTTGTAAAGCTGTATGTTTATAAATTGCACCCGTAGTGATAGATTTAAAATTATTAAAAAGACTATGTGTCAGCAACAAAAGCATAGAGTTATTTTTATGATAAAAATAATTGTATTCAGGCTTAGGTTCAGCGGCGACCATATCTGCAGTATTATACGCAAACACGAACCATCCAGAATGGAAAACAGAATTTCCGAACTGGGTCGACAGGTGCAAGCAAATTCTGAAAAAATGGCGTGCACTACCGTCCGAACAGAAGATGCCGTACTTACAGCGGGCAAGGGACAACAGGAGCGCCATACGCATGAAGAAAGCCCAGCAGGTAAGCGTCCTAATGTTTGCCGAATGTGGTGTGTGCTAACCCAACTCACTTACCACTGTGTTCATATTTTCCGTTTCTTCCCTTCAATTATCCGGGATGGACACTGCAGACTTCTCAAGAGTTCTATATTTTGTTGTGTTGTCCGATTACGGGTTCACACTGCAGGGGAGTTTGTCATGCGATGTAAGCATTTGCTAGTCACCCTCATGCAGGACATCATGCGCCATACTGCCACGCTGTCATGCACGAGACGCGATCTACGATTGCAAGCACGCTGTCGCACATGATTTCTTGGTGTCTTGACAGGAATTATTTACACGATGTGATTATTATTTACAATTTGTATTAAGAAGGAATTTGTGTTTGTAATGTCATTTTTCAATTGTACAATAAAGTATGTGTATTAGACAGGTTCAGTTCGTAATATGAATGTGCAAGGGTGTAATTAAATACTACAAAAAATTGAAAATTTTTGGTTCACATATTAAATATGTTTCACAAACACGTTACTGCTGAATGTATGAATAACTAAACTCGTGTTGTATAGGTGTTTAAAAGAGTCTGCAAATGGGAAGTGTCCCCAGGCGGAACGGGACGGGAAGTTTGTGAATTTTGCTTTAGGAAAAATGTTGATCAAAGTGTATACGTGACTGATGCAGGGACGGAACAGTGACGTGGCACAATATCGTCGGGACACAATATTGCCACAAATCCCTTGTTACTCGTAAAAACTAAGTAGGCTATTTCCGAAATTAACTGTTACCGAAATAAACTAGTAGTATGTAATACTTTTTTCACAATAGCTACAAAAAGCAGTTTTTCCACTCAAAATATGCTGATTTAAGAGTTAAACCGTAACCTCCGTTCATTTTTGTTTGTATTAGTAATATAACATCAAAGCTAACAAATGCCACGTGACCGAAAAGTTTTATCGCGAGTTTCAACTTAATTAATAAAATTAAATTTATTTTTTGAAATTTTTATGTTTATATGAGAAAAGAAATAGTAGTAATATGTATCATATAACCCTGCGTACACATTACAGTAAATTTTTGAGAACTGTTAAATGTCCAATTATACCTAAAAAAAAATATTTTATTTTTGTTTGTTATTATAAGAATTATTCTTGTAAGACTTAGGTCATCCCCATGCATTGCCGCTGCAATTTGTTACCTTGGCTAGAGGCATAGGTGCAGTCGTAATTACGAAAATAGTGTCAGCAAATTTCGCATAAGGCACATTTTTTACGTGAATCGTCTCCGGAGTTGCGCACTCGCGTCTCCTCGCATCGTCTCGACTCTGGCCACGTGGATATAAGCGCTGACGCACACTGGGTCACTAGTGGCGGACGACATTTTGGCGATGCCTCCCGTGCATGGATTCACATTTCGATGTAGATGTTTTTATCTCTGATGTAGAGGAGCGCCGCTATTAGGACCTTACTCACGATGCAATCTGGCTTGCGATGCGCTGCTGCAACACGTTGCAATCGCGGTTGCACGTGCTCTACTCGCCTATGCAACTTCGATTGCAATTTCATTCTGCGAACAAACACCTCACCGTCACAACGTGTACACGCCTACGCCTACGTACGAACGAATAATGGCACCAACGCTATTTAGATTTCAGAAAGTAGCATTTGCTTCTACAATTAAAACACTTGAGAAGAGAAGAGAGAAAAACAGTATTGGTATAAAAATGGTAACAATTAAGAATTAAATATCGCAAATACTTTGAATTCTAAACGCTACCTACACTATAGAAGTGCAACTGACTAAGCGGCACACGTGCGACTGAGCCAAGTTGCATGCAACCGCGCTATTCACGTCGCAATCTGTTGCATTGTAATAGATCGCTAGCGAAATTGCATCGTGAGTAGGGCCTTCGTAAGGGACTTGCGGTCAGAGTGGCGGCGACTGGTGGCCGCCACTCAGCCGCTAGGGGCTCCGATCGGCGGCCGCGTCCAGTGACCGCCGCCAGTGCGGGCGGCACCAATGTCGTCGCTCCACATGCGCCTATCGTCCCGAAGCTTCGTGCTATGACGCGATACATGCAGATGGGACCAGTCATATTCGGCTATCGTCGCGAATATTCGGACTTCGTATGCGTTATCGGGCGTGTGGCGGTACATCGAAGGGTTATAGCGCGCTAACTGTTCGCGTTGCGTGGTCACACTAGCGGTGTTCATTTCGGCGGTTGCTTTCATTCGTTAAAGACGTGTGCGAACGACTCTAGTAAATGAGATAAAATGGAGGATGGATAAATGCATCATATAATCATTAGCACACATGGAGAAATTAAAGAAATTCGTCGTCTATAATTAAACGTTTGGAAAATCGGCCATTTTGGATTATTGGACGATAGTTCGTGCAAAATGACGAAGCCGCTAATGGGACCACAGTATATGCGCGGTAACTTTAAATAGCGTACAAAACGCCCGAAGCTTCGGCACGAATTGATTCGGGACGATGGGTGCATATGGAGCCGAAGGGTAAGAGATTGGGGGCGACAGAGCTCGAGCTGCGGCGGCGTGGTGGCGCCGGGCGAGGCGGAGGCCGGCGTCGCCGCGAGCGGGGCGACGAGTGCGCCGTCCCCCGCGCCGGCGGCCGCGGTGGCCGCGGTGGCCGCGGTGGCCGCAGTGACCGCAGCGGCCGCGCCGTCCCCCGCGCCGGTGGCCGTGGCGGTGGCGGTGCGCGCGCCCAACGTGACGGTGACGGCGGGCGGGCTCCTGGAGGCGGACGCGCACATCCGCGTGCTCACCCCCTCCGAGATCATGCGCACGCTGCCGCGCCTCGCGCACCCACCCGCACGCCCCACGGTACCCGCGCACCCCCGCGCTACCCCGCGCACTCTCGCGCACCTCGCCTACACACTGCGACCGGACTCACGCTCACCTCTGATTCCACGTCACTCTCGTCGAAAGTTACTCGCGTACCTTGCATTCCCAAACTTTGGATCGCCTTGCGAGCGCGGCTTTATATACGAGGTTATTTAAGAATTACCAAAAAAAATTTGTGTGCTTGTTCAGACAAGCAAACTGAACAACTTTCACTATGGGACCAATTTTGAAATCGCAATAGAAATCAGCTGTTTCATACGTCTAGGTTCAGTGAATGTTGAACATTTGTATGGAACAGCTGATTGTTTTTTGCAATTTCAAAGTTGGTCCCATAGTGAAAGTTGTTCCGTTTGCTTGTCTCAACAAGCACACAAAATTTTTATTGGTAATTAAAAAATAAACTTACGAATCGTGCATGGTTTGACGACTTTGCTGTCTTCTGAAGGACTAAGATGCGACATGTTTGACAATTTGAATGCAATCGATCTGGTAATTAGGGAATTTCTATGAACAAAGGTGTTATGGTAACTTTCAATGTAATCAGCTCACTATTTAGTAATCGCGTGATAACGAAGAGCTTCTCACAAGGCGATACGAAGCTGTATGTCTTTTGATTAAAACATTTGGTCTTCTTTCCTTGTGATAAACCCCTCCTTGTAATGCTTTTACGACTAGGTAGTAAAAATGTTTTTAACAGTAAATATTTTAAATTAATTGAAACGATACTATTATGAAACTTAAAGATTTAGAAAAATATTAACACAAGAAAGAAAGAATACAGTTTATGTGTGTATGAAAATGTAGCAACAATGTATGACACTTATAGCAGGACTATTTATTTTCGATTTGAATTTAGTTATCCAGATTTTTCTCTTTCACTTCAATGGAAGTAAGAAGACCAACCCAGCTTTATTGAAAGTGTTAACGAACCTGTAGCATTAGCGTGCGCGCGTTGTGGTGTGTACGCGAGGCCCGTTGTTTCGATGTTGGCTGTCGGGTGATACCGCGTGTCCCCCCTAACCGCTCCTAAATTTCAATCACCCGACAAGGTTTTGGCTGTTCGATGGCGTTGTAAGCTGTGTGATTTATTTTTCGTTTTCTTTTAGCTTCTTATTATCGAGATCATTCGATAAGTACTGAGCGCCTCCCGGACTCGCGTCCGCTGTGTCCGTAATGTTGAATTATTTTTTTTATTTGACGCTTTGCCTTGGTAGTGTTGGCTTTAACATTCGACGCGGTGGTGGCTGAACGTGACGTGCTAACAGTTCTAACAAAGCGTTGGTGGTTCATTTGCAACATATGCTAGCTATAGTATTTACACGGCTTTCGATGTTGTTAAGTTTTAAGGGTATTATTGTTAGTTGCATAAGCCATTAATTACATTCATTGAATTAAATTAATTGTGTTGTGGAAAAAGAAAAGTTTATAAAGTCCTTTATCGTAACTAAAACAGTCTTAGAAGAGTCAGGTAATTTGATATTTAATGCGGCATTCTGCCAAATAACTATTCATCGCACAGTTATTATATTCGTAAATTATTAACATATTTTAATGTAACATAGCCGTTCTCTTCTTACGTAATATCTTACATAATAAATTGAAATTAATTATTTAACTCAAAACTTATCCTGTAATAATTGTATATAAGCATAATAGTTGCTATTCACGTATAAATAAAACACATAACAAGTAAATGCATGAATGTCGTCACAGTAGCAGTTTTGAATACTGATATCACTAGAAAATAGTAAAGCTTCAAGAATCTCAATAGAAGAAATACATAGAATTTACAAAATTACAATTTGCCAAGAGCAATTTGTAGTGCAAAGTGATAGCCTTAATCGAGTAGTCTTATAAATTATTGTAGAAATTTAAATGTAAAGAAACGTCATATCATTGTCGAAGTAAACAAGCAGAGTTATAAAACATCGATTTTCAGACATACTCTTGTACTTTTTGACAATGTAGTTAGTAGACAAATGTGAACTGTGTATGTATTTTTTTGAGATCATGTAATTAGATTTTAAATATTTGTTGAAGTTGTAATATAGAAGTAATTTGTTGAACACTAGGTAATGTTTATACGCATCGTACAAAATAGTATCTAATTTGAATTGTAAATTTAATAAAACCAGCACTAGTATTTTTACAGGTCATATTTTTCTTAAGTAAATTTAATAGGGATTCATTGTGACATGGCAGTATTATAAATTCTATAGATGCGGCTGAATGGTATTTGTTGTGTATATTAATGCCTGGAGTTAGAGCATGCCCATAAAATTAATATTATATACTTTGGCCTAGTTACAGCTTAATTTACAAGTTTTTAAAGTATGAGACAAGCATAAGGCGTCGAAATAATTGATTACATTTTTTATCGCACATAAAATGAAATTAAAGCATACAAATTTCTAGGTACCTATGACTAGTAGACATCCTATGTTACAAGTTGTCAATGGGTGCAGATTTGCAATTTGAATCTTACAAGAACCCATAATACTACAGCCACTTACCCATCACATGGGCAGTCTGCCAGTTAGCTAGTTAGAAAATTATCCGAATAGACCATGCCCAATCGAAGGCAGCCGTAACTAAGCCAAAGTATCGGCGCGGCAGTGTAGTGGGCAGTGAGTGACGTGTGGTGTTGCGCGGGCAGGAGCAGGAGCGGTCGTGCGGGCAGCAGCGCAGCGCGCGCGAGGCCGAGCAGGAGCGCCAGTGGAAGCACCTGCAGCAGCAGCGCCAGCAGCAGACGCAGCAGCAGCAGCAGATCATACACGACCAGCGGATGCAAGGTAGCGTCCTCTCACGTCCTGTGGTAGGGTTAGCACGAACGTGTGCGGCAAAGTATTCGTATCATCATCGTACATTTTTGTATGAGAATTTTAGTTCCAAGTACGCCTTGTAAGGGCACTGTACAGTTCAGTAGGGCTAGCACGAACATTTGCGTCAAAGTTATTGGTATCAATTGTTAAATATTTGTATGAGAATTTTAGTTCCATGTACGCCCTGTACAATTCTCATACTAATATTTTACGATGACGACACGAATACTTTTACGTAAATGTTCATGCTAGCCCTGTTCGACGCAATGACGAAGAGTGTGTGTAGATGTGACAAGAGAAGATATGAGATATATGCAGGCCTAACTATTTGCGGCGGCATAGGAATACTCATCAGTCTTTTCTAAATTCACTTTGCTGTGGCTGAGGGTAGTTTGTTTCACGATGTTTCCCTCACCGTAGGAGTATTTCCCTACTCGGTATTAAAAATCCAGCTCAACAAGTTGCTACGACCAATATACGACGTAGTCGGATTTAAAAGAAATCTAAAATGACTCGGAGTTCATAGCCACAATCACCTGATGAAGACCGAAATGTCTAGGTGGCCCAGGGGCCGAGATCTCGAGAACGATCAGACGGACGGACGAACGGAAATATAATGTTACCGAGCAAAGTTTGGGTCGCGCCAGAAAGTGTTGGATGTGTTCATTCGAATTGGCGTATATTTCGAAAGCAGCCATCCAGAGGCTGCGCGTGCCCGAGGGCAGCGCGTCCCCGGGCGGGGCGGCGGGGGTGACGGGGGTGACGCAGGGTGTGGGCGGCGCGTTCGGCGGCGCGGCAGAAGCGCCGCGGAGCGCTTTCCCCGCGCAGCGCTTCCCGCTGCACTACGGCGCCAGTACGGGCGCCGGCGCCGGCGACGACATCAACCGCCAGCTGCGCGACCTGCTGCAGCGCCACCCCGACAAGATGTGGCCGCCGCGTGAGTCACACCGCTACACTTAGCCTCGGGTTACACCATCAGTATTTCATCAGTTTGATCCATCAGTCTGGCATCAGCATTTCATCAGTCTCCGCTGGACTAGCGAAAATTCATCAGTATTTCGTCAGTCACTGAGTCTGGCGTCAATCATACCAGATTGATGGATCAGACTGATGAAATACTGATGGTGTAACTTCGCTCTTACAGGCGCGCCCTCACTTCATCACAATGTGATTCGTATTCACATTTATCACAAGGACACACGCTATAATATAAATTCGAGTGCGCTCACACAAGGCGCGTTCGGATAGCATAACGATGTCAAAAATAACTGTTAAAAATGACAAAATTGACACAAGGAGCGTTCGGTTAGAAGAAATGTGAACAAAAGTTGCATTTTTATCTGTTTACGTCAACCGTTCGGATCATGAAGCAAATACAAAGGGAGGTGCCCTATCGCGTTTTCCGTATGAAATCAAGTGAAGCCGGAAATCGGGGTGCGGGGGGAGGGTGCGCGACGCCACTGTCACCTTGTAGCGAGTAGAATTACTAAAATGCCAGCATTATTGACGTTAACATAAAAGTTCCGCTATACATTACTAGGTGGCAGCAGTGCTAGTACAGACTAAAATGCCAGCATTATTGACGTTAACATAAAAGTTCCGCTATACATTACTAGGTGGCAGTAAAAGATACATTCGTAGGAGAAAGATAATTATGTTAAAAGATACATTCGTAGGAGAAAGATAATTTATTAGGTGCTGTGTCAATATAATCTAAAAATAAAAATCGTTAAAACTGCTTATATTAATTCACGTGTTTTGTTTTCGCCCTTAATACATCCTACGTTTTCGTTAGTATTTTTACTCGCCACTAGAGGGCCTTTTGTGCTTTATCGGGACATTGACAGAAGCGTCCATGTGTCGTCGAACATTCTAGAAGCAATACGTCAAGTAATAAATTAATAATGCTTGTTTAATGTACTTACAAATGGAAAGAGATTTTTTTTCGTTCACTTTGTTTCTGTCGTCTGTGTAATTTTTGCACGATAGAATACAACATTTCATTTTGTATTTAGGAAATTTAAAACTAAAATAAAAGAAGAGCGTAGGACGTACTAATCCGACAGATAAAAAGTTCGACTGATGTCAGCGCCTCTGGCGTTGAGTAGCTAAAACTAAAAATGCGTGACGTCAGGACTCTGGTGATAGGAGCTGGACCTAGATGCTTATAACATCTCCTCTTTGTATTTGCTTCATGGTTCGGATAGCTGAAAAAATGTCAAAAATGGCATTGTGAACTGCCAATTTCGCCCCAGCTCTCGAAGAGCGTCAAAAGTGGCAGTTTTTGATTTTTAAGAGTTTTGACGTTTACTATACGTAAAATTTTTGACACGATTGAATTAGTTTTATCGAAATAAATTTTATTTTCATTATTTATGGAAATTAATGATCGTTAATCATGAAGCGAACTTATTACGTCATAATACATCCAGAATCTGGAAACTGAAAATAAATTTACTTATAACATTGACATATTGATAATGTAGCGTTCGGTTAGGTTGTAAAGCAAAAATGGCAAAAATTTCATAACCTATCTGAACGCTTTCCATTAACGCCAATTTTAATAATGATAAAAACGCCACCACAGGCTACCCAAACGCGCCTACAGTAACGACTAAGAATAGGACCGACTTGGCGCCATATTAAATAAATAAATAAATAATTTTTTTATTTTAGTAACATATAGGTAACATTTTACAACATTACAGTCAAGACAAGATTAAATATAGGAAACATAATCGTGAGCCTGAACTAGAATTAACCTGTGTTTCAGGCAAACAAACACCTACTATAAAAAAAAAACGGAAAATCAAATGCAGAATCAATAACATTAACAATAGCTTCAAAAGTATTATTATTATGGACACACACCAGAAATCAAACAATACAAATTACTTATCTACTATTAATAATTTTTCTGTATCTTCATACGACATATTTTGGAGAGCTTCTTGGAGAAGTCTCTTAGTTTTATAATAGGTACAACTATATATACTCAGTTTAGCGTTTACTCTGTTATATAGAAATGGGCCCAAAAACACGTAAAATCGGTGCAGAAAAGTATGTTTAGTTCCTATATTTTGGCAGCAAACAATATCTTTACGTCTTTTGTTAGTAATTTCAGTGCTAAAAAAAGTAAGTGAAGAGTGCTATTTGAGAATAGTGCTGATAATAAATAATTGTCTTACAGTTAATACTTCACAGTTCTTATATGAGAGGTGCGTAGGGTAAATAAAGGTGCGAAATGTAGATACAATGGAATTTTTCTCTAGGTATTGGACAAGACTATTATTTATAATTTTTTCTAATATTTTCGATATTGATGGAAGTATCGAAATGGGCCTGTAATTTGTGAGATATTGTGATTGTCATAGCTGTCAATTCAAACCAGTTAGGTAGTGTGAGCAAAAAAGTTTTTCTTTAATATAATTTATTTACCAAGATTAAGTGAGAAAAACACATCAGATTTTTTTATATATTTTTTTTGCTAAGATTGAGCGAAATGAAAACATCAGATTTTTAATAATATTTATTTATTAAGACTGAGTGAGAAAAAACCTTATTCAGAATCAATGGAAATAGAAAAGGTCATGGTATGGCTTAAAAAAACTAATTATGACTAATATTATTATTAATTTTATTATTTAAATAATAAAATAATAATAAAAAATAAAAAAATATTTAAAACATTTATTTTTAAACAAAGTAATATGCACTGTTCTTGTTGAGAATAAGTTTTCTTTGCAAACAGTACTTTTTAAGCGACATTTGACAGATGGATGTCATTGGCTTTCCTATTCTTATTTGAATCGCATTGTAATGCTCATTACTGCACGTACACAGTCATAAAAGACACACACATAAAAATACAGATCTGCTCACAAATAATACGGCTTTTGTTAAGTAATATATCTTAGTTTTAAAACATTGATTAAAGAGGTAATAATTATTGGAAATTGTCATAAAATATAATATCCTTACAGAATTTAAACAATTCTAAATCTACCTTTGTGACATGAAATGATAATTCAGCAACATGATGTCACAATTTCAATCACTGTCAATGTTAGTGCCGTTCTTTCGTAATACATTTACAATAGCATCCAACCTCAGCAAGCGCTGTCATGAAGTCTAAAATAATGCAAAATATTAACGTCATAATTATGACGATTACGGTGGTTGATTGTTTCCGCGCAGAATTTAAAATGTAACTTTATAAAGAAAATGTCATCACTGCAAAGATTTGCAGGTAAAATAGATTTAGTATGCGTGTATGCAGCAGGTACTATCATTTTAAAAGTTAAGTTTTGCATAAAAATTTTCAATAATTATTATTTCTTTAACTTATGATTCACACATAGTTTACAGATTTAAAACACATTGAGGCATAAGTGATATCATGATTATTATTAACACATAAAATATATTCATATTTGTCATACATAGCATGCAATAAAATGGTCTAATCTTATGCAACAGAAGCAGCCAATGAAGACGGAACAATCCAGAATGTTAACATAGAAGGACAGCAGTTCAGACATCCCTTACCTGTCGGCTTCCGTCCACGCATTCCATTACAACCCGGCCAAAGACCAGAACATCAGTGTGAGCAAAAATTTTTTAGATATAAATTATTTGTTGAAAATTTTTATACTTAAAATATCCCTTGTCAATACCCATTATTTTGTATTTTACAAGTTCTTTACAGGATAAATAAATCTAAGTTTGTAATGATATTACGATGAGAAATCGCAGCCTAATGGCATGTGTCCTATTATCTTTAATTACATTAGAATTAAACAAAAACGAACTGTGGTAAGGTTCCGAGGAAAACCTCACGAGGCTTAACCTTTGCAGATAGACTTTTTTTCCCTGTTGCAGTATTGATGCAACAACGGATAGTGACGTCAGAATCGACACAAATCCAACATAACACTCCAAGTCAAGCAGCCCATCAGCAAGGAATTGAACAAAAGCAAAACCTAATTCCTCAAAGTACCAGTGAGTTGTGAAATTTCTACCAAGTCTATTGTAAAAGTACAGCTACCTCCATATTCGTTCTTCAAGCTGATTCAAGGCATCATCAGTTTGTTTTTAGAGTGGAGGATAGTATATGTGAGCAGAATTTGTTTCACTAAACTTGTATCTAACATTTTTTTTTGTTTTCGTGACTCAAGTTTATGGAACTGTTCTCAACATCTTATTTCCGTTATACATATTTTGCCGTATGTAAAGATTTTCACAGATTACAAATTATTATAAAAAATTTTAGATTCTGCCGGAGAGAGCAAACATGATTCTGGACATGATCATGGCACTGATGAAATGGATATTGGTGACATGGATAAATTAGAACAAGACACTGGAAACATTGGCGAAGTAAGTTTTAGTCATATCCCTAATTACAGCAAAATAATCCATGATGATTTATTGTGTATACTTTAGTAGTGTTTTTTAGTGAATATATCTAAACGACACACATATTTTATTTTGTTATAAAATTGATAGAGATTTTGAGGCTGTCTTCAAGGCAAATTGTTTTTAAATTTATTGGATGATGACGTTATCTATTGTCAAACTTTTTTTTTACAAAATCAGTATGGCAGGTGGCAGGTAAAATTAAACCTAGTTGTATACCCTGTTGAAAAATATTGTGAATGTTGAACCCTGTTGAATTATATATAAAAATATTATATAGATGCGGACCTGTCGTATGGTCTTGCCTTCTTACTACTTATCTTGTTTAGTTGTTATTAATTCCTTAAGACCAAAATTTTGATTGCGTTCTCTTATCTTTGTACTGTTCCTGTTATTGATACAATGTAACTGGTTGTCAGGTGGACATCCTAACCGGTCTGGGCGGCGAAGATGACGAGGAGCTGCTAGAGTCGCTGACAGCGGAGATCGGCGAGCAGTTCAACATCTTGGAGTACGCCGACCCAGAGCTGGCCGCGCTCAACGACGCCGAGACCTTGCTGGACGGGCTCGAGCTGGCCGACGACGTGGACCGCCACAGGTCAGTGCACACCGCCCGCACATAGCACCCACTGAGCTGGCCGACGACGTGGACCGCCACAGGTCAGTGCACACCGCCCGCACATAGCACCCACTGAGCTGGCCGACGACGTGGACCGCCACAGGTCAGTGCACACCGCCCGCACATGCAGCACCCACTGAGCTGGCCGACGACGTGGACCGCCACAGGTCAGTGCACACCGCCCGCACATGCAGCACCCACTGAGCTGGCCGACGACGTGGACCGCCACAGGTCAGTGCACACCGCCCGCACATAGCACCCACTGAGCTGGCCGACGACGTGGACCGCCACAGGTCAGTGCACACCGCCCGCACATAGCACCCACTGAGCTGGCCGACGACGTGGACCGCCACAGGTCAGTGCACACCGCCCGCACATGCAGCACCCACTGAGCTGGCCGACGACGTGGACCGCCACAGGTCAGTGCACACCGCCCGCACATGCAGCACCCACTGAGCTGGCCGACGACGTGGACCGCCACAGGTCAGTGCACACCGCCCGCACATGCAGCACCCACTGAGCTGGCCGACGACGTGGACCGCCACAGGTCAGTGCACACCGCCCGCACATGCAGCACCCACTGAGCTGGCAGACGACGTGGACCGCCACAGGTCAGTGCACACCGCCCGCACATAGCACCCACTGAGCTGGCCGACGACGTGGACCGCCACAGGTCAGTGCACACCGCCCGCACATAGCACCCACTGAGCTGGCCGACGACGTGGACCGCCACAGGTCAGTGCACACCGCCCGCACATGCAGCACCCACTGAGCTGGCCGACGACGTGGACCGCCACAGGTCAGTGCACACCGCCCGCACATGCAGCACCCACTGAGCTGGCCGACGACGTGGACCGCCACAGGTCAGTGCACACCGCCCGCACATGCAGCACCCACTGAGCTGGCCGACGACGTGGACCGCCACAGGTCAGTGCACACCGCCCGCACATGCAGCACCCACTGAGCTGGCCGACGACGTGGACCGCCACAGGTCAGTGCACACCGCCCGCACATGCAGCACCCACTGAGCTGGCCGACGACGTGGACCGCCACAGGTCAGTGCACACCGCCCGCACATGCAGCACCCACTGAGCTGGCCGACGACGTGGACCGCCACAGGTCAGTGCACATCGCCCGCACATGCAGCACCCACTGAGCTGGCCGACGACGTGGACCGCCACAGGTCAGTGCACATCGCCCGCACATGCAGCACCCACTGAGCTGGCCGACGACGTGGACCGCCACAGGTCAGTGCACACCGCCCGCACATGCAGCACCCACTGAGCTGGCCGACGACGTGGACCGCCACAGGTCAGTGCACATCGCCCGCACATGCAGCACCCACTGAGCTGGCCGACGACGTGGACCGCCACAGGTCAGTGCACATCGCCCGCATATGCAGCACCCACTGAGCTGGCCCACGACGTGGACCGCCACAGGTCAGTGCACATCGCCCGCACATGCAGCACCCACTGAGCTGGCCCACGACGTGGACCGCCACAGGCAGCCAAATCAGTACTCCACCATACTAATGGCCACGTCCTCTCTCCACACCTTATACATATCGTCTTTCTTTTCAAGTTTGTTAATTAATCATTATAGTGTAAAATTATACGAAATAGAAATTATTTTACTTATTTTTACAGAAGATGGGAAACATTATATTTGTTTGAATCATACTGTAGGGAGATACTTTTATGAACAAGTTTACATTCGCGTGGTATTTTAACAATGAATTCCACTCTTTACAGAGACGAAACAGAGCATAAGGCTGAAAATAAAATGGACACGGAGCTACAGAAGGCTGTGAAAAGTATAGAGTGCACGAAACCCGATATGAAGTCCGATCTGGGCGAGGTGAAGACGGAGAACTCGGACACCAAGCCGGATAGTACCGTGGGGGTCGTCCAGATGTTCCCGCCCACCCAACAGATGGCCCTACAGGTTAATAAATTTTCATTAACTAACACAACGTTTTTATATTTTCTATAATCACTGGACAAAAGTCTATATAAAAGCAATTGAAAACTGTTAAAAACGGTATGCACAATAACGAAACCATTCCCGTTTTGGTCATACATATTTAATTTCAGAATTTATTACTCGCTCAAGTAACAGATATGAAAACAAACACCAACTGGTTCAAAATTGGCCAGTGTAGAATTTTGATAGTGAATGTCTATGTCATCCATTTATAACAATACAACTTCGTTGTTATATTCTTACTTTAAATGTGCTCAAAATATAACAACTTGGTTGTTATGTTATTACTTTAAAAGAACTACACAGTGCTCAAAATATAGATACAAAATTAAATCTAGGTCCTACATGACCCCTGTTCTATGGGAATTTAGCTACTGTCCGCGATTTCGTTTGCGACGAATTAACCTTTATCGTTCGTCAGGGCTTAAGCTATATCTACACCAAATTTCATTAAAATTGGTTGGGCTGTTTTGGCCGTAAAACATTTATAACATTAGAAGGGTTACAATATCGTTGATAAACCGGAAAATTGATGACGCCAATGGAAACCTGATGTTGTCTATACAGTCGGCGATACAGGCGATCAAATCGGAAGTGAAGCTAGAGGGAGATGAAAAAGGCGAGCCGTGGCGCGCCCAGGCCCCGCCGCGGCCTCACTTCCTCCAACAGCGGCCTCAGCATGCCGTCCAGGTAATATCTTACACAAAGAAGCCTCCGTTAACACAGAGGAGTCTTGCACTCTGTGAATAGCAGAATCCTGCCATCTGACTGTAGGCACACATTGATACATTTTGTACGGCTGCGCTCCGCACCTTTCTTTTCACAGCGCAAATATCGACCTTAATTATTTTTTGTTAATACTGATTGAATTTCGGTTATTGCGGCTAATCTCAAAAGAGTAGCCGCAATAACATGCTATACAAACATACACGCAACATTATCACAGAATAGATAACAGTAGTACGTGCAGAATTTTAAATACCTAAACTTTGAGCATTCACACTGAATTACACTTTAATGCTAAGCGTTAGCGTATGTTATTAGTAATTCTGCAGCGTGGCTGATGGTAATTAATCGCGCATGCAAGAAATCGTGTGAAACGTTGCTATACATTGTGAGTGCATTAATCCGAAAAGTGCGGTAGCCCCGCCGCTTTTATATACACGAGAGTGCGCGGAACGGTAGGTACCAGGGATGTTGCGGATGCCGATTTTTTCACATCCGCGGATGTGAATGCGGATGCTGATTTTTGAAGGCTCACATCCGCGGCAAACAAAAGTAATATTGCCCCCTTTCTGATTCAAGCCGGTTACGCAAAGGTTCATAAATCAAGTAAACCCACGCTACTAAATAATTGTTCGCTAAGAACACTGCCTGGTGGAGTGGATAAACGATAAGTATTCCACAGCGCAAACTAGAGGTAACATTAATGGTTGAAAAAAATATCAGTAAAAAGTTAATAGTTGAATAAAAATATCAGATACTTTTAATGGTTGAAAATATCAGTTAATATTTTCATTCAAATACAATATTTGAATATTTTTCTCAAGTTGATTTATTCACGCTGATTCAACACAGAATACATACCTACATAATAGCTATTCAATGAACTTTCCTTCATACTTTTACAGGCTTAGGACTATCTAGCATTAATTTGATGGAAATAGAAAAAAATATATTTAATAGCTAGGCCACTTTATTACCGGCTGTAAACTTTTCAAAATGTTCCCAAATTTCAGTATTACGTTTCGGCATTTTTAAACGTAGATAATTTTGCCTCCCTCACTAATAAATGTCCGTAATAGAATCACTTAAACTGTATAAGTTAGCACTTAAATCGACCCGTAATCATATAAGTAAACAACAAATAATACTTACCTAACGAAAAGAAATTCGTTGCGCGGATCAAAATAAATAAACTATCTAATCCAAACGAATTCGATACCTTGAAATTATCAGCAGTTCGGTAGACTACAAAATTCCAAAGATGCCTTTGCTTCACGACTTAAAGTCGCACATGAAAGTGTCAACGTCCGGCGAAAACATCGTAGAAACCGATCCAAGCTATATTTCAAATTTCTTCCTTAACCTAACCTGATAGAGAATACCTAAAAAACGCAGCCTCGTTCGTCGCATGAAAGCGAGACAGTATTTTATTAATATATCCATTGCACTTACACGAATTTATCGTATGGTGCGGCCCGCCATTCGTGTTACATTTTGTTGCATACAAATTTGAGCTTTAAACTTATGAGCCTAAGGATTACCTAAGGTTTTTACGGGAGACTGAAATCAACTAGTTAAATGATATTTTTATTAGCACCGTGGCGCTCAATATTTTTATTATTTCGGTCTGTGATTGAAAATATTCATTACGATAATTTTATCAGTTAGTTACATTTATCTATATACGAATAAATATTACTCGCGTTAAAATCAATTTCACTTGAATGAATATTTTTATTCGATATGGTCAAAAATATTTATCGAATATGTGTACATTTTTTTATTACTTAAATTTCACGGTTGATAAATATATTCAGCAACACTAGCGCAAACATACACGTAATAATTTATTTACAAGAAACAAATGATGCACCACAGCAAACGCGTCGGATCTTGTCACCAATTTCTTCGTTCCCATTGGTTAATATCAAGTGCGAATGGCACGCGCCATTCGCCAGCCCCACCCAATTTCATTCCTGTCACAACTTGTCTTACATCCGCATCCGCATGTTCATCCGCATTGATTATTGCGGATGCGGATGCAAATGTCCAAATCCATGCGGAAGCTCCGCATTTGCGGATGCGAATATCCGCAACATCCCTGGTAGGTACTTATTTTGGCGCATAGTGACGGAGGCCACTAATAATTTATAAAAAAAAAATACATAAACGGAAACTTACCCCCGCAGCCAAACCCGCCAACCAAAAAACCAACTTACATACACCAATCCCGTAAAACGGAAAGCGTTTAACTGACAATACCGCATCAATATTAGGACTATTCTGCGATCTATGGTATGTTGAAGACGCAGATTAGAATCCCAAATCTAAGGTTTTTTATTGAATTAATCTCTTTATTTATTTTATTGTATTGAATATAAAGAAATGTAGTCTGGTGTGGCACCAATATTGATATCAAATGCGATCTATGGATATTGTTCATTCTGACCGTACACACACAGCAACACGCCAGACTAGATGTTGACCTTCAGACCGCACTTATGTTGCTCTTAATAGTGATAACTTTCGTAATGCAAATGTAAAGCTTGACGTGTTGCTGATTGTACATAGATATCACACATTGCGAAAACAAGACGTTTGTAAAATCCCTAGAAATATTGTAGAGGAACATTTTTTTTTCATACAAATAATTAGGTCGAGTTAGTCCGGTGACCTGACGCGTGTGCCGAAGAAGCAAATGCTTATCAATAAATAACGTGAGAATTTCAGAAACAGCCCGCCACAAAAGCGACTATAACTAGCTTCGCTTCTATTAATAACTCGTCATTCATTTTTTAAAATAAAACTCGGACATGCACTGGTGATATCGGTGGACGGGCGCACGTCACGATGTCTGCTCGGGCATTGAAGCTCTGTCGCCGGCCCGGACACGGACGTGTGTGCACGTGTTCATATTAAAAGAACGCAATAATATTTTTTAAAGCCTCTGACGGAACACGTCCCGCCCACGTCCCGGGCACGGCACGGAAATGTGTGGATCGAGCTAGCTTTATTCCGCGACGGATATAACTCAAGGCGGTTAACCGTGGTCCGTTATTCGGCAGGGCTTACGCGGCGCGCAGTTCGGCGCGGCGCCGGGGCAGGTGCCGCGGCCGCAGCCGCAGCCGCAGCCGCAGTTCTCGCAGCACCAGCACATGCACTTCACGCAGGTTCGTGTATACTTTCCTGCCGGCGGTACGTGTAGTCGCTAGGCTAGTCTTTCCTCAGTAAGTACGTAGCTTAAGGGCGTATATACATGGTGGACGAAACGGGAAACACAGCGTTGGTTGGCCCCCACAAGGTGGACTGACGATCTGGCCCTATGTCCAATAGTGGGCGTTTCTTGGCGGAGATTATGGTTTTACTGAAAGGAGTAAAACTGAAAGATTTGGGTTAAATGGATTGAAAAAAGAAACATCTTGTGCTTTTATGGTTTCGATCGAATTGGCTAATTATAATGATTGATTTTTTGAAGGAACACAGTATCTTACATTTATGACAGTGTGGATTGTTTTTTTTTTCTTGTTTCGTCTGTTTTTTCACAAATTTTTCTTTGCACGGTATGCTACATCATTTTGTATGTAAGAATTTTTTTGCCATTGACACTCGACAAACGGCTCGTGATTCTTCAAAAACAGTGAATAAAACGCTCTTTATTTCACTGAATGAATAAAAAATAATAATTTGGAACATCCGCGAATATACGGATTATAGTAAGAAAAAAGGCAAACGTGCTAAGAGGTTGCACACTCTTGCTATAAAAACGTACTAAAAACGTAATAACTGGCTGTATGGAATATGTCTCAATTTAAAATTTTAAAAGATTATTCTTTCGCAGTCAATGATAAAAAGTAGAGTACCTACCTAACACGTGAAAAAAAAAACATCTCGGCTCTTGTATCCCTTGATCCGCTCAGGATTCTATTCTACTTTAGAATCCTTCGCTCCTCTCGGGATACAACTTAGTGCCTCGAAAAGAAATCACCTTCTCACTTGTTGGATAATCTACTATTATACGGCCAGCAGAGCGTGGCGACGAACGCGCACACGCAGAGCATCGTGAACGCGATGACGGCGCAGGTGAACGCGGCGCTGGCGGCGGGCCGCAGCTACGCGCCGGGCACGCGGCTCGTGGGGCTGGACGGCGCCGTGGGCGTGGTGCGCCCCGACCGCACCGTGGCGCTGGCCGCGCTGCCGCACTCCGCGCACGCGGCGCACGCGGCACACGCGGCACACGCGGCGCCCTCGCCGCAGACCGCGCCCTCCTCCGCCCCGCCCGCCACGTCCCTGCACGCCAATGGTAACTGTCACTGTTCACTGTCTGCCGCACCACGCGACAACACACGCGCCCCACGCGGGCCCCGCACCCGTCGCGCCCCTCCACGCCAACGGTAACTGTCACTACTGTCTGCCGCACCACGCCGCGCCCCACGCGGCCCCCGCACTCCCGTCCGCGCCCGCCTCACCCGTTTACGCCAACGCAACGTCTTTGCACTGTCCGCCGCGCCCTGACTGTGCTTAATTGTCCTTGTACATCTAGCGACGAGTATGGCTCCTGGAGTATTTTTGTAATGAGTAATTATAAAACAACTTCTGGTGTTATTTTTATATCTTACATAATGTTGGCGACATTTAGTGAATTAACAGGTATGCAGAATTGATTATGACATTAGACGTTAATAACTTATGTGGCAAACTTTGTAGATGTAGCCACTGTGTTTAGGCGTTATTTAAACATAAACACGTGTTACGACAAAGGTGTCGATCAAGACGCAGATGGAGCCCTTTTTTCGAAGGTACGCGTGACCGCACCGTAGCCGCCGTTGGCTAGACGACAAGCGAGTGTGGGGTTCTGCTGGGCCTACTCACTAAACCCCCGGTGTTTTCTCTGTCCTTATGAACGCATATTGTAGGGTCCACAATGCTATACTACCACCACTACCTACGCGCCCGGGTGGTCGAGCTAACGCCAAGGGGGAGATTGTCCGAGAACACCAGGACAATCCCCCAAACGGAGAAGCCCTGTTTTTGTCGGGGAGAAATGCGCAACCGCACCGTACACGCCTTTGGCTAAACGGCGGGCGTGTGTGGGGTCGGCCCGGCAGAGTGCCAGGCCGACCCACTAAATCCCCCCGGTGTTCTCCTTGCCCTTGTAGACGCGCACGGTAAGGTCCACACTGCGACTACTACTACCAGCGCGCCCGACAAAACGGAGAAGCCCTACGGCGATGTGAACGAAACAAATGGTGCACGCAGGCATTCACGACCGGGTCACTAGACGGGCATAGCTTGACTAACTATCCACGCAGACGGAGCCGTAACCTACTACAGTCCCCACGTTCCAAGAAGTCCGTTTTGACAGCTGTCGTCCCCATAGTTTATCTGTCAAAGCTGATGGATACGCTATGGGGATGACAACTGTCAGAACGGGCCTCGTATCTCTATAATGCCGTGTGCGTCTGCAGCGGGCGTGGGTCACCGCGCGGCGCCGCAGCAGCAGCAGCAGCCGCAGCCGCCGCCGCCGCCGCCGTACCCGGGCACGCTGCGCGGCGCCGTGCCCGCGCCCGCGCCCACGTCGTCGCACGGGCACGGGCACGGGCACGCGCACGCGCACCACCCGCTGCCGCACGCGCACGGGCACGGGCACGCGCACGCGCACACGCCGCCCGCGCAGCCGCCGCCGCCATACCCGCAGGTACGCAACGCTCCCTGCTCACACGACGGCAACGCCGACACGCACACGTCATCACACGGGACCAGTGGGCTTACTCTTGGACCAATCCCGATCGATCGACATTGGGATCGTGATTTTTCGTACGCTTATTTAGCAACACTAAACTATCGGCACGCTGCGATGGCCGTTTTGACGTTTGTCCACTCATGAAGTTTCGTATTAATCAATAATTACATTTGAAGGAGCAAATTGCTTTACTATTTGGAGCAACATAATGGAGCAACTTATAGATTTGATTATATTTTTTTCGAGAATAAATTGTCATTTCACATCACTATTGTAATATGTCGAAACGCCCATCACAGCGTGCCGCAACTGAAGTGACAAATTGGATCTGTAACTTGAGAAAATTAAATAACATTGAGTTTGGTTCACTCAAAATCTACGCAATACGGGACCAATTTGGCGTCAATATGGAAACTCGAGCATACAAAAAATCACAATCTCAATGTCGATCGATCGGAATTGGTTCAAGAGTAAGACTACAGAGGGCCGATTCTCGCGGATTTGGGCGATTATTCATTTCTTTATCTTACTATAAAATAATTATTCAATATAAATAAACCTTCAACAAAATATATAAAAGCATACCTAATCAAAAAAGAAACGAAAACCATACTAAAATTTAAAATCGTCTCAACTACTACCAAGCACTTTGAGTCTTGACACAATACATACGACTTTCAATAACAAAATGGCGGAGTTCGATAAGTCATGTGTTCTGATTGGCTGAATTGCGCTTACCGCTCGAGAAAAAACTCGAACTCGTTCTTTTTTACGAATTGTGCAATAACCAGCCCCCAAATGTTTAGGATAATGCTATAAGGACAGTGGTTCCAAAGCCATACTATCATCTATTAGAGCGAGGATACAAAAATGGATAAACACAGAAACCGCAAACGTAATGTATACTACCGTCTCGCTCAAATTGTGGCTTTAACATTGTTTAAACGATTGGTAGGCTACCATAGATGTGGTTTTGTAACTAGTCCTAAATTGGGCTGTCAATACACTTGGTATAAGGTCTTATAGTTCAAGCTCGATCAAACACTCGCTAATTATCGAGTTCATTGAATAGTTATTCATTTCGTTTCCCTAAATATTAACAAAATTATAATGCAATCAACTTATTACTTTAATATTTGTAGAAATATGATGGTCAAAGTTAAAAAATACAAATTGTCTTAAATCAAGCTTGATTACTATTAAGGGGGCTTATACTAGATGTATGTGTATTTTACTTTTCTGTATTATTAAACATGTTTTTCGAATAAGTCTGTCATTTTGTTACGTCGCTGTCAGGATAGTCTTGGTATATTTATCAAGTAGATCGACCAACACTTATAGCAGATAATCGAAATTACATATTTCTTCATGAAGTCATCTAATTCAATTAGGACTTCCAATCAATCGATAAGTTGTCTAATAGCTCCTTCTAAATACTACGACGATTGAGTTTGCCGTTGAATGACGCACCGTCGCGTCGCTTGCTATACAACATTGAATAAGGTGCGAAAATGACTAGATAAAGTTTTTGATATATAATTTGTTTTTTAGTACGATTTTTTAATTTTAGCAAACATTAAACAAAACCATAATACCAGTTATAAATAGGTTTAAGAAAAGAAAATTTGATGGGTTTCAGTAACAAACTTTCGCATTTTAAATAACTTGCGCATTTAACTCAAAGATTAAAATTCAAATAATATTTCATTTGCTAGCTACTCAGGAACAAGCTATATTTAACTTAATACAATAATCATACTAAATTTCAATATTAATTTATAATTAAATTTCTTATTAATAATTATTCGTCTTGGAGAATTTTTCAATAAATAATTGTGCATGCAGTATTGTATATTATCGTGTTTTTTTTTATTTTGTTGTTATTGTTGATGTCTTTATGAGAATTCGCTATGCCGTTGGAAAGCGTTCGAATTGCATACTCCAGCTTTAAGTGTTTGCTGTTAAGCTTTGGTTCAAGTTTTTGTGGCGAGACGTTATTTGTTGACGTTCAAAAGCGCGAACCGTTAATAAAATTGTAATAAAAATGCTTATATTTGATCGCATCGCAGACAAAAGTGACATATCCGTACCATAACCATGCCAATATTATTATTTACGGTGGAGGGTTTCATTCATATGTATAGATACAAAAAATGGCGTTCCATTCAAAACTCGTGAAGACTAATATTGCATGGGTATGTGGACATACCTGCCCGTAGTTTGTGCGAGTATGCTCTCAATCATAGACTATGATATTCTCCGCTTTTAATACCTGATTTGGATCACATGGCTGCAATCGCAGTGCTATATGGTCCAGCGAATGGTAATACCGCGTTTGGGATGATGACAAAATTTTGTATTTAAGGGGCCACAGTACCTACTACTAGCGTGTCTACAAAAATAGCACAGTCACGAACTCAATATAGATATTTCAGATTTTTTGAGCTATTCAGGCATAGATAAAATGTATAGGAATAATCATAATCGGAATTATTGCCAAAAGTAGTCACTTTTAGCAATAATTCATCATAATTAATAAAAAACGGATGGCGGCGCTAGTAGTAGGTACTATGCACACTTAATGTCAGTTAAGTAAATTATTAAAAAATATTAGACAAGTACTTTTTTTGTACTTATCGAAAATCTGAGACGATGCATTTTAATTTGAAATGTTGCGTCATATCACGCTTGTGTACATTTTGAAGAACGTAGTGACGAAGCGCCCCCATTTCTTATCTTTAAGTCGCTATATCTAAGTAGTGTTTTGTTAATCCGACAAGGTATATATGTATCGATAAAAAATATCAGATTCGTATTAGTATCTGAAATTTTTTATTACCTCCTGACGGACTAATTACATTTTCATTTTTCATACCCTGTCGTCATCCCTACTGCAAGCTTCGTCTTGTGCGTTCTTTATTTATTTAAGCGGAGTCTAAACAGTTAAACAGTTAGTCTGTGATATCGACGGTTCGCACGAACTTCGAGCGGCATCGTAGGTTGTGTGGCGTATGCGCAGTATACTTTCTTTTTTCTTGATTGTCCTATTTGTAACAATCTTGTCATGATTTTTTAAATGTAATTTTGAAAAACAAGATTGATGAAAATAGGACAAGTAAGAGAAAACAGAGTACACACGCGTGTTGTTTGCATGTCGGTGATTGATGGTTGTTGGCGAGGCAGGCCTATGACGCGGCGGACGCGTGGGGCGACTGGATGCATCGCCGCCCGCTGCTGCTGCAGGTCAGACTCGACTCTTCGTCCGTACGCCCTGGTGTCACAATCCCGCAACCCTAGCCCATAGAACTTTTAATCTCCACTAGCTTAAGAATACCAGAAGACTACCCTCACATTAAATATACATTTCCAAATTAAACACAATAAAAAGCCATTTTTGCTATGTAATTTTATGCATTGTTCGTTCACCGTGAAGTTATTAATAAATTAGTCTCTTTTCATAGAATTGATTGATGAATTGACTTTCTTACTCAAATATTACGAAATGTATGTTTGTGTTATCTTGACATAGAATAAAAAAGAAATAAAAATGTCCTCCTTAGGTTGTTCCTGTCCTTCCCATCTTGTCTATCACTACACTATCCATAGTCAATAGGACCTCCACAACCTTGGGACCCAGTCACCGCTGACTATCTTGATAAGTCTGTTGTTGCTTATTATTTTGCTCGCTTTGCACGCATGCTCTACTAATCATTGAACCTTTTCAGCTTCCTTCTTAACACAACCACACTAATATAGATAACATTGTACTAGCACTAAAGCTAATAAAATAATAAAGTATATCCATATTTATTATGTTGCCTGTCTCATCTTGTACATCAATCATGGTGGTGGAAATTATAATGCTGTACATGCCTTGCCACCTTGTATTGGTTGTGGGTAATAAATTTGAGATTTAAAATGAGACGAATAAACATTAAATACGAGAAGATAACAATTTATTTTTAAAAAAAATTCTCAATGTCACTTTTATACATTTTAATTTTATAAATCCATTATTTTCTCACTATAATAAATGGTTCATATAAAAAAATGGATTTAATATTTTAAACTGTACATTAGTAACAATTTCAACTCTGTTTTTGGCTAGGTATACTATCACATTTTTATCATTGCTTCCTGTTGAAGTAGCTAGTTTAAACTTCTAATTATTTTCGTGAGTATAATTTGACGTAATTTAGTTCTATTACTTCTTAATTCAGTTAAATTAAATAATGAACATGCGTAGAACTAGCACATAGAAATATTAAGGTTGGTTAACTCGTGATTTTTGTTGTAATATGTAGTTTGCACATTGTTAGCTGTTCTTCATTGTTTGGCAGGCCTCATTTAGTTACACAGATTTTACAAGTAAAGTAATATGATTTTCTTCTGCCTATTGTATGTAATTTACTTTTAAATGTTCTCCAAGATTGAGATATTTTAAATCAAGATGAGGCAGGTATAAAATTATTTATTATGAAAAAATGTCTCTTAAAAGGGAACGATTTAGCCGCAACTCAGTTTGATAGATACGTAATATCTAAAAATATCAATATATCAAAAATATACCAAAATAGAACGGCTAATGGATAATTTGGGTATTTGACACAGGATTCATTAATTACTTAATTGCGGGGCATCCAAATTGCTCTACATTATTATCTACTCGTTTTTATTATTGGCAATTTCACATAGATAGCAATTCGTTTGCACATTTGTCATACACTAGCGGTCGCAACGACTTAGGTAAATTTTGCAAAATTATAGAGGCACGTCAACTAACCCGTCAAATACCCAATTTAACCGTCAGAACGTAAACCAGGAGCAACCGTTGCTTCTGGAGGAGCTCCTGGAGCAAGAGAAGCGTGAGCAGGAGCGGGAGGGAGGCGAGTGGGGAGCCGGCGTGGGCGTGGGCGCGGGCGCGGCGGCGGCGGCGAGCGGCGTGTCGGCAGCCGGCGTGGGCGTGGGCGTGGGTCTGGGCTTGGGCGCGGGCGCGGGCGTGGGTCTGGGCCTGGGCCCCAGCGTGGGTCACGGAGTGGGCCACGGTGTGGGCCACGCGGCGCCCGCCCCGGCCGCGCCCTCGCTGCCGCTGTACGCCGGCGTGGCGCCCGCGCAGCCCCCGGCGCCGCCCGACCGCGCGCACTCCGAGGCCGACCACCACGCGCGCCTGCTCTACGAGCAGTGGCTCAAGCAGTTCGCCGCCTTCGCCGCCGACCAGCAGACCTACTACGAGGTCGAGGTGCAGAAGCTGCGCAAGATACGCAAGGTGAGCGCTGCCGCTTTTGTGTTCGTGCGCTTGTAGACGTAGCGTTGGAGCCTCGGCCGGGGGGGCCACCGGGGGACGCCACGTTCCTAGCGAGCCGCTCGAACGCGCCCTGTCGATTTTCCAGTCGCTGAACAGCAAGCAGAGGCAGCTGCGCAAATCTGGCAACGAGCTCCAGCCGAACGACGCCGCCGAGCTCCAGCGCGTGTCGACGGAGCAGCAAGCTCTCCAGAAGCACCTAGACGCGGCTCGGAAGCAAGCTCGTCAACACACGATGCTCATACAAGTACTTTTAAAATTGTTCATTGTCTCGTGGTGACTTTTTTTTTTTTTTTGTTCGTTTCTAATCCAAACTATCGATCATTTGCAGGAATATGAAACGAAACAACGTCAACAGAATCCTCAACTGGTTCAACAGAGTGTTATTAGCCAGCAGCAGTTACCGACCCAGACAGTATTCACTCAAAATCAAAGTATTGGTCAAAACTCACAGATGCAACAGCAGAGCACGATAAATAGGCCGATGCAGCTAGGACTTCAGGGGTCCAATCTCCAACAGCAACAGACGCTCATCCGAACCCAACAGACCGTAATAGGTTCCGACGGACAGCCTATGACTCAGCAGAGAATCGGTTTGGTGACGTCGCCACTGAACGCTCAAGGAAGAATTTTACAAGGGGGACGGACCTTAGTGATCGAACAAGCGGGGACACCGCAACAACAGCTCGTGAGACAGTTGTCTAGTGTTCAAGAAAGGCCACAGTCAGTGAGCGGAATAGTCCAATTTGGGCAACAACAAATTACCGGTGTGCGAAATGCGATGCAAACGGGGAACCCAGCTCAGCGGCCGCAAGGAGCCCGTCCTGCGATGTCACCTCTTCACGTGCAGTCCCCACATTCACAGTCTCCTCTACATTCTCTTGCGCCTCAATCACCTCTTCACCACCTGACTTCTCCTATGCAGTCGCCACTGCATTCGCAACAATCTCCTCTACACCATACGTCGCAGTCACCACTACACCAATCGACGCAATCTCCGCATCATACTCAACAATCTCCCCTTCATTCCCAGCAGTCGCCTATGCACGTGCAGCAAACGAATTTGCCGCAGCAATCGCCGATGCATCCACAACAATCGCCCATCCACCCACAACAATCGCCGATGCACCCGCAGCAATCGCCGATGCATCCGCAGCAGTCGCCCATGCATCCGCAACAATCGCCAATGCATACGCAGCAATCACCGATGCATCCCCAACAGTCGCCGATGCATCCCCAGCAATCGCCGATGCACCAACAATCGCCGCTCCATACGCAGCAGAGCCAAATGTCGACGCAGCATTCGCCGATGCATCCGCAGCAGAGTCCCATGCACTCTCAACAGTCGCCGCTGCATATACAACAGTCACCAATGCATACTCAACAATCACCGATGCAGTCGTCGATGTCGCCGCAACATTTCTTGCAACAATTCCAAGCACAAAGGACGAGTCCGCAATTACCTACACCTAGCCGTAGTCCTCAGGTAAAAAAAATTTTTTGCTGTTAATTAAAACCTTATAAAAAAAGTATTGTTAAATCTATTATTTCTTTTTTTTTCAGATATATCAACAATCCCAAATACAGAGTCCTGTTACATCACATTCACCCCAAATGCAAAACGTGAGCATGACTTTTATATGTCATTTAAATTTATATATGACGCATAAGATTTGAATGAATATACTTTTGATTGCAGACTGACTACGGCACAGGTCGATTTTCTCGACCAGCCCCTGGTTGTTCACCATTGCCAACTAGATTTGCGCGACCTCCGCATCACCAGCAAGGTGTGTTTATTTATACACTTAACATTTGAGCTTTGGACTAAATGCCGAAACCCAGTGGACCGGTTGTTTAACTAACAAATTAAAGTTAATAACTTACTCTGTATTACATCTTTAAAAAATAAGAAGTGATAATGTAATATTAGTAAAGTGCACGAAACCAGTAGTGTGTGTGGATTTTGTGCGTGGGAGAGCAGTGCGTTCGCTTATTCAAATGTCTAATCGATCGTGTTTTTTGGACGCAAATAATAATTATAAGTAATACTAGCTGACCCGGCAAACATTGTATTGCCATGTAAATTATAGCTCAAATCGCTATCAAAAATTAAGGGTTGGGATTGGTGGTAGAAAGATGAAAATTTAGGGTTATAAGTATTTTTGATGGCATATAATAAAAAAAAATTAGTCAAAAAATCTAGAGATGGCCAGTAAACATGTCCTAACTAATACATCGCCTCAAATATTTCATGCCGAGGCTAATTTTAAGGCATCTCAAGAATGAGATTTATCTTAAGATGATTTTTTCGAGAGATGTTCCATACATTAAACTTCAAAATTTCATCTTAAAATCAATCTCAAGTTTGAGATGAATTTATTAATACGAGCCTTAAGTCAACCACCTAGTAATACATTTTATGGACTTTGAAGAAGGTTTATGAATTGTAGGAATGAGAGTGGGTGTACCTTTTGGAAGTCGACAACAAACATCACCACTTGGCAGTCCGCAGCCAATGCCATCACCGGGTAACCCTGCATCGGAACTGGCAGTAAGTAACATTTATGATTTAGATGATTTGATAAATTCTATTGTTAACATAATAAGGTATTTATTTAAACCATAATAAGTTATTATTTAATCCATAATGTTATACATTAATGGGTCGTGTCTAATTTGTGATCTTCGTGATTTATTAAGTAAGAAACATTTTAATAAACAACTACAAAATACGCCGTTAAATAACACATCAAGCTTTGGAAAGAGAACTGGCTAGTCGGTTTTGTAAGGTATTGTCTCTAACAATCTTGTATGCACTAGGAGCTGTTAAAATACATATTTTTGATTCCTATTAACTGAATTAAACGTACAACTTCAAGCATGTGTAATAAACATAAAGCTCAATGCACCTAAAACAAGTCAATTCTCTTTCCAAAACTCAATGTGCATTATTATCCGTGGGATACTGTAAGTTATAGGCTGAAACATCTATCGCTCGATTAACAACAGAGCTTTTAGTTACTTACTTTTTAACTAACTCACTTTTGTTAAGAATAAATAAGTCGATACAATTTCTAAAGCACACTTAATAAAATGACTATATGCGAATATAGAAGATTCAGAAATTGGGTAAATTTCGAAGAATAAAATTGTGTAACGTAAATGCTTCTAGTACCTTTAGTTTAGGCTTTGGACAACTTCAAGAAAATTAGATATAGGCAATAATGCTACGAAAGCGAGATAATTATTTTTAAAATCACAAATGGGTGTTTAATGAAATTCAGTACTTGAATTCCGTATTTAATCACGCAAAATTTACTAAATAATAATTAGGTCTAAAGTAACGCGTGTTTCTATTACTGATTGACCACTGAACTGGACCATGGAATCCATATTTGTGCCGCGCAGCTCCGTGAAAAGATGTGAACGTCAATGTAGATGGTTTTCGCGGGGTTCACGGACGTTCACGCCTGTTCCCCGATCGGTGTCGCTCTTTTATCTCGCGGCAAAGGGTTCGCGTCACCTTCGTGCGGTGTTCACGCATACGCTTTCACGGCGCGTCCCATAGTAAGCGCTTAGTATTTACCTCGATCAGTTAAGTTTTATTTTAGTTATCCATCATCTTCGACTTCTCTAATTATTTTCTTATTTTGGAGGTGCAAATAGTTATAATATGTTATCAAAACAAATAAAGATATTGTAACAGCAGCCTCCACAACCATTTCGCGGCAGGTTGCACACACGAAAGTTTGACCCGTGAATGTTAGTCATGACTTGTGCCGTGAAATTACAGAGCGATGTCACGATACATATTACAATAGTGCATAGTTGTCCGCTCGCGTTGTCGGGTGCGCTTATATAACTTCATCAGTAAACTGTCACATTGTTAAGGGTACCTGGACTCAGTGTACATTTTTTATGTTCATAAGAGAAGATGGTTTTAGACGCGCGGTATTGGAATACCCATCTTAGTAAGATGTTAATAGAAGCACCTACGTTACATCATTCGATTCGTCGAGTAGATAGGCGAACTGCGTTGCCGTTTGGGCGTATTGTTAGCGGGGACGATGTGCGGTTGCAGCGACAGCAGATGCTGCAGCGGCAGCAGTACAGCCCGATGGGCGGCGCGCCGGCGTCCCCGTCGGTGGCGCGGTCGCCGCACGTGGCGCGCACGCCCACGCCGCACGCCTCGCCCGCCGCCTCGCCCGCGCCCGACGGCGGCGGGGGAGGGGGAGGGGGCGGCCACCATATGCACCACCCGGCGCCCTTCCCGCCCGGATACCGGTACTCGCGGCCCGGCCTGCGCGGCGGCGCGCCCGTGTGGCCCGCCAAGGACGCGCGCGCGCACCACCTCGCCAAGGTCTCCATCCTCAAGCGCAGCGCGCCTCCGCGCCCCCGCACGCTACTCCCGCCGCCGCCGCCGCTGCCACCGCTGCCCGCGCAGGCGCACGCCCACCCGCACCTTCACCCACATCCCCACCCCCACCCCCACCCCCACTCGCACCCGCCGCCCGACGACGCCTACGTGCTGTACTCGCCCGACGACGCCCCGCCCGACGACGACGACGACGACGCCGACGTCGTCGAGCACCTGGACGACGACGACATCGTGCTCGTGGAGCCGGACGCCGGCGCCGGCGCCGTCTCGCCCGAGGAGCGCATCGCCACCGAGGAGGACTTCGAGGAGCTCATCGACGGCGGCAAGCCCGACGACGACGGCGACGAGGAGGAGGAGGGCGCGCGCGCCGAGCCCGCCGCCACCAAGACCGTGGCCGTGATCAGCCTGTCCACGGGCACGCAGCCCTCGGCCAGCGTGCAGCAGTACAAGATCGTGAACCCGGCGCAGGGCGCGGCGCTGTCGCGGCTGCCCGTGCTCAGCGCGGCGGTGCTCTCGCAGCACTCCAACGCCAAGATCCTCAACGAGGTGTCGCAGGCCACCGTGGCCTCCGTCTCGATCGCCAACCAGACCATATCCGTGCCGGTGCTCAAGAGTCTCTCGGTCCCCATCGCGAGCGGCGTCGCCAAGCAGCAGATGAAGAAGATGCCCCTCAACATCGCGAACCCGCCGCTCGCCATCAACATGTCGACGCCGCCCCTGTCCAAACCCATGAGCCCGGTCATCAGCGTGATCTCCTCGAACGTGCCGAAGGTGGCCAACGTGAATCCCGTTATCGCTTTGGCGACGTCCAATTCGACGGCGGGCCCCTCTAGAGTGCCCGTGTCTATACTCACGCAACATCAGGTCAAACAGAAAATCGTTAAAACGATCGAGAAGCCGATGGCTCTGTCGCTATCGAACACTAAACTGTCAAGCTTGTCCGTTACCCACGATGCGACCCTCCCCGCGAAGATATTTCAGGACGAAGCTGCTTCTCCTGACAGCACCGTGCCCCCCGACAATAATCCAGACAAAGATGTTCAAAGTCCGATAACGACACCTTCCTCTCACCACCATATTCTAAGTATATCCTCGCAGGTCCCGCAGCATGATCAGCGTCATATTATTAAAGAAACCAACAAAGACATAGATATAGAAACTGAAATAAGCCAGCAAACTGAACTGCCGCATACACTATGTATATCTGATCGTACACCATTATTGTTGGGGAAAGCTGATATAAAAAGTCCAGATCCGATACCTGAGAAAATTCCCGACAATATCATGGAAGGGGATGACGAAGATAAACCTGAAGAAGATATTCAACGAAACCTATTACTATCTTACAATAAGGCTATGTCGGAACAAACTTCTCATAATACTCCAACAACCACTGAAAATAAACCAGATGAAAATGTTGTAAAAACCATTAAAGCTATCGCAAATCAAGTGATAGATTCAAATATGCAGATCACTCCAGATATGGCTCAAGAATCTGTACAGATATCGATCCCCTCGCCGACGCCATCACAAGAAAGATACTTAAATGATATCACAATGCAAGAACATCCTGAGACAGTTGAAGGAAATCAAAAGCATGTTGAATCATTCGAAGATATGCTTTGTATTCTAGAAAACATTACTGAAGAACCAAAACCATTTAATACCATGAAACAACAGAGTCACAAACCTCCAAACCCAAACGTTAGTATAAATGTAAAAAATGAAAGCAAAGAAACTATTCAAGAATCAACGCCATTTCCTAAAAGGGAACCAGAAAGATTAAATTTACAATGTGCGTCGGTGCCACAGCTCTCGCCACTCTCACAGCCAGCTGAGCTAACGTCGAATATGGCTAATGTGTCCCAACAGCTTCGCACGATTATGTCGTCTTTAAACACGAATAATTCTAAAGTAGATACTCAGACTGTAACGTCTATAATGAGGAAAGTAAACGATCCTACTACGCCTACTCAGGTCAATTTTGAGAACTTGTTGCCGTCATCGAAGGTAGAAGTGAGTGCGTCCAGACCTTCGCCGGTTCAAAGATTAGAAAATAAATGTGTAACATCGGTACCGTGCTCTGATCCATTGCCTATCAGTGCTGCGCAAGTTGTTGGCACTCGTGTTAATACTCTGTCTTCCATAAATCAATTACGAAAGTCGCCCACGGTATCTCCAATCAATTCGCCAGTAAGCATGCAGAGTCCAGTTATTAAGTCGCCAGCGCAATCGCCGTTGATTACTCATCAATCGTTCAACGTATCGGACGACTCGATTTCGACATCAGTTGCGTCACAAATTATACAAATGCCCGCTCTCTCTAAAATACATAATAGCACGCCGTCCTCGATTATACATTCCAGTAATAACTCCACAATCACAACCACTGTAAGCGGTTTCCAGAAAGGACAACCTTTACCAACTAGTATATTAGGTCATACTTTATTACAACCCAGTAGGCAAATAAACACTTCTAACTTATCATTTAACCAACAAAGTATTAGTTCTAGTCAGCCACCGGCCTTAGTCATGACTTCAAGAGCACCAATTGGCAATAAAGAACCACCGCCTAACGTCACAGTTAGAACTCACAGCATTGTTAGTCCTGGAATAGCACAGATGCAAGCTAAAACTAGCACAGGATCAATCAACTTTATAACCTCATCCAAATTATTACACACGCAACTTACATCGCCATTAAAAAGATCAAAATCTACCGATGAGCCAAAAAGTGAAATCATAGTTGGACATATACAGCCAACAAAGAGACATAGTGTGGAATCGGTTGTAGTTAAATCAGAACCCATGGAAACTGATGAACCAGTTGTATCTGGCGCAAACTTGGACCCCAATAGTAAACTTATTTCCCAATTATCAGGGAATCAAAGAAATGACGAATCTCAAAATGTATTGTTAAAGCAATTGTTGCAAACTACCACTACTGCTGCGAGTGTGGTTCCGCAACGAACTATGACCATACAGAGAACTGCACCAGCATTGGGAACGATTCCGTCCCTTGAAGCGCAATTAGCTCGGCCGGCAATACCACCACCAACTTTAGCATTAACGCAAGAAATAGAAATGCCTAAAAACTCCCCTCGTCATATTGCTACAGTGAATTCTTCTCCTTTTACTGCAAGACCTGTACAAACATGTATTCCTACATCAACAATATCGCCTTTAATTCAGACATCAACACACTCTTTGATGGATGTGAGAAAACAACCGCCTATGAAAATCATGACCAAAGAAGAAACTATACCATTACCTGAAAGCTCACCTACAATGAAAAATATACCAATGTATCCAATGGGATTAAATCCAATGGATAATCAGCAATTTCAGCAGGGTATAAAAAAAGAAATTGCAGTACCACAACAAAGTCCGGTGCATAGTAGACCTTTTACCCCATTAGACGTAAAAAAGGAATTATTAGACGAAAGCTCCCAACAGTCTGCAACGTCTGGTGTGTCTACAGCCTCAGATCAAGGTAAAATGGACCAACCTATGAAAGAAGAATTCCCTGAAAGCATAAATATTGATCCGTCGTCCGAGGTTAATGCCCCAGAAACACCATCTGAAGCCAAAAAACGTAAAAGGAGAGAGTATCAACAGAAAAAACGCAAGCAAATTCAAATGAAAGCAGCTGCGGAAAGCAACATGAATGCTGTCAATGCTAAAAAGCGACCGCGAAAGGGCTCTCGTTACGAGGAAGATTATGATACGTTCATTGATAATCTTATGGCTCAATTACGTTTACTACCACAAATGCAAATTCAAGAACCTGCTTTGACTACAAACTTTGCAGTATGTCCTCTTTTTGGCTCTGGCGACTTGACTAAGTTAAAAAACAAAGATTACGATATTCTGAAAGGTGACTTACTAGGAGAATTTGGAAATACTAAAATACCTAATGTGGGCGATTATTATAATACCAAACCTTTTGGAGAAGAAGAACCATTACCCGAAAAGCCAGCTGCATCCACCCAGAGAGGATTTTATGATCAAGAATTCCAACCAATTATGTTTGAAGAAGATCCAGAAGAAAAGAAATTGGAATTCATCTGTAAAGAAAGAGATACGGATACGCCAGATAGTATTGTTAGTTGCTCTAGTCCCGAGGGCTTTGATATCGAATGTATTAATAGATTCCCTGGTCTCAAATTAATAGAAGATGAAGAAGAAGACGAGGACAGTGATTCCGCGTCCGGGCGTGTCTCACCTGCAATACCCATTATCGCACCGGTGCCTCTAAGAATAAAACCGATAAGTCAACTTAAGGAGGAGGACGATCTATTCAAACCTCTTAAATGCCAAGACACAAGTTCGCCTGTCAAACCCAAAACGGCGGATTCACCGGGTAGTGCGGAAAATAATGAAAATGTTACAGTAACACTAACATTGACATCAGGTGCTGCGGAAGACATACTCGGCGTATTAAAAGAACTCGCTGGAATTTTACATATACCCCCACCGACTTCGTATCAAATAGTGGAGAGAACTGCAACTCCTCCTTCTCATAAATTAGGTTTGTACAGATCAAAAGGTAAAGATGGGAAGGAAGGTACGCCGATCGACATTCAGAGCATATTGAACGGCGCAGCAAAATTTTGTCGTCACTGCGATGTTGTAATTTTAGATTCAGTAGTACGAGCGAAAGCTTCCGAGTTCCCTTTACTATCTGCCAACAAAGGAAACGCTGAAGAAATCCTCTGCGATAGCGATTCTGAACTATTTTTCTGCAGCACGCAATGCTATCAAAGGTTTGCTTGGCGACCGACAAATATAATACTAGACGGTAAATCGAAAAGTTCAATCAAGGAAGACAAATCCGATGCGGACACAAATCATTCTAAAGAGCGCGATGATTTCGATACTGCGTCGACGGAGAGCATGGAGACCGACGACCTGGATATCAAGCCCGATATAAAGGACGAGAAAATGGATCTCTCGTTCATGGACTCGCTAGATAACGACGAGCTAATGAAGGAGGTGGGCGACCTGGACGAGGATCTGAAGAGCGTCGAGCAGGACGAGAAGAGCAATCAGGGCGCGGAGCCCGAAAAGTACAAGGGCGTCAAGTACAAACACTGGTCGCCGGGGTGCATAGGGCCGCCCGCGAAATACAAGCGGCCGACGGACAGGGAGCTGACGGAGCTCGTGTTTCGAACGGGGGTGGCGATAATGCCGGTGACGAGCGAGGACACGCGCAAGTGCGAGCTGTGCGGCATCCAGGGCGACGGCGTGGCGGACGGGGTGTCGCGGCTGCTCAACTGCGACGTGGACCGCTGGGTGCACCTGAACTGCGCGCTGTGGTCGGAGGGGGTGTACGAGACGGTGAGCGGCGCGCTGATGAACGTGGAGACGGCGCTGGCCAACGGGTCGGGCGCCGCGTGCGCCGCGTGCCGCCGGCTCGGCGCCACCGTGCGCTGCTTCAAGGTGCGCTGCGGCAGCGTGTACCACCTGGGCTGCGCGGTCAAGGACGGCTGTGTGTTCTACAAGAACAAGACCGCCTTCTGCGCCTCGCACGCCCCCAAGGTTGGTACCTACTTGACTTACGTATTTTGCGAACAGGTGTTGAGTCAACTTTTTAATGTTTTCCTTCCCTACTTGTATTTGCTGACGTCTTGATTATGTTCAGGACGTATGGTATTTTCTTTTATTTTATAAATACCTTCTCCAAAAATTATTAATGAAAATATCATTTCCGCAAACAAATAATTACATGATAAATGATTTTATTTTCTGCAAAAATTATACAGTAACTGAACACCCCAATAACATTTAAGGGTATGTATCCATCAGAAGTAGAGATTCTGTAGGAAAAATATTAGGGCTAATAAACCTACTTTTTTCATACAAACTAAATAAATTTGGTATTTTTTTGTATTAAGTTCCGACAGCCCTACGTAAGCGTACGAGGAATACTACGCTCACGTCTATCACGTGTCATTAAAATTTCTTTTGTGTTAAGAGCTGATTATGGTTGTCACTTGAAAGTTTTTGCTTTCAGTTTAAAATCAAATTACTCCGAAAGTATTGGGGTTCCAGGTCTCAGACAAGCACCGAAGGTCCATTTAGTATCTAATTTATATGCCCCTTAAATGTTATTGGGGTGTTCAGTTACACCCGGTATAGTATAATATAATATTATCTTAAATGTTCGATTTATTTTATTTAATAATGGATTCACGATAATCTATAAATTCTGACTGGCCAAGGAAAATACAAAACTTTATAGACGTGATCTGTCAAAATTATCACCATTTTTAGACAGAGTATTAATTTATTAAGCAACCGCAACAGGCGGCAGATTGCTCACAAAGTCAGTTCACTTTGACCGCGACAGCCCTCTTTACGCACAGAATCCAGTATGGAAGAAAATAAAGATACCAGTAGTAGTTGTGTTGGGTGTGTTGTCCAGAACGAGAAGGACAACGAGCTGACGACGCTGAGCGTGCAGCGGCCCGTGTGGGTGTCGCGCGACGAGCAGCGGCAGGTGGCCTCCGTGATGCTGCACTCCGACACCAACCACCTGATCCGCGTCGGCGGCCTCATCTTCCTCAGCCCCGGCCACCTGCTGCCGCACCAGCTGCCCGCCTTCCACACCAACAACTACATCTACCCCATCGGATACAAGATCGTGAGTCACATCTTCCCCATTTTTAAGGGGCCACGTCTTTGATTTATCATAATTAATAAAAAACAAATGGCGACGCTAGTAGTAGGTACTGTACCCTCTTAACATTTTGCTACATATACAGGGTATAAATGACGATGTCCCTTTTCTTTTAACAGTGAGTTCAGACCATGATCCTAATTTTAAAATCACTGAAATTTTCTCCCGGAAAACATAAATGATGGCGCCTAAAGTCGACGCCACTAATTCGGCGATTCGCCTATTGTTATGCTCATTTTAAGACCGACTACACGCTCCTAGAAAACACTATTGCTTACCTCTAAGCTGGTCCGGTCTCCGTATGTAGCCGGTGGACTTCCTGAGGTAGCTCGAAGGAAGTCGCGGCTCCTGAAGGGCTGCTGTCAATCCACCGAACCACGACCGGAACACATGGGCCTATTAGGCCACCACCACTCCGTAGCTCACTTAATTAGCGGACCGATCAGCGGACATTCGCGACAATAACTGTTTCGGAAAACAATGATAAGCGGACTTTCGCCACCACAATAATTAGGTGCGCCGCGCAAAACACAATTCAATGGTAATTTTTCTCGAGCTAACGCACCGCGTGGTAACTAGAATGTCATTACAAATTCGACTCGACTGTCAAGTCACAGCGGCCGGCCGCCACACCGCATGTGCACAGACTATTAGCAGTGTTGCCACTCGCTCTTCCTCGAGCGTAAACGTAAGTTTTTTTCTAAATTTTGCGGTGTAATATAACTAAATTAACGTTTACAAATCATATTCTGTCAAAAGCCCATAATAAATACACAAAAAAAATTTACATCGCAATGTAAATCGTATAACATTTCCATTATACTGCGCGCGGAATCAGCTGTTTAGGTCATCGAACGTCAACGCACCGGGGTGTGAGCGGAACAAAAATGATGCCGGCGCGCCATACATTGCGTAACATGAATAAAAAATTAAAATGAAAACTTTCGCTTTAAAAGCTTTTCGCTTTAAAAGCTTTTCCGTGAAAAATAAATATCTGTAAACAAATATTAACATTGGTCTGAACTCACTGTTAAAAGAAAAGGGACACCGTCACTCCCGGGTATAACATAATAAATACACCTGTTTTTTTATAATTATACTGCTGTTAGATCACTGTCGAAGAAAAGTATCCAACTTCAGTATTGTCAACATGTGCTGATGCTAATACTTACTTTTAGGGCCTTTTCCTTGTCATGCGTTTGCATCCGCGTGTGGCTAAACGAGTATGTAATAGACGCATGCATATGACGTGTATTACAGGTAAAGATTGGATGAAACGATGGAAGCCACGTCGAAGGCTCGCGTGTGGACGCAAATACACGTCACGAGAATACTATATTATATCGAATATTCACCAAAGTTCACATATAACCAGGACACATATAACTGTCAGTGTTGCTTCCGAAGTATTATGTGAATATTTCGTTTTAATGTAACTTTGTTTTTATGGCTACAGTTTGGCAATAAATTGTTTTGCCTGCTGTGTGCGCAGTGCGAGTTTTATCAAGCTTTACTCGATCACACGCAACGAACGCGTAATCGCGAATTTGTATGGAATTAGAGCAGTGCCATCTAGTAATCACTAGATGAAGCTGTCTCATTCCATAGCAGCTACTAGATGGCGCTGCTCTAATTCCATACTAATTCGCGTTAACGCGTTCGATGCGTGCGATCGAGTAGAGCTTGATAAAATTCGCACTAGGCACTCTGTACAGAAAATACGAAAATAAACACGCAATTTCATTTAAATACTTCTAACTGACAATCTAATTTACGCAGCCAATACGCATTTTAATCCCTGCTGTTACCGCTCTCCACACTCCTCGGCAAACTAGTATAACAGATTGGCTTCGGTCAGGTCCGCTTCTACTGGTCCATGTGCCGCGCCAACAGCCGGTGCCGCTACCTGTGCTGGATCTCGGAGGAGGAGGGCCGCCCGCGGTTCCACGTGCGCGCGCAGGACGAGCCCCGCACCGAGCTGGCCGCCGCCACGCCGCGCGCCGCCTGGGCCACGGTCAGTCGAGTCGATACATGCACTTACTACACGCACAACACACGCACACGTCTTGCTCTGTATTGCTCTTTAATGTTTCTCACAAACCGTTACGGCATACTTCGATTTTATACATATTTGTTTCGCCTGTACTAATTTATAGGCAAAACGCATTTTTTCGACGAGCAAGCAGTAATTTCAATAAAATAGTAAAATATATTATAGACTTGTTTAAAAATATCCTTCGAATAGCTAGAGCCACTAAAAAAATTCTGAAAAAATAAAAATCCAATAAACTATAAAAATAGAACAAACATCATAGAAACAGATCAGATACACAACACAATAATAATGTATTTTTACGTTTAGCAAAATAAATGCCAAAAAAGCTACTTATAAGCTTAGAATTCGTCGCACTGCTGTTGGACTGGTATTAATTGGTTTTTATTTGTGAGAACCTGTTATTAGCTTTGTTGTTATTTTAAGTTTATTATAAGTAGGTTTAGCTGTTGGTTTTCCTCAAAATAAATAAACATAACGAACACGCACGCAACCTTTTTTTTTAAACATGGGGAATGTGTTTGCGCACCTTCCGAGCCCCTTGGTTAAGTACAAGGGTGTGTGGGACTACACAGCATTAGACCGCGACCCATTAAACCCCTCGGGAACACCTCTCCGGCCATAGATAGGTGACTACGTGCATGCGCAGGGCGCTGGGCATGCGTAGGTCGCTCGGCCTGGCCCGTAATGGCAGGAACAGTACGGGCCTCCCTCTACACCAGAGGCACGGGACCAGCTAGTGTCCCCCTAGCTGCATCCACAATCGTAGGGCTCGAGTGCAATGCAGGCGACCCAGTACCCAACCGTGTCACCAGCCGATCCCCACTACAACACGTACACGCACGCACCCGCACAGACTCGTATACGCACACTGTCAATGGATAAGATTTCATAATTATTTATTATTATTATTAAATGTACTGACTTTAATTATCTGTATATGTGACACTAGCTCACAAGCTGGATGTCTTCTTTTTATAAACAACGCAAAGGTTAACTGGTTGGAAATCCTTCTTCTTTAAAACAAAAAATATAGTTGTGATGTTAAAAATTGGAAAACCTCGAAATGGTTTTCGATTTAAGTACCTTTTTTAAAATGAAAACGTGACCATTCCAGGCTTGCTTACTTTGTAAAGCAAGTTGTAATGAGTTGAATAACGATGAAAATCAACGAAGTTATTTGAGATTAAAAAATACGACTAATTTGTATTCCCAATAATAAAATTACTTATATTTTACCATGTTCGAATTCCAGAAAGGCATGAAAAACAAATTTTAGACAAAGTGTTTGCTATGGCTTCAATGACTGGGAGAGGTAAAAATTTTTTAAATAACAAAATGTATGAAATGAAAGTACTACAAGAATATTTTGTTGTTGTAGATATTGGACGCAGTAGCATCGTTGCGTGAGAATCGCGATGAAGACGGCGTACTGAAACTATGGCCGAATTATGTGACCGGCGAAGACTTGTTCGGGCTCACGGAACCCGCGGTCGTCAGAGTGCTAGAAAGTTTACCAGGTATTTAAATATTATTATATTTAATTGCTTCATAGTTTGACTTTTTAATGATATGTAAATTATTATTTATTGCATTATCTTGAGAAAATAAATCGTCATGGTGTATGAAATTTAAATTTACTAGAATATGAATATTTGTGTTATTCGTTTAGCTTGTGTTCGCATAGTAAGGTGGTGGACCGCCACTGTCAATTTTAGTCTTGATGCTACGGTTAACTTTACCTACCACATCGTCCATATACACTGGTCAGCAAATAAATCGAGCCACCCGCTACCATGGAACTCTGACTCGATTTTCTCAAAAAGTATGAAACTTACAACTATCAAAATTATACTTACAGAAAAGTACGTTTCATGTGGATTGAAATGATTGGAAACTTTTTGGGTTAAATCAATTTATTAAGTGTTTATTAAGCATTTTACAATGAAGAGTCGTTTTCCAGTCATGGTAATCGTTCGTAACCACAAAATGAAAAAAAAAGATAAAGCCAGAAAAAAAGAAAAAAAATTAAAAAGTTTTTGATCAGTATTGAGTATTCCCTCCCCTTGCTCGTATAACTGCCAGCATCCTGGTATTCATCAACCTCACGAGCCTGACAATGAAATCTTGAGGAATTGCATTCCACTCCTTTCCAATTACGATTCGCAGCTCGTGAAGGCTTGTTGCAGTAGATACCCGGGCTCGAACCCGACGTTTCAACTCATCCCATAAGTGTTCTATCGGATTCAAGTCCGGGCTTCGAGCTGGCCAGTCCATCGTGCGAATACTGACGTCTCGTAGGTACTGGGTCACCACATATGCAACATGAGGTCGTGCATTATCATGCATCAACTGCATACTGCCCGATATATCCTGCGTAAGGTGATATGATATGATCTGCGAGGATTTCAGTAATGTAACGATGAGAAGTCAATCCACGTGTACGGCTCGTCGGCTCGATGAAAACTAACGCTGTATGTGCGGTTAACGAGATGCCGCCCCAGACCATTACAGATCCCCTCAATAAGCAACAATTTCCTCGATGCAACACTGATAATAACGTTCTCCAGGGCGACGATATACTCTCTGACGTCGATCTACTACCATGTAGACTCACCCTGGTCTCATCAGTGAAGAGAACATTGCCCCACTGCTCTAACGTCCAATCCCGATGCTCTCGAGCAAATTCAAGTCGTGCTCGACGGTGGGCTACCGTTAATTTTGGGCCTGTTGCAGCTCTTTTTGGAGTCAGGTTTCATTCAGCAAGTCTTCTTCTGACGGTATCTGAACTTATTGGCGTTCCTCACGCAGATTTCGTTGGACTTGAACTGCATTAGGGCGGCGATTTCGCAAAACAGTAAGTTGGATATAATGATCATCTGCTGCTGATGTAGCCCTAGGTCTACACGTACCTGGTCGGCGATCGAATGCTCCAGTCTCAAGGTATCGTCTGTAAACCCGTTGTACCAAAGATCTGCTAATTCGAAGTCTCCGAGCGACCTCACATTGCGAAACGCCTGCTTGAAGTAGTAGCTTGAGTCGCTTCCTGAGGTGTTGTATCCATTATTGACCGAAGAAAGTAGCAAAAATACACGCGTGTGAAGCAAATGATGGACGACAACAAAAGAGATCATAAGAAATATCCGATTACCTTCATTGTAAAAAAAAGGACGCTAATCGCAAACTCCCGTCACAGCAGAGCAAATCGCTGGTATTGTTTTTGTGTCTTGCGTACAATGTGAATTGACAGTACTTTAGAATAAATTTATGGTTATTTCAATCCACGTGAAACGCACTTTCTGTAAGTATAACTTTGATAGTTGTAAGTTTTATACTTTTTGAGAAAATCGAATCGGAGTTCCAATGTAGCGGGTGGCTCGATTTATTTGCTGTCCAGTGTATGTCCCACTGATGGATACAAGTCTTCTTGACCTACACCATACTGGCCAGATGGGTTGGTGGTAAACTACTAAATTCATCAGTCGGCTCTGACAAATAACACGGGACGAAAGTAAACTACGACTCATGTATCCGTCACTGTATGGGTAAAACTTTATCTAGTAAATTAATTTTAATAAATATAAGCATTTCATTCACGGTAAGTGAAAGATTGTTAGGTCTTTCTTGACTCACGCTTACTTCCATGCAAGCGTTCAATCTAAGTTCATTTCATTTCCAGAAAAGTGATAATTAAGGCGAGGATTTCCCAAATTTGCCGATCTTAGAACGTCTAGATCTGGATTATATTAGAACCCACAATTCTGAAATTCACACACCTTAAACTTGAAGATATAATCTAGTGAACTGTGAAAGCAGAAACACGATTTACTCCATTTCACTCGATAGAAAAAAAATCCAAACATAGGTCTAAATCAAAAACTAAAACCATGATTTGAAATCGAAATATACATAAAACAGTATAAAAGTTATACCAAAACATGTAGTTCGTTATTATCTAGTGAACTGTGAAAGCAGATTTTTTGATGTCATATAAAATATTTAGGAAAATGTCGAAAATTCTATAATTTCGCTTGGTTGCGATCGCGCTCCATATAAGACAGTACTCGCCAAGTCGTCTCAGGGTATGGTCATGTCGCTTTGTGTCGCGGGCGCAAAAAAATATATTACGTGTTTCTTTACGATCGAATTTTAATTTTGCAGTTTGCTTTTTTTTTTAACTTTCATTATTATTATAGATTAGTGTAGTAATATGGTGAATAGTGTAAATAATGGATTAGGTATTATAAAGGAGAAAACTATTTTAATCCTTCTTCCTAAATTATTTTATGTGTGAAAAAATATGTTTTTCGTTCTTTTTTTCTATAATTTATTTTATGTGTAAAAATCGCTAATAAAAGAAGTCAAAGACGAAATGTTAAATCATTTGATTTAACATACAAAAAATGGCATACAAAAAATGCTGAAAGAAAAGTGGTAAATATTTATTTCCCAAATGTTTATATTTTATTGCCGCGGCCATATAGCACAGTGCAGTGTTAATAAACCAGTATGATAATTTCTTCAAGTAAATATGCAACGATTCATAGGTTCAAAATAATGTTTCCTATAAAACTTTATTGCTGAATTCCTTTAAATACTTAATGTTACCCCTTTTATTCACAACGCCTTGCATCAAAGCTTTAGAAGGTAGAATGAACAGCACATTATACATGTAGGTAAATAATAGAGTTTTATTCGAGCCTATGTATTATATATGATTATGAACAGTAAAACAGTATTTTAGGAATCTTTTAAATTTTGTAACATTTATGGTCAAGCGTGAGTTGATTATAAAAAAGTAAAAAATAATTAACATAAATTTCCGTTCGATTTATGTAAAGATCACTTCATTGTATTAAATGAAAACATCTGATCAGCGGAATTTTGTGAAACTTTATAAAATATTTGCTTTTGCCCGCTGCTTCGCCCGCATAAATGTCATAGAGATTCCATACAAACTATTCTTTTTTAGTTTTACCCCCTTTGATGGCGAATTTCCAAGATACATGTCAAATTTCCGCTTTTTGTGCCTTTTAATTACGGCTGTGCGTAATCTGTCAGTCACTCAGTAATGAAAGTGTTTTTATATAAATACGTCGGCCCACACTAGGATTTTCAACTGTGTCGTAGGTGCAGTTTTTTTCTTTTTGAAAACGTCGCCCCACTAAGATTTTCTCCTGTGTTGTGGGTGCAGTTACGAACACAGAATATCACATGTACATACGCCCAGACCGGAACAAATTTCTGTAGGCCATACAAAATATTTGTCTCGTACGGGAATCGAACCCGCGACCCGTTGTGCAGTAGGCGATCATTAGACCTCTGCGCTAACCGTGTCATCAAAGTTACAAACATAGAATATATTACATATCACATGCACATACGCCCAGACCGGAACAAATTTCTGTATTCCATACATAATAATTGTCCCGTAACTACAAAAAAATATTTTACAAAAAATAAAAACCGACTTCAAAAACACTGAAAACTTAAAAATAATATAAGAATAGGTACAGACAACATCACACCTCTATATTGAAGTCGGCGCCAAACGATAATCTCCTGTGAAAAGTGTTAAAATTTGTCACCGACTTCAATATAGAAGTGTGATGTTGTCTGTACCTATTCTTATATTATTTTTAAGCTTTCAGTGTTTTTGAAGTCGTTTTTTATTTTTTGTAAAATAATTTTTATTTTTAACTTTTCAGTGAATGATATCTTTTTAGTGAAACAAGTGTGTTTTTAGTGATTTCGTCGATTTTCTATGGGATCCCATCATCAGATCCTGACTTTGGTGACCATGAGACCACCCTTGCTCTATACTCTATCGAATAGAAAAATAATTTTGGACATCGGTTTAAAAATGACGGAGTCATGAGGTAACAAACATAAAAAAAATACAACCGAATTGATAACCTCCTCCTTTTTTGAAGTCGGTTAAAAATATTTGGGAATCGAACCCGCGACCAGTTGCGTAGTAGGCGATCACTCGAACTCTGCGCTAACCGTCTCGTCAAATGTAAAGTCATCATGGTAAAGAACGCTAGCTGTGTAGTACCTGTGTTGGTGGTGCCCAAGGTAGACACCACCACGTCGGCGTTTCGCCGACTTGTATTGCTGAATTTTGTACCCTACTACCAGCTCATAGAAAGCATTGTGGCTTACCCCGATTCCAATTGTCTCCGTCCGTCTCCTCCGTAGCCGGTGGACTTCCTGAGCTAGCTCGAAGGAAGTCGCGGCTCCTGAAGTTCTGCAGTGGATCCACCGGTGGAGACCGGAGCACTACAAATGCCTATTAGGCCACCACGGCTCACACACGCGATTTTGACACCGTTGCACAACACAAAGCGGGCTTTCGCACCCCGATATTAGGTGCGCCGCGCAAAATACAATTTGCTAGTTATATATTCCGGCCCGCATATAACCTCTAACAATGTCGTGACATTTCGACTCAACTCAACTGACATGTCACATGCGGCCGGCCGCCAAAAAAGGCTCTCACTGCACAGACCACAAATGCAGTGTTGCCACTCGCTCTTCCTCGAGCGTGAACATCCCCCCGCTCCGGACAGTCCCGGACTGTCCGCCAAATCAGTCTAAGGGGAGGCGAGAAAGAGTAGCGACCGCGCGCTTCAAAACAGAATCCCCAACTAGGACCTCGGCAAACCTGGGCACACCATCAGACCCTAGAGTAAGTTGGACAATGCGTCCGCGACGCCAACGTAAGGGTGGCAGGTTTGGGTCCTTCACTAACACGAGGTCTCCAACCCTCGGTGGGTTTGTCTTATCTGACCACTTAACGCGCTGTTGCAAAATGTGTAAATATTCAAGGTGCCAGCGGCGCCAGAAGCTCTGGGTAAGCTGCTGGAGCAACTCAAACCGCGAAAGGCGTCCTGGATTGACATCTCTATAAGGATACTCGGGCAGGGCGTTAAGTGGTCTGCCTATCAAGAAATGGCCCGGCGTGAGGGCCTGCAAATCGTTCGCGTCGGTAGACAACGGACATAACGGACGCGAGTTGAGAACCGCCTCAATCTTATGAAACACCGTCGCGAGTTCCTCGAACGTGAGAATAGTCTCCCCAATAACGCGGCGAAGGTGAGTCTTGGCGGCCTTTACAACAGATTCAAAAATCCCTCCCCAGTGAGGGCAAGACGGCGGGGAGTATCGCCATGTTACCCCCCTACGGGAGAGTGTGGATCCGATCTCAATATTATTTTTATCTAAAAATTCACAAACTTCTCTTATATGTCTATCAGTGCCCTTGAAGTTCGTCCCACAATCGGACCGAATTAGAGAAGGCAGTCCCCGGCGGGAGACAAATCTGCCTAACGCTGCTAAGAAAGCGTCCATGGTGAGCGAACTCACCACCTCCAAATGAACGGCTTTAGTGGCCAAACAAACAAACACACACAAGTAAGCCTTTTCAGTCTTAGCATTACGGAGTCGCGACGTTTTTATAGTGAATGGTCCCGCAAAATCAGTTCCAACTCCTAAGAAGGTCATCGATTCATTCACACGATCAGCAGGCAAATCACCCATTTGGGGCTGCATCGTCTCGGGGCGTAAACGATAGCAGGGCAGACATCGAAATATAACAGATCGGATTATTCTTCGCGCTGATAAAATCCAAAACTCCCGTTGGAGGAGCGCGGTCAATGCATTACATCCGGCATGAGCATTCTTCACATGGCGATCAATGATCAACAATCGCACCAATGGTCCGTCCTTGGGGAGCAACAGGGGATGACGTGATCTATAAGGCAAGTTAACGTGCCTCAATCGGCCTCCTACACGCAACAATCCCTTATCATCCAGAAAGGGAGTCAAACGCACCAAGGGTCCCTTCAATTTGGACGTCCCGGTACGGAAAATCTTAAGTTCCGGTTCAAACGCTCTAGACTGGGTCATACGCACCCAATGCAGAAGAGCATCTTGGCGCTCCTGCGGTGAGAGGACCGGACACAAATCTTTGTCCTGAGGCCGTCGACAATTTCGAATAAATCTTCTTATCCAAGCGGTCACGCCGAGCAACTTGTCCAGAGAACTGTAGCGGTCTAATAAAAATTCCCGCTCTGGAGCCGCCATAGTCTCGACAGCGTGAACACGCAAGCCCGGATTTGGTACCTTCACCACAGCTGGTGTGGAAGGCCAAGACGGTTGTAACAACCATTCGGGACCCCACCACAGAGTGTGGTCAATAAGCTGAGGGGCTTCGCTGCCACGTGATGCACAGTCAGCAGGGTTTATTTCACCTGGCACGTGGCGCCAAATCAACGTGGCCTTCGAGGCCTGTATTTGGGATACCCGATTGGCCACAAATACTTCCAGGGAGTGGACGGAGTTCTTAATCCAACACAGGACAACCTGATTGTCGGACCAAGCAAAGAGCGACTCAAAGTCCACACTACGTCCCAGGGTGTTAACAACGTGGTTCATCAAACGAACCAGAAGAGTAGCTCCAGACAATTCTAACTTCGGAATCGTTAATCGAGTCCGAAGTGGAGCAACCTTACTCTTAGCAATTAGCAAGTGGAGCTTAACAGCTCCTCTATCATCGACCGTCCGGATATATACGACGGCTGCGTATCCACTCTCAGACGCGTCACAAAAGCCATGAAGGCTGGCCGTAAACCGTCCCTTAGGCAGTATATGTCTAGGGATACTAACACGGTTAATGTCGGGGAGAGACGACATGAAGGACTCCCAATCTCGCAGCAAACGGCCCGAGAGGGGCTCATCCCACGACACTTCGGCTGACCAAAGTTCCTGTAGGAAGCACTTCATCCAAAACACTACGGGACTAATCCAGCCATTTGGGTCAAAGGTACGAGCTACTGTAGACAAAACTAACCGTTTCGTCCAGACCTTGGGGCTTGGCAGCTCCAATCGATAGGTGAACGTGTCCTGGACAGGTCTGTATTGCACTCCCAAAACAGACAGTAAATCTGGAGTGTTGGCATTCTCAAAAATATGAGGCTCCTGCTGGTGGTCGTCTGGCAAGTCACACAAAAGCTGAGGTGAGTTGGACATCCACTTCCTCAGTTCATAACCACCAGTCCCGAGAAGAGCAATTAGTTCATCTCGCAAAATCAAGGCTTCCTCGACACTAGAGGAGCCCGTACAAATATCATCAACAAATGCATCCTCCTTGAGAACCAAGGATGCGCGAGGGTATCGTAACCGCTCACGTTCAGCGAGTTCCACAAGTGAGCGAATTGCCACAAAGGGGCTCGAACGCAAACCGTATGTATTGGTGTTCAGCTCGTAGACCAGCATGGGATCCCTGGGATCCTCTCTCCATAATATGAGCTGATATCGTCTATCGTCCGGGTGAATCACAGTCTGCCGAAACATCATCCGGATATCGGTCACAAAGACGACGGCATGGCGACGGAAGTTGGTCAATACATCGCCCACCTCGTGGTGCAACTTCGGTCCAGCATGCAGACATTGATTCAGCGAAACTCCGGTAGACGTAGGAGCTGACCCATCAAAAACAACGCGTATCTTCCCAGTGGAAGGTTTCAAAACCGCGTGGTGAGGAAGAAAATTATGTTCCTCGTTTCGCCAGTCCAGTCGCGAGACCGACATGTGCCCCAGTTGCTCATATTCTCGCATGAAGTCGACATACTTCTGTTTGAGGTCGGAGTTCCTACTCATACGACGCTCCATGGACAGCAGCCGCTTCTCGGCCAACGGCCGGGAGCTGCCAAGTGAGGGGCGAACTGACAAAAAGGGCAAACGAGTGATCAGCCGTCCCGAGTGAAGGCGACCTGTATTGTTCTGGTAGAACAACTCACACTCCTCGTCCAAGGGGTTCACTCGCTTCACGGTAGGTGGCTCTTCCACCTCCCAAAACCGTTGAAGGACATCCGATAAGGTGGAGCTAACAGTTATGTAACTGTCCACCGATGGAGATGGTGGGTTATGCCTAACTGGTCCCATCACTACAAACCCAAGCGATGTGGATAAGGCTACCAGCCCACCCTTCTGTAACTCTCTCCTCTTCCCACAATACACGCGGCCTAGAACATCGGCACCGAGCAATAAGTGAATCGGACCGGTTCGGTGGAAGGAAGGGTCAGCCAAGGTCAATCCTGATGTCGCATCAACGACAGCGCGCGAAACGTGCTGTTGCGGAAGCTGACCAACAACCTTCTCATAAACAATCGCGGTAGCGCCAATTTTGGGCGCTGAAGAGAAGTGGGGGGAAAAGGAGAACAAAACCTGACCGATCGGATCCGGGATCCGCAGGTCTCCGATTCCTCGTACCGATTCAAGGTATGGGGATGTGTTCAAACTCAACTGCCGGACCAGCCAGCTGGAGGCAATGCAACCCTGAGCTCCCGTATCCAAAAGGGCGCGAACTAAAACAAAGGTGCCCCTCGGGCCCCACACCTGTACGGAGGCTGTTGGTAACAGCACCTGCTCCTGTGGGGGGGTTGCAGCCGACAGTTGGTTTAGTGAAAATCCTCCCGCATTCCCCGCAACGGGGGGAAGGGGGGTCCGAAGAAAAATGCGTGCGCGGCGGAGGAATAGGGCGCTCAAGGCGCTCGAGCGGGTCCCAATCCGGCACGTACTGGCCCCGATCAAAGCGGCATCGCGGGGCCGGACGGTACCCATGATGGGCGAAAGTTGGGGGAGCCCGTGACAAACGGGGTCTCTCCATCAGAGGGGGAGAGAAGCGTATCGGCTCCCGGCGTGGCTCCGTAATAACCGCGGCCCAATCCCGCGGTGGCGCCTCATAAGCGGCGCGTCGATCCCCCCCGCCCGTAAGGGGGGTGGGGCGCCCAATCCTCTCACTGGAGGGGAGGTGCCTGTCCAATCTCCGCGTAGGGGTGGCACGCCCCTCCGATCTCCTCGGAGATGTGGGTGACCTACGAGGGCCCCCGCCCGTGTGCGAGTCCCTCTCTTTCACCACCCCACGAGTGTCTCTATTGTTGAAGCACAAAAGGGGGTGATGGGCCCCTCCACAACAGTGGCAATCTCGTGGGTGGGGGCAAGCCGATGCCATATGGGCCCCCAGGCAGCGGTAGCACCAATTCCGCTGCTTGGCCATATTTCTACGCCCCTCGGTGCGTAGGCCAACAAATTTGGGACAGGCCGGCAAACGATGGCCATCGCGCTTGCAACACTTACAAGGCAGCGGCCTCTCCCCTTGTGGAGAGTTGTGCCGCACGGCAGTATATTGCTTGTACGGGCGGCGCTCTCTCCGTGGCGCTGCCCGGGTCGCCTCAAAGCGGCCTGTACTCGGTCCCGGTATAGGAACCAGATCCAAGTGGTCGGTCATCCGACACTCATCCTCCAAAAATCTGAGGAGATCCGAGAAAGGGGGGAGGTACGAGGCACTATTGCCCCCGTATCTTTGTTCAAAGCGCCCTTTCATCTCCATGGGAAGCTTATTGAGGATGAGGTGGAGCAAAATAAAGGACCACTGGTCCACCGGTAGATCAAGTCGTTTGAGCGCGTTAATAGCGCTTAGCAGCGGGTTCAAAATCTCCTTCCTCAATGAGGAGACCCGCGATACTCGTGGCAGCCCTAAAATGGCAGCCACATGTGTGTCCGCTAGCAAGCGAACATTCTGATACCGGGCGGTCAACAACGCCCTTGCAATATCATAACTGTCATCATTGACAGGTAGATGCTGGACAAGTACACCAGCCTCTCCACGTAAGGCAGAGAGCAAATAGGCCAATTTCTGGCTAGGGAACAGGTCGTCCCTCGAGTGAACCAGGCTATCAAAGAGGTTAATGAACCCCATCCAAGAAGCCAGGTTCCCATCAAAGGTTGGGATGTCTAAAGTGGGCAGTCTGCCCAGCAAGCCGGCCGGGGTAGGCTTGACCTCCCCGGGCGTGCACGACTCACCCCTCCGGGCGAATAGGATAGCCTGAGCCTTGTTTATGATCACATCCGCCTGTTCAAAACACTGATCATAATCGGCATTAAATTGGTCGACTGCCCGCAACTCAGCGGCACTCTCGGCTGGGTGGTCGAGCAAATATTGTTGATGAACAACAAAAAGCTGCTCCAATTCCTTCAAGCGAGCAGGTACTCCCTCATGCCGAATTAACAAGGCCTGTTCTCGGTCTGGTCGGTCTACCAAAGCGACGGCACTAGCAAACCATCTCAAAATCTTTTGTGCACCCGCGCGGGCACCACTAAGCGGGCTGACTGGCGGGACCATTTTGCACCAAAATTAATAAACACTATAATAATACACGGACAAACAGACCGACAACCGCAGACAATAAAACAGATCGGGAGGAACTTCAAAGGCAGAACAAAATATATAAACAAACCAAAATCAAGTGTAAATGCTAGAACTTAACTAGAACAACAAAGGCATTTAACAACAGGATTTTTCAAACAAATTAAATTCAAGTATTAAGTCAATAACTTAACAAACATAATATTCAGAGGCAAACAAAACAAAATCAAATGGAAATGCTAAATCTTAACACAGCAATATAGTGTATTACAACAACAGCAAAGTCATTTAGCAGCAAAAAATTTTTTAAACAAATTAAATTCAAGTATAAGTTTACAACTTAACAAACAAAATATTCAAGGGCAAAACAAAGATATGAAAAAACAAACCAAAATCAAATATAGGTAAATGCTAGAACTTAACTAGAACAACAAAAGACATTTAACCCCAATTTTTCATATACAATGACAATTAGTTAAGGAGATCGGTCCACAAATGAGCTGGTAGTCGGTTTAAAATCAGCAATCAAAACCAATTAATATGTATTGCCCGTTTGGACAACCAACAAGATTACAATATTAATTGTACAATACTAATCAAATACTCAAATCTAAGAACCACTCAAATCTAAAAACCACGCTCTGCTACCAAGAGATGGTGGTGCCCAAGGTAGACACCACCACGTCGGCGTTTCGCCGACTTGTATTGCTGAATTTTGTACCCTACTACCAGCTCATAGAAAGCATTGTGGCTTACCCCGATTCCAATTGTCTCCGTCCGTCTCCTCCGTAGCCGGTGGACTTCCTGAGCTAGCTCGAAGGAAGTCGCGGCTCCTGAAGTTCTGCAGTGGATCCACCGGTGGAGACCGGAGCACTACAAATGCCTATTAGGCCACCACGGCTCACACACGCGATTTTGACACCGTTGCACAACACAAAGCGGGCTTTCGCACCCCGATATTAGGTGCGCCGCGCAAAATACAATTTGCTAGTTATATATTCCGGCCCGCATATAACCTCTAACAATGTCGTGACATTTCGACTCAACTCAACTGACATGTCACATGCGGCCGGCCGCCAAAAAAGGCTCTCACTGCACAGACCACAAATGCAGTGTTGCCACTCGCTCTTCCTCGAGCGTGAACATGTGTAGTACCTTTTTTTTGTTATAAATAAATAAGTTTTTCTACAGTCAACTTCAGTTTTGTATTATTTTTTAATAAGTTGAAGGAAAAGCAGATTACACACCTCGTAAATGGTCTATTAATGCCCTCAGGTTATTAGTGCCCTCGAGCAAGTGCTCGTGCACCAAACATCCGCGGGCATTAATAAGTCACTTAGCGCTCAGTGTAACAATCTACTATATCTAAATCAAACCGAATAGCCGTCGAAGTCAATCAAAAAAATTTTACAGTGTTTTATATATGCCGCCGCGTCAGTCATATTCTTAGCTTTTGTTTTAAATACTACTTCTAGCTAATCGAGCATTTCTTGTATTCTAGTGATGCATTCTATACTGCACAAAAGAAATATCCATAAAATTTGAATTTACATTTTATTAATAACACATCATAGAAACATTTAAACCTTTGAAATTGTGAAGAAACGGTCTAATTATGATGAATCTTGAAAAAGTCGCTAACTATTGATAATTGCTTTACGTCTCTTTCTTATAAAATATATGTTTGTATCGGTATTATAATGGTGGACGAGTACAATGACGTCACTGGCAAATAAAAGCTTTTTAAACTTTGTTATTTTTTAAGCTATTAAAAAAATCACGTGGTTGTTTGTCAAATAAAAATACTATGTAATGTAACAATTAAAAAGTGTCCATATTTACATACAAGTAAAGATACAATAAAAAATAGCAATGAATTCATAAAGCTGTATCTTTATTGGTTGTATTACTGTAGGTACTTACCTCAGTTTATAAATCAATACTTATTTGTAACCTAGCAAAAAGTATATTGCATACAATATAAAACGTCCTTGTTGTACTGTAATATTTTTACTGTGCGGCACATGATGTTGGCGCCTGTTCAGTGGCCGCGTCCGCGCTAACGTCATGTACAAATGAACGGTGTGAAGTGCGGAACATATGGGCTTGCACGTGGAAATTCCTCGCCATAAAAAAAACATGATTTTCATATTGTCCATAGACAGTACTTGCATATGATTGCTCTGTTTGTCTATCTTAAAAATATGCGAAATAAAAAGAAATAAAGAGAAAAATTAAACAATACAGGTGATTGGGAATTCGACCTATTCCTTGACGAGGTTATATTTGAGGTCATTAGCAGCATATTAACCCTAATGGGGGTTAATATGTAGGGTAGGGGTTTGGAGTTTTTTCCCAAAATTCAATATTAAATTATTGGAAACCGCGTAAAGAATTGATGTGACCGATAGGTTTGAAAATTACAATAAAACACACATTAAATAAGAGGTGGTATGGTTATGTACATGTCAATAGTTTTTGTTTCATTAAAATCGATGCAGTATTTCCAAAGTTATTAACGCCGAAAGTTACGGTCGCTATTTAAATTTTCAAGTACGCGCGCTCTAGGTAGGTGACGTCACAAATCGACAGCCGGCAGCCGCTCACTCGCTAGTCGCAGTTGCTCTGAGTTTTGTGTCGTACATACCTACTGCGCTCTTTGTAACTTGACTTTTATTGTTTATTAGCATTTTAATTACAACAATGGAGAAAGGCTTTCCACAAGGTCAATCAGATAATTTACCAAAAGTAGACAGTTTTATGGTGACTCAATATTTTTCCAAAAATAGTGATTATATACCAGCGGAAATGCGAGGACTCAAACCGAATTTCCTCAATATGTTGGGAAGTGATCGGATTCGGTATATCTTCATGGAGTAGGTATCTTGTGAATCAGTTCTTTTTGCCTACATTTTTGCACTACAGATCGTTAATTTTTTTAACTGTCTTTTGCTGACAAGAAAACTTAAGAGGGCAAGCATCTTTTTTTTAGTACTAGTCTTCCTCCAACCAATTTATATTTGACCTAATTTTCCATGTCATTTTCAATCTAAAATAATAGTTACATGCATAGTTAATTTTTTTTTGTAGCTCCTACAAATGTATGTTCTACGACTCATGAAGTCAAACAGTTTAGTGGACATAACTACAACCAAGTTTATTTTCTGTGGTATTGCCTTTTTTTTGAGGCGGAATAATGCGATTATCGATACTGGCACAAAGAGTGACGAGCCCCGTGTACCCGTATGCCGGTCTCCGGTTCGCCGGTAGCTAATTCACTAATTCAAAGTCTCCGCCGGAATATTTCCCATATGGTAAATAGATACGTAGGTGTCACCTGTTTAGGATTAGGTAGGTAGGCAAACGGTGTCCACGGCGCAATCACCGCCATGGACCATCGGTACAGTTTACCTACCTCTGGACCTCCGGAGACAGAGAGTACATCCAAGGGGTTTCTACCCGGGTAGGCCTGAGTCTAGGACGAGTCCTTTTGGGTGGAGAACCCCAGGAGATCTCGTCGTGCACCCAACGGCGGGAGAGTTATTAAAAAGCGTTCAGCTTGGTAAGAAAACCAGCTGGGAAATGTTAAATACTATAGACGTACCTATATAGGACCAACAAGCAAATCAAATACCCGCAGGTCTAAGATACTCATTCAAAAGTTAGTAGGTGCCTACTAACGGGTGAGTGTCTATATGTAGGTGTACATGTTTAGGTAACATGAATCGTATCCTAATCCCATCTAATACTATAAATGCGAAAGTGAATTAGTTTGTTGATTTATTTTTGTTACTTTTTCACACCTAAAAGGCTTGTCATTTCAATAAAATATACTTGTTAGAGAATAAGATGTAGTACCTATAATGTAAGCCATTGTGAAGATATAAATAAAAATTATTATTATTATTATTATTATTTTACTTACATCAAAATGGTCATCACAACAAAATCCAACGGTCTTAGGGCCCGTTTCATATCGTTCATTCACTTTTTACGCCTTTTGGCATTCAATGGCACTTCAAAAAATAGTTTTGTAGGCGTTTTAATAGTTGAATTTGTACACATAGGTACTTACATAGTATTTATTATATGACATAATGTTGATTCACATCTTAGAGCTACGTAAAATCGCGCGCACCAGTAGCACAGAGCTAACGAAGTACGTCAGGCCGCGCGTGCCTCTCCCCGCTGTCGATTTGTGACGTCATCAACGTTCCGCGACTCGCTTTATAAATCCGGACGGCACGGCAACTTTGAACGCTTATAACTCGGTCACTTTTTAAGATATCAAAAAAATAAAAACACTGTCGTATTTGTCTAGTGACCTATATTCTGGGTATATCGTTAACAAAAATCGATGGTCAGATTGATTGGTGGTGGTGGGGGGACGACGACAAATTGCAATAATTAAACAAGTATTATTAATTTATTACTTGAGTTATTCCTGAAGCAACAACTTAATAATGCTCGTTTAATGTGCTTATGAGTGGAAAGAGATGTTTTTTTCGTTCACCTTATTTCTATCGTGAGTATAACTTTTGCACGATATAATACAACATTTCATTTTGTATTATATGTAGTCTAAAACTAAATTAAAACGAAGAGCATACGACGTACTAATCCGACAGATAAATAGATCGACTGATGTCAGCATCTCTGCACGCGTAGCACAAGGATCGCGAGAGTATTTTCTCGGCCTATTACTTTACACCGAAATGTCACTTTTGACAGTTGCGAATGAGATAGCTATTGGTGTCGAGAAACTGACCGTTAATGATAGACATATTTATCTCGAGGTTCTTGTGCTACGCGTGCAGGTGTTAAGTGGCTAAAACTAAAAATGCGTGACGTCAGGACTACATTGATAGAAGCTGGACTACATTGCTTATAACATCTCCTCTTTGTTTTTGCTTCGTGGGTAAGATAGTCAGTTCCTCACTTGTTGAGCAGTCTAGGTGAAGCTCACTTTAATCTTTGACCTTCTCACTTACCATCAGGTGAGATGAAGGTCAATAGCTTCTCTGTCGTGTGTAAAAAAGACACTAAAGGCTGATTCGCACAGATCAGCGAAGTCGCAGTTCCGACATAGATATCGAGCCGTGTGTCGTCGTGGACACCGACAGATGTGGTTACGTTCACACCGACTACCGCAACTGTGTCTTGTTGATCCGTGCGTATTAGCCTGCCCCCGTAGCACGACCACCAAAACACGATATGATAAAGCGATCTATCGCTGTGAACTGTCAAAATACAATACATACAAGTACTTCCGCCTTATCTATTTCTGCCGCGCAAAGCAGCAGTGCTCGCATTGCTGTGTTCCGGTCTGAATATGGCAATGAAATTACTGGGTACCGTGACTTCACATCTGATGTCACAAGTTGGCAACGTGCACTTGGTTCTCGTGGGGGTTGCAGTTTTGCTGCGAATCTCACAGGAGCCCCGACACGTATTATAGGCGACTGTCACCGCTCACCGTCAGGCGGGCAGTTTGCTCGTTTGCCAACATATCGAGCGATCCAGAGAACATGTTATCGTAATTTGACAGTTAAACTCGCGTAGAAATCGTTTTTATCGTACCGTGTTTTGGTGGTCGCGCCGCGGGGGCGGTCGAGCCGGGCGCCGTCGAGCGCGGTGGAGCGCGGGCGTCAGCGGGTGCGGTGGGTGCGCAGGCGTGGAGACGCTGTCCGACTACCGGTTCAAGTGGGGCCGCTCGGCGCTGCTGGAGGGCGGGCTGGCGGTGAACCCGTCGGGGTGCGCGCGCGCCGAGCCCCGCGGGCGGCAGCCGTGGCGGCGGCCCCACGCGGTGCGGCCCGCGCCGCCGGCCGCCACCGCCGCCGCCGCGGCCGCCGCGGCCGCCGCCGCCGCGCTCGCCGCGCCGCCGGACGCGCACTGCCCCTACTCGAAGCAGTTCGTGCACACCAAGAGCAGCCAGTACAAGAAGATGAAGCTCGAGTGGCGCAACAACGTCTACCTCGCCAGGTGAGGAGCGCTAGTGAGCCGTGCACGCATATGTAGTACTCGCTTTGTTAACCGAGGTGTTTTTTTAATACATTTGCTCAAAAAGAAGACTTTCCATGTGTGTATAGATAGAGTAAGCAGCGCACACCGCCGGAAGCGCGACGGAGCGCATTTCAAGACAACAATTTAATATACACCGTAACGTCTTGGACGTACGGTCAATAAGGCGATTAACACACTGACACGCACCACGCAGCGTAGCGCATGAATGCGTGTTCTAACGTTGCTTGTAAGTATTTCTGTTTGTATAAAAAACACGCACAGTGCAACACACAGAAAATACATCCACGCGCGTTAATGCAGATCTCGCGCCTACGAGCGGAGAAACGTGCATCGCCGCGCGCGGGTGCGGGGCGAGACGCAAGGTATGGCACTGCGGGACTCGGGTATGCCATGATTTTGGAAGGGCTTGATATTCGAAATCGAAAATCACCCAGCTATTTGGAATAGGGAATGCGATGAATATTAACTACAAATAAATGACACATTACTAGCGAACATCTTTGAATGAAATGACTCAATGCCGCCGTGAATCCACAAAACGCAACTACGCGCGTGAGTGCGTAAAAAACCCGCACGATGATGCAGATCTGCAGTCCCGCAAGTACGAGCGTTAGGTGCGTCGACACGCAACATGCAGCGTGGTGCGTGGCAGTGTGTTAATCGCCTAATTGCATTACACGAATAAATACGCGCGCGGCTACCAGAGCGCCCACAAAAGCATGCGCGCGAGTGGTCGGTTCGCCGCGCTGCTCTGCGCCGCGTCTACGCAACCAAGCGCCCGACCCGAGCGTAGTGCTGCCGATTTAGCATTTTTATTGTCCCTACTGACTTAGCGTGATAATTCAGTTTACCTTGTAGTATAGGAATTTTATATCATTTTACCCTGACATGATAATATTATTGGTGCTGCGTTGCATGCAACGATTATAAAAATTCCACAATAAATACTTTTAAATTTTGTGTTGGCATTTTTCTTTTAGCATAGGGTATCGCAATTAGAGTGAGCAGACCTATTTATATTATATTTTATATTCTATCGTTTTCTATATAAAAACTGTGCCTAATAAATTATTGTATATATGCGGTTATAAAGAACATAAATGTCGTATAGCAGTAGAAACACGATCCTTACTCAGCATTTTTGTCGGATATTAGTTTCGACAACATCACAATGTTACTAAAAGTAGTGCAGATTTTTTTATTTAACTAATTTACGTACAAAACATGTGATGATTCTCTTTTATAAACTAAAAATGAAGTTAAATTGCGAAGCCATTTATATAATATAATAAGAAAAGGAGATGGCCCAAAAAAAACCCAGAGTCGACAAAAACTTCTTATGTCCGGTCTGAATGGTCTCATTCTGCACCTAAAAAAATATTTTTATTTACTCCAAAACTGTGGGATTTCGTTTTTTTACCGTTTATAAATATTTTTTATTAATTTTTTCTATGGAAGTCTATAGACATCAGTGAACATTAATGACGAAGTAGCAAACTCGTTAATAAGGTGCCGAATTAAATCAACACACGTTTAATCAAGAAGTTATTATTTCAATCGCCACGCAATCTCAGAATATTGTTGTAGCTGCATACATGGCCGCCGTACAGTTGTGCAGTTAGGCAGTTGTGCCCATATTATTTCGATAATATATTGGCCTGGGCCAGATATGAAGGCGACTTGAATGAACCTGCAGAATTTCTAGACGCAATATGTATTGATACAGAAAATATGTAATTATACAAAATAAATCATTTGATATATATATTATATTTTTTTACCACCCAATTCCGTAACATGAAAGCGAAACAACAGAATAACCAACAATTATACACAATTACAAAATCAATTAAAATACTTTAATTTTTTATGATAATGGTGTAGCTCCTATTCACCACGGATTTCAGGGTTGTGCCTTTGGCACCTTCAAATATCTATTATAGTCAACCCATTGGTAAAGAATTCATTGCTATCGATTCTGGGTTTTTAGTGTATGGGTTTTCGGCCATCTCCTTTGACTGATATATTTGCTTTAGCGGGGGAATTGTGATAGGCAATTAACTTTTTCAGTAAAATGTATAGGTTTTTGTGGAAAAAATCATGGGCTTCCTTGTAATAGCGATATTTAGTTAATTATTTCATAAAATTGGTTTTAATAAATTAAAATAATTAGATATAAAACGTAAGGTTAACAAGTGAGTTTCTAACGATTACAATAAAATATAAATTTCTTAAAAGGTAACTTTGAGACCGTTATGAAATAATAATTATTCGCCATTTTAATTTAATTAAGTCACTCACTTAGTAATACAATAACCCAAATTAATTATTTTGTCTGTTATTTTTTTTTAATTTACAGTCACTCGTTTAAATACTATCCTAACTTATATATGATTTCCGCAGCGTCTTACGCGTTGCAGACCCAAAACTTTGTCCGTGCAAGAGTATTGACTGACAAAGTAAAACTTTTCTAATATAGTGTGTCTTCTAATTTATTTCATTTTCAGAAAAAAATGCAAGGTCAATGTTAATATTTGCGAAGGAAAACACAAATATCCGCTCGCTCCCCCCGACTTGAAGAGAACTCAGCAATGCACGCAAACATACTCGTAGTATGATATTGTATGCGCAGCCTTCTGTGTTTTGAACTGCCTGAACAAAGAAATTCATATCAGCGCTAAATGCTTTAAACTTACCTCTGTTACTACCATACTCAGAGACGTTAACTAATTTAATTAAAAGTCAATTAATGTAATTTAATTAACTGAAATTAATTCCATCTCTTTTCTAGGCGTCACACTCTATGATGCAATAAAATTGACGTGTTGAATAATAAATAATTTTAAATTGACGTCTCTGAGTATGGCAGCAAATTAGAATTAGGGCTTACGTGCAGAACGTCCCATTCGCATAATGTCTTAGTGTCGCAAAATGTCAAAAAGTCCCATTCACAACACGTCCCATTCGTACACAGGTTCGCCCTTGCACATGCACTCCTTTTAACTTAAAATTATTAACGAGTTTTAAAGATTTTTTATACAGCAATGGTCGCATATAAGCATAATTATGGCTTAACTGATGCTAAGCAGTTTTTCCTTTAAAATTTCCTCAAGAATGTGTTTCAAAAATGCACTCTTATAAAACATTTAGTTTTTGTAGCAGTAGATTAACAAACATGTTTCTTAAAAAAACATCTCACCAAGTAGTTTAGACACACAAAGTGACCTGATCCACGAAACATTTTATTTTTAGATCAAAAATACAAGGCTTAGGTCTATATGCAGCTCGTGATCTGGAGAAACACACTATGGTTATCGAGTACATCGGAGAGATCATCCGCTCCGAACTGTCCGAGATCCGCGAAAAGCAATATGAGGCTAAGGTAAGAAACATGACTCTATTTACTTGAATTAGTCATACCTATACTTATAAGTTGTCTGTGACTTGTATTGGATTTATTTGTTGTTTATAGTCTTTGTAAAATAAATTTAAAAATTGCAATGGCGACCTAAATGCCGTGTGGCAATTTCTCTTGCCCATTTTATGTAGATAACACAGACTTTATAGGTAAAGTTATAGCAACATATTTATTTTGCACTTGTTTTGTTTCTGAAAAGAATTAAAAAAAGTGATTTCTTCTAGAAAAACAGACGTATTTTCATATTGACATGTTGTATTAGCTGTCCTCACGGTGGGTTCAAAGATTTTTTAAATCCAGCCGTAATAAGCGAAGAAGTAATATCTCAGATCCGACAATTAAGCTAAAAAGGAAAAAAGTCGTGGAGTGGATCTGCAGTCTTTGAAGATGCTCATTGTTGACTATATAAACCAACATATTTCTAAGTCTCTGACTCGTGACATACGCCGATTTAATACTGAACGCATTGAAGTGATCATTGTGCGGAACAATTACTCCCAAAGTGTTCACAAGAGATCTGTCGCTTGGCCAGAGCTTGGTGACGATGCTGAATACAGACGACGGCAGTTGTTATGTCCCGACCTAAGCTAAAGGCGAGATCGAGCACTCCTATGGACAGCTTTACGCAACATCGCAAGCACCTGTTATTCAGGCCACAGACCCTAGAGTCAAATTGACCCGACATTACTTACACCGAAGACATCTCGGACGTCAGCCTTAACGTAGCCCGAACGTATTTAACTCCGTCATACTTAGGGCAAATGCCTAAAAAGGGCGATAGGGCTCTGATGAAGAACTATAGACCCAGACCTGAGTCATGTACACAAGCTGTTCTCGAAAGTCATTTCAAATCGTCTCGTAGGCAGATTTTACTACTCCCGAATGGACCGAATTACGAAAGAGCTATAGTAGCACAGACCACATATATACGCTGCGGCAGGTTATACAGAATACCGAGGAGTATAACTTGCCACTATGCTAGGCGATTGTGGACTATGAGAAAGCCTTCTATTCTGTCGAGACCTGTAGGCTTACTCTAGAACGAGTTCCGGTCGATCTACACTGGGATTGGGATTTTCGGTACACTTGAGTAGCAACACCAGCGCTAAATTGGATCGGTATCTTGAGATAATTAAATAACAGAGTTTGGTTCACTCAAAATCCGCGCAACACGGGGCCAATTCGGCACCAATGTGGCAACTCAAGCGTACGAAAAATCACAATCTTAATGTTGATCGATCGATGAAATGTTTTCTTCTTTAATAATTAGTTACGAAACTGTGAAAAAACTTCTTTTTAAGTAACCTGTTTTCAAACAAACAGTTACCAATATGGCTGAAAGGCTACCTACTGAGCCGTGCTTTGGTCACCCCAGAGGTGCCAAATAGACTGTCAATACATCCAAGGGTTGCATTCGCTATAAGTTAACACCACTAGGCCGCCTTCAGGACCAAAGCTCGAAACGAATACAACTTCAGCGAATTGTGAGACAGGGCGACGTTATATCGCCGAAACTATTCACATCTGTGTTGAAGGATGCTTGTAAGCTTTTTAACTGGAGACGAGAGGACTGACTCGCCTCCGATTTGCTGATGATATTGTAATAATAAAAATAATAATTATTATTTTCACAATTTCGATAATATTTATTTTTAATCATGGTTGAGACCGTGGAATGCCATAAAATGGATCCGATATGTTGTACATCTACCTTGATAGTCTCTCAACTACTCTAAGGTCGACTGGCAGAAAATGCCTTATGGCATTAAGTCCGCCTTTGAACACTTTATGTACATAAAGCATTAAATAAATAATAAATAAATACCGAGGCACAATGCTCTGTAATGCTCTGTAGACTTTCCAACATGTGGGTCTTTAAATAAACATGGACAAGACAAACATTATATCGAATGCCCACCATGTAGTACTCCTGTGAAGTTTGGAGGCTCTACATTGGTGTTGTTGACAAATATTTTTACCTGGGAGAAAAAGTTCAGCTCGGTAAGTAATTTCCGGAAAGAGGTCAATCGACGAATCCAACTCGGCTGGACAGGGGCCTAATTCTGCTAGTGTTAACGCATTTGTGGCGTGTCAATAACGCTTCAATAGAATCGCTTTTTGAGACAGTTATTGTTGGTTAACCGAGTCCCAATTAAAACATATGTCACTACTGAATAGGCTATTTGACAAATTTTAGAAATTCATTTTATATTATCCTATATGCATATATACTTCATTAATATTTCCCGGAAATCAGACCTATTTATCTTTAAGAATCTGATGATGACATGAAAATCGGTAAACAAACCGAAGTTGCCGCAAGTCATACGACAAAATGGCGACACTGTGGAATACGTTTGCAAAATTGCGTTTTGTACGAAGTTCACTTTTGTCTAACCCAAAATTGTCTATTTTTTGTGTTGTTACGTCGTAATTTTGTTAATTTATTACTCACTTTTACACTGCTTGGCTTCGTTTTCTCGTCGCCAATGAAATATCTTAGTAAAACCACCAATTAATTAATGATAAGGTCTTTTATTTGAAGAGCGTATGGTGACGCCACGTTAACACAACCAGAGAGAGCGAGAGGGATATATTGCCAGAGCAAGACGGCTGTCGGTGCATTCCGTTTCCCACAAATATTAAAATTGAAATTTCTAAAAGCACGGCAGAAACGCTGTTTCTGTAATGGCGCAAAACATGACGTGCGTGACGTCACACATGCAAAACAGTATTAATAATCAGTCGAGGAATCTGTTTACTTGTGTGTGACGTCACCAGAGCTACGTCCAATCATAGGTGTTTCCGTAACGGATAAAATATAAAAAAAATATTCAAAATTTATTTCCCGAAATATCCAAAAAATATACATAAGATCATGATATAAAAAAATTATGCTTTTTTATCCTATTATCTAATAGGATGACCATAATTTGTAGTATATTTTCAATGCTGTCAAATAGCCTATTATCAAGAAATTGTAGTACGAAGAAATTGCACCAGGAAATGCGTATAAAAGCGACAATAGCAGTTTTATCGAAACGCTATCAAGACTTCAACGACGTTAAGATTAGCGGAATAAGGCCCCAGAGTTGGGGAAGCTATACAGCATATTCTTGGCCCCGTTTTCAATTCGTGCATGTTGCCAGTGATGATGAACGCTGAGAAAGCTGAAGGTCACTTAGGTAAAGAGCAATTGAGAGGGTTATGCTCGGGGCTTCACGTGATTGAATCACTAATTAAGATACGTAGACTAAAGTCATCGACATAGCCCAATGAATTGCAAATCTTAAGTGGTAGCGGGCAGGACACATCGCTCACAGGACTAACGGGCGTTGGGGCGGAAAGTAGGAGTGGCTTCCGTGTACCGGGAGACGCAGCGCAGGCAGGCCCCTCACAAGGTAGACCGATGATTTGTAGCCCAATTCCAATAGTTAAAATCGTAGCCATATCGCAGCGTTTTGATCGTTGGAATCGTTTTCGTGTTCAAGATAAGTCGCAACGAATCGATTTTGAAGTCACCCGATCACAATGTCGCCGAACAGTATTCAGTCAAACACTAAAATCTGTGGGTTAGGTTAGATATTGTGACCACACGCAGCGTAGCGAGGAAGCGAGCGGAGCATGAAACTGAAATGAAACTGCATGTTACATGCTCTGGGTCCGAATAGCAATCGACTTCTATAGGGACCCGGGACCGAATAGACACAGCCTTTAAAGAAATATTTAATACAACTTCATAACCAAACAACACACAACACAACACAAATTATAAGCCTGTGAATGACAGTTGACAGATTGTAATATCGCTGTGGTCCGAAGTAGCCACCAGACGAGAAAATTCACCCAACCAATTGAGTATAAAAAAACTAACACATTATCCTTTTTTCTTGTGTTATCGTCTTCCTTTTCTTTAAATTCTTCTACTATTTCTTCCCAACTTTTTTCGTCAAGTCACTGTCAGCATATTCATTTAACGATGTATCTCAAAGTGCAGATCTATTTTCAGCTTCGGCTATAAATCTATCAGTATCGAAAGCCATTTTTTTATAATATTAAGAACTCGACAACACGCGCCATGGGCATCGTAGCCGTTGGCCGAATGAGATAGCTGTGATTCATACGCTTGTATTTTCTGGGCGTCGCCGCTAAAACAGGCATAGCGGGCCGTTTCGCCAAGCAGTCGGCCAAGTGAGGTAGAGTTAGGTACGATGTAATTTGACATGTTTTGATTGGCGTCGCTGAAATAGCATCCAAACGAGATATGGCTGCTAATGTGTGATTGATTTCGCGCGCGACGTTCACCAGAACCGCGGCATCTACATGTTCCGTCTGGACGAGCGGCGCGTGGTGGACGCGACGCTGAGCGGCGGGCTGGCGCGGTACATAAACCACTCGTGCCAGCCCAACTGCGTGGCCGAGACCGTCGAGGTGGACCGCCACCTGCGCATCATCATCTTCGCCAAGCGGCGCATCGCGCGCGGCGAGGAGGTATTTATAATTAAATTATTAATTTATCAAATGTTTTATAATGTCTTTGATCTATTTATTGTTATTTAATTATATCAATGCTATTGTCATGCGTTAATTGTTATTAAAATAATATTGTGGCATCGAGACTTATGACTTCGATGTCGGCAATGGAGTGGCAGAAAGAAAAGATAATTACGACTAATATAAAAATGTGAAATGCAGCCAGGTTTAGCAAAACGTGGCCAGGTTTTAATTACAACTAGCCACGTCTCCATTAATGAGAGCCATTATGTTGTATACGTGTATTGTGTTGTTTTTAAATAAAATGCATAGGTAGTTCGCTAATATAGGAGCTAATAACATTCTAATGTTTAATATTGTAATTAGAGAATTTCTGAACAATTTGTAAAGGTGTTTAATGTATTGTGATGTAGGTATTTTTATACAACATGTTATTATAAATGTGTAAAACCTCAAACACCCCAACTTATTTTTATTATCAAAGAGTTATAAAAATCATTTTTCACAGATATTTTTTTTTTGTTTAATTGCATATCTTGCAATTTGAAGTCTATGATCGCGCGCCAGCCAGTATGATTTTGCCGCTTAGCCGACGCGCCACCCCGATAAGAGATAAAGACGATTAGAGAGTTACCTAAGTAAATTTAAAAAGCAGCGTGGTTATAAATATTTTTTTATATAAAATCCTATCCATATTTTTTATTAGTGGAATCGATTCTACTCTCGATTCTGAACAAACTAATTTCAGGTATTGCGTAATTTCACCAACAAGTATATAAAAAAAAGTCATTAATTTTTTTGCATACTATGCATACACGTACACCGTGTTTGATCAATACCCTATCAAGCCGAAATCTGCCCAGTTAACATCTAACTTCTTCTAATATATAAAATTTTCGTGACACAGTGTTTGTAATTGAATTCCTTCGAAACGGCTTGACCGATTTTTATGAAATTTTTTGTGTATATTCGGTAGGTCTTAGATTAGGTCGTAAACTATTTTTTATGCCCCTAAGTTAGAGGGTTTTTTGACAATCATTATGGCGAAACGTAGTACGCGGGCACAGCTAGTCTTCTATCTTTCTTCTAATATATAAAATTCTCGTGTCACAGTGTTTGTAACCGAACTTCTCCGAAACAGCTTGACCTATTTTTATGATTTTTTTTGTGTATTTTCGGTAGCTTTGATAATTTTTTGTACGTCTACGTGATAAGGGATTTTTGGGACAATTATTATGGCAAAACGTAGTTCACCGGCACAGCTAATAATGATAGGTATAAAAGTTATCATCATCTCAGCCGCATGATATTAAAGTTATGACGTCATTTTAAATTCATATATGGGGAATTCGAGAATTATATTTACAATTTAGACATTTTCAAATGATGCCATATCTTTTATATGACTACATTGATTTACTACCAAACGTAGATAATGCATGAACGATCGAAAAGTGAAGAACTGCTCAATCGCGACTCGTGCAGTTCCTTTCCTCATTACACATCTTATCATGTATTCAAATATTCGATTTATGCGTAAAAACCAATCAAAAACAATTATTTTAATCATAAACATGTCGCTTCGCGTCAGTGTCAGTACATCGCAATCGTCTCGCTCGCACGGGCGTCGTATCACGATGTGTTATCTCATTCATGCGTTGGAGCGACAACGCGATAAGCAATTTCAAGCATTATGTTTGAGAGTATAAAGTTGATATTTTCTTGTAGCAATTACTAAAACGTCGTTTGATCTGTGGCTAGGTATGAAATGATGTAACTTCCCACGGTTGTACTTAAAATAGTTACCGTAATAATGCAGAATGAGGTTGAATTCGATAAATACGGTACTTTCTTTATGGTAATTTTCATTCGGGCGTGCATATTCAAGTATATATCAGCGAGTACAAATGTATAGTCGATTAGGTGACAGATTTCAGGCGCGTTTTTGTATGAAGCGCTCTATCTACGTTTGGTAGTAAATCAATGTATGACTATGTTAATGTACCCACATTAAAATGTGGTTTCAGCTTGATAGGGTATTGACCAAACACCTTGTATATTCACAAAATTAAGAAGCACTTAATAATATTTTTTTTCTCAGTTGGCCTATGACTACAAGTTTGACATTGAAGACGATGCACACAAAATAATGTGCATGTGCGGCGCCCCCAACTGCCGCAAGTGGATGAATTAGACCACCCCCGGAGTGGACGCCGCCTACCGCAGGCTATGATACCTAGTTGATGTACCAAAGTGATTAACCCGTAACCTAGCCGTATGGACTTTTATATAGCTGACGTGTGATTTACCTATCATTAAGACAATATCGAGTTTTTTTACTCAATAGTTTCCAATACATTGTACATTTTTCTATTTCTAGTAAACTTGAACATATTTGTAAATAATATTCAATTTATAAATCATTGTTGTTACAAAATATTTTTGAATGTTTTAGACGTGACATTTTTTCCAAGTTAGTAATACTGCGTAGTATTTAATGTTTTGATGTACGACTTTACCATGTACTTTTCTCACAACTGTATCTTGATGTAATATATTCCTTTTCTTTTCTTGTTTCTTTGAAAGTTTTAATGATAATATTTTATTATGAACATGTTTATTAAAGGTACGTATTTATTTCTATACATATACGAGTAGCGTATCGCGTATTACGGATAATCTCAAAGGTGATGAATTATTAGAGTAAGTTACCAAAAAAATGGGTTTTGCATTTAGTACGTGTAGATGTTTAGGAACGGAGAATATACACGATGCCACGTTGTGCCTGAGCCGTTTTGTACGTGTGTATAGTTAAACTCGTAGGTTAGATGTACGAAACACCACAGCGCCTTCGGACGACTATGCCTTTACGTTGTTAGTGAAATGTGTTGTGAAAGCGAGCGCTCACATGTATGCTAGAGTAGATTTATTGCAATATACATGTGGCTCTGAATAGTTTCACAAACTATTCTATGTGGCTGTTATTTCTGCAGCCGCGATAACAAGTCTGTATAAGTCCTTATAGTGAACTTGTATTCAAAGTTTAGTTAGAATAATTTATTCTTAACGTTAGAGTCCCAAATGTGATATTACCTCACATACTGTCTCGTGTTACGCGTAGTTCGTTAGCCTTAGATAATTATGTCAGTCATTATTGAACGACGTGTTTCTCGCATGTATATGAGTGCTGTAATGGTGTCGGCTGTTAAAGGAATTTACATGGTATGTAATGAGGAGACAAGTCTGGATGTTGGAAGCGTGGCTGTCAAGTTTGTTTTAATTTTTCGAGCACAAGGATTTTCTCCTTATATTACATACAGGTTGCCATCTATGATTGTTATGAATTCATGCAATATTATATTTAATTTTAAGTGTTAATGTGCAATAATATCATTTCGTGCAGATTGTAAATAAACCCATTAGCGAGCGTGTGAGAAAGCAGATATCATTTTATTGTATAGTTAATTGTTAGGGTTGCGTTCCATATCATCTTATTTATTTAAAGCATTCCCATGTATCGTGCGTCAGGGTGATGAAACAGTTTGCTGACTTCATACTATTTCATAATTATTCTGTCCAATTCAAATGCTGCACAATTATAAGGCGTCACGTTTCAGTGTCGTTCAGATATTGGTTAAGGGGTTTTGTTATACGAATCGTAAAAATGTTGGTTTGTAGGTACCGGCATCCCGGCGCACGTTAGCTGCATTAAAACGAAACAATATTATTTTCACAAACGAAATTTTGACATGTTTTATAAAGTTATTATTCTAGATATTTCTATAAATTAGTATTTTATTTCATTATTTTCCTATCAATAAAAATTATTAGTAAATATTTTGTTTCCATTGGCATCAGATTGTTGATTATACCCACGTTATTAACTAGCAAGTAGTATGCTTGATACTCCTGAGATTATTATGGAACCATTAATTTACTACCATAGTAAATCAATGTATGGAACTTACAAACTATGATTTTCCAAAAAATAAATTTTAAACATAGCTGTTTGATCCTTTTGAAAAGAAATGGAATAAATAGCATTTTCAATAATTATTAATTGTTATTGACCCATTAACAATAATTAAAGTAATCGTAGTTACTAAAATGAATTATTGCGAATTAACGGGTCTTTCCCTGTTCCTTTTCCCTTTCCCTTATTAAAATATTTTTTTTATAAGGGAAAGGGATAAGGAACTAAAGGGAAAAGAAAAGAAATTAAATATTAACGGTTACTGTTTTATCGGGTTCGACGCATATGACCAAAAACGTGTATGGCCAGATACGCAAATGATCAAAATTGAAATACGCGAATGACCAAAAGTGAAGTAGTATGCAATTATTCAAAACTGCAATAGGTACGCGATTAACTAAATCTTATTTAGTACCCTTAATGTAAATATTAGTGTTGGTAGGTACACTTGTTAGTAATATATTATGATTTTTACTGTGGTAAATTAAAACGTCTTAATTAACTTTATATTGGTTCAAAACAGGTTGCACTTGAGAATCATTGGCTACTTATAAGAACATGGGCCGTTTTACGATATTTCTTAGTGTCAATTATTAAAGAAAACGTTTTATATAAATTGTTTGAATTATTTTTTTACAATGGAATCAGAAGAAGTTCCTATTTCTACAACAAATCAAAGAAATAAAAATTCAGCCAATACGTATTTTTAACTATTTACTTAACTATGTCCTTCAGGTTCAAATCGACAACTGTGTCAAAACGTCATTTTCCCAAATGGTCAACTTTTAAAATTAAGTTCCCAAAACGACAACTTATGACTTAGCTTTGGTTAGATTAGATTCGGATTCGGGGTGAGGTGGTACGTTTTCCGCACTTACGAGTAAGTCGCTGCGCATGTCAAAATGGACGCTTCTTTCCATCTTGGGTGAAGGTCAGGAAGAGAGTATTGGAGTCGCACCTTCGTTAGTCTCGCCCCAGAAGCCGTTCTGCATGTCAAGGACCTCTGTACTTGCCGGGATGTGTACATGCGCTCCTATGGTTCCAAAATGAACCAGGAGAGCGTCATCCACCAAAAGGCGTTTTGAATCTCTCGCCCCATTGATCAGGACCGAGGCAATTGTTCTTATTGTCCCCTTTGCGACCGCCCCTAGAAGACTCGTGACTTCGTCCGACAGCTCTTTTGCCGTTTCGAGTGTGTTAGTAATGATACTGATGATCAAGTCGTCTTCCTTAATTTTGAAGGTTTTAATGAGTCACATGGTCTAACATTTAAGTCTAACACATTAGTCTTTTGCGTTTTTGACCTTTCGCTTATTTGGTCATACATATAATAAATATGTTTTAAAGGAGTAAAAGGCTTAATGGTCTTTTGCGTTTTTGGTCTTTTGCTGATTTGGTCATTTGCGAAAATATTTTTTTTAATACGCAAAAGGCCAAATGGTCATTTGCGTTTTTGGCCAAATGTGTCGAACCCGTTTTATCACTGAATTCAATTAACTGTTTTACATTAACTTTTCATTGTAAGTACATAAAAAGTGTGGGTGACCCCAGCCGGGCCACAAAAAAACTGTGAAAAATAGATTGTTTGAGTATGTCGCTATAATGTCTAGAGTTGGTCAGAGTTTGTCGGCAAGTTTCAGAGTTTGTCGCTTGCGCGTCTTAGAGATCTGTGTGGCCCGGCTGGGGATACGTTACCCCAGCCGGGCCACATAGATCTCGAAAACGAAACAACCTAGTGAAAATCTGTTTGCTGATATAGATAGGCGGCAGTTTGTCGAAGTTCAAGTTTGAGTTTTCATCGGGCTCGCGTTTAAGGGGGCTGTGGCCCGGCTGGGGTAATGTTACCCCAGCCGGGCCACACAGATCTCCAATACCAAACGACATAGCGAAAATCTGTTTGCTGATATAGATAGGTGGCAGTTTGTCAGAGTTTGTCGATCCACCATTTCAGAGCTCACCTGCAGCAAAGCTGGATCTCGAAAACAAAGCGACGTAGAGAAAAACTGTTTGCTGGAATAGTGAAGCGGTAGTTTGTCTATCAGCAAACAGATTTTCGCTATGTCGTTTGGTTTTGGAGATCTGTGTGGCCCGGCTGGAGAAACGTTACCCCAGCCGGGTCACCTGGATCTCGAAAACGAAACGACCTAACAAAAATCTGCTTACTGACAAAGATAGGTGGTAGTTTGTCGATATATTCTTCAAAGATTCAGAGTTTGTCGACGCCTCAATCCAAAGAACAAAAGAATTCTTTATTTGGGTAAATAGTCTAGGAGCCTGGAGTCCCAAATGTGCGAGGTTTTGTCGCTTGCGCGTTTCAGACTTACAATGAGAAGTTTACATTAACTTCTCATTGTAAGTACATAAAACGTGTGGCTGACCCCAGCCGGGCCACAAAAAAAAACTGTGAAAAATAGATTGTTTGAGTATGTCGCTATAATGTCTAGTTTGTCGGCAAGTTTCAGAGTTTGTCGCTTGCGCGTCTTAGAGATCTGTGTGGCCCGGCTGGGGTAACGTTACCCCAGCCGGGCCACACATATCTGTGAAACGCGCAAGCGACAAACTAGTAATTATAGCGACATACTCAATCTATTTTTGTTTTTTTTGTGGCCCGGCTGGGGTCAGCCACGCCAATGAGCTTCATCCATAGTCATCCATAATCCGTGCAGTTCTTATGCCGGCCTATTACCACAAGAAACACAGTGTACGTTGCAAAGTCACAGTACCCAGTAATTTCAGTGCCATATCTTACCCTTTAAACCGGAACAGAGCAGCAATGCAAACACTGCTGCTTTGCGGCAGAAATAGGTAAGACGGAGGTACCCAAGCACACGACTCTGGTACAGTCTCCCTCCCTCTCGAAAACGAAAAAACAGCGAAAATCTGTTTACTGATATAGATAGGTGGCAATTTGTCGGACAAGTTTCAGTGCTCACCTGCAGCAAAGTTGTTGCAACTGAGCCAGCTGGATCTCCAAAACAAAGCGACGCAGCGAAAATCTCTGCTTGAATGTTCAAGCAGTAGTTTGCCGACTAATTTCAGAGTTTGTGTCATGGTACGATTTTTAGTAATCCTGCAGGGCTATTGTGGATATTTCATTGTGACATGGTATAAATTTTGAGATAAGGAAGTCATGAAATGCTTTATTTGGTATGACCGATCTCCAATGATATCATGGCATGACATCATGATATAATGAACGAATTACCAAAAATCTTGTTTCGTTTTGCTCTATGATTTCATCGTGATATCATTAAAATTTTAAAACCATGAGATCGGTAATAGGCCGGCATAAGAACTGCACGGATTATGGATGACTATGGATGAAGCTCATTGGCGTGGCTGACCCCAGCCGGGCCACAAAAAAAACTGAAAATAGATTGAGTATGTCGCTATAATATCTAGTTTGTCGCTTGCGCGTTTCAGAGATATGTGTGGCCCGGCTGGGGTAACGTTACCCCAGCCGGGCCACACAGATCTCGAAAACGAAACGTCCTAGTGAAAATCTGTTTGCTGATATAGATAGGCGGCAGTTTGTCGGACAAGTTTCAGTTTTCATCTCGCGTTTAAGGGGGCTGTGTGGCCCGGCTGGGGTAACGTTACCCCAGCCGGGCCACAGCCCCCTTAAGGGGGTTGCGGTTTTGCTGCGAATTCCACAGAAGCCTCATGGAAGCCTTAGCGCGTCCAGGTCAAATACAGTTCAGAGTTTGTGGCCGGCGTCTGAGTGACGCGTCACTGCGACCGGGTAAAGCGCGGCTTCGCTACTCCAGATAAACAGACGCGCGCTACCATATTTCCATAATACAAATTTGTACCTTGCTAAGGCCTCGGTCTCCTATTAAATGCTATATGCAGCGTCTGACTTCAGCGAACGTTTCGATCGACGTCTGAACGCCAGGCACAGCGTCAGCGGTCAATACATCTCATACGCGAACGACGACAAACAGCGCTCGCGCGTAGTAGTCGTGTTATAAGAAATGGATATAGGTAAATTCGACACTTTTGGCAGCGTTTGTGTTACTTGAAGAGGAGGTATAAAACAACCGCATACGAAGAAAACTCAGGGCAACAAGGCACCGATTATTTATAAAGAGAAAGAAAGAAGGATGTGTCCAGATTATAATAATTAAACAACTCAAAGACAACAATACTAAATTTATGGAATATTTTCGTATCAATTAAGAACAATTCAAACATATATTAGAACTTTTGCAATAAAACTGCCATCAAAAATGCATCCCATCCCATATCACCTGACGAAAAAGTTGCTGTAAACATTTGTTTATAAATATTATTTTCATGTTCCTGATCACTTTTATTGTATAATGCACTATAACATTGGACTGATTCAATCAATAATTTGTCTTTTTCTTTATCAAATTTCGACATTTTGTACTGACGCCAAATAAGACGTTTACGCTGCAATGGTTCGAAATAACTAGAGACGCGGCGTAAAGCGTTCCAATGTCGCCTACGGCGTCCACACGCCCACGTCAGCTTAGGCTATGGTCTCCTATAAACGCCATCGGCCGCGTACAGCGTCACGTCGTACGCTGCGTTACGATGCTTACTATAGAAATGTACTATTGTGGTCTCTTTCATACGCTGACGCAGGCGTGTGGACGCCGTAGGCGACATTGAAACGCTTTGCGCCGCGTCTCTAGTTATTTCGAACCATTGCAGCGTAAACGTCTTATTTAGGCTTTGGTCTCCTATAAAATGCTATATGCAGCGTCCGACTTCAGCGTAAGGCTATGGTCTCCTATAAACGCCGTCCGCCGCTTACAGCGTAACGCCGTACGCCGCGTCACGATGCTTACTATAGAAATGTACTGTTGTGGTCTCTTACACACGCTGACGTTGGCGTGTTGACGCCGTAGGCGACATTCAAACGCTTTGCGCCGCGTCTCTAGTTATTTTGAACCATTGCAGCGTAAACGTCATATTTGGCGTCAGTACAAAATGTCGAAATTTGATAAAGAAAAGGACGAAGATTGAATCAGTCCAATGTTATAGTGCATTATACAATAAAAGTGACAAGGAACATAAAAATAATATTTATAAACACAAATGTTTACAGCAAATTTTCGTCAGGTGATATGGGATTAGGATGCCTTTTTGATGGCGTTTTTTATAAAATAAATTTAGTATTATTGTCTTTTAAGTGTTTCATTATCAAAATCTGGAAACATCCTTCTTTCTTTCTCTTCATAAATATAATCGGTGCCTTATTGCCTTATTTTTTTTTTCGTATGCGGTCGTTTTGTACCTCCTCTTCAAGTAATATAAGCTCCGCCAACCAAAAGTGTCGAATTTATAACCATTTTATATTAGATGACTACACGCGAGAACTGTTCGTCGACTACCTGTTGTGAACGAGACGTCGTCGTTCGCGTATAAGATGTATTGACCGCTGACGCTGTGCCTGGCGTTCAGACGTCGATCGGAACATTTACGCTGAAGTCGAATGCCGCTTAGAGCATTTAAGGCCTTGGTCTCCTATAAAATGCTATATGCAGCGTCCGACTTCAGCGTAAACGTTTCGATCGACGTCTGTACGTCAAGCACAGCGTCAGCGGTCAATACGTCTCATACGCAAACGACGACAAACAGCGCTCACGCGTAGTCGTGTGATATAAAATGGATATAAATTCGACACTTTTGGCTGCGCTTGTGTTACTTGAAGAGGAGGTATAAAACAACCGCATACAAAGAAAACTCAGGGCAACAAGGCACCGATTATGTATAAAGAGAAAGAAAGAAGGATGTATCCAGATGTTAATAATGAAACACTTAAAAGAACAATATTTATGGAATATTTTCGTATCAATCAAGAACAATTCAAACATATCGTAGAACTTTTGCAATAAAACTGCCATCAAAAAGGCATCTTAATCCCATATCACCTGACGAAAAAGCTGCTGTAAACATTTGTGTTTATAAATACTATTTTCATGTTCCTTGTCACTTTTATCGTATAACGTACTATAACATTGGACTGATTCAATCAATAATTCGTCTTTTTCTTTATCAAATTTCGACATTTTGTACTGACGCCAAATAAGACGTTTACGCTGCAATGGTTCGAAATAACTAGAGACGCGGCGCAAAGCGTTTCAATGTCGCCTACGGCGTCCACACGCCAACGTCAGCGTATGAAAGAGACCACAATAGTACATTTCTATAGTAAGCATCGTAACGCAGCGTACGACGTGACGCTGTACGCGGCCGATGGCGTTTATAGGAGACCATAGCCTTAATAGGAGACCGAGGCCTAAACGTTTCGATCGACGTCTGTACGTCAGGCACAGCGTCAGCGGTCAATACGTCTCATACGCAAATGACGACAAACAGCGCTCACGCGTAGTCGTGTGATATAAAATGGATATAAATTCGACACTTGGCTGCGCTTGTGTTACTTGAAGAGGAGGTATAAAACAACCGCATACAAAGAAAACTCAGGGCAACAAGGCACCGATTATGTATAAAGAGAAAGAAAGAAGGATGTATCCAGATGTTAATAATGAAACACTTAAAAGACAACAATATTTATGGAATATTTTCGTATCAATCAAGAACAATTCAAACATATCGTAGAACTTTTGCAATAAAACTGCCATCAAAAAGGCATCTTAATCCCATATTACCTGACGAAAAAGCTGCTGTAAACATTTGTGTTTATAAATACTATTTTCATGTTCCTTGTCACTTTTATTGTATAACGTGCTAAATAAGACGTTTACGCTGCAATGGTTTGAAATAACTAGAGACGCGGCGCAAAGCGTTTCAATGTCGCCTACGGCGTCCACACGCCTGCGTCAGCGTATGAAAGAGACCACAATAGTACATTTCTATAGTAAGCATCGTAACGCAGCGTACGACGTGACGCTGTACGCGGCCGATGGCGTTTATAGGAGACCATAGCCTTAGCGTCAGTACAAAATGTCGAAATTTGATAAAGAAAAAGACGAATTATTGATTGAATTAGTTCAATGTTATAGTACGTTATACAATAAAAGTGACAAGGAACATGAAAATAGTATTTATAAACACAAATGTTTACAGCAGCTTTTTCGTCAGGTGATATGGGATTAAGATGCCTTTTTGATGGCAGTTTTATTGCAAAAGTTCTACGATATGTTTGAATTGTTCTTGATTGATACGAAAATATTCCATAAATATTGTTGTCTTTTAAGTGTTTCATTATTAACATCTGGATACATCCTTCTTTCTTTCTCTTTATACATAATCGGTGCCTTGTTGCCCTGAGTTTTCTTTGTATGCGGTTGTTTTATACCTCCTCTTCAAGTAACACAAGCGCAGCCAAGTGTCGAATTTATATCCATTTTATATCACACGACTACGCGTGAGCGCTGTTTGTCGTCATTTGCGTATGAGACGTATTGACCGCTGACGCTGTGCCTGACGTACAGACGTCGATCGAAACGTTTACGCTGAAGTCGGACGCTGCATATAGCATTTTATAGGAGACCAAGGCCTTACGAAAGAGACCACAACAGTACATTTCTATAGTAAGCATCGTAACGCAGCGTACGGCGTGACGCTGTACGCGGCCGATGGCGTTTATAGGAGACCATAGCCTTAATGGAAAAATAGATATGAATATGCTATAGGTGAAAAACATGACGCGTCGCGTCACTTCGACTCTGCGCCAGTGTGAGTTGAGCCTTATAATCAGGTGGGCAGTTTGCTTGTTAGCCAACTTAGTTGCAAAATAAAAAAGAGATCCGTGTGGCTTAGCTGGGGTAACGTTACCCCAGCTGAGCCACACATATCTCTGAAACGCGCAAACGACAAACTAGACATTATAGCGGCATACTCAAGCAATCTATTTTTCAATTTTTTTTGTGACCCAGCTGGGGTCAGCCACACGCACAAGTTTTGTTATATTTTGCGAATATAAATATTACTCGAATAGAATAAAATTCCTTCACTTAAGCAAGAATTCAATTATTCCTATAATGCTTATAAAGTAATATCACAGATAATATAATACTACAGTAGTATATAATATTGAAAGGTATGGTGCTGAATTACGAAAATAAAGTCTTTGAATATTTCATATAAATTTTATTACAAATATTTATTACTTAAATTGCAAATAATATACCAAAATAACATTGTCTAGAGCTGGGAAGCCAGCATTGATCGTACGTAACAATATGGAGACAGCTTGTCTACAATAGGTTGTTATTCCTTTTATTTACAAATATTGCAGATATTATTAACTCATCTGTAAAATGTATGTATCATCTTTTATCTTTTGTGCATGGAATCAATCCTGGTTACAGAATCCCATCTCATTTACTTATCCAACAGTGATAATTTCGTCCAAATATTTTAGTGGAAAAACATCAGACATACGTACGAAGACTAACAGATATCCGAACCCCAAACTTATTCTTAATGATGGCGAAATTATCTGCCAGGTGGGTGCTTCGGTTAATGTTTCAATAATATTATCATAACAGTAAGAATAGTAGAACTTTGACACAATTTTTATAAATACAGAATTCGTCAAATTACGTAGACTCGCCATCCCACTTGTATTTCCATAGAACAGTCCGCAAAAACCAAAGGGAAGATATCCATTTAGAAAAAACACTTGACACTTTAATTAGTTTACAACACAATGAGCACTGTTGATACTGTATAAGAAGTCAAAATTATCACGCGATAGTTGGAATGAGTTTGACTTTATAATGGCATTATTATACAACAAAATGAGGAATATTTAATTTTCAGAGACAACTATGAACAAACCTACTCTAAGTAATTATTGTTGAAATTATTCACACAAATTGTTGAATGGTTGTTTGAAAACACAGTGTATAAATTGGCCATGATAACTTAATACCGAACTCATAATGCTTTGCACCATTACCTTACTAATAATAGATACGAATTTATGTGGTTTTACAAACCTAGACTGTAGCAGAGGGCGCGTCCCGAACATCCAACATAGCATTGGTAAAATTAAAATATGTTTTAATGGTATTTTACAGCCAAACAAAACTCTCTGATTATTACTACTAGTAGCAATTTTATATCTCGCATACCAGTAATGCGTAGCCCAATAATGGATATTTTAGTTGCAATAGAGTTTGTACTTTGTCTAGGTAAAGTACGATTGTTTGTAGTTTCCAACAGTTGAATACTTTAATTTTGTTGACCAAATTGTCCCTTTATAAATATATATAATTTACTACCACAAAGGTACATTTTATGTGATTTACTACACTGTCAAAATTACATTAAATATAAATAGTGATGTTAGACCATTGCACTAGCTAGACGAACATTTAAAAAACAACAGATAGGAAGATTCGAGTGTAAAAGCTCCACCCATTCGTAATAGTAGTCGGTACATTACTAGTAAGCGAGTTAAAACTGTTTGAACGCATTTTCAATACTTATCTATTAACATAGCTGCTTAATAATGCTGAAACTATGAAAATATAAATTATTCAAGTACAAGGTGGTGCAAAAATAAAGTCATAATGTTAATTGGCTACTATTTTGTTAGAAATGAAAAATAATTAGCTCTATTGTCATGAAAAGTTTATTTGAAATTAATGCCACTAAGATAACTCATATTAGAGCATTTTGTATTGTTTCTAGCAAAACGACGGGATAAATTGACGATTTCTTCTTTAATGTTAGTTTTCAAGAATTGCAAGGTATGTGTTTTGTTGTGGTAAATGTAAGATTTCAAAAAGACCCAAGGTAGAAGTTTGGCACCATAAGATCTGGTAATCTGGACGGCCATTTAAAATCTTCAACATGGGAGATCACTCGGCTTGGAAATTGGTCAAATAAGCAGCACCAATAATTCCGTGTTCTTCAGGTGTGTATTGCGCTCCATGGCTTAGGTCAACTAATATAATAAAATTCTGTGTTGCTTGCTTGCTTGCTTGCCGTTGTGCTTTGACATAGTGTCTACAACATCTATGTCAAAGCAGCAAGCAACAGCATTTGATGCCATTTGACAAAAATATGGTACATTCACATAATGATGACATTACTTTTGCGCCACCTTGTATATTCGAGACGAGTAAACGAGACAAAGAAGCTATAAGTAAGATCATATAACAGGTAAAATTTATTATAAACACATGCTACACACACGGAACTTATGAAGTACGCCCAGCTTAAAAAGTTATTACATTGTAAAAAGAATTCCAAGTGTACGGAGATACATTAAGCAGCTACGTTTTCAGAACAGTAGGCGTGCGCGGCGCTCAGTCAATGTACTGCGCGAGCCAGCGGAAGCCCTCGCCGTAGCCTTGCCGCTTCAGCACCGAGCACATGAACAGCTCCAGCGGCCGCCCGGGCAGCTCCGATCGCGACACCTTGCCCTGGACAATTGCAATTTCATTAATGAATGTCACATCACTCTTTATTTAGTAATTTGCTATATTTATTATTTATGGAGTTCTAGATAATATCTTACAGGACTGAAATATTCACTGTGCACCCTGCTGATTAATGGACAATGCTTTTCTAGGTTTAGGGCCAACATAGTGGGAAATGGTCTAAAGGGAAACCCTCTTTTTTCTAGCTTGTGGAATAATCGGTATACTGGACCCTAAACATCAAAAGGTGTCAATCTTGTTTTTAGTAGTGTGTGATAAACTATATGTGTACCTTTAAAATCTGTTAATCCATTTTTGCATATATTATAGAGGACAATATAAGCTGATTTCATTATTGCAAAAGATACTAAGACTAAAACATCAGAAGGCACGGTGTATATTCCTCATAAAGGAAGTCCTCACAGCAAAGAATTTTACCTTACACCTCTAACAACAACCATTTATGGCCATGATAAGAAAATTCTAATTGAGAGAAAAGGTTTTCTAACCAAGCTAAATTTCTCTAACCATTACTCCACTAATAATGGTTACTCAAAAATAGAAGTTTATTAGTAGAACAGTGCATTAGAAAACAAAGCACTGGGGTTAAAGAACAAGTTGATTTCCTGACATTCGGACAAAGAAATAGCAAACGAGTCGACAAGATCAGAATTCTTAAATGCAACTGATGATTCTGAAGCATTTTTGTTGTCTTTAGCTCTAGTAGTAAAGATTAGTTTATAACACAAACCTTTCCTGTAGTTTGCTGGTACAGATTGAAGAACTGGCGAAGCTCATCTTCACTGGCTGCTCCTGGTTTGTCAATTTTGTTGCCTAGAATCAGCACTGGACAGTTGCTGAGTGTCTCATCCGTGAGCAATGAGTCGAGCTCCTCTTTGGATTCATGGAGGCGTGCTCGGTCACATGCGTCCACCAAAAACACGATCGCATCCACTGCGGGGAAGTAGTCCCGCCACACGCGCCGCGCCTGCTGATGCCCTCCCAAATCAAATGTCGTGAACCGCATGCTGCCTATTGACAGCTCTTCAGATGCTAAAAAAAGACAATTTTCTTAGCATTCCATAGAATCACCATGCGGATGCAAGGTTCATTATGTTGCAGAGAAAGGAGTGCGAGGCTGCGCCTGTTTAAGGGATTTTTTTTAGTTTTTTATAAATATATTTTTAGCCACAGTATTTTTACACTGTAGAAAGTACTTATCTACAAGAATAACAATTTTGTTTCATAAACTTATTATTGCAGAAAGTGTGACCTTTTCCAAAGAAAAAAATTACCACAAATAAAAGAAAAACATCATTATATTCAAACATTTAGTTAATAAAATTAACAGTGAGAATTTGTACACACTAATTCTTCGTATTACACTCTAATTCTTCACTAATTCTGACAAAAATTATGGCATAATGTCCAAACTTGAAAAAAATTCTTTAATAGTCAAGATAGCCCCTTGATTTCGCTTACTTTCCTTGACTGCTTTGAGCAATTCCTAACTTCTCCATGATTTTCCCTGACTTTCCAGAATGTATGTAATTATCTCGTGTTTAACACCAAAAGCAAAATCCTCATACAAAAAGGATGCAATTGTGACATGATCTCACTTGTTGTTTTTGCATAGGAATATAAACAAAATTTCCAATATCTTTGCTATTTGTGCATTCTTTCACAATGAAAATGTTACATTTGTTATGAGAAATCTGAAAATGTGTTTATTTAACTAAAAATGTAGCAATGATATGTATTTTGTAATAAGTCAGAATTACTTAACTGCAAATGGTCACAAAATTATAACTAATTTTCATTTATGATTTTGTGAAAGTAATTAATCAATTCTCTTTTTTTTTAATAAAAACTTTTAGTAAGTACATATATTTACTAGGAATTACAAAATATCTAAAATAATGATGAGGCATTGTGAAATTAATTATAAAAATTTATGCTTTACCACTAAATTTTCTTAATATTAGCAATAATAGCAGTTGCAGAGCTTTAGAAAAATATTCATAATTATGATGAAACAGTATAGATATTATTACAAGAAACATAACACAAGGTGGATAAACTATGTATTGTAGATGCTGGATTAATTTCATTCATTGTACAAGCTGTCTTAAATTTCCTTTAAATGATGATGGTTTTTTAATAGATTATGACTCCAAACATTTAGTTACTTTTACACCTCTCTCATAAACATTAAATACAGAATAAATGTTATTAACTTACTGGGATGCAATGTTGGTACATGCTGTGCTAATCTATCATCCTTTAGCATGTGAAGGAGGGTCGTCTTGCCAGCGTTATCCAGTCCCAAAAATAGGAGTTTACCAGATTTCTTCCACAAACCTATGATTAAATATTTATTATTAAAAATATATTTATCTTCTTGTTGACAGAAATCAAAAAATGATTCAAATCATTTTACCTAAGAATCCAAGCACACCAGTAAACCAGTCCAAAATAAACATATTGAATCTGAAATAAATGATATCAATTTTATTAATCTTGTCCTGTCTTCTTCACAAAGAATTCACAATCTGTAATGACTTGCGGGAATCATTCTTATTTCACTGCGTAGTATCACTATGTGGTAGTTATATAATAAAACGTCTACTTATAGACACGCACACTTTTATACAGTTTTTATTTTAATTAATAAACTAAAAACGTATTGAATTTTGATGCGATATTGCATTGAATAACATGAATGACAGAACGTCATTCTTTCTTGCTGTAGCACTATTATCTATCTTCACACAATTATTTTATCATAATAGCAATGTATTACTTACTTGATAAATTTGAACTAGATAAACTAATACTAGGAGTACTTTATCACAATAATTCACAATTAATCGCAATATGTTACGTCTGTAAAAACGACGATTATTCTCCAAAATTGCGATGAAATAAAATGTATCTGTTGGTTGGCAATGACGTACGCGACTTCCGGAAGTTGTCACACTTGGCACAGATTATGCTCTATGCTGGTTGCATGGACTTGGTTACTTGCGGCCCGTTCCAGATAAGCATTTTTAGCCATAAATACCAACATTTTTAGCATCTCTGCGTTCCATTAGCCGGTGATGCTAGTTTTTTTTGCTGGTTGTCATGCGTTTCATTTAAGCATTTTTAACACGAAATGCTAGCATCAAATACCCATGCTAATAGATGGGTCCTCTGATACCACTTTTTGACAGCTTTCAAATTTGACATTTGGAATCTTTTTTCATGAATCAAAAAGGATTTTTAGCGGATTTAAAAAAAATATTGAAAGATATTTGTAGTATTAGCCAATTCTGATTTATATTATAAAAAAATTTAAGTGGCTGGACTAATTAAGTGAGGTGTCAAAATTCAGCACGAAAAATCAGTACCTTGCGTTTCATTTGTAACAATTAGCGCGGCTAAAAATGTCAACATTTCTTAAAAGAAACGCAAAACGAGGCTAACATCAGATGTTAGCCTCAGAAAGTAGCAGTGCTTTATCTGGAACGCAGGGTTGGTTGTGATGGTATGTACATACTATAGCCACGGATTATACAGTAGAGGCGCGTTCAGTGCCTCTGGGTGTAGTTGTCTTTTAACTCGCTCAGCAGGCCTATTCGCTAACTACGGTTGGTAACTAGAACTGTCATTTTTGAAAGCCACTTTATATCCATTACGGGTTTAGTGACCTTATATGTTACGGCAGCGTTCATGATAGCAGTAATGGATGTTAAGTTCCTTTCAAAAATGACAGTTCTAGTTAGCAACCGAAGTTACAGAATAAGGGGGCAGAGGCGTTGAACGGATTGCAGCAACCAAATCTTTTATCTCCCTCTTTCACATGATTTTTATTTCTCTCTCTTTCTAGTAGATGACATTATAGAATAAGTAAGAGTATTTCAGTAATAAACGTCAGAGCGTTTTACAACCATCAAATTCGATGGTTGTTCGGTTGTAACTCGCGCCAACACTCTAAGGTCTTGAACGGGCGGTTGTTTCACCCGGTTTGTCGCGTATCGTCTGTCTAACTATGGTACTACGGTTTATATCTCCATGGCTATGTTAAGAAATGAGTAGCTATTTGACTTACAAATGTAACTTTGACGTAGAGAAATCTGTCAGGATAAAAATAATAAAAATAAAGAATTGTATGAGATGTTTAGCAGTGTTTAATATAATAGTATTTCCCATTTCCAAGAACCTATAAAATTATCATCGTTAGTGTCTGGGCGAGCTTGGGCAATAACATTTGTGGCGACCGTGAGGTAAGATGGAAAATACTAAGAAAGAAAGAACCATTGCTAGAACGCATTTCACAAAAGCAAAAAACGATCTTTTAGAGCTTTTAAATAGTGGTAATCCAGATAGAATAGCGTTAGAAATTGAATACCAGTATTTTACGGAGAAGGCAGAAAATTTGTTCCGTGTTGATGAACGTATAAAAGAACAATGGCTGGATCTAGAAGTACTGGAGGAAGCGCTGTTTCTTAAAGATAGCGAAACCGCAGAAGCTTATAAAAAGGATTGGATAAACGTTAAAGTAAAGTACGAAAAATTATATGTTACATTCACACAACAGAACGATTTAAATAATGATAGCGCGTCAATTAGTAGTACACACGCCTCCATAATGAAAAAATTACGACTGCCGAAATTAGAACTTCCAAAATTTGACGGAAATGCAAAAAATTGAATATCTTTCTGGTCTATTTTCAAAAAAATTCATAACGATGACGCAATAGATAACGATGACAAATTTGCATATCTTCTCCAAAGCATAGAACCCGGATCACCAGCAAAAGAACTTATAGCCAGTTTTCCTCCGTGTGGCAATAACTACCACGAAGCTATTGAGCAATTGAAGGCTAGGTATGCGCGCGATGAACTCTTAATAGAAATATACGTACGAGAATTGCTATCATTGGTACTGCAACAAGCTAAAGGAGAAAATATGACTATGGCATCCTTATATGATAAGCTCAAAACCCAACTGAGAGCACTGGAATCGCTTGGAGTCACAAGTGAAAAATATGCTGCAATGCTTTATCCCTTGGTGGAATCGGCCCTACCAGCAGAAATGCTAAGGGTTTGGGAGAGACAGAGAAGTCGAGAGAAAGATACAGATATTCTGAATAATCTCTTAGATTTTGTTAAAATTGAAGTCGAAAGCGAAGAGAGAATAAGTATTACTCGCAGAAGCTTAACTCGACCCGGTATAAATATCAGCCAACATGATAAAATACCTACAGCAGCATGTCTTACATCAGGAAATTCAAAAACAGCCGAAACAAGATCGATGTATGAATGTCTATGGTGCGATAAATCATCTCATAATAGTTTGGAATGTTATAAAGCACAGAAGATGACATTAAAGGCAAAAGAAGACAGAATCACTCAGAAAAAAGCTTGCAATGTCTGTCTGAAAGTGGGACATTATGGGCGAAAATGCAAGTTTCATCAAATGTCTAATCTGTCAAAAACGTCATAATGTACTATTATGCACAGAAATAAGGAAAGACCAAGGCAATCCAAAGAACGAGTCGGAGCATAATAATACAAATACGACCGATAATTCAGAATTAACAATGTCAAAGAATCACAAAATGGTTACATTGTTACAAACACTAATCGTAAATATTAATGGCATAAGCGTCAGAGCATTTATTGACACGGGAGCTCAACGATCGTATATTCTTAAAGAAATTGCTACAAAATTGTATTTGCCGGAAGTTGGAACAGAAATACTAAAACATAATTTATTTGGAGGACTAGAAACTAAGAACGAAACACATACCTTATATAAAATTCCTGTCAAATCTGTTAACAACAACTATACTATTGAAATGCTAGGATTAAGTAAAAAGAAAATATGTGGATTCATACCACGCCTTGCCTCTAATTCTAACTTGAATGCAAAACTAAAATATAACAATATAACGTTGTCAGATATTGGGGACGACACATCTGAAGTGGGTCTTCTAATCGGCGCAGATTATGCAGGTCTTATTATGACAGGAACTCTGGTACCTATAGAAGACAACATCACTGCCATAAAAACGAAACTTGGTTGGACAATACAAGGTACTATAAATGAAGTTCAATCATCGGTTTTTGCAGGTGTTGATTTAACAGACATAAGCCATCTATGGGACTTAGAAGTAATGGGAATAGAACATCCGAAGGAGAAATTGTTAAAGTTACAAGAAGAAAAGGAAGCCTTAAAGAATTTTGAGAAGACTATTACAATCAATGAAGAAGGAAGATATGAAGTAGCTTTACCTTGGAAGATAGATAGACCCGAACTTTTAGAAAATAAAGAACTAGCACAGAAAAGACTGAAGTCAACTTCGAAAAGTTACAAAAACTAAAGGAAGTAGAAAATTATCACGCTGTATTTAAGGAATGGTTTACTCTTGGCATCATCGAAAAAGAACATGACGTTACTACTTTAGGCCATTATTTACCTCACCAAGCAGTGATAAAAGAGTCAAGCCTTACAACAAGAGTACGTCCAGTCTTTGATGCATCTGCAAAAGACTATAACGGAAATTCTATAAACAGTTGTCTAGAAAAAGGTCAGAATTTTTTAGGACTTATACCAATCATGTTAATGAAATTTAGATATCACTCTATTGGCATAACATCCGATATAAAGAAAGCCTTTCTTCAAATCTCAATAAAAGAAGAAGATCGTAAATATCTTAGATTTCTATGGTATAAAGAACATGACATGAGTGGTGTAGTCACCTACAGGCATCGAAGGGTGGTATTCGGCTTAACTTGTAGCCCTTTCCTTTTGGCTGCGATCATCAAGCATCATCTTAATAAATATACTAACGAGTTTAAACATACTGCAGAATTACTAGGACAGTCTCTGTACGTTGACAATTGCGTAATTAGTATTGACACTAAGAAAGAGGCTGACAAGTTTATAACTGAGTCAAAGCATATAATGTCTGAAAGAAAATTCGAATTAAGAGGGTGGATAACTTCACCTGTCCATTGTGCAGGTACAGATGATGTGGCTGAAACATCAGTTCTTGGTATGATGTGGGATACAAAAACTGATGAGCTTTACTGTCACGAAGATTTCATGTCAGTCATGAAGATTTCCGCAGAAACCATATCAAAACGCGAACTTCTTTCGATCGTACACAAAATATTCGATCCCATTGGAATACTTTGTCCAGCCACTGTTACTCCAAAGATGCTACTCCAAAAAACCTGGAGCCTGAATGTAAGTTGGGATGCAGAATTGCCAGAAGAGATATGCAAGGAATATGAGAAATGGTTGCAACATGTTCATCTGTTGAAGGAATGTAGAATCAGCAGAAGATTGAGTAAATTACCGTTTAGTAAGTGCAAGAAGTCCTTTCATATATTTTGTGACGCGAGTTCTAAAGCATTCGCAGCTTGTATATTTGTTCGAACGGAAGGTAATGGCGAAGTCAATGTGGAATTAGTTATGGCGAAAGCTAGAGTTGCCCCAGTAAAAAAGATGTCTATTCCAAGATTGGAATTAACAGCAGCTGTTATGGCAACGAGACTGTTTCGTCAGGTCCAAGAGGCATTAGACCTCGACGATTGTGAAAAATTCTTTTGGTCAGATAGTTCCGTAGCAATTACATGGATAGTAACAGATGGAGACTGGAGCACATTTGTTAAAAATAGGGTTCACGAAATAAGAGAAGTTACGCATCTAGATGACTGGCGACATATTGGTGGATCTCAAAACCCTGCAGACCTTCCGTCTAGAGGTTGCCATGCCAAGAAATTATTAGATGAACGATGGTGGGAGGGCCCAGCTTGGCTGAGATTAAAAAACTCAGAATGGCTTGTTGTGACAAATATTGAAATAGATGAAACAACAATTAATTCCGAAAGAAAGAAGACGATTGTATGCGTAGAAACTGTTTCAGAAGATTTTAGTTTACGTTTTAACAATTTATCGAATTACAGGAAAATATATTAAGGACTATGGCACGGACGAAAAGATTCATATGGAACTGTAAAAATAAAACTAGGATGAAAGGTAATCTAAATGGAAAAGAAATTGAAAGCGCAGAAACTGAGCTATTCAAACTTATTCAGAAAGCAGTTGTCTGTGACAATACTCGAAAGAAGGGAATGAATATACAGATTATTGTAGATGCAGATGGACTAAGAAGAGTTAAAACTCGCTTAACACTAGGAAATTACAATGAAGGTTTTAAATATCCAATTCTTTTACCTGGAAAACATAAGATTGTGGAAAAGCTTATTCAACTTAAGCATAGGCAGAAATTGCATGCTGGATTCAACATATTGGCATCAGAGCTGAGAAACACCTTATGGATCATAGGTGCTAAGAGAATCATAAGGAAAATCATCTCTAATTGTATGATTTGTAGAAGATTCACGGCAAAAAGTTATGAAACTCCTAGTCCACCGCTACCTAGATATAGAGTAAAGGAGTGTGCAACATTTCAGGTGACGGGTATAGATGCAGCAGGGCCACTATTTCTGAAAACGGGAGAAAAATGCTGGATTATACTTTTTACGTGCGCTGTGTATAGGGCAGTACACCTTGAATTAGTAATGTCCATGTCAACCGAAAGCTTTTTGATGGCACTTCGCAGATTTATAGCCCGAAGAGGGAGACGTGAGACTATTTACTCTGACAATGGCTCAAATTTCAAAGGAGCTGAAAACCAACTGAATAGCTTAGACAGGGGAACGAATAAGAGAAGACTCAGCAGTTGAGAAAATAAAATTGATATTTAATCCGCCTGCTGCTCCTTGGTGGGGAGGATGGTGGGAGCGTTTGATTCAGTTAATTAAACAACTACTCCGACGCAATTTAGGAAAAGCTATCTTGTCTTATGTGGAACTGCAGACCCTTTTGTGTGATATTGAGAGTATTATTAATGCACGACCATTGACATATATCACAGAAAGTGATACATGGCAGCCACTGACTCCAGCTATGTTCATTAATCCACTGCCAAGTTCTGAAGTATCAGATCTAGATGATGTAGATGCTACAAATCCGAATATACGCTTGAAGTACCTACAAAAATTAAGACAAGATTTGCGACAGCGCTTCAAGAATGAATATCTGTCACTACTGGCTTGTAATAATAAACAAGGTACTAGAGAGGTGCATGTGGGTGATGTTGTCTTGGTTGAAACTGAAGCGAAGAGACTGCACTGGCCCTTGGGAATCGTGTTATCAGTATTCAGTGGGAAAGATGGTATATGCAGAGTCGCTAAAGTGAAGACATCCGACGGTGAACGCATTCGTCCTGTGCAACGACTTTATCCGTTAGAGATTAACGATGAAGAATTCCGTGAGACGGCAACCGAAATGGTTAAGAAGACATCATCCGGTCGTACTGTACGACCGCCAAGACGCTTCGATCTATAGTTGCAATGTCACCAATGCAACATTGATTTGAGGGCTTACATTAGAGCGGATGCTCAGCGCATTGCACAAGTGGGCCAGGAACTGCTATCGCACCCTACGGGTAGCCGTTCTTTTTGGCGCCTGGCCAAAGCTGTGCAATCAAACTTCTGCCAACCCTCGCTGCCACCGCTGAGACTTGCCGATGGCTCACTTGCTCATCAGCCGCAGGAGAAAGCCGACCTCCTGGCAAAACTCTTTGCGGCTCATTCCCGTGTCGATGACTGTGGTACACAACCTCCGAAACTGTCCCATTGTGGCAGCACCATGCCCGATATCCGTATCAGACAGCGTGATGTGCGGGCGGAGCTCCAGTCGATCGATACTCGAAAAGCAAGTGGACCAGACGGCATTCCTGCGATTGTTCTTAAGAAGTGTGCAGCGGAGTTGACTCCGGTCCTTACGCGTCTATACCGTCTGTCGTTCTCTGCTGGTTGTGTGCCGAAATCTTGGAAAGAGGCCAATGTCCAGCCGGTTCCCAAAAAGGGAGATCGTTCTGATCCGGCTAACTATCGCCCTATAGCCGTCACTTCCATTTTGTGTAAAATCATGGAGAGGATCCTTAATACACAGCTGATCCGTTACCTGGAAGGTCACTCGTTACTTAATGACCGACAGTATGGGTTTCGTCCTAAACGGTCAACAGGTGACCTTCTAGCGTTCCTTTTGCACAAATGGGGTGAATCTATCGATAAGCGCGGCGAATCGGTGGCTATTAGTCTCGACATCGCCAAAGCTTTTGATAGAGTCTGGCACAAGGCTCTTCTTTCCAAGCTTCCGGCATACGGATTACCCGCGCAGTTCTGTACGTGGATTGCCAGCTTCCTCCACGAGCGTAGAATTCGCGTTGTCGTTGACGGCTGCGCTTCGCGGTTCGTGGCAGTGAACGCTGGTGTTCCGCAAGGCTCCGTTCTATCCCCCACATTGTTTCTTCTGCATATCAATGATATGCTTTCCTTGGGAGCTATACATTGCTATGCAGACGACAGTACAGTGCATGGGGGATATCACGGGGCCTCGGGGGCTGCTCGTGGTGATATTGGTAGGGAAAGGCAGAATCTTATCATTGAGCTCAACAGGACGCTGGACCTCGTCTCCGAATGGGGCTCCAACAATCTTGTTGAGTTCAATGCTAAGAAAACACAGGTGTGCGTGTTCTCGGCGAAAAGGTCACCTTTCCTCCCCCTTCCTTCTCTTCAGGGCACAACCCTTCACACACAGAGCAACATCACCTTGCTCGGAATGAACATTCGTTGCGATCTGAACCCCAGAGACTACATCGAATCCGTCATAACTACTGCCTCACGGAAACTCGGTGTCCTGAACAAGGTGCGTAGGTATTTTGCGCCGGACCAACTATGCTTGTTGTATAAAACTCAGGTTAGGTCTTGCGTGGAATATTGCTCGCACCTTTGGGACGGCTCCGCTCAGTACCTCCTCGATGCTCTGGACAGATTGCAGCGTCGCGCTATTCGCATAATTGGCGATGTAGAGGCAACTAACACCCTCGAGCCTCTACAACTTCGTCGTGACATCGCCTCTCTTAGCGCCTTTTACCGAATGTTCCATGGGGAATGCTCTGAGGAGCTCTTTAACCTTATCCCTCCCTCTCCATTCCTTAACAGAAACACGCGTAAGGGCCTTCGGAGTCATCCGTACACTGTGTCCTCCTTTTCACACCGTACCAAGAAATTCCAAGATTCCTTCTTCTGTCGTTCATCCCACACTTGGAATTCTCTACCTGCGCACGTGTTTCCTCCATCCTACAACATGGGTTCCTTCAAAAGAGGCGTGAAAAAGCATCTTTTGAGCAAGGGGCGGGCAGGTAGGAGAGTGGATGTCGTCCCTACTCTATCTGTCAACTCATTTGGGCCTCTTTCACCGCTTAACATCAGGCAAGAGGAGGTCATTTGCCGGGCCATCCATAAAAAAAAAAAAAAAAAAAATTGCAAGGTGGGAGAATGTCGCGTATCGTCTGTCTAACTATGGTACTACGGTTTATATCTCCATGGCTATGTTAAGAAATGAGTAGCTATTTGACTTACAAATGTAACTTTGACGTAGAGAAATCTGTCAGGATAAAAATAATAAAAATAAAGAATTGTATGAGATGTTTAGCAGTGTTTAATATAATAGTATTTCCCATTTCCAAGAACCTATAAAATTATCATCGTTAGTGTCTGGGCGAGCTTGGGCAATAACACGGTTGTCACGCTCGAAGGCATTGAACGGGGTTAGAGCGAAAAGTTGTACTTCGCGCGAAGGCTCTGAACCCGCCTCAGGCCTATTCGCTAACTACGGTTGGTAACTAGAACTGTCATTTTTAAAAGACACTTTGTATCCATTACTGGTTTATTGATCTTATGTGTTACGGCAGCGTTCATGATAGCAGTAATGGATGTTAAGTTCCTTTCAAAAATGACAGTCCTAGTTAACAACCGAAGTTACAGAATAGGCCTGCAAGCTTTTTCTACGCTTGTAGGTGACAGGGAAACTCGACCTATTTCTTGAAAGGGTTTATACCACAGAATAAATATTAGTACTAAAGTACAGAAGGATCACTCTCGAAGAAAAGCCAAGTTTAGGTATGAAAATTTACCTACTCTTACCACCTTTATCTGACTGCACGGGAAATTGAAATTTATTGCATGACACGAGCGTTCCAAATTCGTCACGCGTCGCTGACCCGATACCGGTTTGGCGATAAGAGCGCAGGGTTCCCACTCACCGATATGCAGTTATCTATCGTTACAAAAATGGCCTCAATTATTACGTGCGACGCGGCCAACGTGCGAGCCGAGCGGCAAGCTTTTGCCACATACCGCCCGGCCAAACGTACCTAAACTGCGGAGTGAAACCCCTCTGGTTATACTAGAGATCATTAGCAACAAATTAAGTCCAGTGAACTAGGGGTCAAAATGCATGGTTACAGAGATGCGACGGTTCTTCAATTTTTTAGAAATTTTTTTACTTGTTAAGAAAGACCATTAATTGTGAATAAACAACTCTACATTAAATTAGTGATCATTAAAAAAAGCACTTGCCCAAAACTTACATAATCTTATATTTTTTGTATTCTTCCCGAACTTCGCCGTAAACTATTGGAAAAATACTATATACAAAATTATATATAAAGTTAGCGTACAAATTAGTTTAATGACTAACTAGTTTCATAAACTTTCCAAAAAGGTACAAAAGTTATTAACTTTCTTAGCTGTTTTTAAAAAATCAGCATATTTGATTTGTTAGAATTTTCTAAACAAAATTGATGTCTAAAATTTTAAAAATTGTGATTTATTGTATATTGTTAAGGGTAGAATAAATACCAGCCAGGCTCTCTAGGCAGGACATTCTACCACCGGCTCTCTCACTAGAACCACCTGAGGAGTAGCTAAGTTCCTCAGGACGCCATCGCTGCTCTCTCTAGGCAGGATATTCTACCACCGGCTCTCTCACTAGAACCACCTGAGGAGTAGCTTAGCTCCTTCGACCTGCCCGTCACCTAGGACTGCTTGATACCGCTGGGGACCAACCGTGCCTACGTGCCCACCTACTGCCTACGACTGCTCAACGCTGCCTGTCACCTACGACTGCTTGAAGACATCGGAGACCAGCCGTGCCTACGTGCCTGCCTGCCTGCCTGCCATCTGTTCGACTGCTCAACTCCGCCGGAAACCAGCCCCCCTAGACAAGATGCCTTTCGATAATCGCTAAATGGATAATGTATGAGATTTGACAATTGCGCTCGAAAGTTAAGCGAGGGCTTATGTTAAATCGCATACATTTTCCTTTTAGCGATTGCGTTAGCGATTATCGAAATGCGTTTTGTCTAGGGGGTCAGACGCGCCGACCCTGCCTGCCTACCTGCCCTCATAGACGTCGAGACCAGACATCGTCGACGACTTTGACGTCGTCGGGATCCAGCTGTGCCTGCATGCCTGCTGACTACGCCTGCCGCCGCTACCGGAGCTGCCAGCCGTCTGCCTGACTGCCGGCCAGCCTGCCTGCGTGCATCTGCCCCTACTGCCGGAACCTACTTCCTACCTGTGACCACTCACCGATCCCTCTCCACTCTCCCTGGCCAGGCTTGTTATTTTTTTATTTCTTGTACATAGTTTAATTAGTTTTTAAGTCCGTTTAGGTCGTGCCCTCCTAACCCTTTCTTCAAATATTCTGGTTTTTTACTGTTTTTTTTATTATCAGCACCTACCTTTTCCTCTCATTTTTTGCCCGTAGCCTTCCGCTACGCGACAGGCTTTACACTGGAAATTGTTGAAGAATATGTTTACCTGGGGCAAATAGTCCAGCTCGGTAAGTACAATTTCCAGAAAGAGGTAAATCAACGAATCCAACTCGACTGGGCAGCGTTCGGGAAGCTACGCAGCATATTCCCGGCCAATCTACCACAGTCTTAAAACGAAAGTTTTCAATTCGTGCGTGTTGCCAGTGATGACGCACGGAACTGAGACGTGGCCATTTATAATGGGTCTTATCAGAAAGCTCAGTGTCACTCAAAGGGCAATGAAGAGGGCTATGCTCGGGCTTTCTCTACGCGATCGCATCAGAAATGAAGAGACTCATAGAAGAACTAGAGTCACCGACATAGCCCAAAGAATTGTAAACCTTAAGTGGCAGTGGGCAGGACACGTAGCTCGCAGGACTGACGGCCATTGGAGCGGAAAGGTCCTCAAGTGGCGGCCACGTATCGGGAGACGCAGCGTTGGTAGGCCCCCCACAAGGTGGACCGACGATCTGGTGAAGGTCGCGGGAAGCCGCTGGATGCGGGAGGCGCAGGACCGATCGGTTTAGTGATCCCTGGGGGAGGCCTATGTCCAACAGTGAAATCAGACAATCAAACAGGCGTTTCTTGGCTAGTCTGTCATCTCGAAATGTTAGACTTGAGATTCCGCCTAATACGAGTTATTAAAAATAACATTTTATTTAATAAGAACTTTCTAACAATACATACTAATAGTGTGTCTACACATTATTTTATTTGATGTTTTTTTAAATGCTTGTGCCATTTTTATGTAAAAGAAATTTTTTTTGTATCTCTACTGTCTTTTTTGTTATTTTAAGATGTGTTAGTTAACTAGTAATTTTTTTTTGTAGAAAATCATTATTTTCTGTTTTTATCACTAAATGTACGAGTATTATAAAACCACTGGAACGGTTTCACAATACCTACATTAAGTGATAAAATTATTTTTCATTTATATAGGTAATTATAAATCGCCAAAAAACTTTAAAAGTCACATTTATAAGTTTACCACTGCGGTCGGGATATATTTTCTACAGAGAAAAAAAAACTATGCAATTATTCCTTTTAAAAAAGTAAGTTTTCAAATATTACATAAAATTAGATCAATAAGTTAACAATCCATTTTCTTAAAAATGTTGGCATAAAATTCTTAAAATACGTAGATATCTAGCTAGCCATCTTTGCATTTGAACCCCATTTCCACTTAATCAGGTCGAATGGAGTCATGTTAGACCCGCTATAAAAAAAGATCTACATAAAAGGTTTTCAGTCAAGACCTAAAAATACGAGGATCTGCGTAAAAAGAAGTGGAGCTGGCAACACTGGCGGAGTGGCAATTTTGGTAAACGAACACAAATGTTACCCAGTTGTCACGTCGTAACTTGCGCACACCTTCATACATGTCCATGGAATTGATAACAGTGACGAAACAGTCACCGTGACAAAAGTCGCCCTTGCGTGCAGTGCCTTAAAGTGATATATTATAGGGGCGTTCCAGATAAGCATCGATTTGTAGCATTTTTAACATTTATAGCATCAAGGCGTTTTATTAGCTTTTGGTATTAACTTTTCGTGCTAGTTTCGTGTGTTCGATGTAAACATATTCACTAGGAAAAGTTAACATCAAATACCCAGGCTATTAGATGGGTCCTCTGATATTACTTTTGACAACTTTGAAATTAGACTTTTGCATTAATCATAAAGGTTTTTTGATAGTGTTTTAGAAATAAATTGAACGAAATGTATAGTTTTAGTCGATTCTGAATTGTATTACTTGAAATTACAATGTGTAACCAAAAACCATGTGAACCCTTTTAGGAGTTTATTCAGAATCAACAGAAGAAAGATTATGGTATCATAAAAAAATTCGAAGTTGTAAAAATAATTTTGTACTTCCTCATATTACATTTTTTCTTCACAGATCCAACTATTTGTATGGGGGACTTCAAAATTAATTTTACAATCTTGAATCTTCAATGTCGTCTTAACTTTTATGAACATGCCCCTAAAAGGATGCACAGGGTTCTTGTTATACATTGTATAGGTACGTCAAAAGACTAATAAGAGGGGGTGTCAAAATTCAGATCGTAAAATTAGGTCCTTCCGTTTCATTTGTAACAATTAGCGTGGCTAAAAATTTTAACATTTCTTAAAAGAAACGCAAACAAGGTTGACTTCAGATGCTAGAAAGATCTAGCACAAGCAAAGTAGTGATGCTTATCTGGAACACACCTTGTGGCATGGCATGGCATGGCAACATTCGTCATTGACGTCCGTCCACCATTTCTTTCTAGTTTTTGACAGATATCAAAAACAAAAGGTAAACTCAGTTTTCTATGAAATTATGATAAATATTTGATTTTTTTCCCTAAAATACTTCAACCAAATGAAACAAATAATCACAATTATGATTCGCGTTTATTCGTTTAACAATAGTTTGTAAGATTGTGGTGATTTATTGAAATTAAATTGGTGCTTTACAAGTGATTGTTGTTCGTTTCAGGCCAAACCATGGCACCAAGGAAAAACAAAGTTGCGAAAGAAGAGGTCCAAGTAACTCTTGGCCCTCAACACTTGGTGGGTGAGACAGTTTTTGGCGTTGCACATATCTTTGCTTCGTTCAACGACACATTCGTACATGTTACCGATCTCTCTGGCCGAGAAACTATTGCTAGAGTTACTGGTGGTATGAAGGTGAAGGCTGATCGTGATGAAGCATCACCTTACGCTGCTATGTTAGCTGCCCAGGTAAAGCTATGATTTTAAAAAGTAAAATTTCATGTCATTTTGGAGGTTATGTGCCGTATTATTTTGATCAAGTTTACCATTAATTACTGGTGCTTTTTTTCACGTAAGCTCTGACGCAGAGTCTGATAGGACCGTGTCCTTAAATGACCATTTCTATTAATCCCAACGCTTTACAAGTCTATATACCAACAATTTTCATAAATACAATCAAAACATTCCATCTTTGTAATATTTTTCTATTTAAATCAGTCTCAAGTTGTCTTATGAACTATTTAATAATTATTTATGGCACTACAAGAATAATAAAACTACAGGCTTCTAATAGGACACATTACACTAAGTCTGAACAAACGTCGCCCCACTAGTATTTTCACCTGTGTCGTGGGTGCAGTTACAAACAGAATATCACATGCACATACGCCCAGACCGGAACAAATTTCTGTAGGCCATACAAAATATTTGTCACATATGGGAATCGAACCCGCAACCCGTTGCGCAGTAGGCCATTACTCGACCTCTGCGCTAACCGTGCCGTCAAGATTGTATACATATCAAGCATCTTTGGCTTCATACCTGCTATAATCCTCTCAATTTATCTAAGAAGATACTGTCGATTATAAATAACTTTGTCATTTGGCTTTAAACTGTATAAATTTAAAGCACATTGTTTTTAGTCATTTTGGTGGGTCTTACTTCCAGAAGATGTTCTGGTTTCTACTTTAAATTACTGATTTTCTTAATAAAGCAGACAAAATATGATGCTGATTTGTTAAAAGTAACCTTACTTAATACTCACATGAGGTCTGAGAGGCCCTTAAAAATAATAGACTTTTTTCAAAAAGGATGCCCCAACAAATACTTAAGCAGTCAAATGCCCAAATCCTTAATTATTTACTTTATGATAATTTTAAAGTAAATCAAAATATATTATCAATCTGTTACACTTACTAAGTAGAAGTATTGTATTTCTTTTCCAGGATGTTGCTGAAAAGTGCAAGACCCTTGGTATCACTGCCCTCCATATTAAACTTCGCGCCACAGGTGGCAACAAGACCAAGACCCCAGGACCTGGTGCTCAGTCAGCCCTAAGAGCGCTTGCTCGCTCCAGCATGAAGATTGGTCGCATTGAGGATGTCACTCCAGTGCCATCTGATTCAACACGCAGGAAGGGTGGTCGACGTGGTCGCAGGCTGTAATCTACTAGTGTTAAGCATACTATGGACTTAAATAAATAAGTTTATGGTACTTCTTGGTTTCAATATTGAGGCAATTAAGTTTTAACTATTTTGATAAGAAATTTCTATTGGAGATGGCTAAAAATGTGTGAACCAAAAACCCAGAATCAACAGGAATGAAATGTATGTCAGTAGACTTACTATGATACATTTTTATCATTACCCAGCCAAAGGGCAACCCCGAAATCAATGCAGTATAAGAGCTATGCGCCAACAAAACAAGTACAAAAATCAGAGACTTCGTTATATTGTGCCTTAATATGTTGTTGTATTTATGTTGTGACTTGTAACATGTGTTATTGATAATTGTAGTGTTATTGGTTTAAAATCCATGGAGTTAAAACCCAATGAATCTCAAGGAAAACAAATGGACTGCGTCTGACAATGGTGGTTATCTACCCAAACCACTTGTACAAACAAAAGATTGACAGAGGACGGAGGAATGCATGAAACAACTAAAAATATTATTTTTAGTTACCTACTAGTATCTATGGGAGTTAATATATTCATATTGTTTATAAGTCTCAAGCTTTTGACATTGTTTACTTTTATAACAACATCCTGTTTAATTAATTCAATCTGGTTTTTCTGCTATTTTTGTTGACTACTATTCCGATGTCTGGGTGGCCCTTTTGGTAACGTCAAATTTTGATTATTATAGGTAATCTATTGTGGTACACTTTGTTTCTGTCGACTCTGGCTCAGTTGCAGTAACTTTGCAGCAGGTGAGCTCTGAAACGGTAGCTCCACAAAGTCTAAAAATTGACCGACAAACTAACAAACCGCCACCTATCTATATCAGCTAACAGATTTTCGCTATGTCTATTCGTTTTTGAGATCCATGTGGCTCAGCTGGGGTAACGTTACCCCAGCCACACATGTCTTAAACGCGCAAAAGACAAACTGAAACTTGCTGATAAACTCTGGACTTTACAGCGGCATACTCAATCACAGTTTTTTTTGTGGCTCACCTGGGATCAGCCACACTCATTTGAATATACTTAATCAAAGGCACTATGATAATGGTTAAATAATTTAGTTAATTAGATTCTTGGTTAAAGATTTTTGTTTTTTTTTGACGTCAATAAGTACCTGTAAAGGTCTATATTGAATAAAGATTTTTGAGTTTGAGTTCACAATCCTTCGACAGTTTACAATCTCGCGAGATAGATTATAATTTAACGGTTTTTACGGTGACATTAACAAATCATGCACAGGACCTACAGCATTGATGCATGGAGTAAATTCATAGCTATGACCAGCTTTAGAATCATTCATTGCCCAAGGTCCAACTACGTAGACCAACTGGTAGTACCACGGGCATTTTATTTTGCCCGTGGTTCTATCAGTAGGACTAAAACAAGGCACCTAAATATGTAGTGAGACGACTCTTGTAACAAGTGAATAGTGGGACAAGTTTGTTTTTGAGTGAACACTTGTCCACCTGTATTTCCTGCGTCTCATGGAGGCAACACAAGCCACCCTCACGAATGCCACACGCTAACTTTTCCGCAGTCGTTCTGCAGAAAATATGTATGGAGATGACATTAGCTGCGGAACGACTGAGGAAAAGTTAGCGCGTGGCATTTTTGTCTACTATCTAGGGGAGCTGAGGCCCAATTCTACTAATAAGTTACAGCCGAATCGAAACTGAACCGTTTCAATCACAGAACACAGAAAGAGGTTAGAAGGGCTATGTGGGCGGGGCACGCGTAGCCACAACCATGACTAAATGCTCATACTTGTGGCCCCGCAACGCGAACGCGTTGTTTAATCACTGACGGACAACTACAGTGAGTGTATCGTGAAGCGCGGCGCTATAAATATAAAAAAATGCCTTCTTGTGCTATAATTACTTGTAAAACAAGAAGTCAGGTGTCAAGTGTAGCTAAAGAAGGAATTTCTTTTCATCGGTAAGTAGTAAATTAATCATAATGACCATATTCCATAGATCATAATGTCAAAATCCACCAAAACTGATCATAACGATAAGTTACATAATATTTTTCTAAAAAATATACATTACCGGCAATGTACGCCCGCGATTTTTGCCATATTACTTAGAGCGCGTAATGTAGTACACTGCTTTCGGTAGTGATGCATTTTGCTTAATGAGCATTAACGCAGTAGTCGCAGTACAAGGGATAGTGCCGTGCTAATCAAAAAACGCACGCATTACATTTTATCGATAAATGTATATTTTAAAATATTTGTATAAAGTAAAAATAACATATTATTTGTCACTTAAAATGCCATAATAATAATTATTACTTATCGATAATACAGAATGTTTGGCGAAGCTAACACCTACCCTTTCTAACATCCTATTCATATAAGTACGGCGATGTAATCAAAGATTAAAATTGTAAAATTAATTTCAATTTTCACGATACAATTAGTTCGATTAGTAAATAAATTATGGGCAAATTCTAAACTAATTTTACAACTTAGAATTTTTAATATCACCATAATATTTATATGACTATTTTAGCAGAGGTAGGTGGCCATGCAAGACATGAAGATTTGAGTACTTTAAAAAACAAATTTACAGGTAAATATTTACTTTACAAATATTTACTTCTCCATCCAACTAAAATATCCTAACAACTAAACTACCGCACGTCCGTTTGTCAGATTATCCATTCTAGTTTATGCTTTCAGACCGGTGCATTATAGTATTATAGTTTTTCTTTTATTTTACGTCTAACCTACGGATGATTTTAGAGCTAAAAAGCTTTAATTTTGTTACATAGAAACAAAATATTACTTGAATATTATTAATTATAAACGTATAATGAAAGTAATAATTATCTTTTGGTTTTCTAAATATTTCAAATGGTTAAATTGCTGGCAATATTTAATATCGATAGCTATTAATCGATGTCAATCACTAAAATAATGTTATTTGTACACGCGGCTCTGGACGTCAGTGAATTTCTGTGAATGAGGAGCCCAGTGAGCGTTGTGATTGGTTCAGCCCGATTTCGCGCGACTTTGCATGGGCGTTGCAAGGAAAAGAAGTGGGAGCAAAACTGGCGACAGCGGTTCCCGTACAAACGGTGCATGATTGCCTTTCTAACCTCTTTCATAAGAATAACTAATAATACGAGTATAGAAGCGAAACTCCCGGCCGTCGAGCGCTCAATGCCACGTTATTTACCTACCGTTTGATTTCCGTTGAACGGAATCGCCAGTCAAGGCGCGCACCGTGTGTTTCAGGTACCTTGTGAATGTTTTCCTATTGATTACCTGATTAAGCTTTTTATAAGAATGCGTATTTACTACGTGCTGAAATTTAATAACCGAAACTTCAAATCATCTACAAAAACGCCATCTTTTATAAATATCAGACATTTGTAAATATTTCTGTTGAATTGAAACCTTTTAAATAAAAATGATTGAATACTTTAAAATTATTTTTATTATACCTACCCTAGATACAGATACCGTTTTATTCGTAATATCCATTACAAGTCAAAGTTACAAGTTGTATTACAATATAATGTATCGAGTTTCTAAAGCTGTCATTGTAGTGCAATTTTGAAACTCTGTAAGTATGGGATTTTTTTTGTCAAGTCGGCAATAATTTGAATTATGAGAAACTTTGGTACTGCTAAGTATATATATTTTTATCGACCTTTGTCACTGTTCCATATAAAATTTAAATACAATCGACGACACGACGACTCGACGACACGGTTAGCGCAGAGGTCGAGTGATCACCTACTGTGCAACGGGTCGCGGGTTCGATTCCCGCATGGGACAGATATTTTGTATGGCCTACAGAAATTTGTTCCGGTCTGGGCGTATGTGCATGTGATATTCTATGTTTGTAACTGCACCCACGACACAGGAGAAAATCCTAGTGTGGGGCGACGTATTTAAAAAAAGAAAAAAATCAATACTTGATTAAAATTATGAAACAACAGATTTTTTTTCAAGTGAAAATGTTGGTCTGATAGTAAAAAGTGAGCTTAGGTTTTATAGTACATTCATAACTTCAACTCTTGGACTATAAACGTAGGTACGATACCTAAATTACAAACCATTTTTGTACATCGAAATTCGAAACATTTTAATGATTTTGTTCTTGAAGTGTAGGGATTATGCTCAATTAATCAAAAATAGGCAGGTTCTTATAACTACGGAATCAAAAGAAACTAAAAATGTGCGTACTATTGCTAAAGATAGTCGCTCGCTCGCTACACTTGAAGTACAAAATCAATAAGACTCGGTGTATGCTCAGTTTCGCATTTAATGTAAAATATGCAGGTACCTATATAAATAATATTGTAGTGGTAACCATACGTCCATGTGGTGACCCTAGCGGCGTCCGCAGACTACTGCGGGGCGTTACAGGGGGAAGGGCGCTGTAGGTATGCAAATAGCGGCATTTGGCGCACCCACAAAGGAGATTCGCTTCTATACTGTATTAGTTATTCTTATGCCTCTTTCTGTGTTCTGTGGTTGCAATCGACCAATCGGAGCGCTTATATTGCCATACAACTGTTCGATGACGTGATAATGTGGCGTTCAGCAGGCCAATTATGGATCTTTAATCATATGACATGGTATAAAATTGAGAAAAAGAAGTCATGAAATGCTGCATTTCGTATTACCGATCTCCAATGATATCATCACTATGGCATAATTTCAATGATGTCATCATTAAATAATGAACACATGATCAAAAATCTGACCGGAAATTGTATTTTTCGTTTTGTACTATGATAATCATTTGCAAAATCATGAGATCGGTAATAGGCCCTCTGCGCTCTGATTGGTCGATCGGAACGGTTGTTTCGATTCGGCTGTATTTTATTCTTATTAGTAGAATTGGACCTCTGGTCCAAAGGACCTGACTGGGCCTGACGCAGAATGCGCACTTCGCAAAATGAGCACTCACCTGAAAATGTACATTTCGCAGAATGTGCATTTCTCACAAGGGGCACTTCCCATAATGTGCATTTCTCAAAATGAGCATTTCGCAAAATGCCCACGCAAAATGTGCACTTTTCTAGGATAATATGACTAAATGTGCTGTGTAACAAAGGTATAAGTCCCAAAATAAAAAAGATATGGTTCTGTATGGGTACAGGGTATTTCAAATAAAATAAACACTTCATCATTTCAGCCAAGAGACGCCCACTGCTGGACATAGGCCTCCCCCAGGGATCTCTTTATTTCTGATGCGATCGCGTAGAGAAACCCCGAGCATAGCCCTCTCCATTGCCCTTTGAGTGACATTGAGCCTTCTGATGAGACCCATTGTAAACGGCCACGTCTCAGTTCCGTACGTCATCACTGGCAACACGCACGAATTGAAGACTTTCGTCTTAAGACACTGCGGTAGATTGGCCGAGAATATGCTGCGTAGCTTCCCGAACGCTGCCCAGCCGAGTTGGATTCGTCGATTTACCTCTTTCTGGAAGTTGGACTTACCGAGCTGGACTATTTGTCCCAGGTAAAAATATTCGTCAACAACTTCCAGTGTAGAGCCGCCAAGTGGGTACCATAATAACTCTACAGAGGTCTTCGAGCATTGTGCCTAGATCTTCCACGGTCTCAGCCATGACCACGATATCATCGGCAAAACGAAGGTGAGTCATGTACTCGCCGTTTATGTTGATGCCGAGTCCTCTCCAGTCCAAAAGCTTAAATACATCCTCCAGCGCAGCTGTGAACAACTTCGGCTATATCACGTCACCTTGTCTCACACCGCGCTGAAGTCGTATTGGTTTCGAGTTCTGGTCCTGAAGGCGGACTGACATAGTGGCGTTTCCGTACAATGACTTCAACACTTGGATGTAACGGTAGTTTATTTGGCACCTCTGGAGTGACCTAAGCACGGCCCAGGTCTCGACAGAATCGAAGGCTTTAATGACTTTAAGGAAGGATGGGTGCAAGGGGTTCCAAATACCATCTATCGGGACCCAAGCCAACCTCACCTGCACGCGGTGCACCCTGCTCTATAACAGACGAGGCTCTGGCGCTCCCCACCAATCCGCACTGGGCCAGCGTGGTGGGAGATGGCCCAAAACCCCCCCATGAACCCAAACCTTAAAATAAACACTTACAAAGTAATAATTTATTTCAAAAGTATTAAGTCCAGACTAGGTTTTGATCGTCAATTAAATATTTTAATGTATAATATAACAGACACGTAATAGTACATTGTTACCCTAGGGGTGAAAGTAAGTCTTTAACCCGAGGTAAACACTGTGCTTTTCATTACGAATACAAGGAAAGTAAAAATAAAACAATGAATTAGCTAAAGAAAAAACGTTACATAAATCAATAACTTCTGCTTTAGCACGCTTTCTCTTATAAAATCAGGCGTTAACTCTATACATGAATCAGATGAACTCATTGTGTTAATTATTAACACAGTGTTATACAAATATAATTAACAGTTTGCCGCTTTCCCGCTTATTTTGTTTTTTTTTTGTGGCCGGCCAGCTATTCAGCTATTATTTTTCATTTTTATAATTTAAAAAATGGTAAATATTTTGCTCAAATCTATGTTATTTTAAAATAGTTGAAAATAAATTATAATAAAATCATTTAAAAAATATATTATTTTAATACTTAACATTATGTTATTTCAATTTTACACCGCGCTGTAATTGAGTGGCTGTATAGAAAGTCGGAACATGGTTCAATAAAAATGTGAAGAAAGAACTAGTTTCTTTTTTAAAATTTGACAACAGCTGTCAGTTGAAAGTGATTCTCCCTAGGGCTGAAAAGTATTACTTTCAACCCGCATCTCAGGCAACTTCAGACCTACTTTCAGAGTATGAGTAATGAAAATTACTTTACGCATTGGTTCAGAGTTCGATAAATCAACATTTACCACCAATAAATAATATATTGTTGCGCCGATGGTATAAGAAACTTCCGGCGTGGTTTTCTTGGCTTTAGAAGCGTTTTCAGCGGCCTGAAAACGCAGTTCAGCGCGTTTCAGGAGGTGCTCTATCACATACTAGAATATCGAAATTTTACCCAAGTTGCCGTTGTTTTCAGGCGCCTGAAACATGTTTTCAGTCCGTTTTAGGCTACCCTCTATCGAACCACATCATAACCTGAAAACCCGTTTTCAGGCGTTTTCAGGACCCCTTATTGGCCTTTGAACCACACTTCGATATATGACTAAATTTTCAATAGGTGTGAGTGAGATAGCACGATAAGAAAGAGACAACAATAGTGGGCACCTTCCAGAGATAAAAGATAGATCGAGATGCATCTAGAAACTTCTAGGCGTGCTGACCATTGATTTACTACCAAACGTAGATAGAGCACTTCATACAAAAACGCGCTTGAAATCTGTCACCTAATCGACTATACATTTGTACGCTGTTAAATCGGTAGTTGAATATGCACACCCGAATTAAAATTACCATAAAGAAAGTACCATATTTATCGAATTCAACCTTATTCTTTATTATTACGGCAACTATTTGAAGTACAACCGTGTGCAGTTACATCATTTCATAATTAGCCACATTAAATTTGACATTTTAGTAATTGCTACAAGAAAATATCAACTTTATGCTCTCAAACATAATGCTCAAAATTGCTTATCGCGTTGCTCCAACGCATGGAAAAGAACTGCACGAGGCCCGATTGGGCAGTTCTTCACCGGCCCACTTTTCGAACGTTCATGCGTTATCTACGTTTGGTAGTAAAACAATGGTGCTGACAGACAGAGATAGAACATGTTCATAAAGACAAACAATCGATCGGGTATGGAATGTTCTAGAATAGAACCTTCTCGAATGTCTCGGAAGTTCACCGGTCCTACTACATAAGCGCGAAGGGTACCACGGAACTTTCGAGAAGAGAAGATAAATAATCGGTTGGGTACGGAATATTCGAGGATGGAACATTCTCGAATGCCCCGAATGTTCGTCGGCCCTACTATATAAGCGCGTAGGCGAATGCAGCCGGACAGTTCTATTCAAGAGAGCGAACCGAGCGGATCAAGCGATACATAGTGAAGAATTCTGTGTTTAGTGCTTACAGTGAAGTGATTTGTGTCCATAGTGTTCCTGTAAAGTTTTCAGTGATTGTAAAGTAGTTTTCAGTGTTAAGTAAAGTTGCTTAATTGGTGCTTAATTAAATCTTATCTCTAATTGTCGGTGTTTCGCGAATTTTTTATTGAACACCCACCCCACAAACGTAACAATATTAAGCTTACATTAGACCAGTTTTTACTGTGACTGATTGATTGATTTGACATTTTACCAACTGAAAACTAAAATTTTTAAAAATAAGTACCTATTTTTTTGGGAATTCAGGTCACAATTTAAAGGGTCAATAACTCTGTAGGAATAATAAATTTTTGAATAAACATTGATTCAATTAACTTTTATCATTCTGTATAGTGACAGAGATTGCTTATAACGGGAAAATGAGAAACAGGGTTTCCGAAGAAATAAGTCTATTGTCCGCAATAGTTCTTTTATCTGGAGGGAGACTCTGTACCAGGGTCGTCTGCTTAGGTACCTCCGTCTTACCTATTTCTGCCGCAAAGCAGCAGTGCTTGCATTGCTGTGTTCCGGTTTGAAGGGTAAGATATGGCAGTGAAATTACTGGGTACTGTAACTTTACATCTTGTGTCACAAGTTGGCAACGTACACTGTGGTTCTTGTGGGGGTTGCAGTTTTGCTGCGAATCTCACAAGAGCCACATGTATTATAGGTGACTGTTACCACTTACCATCAGGTGGGCAGTTTGCTTGTTTGGCAACTTTCTGCAATAAAAAATAAAACAATCTACGTTTAGAGTACCTATGTTAAAATAAAGCTTATGAAGTATGCTTTCTTATTGTCTTTACAGTTTTTGTTTGTCTTATCTTATTTTTTTATACCGATATTTCCAAATCAACACCTATGAGGTGGGTCGATTTCATTGCAGGTCAGTGTATTTCAACGCATTATGTAAATTGTCTTTTCATTACTCATACTCTGAAAGTAGGTCTGAAGTTGCCAGAGGAGCGGGTTGAAAGTAATACTTTTCAGCCCTAGGGAGAATCACTTTCAACTGACAGCTGCTGTCAAATTTTAAAAAAGAAACTAGTTCTTTTTTTTAACATTTTTATTGAACCATATTCCGACTTTCTATACAGCCACTCAATTACAGCGCGGTGTAAAATTTTAATAACATAATGTTAAGTATTTAAAGAATATATTTTGGAAATGACTTTATTATAATTTATTTTCAACTATTTCTTTAAAATAACATAGATTTGGGCAAAATATTTACCATTTTTCAAATTATGAAAATGAAAAATAATGGCTCAATAGCTAAATAAAAAAAAAACAAAATAAGCGGGAAAGCGGCAATGCGATCTTCATTTGTTTTTCCATTTGTAGAGTTTTGTTAATACTTCCGTATAGCATGTTTATTATATTTGTATAACATTGTGTTAATAATAAATTAACACAATGAGTTCATCTGATTCAGGTATGGAGTCAACGCCTGATTTTATAAGAGAAAGCGGGCTAAAGCAGAAGTTGTTGATTTATGTAAAATAAAATTTACACGTTTTTTCTTTAGCTAATGTATTGCTTTATTTTTACTTTCCTTGTATTCGTAATGAAAAGCACAGTGTTTACCTCGGGTTAAAGACTTATTTAGTCCCTCGAACTATTGGTGCCCTCGCTACGTTCGGGCGCCAAACACCGTCTCGGGACTAAATAAGTTACTTTCACCCCTAGGGTAACAATATACTATTTCGCAACTTTGCTGATCAGTAGTAGTAGTAGGTACAGTAAGCTCCTATTCAAGCTTTACATTACACTACAAAAACTGCCGCTATTATAAGCGACATAAGAACGGTCCGAAGGTCAATACTGATTGACCTGACGAGGAGCTTTTAGTGTAATCACTACAAAAACCGCCGCTATTATAAGCGACATAAGAACGCTCCAAAGGTCAATCAGTATAGCTTGACGAGGAGCTTACTGTACCTACCTACGACTCGACACCTATGAGGTGGGTCGATTTCATTACAGGTCAGTGTATTTCAACGAAGTATGTAATAGTACATTGTTACCCTAGGGGTGAAAGTAACTTATTTAGTCCCGAGACGGTGTTTGGCGCCCGAGCGTAGCGAGGGCACCAATAGATTGAGGGACTAAATAAGTCTTTAACCCGAGGTAAACACTGTGCTATTCATTACGAATACAAGGAAAGTAAAAATAAAATAATGAATTAGCTAAAGAATATATGTGTAATTTTTTTTACACAAATCATCTACTTCTGCTTTAGCCCTTTCTCTTATAAAATCAAAAACTCCATACTTGAATCAGATGAACTTATTGTGTTAATTTTAACACAATGTTATACAAATATAATTAACTGTTAATACAAATCTCTGATATATGGAAGTATAAACAAAACTCTACAACTTGAAAAAACAAATGAAAATCGCATTGCCGCTTTCCCCGTTTACTTTGTTTTTTTTTTCTGTGGCTGGCCAGCTATTCAGCCATTATTTTTCATTTTTATCATCATAGAAAAAATGTATATTTTGTCCATATCTATGTTAATTTAAAGAAATAGTTGAAATTAAAATTTAATAAAGTTATATTTAAAAATATATTCTTTAAATTCTTAATATTATGTTATTTCAATTTTACACCGCGCTGTAATTGGGTGGCTGTATAGAAAGTCGGATCACGGTTCAATAGAAATATGAAAATAGAACTAGTTTCTTTTTAAAATTTGACAGCAGCTGTCAGTTGAAAGTGATTCTCCCTAGGGCTGAAAAGTATTACTTTCAACCCGCTCCTCAGGCAACTTCAGACCTACTTTCAGAGTATGAGTAATGAAATAGTTATTTTCACTACAAGTGCGGGAAGCCTGCGTCATTGCAACGAGTACCGACAAATGTCGTCCCGAGCCGAAGGCGAGGGTTGACAGTCGGAACGAGTGGAAATGACAGTCCCGCACGTGTATTGAACAACTATTTTTAATACAGTTGCGAAAAAATGAAACAATAAATACGTAGCAACCATATGTAGCAATGTACCTGCTTTTGGACTTTACAGGTAAAATACTCACACTCGCATTTTCAGCAATTAAACATGATTCCGGTGGTGTTAAATCAATTAATGTTATCAGAGTCACGCATTTTATAGAATTATTAAACATTTAAGCAAATAACAACAATCAATAATCACGCAGATAAAATTTTAGAAAAATGGCGCCAAATATGTCGTCGTACGTACACAGCAGTGATAAAGCAATTGCGTGCCATGCTTTGCTTGTCGTGTTTTTAAAAGCAAGGTTCGGCCGTGTTTTTTGTTATGCTTTGCTTTTAGGCATGCTTTTACAATACAAAATCTGGTAGACCAGTCAGATTAAATTGCGCAATCTTAACTTAGCAAGCTAGAAAAGCGTCGATGGCGTAGTGCGTAAGGCTGTCGCCTTCCAATCGGGAGGTAGCGGTTCGAACCCCGCCACGTACATGTACCAATGTGTTTTCAAATTTTGAATTTATATGTACGTTTATTCGGCGCTTTTACGGTGAAGGAAAACATCGTGAGGAAACCTGCACACACTTGTGACGAAAGAATTTCTTTACAGGTTGTGTGTGAAGTCGACCAACCCGCACTTGGCCAGCGTGGTTGACTAAGGCCTAATCGCCCTAGTTTAGGGTAGGCTCGAGCCCCTCGGTGGGGACGTATATGAGCTGTTGATGATGATGCTAGAAAAAAGCAGGAAAAAAGCAAAATGTGTGTCAGATTCTAGACATTTGACATTTGGTAAAGAAAAAGCACTAGTGCGTAATGGTGGACATCCCGCACGCTAAACAGCCCTGCAATATACTACTTTTTGAGCAACTGTATTAAAAATTGTCTTTTCGCAACTTTGCTGATCAGTAGTACAGTAAGTTCCCATTCAAGCTTTACATTACACTACAAAAACCGCCGCTATACAATGTCTCACAGCATCGACATAGCCCGCTGGTTCAAGTCCTACTTCTGCGATCGCTCACAGAGAGTTGTGTCTCAGAGATGGAGTTACCGATATTTCTAGTGAACTCAGACTCGATAGAGGAGTAATACAGGGTTCAGTGTTGGGACCTACGTTATACGCCGTCTTTATTGCGAATATTATTAATACTGTCACTCACGCACATCTTCACTTGTACGCAGACGATAGTCAGCTTTATGTCCACACCTTGCCTTCTAAAGATGAGGTGTCACGTGCTGTGTCTGATCTGAATAATGATCTTGAAGCCGTTGCTGATTGGTCACATAGACATGGTCTCGTCCTTAATCCAACTAAAAGCGTCTCGGTCACACTCGGAACTAAGTCACAGGTTCGATTAATAAACCAGTGCAAACCGCCAATTATGATAAGTAATACCGTTGTCCCTTACGAGGAATGTGTGCGTAATCTTGGGCTCATGTTGGATGAAAACTTAAAATTTGAACAACATATCCAAAACAAGATCGGCAGATGTTTTGGAACACTTAGTATGATTTATAAAATCAGAAAGTTTCTGAGCTGTGATGTCCGCATGTTATTATGTAATTCTTTGGTCTTGTCTCAACTGAACTATTGTGATTTAGTATTCACCCCATGCATTTACAAAAAAACACTGAAAAGTATACAGAGAGTTCAGAACGCTTGTATGCGTTTCTGTTATGTAATACCAAAAAGGGACAGAATTACACCTCATTTAGTATATAGGAAAATATTAAATATGTCAAATAATGTAACTCTTAAATATGCATGTTTCTTGCACGAACTATTACGAACAGAGACACCATTATATTTGTGCGATAAATTAATAATCAAGTATCGTCCGTCAATGCTTAGAGATGGTGGTCGCCAGTTGTCTCTGCCCATAATAAAATTATCGTCTACCAGGGGTTCCTTTAAGTATGCTGCTGCTAAAATATGGAATGACTTGCCACCGCCCATTCGGACAGGTTCTGGTTCGCTTCTTACTTTTCGAACTAAATGTCGTGAATGGCTGCTTGAACGGCAATCCCTGGTAGTCTCGCATTGATAATGTTTATTAAGTTGTTTTTCACTTCTCGTGCTCGCAAAGTTCGTCTTTATGTCGTTTATAGGCTGCATAAAATGGCTTTTAATGTTCTAGAGCATAAAGTAAAATTTTCTTTGTTGTTTTTCACTTCTCGTGCTCGCAAAGTTCGTCTTTGTCGTTTATAGGCTGCATAAAATGGCTTTTAATGTTCTAGAGCATAAAGTAAAATTTCTTTTAGACAATGATTCTTAGGCCCAACAGCCAACAATGCTCAATAAAACATCACAGAATAACTTGCGATAATTTATTTATTTGCTTTAATGGTTCATTTTGTGCCCTTGTTGTGCAATCTACTATTTTATGTTAGTTTTGCTGTTTCTTGTTTCTACTCCTTATGCTATAGCTATGAACATTAAATGGTTAAAGGTTGCGACAGAATAACAGAGGTTGTCGCTAGTCGGTGACCACTGAGTTGTAAGCCGTTTTGTCTTTGTAAAATATTTATAAGTACTTAAGCAACACTATAATGTATGGAAAGACAAATAAATTAATTTATTATTATTATTATTAAATGAAAAGACATGGTGTGGCCCCAACCTTGTCATCTCTGGACAGACTCGGAGATCTCATACGCTTCTGGAGGTAGGTGGGCTGGCTGGAGTGACGGCCGCCCTCATGTACAATGGTTCACCTTAAGGATTAAGTGCGGAATCCGACCCCGATAACATAGAACATAACCGCCGCTATAACAAGCGACATAAGAACGGTCCAAGGTCAATAAGTATAGCTTGACGAGGACACGGTAATAATATATTATTACCGTGACGAGGATCTCACTTGTCTTATATTTTTATATTCACACGGTGTATTGAATTACTGTCGTTTTATGATGCATGCGTTAGAATAGTTACAAATCGTGGGCATGCTTATTTTTGAGGGTATTGCATTTTTTTTTGGGAATTATTTTTTGGCTCCCGATATAAATGCATCCATGTAAACCCTAAATTCCTATAGTGCGAGGAAGTTTCAAGGGATAGGGAGATAATAAAAAATCGAATAAGTTTAATTATATATTAATATTTTCAGATAAATAAATATTTAGCCACTATTTTTACACACTACGTTCTTCTACGATAAATACATCTTATAATACACACAACATTAAAATTTTCTCAAGTAATATATAGAATTTTAAATTTGTGATACATCAAATTTCATATAAAACCATGTTACAAATACCTACACTTTACAACATTAGCTATAAAAAATTATTGCACTATAAATGGGTGTTCACATAATGTGATTTCAGTTCTAGTCCTATTGGAAAATTTTAACAGTGTAAATATGTAATCTAAAAAAGAACCTCAATATTATAACAACTATTACTTATTAAAATTTATGATATCACACGAAAACTGCGCTTTCTAACCGAGTAATTTCTGTTTTCACATTGCTCACCTAGGTACTTGTGAAATTTGCTAAACAATAGCGGTTTTATTACAAAACCTGGTCTAAACCTGGGGTGTTATTCTGCCAGAGCGTTAACGCATTTGTGGCGTGTCAATAACTCTTCAATAGCATCGCTTTTTGAAATAGTTTTTGTTGGTTAGCCGATTACCAAGTAAAACATTTGTCACTATTGACTTATCAAGAAATTGTAGGAAGACTAATTTGCACCAGGACATGGGTACAAAAGCATTTCTATTGAAACGCTATTAAGACACGACAACGACGTTAAGATTAGCGGAATTAGGCCCCTTAGGTCTTGGTTCAAACCTAGGCTCGTATTAATAAACGCGTCTCAAAGTTGAGATCGATCTTACGCTGCAGTTTTGACATTAAGGGCCTATTTCACAATGTATAAGTAAGCTTATTCATTGATTAAAGTGACGTATTTTCAACGTCATCCCTTCAAAATACGTCACTTAATTCGATGGTTAGCTTACTTGCAACTTTACTTGTACATTGTGAAATAGGCCCTTTTAATGAAACATCTGTCAAAAACAGTATCTTAAGATCGATCTCATACTTGAGATGCAATTAATAATACGAGCCCTAGTGCGCTTGCACTTGTGTTAATGCACTTGTGTGCTTCAAATTTAAACCAGGACTAAGCTTAGACCATGTTTTGTAATAAGACGGTAAACGTTTGCTGTGATCTAACAAAATGAACACAGAAATTTCCAGTCGGACCTTAAGGTTGATCTACACTTTCGATTTCGACGTCAGCGCTGACGTTGACACATACTGGCGCGCGCGTGTTAATAAGTTTCAAGCCAGTATAGTACGCCGCTGTTGCGATAGGCGCCGACTCGAGATATCACTCAATGTAAACAGAACAAGTCAGTTGTCAGCGCCAGCACTGACGCCTGTTACCAAATCAATGTTAATCCGCCTTTTAGTTCAAGGGCAAAATCGGCTCTTCTCTACATTTCAACTGAGATCAATAGTTCTTAACACTGCTCCTCGAGCATATTCCATTATTATAATTCTATATACGTCCGGTTAAAATTTACAATTTAATTTTAAAAACAATACTATACTTACTTAATGTCTTTTAGAGCATACATTCTATTATAGGTGTGTAAAATTTTAAAGCGTCAACAACAGTAGTCGAGTCGAGTCAAGCGAGTCGTTATAGTATCCACGAGATTGGTGAAATACACAGTTTTACAAAAATTGTGCTCAGAGAACATAACTTTTTTTCTCATCAAATTTGATTATCCAATCACTGATCCCCGCAATCTACCGGGTGTAACTGAACACCCCAATAACATTTAACGGGCATATACGTCAGATACTAAATGGACCTTCAGTGCTTGTCTGAGACCTGGAACCCCAATACTTTCAGAGTTATTTGATTTTAAACTGAAAGCAAAAACTTTCAAGTGCCAAACATAATCAGCTCTTAACACAAAAAAAATGACACAAAACACAAAATGACACGTGACAGACGTGAGCGTAGCGTAGATCCTCGTACGCTTACGTAGGGCTGTCGGCATTTAATACCAAAAAAATTATTTAGTTTGTATGGCGTGAGCGTAGTATTCCTCGTACGCTTACGTAGGGTTGTCGGCACTTAATACCAAAAAATAATTTATTTACTTTGTACGGGAAAAAAGTAGGTTTGTTAGTCCTAATATTTTTCCTACAGAATCTCTACTTCTGATGGATACATACCCTTAAATGTTATTGGGGTGTTCAGTTCCACCCTGTTTATGAATATGAATGACGTCTTTTACGAAATAAAAATACGTTTAACGCTAAATGCGTTGAAATCATTAATAAACAAAGAAATGACAAAGGCAAAATGACCTAAACATATTTAAGCGTTATTCGTATTTAGTGTGTTATGCAAGTTGGTTTAACAAAATAAATATTGTTTAAAAGCTGATTTACATTGGGCGAGTGACTGGCGTCAGACGATGTCGACGTCAGTGCTGGGGGAAATTCTACTATACGCTACAATTGCTTGCCCATCCACTGGAGCTAACACATTATCTTGAAATGTTCGGTGACGCGGCAATGTGGACTTCTGATTGGTCGAATGCAACAGTTAGGAGACGCATTTTTGATTTGTTAGAAGTGAATCATGAATTCGAACACAAATACCAAACTACGGGGGGGGGGGGGGGGGCAATATATATATTCGTTCAAGTAATTTTTGATAAGCGTATATTCTACTATTTTGTAGAAATAAAAAACGAGTGGGTAGGACCACTGTAGAGATTGCCTATGGCGATTAGACTGCCCTATTTGTATTTTTTTAATGTTTCTTTCTTAAAGTCATTGTTATTGTACAAAATAAAGAGTTATTCATTCATTAATTCATTCATTCACTCGTTGCAGAAATCACGGAATGATTCATTCAAAAATAGTACATTGGGAAATTCGTATTTGAATATTACGATTTCGAATGCCGATACAGTCATCGTGCAAATTGCTTTCAAGTCAGTTCGCTATGTAAATTGTGCAAGTCAGTTTCCGGCGCCAGCACTGACCCAATGTAAATTCGCCTTAAACATGCGCAGTCCACACCGAGAGCGAAGCAAAATTTGCATAGCTTCGCACTTGTTAACCAAGTGAAGTGCTAAAATAAATAGTTTCATATCGAAACTCAAGATTGCGCACAATAAGTCATTTAAAGAATGACAAAAAGTAAGTTACCTAAAAATGAAATTATACAGTTATACATTTGCCAAAGCATGCGGAAACGACGCGACAACAAATTTCTTCTAATACCTTAAGAGTAGACATAAACTGAACTGGACAGTTTGAACTTGAAAAAACATCTATTTGGCTGCACCCGCCCTTAAGATACCATATAAATCCGTTGCAATTCAACACCTAAAAATCTAGTATTAACAATTAATTAATTAGAGATTGCCACGGACTTATGTTGTTCAGTTTGTGCTTTAACAAACCTTTCTGGATTCTGGACAGTCGCATTATAATATGGGAATGGGATTGACTATTAAAATTGTCTTATGGCATTTTAAATTTAAGGGCGGCTTGCGTATGTGTTTCTAAATACGATTAGTGCTAAAGGCGTTTAAAAAACAATTCTCTCCGTCAACTGCAAACAAAAGACAAAAACAAAACTGGTTACGTATCAGTGAGAGATACGCTAGCCGCCATTAGTATTTATTGACTGTTGCTTTACTGCTTTACTCAGCTCATTGAACCAAATGTATCTAAAGGCCTGCGCAGACGAGGGACTTTTGTCCGCAGAGGACAAAAGTCGCCCAAAATAGATCCCTTACAATTGTATTGAATAACGCACACGAGGCTAAAAGTACCGCGTACGAAAAGTCCTCTGAACAACCAAGGACATAGGCGGACTGGACTAGACAAAAGTAAGGGGAGCACAAATTATATTGTGGTACTTTTATTACTCGTGTGCGTTATTCAATATAGTTGTACTCGTATATAGTTGTTGTTTCAATATCTATTTTGAGGGACTTTTGTCCTCTGCAGACAAAAGTCCCTCGTCTGCGCAGGCCTTGACTGATATTTAAGTACCAGGCAATAATAAGTACAGAAATACTTCCTGGTCCATATTGCGTTATACAGCGTGATAATAAAATAGCGCATAACCTTAGAGACCCCAAGCTATTATTGTTATAAAAAATATAAATAATTAAGTAATTATGAAAATAAATTTTCGAAGATTATTTACGGAGATATTTCGTTTTTTTTGTTGCATATTTTGCAAATTCAAAACTACTACTAGCATGTGAGTACGATTTTCTTGCTTAGCCTCCGCGCCGCACGCGCGCAACTGACGATAGAGTAAAGTATTAAGCATAGTTTTCTGGCTCTTCAATAAAATATACAATAGAATTTTCAAATTCTTTTTAATTATGGCAACAATAAATAAATAGCGTGTGACAAAAAAAATAAGTCGAACCAGTCCGAATTGCTCTTTTAGTGCATACAAAGTAACCCATGAATAGTTAATAAAGTGCGTAAAATACCTACATAGCGTATATGACCCGTTACAAGAACTGTGTTTTCAGTTAGTAATAAAGTAATATACAGAGCGACAGTCCATTCAAAATAAAGAAATCAAACTGATGAACCGTCATAAACGCAAGTGTACTAAATATTAACTCGAGGACCATTTTGTTTGTATTGTCAAATATTAATGTCAATTTGAGTGATAATTGACTTCTACTGCCATGATAGGTAATAATTTAACAATCAATAAACCACATGATTTACTAAACAAAAAAAAACTTTCTTTAAAAAACACTCGGAGTAGATCCTTTTATCGAGTTATTCCCGGTTCTGCCAGAATAATCAGCGCCACAGCCTGCTGCGGCAATATTCTGAGTAAGATCCGTTTCTCTTGCACAGTACAGTACAAGCAGTCACTAATATATACGTTTTTCCTGTATTCTTAGTTTTTACGATGTGTATGTCAAAAGCCTTGTATCTGTACTGTGTAAATGAATAAATGATTTATCTATCTATCTATGAGCCAAAAACAGAGTTAATAGTTATGAATTTAACACTTGGAAACTATTTGTTTCATATCTTTTGCATTGCATTCTGAAACAACTCCTTTAGAAAGGAGCGTTGTTGAAAATTTTTTGTTTGGTAAAAATTTGACCCCTGTTTTTTACTAGTAGAAACGATTCTCTTTTCGACTCTGAACAATCTAATTTAAGGTTTTGCGCAATTTCATTAACACGCTGTACGTGCTTTTTAATGTTTGCCAACTCCATATTCGCAAATGTCCTTTGATGCGTATCAAAAACCAACAAGATGACGGATACGCGTATTTGCATTGGCGCTTATACAAACATTATGCGAATAAAGCAAATAAATGGGACAACATTTTTTTAGTTGATCAGCACAGCACAGCTTCCGAGCGGCGTTACCTTTTGAAAGGCGCGGTAGTAAGTTTAATTAAGGGACCACGCGCACCCGACGGTCGGGACTACGACTAGTTGCCGTATGCGACCAGTTAAACTACAGGTGGGTTATTGTCTAAGAAAAAATCAATCACTATCGCCTACAATTTGACAACCATTGCGCCGTGAACACAATACTCTGCGCCGATTTCCTTTTATAAAGGAGCGATGGATGGACGGCGACTATCAAATTGTAAGCGATCGCGATAGATTTTTTCTTAGACAATAACCCCCCAGAACCGATTAAACGGTCGCGCGCGCACTTGGCTGCAACGATCGACGGCCACAACCGATGGGCCGTCTCGACCGGTCGTGGTTTTAGACCGTCTAGTGCGCGAGGTCCCTTACAATGAGACACCAACTTTATAACTATAACAAAATTTAGCTTATACTCTTATTCGCGAGCTAAAAAATGGCCTGCCACGCACGGCGTACGGTCAACGGGCGCCATGGCTACAGGAACGATCGGAAGACGCTGCGACTGTCCAGAGCGGCGTCAACGCATTAGCGCGGGTCGGGGGCGGGGCGGGCGCGCGGCGGTCGTTACAACGGCGTTTTCAGGCGGATCTTCTTCAGCCGCGAGGGTGAGGGGTTGGGGAACGGGCGGCGTTTGGCGGGCACCGCGGCCGCCGCCGCGCCCGCCTCGTCCCACGACGCCTCGCCGGAGGACGAGGCCGCGGGCGCGCGACACCGCGAGCCGGCGCGCAGGACGCGCGAGAAACCCCGCTTACTCACCTTCGTCGACAGCGCGGACCCCCGCGGACTCTCCTCGTCGCCCGCCCGCCGCGCGATCTTCGCCTTCCCCACCTGCGTCTTGCTCGCGTTGGGCTTGCGGATCGCGAGGATGTTGCGCCGCTTCGTCGACAGCGTCCTCGGCTTCGGCTCGCCGTCGCCGAGGTAGCGCGGCTTCGCCGGCTCGCCGCGCCTGGCGAACTTGACCACGTTGACGATGTCGTGGCCGGGGCGCGGCGCGAGCACCGGCGGGCTGCGGCGCCGCTCGGAGTCGCTCTTCGCGCCCGCGTACGCGTTCTCCTTCCGCTCGTCCGTCGCCGCCTTGCCCTTCGCGCGCGCGTACAGCGGCGCGCGCGTCGGCGACGTCGCCTTCGGCCGGAGCCGCGACATCGTGAGCTGCAAACGACGCGCGCGGTCAGCGCCGATCGGCCGTTCGGTGTTGTCGCTAACTAAGTACATGACACACCGAACGCCCGGTCCAATGTAACACGGTCCGCGTTTTCATTGAGCTACAATAGAAACGGTACAGGAATAGCGTTGGCAACGCAATATTATACTGAATCTCAATGCTTGCTATAGTGTTTGCATCATCCTAGTGGTTAACAGTTCTCAGTTATACGAAAATGTATTAATAAAAAAAAAGTTCAAATAATCGAGTAGATTTACCTACTCACTGACAAAAAAGTAAATAAATGGGACAAACATTATTCAATCTGGCAACATCTGTATTTTTCCATACTATAGATCGTAGTGTTGCCATTTTGGACTTCATTAAGACGAAGAAATGGCGCCCCCAATTTTTTGTTAAGCTGCAATTCCAATACGAGTTCAATTAAAATATTAGCGAAAGTTACTTCGTCACATGTTACTTTAGCCGGCGGCGTCGCAGTGATTCGCTAATGCTACTACACGCGTAGTTTAGTAGAAACCGAATGTATGGTGTTATTGAGCTCGAACAACACGCTCACTCTGACTGTTCTTACCCCGAGATATAGCAACTATGTTAAGGCTGGCGTTTTATGTTTAGCACTGAAAATCAAAGAGGACATGATTACAATCCAAACGGGCAAGTATTAACATGTTACAACATACAGCCACAAATAGTATTATCAATTATTAGCCAATAATTAATTTGTATACTATAATTTTCATAGCTGGAGAACGAAACATTTTGTACATGTCCAATGTGTGTTTGTATTTATTTAAAAACATTTTTCAATATTCAAATATTTAGCAACGCCAGAGTATCAGAATGTAAACAGATGATTAATAACATCGGTTGCGAAAACATAGATAAAATAAAATTGGGCGCTTTAAATATCATTATTCATACAAACATTTACAGGAAACATTTTTAGTATGTATAGTCAGTCGACCAAGACAGTGGTTTACCACTTTTGACTATACTTCGCGTATAAACAAAACATCGTTAAAATAGTTCTAAACTGTCGGTATGTTATTGCAAAGGAAAATCAACTGTGTTGTTTTGTCGCAAAACTGAATTTTAACCTTCAGGTGTTTAGTCACTTTTTTGGTCGACTATACATAGATATAATATTTATGTACACATATCTACTATATATGCAAAAGTATACCATCATTTTAAAAGGTTAATCATACAGTTAGTGGGCACAAGGTATTGTTTGTCAATCAATCAATACATGTACATAGTCTATTCAAGATAAAAAGCTCGACAGCCACAGCTCCATGACAGCTCGAAGTTTTTCGTTTCATTCATACTAGTTTCCGTGATTAAAAACTTTAATATTATGTTTTAATAATATAACTCATCTCTTTAGGTTATTTTTATCAAAAATGCAATAATTAATTCCACATTAAATAAAAACAAGAATATCAGTCCAGTTAAATAAAATTATAATTCTAAAAAAATATTTGTTTAAAGTTTACAAATAAAACATTTCTGTAAAGTATAAGTTCCGATTCGCGATTCAAAAATTTTTTCAGAATTATAAATAAATGATTTTATTCAACTGAACTGTTTGTGGCATAAATTGTTGCATTGTTGACAAAAATAGCCGAAGGAGATGTTATATTATTGAAACAATATTTTTAATCGTGGAAACCGGTATGCGTGAAACGGAAAACTTCAACCTGTCACCGAAACCTTCTTATCCCGAATAGACTATACAGTGCATTCACAGTTATTTTATCTCTGAATTCGTATGTGGATGACCTTTATTGTCATACCAATAGAGGCGCTTTCAGAGGTAAAATAAATGTGAATGCACCGTAGTTTCTGTCGTGGCGCAGTGCAGTGTGCGTTGCGTACCTTGGGCCGCAGCGTGGCGGAGTGCGAGCGCAGCCAGTCGCGCAGCGCGGGCAGCGTGCGGTGCTCCGAGGCGGGCACGCGCGAGTTCGGGTGCTGCCCGGTCAGGTCCAGGACTGACGCGCCCAGCGAACGACCCACCTGACCCACAACGTTCGTGTGTGTCATCATAATAATCTTTATGTGGCTATTTAATCCTCATTTAGCTATTATTTATTTTGCATTTGATTCTGCGCATTTTAATTTTGTATTTCTTCGCCTGAAACGCAGGTTAATCCTAGTTCAGGCTCACGGTTATATTTTTCCTATGTTTAATCTTGTCTCGACTGTAATGTTGTAAAATGTTAGCTATATGTTACTGAAATAATGATTTATTGACTCCGAACTGGTTTTCCTACATGTAGAATACGTGTTTCGCCAATCTAGGAAACCTGATCTCCTGTATCTTGTGAGCTGTGATACATTCATCTAAATTGAAATTCACGTCTATTCATTTATTTAAATTGTTAAAAAAAATTAAATAATTATAATAAAAATAGACATGACGTCTGGGTACGAGTATCAGAGGTAAAACCTCTTTAGCACGTCAATTACATTTAAAAAATATAGGAGTATTACAAAAAGGGTAGTTTTTAACCGCAAATCAAAAAATCTTCCTTTTGTATAAAAGAACAACCCAATTTTTAGTAAAAATACTTATTGCACAGCACTATTTAGTTCATATTTAAAGTTTTTTTTTATGAACCATGATTATATAATAAATAATAAATAGCGCACAGTGAACCTAAGAGAAACCTGAGTTTGATTTTACAAAATGAGAGTAGATAAATTATTGTAAGTAAATAAAAATAACTATTTGTCGTAACTAGGTGAAATGGGTAGAATACGGTTCTGGCACACGCCGGCCGCTGCCACGGCACGCTCGCTCGGCTCATGTGATGTGGTGACGGTTCTAATCTGATCTAGTTATTTCGGCCAATACGCCTAAGTTTTACTTCTTCACTACTAGGACTTTCATACGTTAACTTGAACGTATATAGAACTACTCTACTTTCCAGCTACCTACTTTCTGTGTAAGAAAGATCTCTATGTAAAGTAAGGAGTCACAAGGCTCAGTAGAAAATTTACTTATACTCAAGCCCACTTACGGAACAACACAACTTTGACCCGCCATAAAAATATCAAAATCGTTATTAATGATACAACGAGGGCATATAACACTATAAATATTTATAGCGACGATTAATTTTGTAGCACATAAATAACACTCGGGTTATTTATACCACCTGAATATTTCTTTTCTTTGATACCCCTATTATTTGTGAGCAGGTGTTAATAATATATTTTGATTTGTATTATCTGTTTAGTTTAAGTGGTAATGGTTTCCACATAATATAGCTATTTTTTATCATTTACGTTTATTATAATGTAATATTTGATTAAGGATCGAGTTTAAAACATTTGTTTTTGAAATCATGTTAATGAAATTAGAGAGAAACGGACCGCAGCTATATAATTTGGTTGTGTATTCAGACCCGCGGCCCTACCGCCTGTCTCAAAGCGATCACTCGCTATCGATTTCGTCTTAATGTCACAGGTGACATTAGAACTATTGTAATGTCACGAAAGCGATAGCGAGTGATCGCTATGAGATAGGCGGTAGGGCCGCAGGGTCCCTTTAGAAGTCGATTACTTTTCGGACCCGTAGCATGAAACATGCAGTTCCATTTCAGTGTCATGTGTGGTCACAACATCTAACCTAACGTACAGTTTTCAGTTTGATCCTATAAGTTTATTTCGTTTACAATTCACTATCGGGTCCGCGTAGCATTTCCGTTTTATACGGACCCGGGTCCCGTTAGAAGTCGATTGCTATTGGGACCCATGTGGTAAAAAAGGCGACGGTTACTTAATAATCGAAACTGCTATCAAGCGACTTCTAAACGGACCAGGGTCTGAATAGCCGCTCCGATATAATTTGATCGTATTAATATGATGTTTACAAAATGGCCGTCACAGCCAGTTTGCATCTGAGTCTGCCGGCATTTATCAAGTTATTTCATTTTGGTTATTATTTTCAGTTGTTAATTAGTTTTACTCTTTCGATAATTGTTTAAAATTAATTTGTCAAAAAAGGTTTTGAATACATGCCTGTCACTGTTTGTCATTAAACATTCTTTCCCTAAGTTAGCTGGACCTCAGAACAGTAACTAAAGCTTTAGTTATTCTTCTGAGGGCTGGACTACCTATAGGCGTAACGTAATGCAACATTCAAAATGAATGTTTTGTCAAAGATGTTGATTACACCCAAAAAAGGAAAAATAGAAATAAAAGTGTTCAAAATATTTTCAAGTAATCTACTTGATTGAGTATTACAAAACAATTTTGTGGATTTAGTGTTCCTGAAAACAAAACAAAGCTGTCGGTATGGTCTCAAGCATACCTCGCATTAGATGTGAGTACTTCACTATACATAAATATCAATAACTACGTATACATAAATATTAATGATTGATACATAAATACAAGATTACAAGCTTATTTTATACAACGAATATCAGCCAAAAACCCGGATAGTTCCCAATCAGTAAATGTAAAATAATTTCAGAGTACACAATTTAGTACATTTCGCATGTTGTGTTCTTCCTTTAAAGTACAGTGGAGTGCAAAAGCATTAATCAATATTAGATTAGATACTTCTATTGACTACGGCGCAGTACTTAAAATATTTACATGTGAATATAAAGGTGCGAACGACCAACCTGCATGGGCTCTATATCTTCGGAACCATCTGGGTTCTTTGCGCGACAGTGTCTTATCTGAAACGTGTTTAGCGTCGCTAGAGTACGTATACCGGATGTAATTGAACACCAAAATAATATTTAAGGGGCATATAATATTAGAAAGAATATATTACATGGTCCCTGGGTGCTTGTCTTATATCTAAAAAATTAATACTTTGTTTGTGAATCAACTTTGGAAGCAAAACTTTCAAGTGACAACCATATTCCAGCTGACTATGGAATTAATTAACATAAAGGAAATGTGAACACTGAATGAAGAAATAAGATCCGCTGATGTAGGACTGCCGAAACAAGGATAAAAAAATTATTTATTTAGTTTGTATTGAACAAAGTAGCTTGATTAGCCCCAATATTTTTCCTACAGAATCTCCAATCCATCCCTGCATCCATCTTTGATGGGAGACTCTGTATCAGTGTCGCTTGTTTCAGTACTTACTTATTTCTGCCGCAAAGCAGCAGTGCTTGCATTGCTGTGTTCCGGTTTGAAGTGTAAGATAATGGCAGTGAAATTAGTGGGTATCGTGACTTTACATGTTATGTCACAAGTTGGCAACGTACACTGTGGTTCTTGTGGGGGTTGTAGATTTGCGATTCGCACAAGAGTCACATGTACACACAGCAACACGCTAGGCTTTACATGTTGACCTTGATACCGCCCTTATGTCGCTCGTAATAGCTGCGGATTTCGTAATGCAAATGTAAAGCTTGACGTGTTGCCGACTGTACTTATAGGTGACTGTTACCACTTACCATCAGGTGGGCAGTATGCTTGTTTGCTAGTTGAAAAATCTGATGGATACATACCCTTAAATATTACTTCGGTGTTCCATTACATTCTGTATACACCTTATGTACATTATTGTACACCTACTGTTTATTCTTATCGCTGTAAAGTGCTATATTAACTAACACGTCATTTTAGTCCGTTTATGTTTGAGAAGACTTGCGTAATTATCAAAAGTTCCTTTTAGATTGAAGAGCAACTGAAGTCGGTTTTTGCATTTGGCAGCAATCTCTGTATTGTATAGTCTGTCGATTAAATGTGTTTACATGGGAAAATAGTAAGGACTTTCAAATAAAAGGGATGTAAACATATTTAATCGACAGACTATACACTCTATTCCAACCCCATAAGTCCGAAATGTAAACAAACCTTTGATAATCGATATTTAAACACAAACACTTAATAAACGTAACTAAAATACAATTCATAAAAACTTAGTCTTCTACTAGAAGTTCTAATAATTAAATAGGTATCCTATGTAACAGCGCTCGCGACAATTTGTATTTGCCATTTCTAGTACTTATCTGAGTCCCAAAAGACAGCCTGTGCCGAGTTCGGGACTCGCAATTTCTTCTAATAGGCTAAGAAACCATTGTACAAATACCTCAAGACTGTAATTTTATGCTTGTACTCGTGTTCATTAACAACTAAATATTATTATTATTATTTAAAGTTTGACTTAACATTTCTATATTTGTTCATAAAAAATATTTCTGTATTCCCTTTTATTCATAAATGTCAAATAACGAGCAAAAGTGAGGGCCTTTTGGTCACTAAAAAAACACAAAATTATCATCATTTGTCTATGCGGGCATAGAAATAGAAATGAAAACTATGGTATAGAGAGAATGGTGCAGATAATAATTAAGGTCAGAGTGGAAGTGTAACAATAGTCCACAAGCGGAAGTACAGAAACGTGCACCAGCAGGCGTAGCACGGGCTGATAAGGTTGGACTCGAGTCACGCATTATCTCACAATTTCAGTCACATAATCCCTATGTCTTCAAGAGTAGCACGGTGTCACGTATTAAGGCTCGTATTAATGAACGCGTCTCAAAGTTGAGATCGATCTTAAGCTGCAGTTTTGACGTTTAATGTATGGAACATCTGTCAGAAACAGTATCTTAAGATCGATCTCATTCTTGAGTTGCAATTATTAATACGACTCTTATGGCTGACGTGGTAAAAATTTCTTGACGCTCATTATTAAAAGGTTCGGTCACTAATAAGATTGGAATAGGGTATAGCTTCACCTTGATACAACAACATTAAAATATGTGCTAACGTTTAGTTGCCTGTATATTTGGGCGGGTGTATATGCCTATAGAACGGTCGGCAACTTACACTTTTTGGACTTACACTTACACTTGGTGGAACTTTTGACAATTGTATGTGGAACTATGTTGTAGTTACGCCTTTATAGATGTATGTTAGTTGTCTTGCTAATATAATATTTAGTAACTTCCTTGAATAGATGTGGGATACGTTTAGACACGTGTCTTATACCCTATCCTTATCGATTAGGGACCGGATGACCCTTTATTTCTAAGGTACATCTTGACCCCCCTGGTCGATGGATCTATAACCAATTAAGGGAGAGGTTTAACTTGAGGAGATTATCGTCGATCGGAACAGCGTGTGTTGTAGTTGTTGCCTCATAAAATAACGCTTATCGTCCTGTTAATGTTTAGTTATCTCATTCGAAAATGTGTACAATATTATTCGGAAAGAACGACAGGTCCCTGGTCGATTAGGAGAGGATTTGAGGGGAATATAATTGATTGGAGGGCCAGTGTTGCAATTGCATACTTACTAGCCCACAATAACCGACAAAGGAGATTGCCCAAAAACATATCAACTATTTGCATTGTGTGTGCCTTAACAAAAAAAAACATTCATAATTAATTTTTTTCATTCTAAACTACATACATAAAAAAGAACTTTCGAGGATTGGGTTTGAAGCGCATAATTATAAGTAATTTTATTGATTCATTGCTTTACGTGTAGTCAGCTTCCATCTTGTCTATAGATTATTATTTTTAAAAGTTAAAGGGAAATGAATTTATGCATCCATATGCTTAACAGCGTTTCTTTTATTAGATAAAAATATGGTAATGGTATTTTAAATGGTATATTTTTTATAGAAAGCACGTCAGAAACGTCGCGATTTTATACAATTAATATAGTTAGGCACACATTATCGAAGTTTGCATCGTCAACGCGACATATTGTGGTAACTGACGAGTCATAGCACAACACCATATTGTGTTTCTGGCTTTGGGAATAAACTCATCCATCATAGGATGAGTTTATCTTGTGTTTGCGTGTACAAATTCAAGAATCTTGATAGTATAATGCGTGGCATACGTGGCGTAAGTGGGCTCTGTTAAGGGCGATTTGCATTGCATGTATGTACCCCTACCATGCAACTTCGGTCGGCGACTCGGGGATGTCATTTTGGAATGTACTTTGCAGATTGCAATGATTTGATCCGAGTTGCATGGAAGGGAAGGAGGGTGGATCGACTCCGTCAGGTTGATTTTTACATGTACATAGTAATCTTGTCTTTGCCCCGAGTTAGTAAAAGTATTCATTATCTACATACTCTGACGTGCGGTCAAAATCGCCACTTTCACTTAAGTGCACTCTTAGTACATATCGACATCAACTGCTCTTCTTTAGAGTAAATGCACACGACTGACTATCGGTGACCGATTTTTTAACGGTGGAAAATGAAACATATGAAGTTCTACGTTGCAAGACAGTGACAAATGTATACGTTGAGTCAGTCGGAAAAATCGGGCCTACAAAAAGTCGTTAATCTGCGTCTGAGTGTGGCTAAATTCCTTCAATTAGATGATTCTGAGCTTTCTATTTAGTGTAGCCCTGCAATTGCATAAAATAAGTACCTATACTGTTTAAACAGTTGGCAGGTTGAGCATAGCACCCTCTGCCTTCCCGAAATAAGAAAATAAAATAAAAAGTCTGCATTTGCGCTGAATTTGTGGTTTAGTTCCGTGAGTATTACCGTTCCTTTTATAATTTTTTCATTCAACTTCTGAGTAGAGCGATACGTTTAGCCCTTGGAAAATGGGCAATCTCCTTTACATAATTATACGTTAGCAATAGGGGACCGACTGCTGACGTATAATATTGATTATCAAGCGAGACAGGTCTTTGATTTTAAAGGTGGAATTCCGCGCAACGCAGCTCCGGCAGCAGTGACGCCACGTCGGTAACGCCGCGACAGAGCGATAGTACAAGGTTCTATAAAACTGTATGACATCGTGTTCGAACACAGCGATACTGACATTGCGTCACTACCGCGGCGTCACTGTCGCTGCGGCGACAACAGCGGCCGAGCCACGCTTCCCCTCGTAGTGTCGCTGTGTCGCTGGATAAACGCGTGTCGATTTGTAGGTTATATTGAAAAAATAAATGTAAAACAACTTTTTTAAAAACAAGCTTTTATTTAAATGCACTAAAAAGAAAAAATAAACTTATACTTACACTAAAACTTTTACTTACTTATACCTAACGTTATTTCACATTTGACACAATTTATATGACATAAAAACTTGTCGCGAGATTTACTTGTGTGTAGTAACTTAAAAGTACTTAAAAGAGTACTTTTAAGTACCTACTTGTATTTACTTACTTTGAAAATTGTAATGTATAAAATTATTTACATCAAATTATTTAATTTACTTGTTTCTCTACAAAAGTAAATCTCGCGACAAGCTTTTATGTCATTTATATTGTGTCAAATGTGAAATAACGTTAGGTATAAGTAAGTAAAAGTTTTAGTGTATAAGTTTATTTTTTTAGCGCATTTAAATAAAAGCTTGTTTTTAAAAGTTTTTTTACATTTAATTTATTTTTTACTTTTTAGTTATCACTGGACACGTTTCTCACTCTGTTCATCTCATTCAACGCATTATTGTTGCAAGGTTGTTTACCGGAACGTCTATACAGAATTTCAGCTCAATCGGTTAAAGATATCTACTTCAAAATTGATTTTTTAACTTTAGAAGTACGCCATATTGGATTAACAATGATATCACATTATTTTCAAGGTATTCTTAGCCAGATATTTTATTTGATACCCATATTGTAGGAGTGCATTAAAAATAATTGGTCCGCCATCTTGCGTATGCCACCATCTTAGATTTAGAATGACGTCACACAATTAACCATGCATTGTCATCCAAACTGTGTGTGTATACAAAATTTCAGCTCCATCGGTTAAAGATATCTACTTCAAAATTGATTTTCAAGCTTTAGAAGTCCGCCATATTGGATTAATAGAGACGTCACATTATTTTTAGAGTTACTCTTAGCAAGACCTTTTATTTGATACCCATATTGTAGGGGTGCATTAAAAATAATTGGTCCGCCATCTTGGGTATGCCGCCATCATGGATTTAGAATGACGTCACACAGTCAACCATGCATTGTCATCCAAACTGAACGTGTGTGTATACAAAATTTCAGCTCAATCGGTTAAAGATAACTGCTTTAAAATTGAGTTGCAAGATTCCACCCGAACATACTTACATACTTACTTACATTGCAAGTTAAATAAAAGCTTGTAAAATGGAGATTTTCACCGAAGATGATGATGAGCATCTCATAACTCTAGTATCACAATATCCATTATTGTATGATCTAAGTGAAGGAGATTATAAAAAAAAGAAAAAAGGATAAAATTTGGGTCGAAATTGCAAAGGGATTAAAAAAAGCGAATATTTATTATTATTTTTTGTCTAGCTTGATTCATTTTCGTTTTACCGTGTGTTTTCACGAAAAGCAAATATAATAGTTTATTATACCAGTTTAGTTGGTCACTGGTTGCGAAATTACGGCCGCAGTGACACTGTCGCCGCCTCGGAATTCAAGGAGCGAAGACGCTGCGACAGTGCCGCGGTGTCGCTTTGCTCGGAATCCTACCTTAAGGTTTTGACTATTTTAAGTTTACACACTTATAAAGATACACGAATTAATCTACCAAATGTATAGTTACCTCTTCGAAGATGTGCGGAGTGTATTTAGGCGGTTGTGCGTGGTTATGTTGAGTCTGGTGGTAGGCGGGCGGGTCCCTCACTGCTGGGGGCAGTACGTTGACTAGGCGGCCCGTGTTGTAGTTGCACTCGAGCGTGTACGAGCGGACTAGGCCGGTCGCTTTCAATACTGCCACCCTACCGGAACCTTCTCGCGACATCCCATCTCTTCGGTCCCTGAAGTCGAAAGGCGTTTTGGTAGCTTTTAAATATTTTTTTTTTATATAAAACTAAGTTGGCAAGCAAAAGACCGTCTGATGGTAGATGGCTAAGTCACTTATACAGTGATTCTTGTAATGCTACGCCCGCACTTTGTGTAAAGTTTCGCTCTATGACGCAATACACGCAGATCAGAGGCCCTAGACAATAATGCCACATGCTAACTTTTCGCAGTCGTTTCTCAGAAAAAATGTATGGAGATGACATTAGCTGCGGAAAAAGTAGCGTGAGGTTGTCGTAAGCTAATGTCATTTCCATACATTTTTTTCTGCGGAAAAGTTAGCGTGTGGTATTTGTCTAGCTCTGACCAGGCGTTATCGGCTGTCAACGAGAATATTCAGGCTGCGAGTGCGTTATCGCGCGTGTGGCGCTACATCAACGCGATTTGTTAGCATTTGTTTAAGTAAACAAATGCTAACAAATCGCGCTGCGTGGTCAACACTTAACAGTTCAGCGTATTAAATCGAAAGTAGGCATATAATAAAAATACAAAGAATAGTCATAAAACACTTTGTTTTTGTTAATCAACAACCTTAAATATTATTTTGGTATTCCGTTACACCCGGTATAGGTGTCACCATACTAAATAAAATGAATAGTTGGTGTGACATGGTACTAAATCTGCTAAAAATCCTTATTTTGAAGCCGGCTGTACATGTGGTTACTATAAGATTTGCAAAGGAGATTGACCGGCCTGGCCAGCAATGTGCAATTAATTCGAGCGCACATAAAGAGTATCACAGCAGACATACAAAGTGTATCGTTGCTATATTTTAATTGACGAGAACAATCATGGGCTCGATTGCGTTCAAATATTGCTGCTCATGTTTTACTGGGCGAAGAACGATTAGCAGTTGTGCCGACGTTGTTTGCCTAGTTTGGTTTTTTGGGTGAATAAATAATTGATTGATTGAATGATTATTTATCCTTAACTAAGTGTTGTTATAATAATAATATCCATAGTTTATAATATAGCGTCTTTTATTTTAAAAATAAGCTGTTGGTTATGATTTTTCGTTAATGCAAAACCTATGCAATAGAATTTTTTTCTCAATAAGTCAATACTCCTCGGATAGATTCTGAAGCGCTTTGGGTTACAGACTAGTATTAGTCTAAGGAACATTATGCACAATGATTCAATGTTGGGCAGCACTTGGTCCAACATCCATACAAAAATGGTCAATCTCCTCTACAATCCCCACAAGGACCTCATTGTACCTCCTTTGCCAATTAAAATTGTCATGGATGATGTGATAAAAGTATAACCTTAATTTGTAAACACTCGACTCACTTGAGATACATGTTCCTCTCGGTGAAGTTGCAGGAGGAGAAGTGGAAGTGCAGGTTGTTTAGCGACATGATGCGCGGCAGCAGCATGCACTCCACCGCGCTCTCCAGGTCCTCGAAGTGATTGCCGTACATGAAGATGCCTGGTGGATATAACGACCTTTCAACTTACTTGACAACGGGGGTGGAGATCCGCATCATCATGCGGGTTTTTTACGCACTCACGGGCGTAGTTGCGTTTCCAAAATCAACGTCAAGCCCTTTCAAAATCACGCACGGCACTGCGGGACTCGGTGTGCCATACCTTGCGTCTCGCCCGCACCTACGCGCGTGGGTGCATCTTTCTCCGCTTGTAGGCACGTGATCTGCATGAGCGCACGTGGATGCGTTTTCTGTATGTTGGACTGTGCATGTTTTGTATACAAACGGAGATACTTACAAGCAACGTAAGAACACGCATTCACGCGCTACGCTGCATGGTGCGTGGTAGTGTGTGAATCGCCTAAGAGGAAACACCAAGGTCGAGAGAATTCAAAAATAGGTATTTGTTATAAGTATTGCTGTCCGCACAACTGAACTGAGCGCGATAGGGACAACTGCAGCTGGGACCGAAAATACCTATGAAAAGTACTCAAAATATACGTTTCGTAGTTCGCTGTTTTCTCCGCTAAAAATTGATCGATTTAATTACTTTTTGCGTTAAAAATTAAAGCAAGGCTTTTACTGTATTTATATGTTTTGCTTTTTTCATATAATCTTGTTCAATTTGTTTGCTGGACGTTTGAACACAACAGAAAATTAGGTGGATTTTTTAGGCTTTTGAAGGCTTAATATCTCTTTTAATAATTAACTGAATAAAAAAAGGAAAACATAGGAACATGCTTATAGTGGCCATTGATTTATTGGAAAAAATAGAGCAACTAGTGTCATTATCAAGGAAGGAAGGAATTTCCACACAGGAAGCCTACTCTGAAGGAACCGGCAACTTGATGGTACCGGATTATTGCATTGTCATGCAAACTACATAGATGTGCAAAGTTTTAATTCGATACAATGATTACAAACGCGTCAAATTCGAGTACCAAGATTCCATTATAAACTGTTTGTCGACCTGTTGAAAGCGTGTTAATAAATAAAAGAAGTACTTATTAATCTTAAATTATTACTTTTATTTAAAACAATTTATGAAAAGTATCAAGATGTTGTTTCCTCGCTATTTACAGTAATATGAGCGTTAGATTTTTTGAATTTGCCGCCATTTTTCAGGATCATGTTTCGCTGGCCATACTATCAATGTAGAGCCTAACATCTGGAGCTAGTTATAATAAATGTAATAAGTTATAAAAAATATATAAGCAAAATAATGAAAATTCGACCTTTTTGTGACAATTATACGAAACAGCATTGTTTAAACGACGAATAACCTATGACAACTGTTGAAGAATGATTTGTAGTAGTTTTCTAATAGATTTTGAGCTCAACTGTTTTGTTAGGTTATAAAATTGGACGATTCAAAATAGCTTTCTAACAAGTCATATTTGAACAAAATATATTTGGATTTGTTTTTGGTTCATATGTGAGATTTTTTGTATTTCATATTGCGAACATAAATATCTCCTTCACTCGAAAATATCCTCAGCATTGCAGTCGTTTGCGCTTGAGTTGTGTGTGTACTGCGCGCAAACCAGGCGTCATTTCCTCTTTTACTCCCAAGCGCAATGACAAAGAACTGAATTTTGTGTTGGATAAAATAAAATAATATATACGTATATGTCTTTCGTGAAATATTTTTAATAAACAATAGTGAAAGCAGGGCAAAGTCTTCTTCTATGCCTCGACAAAGGTGTCCTCAGCTCAGTGTCTAGCACAGACACAATAAGGTTTACCTTACGTACCTTTCTTGGACGCATGTCCGTGCAAGTCTATGTACAGGTAAAGCCCCGACTCCGGCTCCAGGTATGTCTGCCTTGCTGGCAGTGCTACCACGGGTTTCTTCTTTGGTTTGATCAAAGGGGTCTTCGATTTGGCGTCTTCTTTCGGCGCCGGCAACACCTGATGCGTATGTTGGAAATATCAAATGGTGCCACAACCTCCCCACTTACAGAATATTGCAACTGTCAAAGTGACAAGAACTCTAGCTGTAACGTGGAGACTTAGACTATAGATACCAATAGACATGAAGTACCTACGAAAAAAACGTGCCAAAATTTGTGTTGGTGCTCTAAGATGGCGGAAAAAACTTGGGACGCCGCATCCAAGATTCCACACTTATTATATTTTTCTTTATACAATTCATTAAAAAAATCAATAAAAACATAGAACTGTAAAATTCACTCAGAAATAATGCTCACTGACTGATATTTTAGCACAACAACAAACACGGTGCTTTGTAATGGCGGACTGAACTGGACGCAAATTTATTTGAGACATATTAGTACATTGCGCGTCCATTGGTGTACTTAGTCTGAGCGTGGAGACGGTTGGTTAATTTTTAAATTCTGCAATCTTTAAGAAAGCAATTTAATCTAAGCTATGGGCTTATTAATCATATTTTTGATTGAAAAATATTAATTTAATTGAAATAAGAGTTTTAATTTCTGATTACTCCTGTAGTACACAGATTAAAAATAGTGAAAACTTTATATATACATATTACTAATATCGATCACTGGAGATCCTATTGACTTGTGTGTAACAAGTTTAACTAAACCGAAACCGAACCGAACCGTTTCCGTTTCGAAATTAAATATTTAATTTTCTTTAATTTACACACGACAAAGAGCCTCCCTCTTGATCTTAATTACAACTGATGGTAACTGATCTGGCGAAGCTTCGCCGGGATTCCTAAGCAACTGAAAAGGTTATGGCACGTACCACAAATGGGGAATATGCATGATTTTTTTTATTTCAAAAATTAATCATTTACATCTTTATAACATAGTAAAAAAAAATAGGCTTGAAAATAGTCAACTTATATTTCAAAGTGAAATTTAAAACATTGAATAAATTTGAGCCGTTCAAACGCCACCATTTTGTGCGCGCTTTTGATGACGTCATTGGTTGTGTCCCGTGTTTGTTTACTATTACGGTGCGTTTCAGTTACTTTATAGATACTTATTTTCAGTTTTAATTGTTATACAAATCATGGAAGAAGTTAAAAACTTTCTTACAAGTATTGTATGGTACCGAAGTGCAAAAATACTATTATTAGTCCACCCGATAATTTTTTTTTGTATTCCACGCGATGCGAAAGTACGAAAAAATTGTGTAACATGATGAGAAGTGATAATGTATCTCCATTATTGGTTATATTTTGTTGTGAAGATCATTTTAACGTAAGTATTCTATATTTATTAATAGCTTAGTGTGAATTAGCGCTATTAAGCAGTAGAAGATTCGCTCTAAAACTAACTTAGTTTACAAAAGTTCATTAAACATTTCTCTAAAGAGATATCTAATATTTACAAAAAGTATATAAACATATCATAGTGAGCTTTAATAATATAATATTACGTGTAAATTATAATGATATAGACGTAAATTAGGAGTTTAGGAACTATTTTAATGAGTGGTTATGTATAGGTTATGTTTTGTTGTAAGTATTATTTCAACATTTATGAATAAAAATCTAACATAATAATTACTTTGCAGCTTTCACTCCTTTGATCTCTGCACTCGTAAAATCGAGATTTGATGCAAAATATTCTGACATCATAAATGCATCTATTTTCGGTAGATTATCTGATTGTGCTTTGACAAAACCAGTTTCTGTCATCGTCCTAGATTGACTACAAATATACACCACTAAAATAAAATTATGATAAAAAATTAAACTGCGTTATTAGTATCGACTACAATTACGATATTTCTAAGTTTAAGTGAAAAACAAACCATGCATAATTTATCTCTTAAAAAACTCAAAAAATGGTCAATCCCAATATTTACTACGGCTTTACGCACGTCCGCTAGCAAGCTATTTAAATTTCATTGAAAAGGGAACTCACACAATCATACCTCTCATCAATATGCGCCTGCACGCACACAATCATAATAATGGGGGAGCGAGATGAGGCCTAACGGGGTGTAGGCGTTGGACCGCCACGCCGGCGCCGCGCTGGCCGTGGCAGGGCAGCACCGCCCCGCACTCCGCAGTAGCCATTTGACTGCGACGCGACTTGATTAGTACGCGTCACAGGAGATTCACGCGCGCGCGCTTTCAGCGATCGATCACTTACATCCGTTACGTAATCGTTACAAAACCATGCCTTATCAATTCACATCTCGTGAATAGGTGTCGTAATCAATTCACATGTCGTCTTGGTTCGTGCATATTTTGCGGTGAAAACGTGTCTGGGGCTTTGCGGATGTATACCGAGAGCTGTACAGCCAAACTACAGCACAGTGTCAAGTGCTTATTAATGACTCCTAGACAATCAGACAATGGCTTATTTAACGTGCTATCACATGCGCAAGGACGAGAGAGACCGGCGATTTCGTCAACAACGACGTTTCAACATTGATTCAGTGTATACGTTTGAAATCTGACTCACCTGAAACATATTTGAATCTACTTCGCACAATGTTCGACAATGCTGAATGACATTCTGCTGGTGAACATAGATAGATAGAAACTTTATTTGGTCTTCAGATACACACACACAACAATTTAGTATAAGCAAATAAGTATACATGGAAGTAAACAAAAAAATACAAAAATATGAAATCAGTATCGCATACCTACCTGTTTCCACACCACTGTTATGTGGTGTGGAAACATGAGAAGACTGTGGTTTCAGCAAGACGACGCACTGCTACACTACCATCATGATATAAGGGAATACCTCACCGAAGAGTTCGATGACCGCTGGATCAGCTGGGGCGCCGCTGAGGCGCGCTCGGGCCCGGTGCCCTAGCCCGCAAGCTCGCAAGTTCTTACGCCTTTAGATTTTTTCTCGTGAAGCAAAATAAAGCATAGGATGTATGTGAGAGATGTGAGTGAATTTGACACCATTGAAGTGCTAAACAGAGAATAGTAGACGCTTTTAATGACGTGAAACTGCAAAGAAACGTTCTAATTCCTTAAAATATTTTTTTTTAAACGGGCGCGTGTGTGCATTGACAATGAAGAAGAATACTTTTAAGTTATTAAAACACTTATAAGACAATGACTTTAATGTGAACAGATAGTGTGTATTATAAAAATCTTAATAAATATGCTGATAAAATTACGCGTGAACTCTCGTGAACAATGATCAACTTATTTGCGTTGTGGTTAATAAAATTGATGTGACATTTTGGTATGTTAATGCAATGCCTGTCTACGATATAATTTTTTCAGTCCTTAGCCCGATAAAGTATGAATTAAAAGTTTTTCACAAATTAGTGCTTTAATTGAGTTTTACCTAGAAGCGGATTTTTATCATGAATACTGGATGGCGCTTGGGCTCACCCAGCTGGGCGGGTGGGAGTGGAACGGCTTGCTAGCGAATATTCTACCCTATTTTGGTAAACAGTAAGTTCATTTCCAGTTGAGCCGTTTTCATTGACGAATTTCATTGACAATACTGCATTATGTCCATGAATTTGTCGATATTTTCCGCAATTTTAAAAACTGATTAACTTTAATAGTATTGCTCCAAAAATTTTTTTTGCATATTTATAATGATTATAATTTCCTCAATTTTCCATTAAAATTTTTGTGACTATTATTTTTTAGTGGTGTATATTCACATCACAACACAAGTAATCACACAGGAATACAGTTTTAAACATTTTTTCTCACAAACACTACTAACACAGTTTTTAGACTTCTGCGATTTGTACACATTTTAAATACAATTGACTCGGGTCTATTTCGCGGTTAACAATAACTATATTGACTTACTGTTTCCCGACGTTTCGGCCGAATTACATCAGGCCGTGGTCACGGGATGACTGCCGAGGCTCAGCGACGTCTTCGCAAAGCGCGGGTTTCACGACTACCCTCCGCTTGATCTTCAGAATTTTTATCAGTATCGTCGGTACCTCGACATACCACACTCACGACATCTACACACTGACGTTTTTTACAAGTACCGCACTGCCTAAACTTGCTAATAACAGGGTTCCAGGTAGTTGATAAACGGTATCCATATTCCCGGTTGAAGTTTTTATGTTTTTTAATTTCAACCGCTTCTCACTTCCAGAATAGCACGAGAAGCGGTTAGCAAGTTTAGGCAGTGCGGTACTTGTAAAAAACGTCAGTGTGTAGATGTCGTGAGTGTGGTATGTCGAGGTACCGACGATACTGATAAAAATTCTGAAGATCAAGCGGAGGGTAGTCGTGAAACCCGCGCTTTGCGAAGACGTCGCTGAGCCTCGGCAGTCATCCCGTGACCACGGCCTGATGTAATTCGGCCGAAACGTCGGGAAACAGTAAGTCAATATAGTTATTGTTAACCGCGAAATAGACCCGAGTCAATTGTATTTAAAATGACTACTAACACAGTATGAATAACGACACCGATAAATCCAGTAATGACAACATTGACGTCACATTCCGTTACGACCAATGCTGACGCGTTTTGCAAGTTTGAATTTCCCTCCCTTATTTTTCACCTTTTATAATATTTTCTGGGCTTAAATAAGACTAAATAAAAAAAATCCCTTTTAAGTATAATGTAAAGACAATAAAGAATGTAGAAAAAAATATTTGAGACAAATTTAAATTTTATGCATATTCCCTATTGTCGGAGCACAATAACGTTCATATATTATTGTTATTATAGCAACAAAAAAATAAAACGGTGGAAGCCACCTAGGCGGGTTCGGACTAAAATAAGTAGAAATACTTCTGCCCTCGTGGGGGATAAAGCCCCGAATCTCCAATCCTCGATTACTGGATTGAGGCGATTAGTGTGTATTATTTATTTAGCAAAATAAAGTGTTGCTTAAGTGATCTGTGTATATTATGATTATTTTATTATACACGGTTATTTTTTTATCACCCCGGAAAATTTAAGGGACGCTTCACGACATGGTATTAGAATGATTTAAATATAAATAAAAAAAAATAAGTCACTTAATTTTATATTTTTTTTTAAATACAAAAAATGCTGCACTAGTTGAGAGCAGTATTTTAGAGATTTTTTATATTTTTTTAAATTTTTTATTAGATTTTTTAAAATTTTTATATAATATTGGATGTGTCTTGAAGCCTCCCTAAAATTTTCCAGGGTGATAAAAAAATAACCGTGTATAGCTCACTGTGTGTGATGTTTTCGAGGCGGGTGGCGAGCGGGGTGAGGTCTGTTTGGGGTGCGGCTCGCCGCTGTCGCCCGCTGACGCCGCCATGCTGGCCGTCGACGCCACGCTACATATCTGTGACGACAAATTAAGCCACATTAGGGGAGGGGGGGGGGGGGGGGGCACTCGAACCATACCGGAAGGCCCCCCCCTAAAATGAAAACCCGGATTCGCTCCTGATTACACAATCACGGTGTTACTACATAACATCATTCCTTCCACTTTACACCACCAGCGTCATATGGAATCTCTATTTTGTTTGACACCACCGTAGTGATGTCTTGTTTATAACGGGAACCTGAAAGTAAACTGCTCTAAAATAAATATACTTTTATTCCACATTAATGTAGTAACGAGCTATGTGCAGATTTCTGGCACCAGCAAACAAATTTTTCACAGACTTGAAATACGCTTTAATTTTCTACTTGTTTCCTTTTGGTAAAAAATAACTATCGGCCATCGATTTAGAGATCTCGCGCACTAGGCGGCCACATCCACGACCAGTGGCCGCATGCGACGGGTTAACTATAGAACCCTGTGAACGGTCACGCACGCGGTCGCAGCGACCAACGGCCATAAACAATGAGCCGTCACGACTGGTCGTGGTCGTGGCAGTCTAGTGCACGAGGTCCCTTAGCTGTGTCCACGGATTTACGACTTTTACGCACAAAGCTAACATTATGAATTTATACACATTTTAAATACAATTGACTCGTCGTAAAAAACGTCAGTGTGTAGATGTCGTGAGTGTGGTATGTCGAGGTACCGACGATACTGATAAAAATTCTGAAGATCAAGCGGAGGGTAGTCGTGAAACCCGCGCTTTGCGAAGACGTCGCTGAGCCTCGGCAGTCATCCCGTGACCACGGCCTGATGTAATTCGGCCGAAACGTCGGGAAACAGTAAGTCAATATAGTTATTGTTAACCGCGAAATAGACCCGAGTCAATTGTATTTAAAATTATGAATTTATTTGTATGTTAGAAGGCGGTGGTGTCATGTCAATATTGTGGTGGTATCATATCGAAGTCGGTGCCAATAGATTATCTCCTGGGAAGTTAACTAAGTAGTTACTTAAAATTTGGCACCGCCTTCAATATAAAATGCGATGTGTGTATTCTTATATATTTTTATCTTTTTGGTATTTTAAAGCCAGTTTTTATTTTTCGTTTACTCAACCACACCACTTACCACTTCCTCTTTATTGTCTGTGATCACGTATTTCTTGAAGCAGTTAGTACATAAATATACTGCATCTTTCTCTTCGGGTTCAGCCTCCTGCATCTAGAAAATTAAGAAATTACTGTAAACTTTTGTTACTCTTTTCTTTATATGCCTAAGGTTGACTACAGAATGTTGCCCGTACCTCTATGGGTGCATTAAATTTTTTATTGTTTATTGCAAAAATGTATAATCATTATTTCAGTCAAGAGACACTGTTGGACATAGGCCTACTCTAAGGATCTTTAAACCGATCGGTCTTGTGTTTTTCGTTCCCAGGGTCTTCGCACCACATTCAACAGATTGTTGGTCTAACAACGCTGGCGCCACTAGAGGACCTTTCCGCCCCAACAACAGCCGTCAGTCCTGAGAGCTATGTGCCCTACATGTCATCTTTAGTTCTTCTACGGATCTCGTCATTTCAGATTCGATCACGTAGTGAAGCCCCGTGCATAGTCCTCTCCATTCCATTGTCCTTTGAGTGACCTTGAGCCTTCTACTAAAAATGTATAAATAAATGCTAATATTAAATATGAGGTGTTTCAAAAAGTTGTGATGTGATTAATACGAATAATGCGAATAATACGAACTCTGAAAACGCGGAAGATAGTAGCTGTCCCGTATCTCCTTAAATATTACCACATCTTATTGGAACATCTTACATACCCTGATAGATTGCGGGAGGAATTACACTTTGGGGTGTTGGTCAATTGGGATATATTATCAAAATTTTGATTTAATGTCATGAAGATTACTTTTTTTAGGCCAGTCATGAACTTGCTATATGATTTTTTTAAAATTATTTGGTTCACAAACTGGTTGTTACAAGCAATACAAACATAAAAATAAAGATTTACAATAGAGAACATGTGAATTGAACAACCTTCTAAGAGTGAACACAGCATGCGCATAAAATACAATAATAACATAAAATAAAATTTGTTTATTACCAAAAAGAACACAGATCGTACATATTTGACAAGCCCCCACACTAGGTCGAAACCTGTCCTATGGGGGAAGGGAACACTCAGTAAACAATTAACAAATTACATTAACAGAGAGAGAATTTCTTTTTTATAAACACATAAAATCATTGTATCAACATCAATGACTTTTTTATAGCATCGGCTGATGCATTGAAAATATCGAAATCATGACAAATTTTATTATGTTGAGAACAAATGCGAATTAATGGCGAGAATTGACGATAGGTAGTACGACATGGAGGCAAGTAAAAGACAACACGGCTATGTAGGCGACTACCAGTTCTAGGTATAGAAAAACTTATCCTATTGAGAAGATCAGGGTTATCAATTTTACCTGCGATAATTTTGTGCAAAAATATCATATCTGCGGTTAAACGGCGATGCCGGAGCGAGGTCATGTTGAAATGCTCGAGTCTTAATTGGTAAGATGGTAACTGATAGCAAAGGTTTTTTGAAAAAGACAGGTGATATAGAAACCTCTTTTGTATGCTCTCGATTCTATTAATGTGAATTGCATAAAATGGACTCCAAACAGGACTGCAATATTCAAGTAGGCTCCTGATGTAACAATTGAAAAGTAATTTTTCATTACTCATACTCTGAAAGTAGGTCTGAAGTTGCCTGAGTAGCGGGTTGAAAGTAATACTTTTCAGCTCTAGGGAGAATCACTTTCAACTGACAGCTGCTGTCAAATTTTAAAAAGAAAATAGTTCTTTTTTCACGTTTTTATTGAATAATGTTCCGGCTTTCTGTATACAGCCACTCAATTACAGCGCGGTATAAAATTGAAATAACATAATGTTAAGTATTTAAAGAATATATTTTTAAATGACTTTATTATAATTTATTTTTAACAATTTCTTTAAAATAACATAGATTTTGGCAAAATATTTACCATTTTTTAAATTATGAAAATTCAAAATAATGGCTGAATAGCTGGCCGGCCACAGAAAAAAAAACAAAATAGGCGGGAAAGCGGCAATGCGATCTTCATTTGTTTTTTACATTTGTAGAGTTTTGTAAATACTTCCGTATAGCAAAGATTTGTATTAACTGTTAATTATATTTGTATAACATTGTGTTAATAATTAACACAATGAGTTCATCTGAGTCAGGTATGGAGTTAACGCCTGATTTTATAGGAGAAAGCAGGCTAAAGCAGAAGTTGTTGATTTATGTAAAATAAAATTAACAAGTTTTTTCTTTAGCTAATCCATTGTTTTATTTTTACTTTCCTTGTATTCGTAATGAAAAGCACAGTGTTTACCTCGGGTTAAAGACTTATTTAGTCCCTCGAACTATCTCGGGGCTAAATAAGTTACTTTCACCCCTAGGGTAACAATGTACTATTGGAATTTCAGGTGCATTAAAAACTTTGGTCTGACATATGACAAATCCGGTTAATTTAGAAGCCTTCTTAACTAAATTATTAATATGATCTCTAAAGTCTAATTTTCGGTCCATAACAACACCAAGGTCGCGAATATTTTCAACTTCTTGAAGAACGGACCCGCTAATTGTGTAAATATTTTTTTCGGATTTTCTTTTATGTGAGAACTTTATGAAAAAGCACTTGCCAGGATTCAAGATCATTTTGTTTTCTTTAGTCCACTGACAGATTTTATTAAGATCATCCTGCAATATTGCAACAAATGATACATTTATTTATTTGAAATTTTGTGTGACGTTAAGTCTGATGTTTACATTTTGAACGTGACGTAGCAAGCCCCCACTCCTCAACTATAATATCGCGTGACGTCACGCCTGTGCACATTTTGTATCACGTGATCTAGCGAGCCCCCGCTCCTCAACTTTAATGTCGCGTGACGCCACGCCTGTGCACATTTTGTTTTTTGTTATTTCGTCAGAGCAAAAAATACAAATCTGATATTTTATTATCAAACTGACGGACTTCTGTAGATTTTGATGAGTTAGGCAGACTTGCATGCGTCGGCGTTTAGAGCGCACACCCGTCGCATTGTATTCTGAACTATAATTCAGTATCAATAAAATACACGCACAACTAACATCGTAATATCATTTATTATCACAATCATTCCATGTGTATGGTCATAAGATTCATACTTTTTGGCCCTTAGAGCCGGATTTGACCAAGCGACCTAGGGACAGGGATGTGGGAACTATGTGCAGTTGCAATCTTTTAACATTACGTTTCGTTTGATGGCCTTAATAACATCTTTAAAAATGAACAGAACTTCATGAAACTTTATAGTATAGTGGTCCTAATGAATGTTCTAAATGATTTCATGAATGCGAATATACATAATACAGAAGTATACTTCTTTATTGAGCAATGTATTGACTACAATATTATAACCTACAAGTTACAGCCTCTTAACTGCCTAGACCTTTAACCTTTTATTCAATTTGGCAACATGACATCGATGCAAGATATTTCGATAGTAGTTACAATAAAATAATGTTTAAATACAATTGGAGTTATTAAAGTCAAATGGTGCTATTTAATAAGATGGCTAGGCTGTTAATTGGCCAGAAACTAAGCCAGCCTGCGACAACACTACTGAGGTTACGTAGCCAGCAGTATACAATTACATACTAAGCGTAGTTGTTCGTCAATCTGCTGCCTCTGATGCTCCCTGTACTCTTCTATGCTGTGGTGGATGTCGGGATGTAACTACGGAGTTTGTATGATTTGCAATTAAAATCACCTTCGTCATTCCAAGACTTTATGATATATGTTATAATACAGAATTATTATGTCATTATCAATTATCATTTATTTGTTTCTCCACAAAATTTATTAACCATGAACGATGTAAACATTATATTTCTGTACAGATACGTGGAGACTGGCCTAGCAGGCTAATTATGTTATTGTGCTTGCTGACTGGAATTATCATTTTCGAAAGAAACTATATATCCATTATTGCTAGTACTGGGGCGCGTTCAGAGCCTTTGCGCGAAGTTCTCGTTCAATACCTTACAGCATGACGTTTGGGTGAATCAACCGGCCCGTTCAAGACTTTAAGACTGTCAGAACGAACAAGAACCGAACAACAATCTATTACCTTATCTGCCAGAAAGAGAGGGAGATGAAAATTCATGTGAAAGACGAAGATAAAACATATTATTGCCGCATTGCGTTCAACACCTCACTCAGAGCGAGTTAAATAACAATCGGGCAATTATGCTACAAGGTACTGAACGGGCTCCAGTCCTGGTAATGGATATAAAGTTTCTTTCAAAAATGACAGTTTTTGTTAGCAACCGAAGTGAGATAAAATAAGTTAAAACTCTTGAGAAATGTTTCGCGAAAACATTAGAAAATAATTAATATGACAGCAAAAATATTCCCTTTAGTTGTGTAATTTTTTGCTTGAAATTGATTATTTTTCAATTTGCAAGAATTTGTTTCATAAGTAACATAAAGAATATGTTTCATACGTTACGTATGAAACAGATTCTCTGTTTCATACGTAATCAGAGAGTAATCGACTAACGAGTAAGGCCTAGTAAAGAGTAAGTACTCATATAGAAAAAAACCTTTTTCTCGCTGAGACCAAAAATCTTAGTATTATTATTAATATTCCACAAAAGAGCAATATTATTTTCTACTGCAAGTGCTGACTTTAGACCACAGTGAGTGATATATAGGTACAGTTTGACCTTTGAACCGTTCTTATGTCGCTCGTAATAGCGGCGGTTTTCGTAGTGTACATGTAAAGCTTGAATGGGAGCTTACTGTACAAGACATAAAAAAATTGCTCTCGTGAGAAATATACATATAACTTTTCACCTTGACCAGCGAGAAAAACAAGTTTATGAAAAGATAATAAGAAAAAAAATGTTTTTAGCAACGGGTAATTCCAAAAGCTAGTTCGAAGTTCGTATGAACTGTACTCAGCAAAAGGAGAGCTGAATAAAACCATTAACTGAAAACACACAAGACATAACATTAAGAAGTGCCAACTTACAACATTAGCGCTGTAGCCTGGCACCATGTTGGTGATGCCCGGCATGGTGTCTTCTAGCCTGTTCACCGAACGTTGGCATTCCCGACACCAGCCCATTCGAACGTTGCTTATGCGTGGATCTTGTCCACTGTCTCTGTCGGAGTAGTAACACTTCATGAAACGTATATAGCGGATGTTAAAAAAACGTTCTTCTAATACATATAACTAAATTTCGATTTTTAGGAAAAATAATATAAAATAGTGTAGACCATCCTTAGAACACCAAAACACGGTGAACTTTTTAACCCCAAAAACAGATCTCTTGACTGGCACAATAAAGTAAGTCGAGTAGCATTTTTTCTTGATTTGAAAATAATTTTCCTGTTTTACATTTCTTGAAGCGTCGTGTTTCAGGGCTTCAGTTTTTGAAGTCACTTTTTATTTATATTATTTTGGGGTCACGATTCCCTGATAGAGTATCTGTGGAGCCGATTTATTAACATTTCTGATACTCTCACATTTATCGGGTGAATGTAAACAAAGCCACAAGCAATAACTATATGTCTACAATATCTCCCACACCGAAAATCAGTAAGGAGGAGGGCTTACCCGGCCACTGCGGAATTTGACTCCATCAGAAGGCTTATGCTATTCTTGAGGGTGTCTCGTAGCGGCCTCAGCGGGTTGGAGCCCTGAATGTTGAGCTCGTCGCTGGTACTGAGGTGTACGTCGGATCCAAGGCAAGAGCGGAGGACGTCATCGTTGAGAAGAGACGATGAGTCCTGAACATGTGAATACGAGGGCCTCGACGACACGTCGGATGTTTGGGACGGCATTTCACGGAGTTTCATGTCGCAGACCTGCAAAGGTGCGGAGTTAATATGGTGAATTCTACTTCACGCATACAAACGGCCGTGGAGATGTGTACCGCCGCAGAAGAACAGATGCTCAAGCCATTTTAACGGAAGAATTTTCGTAAAGAAACATCTCACACTTAACCTGAAAGTAGCCTTGTGTTTTGTTCTGGAAGACAACAATTTTACCCTACTAAAATAAACAAATGGGAAAGATAAGAAATACTTTGTTGGAGACTCAGTGCGCACATAAACTACACTTCGGCTGCACACACATTTTATAATGAAACGGAATACATATTCGTTTATGTAAAAATTGTGCATTATTTTTTAATTTTTATGTGTGTGATATGGAAGTTGTGAATTTTTTATTTATTTAGGTATCCCAATAACTTGGTGTCTGTGCGCTTAATTGAGATACATTATTACATAAAACATTCATGGATTCATTATCAGTACTAAGCAATGAGCCATAAATGTAGTTGTGATAATGGCTTAATTTGCCACAGATAAGGTTTGCATGAATGGTTTTATTAATAACCGATAAGATTCTACTAATTTAATATTTGCAAAAGGCCTATAGCATTTTACGTATTGGAGAACCACAAAAATACAACAAGAAACAGCATAGGACAATTAAAGGTTTGTCAAATTGTTAATGACAATGTCTGGAGATTGATAAAAACTAGGTTTTAGCTATTAATAAAAGAATTAATATACTTCTCGACATAACGAAAGCTTTTGTGGATATTTATCGAGGCTATATAATATTTGGATGGCTAAGTTGTATTCTTGTAACCCCAAAACATAATAAAGGAAGAGGTTATAAATATTATTCATATGACCAAAGTCTTGTGAAAATAGACAAGGATATATTGGGAGTACCGAGCTGTGGGTATTCTTCAATGTAATTGTACATTGTACTTACTCAGGGCCACTATCATAAATTTAAAAAAGACTTATGCACATTTCGTAGTCTATTTGCATAGATAGGAGAAATTGTATGGTGCCAACAAACCTGCTCAACTAAATGTGCGGCTTCTCCGCTTAAAGTACTGGCATCCTTCTTCCCGACATTGGCCGGCGACGGCTTCACCGTAGAGTTCTTGGTACCCGCCATCGATTTGGCTGACTTGTCGCGTTTCAATTCGCTTTTGACGTTCGTCGTGTTCGAAGGTTTCTTCTTTTTTGTATCGAGCGGCTAAGTTTCAATTGATTTTTTTATATTTTTTTCATAATTAGTAAAACAGCACAAAACCCATGTCATTTACGAAAAGTGTCACGGAAAGTAATTATTTCTTAAGTGTATACGTATAGCATTAGTGTATTTACAATATGATGGATATTTATTAACAGGTTGTACCTCTGCGCTTTCGCTGATGTTTTGTATGCTTCGCGACGTGAAACTTTTGCTATCGTCACAGTTGTCTTCTTTCTCACAGCCAAAGTGGTAGTATCTGGTATGGAAGAATAAAAAAAATATTTACTATAGAATCCACTACTGAAATCGAACCAATATTATACGGAACGTTAGGTTCAACTAATCGGAATGCATAATGGCTATGGTTCAGCACGGCTGTCTGTCAGCGTCGATCATCTCAGCCACAACGCTCACTGCTTCCTTCCCTTGTCAAAGGCAAAGCCTACCCAAGAAAGGGGGGATTTGGATATAAAATGAGAAGGCAATCTATCAGTTTTAGAGAAAAACATTAACGTCATTTCTTTAGAATGACAAGATCTTTAGACAGGTATTTTTGGAGTTTGGTGGCGCATTGACGCGTGCGCTCAGCGAACGATTGCTAAGATTAAGCAACGTTTGCTATGGTCAGTCCCAGGATGGGTGACCAAAATAAGAAACATCTCGGGCTCCTCCGTGCTTCGGAAGGCAAGTTAAACAGTGGGTCCTGCGCCTGATCTCACCCCGGTCGTGTCGGTTAACCGTCCCATCAGACTAGGCGAGTGAAGGAACAGAGAGTGCACTTGCGTTTGCGCAGTCACTTGTGCACTATAATATCTCCTGCGCAGATGGCTAGTCCTGTGGAGATTGGCCGCCGTGACCGAATATCGGTTAGGAGGACATTATTATTATTATTATTTAAAAAAAATAAAACTGGAAAAAAAACCCTTTGTCTCTCATACAGCATTTTCGATGCCGTCACCAGCTCTGTGTCAGTCCGTGCTCTGCAGTGGAAAAAATAATGGAGCAGTCCAATCGGTTGCACACAATGTGCAGTTTTCGTTCCAGTTTTGATACATTAGTAGAAGCGACTAATATGTCACTTACTACGAGCATCTATCATATTCAAGGTAAAATAAGTTATCTGTGAGGTACAAGTTATTGAGTGCCGCAGAAACCACAGTAGGCCTAGCACGGCGCGTGGACTATAGAAGAGAAAGTGACTAACCCTCGTCGGGTTTCGCGTCATTGTTATATGACAGAGCGAGAAGAAACATGTTATTTGTCTCTTGTCCCGTTTTATCCACGGTCCGTGCTACGCCTGCTGCATGGTTTAGGTGTCATAGATGGCAGTGTAGGTACGTAATAGAGCACAACGCGCATTACATCACGATGTGGGAGGGAGACTCTGTACCAGGGTCGTCTGCTTGGGTATCTCCGGCTTACCTATTGCTGCCGCAAAGAAGCAGTGCTTGCATTACTGTGTTCCGGTTTGAAGGGTAAGATATGGAAGTGAGATTACTGGGTACCGTGACTTTACATCTGATGTCACAAGTTGGCAAAGTATACTGTGGTTCTTGTGGGGATTGCAATTTGCTGCGAATCGCACAAGAGCCACATACGACTCACTTGTGGGGGTTGCCGTTTTGCTGCGAATCTCAAGGGCCACAGGTGACTGTTAGCACTCACCATCAGGTGGGCAGTTTGCTTGTTTGCCAACATAGTATAGTATAGTATAAAAAAAAGTAACAGTGTGAGGAGCGATAAACAACCTGTATGATGTTCATTCACTGCAATGTTTATTCTCATTTTAACGTATTTTGTACGTACAAAGACTACTAGAGAATATCAATTTTGTACTCAAATGCAGTAAAATGAATTTCTTGTGTTCCCCATCGCAGTAAACACGATTCAATACAGTGATAAAAACTAAAGTTTACTGTATTCTTCAAGTAGTTAAATTTTAAGGCATGCGATGACTCTTTTATGCTCATTAAGTTGCAAAATTATTACAGTATTCATGATGGTGAAACCTTGTAGCCTTAGGTTAGAACTTGAACATTTCTTTAGTTTTTCGTTTTAGTATAGATAAACAAATAAAGAGTATAGAATTATATAATAATTTTCATACACATATGAGGTTGTACCAGTCTAAAATCGAACGAAAAAAATTACCCATAGTCAACCTAAGTGTATTACGGGCAATGAGCTGAAGGCCAAGGCAAGAGTATTTAGCATGGGATGTTAGAAAGGCTGATCTTTATGTGTAAAAGATGATAGAAACTCATTTATCGGAAAAACGATTTCATAGTCTTTTCCATAAGTGTGCGATATGATTTTATTTTTACCTTATTAAAGCTCTCGACGCGTAGACAGACGGATGATAGACAAGGGAAGGGTTTAAATAAACCCTGTTCAGGTTGACCCCTCTAGTGTCAGTGCGGTAGTGGCCCCTCGCGACACCATCAGGGTTCAGGAACGGGATCATTTTGAACACATAAAGCTTCCTGAGCTGGATGGCAATAGGATCATTCCTATTTAGTAAAAGGTTCAGGAATCCGTTGAATACGAAGCTTGAAGGAGTTTCCCCTGGGTGCACTCGCGCTGACACGAAGATGACCTGAGTGTGATGTAATTATTTTCTGTTTTAACTGCACTAGTATAATTTACTATAGAAAATAACTAAGTGACAACAATAAAATAAATATATAGCATATAACATAATTACGAAATCATTTGGGGGTTTGGTCACCCTGAATACTATATATTTTATTCAGGATTTATTACTTGCTAAATAATGAGCTAAACGTTTCAAAATCTCCAATGGTCCGAAAATGGGCAGTGTGGGATTAATAAATGCGAATATTTATGGCATACATTTCTTAAAACACCCATATTCTAAGGCCCTCAAAACTTAGAACTTACTCGACTTCATTCGACCTCATTCGACAAAATCCTTACTTATATTTGTATACAATTTCCTTCACTTTTATCCAATCCACAATCTATTTTCACAGTTGTTTATATGGAAGATTTGAGGAGGATTTCCGCAATGAAATAATTAAAATAATTATTAAAATTCAGCAATAATTTTAAAAGAATTATGTAAGGATTTTTAACACTTTTTAGATAATTAATAAGAAAAATGATCCGACAAATCATCTATCCATTATTAAAATATTATTAATGGATTATACATATTATTAAAATTTGTAGAAACCCAGAGGTTTAAGGTCCATTTCTTTACTTAAATGACTTTTGATATCATTATAAAAGCTAATTTAGCAGAAACTGTAATGTGATTTTGTGAGCTTTAATATCAAGTGACTACTTAATTAGAATATAATAGACGAGATATAAAATACCTTTTTATTTTGGAATTTAAAGGGTCTATCTTGATTTTCAGGAAACAAGTTTTTTAGCCTGTCTTCTCTCTCATTGGTAATACCGTGGTGTGAAGATATCGTTAACAGGTCCACTCGCCGCCCTGTAATAAATAGGTATATAACCATGATATAAAGAGTAAGCTGGAGAAATTTTGTCAATTAAAAGATGAAGGCCTCAAAGACAGTGCAACCAATGCAGATATCTATCGTTAAAAACTCATTTCCTAATAAGCCCATTCAGTAAAGTAGTGACCGCACAATGTTTTTGATTTAGTAAGATGATACTGATCATATTAAGGCGCTATATCGAAAATGAATCAAACAATGGGAGGCGTGGTCTATACGTAAACGCGGGGCGCCCCCCGTGCTCAAGCAACTAGTCTTTATATCTATGTCAACAAAGTCGTGAATGCGTTGCGCCCGCATGCAATCAGATCGTTTAGAAACTATCGACGTAAGCGACAAAATACAAATTATTTTATTAAAAAATAACTATAATGATTGGAAAAAAATGCTTCTGTACGATTCCGGATACCGATGATGGCTACTTATTTAAGGAACTTTTTAATTAATACCTAACACCGTTTACTAGTAATCCTGAATATTCTTATTTTCAAGAGGTAATTTCAAAAATAAAAAGTATCGAGGCAAAATCCTTAAATCGCGTTTTCGGTTCTGCTCGTGACTAGCTAAAGATATGAAGAAACACATATTTGACTTTCAGATTTGTAAGATCTCTCAGTTACCTATGATAGTACATCAAAAATAACCAATATTTTCGATATAGCGCCTTAATGTTCAGTCTAAATTATGTAACTGATTTGATGGTCCAGCAAGTTGTGTTAATCGCAAGGCTTCAATCTCAGAGATTGGTAAAAACTTTATTGTATTCTTGACAGTGAAAACTCCGCTCGGGAGACTATTTAAATGCACAATTCACTACTGGTGACTGGCTCGCTTCCTAATTTATGAGTTTTAAAAATTATAGGAAAAGTATAAAGGTGGATGTTTATACACCTAGCGCTTCAAGAAAAGCAGGCCTTAATGATTTTACAATAATTCTAGTGCAAAGTCGAATTACCTTCTAGGGAATGAATAAGACATTCCCTGCAATAATATATGTCGTCCTGCGATTGTGCCGGTGGTAGTGGCAGCATTTTCATGTCAATTGAGTTGAGAGCTATTTGCAGCTCGGCAAATGAGTAAGGATATGTGAATGCAAAGAAAGTTGTCGCTTTCAAATTCTCTGCCGTCCGGTATTTAAAACTCAGGGTGAAATTATTGTCATCTGTCTGAAATTTCAAATATTAAATTTGTTTAAAAATTGTTTTCTTTCTTTGTATCATGACACGTCCAGTAATGAATTGCATTTCAATTTCTTATTATTAAAGTAAGAGTTGACATCTTTATTTACCGAATGTACTGGACGGTCTTTGATCCTTTCCCATTGAGGTTTACCAGGCAGAGTTCGTGTAACCGGAGCCATTCCTTGATTGTACATCTTACCTTGCTTGTTAAGGTTTATCAAATTAAATCGCACCTGCATTGGAGTATTTAATTAAACAATAACACAGATTGAAAATATTAATTCTGAAACAGGGAATTTATTAATTCTGAAATAGGGATTGGAATGTCTACTTGTTTCAGCAATAATACATTATTCCAATCTACATAGTACCCACATGAAACAATCATGCCTATGGGTTGGTTATGCTTGACCTGCCCCCTAGGTTGCTAACCGGGAGCTGTTAATTTGATATGCTTACACTTTATAAATTCTTCTTGTGTGCTATTGCAAAAAATTGCTAACATTAAGCAACATTGGCCATGGTGAGCTGAGCTTTAAGATGGGTGACCAATCATGAATAACATTGCTAGCTCCTCTGCGCTTTGGATGGCACATTAAACAGTGAGTCTCATCTCGTCCTGAATGTGTTGGCTAGCCGTCCCATTGGACTATGCAAATGAAGCCTCAGAGGCGCATGCAGAACCTTGTTGCTAGATACAAATTTTCAAGTGATGTTTGGGTGAAATAACTGACCCGTTCAAGACTTGAGACTGTCAGAGCAAATTCAATGGAATTTGATGGTTGAAAAAGTTCTAATGTTAATAACTGTCAACCCCTTAGATCAGCCATACTCAAACTGCGGCCCACGGGCCGCATGCGGCCCGCCACGCTTTTGAAAGTGGCCCACCCTATAACACCCTATAACGCCACTTTCAAAAGCGTGGCGGCTTCAAATTAACGAAAGCTAATTACCGATTTTAAATTCCGCGGGATTATTAAGCGCAGCGCAGTGGCGCAGGGCACTGATTTGCACATGTTGCACGTGTTAATGAAAAATTATACAAACTTAAGTTATTTTTAAAGAGAAAAGGAGTACGCCGAATATTGGATAATAGTGCCTAATCAGTATAACTTTTAAAAAATGCGCCCAAATTCTGCTTACGTTTTTTGCATCGACATTTCTTTGTGAGTCATCTTATTCAAAAATGAAATATGCAAAGAACGTATACCTACCCACAGAAACCGGCTTACAGATTCTCATTTCGATAACCTATTAAGAATAGCATTTAGCAATTACAAGCAAGATCTAGATGAAATTGTTAAAAAATGTTCCCAATGTCATCATTTTCATTAAGATTTAATTATACAAACGCAATTTCATTACCGCCTAAAAAACAGGTTGTGATTAATTAAGGCCTCTACACACCAAACCCACCGGGCATGGCAGCCGGCTTTGCCCAGCGGGTTTGGTGTGTAGAGGCCTTTAGGTAGCCGGCTGCTCGACGCAACTAAAATCTGAAAGTGGCCCAAGAAAAAAAAAGTTTGAGTATGGCTGCCTTAGATGATTAGATTATTTTGGGGCCATAATAATTTATTACATCAATACTATCAAAGAGAGAAAATAATAAAAATTCATGTGATAAAGGGAGATAAAGATATTATTCTTGCAATGACCATTAACTCAGAGTGAGTTAAGTTAGGATGTTAGTGCAGATACTTGTGCATTATAATATCTCCCGCATGGATTAATTCTATTGATCACTATTATCTGTTGAGATTGACCACTGTGACCGAATATTGGTTACGAGGATATTAATAGATATAAAGTGTATTTAAAATTAAACAGCTCTGAACTGGCCTGGCAACCATAGTAGGGCTGGTCTTTGTTCATCACCAGCCTAATGCAGTCCACTGCTGGACATAGGCCTCCTCTAAGGAGTTCCACTTAGACCGGTCCTCAGTTTTGCGCATCCAGTAACTTCTTCGCCTCATCTAGCCACAGGGCATCCCACACTATGTTTGCTCAAAAAAGGAATCAACTCGAGAGCATGTTTACCCCAACAATTCTTAATCTTCAACAAATGTGACCAGCCCAATGCCACTTCAGCTTGCAGATTCTTTGAATTTATGTCAGACCCCTTGTTTTTCTCCATGTTCCTAGCAGTGCTACTAAATACAGGCACAATGCTTTTTTTATGATCTGTGGACTCTTTTGACAAAGTGACTTATTTTCCTGACCTGACCTGACCTCAACTAATTTTCCACCAAACCATATTCAGAAAAAATGAAGCACTCTAAAAACTGGGTGCGGTGGTTCCCTAGACTGTCCCCATTTTGTTCTTTTATTTTTTCTCGAATATATTTTATCACTTTATTTTTTTTATTAAAAACGATGCCCCACATTAGGATTTTCTCCTGTGACCTGGATGCAGTTACAAACATAGAATATCACATGCACATACGCCCAGACCGGAACAAATTTCTGTAGGCCATAAAAAATATTTGTCTAGTACGGGAATCGAACCTGCGACCCTTTGCGCAGTAGGCGATCACTTGACCTCTGTGCTAACCATGTCGTCAAATTGTTATCATTGTTAAAACTATATTTAAAACCAAACACAAACATAGAAAACTACATGCCTTAATTGTTTAATTGTACATAAACAGTTATTGTTACAACAAAGCATAGTCATGTAGTAGGCACTGTATGTTTTCGAAAGAAATAAAAATAGTTTGTTCCATCTCTTGTTGAGCTGAACTATTTTATGCTTGTGGGCAAATTTTATTATCAGTGTCCATGTCTCGGCTCCATAACGGCATAACAGGCAGGATGCACTGATTAAAAAGTTAATTGGATAACTCTTATAAGTTAGGTACAACTTAACTTACCAAAACATTAGGCTCGGCTGCCTGCACTCCAAAATAAAACCAAGTGCGGTTGCCATTCTCAAACTCTGTGCCAGCACAGTCGGGTCTAGTCCACAGATTGAATTCATAGTCAGGTGTTTCTGTTGCATTTGTTTTAGGGTTAATACATGAAGCTGAAATTAAAAAGAGAATCAAAGTTCATTAGGAATAAGTGTCAATAGCCAATGTGTAATCAATAGCCCCATTATTAAACATACAATAAACATTCAATAGGTCTTTTCACTCATAAATTATAACTTTATGCTTTAACATAAGAGAAAGATTTGATTGTTATTAAATTAAACCATGCAACTGTTTGTATAATCATACTCAAATTTAAAGACGAATCTAAAACTAACAGAAAATATATCCATTAATATTTGATTTTTTTTCAATCAGAATAAAAATGATGAAGTTTTAACACATATAACACAAACCAAACTGTAACAAAAAACAATAAACTACCCTAATAAATATTTAATGTACAAAATTAATCTAAGAGACCGTTGCCAATGGGCAACGCAAACCGTCACTAAAAAATAACTATTCCAATAGGTTACATATCAGTATGATTAATAGAAATTTTAAAACCACACAAAAACATAAATTATGACATAAAGCTAGATTTACATTGGGTCCATGTTCTTTCGTGTTTAGTGTTCCATGTTTATATAATACACACATAATAATTTTTATTGCAAACCTTAGTCAGCTTAAATGTCAGTTTCAATTTTTACTTAAGAACTATTGTTAGTAGGAATTTATTAATATTTATTTAAAAAAAATATTAATTAGCCCCTGGGATGGAGAGATACCTAGTAACATATCAAGTTAAGGCAATTCTGAGGTTTGTTTGGGCCTGTGAGCTTTGCTAACTAGAAAATAACAAAGGGCCCTGAAATTCAATGTAACGTTACGCCAGATATGCATGAAACACCGACATTGGACTTTGTATTGTAAATATTAAAATGTAGTAAACTTACCAATAAGCTCCGTAGGTACTCTCTCAACATGCCCCAAATTTCCAGAGTCAAAATTATGTATAAAATAAAATCCACCACACTCTATAATATTTTGTTCCATAACTAAAATTTATTATGTTAGGCTACATGATACAGAGAAAAATACGATGTCACCTTTGCTTAGAAGCCGTTTTTAGTACTTTTACTTGATTAATTTGGCAAGCAATATATGTGACCAAAATTGTAGAGAAACTGCATGTTTGATGATTTCGAAATGACAGAAAAAAAATAGTGGACTGCAATGTTTTTCTGTTTTTCTAAACAAAATTATGTAATTTTGTTGACATCGATTGACGGATAACAGCTGATTTGTTTTATTGCTGGTCCTTTAAATAAATATGATGGTTAATATGATACAAAACTATATCAGTAACACTTATAATTAAATGTATTTTTAATGTTATTTTGTTTTTAGATTTTACACTGTTAATTTACATTCACTTTTTATTTGGATATTGTACAGGCACAAGCGCAAAAACTTTATCCAAGATGGCCACCACAATTCGCTTTTACCACACAACATTATGTTGCCAGTATTAAAAATAACGATTTCTAATATTTATTTACCTATTATAATTTATAACACCCACTTTATTATAGCAACTGCAACATTACAGATGATTTAAGCATTGTTTAAGACTATAAAATAAGTTTTTAGTATGTGCTGTGCAGTAATAAATAATCAAAATAGAGGAATGTATGTATATGGATGGAGGTACTGTAGTATTATATTATCTGTGATGGAGGTAAATAAAAAAACGTTACTGGCAGCACTGACGCAGGGTCAATGCCTCGTCCTGCTCTGCTCATATACATCGATCGTCGAAGTTTGATACTTTTGTTTTCGTTGTTGTATATTTTACACGTTTTTAAAATTTAAATATTTTTTATTCATATATGACTCATTAAAAAAAGTCATTTTCAATTGTCCATTTTTTAACCTTTCAACCATTCAGGACGTTTTTAGCTGACAAGAAGAATGGGCGCAAGCGTACCTACCAGCTTCAGCAGAAGTACCTACCTACTGACTGTCATTTTACATTTAGCATTTCTGGAACTTAGTTCTAAAATGAGATACCACATAAGTAAATAAGCCTCTAGTTTTTTGAAGCTGGTAGTTCTAAATGCCGCTCTAGTCGTTTTATTTAAATTCTAATGATGAATTTGAAAGTTTGTATGGAATGTTTTGAAATACTACTTTTATATTTAAAATATGAAAAGTCACCATTTCATTAATAAAATCTCTAGGATGTACGATGCTAAATTATACGGTGTACTGTTTTTTTTCTTAGTACACAGATAGTTTCTTTATACGCAGTAGATCTCAACAATAGTAGTCCACATGACATGACCCTGAAAATAACAAAATTGAGTACATCAATCCTGCTGGTTAAACCTCAATAATAAAGTTATCTTACTTTTTTTACTGCATATTATCACAAAGTACCTACACAAAGTAAATAGTGTACCTACCTACCTACCTATGTGATATTATAATGTGGTATCTAGGTAGATACAAGTCTGTATGGATCCCCTTGTAAACAAAAATATAGTCGTGTTATAAGTAGGTACCCAAAACTTTGTACTCTCAATGAATTCTACGGTTTCATTATCTTAAAAAAAATTTGATTAATGTAGGCAGGTCATGAATCATGACGGCATTGAACGATTCATATAACCATACATCATCATCATCATCACAGCTCATATACGTCCCCACCGAGGGGCGCGAGCCTACCCTAACTAGTTAGGGCGATTAGGCCTTAGTCAAACCACGCTGGCCTAGTGCGGATTGGTTGACTTCACATACACCTTTGAATTACTTCGCAGGTGTATGCAGGTTTCCTCACGATGTTTTCCTTCACCGTAGGAGCGTCAGATAAATGTACATATGAAATTCGTGAAACGAAAAAGATATTGGTACCTGGAAGGATCGATCGCGGGATGATCGCGGGCCTCCCGATTCTACTCGGGGCACAGTCCAGTGCCGGGGCTACAGTGCCACCGATGGTGTGGCCCCGGTCTGTATAACCATACCTATCATCTTAATATTAAGATTAGCCACTTGCATGGAAGATTCTATAGTGCCCAAGTGTCTGATTGATTGATCTCACTTTTGTTTTCCTTTATTCACTCGCTGGTAGAGTTAACCAAATCAGAAAGATCCTAACCCCGTCCGACCCACCTTCACACTGAGCCTTCACACCAGTGTTTAGGTAGGGAAATTACTTTCCCAGCCTTAACACTGGTGTTCGGTTCAGTCAGTCAGACGGAGGCGCGTTCAGTCAGAGCTATCGCGCGAAGTACAACTTTTCGCTCTAACCCCGTTCAATGCCTTCGAGCGTGACGCACGGGTGAAACAACCGGCCCGTTCAAGACCTTAGAGTGTCAGAGCGAGTTACCATCAAATTTGATGGTTGTAAAAGGCTCTGACGTTTATTACTGAAAAACTCGTTCCTGATTGGACGATATTGGGGCCTATAACTAGTGCGTTGTAATGTAACGTGGAGGGGGTTGCCCGCCGCGCTAAATATTTAGCCCTCCGATTCCAGTGTCTTCGACTAAGGGCTTGGAGTGTTCACAGTCTCAATCTGTTCGGGAGGTTAGAGTAGGGAGGTAAATCAAAGGCGATGATTATTATAACAAATGGGTCTTACGCCCTTTTATTTAACAACAATGTGCCTATCCTAACTGATAAAACGGGGGAGTGCGGCTGTCCTGGGGGAGGAGGGTTAGTCGCGCGGGCACACGGTAAGTTTAACAACTCCCACCCCACAGGAAATCGGTCACCGGGGCTTTAATTTCAAAATCGGCGAGGGCTGCTGTCGAGATTTATTTATTCCGGAGTGGTGCGACCCGAGATCAGGCCGTCCGCAACTCCGGATGTTAGTAAGTATCTTACGGGTACGTTTCGGGATACTTAACTTAATATACGGGAGCACGGGGGTGAATCCGGAATGGTACGACCCGATGAGATCAGGCCGTCCGTGAGACCGGCTGTTAGTAAGTGTCTTACTGGCTAAGGTTAGATGAGCATCGCCTAACGGGAGCAGGGCGTAGCGATCGACCCGAGAAGATCAGGCCGTCCTGGCTAGCCACCCGAGCGTCGTGTGAAGCGGTGAAGCAATGCTGAGGCTTGTTTTGAGGGACCTATGCTGTTAGCCGCAAATGGCTGGTACAGTTTCACTTTAATTATTTATATTATCATATATTATAGAAGGCGAGAACTTTGGTGAGTTCACAAGCCTCGTTTGGCAAACCTAATGATGGATTTATAGCTCAGAGAGGCAGCACCACGGTGGTGTCCCGCTCTCTGAGTAGAGTCACCAGGCGGTTATAGCCGGTGCGGAGAGCGGCTGCAACGCCAGCGCGCCTCTACGGCTCGGACGCTCGAGTTCACCGTGTAGTGGAGGGTGGAGAGAAGCGACCAGGCACATATCTGTACCTGTGTAGACCGGGCCTTCGCATTCTTGTTCTACGAGTGCGGTGTGTGGGGCTAGTGCGTGGGTGTGCAGTGTTTGACAGTAGGTCAACTCCCGGTCGGCGCCACGGAACGAACGTGGCGTTGTCACTGTAGATTAAAGCAGGACAGCCACGTTTGGCAATCAGGCGACGCAAACTTAAGATGACGGAACTTGTTGTCAGATCGCTTACCAGATCCACATAGACAGCACGTACAGTAAGGCATGTGTAGAGAGCCGCCCATCGCTGTTCATGTCTTCGACCCACCTTTATTATTGTCATGGGACCAAAGTAATCGAGTCCCGTAATACTAAACGGACGCTGTCCCTCCTGAAGTCTGAAAGGAGGCAGCTGACCCATGAGTGGCGGCGAAGTCTTAGCCCGGTTATTCTTACAGACCTGGCAGTCATTCCATGTTCTTTTTACAGCATTGCGGCTACTTAGGACCCAAAACCACCTTCTTACCTCATTAAGGACTCGCTCGCGTCCTGCGTGCACGGAGTCTCTGTGATACTTCATCAATAGTAGCTTGACAAAGGCGTTTTTCGGGTGAAGTATTATAGGATGTTCAGCGTCGTTGTCGATATTCGCTGCTTCAATCCTACCTCCGACCCGGAAGATGTCTTGTTCATCTAAATACGGTGTCAGGTGACGAAGAGAGCTAAATGGGTTTACAGTTCCGGTGGATTTCAGGGAGATGATGTCGTCAGAGAACATATTACCTTGAACGTGCTTGATCCATAACAATTCAGCGTGTCTTACGTCTTTTGCTGTCAGCTCACCCGTGGACCAATCACGTTTCTTATGCTTAAAGTTGTGTACGCCTCGCTGAACCCAGGCAGTGCTGCGGATCAATCGCCAATATTTGGAGAAGCGGTGGACCTCAGGTAAGGGAAGCTCCGGAACAGCTATGGTAAGTAAAACTAATTTTACCTCCTTGTCTTCACGATCCAGAACAATGTCGGTGTCTTCGATGTCTGCTAGCAACGCGTCGTCTGGCTTCGTTAGAAAGGTAGGTCTGTCTAACCACCTCCCATTTTCTGACGAGGAGATGTCTCTAGTGGCGTCGTATGCGGCATTGAGGTGCGTAGGTATCCATCTCCACTGATCGATGTTAGTCAGTTCGGCGACTTCACTCACTCTATGCGCTACAAAGGCTTTGAATCTTCCCGAATCTGATCTTAACCAGCTAAGTACAGTTTTGGAGTCGGACCACAAGGTTATTTTCGAAATCGGAACAGTCACGTACCTTTGTACCGCATGGAGTAGTCGCGCTCCCATTAATGCGGCCTGGAGTTCGAGTCTAGGGATACTCATTACTTTTAAGGGGGCTACCCTCGCTCTAGCCATAAGAAAAGCAACGTACCACGTCCCGCCCTTTTTGAGCGACCTCAAGTATTATAATATAACACATTACATATAACAGTAGCGAACGCTTTCGAGCTTGCGTCACAAAAGACGTGCAATTCGGCATTATTGGCATAGTCACCCGTCAATACCCACCGTGGCACCCTGACATCAATGGCCGCGCTGAGTTCTTTGAGCCAAGTACACCATCTAGCGAAGACGCTTGACTCAACTTGGTCATCCCAGCCTGTCTTTTGTCGCCATATGTCTTGAAGCAAGATACGCGCTTTGACAGTGACATCAAGTAGAAAGCCTAGTGGGTCAAAAACAGACATGACTACCTTTAGTACCTCACGCTTCGTGGGTGTCTTCGTCCCTGTCCTCAGCTCCTCCGAAATATTCTCCAAATGCAGGCGGAATAACAGCGTGTCGTCATTAGGGTTCCACCTGACCCCCAGAACGCGCTCCTCAATCTGCTCTTTACAGTCGCTGATGACCTTGATACCTGAAGATGAGAGTCTATTGTCAGGAATATGACTAAGGAGTATTTTTGAATTGGAAACAAAATTACGTATATGAAACCCGCCCAGAGCATGAAGTGAGCACACAGCGCCAAAGGTCATGACGTTCATGATATACACACCATCCTCCCACAACAAACGTTGGGCCTGTCTGTCTTCAGGTCTGATCTTCACTCGGTTAAACATCTCCTGAATGTCGCCAGTGACTGCTACCTTACCCATCCGGAAACCCAAGAGCACACCCGGTAACGATGTTAGAAGGTCAGGTCCTGTTAATAAAAAGTCGTTAAGTGACTTACCTTCTGACTTTGCAGCGCAGTCAAGAACAAGACGTAGTTTGGGCTTGTTGGGATTGTACACGGCGAAATGAGGCAGCCACCAACTTTTGTTGGTCCTCACGGCAGCTTCTTCTGAATCCAACTTGGTCACGTAGCCCTTGTTGACGTTGTCCAAAAATCGCTCCCTGTATTTTGAAGCAAAATTATCTGACTTACGCATCTTAGTCTGGATACCTCTGTCTTTTCTTCGCCTGTAGTAAGCTGTCAGGAAGTGTCAAGTCTTCCGTCATCCACAACAGTCCCGTCTCATAACGGCCTTCTGGCAACAGTCGGGTGGTTCGCTCCATTATGTCCAGCGCTAGCTGATCCTCCCGGGAACGAGGGTTGTCTTGTGTCGAGTCGAAGCGGTGCTGTTGGGCCCGTCACTCCGGCTTGTTCCAACAGAGAAGAGTCCACCAACGTCAATGCTGCCCCCTCGTCCAGAAGTGCGTAGGTCTTGACGTCTCCTTTAGGCCCCATCATCACCACGGGAACGACTTTGAGTAGAACGTGAGACTTCTCGACACAGGTATTCACCGGCGTGATTACTGTCATTATGCCCTCGGCGGCGCTGTCACAAACGCGGCGAGGCTCCGCATGTAGCAGTGTATGATGTACTCGAGAACAAGCATTAACGGTACACTTCATTCTCTTAAGGCAGCCCTTTAGTTGATGCCGCGATGATAAGCAGGAGAAACAAAGCTTCTTGTCAGTCACGAATTTCCAGCGATCGTCTGTTGTCATGTTCTTGAAATCGCGACAGTCATCAAGTACGTGCTCTCCTCCACACATCACGCAGACAGGGGAAGTCGAGGCTGTTGCCATGACAGGCTTCCACGTTCGTTCAGGTCGGAACGGAGTGGCCGGGGTTTTATGTGCCGTATTGTATTTTACAGGCGGCGGGGCAACATGTGTAGCTGCATTAGCAATCTTCATGAGCCAAACTGAAACTTCGTTTAATGAAACATTTTTGATATTGTTTTCGACTAAATAAAAACTCCATTGATATTTTAAGGTTGACGGTAATTTTTGTATGATCTCTCTAATCAAAGTCGGATTATTGAGATGTCCGATTTCATCTGTAGACTTCATGGTAGCCAAACAATTTTGAATGTGTGTTGCGAATTCGATCAAACTATTTATGTCGTCATGGCGTATGTCACGGAAATGGTGAATTTTATGCAACAATCTCAATGAGATATTCTGGTCTACCGAAACGTAACTTGAGAGTGTTCATAATGCTGTCCAAATTCGTAGCGATGTACGACACACTCGTCGAAACTGCATATTGGTCAAGCGATGCAAAACCCTTGTATTTACTGTCTACTCGTCAAGCTCACCAGCAGGGCGGATACCGCGTCTCGAGCTCGCCCTTTTAAGCAACGGGAGAGACGTGCGATGTTTTCATCATTACTGTAACCACATAGTCGTGTCGTCGAATTAAACTGGCTGTAGAAAAGAGGCCACTCTTCTGGCTCGCCTGAGAACGGCGGGAGCTCTTTGGTACGGGTCTGGCGGGCCATAAGATTGCGTAACTCTTTCTCGAGACTAATGTGTGGGTGATTTTGTGGTTCGGCCGAAACATTGTGCTCTTTGTAATGATGAATTCTTTGCTATAGATAAATTAGTGTCCGTACCTGATAACTTCGCCGTAATGGCTGGTGGCGATGGTGGTCGTGATGGTAATATGGGCTCGTGGTCTCTGTCTTCCAGTAGCGCTTTCGTTTCTATCGCTAGTTTTTCCGTCAACAAGCTCCGGTCTATTTCCGCGAGTTTCTCGGCGGTCTCCAATTGTAGTTGTCGCAGTTTTTGAGATCTCATAGTGGACGTTGTACTCGAAGCCGATCGCTGCGATGGGCTAGACGAAGTCGCGCGGCTACCTTGGATAGAACGTCGGTCTTGTTCCTCCGTCTCGGCGGCTGCATTTGTCGTCGTGGCCATCGCTTTTGTCTGACTTCTTGTTTTCAACATGGACCAGCGGCTGTACCGCCTAACTCAAAGCGAGCACTCGCTATCGTTATCATGACATTAGAACAAAAGTTTTAATGTCACAGATGACATTAGAGCTATTGTTCTAATGTCACGAAGCGATGTCCAGGTCGTCAGCTCGAAGGACCACTTTGTTCGGTCTTTGTCGTCGTCAATAAAACACAGTATTAATATTTACAAAATAAAGTCCTAAATTTGTGTCTGATCCTATTTTGTCTCAGTCTCAATAATAAATCCGTCTGTTATCGTCCGTCAATAGTACTCATGTCATGTAATTTCAGGCATAGACAGCTACCACGGCTGGACGCCGCAACACCTTCCTCGATAATTGGACTATCAAACACAAAAATAATTTTTCAATTTGAATCAGTGGTCCCTGTGATTAGCGCGTTCAACCAAAGAAACAATCAAACAAACTATTCAGCTTTACAATATTAGTAAGTAAGTATAGATAGGATGGGTTAGATAGCTATTTTTGTATTTGGTAGGAAATGTAAAGAAAAAAAAAATAATGATACACTTATTCATTTTGTAGTATTTAATGATATTTGTTACTTTTATACCTGTTTCCATATTTAGATTATAATTTATGTCATTATGTATGTATGTACAACTGAATATTTTTGCGCTGGTGCACAGTGATGCTCTCTTACTAATTTTATATACTTATATTTATTTTTCGTCTGGTGTCCACGAAAGATCAGCGTCGAGGTGTCTTACGATGATCCCGATATTGTGCCGAGTGGATACCATTTCACAACCGCAATAAGTTGTAGTTAAATTCAATAGTAATACCTATTAGATTTAAGTGGTGTGAATAAATAAATTTCTATTCTATTCTATTCTATTCTCTTTTATACGCTCGAGGGGGTACGATTTCGGCGCGCGGGGTTGTGTGGTGCGGTGCGCGAGCGGGGAAGCGGGGGGCGCGGTCGCAGTGATGGCACAGAATAGATAATAGTACTACGTACAGAACGGCCACTCACTTCCCCGCACTCATTTCAAATACCTCACCCCACCCAGCACTTCGCTGTAGACATCACTGACACGTAAACAAGGGCGCGCGCGATCGCTCGGACGAGTAGACGCGAGCGCCGGGCGATAACAGAGACAGCGCTATGCGGGTGAAAGAGAAGGCAGTCGCTGCACTTCCCGCGTCATTTCGATTGATAACCGCTCACTCAGCCCTACTAGATTCCACGAACGAACGTCATTTATTTAAGTAGTAAGTAGTAATAGGTAATTGATTTGTGAACGTTGTATGGAGTGTCCGGGGTGTGGTGATGGGTTGGGTCACGTTGAACGCCGTTGGCTAGCGGGCTGTGAATTGTGATTGTGACGTCACTACGTTACAGCGTGCAGCGTTATCTGCTAGGAAAAGAGAGAAATGAAAATTTCATATGAAATAGGAAGATAAAAGCTATTGTTGCTGCAACGCGTTCAATACCTCAGAGTGAGTTAAAAAACAACTACACTCCGAGGCTCTGACCAGTGTCGCCAAGGCACTTCTTGAGTCATAAGTTATGTTTCGTTTCCTGAAAAGTCACATTTTTGTTGCAAGTCACATTTTTGCTGTTGTATTTTAAAAAATTGTTTAGGTACATAGTAGGGTTGTAACGGAGGCCTTCCTAGCGGAGGCGGAGGCGATGAGTTTCACTTCCGCGGATGCGGAGGTTAACGGAGGCGGAGGCGGAGGTGAAAGTGGATGTAGATAAAATAGTAATTTATTGTTTATTTAAGTTTTTATTTCAAATACTTACATTTAAGTAAACATAATAACCTACCAAATACCTTATATACCTTAATTTTGATTACTAGAAGGTAATGTTTATTACAATACCTTCTAGTAATCAAAATTAAGGAGAGGTGAGCGAGCCCGAGAACGAGAAGCCGAGAAACCCATCACATTCACGCTTCTCGGGTGTTCTCGGGGGTTCTCGGCGTGAGTCTGGAGGCGCCTTTAAATCTCGACCATTTCGCGCGGAACACGCGAGTGGACGGCTGTCGGGAGCGAGCGTCGCTCGCGCGTTATTGCTCTATGATTACGTCAATAAAACTCCGTTACAACTCCGCAAAAATTGTACGGAGGCGGAGGCGAAGGTACGATTTCTTGCGGAACTTCCGCAGTAACGGAGGCGGAGGCGAAGTTCCGTTACAACCCTAGTACATAGCCTATGTAAAATAACAAATACTTTTATATAGGTACCTGTTTAATGATACTGAGTAACTAATTTTTGGGTGCATTCATAAATAATAATCATTACAAAACAAAATTATTAAAAAATCGACAAGCCTAAAAAGTCACGAAAGTCACAGACATGTTACAGAAGAGGGCCAAAAGTCACAAAAAATGTGACTTTTGTGACCGTTTGGCAACACTTCTGACTGAACGCGCTCCGGTGAACGTTATTAAATAACATAAGATAAATTTTATCTTTGGTAATCTAACGCCGAGCGCAAGGGTTACTGTGCCACCGAACAAGTAAAAAATTAGTCAAACAATTATATTTTTATGGCTGTGAAAGTGAGGACATCACATTTCTAAGCAGGAATTACATATTGGGTGTGCTAGTTCTAGTTTTAGCTATAGTTAACTTGGTGTAGTTTTAGCTTCCATAGAATCGCATCAAAAAGTTCTTTTTTGTAATTTCTTAGTGGATCTGTGTGATATGTAAAACTCGAAGCGTATTATTTGATTGGAGATATTCCAACCTTCCACTATCATTATCAATTATTCAATAGATATTAAATAAACTAAGAATTAAAGTATCGGCCAAATATAACTTCAGTTTTACAGCAACGGATGACGGAATATTTCGCTTGTACTTCCATGCGTTTTCCACGCGGGATGTGACCTTGTAAAACGATTTAAGGCGCTATATCGAAAATGAATCAAACAATGGGAGGCGTGGTCTATACGTAAACGCGGGGCGCCCCCCGTGCTCAAGTAGCTAGTCTTTATATCTATGTCAACAAAGTCGCGAATGCGTTGCGCCCGCATGCAATCAGATCGCTTAGAAATTATCGACGTAAGCGACAAAATACAAATTATTTTATGAAAAAATAACTATAATGATTACAAAAAAATGCTTCTGTACGATTCTGGATACTGATGATGGCTACTTATTTAAGGAACTTTTTAATTAATCCTTAACACCGTTTACTAGTAATCCTGAATATTCTTATTTTTAAGAGGTAATTTCAAAAATAAAAAGTATCGAGGCAAAATCTTTAAATCGCGTTTTCGGTTCTGCTCGTGACTAGCTAAAGATATGAAGAAACACATATTTGACTTTCAGATCTGTAAGATCTCTCAGTTACCTATGACATTATATTAAAAATAACCAATATTTTCGATATATCGCCTTAAAACGGGTATGTTGGCCACGTACCTGGGCAGTTCTTGTCTGAAATTATTGGAAGTAATACTTATGTACTGTAGTATTATATTATCTGTGCTTATGTCTTGTTTTACTTTTAGTAAATTAATTTAGAAGCGAAATCTTTGTTGGTTTTTATACATTTTCTTGGTTTAAAGTGTTTTTCATTAGTGGTGATTCTTTAAGACAGTGATTTTGTTCCCTACGAGTAATGTTTTACAGTAACAAATATAATCTCAGGAATGTTTGAACATCAAGCAAGCATGTTTTGATCATGAGTAATAATAGGTCCTTACATATGAAATTAGTATTTTGTCGAACACGCCACTTTTCAGTAATTTTTGTTGTTCGGTTTGTATTGATAAAAATGATTAAATATATCTCTTTTAGATTGTGATGTAGTGTTCTGCAGTTAAAAAATTACCTAAATATAAATTATGTTTTATTGTCAAATTAAAGTAGGCATTTCCTTTGGTTATGGTGCTCTTGCTATGTTACCTCGACTGCCTCGCCTGGATCGCTGCTAAATGCAAAGATATAAAAAACACTATACCTGAGCTACCTATGCATTTGCTTCTTGCTACGATTATGGCGTTGCGGTCGGGCTGGTATCAAACAGTCCATGAAATGGCCGAATTGGTGTTCCAGGGTTTTTTTCTACCCACGTATCTACCTCCCTACACCTTGCTGCTGGACTGCCGTATCTCCGGTCTTCTAAACTGCGCCAGAACAAGCCGGTCTACTGATCTACGCCAGGATACAACAAGCCAGCATAGTGATCGTCCATTTATATTATCAACTCTATTCAGTGTGAGCAACCCGCGACTCAACTAATTGTAAATTATTTGGAGTAAAACTATTATTTGTTCCTTAAGAAGTCTACTTATTGAAATACCTACCTAAAAAGTCAGTTACATTGGCGCCCAACGTGGGGCGAAACTTCCATTGTGTTACATTGGCGCCCAACGTGGGGCGAAACTTCCAGTGTAGGAAGCCGGCTTTTGCAGCTCCACTTGAAATAATCCATTGCAGGATTGCCTTGTTTAGCTCAAGCTAGCTTGTAAGATCCATTGTAGGATTGCGCGTAGTGGCAGTGTGCATTGTTTCAGCTCCCACTCGTTTAGATACATTGTAGGATTGGCATGTGGTGGGCATTGTTTCAGCTCCGACCTGTATGATCCATTGTAGGATTGGGAGAGTTGCGGGCTATTATTGAAGACCCACAACGCTGAATGAGATCCTGATGGACAGTACGAACAATTTGTGTCGTGTCGTGTCCTCAGTTTACCTGACTTGGAAAGAAAAGTTCATTCTATCTAGTTTATGTTGATTTTCGATAGGGGGTGTCCGGACTAGTGATGTGCCGGATCGTTAAAAATGTATATCCGCAGATACGGATCCGAATACGGATATTTGGTGTCAAGATCCGCAAATACGGATACGGATCTTTATTTTCTTATTCAATCGGTGTCGGCGCGCGAGACCTTGAAACGATAGTTGATTTCACACATTATAAAAAACGAAGATTAATGTTTAGGTTTTCTCATTTTCTTATATTTATAACAGTGGTGCTATAATATAATTTACTATAATATTGATATCATTATAAAGATAATTGATTTCGTAACTTTGAATTATGTAGGTACCTACTATTGGTATGGTAACATTTCATCCTATCAATTGAAAATTAATGATTCGCGAGAAAAGTAACGGATACGGATACGGATGTTCTTTCTCTCTCGCATATCCGCAGATACGGATACGGATATCCGGAACATCATTAGTCCGGACCCCAAGCCCCCTCCCTTACCTACGCCAATGGGTGTATATTTCGAAAATCCAAATTCAAATAAATTTAAAATTTATGTTTGTGTAGATATCTCTGTTTTGAATTTAGGGATTCACTAGTTTGATTTTCTATGACATCTTTCTGTCTTCTTCCAAATCGTTCTATTGTATCTTCTCTTTTCTGTTCAAGTTCATTTACGAACATGGACTTAGAAAGTCCATGTTCATGCATGCATGTTGTTCGTCCATGTTTGTTTTTAACTTGTGTTCTGGAAATTTTGACTTATGGAACAAACCCCGTGGACACCCCAATTGAGAGTATGTAATGAAGAAATAGAGTTGATCGTGGAAGTGGATTAATTGCAAACCACGTCAGAGCTAGCGGCAAACTTCGCTGTGAGTGATAAAATAATTGTAATTCACTTGAAACAAAATGAAAAAGTGAAAATAATGGATCCTGTATCCTGAAAAGTGAAAATAATGGATCCGAGTTTCTTGCCTGTTCTTCTCGAGAAGGCTCTCCCATTTCCGAACAGGTGTAGAGTCAACTATTTTTTTCAATTTACTTTTACTTGTATTTGCATACATCCTAATAATGGTTGGGGTGTGTGTACATACAAGGATTAAATAATTAGTTAATTACATTCTTCTTTGAAGATTTTAATGTTTTGTTTGACGTCAAAAAGTGCCTGTAAAGGTCTATATTGAATAAAGATTTTTGAGTTTGAGTTTGTACGACAATCGGAAACGCTCATCCCAGTGGTAACTTAACTTGAGACAAAAGCTACAAGCTTATTTTTCCGCAGTCGTTTTGCAGAAAAATTGTATGGAAAAGACATTAGCCTGTGATAACCTCACGCTCTTTTTTCGCAGCTAATGTCGTCTCCATATACTTTTCTGAAGAACAACTGCAGAAAAATAAGCGTGTGGTTGTTGTCTTAGGGGTCGGGTAAGTGTTTGATTGTCCTGTTAAACTTTGTAGAATAGAGCTGATGGTGTCATACCGCATAGCTTCCTAAAATCTGGCCAGACGATTATGGCAGATTAGTATTGTTAACAAATGGAAATCATCATGGAAAATCCCGCCGTTAAACAACTAATCAATCGCTTTAAAGTCTGATTTTTAATCCGACGGAATTCTAATATTTCATAAGTGTTGCCAACATTGAAAAACTCTTGCTAAAAGGGAGAGCATTTTAGCAAAATCCTACTAATATTACGTATAAATGTGAAAGTGTGGATGTTTGGATATTTGGATGTTTGGATGTTTGTTAGGTACTCAATCACGCAAAAACGGCTGAACGGATTTGCATGAAATTTGGCATGCATGTAGCTTTTGACATGGAAAAGAACATAGGCTACCTTTTATCCCGATTCCTTAAGTAGTTCCTGAGGGAAAATTGAAAATTATTTACGAGCTAAGCCGCGGGTAGACAGCTTTAAAATTTGGTATGCATGTCACCTATGCTATGGAAAAGTACATGTCCTTAATGATCTCTCAAATAGTTCCCGTGGGAAGATTAAGCGAAGCTTTAGACCCAATTCTGAAGTCCACGCAGACGAAGTCGCGGGCAGAAGCTAGTAAAAAATAAAGCATTATGGAATTTAAGGTTTCAATTAGAAAATTTAAGACTTAAAAAATTACTGATAATTTTAAAATGGTAATTACATTGTTTAATATAATATTATTGAAGTTACAATAATTGTCAAGGAAATTATTTTTCTATTACTGGGATCCCTGTTCAATAATCCATAGGTTGCTAACCTTATTTAGAAAAGCATCTTCGTTTGTAAAATTTCTGCTTCCAATATAACAAGATGTCAAATCTAAAATTAAAAAAACTATTTACGCCGCGTCATGCACCGATTAATATTGAAGGGCATATAATATATATGCCCTTCAATATTAATCGTTTCACTTTGCTCAACTCGGACCGCGGTGCATGACGCGGCGTAAATAGTTTTTTTAAGTGAAACGATTAATATTGAAGGGCATTTATATTATATGCCCTTCAATATTAATCGCTTCACTTTGTTCAACTCGGACCGCGGTGCATGACAGCTGAAAAATTGCAAAAATGCATAAACCATATTATTAAAGAAGAGGATAAAATGTGCCCTCTTAATGATCTGCTGGGTAGTGTGTGTGATTCTTTTATAATCCGAGTTGATGATGATGATGACGACAATGATGATATAAGTGATAAAACCTAATTAATAAATATTTTTATTTTAGAAATATGTTGTTTTACTCTGTTTTTCCATTTAGCACTTAAAAATTTACATTCTAGCTAGTGTGCATTGAGTGCACAAAACAAACACTATTTACAATGTCATTACTTGATCTAATTTTGTTTCATATTTTTATGTATTAAATATTTAAAAAAATCTAAACAGAAAAAGGTTATTTACATCTGATTTGTCTATGGATGACATCTGTCAGAATTCCGTCGAATTAAAAATCAGACTGTAGTTCCCATGGACTTAATAATATTAAGTCCATGGTAGTTCCCTACTCCTTCAGAACAACGCCAGACCCCATACTTCGTGATAGACGGTCGCTACATTAGGGGATTAGAATGTCTCCGATACCCACCATATTTTCCGGAACCTGCTCCACATCGCTTCAACAGATTACTACATTTTTATAATTTATAATTATAGGAATATGGATAATTTCTTGTAAAAGGAAAAAATTCCGATGAGGATGTCTAAATCACCTTCAAAGTCTATATTGATTTTCACTCCTACTCATTAATAATTTTTTACGCGATGGAATAATTGAGCGACCATTAAAATGGAAAAAGTTTGTACATAGATAATAACTGTACATAGAATACTACCTACTTCGATTGATTAAATATCTAATTTCTATATTTTTTCGATTTACTTTATCAATATACTTAAAACTCTAATTTCAATTGACAACACGTTTAGCGCAGAGGTCGAGTGACTACCTACTGCGCAACGGGTCGCGGGTTCGATTCCCGTACGGGACAAATGTTTTGTATGGCCTACAGAAATTTGTACCGGTCTGGGCGTAGGTAATGTGCATGTGATATTCTACAGGAGAAAATCCTAGTGTGCGGCTACGTTTTTTAATAATAAAAAAAAAACAAAATTTAAAGACTACTAAAATATACTAAAAATAATACTAAAGTGGCGTTATAAGTCTAGATAGACTAGAAACTCCTCATTCTACAATAATTTAAATGAAACACGGAAATTATCTGAAACTTGTATTTTCATTTAATTCTTAAAGCTATAACAGTATTAAATAAGCTTATCATAACATTTACTACTAAACAGATAATTTTAGGCGTGGCACTTAACTATAGAATATAAAAAATTACATCCGTTACAATTTCAAATAACTCGGCCAATAAATGCCTTCATCACAAAACTTATAAATTGATAATAACGTATATCTATCTTATATCTATCGATATTCTAAATACACATGGACTACGTCTTCTTGCCATGAAATTGTCTTTTCTGAGCAAAATTTTAACATGTGTCACGCGAAGAAAACTATCAAGCGAGTGCTTTATAGATGTGATGATTAGTGTATTTTGGCAACTTCTTTTGGCTCCTCCAACTCCAACCAAAACGATGTGAATGAATTCAACAATAAATGTAGGTATATTACTTAGGCGATTCACACACTGCCTTGCTTGTAAGTATCTCCGTTTGTATAGAAAACACGCATCCACGCGCGTTCATGCAGATCACGCGCCTACAAGCGGTGAAAGACGCACCCACGCGCGTAGGTGCGCGCGAGACGCAAGGTATGGTACACCGAGTCTCGCATAGACATGGGCTGGATTAGCTAATTTCCGTACCTAATCCACCTATTCCTAATATTTTCAAACACCTAATCCAAATACCTGTTCCTAATATTTATTCAGTTCCACCAAAAATATTCGGAATAGGGAATGTATTAGTTTAGTACTCGTAATAGGTCCTAATATTTATTAGGTACCGGCATAAATATTTGGAATAGGGAATGTATTATTATCGTAATAGGTCTTAATATTTATTCAGTATTGGCATCTATATTCGGATTAGGGAATGTATTGGAATAGTAATAGGTCCTAATATTTAATTTCATTCTTGATTCAAGTTTAATATTTTTGCCGTTTTTTTTTTGTGAGTATATTACGTGATTACTCCGCCCATTGTGGACCGATTTTCAAAATTCTTTTTGTGTTCGATAGAGTATAGTCCTGGGGTGGTTCCATTGTCACCAAAGTCAGGATCTGATGCTGGGATCCCAGGAAAATTGAGGGAAACCCTTAAATTTCATAGGTACGTCCAACGTGTTTCATGTTTTTTTCGAAGCTATTCAGGTATTTGCGTCTGGTAGTCATGAAATGAGCTGATGATGGAAGGATCCTTGACTTTTAGGAGTTAGAGATTAGTTTTTTAAATACAATAGGCACGTTTTGATGCTAAATGGCATTCTTTCAAGTTACTTCGGTGAGCTGGCATTAAATTTACAAAAAACATTAAAAAAAATTTGTTACAAAAAAATAAAACCGACCTCAAAAAGACTGCAATTTGGCAGCGACTTCATAATAAAAAGGTGATGGTGTGCATTGTTATATAATTTTTTACTTTTAATTGTTTTTGAAGTCGAATTTTATTTTTTTTGTATTTTGTATAAAGATTTTATGATTTTGTTAAACTGAACAAGAGATTCGCTGTATTTTCTAAGCAAAAATAGTTATGGTATTTTATCCTAGATGACGTTTGAAACTTTATAATTAGACGTAAAGTGTAGTTTTGTTTACAGGACCTATAGTTTGACAGATTGATACTTCACGATTAACAAACATGGTATACGAATACCTAATCCTAGGTGGCATGGATTAGGTACGTACTGGTAACGAAAAATACCTAATCCACGTACCTAATCACATATTTATGCCTCAAGTCTAGTCTCGCAGTGCCGTGCGTGATTTTGGAAGGGCTTGACGTTGATTTTGGAAACGCAACTACGCGCGTGAATGCGTAAAAAACCCGCTTAATGATGCGGATTTGCACTACCGCAGGTACGCGCGTAGCTGCGTCGACACGCATGATGCAGCGTGGTGCGTGGCAGTGTGTTAATCGCCTAACTCGTATATGGCTAGAATGAGTGAATGAAATTTAAAACTGATACAATGTAAACTAACAGTTTGAAATTATTTAATATAATTAGGTAACAGTTTTATTGTGTATATTTTATAACTTATTAAAACAAAATTCAGTACTTATGATTTATCTAGATTATCCAATGTAGTTTTATTACGGTGATTTGGATGAAAACGATCAATACTAATTAGGTTATAACTTCAATTCAAAATGTGAATGTTAACAAAAATATCACAATCGGAACTACAACTAGGGTATATTGTTAACTCTTATGTCATAAATACTTAACATACAAATGAGTTTAATGGACATTTCTCTACATGCATCATTAATATAATGAGGAATGATCATCCTACTGAGCCCATATTATAACAAGTTCCGTTTCTACCACGCTTATGAGTATGTCAGCATCACGATATTATTAATGTTAATCAATTTACTAAAGACCGATGAAAGACTAGAACGCGTTATAATAGCATTACAAAAACAATGTTGTGGATTTCATGTCGAGAAAACAAATGCTTTAAATTATATTAGCATCACCAAATGGAAAAAAACTTATTACAAAACAAAATATTTGATTTACAAAAAAACTTTTCAATAAAATACATAAATAGGTATTTGATGCAACTTATTGCGTAAGATAAGGTGAGTGATACAAAATTGAAGTTGAATATTTCCGACATAATGTTGTTGCACCTCTAGCCGGGGCCGTTACGGCTCCATTTTAGAAAAATAGCACACAAATATTAGTTTTACAAATAAGTCCAGATGTTCGAATAAGTGAGCGCCAGCGGAAGACGAATGTGATAGTTTGAGCAGACATCAAAATTACTAAAGCGCTTTATAGTGATTTCCGCGTATTTGACACAAATGAACTTCGTAGAAAGACATTAGTTGTTCCAAGTGTCTCAAATTCAACATTACAGTTTAATCACATTCCCGCGCAACGAATACCACATATTTTCACTGTCACTTTATTTTGAACGTTCAGTATCAAAAAGTCTAAATCACTTTGGATCAAGATTAACCTTTCCCTTCGTCCGGTATGGCGATTGATACCGTTTGAGGCCTCACCGGGGAGTTGGTGTTGTCAGTTTTATGCGAGATCTTGTGAACGATTGGTTCTATGCTGGGTGTACTTCGAGAAATTTCGTCTGTGGTAGTCAATTTGCACTCCACAACCCTGTAGTTGCAGGCTGGGGTGTTGCATTTGAACTCCGGCCGAACTATCGCATTAGGGATGTTATCTTCCATGCACTTCGATTCCTCTTTGAATGGTGGACAGCTGCAAAACAAAATAGATTTTCATTTAAAAATAGAAGTTTTATTCCTAGAAATAATCTTTCTGAAAAACAACATCCCATCCAGTGGCGTAGCTAGGTAACCAAGGGCCCTGGTGCAAATAAAAAAATGGGGCCCCACTACTATCTAAACTGGTTAGGTTTTATCAAGTAAAAATATTAAATATACAAATACTTTAAAAATGCTAAGCTACTTTATCATCAGCTCTTTTTCGTGCACTGCAGGGCAGGTAAAAAAATATTACTAAATAAAATAAAATATTATTATAACATAAATTACAATTAATACTTGATGTAGGTTTTTTTATGAAGGACCTATGCTGTTAGCCGCAGATGGCTGTTACAGCTTCACCTTGATTATTTAAAGAAGGCGAGAACTTTGGTGCGTCCTCAAGCCTCGTTTGGCTTACCTAACCTGGTGGATTTCTAGCTCAGAGACGCATCACCACTGGGGTGTCCCGCTCTCTGAGTAGAGTCACCAGGCGGTTATAGCCGGTGCGGGGAGCGGCGGCAACGCGAGCGCGCCTCTAAGGCTCGGGTGCTCGAGTTCGCCGTGTAGTGGAGGGTGGGGAGAAGCGACCAGGCACATATCTGTACCTGGTATCGCAAACTGTGTAGACCGGGCCTTCGCATTCTTATTCTACGAGTGCGGTGTGTGGGACTAGTATGTGAGTGTGCAGTGTTGATAGTGAGTTGGAAGGCGGAGGGAAACTTGATGTAGGTATTGGGCAATCAAACGAAATAGAAAAGATTAAATGGTTTATTTTATAAAGGTTGAACCTTCCATCTAGCTAAATAACAATTATATTTACCATCTTTTCCTAGCTTTAGTTTTCGCAAAAGTATCAATGACTTCGGTTAAATCCATACCATGACCATTTTCGAAAAAAATCTTGACTCGAATTTACAATAAAACGCATATCGATGAATAATAAAACGCACATATCGCTATCCGTCAAGTTGACAATACTGCCAACCCACAGAAAGAATTTATGGGAATTCCCTAAATATAACTTTCGAATTTCTCTCAACAAAGTTGCCATAATCAAACCTGTCATATTTATTTTGAAAATGGGGGAAATCGAAAGTTAGATCGATTGAGATTTTCTGCTAAGGATTCGAGGGCCCCCCTGACCTTGAGGGCCCCGGGGCACTGCACCGTTTCGCGTCCAGACTTTTACAGAAGACTTGATTTTGAAAGTTTCTACTATAGAAAAGATACTATTGAAGTGCTATTAGATTCACCTAGAAATACTTTTGCCAAGTTACAGGTAAAACAGGAAACTTATATAAAGCTTTACCTCAAAGGTGGTGGAGTAGGTGAGCGGGAAAGAGGAAAGCTAGCAACTTCCCGCGAAATCGCCAGAGATTTGATGGACCCGAAGGTTTGTTCGGGGCTGAGTGGTGCTCCTAGCACAGACGCCATTCCACTGTAACAGAATAAGTTTAATTATTTAGTGACATATTCATTTTTAAAACCGTAAGAAACATCGTAATAGTTCGTCATATACGTCATATATAGCTACGGCCTTGAGCCTAGGTCACAAGGTGCATTCGCTTATGCGAATAAATAGAACGGCAATGCACTGGAATGACAAACTAAAATTCTTGTGGTCACCTTATGCTTTTATTGTTCCTTGTAATTGGCTACAGGGCCAGGTTATTGGCGGAAGGATCTAAGGATTAACTTACACAACGGAGTCGGAGGGCACGAGGAAGGGCAGAGGCGGCGGGCAGGGCGGCGCGGGCTCGGCTGGCACGGCGTCGGATGAGCGTGGACATCGCGGCGCGACTTCATCTTCGGCATTCATGCCCAGCCAGCCTCGCAGCCACCGCCACAGCCCGCGTGGACTGCCTGCAAACAAACAACGCATATGCTTTTAACATTCAAACCATACATATGACAGCAATATCGCAATACAGGCCCTCAGAATACTGATAACGAAACATCGTCCGAACAAAGAAAACTTACACTTCATTTTCATCGATCTAGAGAAGGCGTTTGATCGGATAACACGAGAGCTGGTATGGCAGGCTTTAAGACTCCAAAATGTACCGGAGTGCTATATCAATCTGATACAAATTTAATGTAGCACCGCGTGAAAACGAAAGTTAAAAGTCCGGCGGGAATAAGTAGAGAATTTGAGGTACGTGTTGGTGTTCACCAGGGATCTGTGCTTAGCCCGCTTCTCTTTAACTTTGTTATGGATTTTATTACAAAAGACTTTCAAGCCCCACTTCCCTGGAACCTCCTGTACGCTGACGACGTCATACTCATTGCTAAAACGCCTAACGAACTTCAAACGGCTTCGAGTAAGCAAAACGAAGATTGAGCACTTAGAATGTCAATTCAGTAATGACAGAAACTGCCAAAGTGGAACCGCAACAATTTATTAGCCGGACAATACACCTGTTCCTCAAGTGCAGAAGTTCAAATATCTAGGTTCAGTCAATACGCAAGATGCAGAAGTTGAAGCAGATGTAACTCATCGAGTGAGTGTTGCCTGGCAGAAATGGCGTTCTTTAACTGGCCTACTCTGTGACGCATGAATGCCTATTTGTATAAATAAAGTGGTCAGGGGGGAGGGGGGGGTTAACGAAAAGATCGAATCAGAGACGAATACGAAAAACCTACATTCGAGGTAGTTTCAAAGTAGCCCCCATATCCGACAAGCCAACCGTAAGCTGTCTGAGGTGGTATGGCCATGTGATGCGCCGAATAGAGGACTACGTGGTCAAGAAGGCAATGAGCCTCCCATAAGCCACGAGACAGGGGACGTCCTCCTATGACATGGGGGTAGAGCATGGAGAAACTCGCCAAGAGAGAAAATCTACCGGATCCGACAACCCAAGGTAGATTGATTGGCGCTAAAATATTAAGACAGCCGACCCCACCTGAAGCGGGAGCATTCCCGCTTCAGGTGGGGTCGGCTGTCTGGCAAAGAGGAAGGAGAAAAAAAAACGTACGCATATAGTTTTGTATAAAGATTTACCAGACCAACTTACGAGAGTATTTCCTGGTATTCTGCGGGCTGAGGGGGTAGAAGTCTCCGTGGAGGGGACAGTGGAACGCGAGTCTGCGCTGCCGCCGCTGTGCCGCTCGCATTAGCATGCAGAGAACTATGCCTGAAAACAAAACACATCATGTCATTGCATATCACGTGGTGTTTAGAAATGACGACATTGCATTTTATAAAAAGTATTTTTTGTTATTTTAGCTAACACAGTGAACGAATCTTTGCTTTACAAACTTTTAAAAACAACACTTCCTATTTTAACTCCCTGTCTAGAATGTGTCGTCTATTTAATGATATATCAACTAAAGACAGTGACATTGACATATTTAACCCAAAGCTCACTCATTTTAAACGATGTGTTATATCAACTCTCTACTCTGCTTCGTAAAGGTTTTAAAATAATCTAGCTCAAATATAATGTGCGTGTACAGGGTGGGGTGCATCATAGTAATAGTTTTGTTAAAAAAATATTATTTTAATGTAATAATGGTATGTAGGTACTTGACAAAATATATAATTGAAGTAAGATGGTGCAACCCAACCTTAACGCTCAAACGCTCTATGGAATTACGAGTGTGTTCCACTCTTTACTGCAAGCTGCTGTGTGCACATATTTTGGCTTGCTGTCTAGATACAGATCTGAATATAATGTGTAAATATTATGTAATGTTGTGACTGTAAGCTGTTCTGTGTACCTTATAAATAAAATAAAATAAAAAATCAGTCATCTAGTGTAACGGGGAGAGATTGAAGAACACTCACCGGCCAGTGTCATGAGGGCCCCGGCGACAATGCACACGGGCCCCAGGACGCGCGAGTTACCGGTGAACGCAATCCGCGCCGCATAGTGGTCCGGCTCCTCGTTCTCACCGCAGCCCCGATACGACGCAGCTGAAATTTAATCAAGTAAAACGTCAACTTCGACCGACACTACTGTGGTTTCGCCGTCCATCTATTTAATCGGGTTCCTTAAGTTCTGCAATTCAATATCTTTATAGTTAGGGGAATAATTTGGAATTTGCAATTTTGTGACTTGGGTTCGTGAAAATCAAAACCACTTGAATTTTATGAGTCATTCACGGGACAGCAAATCAATTTTGGATTGGGTCGTAATCTTTATAACCTATATTGTATAATATATCGGCTGTAACTGTACGCGGAAGAACTAATTCAAGGGGCACATAGGTTAGATATTAGATAGACCCTTGGACCTAGGGCCTAGGTGCTTATCTGAGATCTGGAAATCTAATATTTTAATCTGAAAGCGAAAACTTTTAAGTGACAACCATAGTGCAGCTGACTATAGGATTAATACGAGAAACGTTAACATTGAATGAGGAAACAAAGGAAACTGATGTAGAGCTGTAGACCTTTAGGATCAAATAATAATTTATTTAGTATACTTATATGGGAAAAAGTAGTGTCAATATTTAATATTATTTCGGTGTTATGTTACATCCTGTATATTACTAACATTAATAGTAATATACAGAATGACGACATATGTTTAAGGCAATTTTTAAAGAGTTTGCGAGTAAAATAAATCAATTCACCATCTCGTAATTGGTTACTGGGTCGCACGTGTTTCTCCAGCGGTGTAAAAATAAACGGTTCATGTAGCTTGAAGGCGAGGGAAAGATTAACGATGAAAGAAACACAACAGTCATCGCTCCATATTCGATAGTCGAATTCGATTGAAATGGTTTTGTTTTGTCTGTTATAATCAATTACCTACCTATATATTTAGACCTAAACACCCCTAACTTAGGGTAAGCTCGAGCCCCCGTGGAGGCCTGCGTGCACGGTTGGCCCCGTGCACGCCGCCGTAAGGCCCTCCGTCTGGGGATTGCCCTGGTGTTCTCGGGCAATCCCCCCTTGGCGATAGCCCGACCGGTTGGTCGGGCTTGCCTGGGCGCGTGGGTAGTGGAGTCGCATTGTGGACCTTACCTAGCGCGCCCCTAAGGGCAGGGAGAACACCGGGGGGTTTTAGTGGGTAGGCCTGGCACGCTGCCGGGAGAGCCCCACACACGCTCATCGTCTAGCCAACGGCGGGTACGGTGCGGTTACGCATTTCCCCCCGAGAAAAAAAAGAAAAAAAAAAAAAGGGTAAGCTCGAGCCCCTCGGTGGGGACGTATAAGAGCTGTAATGATGATATTTTTCGCGGACGACAACGACTCTAGCCAAGCGGCCGTGGTAATAATGGTACTGACCAGTGAGCACGCAGCCGACGAGCATGAATAAGAAGCCGAAGATTGGCAGCACGATCTGGCAGTTGGCGGCGACGACGACGCCGGCGACGGCCAACCCGCCCTCCACCTTCTCGACGCGCAGCCGCGATATGGCGGGCGGGCAGCGCGGCTTGCCCGCCGGCGCGCGGACCAGCGGCTCGCCGGGCGGCGACGTCGTCCTGTTGACAAGAGATAAAACTTTTAATAATAACATTGGAAAGAAACGCTAAACACACTCAAAAAATGACTCATTTCTGTAAATTTCAAACAAGTGACAAATACAAAAACTTATCTTTAAAGACATTAGCGTTTTAATTGTATTTTGGAAGTATTGTCCAAGTTACTCTATAAGTGTGTAGGATATGCGTACGCCTATAAAATAGCTTGAAAGTTGCCTTAATTAATTAAAAAAATTATCTTCGAAAGGCTAACTGAAACAAAAACGAAATATTTACATTCGACTAATCGACACACTGTGCCTATTTATCAAGTCTCCAAAACGGTGTTTTAATTGGTTAATCGTAAGTATGCAACGTTATTTGTTTTAGTAAAGTTTTGCTTATGACATCTTTTCAGATATAAATTTTAAGCTATTTTAATAACACAATAAGTATTGAAATAAAATGAAATAATTAAAGTATCAAAATTATTCGGTTGCTCTAGCCAGAGAGAGACTTTTTACCAGAAATTGCAGAATTCTTATTTATTTGGTAGATTAATTTAAGAGGCTGACAACTCTGAGCTCAGCTCAACGAGCCCCACCTAAAACTTTTTAGCAAAACCTGCAGGCCTATTCTGTAACTTCGGTTGCTAACTAGAACTGTCATTTTTGAAAGGAACCTAACATCCATTACTGCTATCATGAACTTTGCCGTAACACATAAGATAACTAAACCAGTAATGGATGTAAAGTGTCTCAAAAATGACAGTTCTAGTTACCAACCGTAGTTAGCGAATAGGCCTGCTGTTTAATATATGATAGTAAAAAATATATGTTCCATGACCCCAAAACAAATTTTAATCAAAATTTCTCGTTAAAAAATGCGAATAACACCCATTGATAACAGCTTCCAGAAGAAAATCCAGGTTATTTACAAAGGTTATTAAATAATTTTCAGGGAATTAACTTGTTACATTTAATTTGATAATATTGATGTTTCATATTTTTAAACAAGTTACTAGTTTCTTTAAAAAAATATATTTTGATTTTTTCGCTCAATTTCAATACCGGACCTCGCCCGTTATCCCTTAAAAAGAAAATAATCACGTTTTCGTGCCAGTTCGGCCACTATTTAGTGATCCAGATAACCTAATTATATCTTTAACAAACATTGCTCTTTGGCAGTGAACAAAAATCGCCAATCAATGATCACCAGTGAAGCTACGGAGTTGGGTGCTGGTGGAAGTTGTGAATTGTTTCATAGTTGTTTAGTTAGAGACTACTCTAAAACACTAGTTTAAACTAGTTTCTTAACGCACCATTGTATAGTGACTATATAGTCACTTTACTCTTACTTTATTGACTTTACTTTATTATATGACTTTATTTTAATATGTGCATGATAGTCACAGAGGACGGAAAGATGAGAAATTTCTGATTAGGTAGGTATGCGAGGTAATTCAAATAATCGAGATTTTGTGCAATGTTGTATGTAGGTACATTGAAAAGGTTTCTTTTTCTAAATGTGTCTAAAAGTACTGATTCTTTAGTCAGTGAAACTTAGTTTTAAGTAAGATAGGACCCATTATCCTATTAAGTAGAAAATGAATTATTTTTTTATTTACGTTAACCACATCATTATTCATATAGCATTTCCATTACTAGTCTATATATATTTTTTGTTCAAGTTGGCAAACAGGCAGGAAAGCAGGCTGTCCACCTGATAGTAACCGGCTATAGTTGCTTAAATGTGGTTCCTATAATGGCGGCTGTACACTCTCGACGAGTGCTCTCGTCAAGTCTCGCCGAGAGGTCTCGCCCGAGAGACCTGTCAGCGAGTGCTTACCATGTACATTCTCGTCTATTCACTTGCGGTTTTGATCACCGAGAGGATGGACGCGTTAGAAGTAGCTTCCGCTGTTTCGCTATGCACTATTAATTATTATATGTATGTACACGAATATCATACAAAAAAAAATTCAAAAAGAGTGGCGTAAAAGAAGATGGCGGATGGTCGCTATGCATCGAATAATAATAATAAATCATTTTATTTGCAATAAAAAATATTTAATAAAAATTAAAAACCGACTTTTAAAACACTGAAAAGTTAAAAATAATATAAGAAAAGTTAAAAATAATATAAGAATAGGTACAGACAACATCACACTTCTATATTGAAGTCGGTGACAAATTTTAACACTTTCTTGGAGATCATCGTTTGGCACCGACTTCAATATAGAAGGGAGATGTTGTCTGTACCTATTCTTATATTATTTTTAACTTTTCAGTGTTTTTGAAGTCGGTTTTTATTTTTTATATAATACTTTTTATTTTTAACTTTTTAGTGAATGCAATCTTTTTAGTGAAAGAAACCCGAATTTAATACCAGCTCACCTTCAGTGAGCTGGTATTAAATTAGCGTTTCCCTCGATTTTCATGGGATTCCATAATCAGATCCTGACTTTGGTGACCATGGGACTACCCTTGGGGTTTACTCTATCGAATACAAAAAGAATTTTGAAAATCGGTCCACAATTGACGGCGTAATCGCGTAACATACACACAAAAAAAAACATACGCATCGAATTGAGAACCTCCTCCTTTTTTGAAGTCGGATAAAAATATGGTTACAGAGATGATTATAAGAAGCTAATCCAAAATATTTTGTCATTTTTCGACGTGCTAATACTTATTCCGATGTGAAATATTATGATTAGTACGATTCAATTCAATACTTTCGAACATTCGAAACAGGACGAGGTAAATCAGTCATTGTTCCACATATTGATTCGTTGCTGACAACTTGCAGACACGTGCGTTCAGAGCGGTTGCTGGCTGTGCACTGCACTGGCGAGAGTGTACATCAATGCTCTCGCCGTTCCTCGCGAGACGTGCCGAGACCCTTTGACTCAGGCACAAAAAACCGACACGGGAGCGAGAGCGGGCGAGTAAGCACGAGACATCCCGAGGGGAGGCGAGAGCTACCATGTACACTCTCGCACTCGGCCTGTCTCGGGGTGTCTCGGCGAGAGTGTACAGCCGCCATAAGATTTGCAAAGTAATAACAACACAAGGACCCCGATTGACGTTGCCAACTTGTGACATAAGATGTCAAATCCCAGTACCCAGTTAGTTTATTGTGTGTCATATCAGCGATGCAAGCACTGCTGCATGGCGGCATAAACAGGCAAGATAAAGGATAGCCGCGCTGACGACTCTATGTAAGATTTCGAGCTGAAAGATATAGACTCCAAAGTAAATTCGGAAAATGAACCATTTTCTACTAATTTAGAGGTTGGATAGGTCATTAGTGTTTTAGTAATTTGCCGTGCCGAGGGAGTCTATTTACACACTGCTAATTACAAAAACGTAACTGTTGGCGCAGTACGAGTGTCCAATATTATCTTGGCGCAACCTTGAAGGTTCAAAGCTGTCCATAGTAGCGATATTTTCGCTTCGGAATCTTCTCTAATACGATTGTATGTTATTTAAGTAGTTCTCATAAAAATACCGTATATGTAGTAGGTATGTCAATTATAGAGGCCTGCGGCGTAGATCATCTTTAAAGTGAACCAATAATAAAAATGAATTGCTTGTTAATAAATAAATATACATCGAATTATATTACTAATTCTATTAATAGAGATTAGTCAAGAGTAGGCAAGGTTTACTACTGTGCCTGTAGGCGATCAATCGGACCATTTTCACAAAGCAGGCAATGAAACAACTCATAAAGTGTACGCAGACTCATAGAAAACCGAAATTCGTTTTACATCAAATGCACGGACCGACTGTAAAGAAATGCGTAGTAGGTTTGTTTCAAATTTTAAACTACGCAGATTTTATTTTCGGAAGTTCTCGAATAATCTATCTTTTTTAATATTTTCTTGTACCGAGCAGTTAATGTTTGAAAGACATTGTAAATCGTAATATTGTAAGAGCTAAAATTCGATACTATAGTTGCTATTTATTTAGTTCAAAAAACCTATTCAACAATTGATGTTTATGAACGAAGAACGTTTCGGTTAAAATACTATATGACGATGAAATGTCATAGATGCTATTTTATTTTGTTTTTCTGTGTCCCGTGCTGAGCCTGTCGCTGGGGGTCAGCACAGCACCGGTTGTGTGCTCGGTGGTGGTCAGGCAATATAGCTTTAACAAAAAACTACAAAACACTAGTTTTGTAGTTTATTGATAAAACTATATTTTCATTCCTTTCGCTGAAAACACGCTATTTTCTAAAAGGAACACTATTTTCTGCCTAGCATTGTAAGCGCCGTACTTATCCTACATATATAAAAAATACATTTCTGCCGTTTGGATCGGACTGAAATCATACTTTTCGGTATCAATTTAAGTAAGTATCTCACTATGTTAAGAGGTTACCGTAGTCTGATGCTTGCAATCAGAGAGGCGAGTATCTATCGTTATGATTGGGTCATTTTAAACATAGTACTAGTACATATCCACTTCAGAATTCAGACCTTGTTTCTGTAAGCTCACTAGTCTGCTAACCGAAATGTGCATCATTTATCACCTGGCACGTCCTTAAACACTTTGCCGAATACCCACGTCAGAGGAGCACCACTGCGTCATTACTCTTAGAAGAGTGGGTCACATTTTCCGAAGCATTTATCCTAAATTTTTCAGGAGGTTTAACCAGCCAAATACAATATTTAACTGGTTACTCTGGTTAGTGTAATACATATTATGCCTGAAGCATTATGTATGTGGTTCAGACTATTCTGCTATATTGAGTGATACTGATCTGAAGGTTCGGGGTTCGATCTGCCTGAGAGCAGAAGTTTTTCTGCTTAGTTTGGTTCCTGGTAGGGTTTATGAGCCCGCCTGGCTAGTTACCACCGTCTTACCTAAGTTTGTCGCCATAATAACAATATTTATAACACTGTTGTATTCCGACAATTAGAGGTAAGATAGCCAGTTCCTCAGTTGTTGAGGAGTCCAGGTGAAGTCCGCTTCCACCCGGCTTTATCGTCACTTATCTCTTTCTGTGTTCTGTGGGTGAGATGAAGGCCAAGAGCCTCTCTTTTTTTTAACCCAGTAACAAGATTTTAAAGCTATTGGCTGCCCTGTTGTTTTTTGCTGCTCTGTTGGATTTAGAGGAGATTGCGATGCGAGGATAAAAATTGGGTATGATTTATTATTTTTCTACAAAAATAAATTTATAGCTACTTCCTATTTATGACAGTGCTATGTGGATTTAGAATGCGTATAGCGTTGTCTTGCTCTCGGTGCGGTTTTAATACTGTTATAAGTGAACATGGTATGGGCCTATGGGGATGGGTCACTCCGGCCAAGCCCGAAGCAACTGTATGGATGGACACATTAATAGAAAGAGATATATACATCTTCGTGCGTGGAGATATATACTCTTCGGTTTGGTATAGAATTTCGTCGTATATAAATCCATTTCTCGCATGTTTTAACAAGTGGTGGTTATCACATAACATTCGTTTGATAATACTGTGGTATTATTTTATGTCTCTTACTTGTAAGAAAATTATGTATTTGACACTGACTTCAAGAATTAGTTTTAACCTATATATTTGTATTGATAGTAAATAAATATGTATTTGGTAACAATATAGTAAGAAGAGAACTGAGACATCTAAACTTGTAATGGAAGGTGAGCTCAAACTCTTGCTTTGGGGTCCTGCTGTATTTTTGCTGGTTATTTCCAGTACAAGGTCTCCTTCCGTAGACTTGTGAACCATTGGCGTAGCTTCTTTGATGTGCAAAATGTGGTAGGGCCGCGGGAGTGCATAAAATTATAAACAAAGAATAACGCTGTCAACATTGGAAAAAATCAGGCAAAAGGCACAAGCCGAAAACATTACCTATTCATAATCGCTTACAACAGTTTCCGTTTTGATTTACCGTTCTCAGAAAAAAATAAATTGCACGTTTCCGCAACAAGACAGATATTATATTACCATTAGTAATGTAAACTTACGCCGACCGTCCGATTACGCGGTTTCGCGGTTTCATATACCTGTACCGCTGCTGACAGGTTTTTCAGAGTTTTGTTGAAATCACAAGAGATCTGACTTCCCTGGGGGTGAAGGTAAGTCTTGCGCCGGGGCTGGCCGTTAAAATTACAAGGAAAGAAAAAATAAAAACATGAATTAAGCTAAGGAAAATATTAGTGAATTTTATTTTACATAAATCAACAATCTCTGCTCTAGCCTCTTATGAAATCTGGCGTTAAATCCTTAGCTGAATCAGATGAACTGATTGTGTTAATACAAATCTCTGCTATATGGAAGTAAACAAAACTCTACAACTCGAAAAAAAAAACAAATAAAGATCGGATTGCCGCTTTCCGCTTATTTTGTTTCTTTTCTGTGGCCGGTCAGCTATTCAGCCATTATTTTTCATTTTGCCCAAATCTATGTTAATTTAAAGAAATAGTTGAAATTATAATAAGTAGTCATAAAAAATATTCTTTAAATAATACTTAACTTTATATGTATTATTTAAATTTTACATCTTTATTTATTTTGAGTGGCTGTATACCTAATATAGAACGTTGGAACATGGTTCAATAGAAATGTGAAAATAGAACTAGTTTCTTTTTATAATTTTGACAGCTGTCAGTTGAAAACGATTCTCCCTAGGTATTCTTTCTATATACACGCTGGCCCAGTGCGGATTGGTCGACTTCACATACTCGTACGAACACCTTTGAATTTCTTCGCAGATGTATGCAGGCTTTGCCTCACGATGTTTTCCTTTGCCATAAGAGCTTCGGATAAATGCACATACATATGAAATTCGAAAAACGAAAAACACATTGGTACATGGCAGGATCGAACCGCGACCATCCCGTTTAGAAGGCCGGTGCCCAGTCCACTACAACGCCACCGACGCTCTCACTCTCGATAAAGAGCATGACAACTCTGAGCTGAGCTCATCGAGCCCCACTCAAAACTTTTTTAGCATAACCTGTTTATTTTCCGTAGTAAAAAAAATATATGTTAGTCTTGAGAATATTTCTGAGAATATTCATGTCCCCAAAATACGTTTTTAATCAAAATTTCTCGATAAAAAAATTCAAAAACAGCTTCCAGAAGAAAATTCGAGTTATTTAACAAAGGTTATTTAATGATGTTTTTTTTAAACACGACAGGGAAGCTCTAGGCCGTTATCTCACCTGATGGTCCTACGATGAGGCCGAAGGTGGAAGCCAGCTTCACCTGGACTCCTCAACAACTGAGGAACTGGCTATCATACTGGCTAGATGACAAAAATTTTTTTTTTGCTTTAATAGAAGCTCATTCATATAATAAACAGAATGAAAAAATCGGTTTCCGAATAACTACATAAACAACCAAGATATAAGGCTTAGACCATTAAGTACTAAATGGTCTAAGAAATAAGGTATTAAAGAATTTTCTCCATCTCTTTCTAGCAAAATGGCAATTTACACGGAGTTTATATGGCCGTACTCAACAGTGACGTCACGGTTGATGTCGGATCTTTCTGTCTAATCGCCTTCAAATTAACAACTTAAAATGCTTGTATCTAATGTATTTCTAAACCGATTTTAATTCCAATTTCACAGGACTGCATCTTTTTCCACGGTATTTTAATATTTAATGACGAGACGTAAAAATTTGAATTCAGTCATCATCCCAATTGTCGGAACACAACAATGCTATCAACATTGTTATTATGGCGACAAACTTAGGTAAGACGGTCGTAGCTAGCTAGGCGGGCTCAGAAGCCCTACCACCAACCAAACTAAGCAGAAAATGTATGCCCCCACGGGGAATAAATGACCCCCTGATCAATACCTGGTGGTCAGGACTGATAGGACTACAGAGGCAGATAATCAATGATCATGAGTTAAAATTTGGCACCAATTTCAAAATAAATAATGTGATGTTGGTATTCTTTATTGTGTTTTCGAAGTCGATTTTTATTTTTTGTTAAATATTTTTTATATTTTAGTCGTCTGCATTTTTTATATTTTAATCGTCTGCATGGGTACCTCCGTCTTACTTATTTCTGCCGCAAAGCAGCAGTGCCTGCATGCATTGCTGCGTTCCGGTTTGAAGGGTAAGATAAGATGGCAGCTTAGACCATTTAGTACTAAATGGTCTAAGGATGGCAGTGAAATTTCTGGGTACCGTGACTTTACATCTGATGTCACAAGTAACATGACTGAAGTAAACAACTTACAAAGAAGATTTCTTAAATACTTAATAAATAAAAAGGATAAGGACAACTGTAAGGGAGACTATACAACGCTTTTTGCTTTAACAAAAATATTACCTGCTAACCTAAAGGTCACTTATCAAATAGCTATTGAATTTTATCTAAATGAAGAGTTTAAAAATCCAGTAAAGAATAAATATAACACTAGGCATGTAAGGGAAGGACAATTGATAATGCCTGAATATAACAACTGTTACGGTCGGAGGCTGCATAGGTATGTTGTGCCTGATATATTCAATAAAATACCCTGGTTAAGACATGAACCAAATTTAAGCAAACATACATTAAAACGTAAACTCAAGGATACACTATTGCAAACTACTAACTTACGAGTAGCATAGGTTAATAAATATATAAATACTTGTATAATTTTAATAAGTGCACATAATTTGTATGCATGGTAGATAATAAGCGCGTACTCGCCAACAAACTGCGAGTCAGTTTGGCGAGAATATGTTTGTTTTTTGTGTACATACATTATTTGATTAAATAATAGAAAAAAAAAAAGTTGGCAACGTGCACTGTGGTTCTTGTGGGGCTTGCAGTTTTGCTGCGAATCTCACAGGAGCCACATGTATTATAAGGTGAATGTAACTTACCATCAGATGGGCAGTTTGCTTATTTGCCAAGTTATGCAATAAAAAAAAAATATACCAGCTCACCGAAGTAACTTGAAAGAAGAAAAGTGAGGGTCAATACGTGCCTATTGTGTATAAAAAAACTAACCTCTATTTCCTAAAGGTCATGGATCCTTCCATCATCAGCTCAGCTCATGACTACCAGACGCAAATACCTGAATAACTTAAACGGGAAACACGTTTGACGTGCCTTTAATATTAAAGGGTTTCCTTCGTTTTTCCTGGAATCCCATCATCAGATATTGATTTTGATGACAATGGGACCAATCGGGATATACTTCCCGACTCTTTAAAGCAAATAAATAATTTTCCAAATAGGTTTAGGCATCTTCAAGTAATCGGGGAACATAACATAAAAAATAAAAGATTCCGACGTAGTGAGAACCGCCTCCTTTTTTTGAATTCGGTTAAAAAAGTAACATTTAGGTTTTGTTAATGAAATGCTCATAATTCGTTTGTGTACTCTAAAGCACAGATACTAAAATATGGATCATCTATGTGATTCTTCAATTTCAATTTATTTGCATTCCAAAATGTTACATAGATGGTTAATATTATAATTTTATTATTGACACAATTTTGGACCCTGTTGGGCACAGCAATATAGAAGAGAGGATAACGTTATAATAGTTCTTTCTTTTTTTTTTTGAAATAGTATACATGTGTTAATAAAATAGTTATTAGGACAATCGATTTGAATTGATCATTAACGCTTTTACTATTCTCGTATATGAATTAATATAAGTCATTGAAATGTTTACTGATTTATTGTTGTAAATCACAATTATTGCACTGAATATTATTTATATTTTATTACTAATTTCGTCATTGAATTTTAATTTGTCGGTTTAACTCTTTGTTGTGTAAATATTCATTTATTGTATTTTTATTAATATTTTGTATTATGTAATTGCATCATAAATTATTATATTGTTTTATTATTATATATTATAATTTTTGTACTGATATTATTTATGTTTTTTATTAATAGTATCATATAAATATAATTATTACACTAAATATTATCTATATTAAAATTTTATTAATATTCTCATTGAATTTTAATTTAACGATTTAATTCTTTGGTGAGTAAATATCAATTTCTTGTATATTGTAAATAATTATATTGTTTTATTATTATACATTGTAAATAATGTACTTACTAAAATTTATTTATATTAATTTGAATACTATTTATATTAAAGTTGTATTATATACCTAAATTAATATTATTGTCAGTAAAATTTAAATTGTATATTGCTTTAATTCTTTGTCGTGTAAGTATTCATTTATTGTGTAGTAATTTTTATTTAATAATAAGTTCTTTAAATACGTTTTAAACTTGTTAAAATTATTCTCATTTTTAATTTGTTCTGGTAAGTTATTATAAATTTTAATTGACATTATATAAGAGTCGGTGGCGCTGTGGTTTCGGCACTTGCCTTCCAATCGGGGGGTCGGGGTTCGAGACCCGCCATGTACCAATGTGTTTTTCGTTTCGAATTTCATATGTACATTTATCTGACGCTCCTACGGTGAAGGAAAACATCGTGAGGCAACCTGCATACATCTGCGAAGAAATTCAATGATGTATGTGAAGTCGACCAATCCGCACTGGGCCAGCGTGGTTGACTAAGGCCTAATCACCCTAACATAGGGTAGGCTCGAACCCCTCGGTGGGGACGTATATGAGCTGTGATGATGATGATGATGAAGGACTAGACGAGTGTTGGCGTAATCTTGAAATGGGTAACATTAAAATATTTTTATTTCTTTTATAAGACAAGTATTTTTTTACCTTTCATTTATTGCCGTCGCAACAATTAGTTAGGATAACAGAATATAAATTTTTAACACCCACCCAAAATATGAGTGAATACGTAGGTAGTACTTTTTTCGAAGCATTAGATATTCACGGAATAGTAATTAAACGATATTTTTAACTTACTTCAAAAAGGAGGAGGGGTGGTCTGTTCGACTGTTTATGTATGTTCATTGATAACTCCACCATTAGTGGGATGATATTCATTTTTTTTTTGTAATTGCACGAGTATAGTCCTGAGGTGATCACCTTTTCACCAAGTCAGGATGTACTGATGAAATACCAGGAAAATTGAGCAAAATCCTGAAATTCAATGGGCACATCCAATGTGTTTCATCTTTTTTCTAAAGCTATTCAAGTATTTGGGTCGGTAATAATTCATCTCTGATACTGAGCTGATGATGGAAGGTTTCTTGTTGGTAAGGCAGTTAGGAGATAGTTCTTTCAATATAAAATGAACGTAATTGAATTCTTTCAAGTGAGCTGTGGTGGAAAGTATAACATAGTGTAACAAAAATCTTGTAATAGAAGTTGAGTTCAAACTTTTGCTTTGAGGTCAGCTTTCAATTAACGACTCTGTAACAATACAGGGAGAAAGAAAAGCCCTTGCTGGTTCTTTCCCAGATAGCATTGGCTTGTCGTGCAAGTTTGAATCAAACTTTCTAGTTCCCAATGACAAACTTGCGTAAGTTTTGTTTTTTTTTTCGGCAGAATACAATGTTGCAATGTACATACAATATTGCCCCAACAAACTTTAAAAAGCGACTAGTTTGTTGGGGCAATATTGTATGTACATTGCGTTATTGAAAACACAAACATCATGTAAGCTTAAAACAAACATGATTTAAGCTTGTTGTTGGGAAACTAGAAAGTTTGATTCAAACTTGCCTGAAATTTGGCAAGTTTGCATGCTATCTGGGTTCCAGCACAAGACCTTCCGCCGTAGACTTGTGAACCATTGGCGTAGTTTTTTTCACGTGCAAAAGTGATTATGTAATCTTATTTGAATAAACTATATTATATTTGAGTTTCTTAAAAGCGAAGATCTGCTTGCAAGTAAAAAATATAAGCGGTGAAAATAACGCTTTAAAACAATGACAACATCTGCGGAGAATGAAAAAATCAACGAAACGAAAAATTATCAACGTTAAATGCCACTGACAATGCCACATGCAATTTTCCACACTAAAGCTGTCCGCCACATATGTGTGACGTTAAAACTATTGCGTTTATCAACGTATAACGTCGCAATTAGCGTCCGGGCATTAAGGTAATATAACGGTATTTATCATGCGAACCATGTTTCCTACTCTTCTCAATGCCAACAATAAAATGCTAAAGGTATATATGACTTAGACATCCAAAAATAAACTCTCCAAGGGAATCAGACTTGATGTTGAGGACTTTCTCTATATATCATTTGTTTTTTAAGACGAGGAATGTTGTTCTGCCGATAGCTAGCATAAACGATAGGCGTGTATTGTATGGGATATTCCCCATAAGTGAGGAATATTTTCAATAGAGCGTCTGACAAATTATTGCATTTTTTTTCTTTTGCAAATATAATCCTACAGGACAGCAACTTCAGCTTAAAAGAAATATCCACAGCACGCATTTCGCTTACGATAATTGGATGCAATTGGTCTTTGTTGGGTGAATGTCGGCATTATTCTTTTTGTGTATGTTGTAGATAGCGAAGGTTAGAAAGGTTAAAAATTTTCCATAAAAGTCGCGAAACTTGGTTAAAAATTTTCCAAAAAAATATACCTAATATGATATGAAATTTAATGAATGTCTACATTGACGAGGATATAACAGACGACTCATTTATAGTTTTAACAGTTGATAGATTACAAGATAGCGATCTTGGTAAACTTTGAATGATGAACGAATGACTGAATAAATACTTGATTGTTAACAAAAGACATCAAAAATTTTTACAAAAAATAGAACCGACTTCTAAAACACTGAAAACTTAAAAATAATCTTCTTCTATATTGAAGTCGGCGCCAAACGATGATCTCCTAGAAAGTGTTAAAATTTGTCACCGACTTCAATATAGAAGAAGGTTATTTTTAAGTTTTCAGTGTTTTTGAAGTCGGTTCTATTTTTTGTAAAAAAAAAATTATTTTTACCTTTTTAGTGAATGAAATCTTTTTAGTGAACGAAAACCCGAATTAGTGTTTTCCTCGATTTTCTATGGGATCTCATCATCCGATCCTGACTTTTGTGACCATGGGACCCTTGCAGTATACTCTATCAAATACAAAAATAATTTTGGAAATCGGTTTAAAAATGACGGAGTTATGAGGTAACAAACATATAAAAAAAATACAACCGAATTGATAACCTCCTCCTTCTTTGAAGTCGGTTAAAAAGAGATCATCTTCGTAATTTTGGACAAATGGAAAACAACCTAACGAGAGGTCCTTTACTGCTTAGGCGGCAATCTCTACCATGCAACGTTGATTTCCGAAATGCATGATAACAACGGTATGTGACGAACATTATTAAAATAATAACCTAAATAAAATGACATTATAATACATTTTAAATAAACTTGTTCGATATACTACATAAAATATAAATACTAATTTAAGAGACGGGATAGTACATCTACATGTCCAGCTGCAGGAAAGCGCCATGATCTTGAAACCTTTCCGTTTCTTGATGGATAGGTTTTTTGCTTTCAATCCTGCGAGATGAAGTTGAGTTGAAGTGAGCACCAGCTTTGGGTAGGATTCCAATCGAACTAAACTTTTGAACTTAAAAGGAAACACTTAGGTCGAGAGAATTCAAAGATGGTTAACCGAACAAACGAGCGATAGAAACAATTTGCAGTTAGGACGAAGATGCCAGTGAAAGTACACAAAATAGACGTATCGTAGTCCTTTTCCTCCTCTAAAACAATACCGATTTAGTTACTCTTTGCATTAAAATGTAAAGAAAGGCTTTGGCTGTGTTTCTATGTTTTGCTTTTTCCATTTAAGTAGTCTCGTCAAATTTGCTGGATATTCGAATACAGCAGAAAATCTGGACTATTTTTTTAAGGTTTTTGCAGTTTTAAAATATCTTTTAATAAAAAAAGGAAAACTAATAGTGGCGATAGATTTTTTTTTTAGGAAAAACAGAGCAAATATTGCCGTTATCCAGGACGGAAACAGGATATGACGTTTGTATGAAAAACGGCTCGTATGATTTAAGATTATATGTTTCGCTTGAATCGAGCCTCTGTAGTTTGACCGCTTTTTACCATTCCACTCCAATTCACTTAAGTCTAAGTTTTAGCTGATATATTTACCGCTGTAGATATTGATGGACCTTGGTAGGGTATAAGTTAGCGTTTGATGAAAAAACCTCAAATGATCTTATAAATATAAAAAAGGTACTCCTTAGATTATCTTTGGAAAAGTTAATTCGTGTTTTGTCTTATTTTTACACTTGACATGCGTGGGAACGAGAAAATATACGGATTAGCTAATCCGATAATGATCCAAAGAGTATATATTTTTAAAGGGCTGAAGAGTGTGAATTTATGCTGTCATGTTAGCTAAATGTGGAGTATACTCGTAATTAACGATAAGTTTATTAATTGCCTCGTTGGTTTTGGTGGTCACAAGAGCGTCAATAGATCATCTAGTATTTGTATAGTACATACCTAGTATTAAGGACTTTGCGTACGATGAATGAGACACTACACAAATGGAGGCATTCTGCGTTATAATTAAAAAGGAAGCTGTTAATTAAGTCTAATGAGTAATTAATGACTATAATATAATATTATTATACTTACTGATCATGTATTTCCGGCAAATTTATATTAAACTCGTGTACTATATGAATGTTCGTCGATGTCAATGTCCTTCCACGTTTTATAGATTGTCTCGGCCTCAGTGACTCACGTTTCTTGGAGTATGCGATATAATATCTTACACCTGCTATATATTAGCTTTAAGAACTATTTGGGACGGAGCCAACCGAGTGGGTTGATGGCCTAATTTCCCTTACAGATTGGTCAGTATGGTAAATGGAGTTTATATGATTAATACACAATGGAATGGATATTAATTGAATGAATTTTTGGGGATTGGAGTCGCTCAGGTCCGTAGGTTTTACTCTCGAGACCCTACACGTGATCCCCGGGTGGTGCTAATCGAGTGACCAACTTCTGGTGGTAGGGCTTGAAAAACCACTAAATTGCGCCGTTTGTACAGACGCCAAAAGGCCGGCCAGCCATCGCATGGGGGGTATGAACTGCAACCCCCCGCCGATAAGGGGGCGTTTGGCCCCGGTAAAGGTGATCGTAGCCCCCCGGAGCCCGGTAACATTGGCACCGCAGTCAGCACCAGCCGCCGCAGTGGCCCAAGAGGAGCCCATGGAGACCACCAATGCCTAGTGGTCCCATAAAGCTCCTCCAGGCGAATATTAACCACTGCGCCGCGGCACAGGACCTCTTGTGTCAGACCGCGGTGCAGTGGGGTGTGGGGTTGGCGATTGTGTCGGAGCCGTATTACGTTCCGCCGCAGTCGCCCAACTGGCTGGTGGCGGCGGACGGTACCGCCGCCTTAATGCGGATGGCGCGTGGCACAGCCCCCTCTCTCATTTTAAGAGAGAGAGGTACTGGCTACGTGGCCGCCATGTGGGGGGGAATGTTGGTCGTATCGACCTACTTCTCCCCCAATCGCAGCCGGGCGGACTTCGCCGTTTTCCTGGCTGCGTTGGAAGGGGTCGTCCGGAGGACGGCCCCGGTACCGGTGCTGATCGCGGGGGACCTCAACGCGTGGTCTACAGCGTGGGGGTCCTGCAGAACCAGTCCGAGGGGTGGAGATTTGGAGTCCTGGGTTCTGTCCCTGGGGCTCCAGATCTTGAATAGGGGCTCCACCCCTACCTGCGTCCGGGTGCAAGGCACGTCCATAGTGGACGTGACCTTCGCTACCCCCTCACTAGCCCGTCGAATTAACGACTGGCGTGTAGAGGAAGAAGTGGAGACCCTGTCGGACCATCTATATGTCCGATATGAGGTCTCCGCGGCATCCCAAGGAGCCCTGAGCCGCAGGGGCTCTGCGATGAGCGCCTTTCCAAGGTGGGCGCTCACCAAGCTCCGCCCGGATGTGGCGGAGGAGGCAGCGATGGTGCGGGCGTGGGCAGAAGTACCGCCCCACCTTGCCGGGGATGTCGACGGCATGGTGGAGCTCTTCGCAGACGATATGAAGGTCGTCTGCCAAGCCGCCATGCCAAGGGCGCAGGCCTGCCCCGAAAGGGGGCAGGTATACTGGTGGACGCAGGAGATTGCGGACCTGCGGACCACCAGTATGAGGGCCAGGCGCGCCTACGTGCGCTGTCGTAGGCGTGCCAGAACTACACCTGACGAGGAAGCTGAACTTCGTCGGGTGTATGCGGCAGCCAAGAAGGCCCTGCGGAACGAAATCTGCAGGGCCAAGGAGGAGTCCAGGGAGCAGTTTATACGGCTCCTGGACGACGATCCGTGGGGGCGTCCGTACCGGTTGGTGAGGGGGAAATTTAAAGCTTCCGCTCCCTCTACCTCCGCTATGGACAGCGGGCTGCTGGACCGGGTGCTGAGGACTCTGTTCCCCGATCCCGGTCCGTTCCAGCCCCCCAGAATGGTCCCCCCGGATGCTCCTCCGGAGGAAGTGGCTGTCGCTATCCCTCCCGTGTCGAACGTGGAATTTGACACGGTGAGGGAACGGCTCCGGCGCAAAAAGAAGGCGCCGGGACCGGACGGTGTCCCAAGCAGGGTTCTGGCCCTCGCCCTGGGACACCTCGAGGAGCGGTTCCGAGGGGTGCTTGACCTATGCATCGCCTCGGGCCGCTTCCCCAGTCGATGGAAAGTGGGTAGGCTCTGCCTGTTAAGGAAGGAGAGCCGCCCCGCAGATTCTCCGACTGGGTATCGGCCGGTGGTGCTGCTCGACGAGGCCGGGAAGTTTTTCGAGAAGATTCTCGCTTCCCGCATCGTCGAGCACCTAGAGGACCGGGGGCCGGATTTGGCTAACAACCAGTTCGGCTTCCGCACCGGCCGGTCCACGATGGATGCGGTGGCCCTCCTTAAGGGGTGGACGGAGGAGGCCACAGCTCGTGGGGAGACTGTTGTTGCGGTGTCTCTTGACATCCGCAATGCTTTCAACAGCCTGCCCCACGAGTGCATAAAGGAGGCACTCCGCTTCCACCGGGTGCCTCCGTACCTCCGCGCCCTCGTGGAGGACTATCTGCAAGGCAGGTCCATCCTCTACGAGGGGCCGGACGGGTGCGTCCATACGTGGGCAATGGCGGCAGGTGTGCCCCAGGGTTCCGTACTAGGTCCTCTACTATGGAACCTGGGGTACAACTGGGTCCTGCGAGGCGACCTCCTTCCACGAATGGAGGTCGTCTGCTTCGCCGACGACACGCTTGTCGCGGCGAGAGCAAAAACGGGGGAGGAGGCGGCCCACCTTGTGTCGGTCGGCGCATCACTCGTCGTTCGACGCATCCGCCTCCTAGGCCTGGACGTCGCCCTTGATAAAACGAGGGCCATGATGTTCCACGCCTCTCGTCGCAGGATCCCACCGGGGCTCCGAGTCCGAGTGGAGGGGGTCCGCATACCGGTCGAGGCACACCTTAAGTACCTCGGCCTGGTTTTGGATCCCCGATGGAGCTTTGAGGAGCACTTCAAGCTCCTCACTCCACGGCTATGTGCCGCCGCAGCCGCACTCGGACGGGTCCTCCCTAATGTAGGAGGACCAGGATCGGCGTGCCGTCGACTGTATCACGGGGTGATACGGTCGATGGCACTCTACGGAGCCCCGGTATGGGCGGAGTGCCTCTCCCCCCGAACGATGGCCCTCTTGCGACGGCCGCAGAGGGTCATAGCAACCCGGGCCGTGCGAGCTTATCGCACGGTCAGCCACGGCGCAGCCTGCGTTCTTGCGGGCCAAACGCCGTGGGATGTCGATGCACGCGTACATGCAGAGGTGTATCGACATCGGGTTGCCGTTAGAGAACGGGGGGGACGATCCGCTCCCGAGGAAGTGGAGCGGGTTCGTACCCAAGCGCAGAGGGAGGCTCTGCGTCAATGGGGTGAGGCACTCGCCTTCCCAGCTGCTGGCCACCGGACGATCGAAGCGATACATCCGGTGTTGGAGGAGTGGGTAGGGCGCCGGCAGGGCAGTCTCTCGTTCCGCATGGTGCAGGTATTGACCGGACATGGCTGTTTCGGTCACTACTTGCACCGGGTCGCGCGTCGGGAGGTAACGCCGCAGTGTCATCACTGCGACGCTCCCGACGATACTGCCGAGCACACTCTGTTGGTGTGCCCGGCCTGGCGACGCCAGCGCAGCGAACTCAACGCTGCGCTGGGAGGCGGAGACCTCTCGCTGCCGAGCATGGTCGTGGCCATGCTCCGCGGCGAGGCGGAATGGGGGGCTGTCGCCTCCCTCTGCGAGGACGTCATCTCGCAGAAGGAGGCCGCGGAGAGGGAGCGGGAGAATGATCCTCAAGCCGCTCCCATCCGCCGCAGACGGACAGGCAGGCGAAGGCGAGCATTCGCGCAAGCAATGCCCGTCTAATGACCCTGCCGTGGGGGCCTGCGTGCACGGTTGGCCCCGTGTACGCCGCCGTAAGGCTCTCCGTCTGGGGATTGCCCTGGTGTTCTCGGGCAATCCCCCCTTGGCGATAGCCCGACCAGCTAGGTCGGGCTAGCCCGGACGCGTTGGTAGTGGTAGTCGCAGTGTGGACCCTACCACGCGCGTCCAAAAGGGCAGGAAGAACACCGAGGGGTTTAGTGGGTAGGCCTGGCACTCTGCCGGGAGAGCCCCACACACGCTCGTCGTCTAGCCAACGGCGAGTACGGTGCGGTCACGCATTCCCCTCGAAAAAAAAAAAAAAAAAAAAAAGGGCTTGAAAAACCCGACTGGCTAGCGACCACCGTGCGCATGACGTAAAACCCGTCAAGTGGGCATTTTGTGTCCGCGTTTCGGGATCAGTCATCGCACAGCCAGAGCTTGAGGGGTCGTTGCTGCGATTCGTGTGGTTTGTGTGGGCTTCCGTCGACCCAGTGCCAAGTTGACTGCGTTGACCCTCCGCCCAGGAAGACCCGAAGAAACGGCTGTTCCGCTGGCCGCCCGTGGTACAGTACAGGGGCCCCAGCGGACCTAACCAGTCCATGAGGCTGCCCCACCATGCCACGCATAATCTCGGGGTGGTCCGTCGTGCCGGTTGGTGACCGGACGGTGGGTCCCGGCGACCACTTCCGGGGGGGTTCGGGGGCCCTTTTGTGCGGAGAGTCAGCGCAAATCAGCTGTCGGCTGTTCCCTGGCGAAACAGGCCTACACACGTTAACTATGCTAATCGCTGCAACGACACCTCAATTTCACACCTCTCACTCCAACAAACATGTCAGCGCACAATATTAGGACTGGTCGTACAGCGGTGCACTATCCCACCAAAGCACCACTATTCGAGGTGGGGCTCGCTAACATCCGCGGGCTCCATTCTAACCTCTTAGCTGTCCACCACCATCTCGAGACAGCCCGTCCAGCAATGCTGTTTTTGACAGAGACGCAAATTATCTGCCCGGCCGATACAAGCTACCTTAATTACCCCGGCTACGCTCTTGAGGAGTCCTTCAAGGCAAAGGCAGGTGTTTGCTTGTTCGTCCGGGCGGACGTTTGTTGTCGTCGCCTGCGCTGTTTGGAGGAACCTTCCTTTTCCCTCCTTGTGGTACACGTCGATTTTGGCACTCATTGCAGTGTCTACGTGTGCGTCTATCGTTCCCACCGTGGTGACTTAGAGACAACTCGACTTTTTGAATACCTAAGTCAGGTGGCAGATGACGCGCAGGAGCAATTTCCTTCCGCCGAGCTGGTGTTTTTAGGGGACTTCAATGCTCACCACGAGTTGTGGTTAAGTTCCTCTAAAACTGACCATGCGGGTAGGACTGCCCACGCATTCGCTCTCACGCACGACCTGACACAATTGGTTACCCAGCACACCAGAGTACCAGATATTATCGGTCAAGCGCCCTCTTTGTTGGACCTTCTGCTGACAAATCGCCCCGACGGATATCAGGTGGTGATTCGAGCTCCACTAGGATCTTCAGATCACTGCCTGGTATCCGTCTCAGTGCCTCAGGCGTCGCGACCGTCGCCTGTGGTTGCAGCACGCCGTCTGTGGCACTATGCGTCAGCAGATTGGGACAGTATGCGGGATTATTACGCGTCTGTCCCTTGGTAGCAGCGCTGTTTCAGTGGGATGGATCCGAACTCCTGCACTACCTCTGTTGCTGACGAGATCAGACTAGGAATGGAATATTATATTCCACATTCCAATCTCGTCAGTAGAGGGAGACGTAACCTCTGGTTCAATCGCGAGTGTGCCTCTGCTGTTGAAAACAAACAGCTAGCTTACCGCGCTTGGATCAGAGGTCGAGCTTCTAGGGATCCCAATACTAACCTACTGAAAACAGCCTATAATAATGCCACCAAGTTGTGTAAGAGGGCTTACATTAGAGCGGATGCTCAGCGCATTGCACAAGTGGGTCAGGAACTGCTAGCGCACCCTACGGGTAGCCGTTCTTTCTGGCGCCTGGCCAAAGCTGTGCAATCAAACTTCTGCCAACCCTCGCTGCCACCGCTGAGACATGCCGATGGCTCACTTGCTCATCAGCCGCAGGAGAAAGCCGACCTCCTGGCAAAACTCTTCGCGGCCCATTCCCGTATCGATGACTGTGGTGCACAACCTCCGACACTGTCCCATTGTGGCAGCACTATGCCCGATATCCGCATCAGACAGCGAGATGTGCGGGCGGAGCTACAGTCGATTGATATTCGAAAAGCAAGTGGACCAGACGGCATTCCTGCGATTGTACTTAAGAAGTGTGCAGCGGAGTTGACTCCGGTCCTGACGCGTCTATACCGTCTGTCGTTCTCTGCTGGTTGTGTGCCGAAATCTTGGAAAGAGGCCAATGTCCAGCCGGTTCCCAAAAAGGGAGATCGTTCTGATTCGGCTAACTATCGCCCTATAGCCGTCACTTCCATTTTGTGTAAAATCATGGAGAGGATCCTTAACACCCAGCTGATCCGTTACCTGGAAGGTCACTCGTTGCTTAATGACCGTCAGTATGGGTTTCGTCCTAAACGGTCAACAGGTGACCTTCTAGCGTTCCTTTTGCACAAATGGGGTGAATCTATCGATAAGCGCGGCGAGTCTGTGGCTTTTAGTCTCGACATCGCCAAAGCTTTTGATAGAGTCTGGCACAAGGCTCTCCTTTCCAAGCTTCCGGCATACGGATTGCCCGCTCAGTTCTGTACGTGGATTGCCAGCTTCCTCCACGAGCGTAGAATTCGCGTTGTCGTTGACGGCTGCGCTTCGCGGTTCGTGGCAGTGAATGCTGGTGTTCCACAAGGCTCTGTTCTATCCCCAACATTGTTTCTTCTGCATATCAATGACATGCTTTCCTTGGGAAGTATACATTGCTATGCAGACGACAGTACAGTGCATGGGGGATATCACGGAAGCTCAGGGGCTGCTCGTGGCAATATTGATAGGGAGAGGCAGAATCTTATCATTGAGCTCAATAAGACGCTGGACCTCATCTCCGAATGGGGTTCCAACAATCTTGTCGAGTTCAATGCTAAGAAAACACAGGTGTGCGCGTTCTCGGCGAAAAGGTCACCTTTCCTCCCACCTCCTTCTCTTCAGGGCACAACCCTTCACACACAGAGTAACATCACCTTGCTCGGAATGAACATTCGCTGCGATCTGAACCCCAGAGACTACATCGAATCCGTTATAACTGCTGCCTCACGGAAACTCGGTGTCCTAAACAAGGTGCGTAGGTATTTTGCGCCGGACCAACTATGCCTGTTGTATAAAACTCAGGTTAGGTCTTGCGTGGAATATTGCTCGCACCTTTGGGACGGCTCCGCTCAGTGCCTCCTCGATGCTCTGGACAGATTGCAGCGTCGCGCTATTCGAATAATTGGCGATGTAGAGGCAACTAACACCCTCGAGCCTCTACAACTTCGTCGTGACATCGCCTCTCTTAGCGCCGAATGTTCCATGGGGAATGCTCTGAGGAGCTCTTTAACCTTATCCCTCCCTCTCCATTCCTTAACAGAAACACGCGTAAGGGCCTTCGGAGTAATCCTTACACTGTATCTTCCTTTTCACACCGTACCAAGAAATTCCAAGATTCCTTCTTCTGTCGTTCATCCCACACTTGGAATTCTCTACCTGCGCACGTGTTTCCTTCATCCTACAACATGGGTTCCTTCAAAAGAGGTGTGAAAAAGCATCTTTTAGGCTGGCAAGGGGCAGGCAGGTAGGATAGTGGATGTCGTCCCTACTCTATCTGTCAACTCATTTGGGCCTCTTTCACCGCTTAACATCAGGCGGGAGAAGGTCATTTGCCGGGCCTTACATAAAAAAAAATAATTAAATCCTTGTAGATAGCTGCTAATGAATATAAATCTTAGGAACATATACAGGATGGAAATAATAAGTGATCCCACTTAATTTTTTCTCAAATATCAAATCGGAAAACTGATTACTATGCATATAATCGTGCAAGTGCTTGAGAGCTCTATCAAATGAAAGTTGTTAAATAAAATGGATGGAAACACCTAAATTGTGTTCTCATTTAAGTTATTTTATGGAAAACATTTAACTTTCTATGGTATTATCATTCGATGAGTGCTATGTCGCCGCATTAAATGTATGAAAGCTGGAAATATCGATAATTTCGGATAGATCCAGTCTCTTTTATAAACCATTACTGTTACTATTTGATAGAGCTCGTAAAGCACTTTCAGGATCAGTAATAAGTTTTCTGATAGCTTATATAGTTTAAAAATAATCGAGTGAGATCATTAATAGTTTCCACCCTGTAGTATCTCAAAATGTTCTAACTCAATAGCAAGTTCTTATTCAGGCAATACGCAGCATTTAGGGGCAGAAAAGATCAAAAGATTTGCCCAATGGGTAATTTAAAATCATTTCCACAATAGAAATCTAAACCTCTATGGCAATTCGTATTTCGGAGTATATTTCATAGGAACAATCAAAAAAAAATACAAGGATAATCGGAAGCGTGAAACTTCGTGAAAAGCATATTGTCTCACACAACAAGCAACTGTCGTGCAATACACAAGGTACCGAGTGTGCGTCATCTTGGATATGAGTGATGCTAATTACAAGAACAATGGAGGTCGCATTAAATTCTTAAAGCGCGCTCCCACTCGCTCATTGACGCAGAAGGCGCGGAAGTGACATATTATTACGAAAGCTTCCTGCGACCAATTGTTCTCTATGCTAGGTTGCCAGTGACCATAATTTTAAGTAGGTCTGTCTTTATGCGACTTCAAAGCACTACTTGCGAGTTTAGAAGAGAATTTGTAGGGATCGTTTACACTCGCCTTGTTATCTATTAACATAAAGAAATGTGTAAATTTCCAAAGCATATTTTGTAGATAGTAATGTAATGTAATGTAATGTAAGTGTTCGAGTCTCTAGATGTGTATCTAGCTAGAGATTCGAATACTTTGGTTTTCTCGTTAAAAAAGAAAGAATAATATAAGCTGTTTGTAACTAGTATCGCACGAGCGTTTCGTACACTTGAATTTCACCCACATTAACTGAAATATACAAAATCTCGTGTCATAATGTTTGTCCGCCTACCAGGAGACGCAGCGTTAGTAGTCCCCACACAAGGTAGACCGACAATCTGATGAAGGTCGCGGGAAGCCGTTGGATGCGGGAAGCGCAGAACCAATCAGGAGGAGATTTTTGGGGGAGCCTCTTTTGACTGAAATGATGTTGATAAATTATGATACCATTAATCCCGAAATTCCTATGGAATCAGGACGTATGACGACAAAACCACTGGGCAATATTGGCTTGTTTTAAATTATATTGTATAAAATGGGGTTTTTTGTCGACACAAGACCTCGTGTGCATAATTTTCAAAGTAAACATCGCTTGGGCATTGTGATCGATATGCTATGAATTACTTATTGAAGTTCGTAATCATAGTTCAGTGACTTTTCTAATAAATAAAAAGAGGGTGGATTGTGGTTGTTGCTACCCACCGTTAGATACGCTGGTCGCTTGATTGATGAGGTAATAATTCGTACATTAGATTTATTTGTACCACGCTTGAGTTGACACAAACACGAATAAGTTGACCTTATCAATTAAAGAAAAGCCGTGCCGAGTTACTTTTTTGTTCAAAGTGGTATTCTGTATTAAAGGCTTTTTTATTGTATTTAAATTATACGGATCGAAGGGCCAATTAAAAAAAATTAACAGTTCATACGCATTTCGATTAAAATGTTACTGATTATGAAAATTGTTCCCGAACGTAATTAATGTTCGTAGGTACCTACCTACCTACGAACATTAAATTTCCTCAATTGCGGATGTGACCAAAATGCTTACGTGATGAAATGTAGCACACTGTGCAGCATTGTCTAGCCACTTTAGGATTAGGTGTTTTTTGAACAGATTTTTTCGGCAATGATTTATTTGTACGAAACATAAATAGAGCCCCTTCACATATATTATTTATAATATTGTTTACAATGAAAATACTATGAATTGACAAAATTAAAATGAGAAATAAACATTTAAATTTGTGACATCTGATTAGGAGAAAAGCCGACCAAGTTTCAATTTCTTCGTGGCAAGTGCGTGCTAGACGCCACAAGAATTCCACGGTGTAGCATGTTGAGTATCTACCTAATACATTTACATCCTTCTTGTATGGAATTCTAAAAAGTAGAGACGTTACGGGTCGCGATTTACGCAATTACAAAGCAATGTTATTTAATGACATTCATTAGTCCCGCAATCACTCAAACTGTTGTGGTTCAGAAGAATAGGCGGAACGTAACGGAGTTTCCGCATCGCTGGCCGGTGCTCGCTTCCGATCCGCTGACCCATTACGCCGAATGGAGCCTTGCAGAATTGTGAACCACTCTAGAAGTTTCGTTGGGTTCAAATTTTTTTATCGTTTTGCATATACGTATGACGGGATAATATGAATATAATCAGCGTTGCCAGATTTTTTTGGCAAGTCGTGATTTTGAAACTTTTTGAGGTAAAAAAGCGGAATTCTTTCGTCGAAAGCGGGACGTAGTAAAAAAAACGTATATAATCAGATGTGTTTAAATATGTATATTTTTATTTGAGTTTTAAATTACGTTTATGTAACAATAGATAGCAAAAATAGCCATAGAAAATGTATTTTAATAAAAATACACTTGTCTGTGCCACCCGGCCGTGCTTTCTCAGCATGCTGCACGCACGTCAGAGTTATTCCCCGAAAAGATGGACTGAGCCTGTCCCGCGCGAGACATTTAATTTTGATTTAAAAATCGGGATGTCCCGCCAAAATCGGTACGTCTGGCAACGCTAAATATAATATACATAGTTTCCCGTGGTAATGAATTTACTTTTTAGGGTTTCGTACCTCAAAAGAAAAACGTTTGTCTGTCATTCAAGTCCTTTTTCTCGGGAAAGCGTAACGATACCGATCTGAAATTTATATCAAATACCTACTCGGGTCTACAATGATGTTGGCCAAAATCTTGCATGGGTCAGTCTTGGTCTTCTTGCAGCAAGAGTCTCGCAAGACTGCAAGACCAAGTCCATGTAGAAGACCAATCCCCCTTTTTATGAAGAGAGAACAGTGTCCCCCAGTAGTAGGATGTATATTGGTTGAAGTGATGATGATGAAAAGCATTTATCGTTTGATAATACTTTTAATAGTTTCTGTGATAAATAGTTTAATTTTAATTTTGCAAGAAAGAAAAACCATTTATTTTAACATCACACGACAGCATCAATCAACTTAAATAACAGATAGGTAACAAATTTAATATTTTTTATTTATTTCGGACAAAAATTTATTTGTCCTATGTTACAAATAAATTTTTGTCCGAAATAAATAAAGTTTTGTCCGAAGGGTTTGTTTTCATTTTAATGTTGTTTGAAATTGATTTTTTTTAACAGAGTGCTAAGTAAAACAGTAGTCTTATTAGGTTTAAGGTTTAACGTATTAACTTAAATGCCGGTCCCTGAACCAAAGATCAAGAAGTTTTGTCACGAATGCGCGGTTCTAAGAGCCGTCGGAATTTTTATCTTGTCCGAAGGGAAATTTGTTTCGATTTTTTTAAAGAGTAAAACATCTTTTGGTTTTGGGTTCAACGTATTAACTCCTTTATAGAAATAAAACTCGCGTAAAAATCTTTTAATCAATTTGATTTTTGCTTTAATATCCTTGATTGTAGAACGGAACAATTATACTCAATGATTGATGATAATTTTACATCTCAAAAGACAACGGTTACGAGTGACGAATTCTTTTCAGAAATTACTACATTTTACGTAGCACAAGAAGAAACGAAAGCAATGATTAATTGGTTCTTTCTACAGTTCTTTTGGCGTCAGTGATACGAATTCCGCCTCTTTCTTCAGGGCGTTTATTTTTGAACTTTTGCAGATGCATAGTTGAGTCGTGACGTCCGTCTGTATTGCTATGATGATTTCATACATTCGCGTATATCAGTCAACTACTTTGCGCGATATTCGTCTGCGAATATTCTTAAGTGGTTTCAGCAAGATTTTCAAGAGCATTATCGCTTTGAAAATAGTTGCTAGTTTGTCGGTGGGTAGTTTAGCCGTTTCATTTATTTCATATTCGAAGCAGACGTAGTGCAAATCAGAAGTAGCAGACAACTAAAAGTAAAATAAAAACTTACCTACTTATTATCTATACTGCAGCAATAATACTATAGGCATGATCCTACCACATGATGTGGGATTTGGGCTGTCTCCCACAAAGCCTGTCACGTGCGGGTTGGTGTGAAACCAGCTTTGTCCGTTGATCAGCCCCCCTATTAAGTAAGTCAGGTTGCTAATTCCGAACTGTCATTTTGACATACACATTATAACCATTGCTGCTATGATGAATCCCGTCGATACTAACACATACTATACTATCGATGTATAAAGTGTAAATCAAAATCCTCACCACTTCGAAGATACTTATAAAATATAAGGATCTCGTCGCCAGTATTAAATGTATGGAAGTTGAAAATATGGATTTTTTGGATAGATCCTGTTTATTTTACTAACCATTATTGATACCATTTGATAGCTTGTGAACTATTTTCAGGATAAGTAATCAGTTTTTCGATATCTTGTAATTAGTTTAGAAAAGATCGAGTGAGATCACTTATCTTTTCCATTCTGTATAGATTAGACTCAACACTATTGTGTCCTGAGTCGTATATCCAAAAAATAATACATATATGACATATTCAAACGTAGGTATGTATTGAGTACGTGACAAATATATCTTATACAGCCAATGCAGGGACGTCCACGTGCTAATGATAATAAGGAATTCTTTATATATCCGTAGCGTTGGTGCGCTGCGGAATAATTCATGTGTACCATATCGGGCCGTCTGTCACACGCGCCGCTCTATTTCTGGTGGCTATTCTCGTTGTCACAGGGGGCAATTTGCTGTCATTAGCCGTCCCTACAGTTCAGAGTGGGTTCAAAAATAGACCGGCCCACAATTGACGACGGCTGGTGATGAGAGTATCCTGTGGCGGCACGACAGGACTACTCGTATTCACTACGCTCGTGTACTTGTACGTGTATTCAACAACAAAGCTTATTGTCATTTTAGTACCTACCACAAATCTATTATTGGATCGTTGAAGCAAATAATAGAATGTATTGTGTTGTTGTGTTTTTAAATTACCGAAACGCCTTTTATCATCAAAGCTTTCCTTGTCGCTTTGTGTATAATTGTATTTATTTATTTATTTCATTTTCAAAAACACCAACCGCTAACAAACATTGAAAGTACTGAATTTGAAAACAGAAAGTAAATAACAGGTTTCCACTAATAGTGACAACAATTGCCTATGAAGCGACCAAGTATACCATACACAATCGTAAAAATGCTACGAGTATTATGCTAAAAAACATATACAAAATAACATAATATTAAATTAACAATATAAAAAAATGACGACAAAAAATGAACAATTGTATGTTGAATTAAATGTTGTGTAGAGATTTATATGTTGTAAAAAGATTTTAATTAATATCTTTTATTTATATAATTTAGCTTCGAAGAAGTCTGTCGATTAGGGTATTTCTTGTTCATAGACTAAACACAAGCTCATTATCATTTTTGTTAGGCAAAATGCAAAAGAATACAAGTATAGATTGCAATTCCTAATTAATATATTAATTATCCTGTATGAACGTCGAACGATTAAAAAGTATATGTATTTAGATATTCAAAAATAAAATACACCTATTACAACGCATTTTGTTTTCAATTTAAAGCCATATTAAAACGAACTTATTAGGCTCTTCGTTTATACCGTTCAAGGATATTTTTGCGAGCTCATTCAACCGAGAGAAATTCGATAAGTGTATTTATAAAATGAGGTTCTTATGTAAATTTATTATAATAATTTCAAAGCTTTCGAGTATTCCAGTCGGCTGGTAGTTTTAGAGGTTAATGAATAGGCAGGAAACGTTTGATACATAATTTTACGTAATATTCTTTAAAACCTGAGGAATTTACATTTTAACCGTCATCGTAGTCCAGTAGTTGAGACCACTCAGTTCTTATCTGAAGACTTGGAGTTCGATTCCCCATGGGGGCAGAAATATCAGTTTGGTTTTATTTGGTAGTAGGGCTTCTGCCCCCCTAGACAAGACGCATTTCGATAATCGCTAACCATTGATAACGCAATCGCTAGAAGAAAAATGTATGCGATTTGACATAAGCCCTCGCTTAGCTTACGAGCGCAATAGGCTAGATGAATAAAAAAAACTAATGCTTTAATAGAAGCTCATTCATATAATAAACAGAAAGAAAAAATCGGTTTTCGAATAACTATAAAAACAACCAAGATATAAGGTGTTAAAAAAGAAGCAAAACGGCAATTTACATGGAGTTTATATGGCCGTACTCAACAATGACGTCACAATTGATGTCGGATCTCTCTGTCTAATCGCTTCCAAATTAACAGCTTAAAATGCTTGTATCTCATGTATTTCTAAGCCGATTTTAATCCTGATTTCACATGATTGCATCTTTTTCTAGGGTATTTTAATATTTTATGACGAGACGTGAAAATTAGAACTCAGTCATCATCCCAATTGTCAAATCTTATACATTGTCCGTTTAGCGATTGCGTTAGCGATTATCGAAAGACATCTTGTCTAGGGGAGCTGAGCCGCTTGCTTCCACCGTCTTACCTTTTTTTCGCCGTGATAGCAATGCTAATAGCATTATGGCGATCCAAAAAATTAGATGTAGGTACGGTAGCCAGGGGCTCTACCATGATCGCTTATAGCAAGGTTAAAACAATATTGAACAGAGGCCCCGCTAATGTAGGTTTTTTATTGCTGTAAAAGGCAGAAGAGCAGATGGCCCACCTGCAGACCTATTACCGATCTCATGGTTTTCGAATGATATCATTATGAAATCATAGTTCAAACATGTCATAAGATTTCGGTCAGATTTTTGAGCATTCGTTCATTATATCATGATGACATTGAAATTATGCCATTGTGATAATATTCGTATCATTGGAGATCGGTGGAGACTTCCTTATCTCGAAATTTATACCATGTCAGAAAGATCCATAACCGCCGCCCAGGCACATAGCAAAGCCGCTGCTTGCTTTGATTGTAATACTCTCCTTCAACCTCGCTTGAAAATGGAGATATTTTAGCATTCGGGAAACAAACAGCAGCAGGAAGTTCATTCCAGAGTCGTACGTGGTTAGGAATGAGCGCTGAAAACGAACCGCGCTAGATGATCTGCTTACAGGTATGACGTTAAAAGGTGACATTGGTTCCAGGTCAAACAGTTCCTCGGAGCACTCACCGTTGAAAAGTCGATAGAAGATAGAGATCCGAAAGTGAGGATTGAGGAAGCAGGTCCTCAGTTCTTAAAGAAGTCCAGGTGGAGCTCGCTTCCATCTTCGGCCCTTATAATATCAGGTGACATGAAGGCCATGATTTACTGTTGTATGTGAAAAACACGTGTAAAAAAACTGTGAAAAACATATAAATAATGTTTACTTCAAAAATATTTTTTTTATTGAAATATCCTACCTCTAAATACTCCGATAAATCGTGATTAAATAGTTGGCAAAATGTTAATGTAATATATATATAAAAAATTCTCGTGTCACAGTGTTTATTATCGAACTCCTCCGAAACGGCTTGACCGATTTTTATGAAATTTTTCAAATGATTTTTGTGTATATTAGATAGGTCTGAGCCTCTCCCGAAATGACATTATTTAATGTGATATTATTTAAAACTATTTGAGGAATTTACATGTTATTATTTTCTTTTGTTTTATTTTATAACGTTTTGCTTATGTTTAGGTTAAATCTCTATCATCGTCATATCAACAGAGTCATGTATATTGCTCTATGTAGAGGCCTGTATAGGATTTTCAAACCGATCGGTGTTACGCTGTCTAAAACTGTAGAAGTGCAGAATTCTGCTGATATACCCTATTTCGTCCCAATTATTTAGATTGTGGACTATTCGCGATAGTGACCAGTGAGTATTTCCAACACACGCAATTATGACTCTATCTATACCCCTCTATAGGCGTTCCGTGCGCGAACACAAAGGTTCACTGAGACACTAGTATTTAACACACTGAAGAGATCTTATCTGATATAACATAAGACGTAACGTTATAAGTACAATGTAATCGTAGGTAATTTTAGTGAACCAAGGTTACACAATTCGTTGCAGATGGGATGTCCGCTACGCACTAATGAAAGACATCACGAACGCTGGGAGTGCGCTTCACTATGAAGGTGAAGATTTCTCTTTATCTAGATCGCATTATAATAATAACCCGCGTAGCATGAGTCATGTGTTCATGTATAGTGTCTAACGGCCGGTTTTAGTCTATCTATCTGTGGATTTGGTTACAAGCGATAGGTATTTGACATTAGCTCCATACAAATTACGTCAAAATTCTATCTCCAGTAAACAAATCTAGACATAGTAGGATAATGAAACCTGTCGTTAATCGATGAATCGGATAAACTGTTATATAAATATAAAGGGTATTGTAAGATAGAAGCGTCGGCGGCACTGTGGACTCGGCACTTAACTGGCCTTATAATCAAGAGGGTTGGGGCTCGATTCTGCCATGTACTAATGTGTATTTTGTTTTACGAATTTCATAATATGTATATTTGCCCGACGCTCCTACGGTGAAGGAGAACGTCGTGAGGCAACCTGCATAGAGTCTGGCTAATGAAAGATGAACCTGACATTTTTTCAAGTAGCAACACTGATACAATGTCCCCATGTAGTTTAGTTCAACATGGTGATTTTGATACTTTGTAATAAACAATTTCATAATATTTTTTTCTTAATTTCTGTCGTATTACAGATATTAAGTAATTCATGAAATCCAAATACAGCGATTTCTTATAAAAGGTTCATTGTTGGAAGTTCATTGAAACTAAACATTACCTAATATTTAATTTTAAAAAGTATCAACTCCTTTTTTTTCTACTATATTCAGTAGAATATAGTGTGAAAAAAAGGAAAAAAGACGATCCTTTCACAAATTTAACATTCTAAATTACTACATAAATAAAAAAATATTAGAATATTTCAAGTATCAAAATGTATTTTACCTTCTGTAGACAGTATTACCAGAGCTAGATTTTTTGAATTTGCCGCTTTTTTCCAAGCTCATGTTTCGTGTGTAATCTACATCTGCGAAGAAGTTCAAAGGTGTATGTGAAGTCGACCAATACGCAGTGGGCTAGTATGGTTGACCAAGACCTAAACACCCTAAAATAGGGTAGCCTCGAGCCCTTCGGTGAGGACATAGGTGATGGTTGTAAGATAAGTGGCAAATTAATCAGACGCTATGTATTACGTACACAGTTTATAATGGTTAACAAGTTGAACAGTCACTTGGTTACTTTGATTAAATAATTCATTGTAGATATATATAAGTAATCATATTATGTATATTTGTTTATTCAGTTATTGACATTTGTGTATTAGAACATTGTATTTTTATGTTCATAAGATTTTTTGCGTTTAAAATATACATGATACTATTTCGGTGCATCTGCCATCCCATCACCCTTAGGTTGGCTAGTAGAGAATGCCTAAAGCATTAAGCCTACCTTTGTACACACTGTCCATAAACAATTAATAAATAAATAAATTAATATTTTTTAAAGCTAAAAGCTCTACAATATCTTTTGCCCGTCGACCATTACATGTGAAAATTATAATTTGTGAATGTTCCTGTGTTAATATACAGTGTGTCTGCATTATTTGCACACAGTAAATTAGTCAAAGAAAAGCTTATAATTATAGCATTTGTTTTTTTTTTGCTCTACGGTTAGGTATATCACACCACAAGGTATAATTAATACCACGTAGTATGTATTATTTATTCAGCATTATTAAAAAGTAAGATAAAGGGGTCGTTTTAATTAAGTAAATTTTACAATTTGTTCAAAAAAAAAATACGAAAAAAGACGCCAGATTTTTGACAAAAACGCCAGTATTTTCATTTTATGCAGACGCTCTGGTACTATCAATTGTTATTGAGTTCATTTCGTCCTGATTAGATTTTTTCGTTTAAAAGTTATCTACAGCGTTATTAATGGCAGTGAACATTGTGAATAGAAAAAGTTTGATAATATGAGAATTTTATGACTATTGTAGTTATATCAACACATACATTATCTAAACGAGAATAATGCGTAGCCATGGATTTATCAATTGATTGATAAGTTCACGTGCGTAGCTTATTTATCTGTCAATAAATAAGTAGATGTAATAAGCGGTCAGCTATTTTGATGTAGGCTGTCTACTAAAAGTTCAATGCACACCGAACGTTAATAGAAACAAGAAAAAATCTAAAAGAATTTGATGGACGCTCTATTTATACTTCGATATAAATACGTCTGCAAACAAGTGGGGAGGTACGGATCATAATTTCAAATTAGGTAGAGAGCCGCTAGTCATTCCAACGAAAGCCTCTGGAATAAAATAGGTGCGGGGTCAAAAATCTCATTACAACGAGCTTTGGGGACCCACAGCCTTCCCACAGATTACATGACCGCATTCCTGACTTAGTCAAGTATTACTAATCACCGTTTTGTGTAAAATTAATTCATGTTCATTTAGTGTTGCCTAAAATCGGTCTTGGGTCTCAATCTTACAGCAAGAGTCTCGCAAGACCAAGACCGATTTTGGGCAACACTATTTTCATTATTATATTCGTAAGCATGTGAACATTTGTGTTAATATACTATAATAAGTTCCGCCATGTTTCATTTTATTCGCATACGAAAATAGTCTAAAGTATTCATTTATCATTAAATAAATAATATTAAAAGCGTCGATGGCGTAGTGCGTAAGGCTGTCGCCTTCCAATCGGGAGGTAGCGATTCGAACCCCGCCACGTACCGATGTGTTTTCAAATTTTGAATTCATATGTACGTTTATTCGACGCTTTTACGGTGAAGGAAAACATCGTGAGGAAACCTGCACACACCTGTGAAGAAAGAATTTCTTTACAGGTTGTGTGTGAAGTCGACTAACCCGCACTTGGCCAGCGTGGTTGACTAAGGCCTAATCGCCCTAGTTTAGGGTAGGCTCGAGCCCCTCGGTCGGTGGGGACGTATATGAGCTGTTGATGATGAATGCCCTTATTAAAAGTTACCCTGAATTTCAATTATTGAACAGTGATTATTAAAAGACAAAGACATTACAATTATATTTGGATAAATTGAATTATATAAATTACTACTACTACTATTCGTCTGTAACTACGTGCAATTGTACTATTGCATTTGCCTTATGCACGCCTCCTTTAGTTAGTTACTTTGAGACGAGCTTCTACTGGATTACGGATTGAAATTAAGCGAAACAAAATCGAATTTTTTAAAAAGAAACTAGTAACTTATATGAAGATATGAAACATTAATATTATCAAATTAAGTGTAACGAGTTAATTCCCTGAAAATCATTAAATAACATTTGTTAAATAACTCGGATTTTCTTCTGGAAGCTGTTTTTGATAGATGTCTTCGGCAATTTTTTTAACGAGTTTTGATTAAAATTTGTGTTGGGGACATGGATACTCTCAGAAATAATTTCAAGAGTAACATATATTTTTTTACTCCGGTATATTAAACGGGGTTTGCTAAAAATAGATTTAAAGTGGGGCTTGATTAGCTCAGCTCAGAGTTGTCAGCCTCTAGGAAGTTCAGTAAGAAGATGGTAGGAAATCAATTTAAGAACTGCCAACTCAGTAGATGCTACGGCTACTCATATTAAAACAGTTACGAGTATTATTTTATAAAATAGGTACCTGTGCATGACATGCACATATTGGTAAATAATATTAATACGAGAACTAATCTTTCTTGTTTTCAAAATGAATATGCAGAATATGAGTGTTTGTATGTTTGTTTTCTATGCGTTGTAAAGTCATTGATAAGATCGTGATGAAAACTTTGCAGTCTTCGTAGGATGCCCGTGAGGGTTATAGGCCCAAAAATCTATACACGGTTATTTTTTTTTCACCCTGGAAAATTTTAGGGACGCTTCAGGACACATCTATTATTATATAAAAAAATGAAAAAAATAAATAAAAAAAATCTCTAAAAATGCTGTTCTCAACTAGTGCAGCATTTTTTGGATTTTTTAGAAAATTAATATAAAATTAAGTAAGTGAGTTATTTTTTTTTCAACACACTTCCTCATAAAGTGGCTCTAATCCCATGGCAATTAGGCACATAATGACACCTATAATCAAACTGTGACTTTTTCATTACTATTATTCACGAGTGAGTAATAGTTTTTTTAAATATTATTGGTTGAGTTACGCTTACACTTGCGCTAAAATGCTATCCGCGAAAAGCCCAAAAAAAAGAAACCTCATTTTTTAGTCTATGGCAGATGCGCGCGCATAGGAAAACTGATTAATTTTTCCCGCCATTACGAAATTTATTAGTCTATGGCCGATGCGCGCGCATAGGAAAACTGATAAATTTTTCCCGCCATTACGAAACATTTTTCACAACTCGTCTCGTTTTCTCTTTTGAAGTTATTTAGTTAGTTATTAATTAAGATGTCTGCAAATACAATTTATGAAGAAAATGATTTATGTTGTACACCGCCCGATATAAGATGTGAAGCCCAGAACGTTATGGAAAGTTTACTACCAGAAAACTCAAAGGAAAAATATCTATTAGCGTACCAAAATTTCATACAATGGCAGAACAACAAGAATACGCAGTCTTTTTCAGAAAATGTGTTCATGGCGTACTTTAAAGAATTATCTTCTAAGTACAAACCTAGCTCTTTGTGGTGTATTTACTCAATGTTAAAAAGTACAGTCCGAACAAAGAATGGAGTGGACTTAAAAACATACTCGAATTTGTCAGCTTATCTAAAGAGACTATCTGATGGATTTAGAAGCAAAAAATCAAAGGTTTTATCATCTGATGATATTGAAAAATTTATTAAAGATGCTCCAGATAACCAATATTTGGCTACAAAGGATAGTTAAATTAATTTTAATTAAATATTTAATAGCAGCTTGTGTTGTGTGTTGACCTTAATTATTGTTTCTTTTGTTTCAGGTTGCTTTAATATTTGGTGTAACTGGTGCCTGTAGGATACAAGAATTAACAAATATAACTGTAAAAGATATAGAGAACCATGGCCAGATGCTTTTAGTGAAGATACCTATCACGAAAAATAAAATACCTAGGTCATTCACCATACACGGTCCATTCTATGATATTGTTAAAAAGTATGAAAGTTTGCGTTCGCCACAAACAAAAAAATGACCGTTTCTTTCTAAATTACCAGAATGGTAAATGTACCTGTCAGCCTATAGGTATAAACAAATTTGGTTCTATGCCTAAAGAAATCGCTAAGTTTTTGGGTTTAGTAGATGCTGAGAGCTACACTGGACATAGTTTCAGAAGAACTTCAGCTACATTGCTGGCAAATTCAGGAGCTGATATAGCTGACTCAGGAGCGGACTTTGAAGCGACATGGCGGGTGGCGATCTAGCAATGTAGCAGAATCATACGTAGAAGATTCCATACAAAACAAGAAGGAAATTTGTGCAAAAATCACAAAAAGAATTAAACTTGATTCTGAGACGCATCCTACTGGCGAAATACCAAGTACGTCCAATGATTGGATTTCACCTACCTACAGGAATAATGAACCATCACAAATAACAATAGAACATGAAAGTATTTCAATAAATAATCTATCTGATGAGACCGCTATGTCATCAAAAATAGTTAATTATAATTTTACTAACTGCACATTTACTAATTGTTTCTCTAAGTAAACTTTTTATCTACTATGTAAAATGGTTTTTTATTTAAGTATTGTTTTATTCAGAAGTGTGTTGAAAAACGTTGTATGATACACGTGTGTATTGATGGTTACCGTCCTCGGCTTCTAAGGACCCTCGCCTGACGGCTCGGGCCTCAATGCGCCTCAGCGGTAATCACCAACATTACACACTTGTACCATAATGTACTATTATTCATATTTAAATCATTCTAATACCATGTTGTGAAGCGCCCCTTAAATTTTCCAGGGTGATAAAAAATAACCGTGTATAAATAAAAAACTTTATAAAATAGAACTGCTGTTGCTATTTTATTATCATGTGAGATTCTAGTTGTTAACCCGAATAATCTAAGGCTTATAAGTAATATTGTCAGATTACTATAAGAAGAAAACAGTGATTAATGGATATGGAGATCAAAAATGGAGCATAGATTAATTTGCGCCAACATAGTTTTACCTATTCTGAAATACTTTATTCTGAAACATTGCTAGGCCAATGTTGATACTAATAGCGAGTTAACTGTTTCGGCCTAAGCTTATGTCCGTAAGTAGACATATGCTTAATATTTCTTGGCCCACTTTTGGTGTGTGCGTATTTTTAGGTGTGTTGTATTTACCGATATAATGTGATGATTTCGCCTTTTTACATACAAGAGGGATGCCCTTTGCCTTCATCTTACCTGATGGTAAGCTTTAATAATTACATATTATAAAACAAAGTCCCCCCGCCGCGTCTGTCTGTCTGTTCGCGATAAACTCAAAAACTACTGCACCGATTTTCAAGCGGTTTTCACCACTCGATAGCGTGATTCTCGAGGAAGGTTTAAGTATATAATTTGTTAAGTTTTTGTATTTATTTCTGTATACATTAACGATATTTGTTGAAGATATCGGGAAAAAATTAATTAAGGCGAAACGCAGTTCGCGGGCACAGCTAGTTTATGATAAGATTACCGAACATTTTTACTGCGTAGCTCTTGGTCCACGTAAACGGAGTTTTGCGTAAAGTTTTTGCATAATAATATGAATAGTTCAGCATAGGAGTGACTTACTTATTACTCGCGAAAATAATGTTATTCGTATAGGAAATCGTAAAACTAACTTTTTTCATTGCAAATATTCGCGGGAAACAACTAGTTCCATATATAAATATAGTTATTTTAGAGAGTTATGTATGTATTTTATGGAAGTAGGATATTTAGGTAGCACAAAGAATGATGAATATTTCATGTAAAAGGCAATAAAAATAGCTTTATTATGTGATGATTCTGTTTTTATGCAAATATCCTCCAGTTGCAGATGTTTTTTAGATAAAGCTGTTTTACTTTGAAGACTTGTGAACAACTGATTTATAAACAAACGGAACATGGAGTTTTGAAATAATGTTGATTATAATATTAATAACAATCATTAAAACTTTGCTTTATTTTTATTTATACATGTTTGATTTAATAATTGTTTGAGTGTTTTTTTTGTAGCAGACAGAAAAAAAAATTAATAGATATTTTCCGTGTTATAAGATCATTATCCTGAAACTGAGATGTACTATTTCTAAAAATTTTTCTTTTGTAAATAAGTAGTAATTTAAATAAATAGTCAAATCATCTGTACTTACAACTATCAAAGCTTAATCAAATCCTTCTTACTACAAGAAAAGCTCTATTTTATATTTTTCTTGTGACGACCACATATTATAACTAAAGTCGAAAAACAATTATATAGATAGTCTTTACATAATTGTTTTTATTTGGAATAACAATGTAAGAACAATACTTAATTATGAACAGGTTTAATACTTAACGATGAGAGAAAAACTTACAAAGTATTTTGTACTGTGGTTGTGCTGTGGTAATGCTTTGTGCTCTACCTGTGTTAATAGTACCAGTTACTAGTTACAGTTACAGTATTACAGTTACAGTATTCACCAGTACCAGTTACTAACTATAGTATGGTTAGTAACTGGTACTGGTGAATACACGTTATTAAGCGTTTTAAAAATAACGCCTAGAGCAGTGGCTACATCAGCGGAGCTTGCCACAAAAGTTATTAACACATCACAAACAACGCCACATGCCAATAAACGCAAAGCAGTTGGCTACAGATACGTGTGATGTCAAAATTATTGCGTTTCCTAACTCGTCACGACACAGGTGGTGCTTGAGTATAAAAGAGTAACAATTTGATCGTCGAACGCTGTGGGATGATGGGATTTCAGAGGGCAATGACCCCGATCCCGTTCTACAACCGACCAACTCGTGCGCAGCGCACCGGCAACGCGCCATCATTTGTTCAGCCGTCTAGACGGGACGGGTCGCCGTGTCGCATTCGCCGCAATAAAATTAGATCAGCGGACCTAAAAAGGCCGCATTGGCAGAATCGTTATAATAATATGTAATAATATGATCATAGTATGATTCGTATTATGAATGGAGTGCAATTTCATGATAAGCAATTTTCTATTTGACAGCTTTGTATCAATATTCGTAAAATAATCCCAATCGACTCTTAGGCAATGCCTTATTTGTGGACTATTTTACGAATATTCATACAAAGCTGTCAAATAGAAAATTGCTTATCATGAAATTGCACTCCATTCATAATACGAATCATATTATATGATTCCGCCGATGCCGATGGGGCTATTTCAGGTCCGCTGGTATTCTGCTAATATTAACATTAATATCGCGTCTTGAGAGCGTTTCAATAAAACTGCACTTGTGTCATTTTTACACGCTTTTCGTAGTACTACAATATCTTGATAAGTTAATAGTGACAAATGTTTTAGTCGTGTTATCGATTAACCAACAATAGCAATGCTATTGAAGCGTTATTGACACGCCATAAACGCATTAACTTTGGCAGAATTAGGAAGCTGCGGCCGGGAAACTAGATAACTAAATACTCGTATCTAAATATTAAATCCCCATTCAAATCTTGATGCATGTTCAACTCTTTCAAATAAAATTCCTCTTCCTTAAGAGGTGTATGTACCTACTTACTAATACTTTGCTGTCACTAACGATCGAAAAACCAAAAGTTTCACATTAAAAGATTTTTGTTAGGTACTGTAGAGTGTAGAGCATTATTAACTAATTAATATTGCGTTCATCACAATGGTTTAGTTAGAACGTATTTTAGGCACCTTTGGCAATTGGATTTCCTCGACTGTGATTTGTTATCAAGATCCTTTGTAACGAATGTGTCGCAGTTCTGTACTACGATTTAGACGGATGATAGTATGTATTTAAAAATAGAATAATTGATCGAAGCATAGAACTATGTCTTTTATGTAAAGACTAGCTGTGCCCGCGAACAACGTTTTGCCATAGTAATTGTCGGAAAAAGCCGGGAAGTTAGGGATTACCGGACGAGTAGAGCTTTTAATAATTACGAGTCCGGCAATCCCATTCCCGCCGAGGTATGTATAGTGCTTTTCTCAATAATTGTGAGGAAATAATGAAAGACGTAATACTGGAAACAAATTAGTATAATATGAATAAAAGAACGAATAAAGCGATTAATTAATGTTAAACGTAATGATTGATATATTTTACGCAAAAACATATGTACGAGATATATTTTACGCGTATACAAAATACAGCCCAGACATATTTTAGGTACGCAAAAAATGTAAGACCTGTAGGTTATGGCTTTTTTCTCTCGCAACGAAAATTAAGCATATTTTCGTGATATTTTATACCAATATTTTAATAAAATCGTTATCATATTCAAATAGAAGTAAAGAGTGCATTTTTTATAATGTGGTAGCAATTGGCTGTATGACAAGTTACATAAATCAAGATATAGATGAATTAAAAAACATCTCCGTACAAATCGTTGTAAAATTTCTAAAATGACGTTTTTTTGGTAAAAACTAGCCAATTCAAATCCTGAACTAGAATTACATCCCAAGTGAAATAAATGCATTGTGTAAATAATTGTCTGTAAATTTTTTAGTCTGAACTTGGCACCCATTTATATTACAATTCTTTTGTCGGCGAAGTCAATAACGACGCATATTCTTAATATTGAACTTGGCTCTCATTTCACATTAATGTTTTTGATGGGATATAAAATTACTTACAACAGTATCAACTGAAAGCTATAGAATTCTATAACAAAAGTTGTTTTAATGACCTAACTGCCGCCTAACTGGTACTGGCCTTATGCTACAGTTTAAACGTTTATTTGTTTTATTGCTAATTATAGCGAATATATAAATAGAAATTAGAATTTGGCCATCGCTAAATTATCAGTCATTTTAATGAGTAATAAAATAGGTTATAAGTTTCGACTGCAAAATGGAGCTCGTTAGATTAAAATTGTTATTTTAATTAACTATAAACAGTTATCAGCTCTACATAACATAACTCTGTTGTTATATTCGTGTGCATTTGTAGTAGGTAAAATATATTGTAATTAATGCGGCGCCTGCATTTCAAAGCGCTATAGGTATTACTTTGGCCATTTGGTTTATTAATGTAGAATTATAAGAAGCTTAGTAAATTCAACACACACCGGTAAAGATAACTGTTGATTCAACTATTAATTGTTTTTTATGAGGTGCTAGAGATATTATTATCAAAAAAATCTATCGTTATAGAACCAGTTCACTCCTGCTCGTGGTAAAATTTTAATTTTAAGTAGCTGATAACATACAATATAAATCAGAAATATAATACGCGTTATTTACGCAAGGGTAAATGTATGCCTCCCATGGGAACTTTAAGCTTGTTCCCATGCGAGCACAAATCGCTAAAAGCATCTATTAACCACGTCACCCCAATCGAACAGAGCAACCCTTTGTTTGCTGCTAACATGCTCTAGTTTTAGATTTCACGCAGCTATTAAAGGTTCGTCTAGCTCACGCCTGAGTTTGGATATCCTAGGTCGATAGCCCGATATTACTCGTAGGTATTTAATTGAGCGTCGGTGGCGCTGTGGACTCGGCACTTGCCTTCCAATCGGGAGGTCGGGGTTCGAGACCCGCCATGTACCAATGTGTTTTTCGTTTCGAATTTCATATGTACATTTGTCTGACGCTCCTACGGTGAAGGAAAACATCGTGAGGCAACCTGCATACATCTGCGAAGAAATTCAATGGTGTATGTGAAGTCGACCAATCCGCACTGGGCCAGCGTGGTTGACTAAGGCCTAATCACCCTAACATAGGGTAGGCTCGAACCCCTCGGTGGGGACGTGTATGAGCTGTGATGATGATGATGATGATGATTTAATTTACTTAACTTTCTATGTAGTACGAATGTGTTGGTAAGCGACGTACGAGTACAATCGTAGTACCATTATCTATTCTCTGGTACAATGTTATCTAGACTATAATAGGTACTTTGATCGTTTTGGATCTTTCCTGTGGGCTATGATGGGTGATCGAGCTTGAGAAAGCTTGAGAAGTATAGGTGGCGAAGTGGCTTGGGCGGTCGGCTTGGGCGGTCTGCCACTTAGGCCACAGATTAGATAATAGTTACTGGTTAGACTCAAGATGGGTGAGCAAAAATGCTTCGGAAGGTACGTTAAACAGTGTATCCAGGGGCCCAATTCTACTAATAAGTTACAGCCGAATCGAAAGTGAACCGTTGCGATCGACCAATTATGAATCCTATTAATTCTATTAGCGCGACAGATTATGGAAATATATATCTAAACCATCAAACGGATTATGTTGAAACTACAAAGCTCATATAATATCGAGAAAACACAATACGCTAGAATATTATGTTATCAAAGGTTATTAAAATTATAGAACTATTATAAAACTATATGGTTATACGTCTCCGAACTGGTATTAATTATTTCATATACAGTCGACTCTATATAATTCGAGAAACTTAAATTAAGAAACTAATATTCTAAAATTAAGAAACCAAGAGAGTCAAAATCATATAAAGAAAAGTCATCAAAATTCGGATTTCTTTATTTCAATCATTTATATTATTAAGTAGAAGAGTAGAAGACTCTTTGCTATTAAGACACTACCAGAGAAGGAATCCTTGTTCAAAATCATCGACAATGTCGATGGTGGAATGCCCAACTGTTTAGCGACATCTTTTTTTGTTCATCCTCCCCACCTTGAATCACACGCTTTATTACTTATGGAAGTACACTTCTTCTTTCTGAATTTATTTTGATATTTAAAAATTAATAACATGAATCAAACATTAGGCTGCTAGACTGCGAATTGAGAACTCACTCCTCACGTATGTAAATCGTCAGGTCTGTGCATGTAGGTTCATAAGTAAACAAACTTATTATATGAAAAAATGCTTAAAAGTCACCGGCGAAAAATTTTAAATTATCGAGAGCTTCAATGTAACGAGTGTAAAATTATCAAGAGTCAACTGAATCAACTGAGCGTCGGTGGCGCTGTGGACTTGGCACTTGCCTTCCAATCGGGAGGTTGGGGTTCGAGACCGCCATGTACAGTCGACCAAATTGAATCATGACCCACCTTGTGTACACATGTACCAATGTGTTTTTCGTTTCGAATTTCATATGTACATTTGTCTGACGCTCCTACGGTGAAGGAAAACATCGTGAGGCAACCTGCATACATCTGCGAAGGAATTCAATGGTGTATGTGAAGTCGACCAATCCGCACTGGGCCAGCGTGGTTGACTAAGGCCTAATCACCCTAACATAGGGTAGGCTCGAGCCCCTCGGTGGGGACGTATATGAGCTGTGGTGATGTGATGATGAACTGAATGAAAGATTTGGATATTCTAAACGGAGAACATTGATCGATTTAATTTTTTATTATGTTTGTCGATTTCCTGGAATCGTACGACGCAGCCCGATTAAAATTGAGTATTGATACTGTAGTATTATATTTTCTGTGGTATTGATTAAATTCTATTTGTAACGAGCTAAATTCGGACTTCGCAGGAAAATAAGTGGGACGTTCGTTTCAAAAATTAAACATTGATTTGAATGTTATATTTGAACATTTCTACTGTAGTATTATTGTAATAAAACAAGTGTGTACGTACATATTTCGTTCTATTCCCAGAAAAGGTTTGTTCTTGTTTAAGTATTTATCTACATGTCATGGACGGTCACTGGGTGGATTTAGTTATATAATAGGCCTGAATGTACCTGAATGTACTTACGTTGTGAATCTAAAATTGAGACCAAGGAAATTATGGTTTTACTATTAAATTGAAACCATTCATTATTGCTGCCAGCCACATTCTATCCACAAACACATAAGCAATAATCAAGCAATCCGATTAATGTGCGACCTTTAATGCAACATATGCGAGAACCTTTTTACAGCCTTCTGTACACGTTAAATACAATATCAATTTGCGTATTAATAAATAATCACGCGATTGGCTGTAGCTCGCGTGTGATTGTGGCTAAATTAGCAATTTGTGATTCTCACGTTGCTCCGTGACTCGTGCCAAAGTGACGTGGGCACTGCGAAGTGATAATTTGGCGTTGATGGCGCTCCTCGTCTTCGGCGCGGACTTCTAGGTCAAAGTCCTAACGAGTCTACAACAACGATGTTTTATACTGACAATTACTCACATTTCAGTCTTAAGGAGGATTAGCGTGTAGAAATAGAAAACATTTATTCGACACAAACAACACAACAAACACAAAGTAGGTACAACCAATTATAAAGAGTGCAATGCAATCGATTGCAACTGATAATAAAAAAATAAATTGCGCTGAGCATGCCCGTACCGAAAGGGTTGCCATCTCAGCATTTGCTGGGCGTTAGACTAAATAATCTGCCTAAACCCAAACCTGCATGATTTAAGAATGTCAATGATAAAAGTTGATTGATTTTTATTCAATTTTACATTTTCTTCTGGGCGGCGATAATTATACAATAATTTAATCCTTAAATATGATGTTTGTGACTATGCATTTTCCTTAAAAACGCAACATGAATGAAGACATTAAAAAAATATAACATCTGTCTGTATGTATGCATGCTTTTTGTGCAACCAATTTTCACCACGCCTGTAAATACGTAGATATAACAGTGAGCAGTGAGTAAGGTTTAAACATCCATACAGTTGAAATTTCGCTCGGATTGATGATGTATGATGCCAACATGGCATGTTGTTAAAGGTTTAAAGCCTTCCGGAGGCGAAATTTTTCATACATTGACTTTAGTGAAAAATTTACACATTCCAGTTTTTTTTATACTAATTAACGATAGTTGAACTATATATTATAAAATAATTTACTTAATATGAAAATGAATTGATTTAACAAAATAATTATAGTAAATAATCATTTCAGCCTCGGGAAAAGGTTTACTCTCTGTATACCTAATCTTAATTAGTTCTAAGGTTCCTCCTGGTATATATGAATAAGATATAGGTATGTATAATGTATATACAGGTGTAAAAAGACCGAATGCGAAGACAAAACTCACGTATTGAACCCATCGTTAATACTATTTTTTAACAGACTTCAAAAAAGGAGGAGGTTCTCAATTCGATGCGTATGTTTTTTTTGTGTGTACTTATGTTACGCGATTACGCCGCCAATTGAGGACCGATTTTCAAAATTCTTTTTGTATTCGATAGAGTATACTCCAAGGGTGGTCCCATAGTCACCAAAGTCAGGATTTGATGATGGGATCCCATGAAAATCGAGGAAAACCCTTATATTTTAAGGTGTGTCCAACGTGTTTTGTATGTATGTTACGCGATTACTCCGCTAATTATGGACCGATTTTCAAAATTCTTTTTGTATTTGATAGAGTATACTCCTACGGTGGTCCCAAGGTCACTAAAGTTAGGATCTGATGATGGGATCCTATGAAAATCGAGGGAAATTATAATTTTAAGACATTCTAGGAGATCATCGTTTGGCACCGACTTCAATATAGAAGTGTGATGTTGTCTGTACCTATTCTTATATTATTTTTAACTTTTCAGTGTTTTTGAAGTCGGTTTTTATTTTTTGTAAAATATTTTTTTGTCTTCTAGTCCCATACCTGAGAAATTAATAGTTATCAAGATATTTCAGTTTTAAGTGAAAAATATTTTTTTGAGGTTTTTATAACAAACTGTTTGGAACATTATTTGTTGATTATCGTCCAAATAAACATCAAGGAAAAAATCAGCATTTACTTACAAATAAAAGTTTTTAATTTACAACGCGTAATGTATTTACAACGGAAGCTGTCTTTTGTCACCACGAGCCATGAGCAGCCGCTGCCGCTGATTCACGCAGTTAGACGATAAATGATCCGTACCAAGCGCGCAAGCACATTACATTGCGTAGTGTTTTATGCAGTTGTTTTTTAAAACCTAAAAATAAATTTCGTTTTCCATCAATATTTTCTTTTAAATAAGTTAATTTTAATGATCTCAATACATAGAGGCGGGCTCGTTATGGGTCTTTTTACATCCTGTATATAGGTATAATAATAATAAAAATATAATTAAGTTTTGCGCTGCGAAACTTCTTATGAGTACCTACTTGTAATTGATATGTAAAAAAAACTGTAGCTGTAACTAGTTTACCTGTCGTAGAATACTTTTTGTAATTAAAAAGGAGCATGAACCGAGAGTCTGTGGAGTTAATATTATAATTAATCTTCTTGTTCTTCCAATATATAAAATTCTCGTGTCACAGTGTTGGTAACCGAACTTCTTCGAAACGGCTAGACCGATTTTTATGAAATTTTTTGTGTATATTTGGTAGGTCTGAGAATAGGTCGTAAACTATTTTTTATACCCCTAGGTGATAAGGTTTTTTTAACAATTATAATGGCGAAACGTAGTTCGCGGGCACAGCCAGTAATAATAATAGGTTCCAAGAATTACTTCCTCAACGAAATTTTATCCCACGCTCATTCACTTAAATCAACTAAAGTTTATTCGATAAGGAATCTACTTGGTCCATATTTCGTTAATGAAATTGCTAGGGCCAACTGAAGTCCTCACAGAAATGTGGATAATTCGGGGCAGGAATCTTGAGGAACTCGGAGCCGACCTAGTTAGCAGTAAATAGTTTGAAAGCCCAGCGTTTGCAGAGCTTTTAAACAAGTTCTATTTCGTGTCAATGAGTAAATTAGTCTTATCTTCAATAAGACCATTTACTCTTTGACACGAAATAGAACACTCAATAAGGTTCGATAAAAGCCATATAAAAGTAGACCCTACAAGACGATAGAGTTTTTAACTGTGGTAGAATGTATTTTTTTTATGTAAAATATAAAAAAAATGTTAAGTTTATCATTTTTTGACGCGCTATAAAATATAATTTTGATTTTAATAAATTGAAAATATTTGCACAATACACTTAGCTAGTCTATAACTATTCTATACTTGTCCTATTATCAAATAATATTCGCTTTATCCGGACCATTACGATATTATTACTATGTTTTACCACCGATATTCATACTTGATTAAAAAGCTAAGATATACAATGTTCGTTGTATCTTATTATGTACATACAGTCGGTTTCAAAAGTAGATAAGCATTATAGTACCAACTATTCCTTTTTTTATTTAATATGATTACACCTATATTTAGTATGGATACACTTAATAGTGTTAATAGTTGATGTGACATAAGTAGTAGGTACTAAAATGCTTATCAACTTTTGACCGTACATTTATTTCACCACTTTGTTTCAATAGGATCGTAAGGAGAACACCAAGTTACGTCAATCAATTGTTTCAGCTATAATCCATTTACGCTATTTATATTGGCTTCGATATAGATCCGACTGATCCGACTGATCCGCCAAATCTGAATGTGCAAATACACCTAGGCACTTATATAAATAAACCTGAATATCTATATCATTTTTGATCGATGTATTTATAAAAGATATGATGAAAATAATATATACATAGTTACCTACATTTGATTTTCTCTAGCTTTTTTTGTAATGAAATGAAAATAATAAGTTTATTTTTCACACTGGTAGTTTAAATTTCAAAATAGAAAATTAAATATAGTTTTCTTTATCGTATCAAGTATATACGTTGGCGAAAGGGGTTAAACTGTGTTACATCTGCCAGAATCCATTTGTATGAAACAAATAGATGCAAACTTTTAATATTATTACTAACATAAACACACGTATGAATATTTATAAGAATAAAGCGGTTCTGATTTACTAGAAAAAGGAACTATAGGTAATGGAGTGGCCGACAATCTGTAAATTCTGAGCAATATAAATAAATTAATTGCATGCAAATACGCGTCTACAGATATAACAATAAAAAAAGATTATTTTACTAAAGATTAAGCTTGTTATAAAAAACTACCTTAAAAAAATACAAAAAATGTCACTACCTCAAGCGGCATAGCGGCTAGGAACGCTAGCAGTGTTACCTTGCTGAATCGCAATGCTGATTATTTGAGTGAGGTAATGTGAGTGAGGCCCGCCTTCCTGTCTCCAAAGACTAACCAGCTACGGAGAAATAATAAAAAATGTGTTTGAACCCCATGTTCTTGGAGTTTCTACGCGAATCGGCACAAAAATATAGTCTAGAATTATAGATATATAATATAGTCTAGAAGCCATCATTATGCGAGGAAATGCACGACATGAGTCGAAATTCTTTTGACCTGTCTATACATCACTTATTTATACGAGTTATACTGTTCACAATGAAACAGTGGACAAGCAAATCAGCAAACTCGTATCTTACGAAAAGACTTCATTACTAACTCTCTTCGACCACCACACGTTGACCGTACACCCTGGTTGACAATTAGTATGTGGGGTTTCAGCAACTGGCAACACGCAGCGTGTGCAAATGGCGGCTCATCCCGCCCTAATGGCCACTTCCGGTTCATTATTGGCCGCAACTAAACCATTTTGAGAACGCGAGATTACCGGCGTCGCTTGCCATTGTTGCTCGGCTGATTTATTACAAGCGTGCTCTTATGCTCTTTACGTTTGATTCAATTTAAATTCATGTTCCTACGTAAGTCTCATGATCGAAGCCTTTATAAAACCATTTCAGGTACAACACAAGATAGTCTTGTAAAAAATCATTGGAAAGTATAAAGGTGTAATAAGTTCCTGTGCATGTTTGATTCAATTTCCTTATGCCTCTACGTAAGTCTCTCGAAAGGAGCCCTTATAGAACCACTATATAAGCACTATAAGAGAACACAAGACAGTTTAGAAAAAAATATTGGAAAAGAATAACTGCAATAAGTTTCAGTGCACGTTTGATTCAATTTGCTTATGTCCTACGTAAAGTATATCGGACGGAGCCCTTTTAGAATCACTATAGGTACTACACAAGACAATCTTGAAAAAAATCATTGTAAAAAAGTACAACTGCAACTAGTTTCTGTGTTGATATTGATAATGATGATTGATGAGGATGATACGTGTACAATGTCCGTATGTCAGGATTTAGTTACGTATTTGTGGGAGTTGTAGAGTACATAGCGAATTCTAGTTTTTAGTTTTATTTTGCATAATAAGCGTTTTTTTTCTTATTCTCTCTTTACAGTCATGAAAGGATGAACAAAAACAATAAATACAAACAGATGTGTCAACTATGAGAGTAGAGGCCTGATGTCCTAACATATAGACTTGTCTAGTTTAGGCATCAGTCTCTCATAAAATAAATTGTACTGTATATGTTACGGTAAAAGTCCGTGTATTGGTAAAACTTAGGTTTTGTCAATAAATCTTAGGATTTACCTACATGAGTTGGTAAATGTAAGGATTTTATAGAGAATAGACGATATTCCGGGGTTTTATCATTACGGCCTTATTATTAAACATTTTACTCCTTGGATCATCCTCGGATTAGTTACTCCGTGTTTTGTCTTATTTTGATATATGACAGTTAGAGTTTGGGATATGCTAGGATTAACTAATGACGGTTGGTAAATGTTGGTTCTGGGAATTTCTTAACAGTTTCATGCTCCGCTTGCTTCGCTCGCTCCGAAGTATGTGGTCACAATATCTAACCTAACCTACAGTTTTTAGTTTGATCCTATAAGTTTTTTCGATAACAAATCACTATTCTGACCCGGGCGAGAAAAAATGGCGATGAGGCGAATTTTAGTTAATTATCGATTTTTGCGAGCGAAGCATGAAAGAAGCAGTTTCATGCTCCGCTCGCTTCGCTCTCCCCGCTGTATGTGGTCACTATGTCTAACCTAACCTACAGTTTGCAGTTTTATCCTATAAGTTATTTTTTGACTCGTTGCTATCGGGTCGGAATAGCAATCGACGTCTATAGGGACCCGGCTCCAAATAGCTACTTCGAAGCGTGATAGAGACAACTGCAGCTCGGACCAAGGATACCTATAAAAAGCACACAAAATAGACGTTTCGTAGTCCCCCTTTTTCTCCTCTAAAGCTAGATGGTTTTATTTTTTTTCATATAATCTCGTCCTTGTTTGCTTGGTGTTTGAACACTGCGGAAATCTCTTCAATTTTTTAGGATTTTTAAGGATTAAATCTCCATAATTAGCTCTTAATAATTAACTTAATAAAAAAGGAAAACATAGGAACATACTAAGCTAATAGATTTTTTGTAAAAGATAGAGTAAGTATTTCCATTTTTCTGGAAGAAAACAGGGGACTAGATTTGAACGGAAAACGGCCCGTATGATTGCCATATTTTCAACATTTTTCAGTTGGTGATCTTTTAGTTTACCTGACCCACCGCTGGGCGGAAACCTTGGAGGGCAAAGGTGAGGCTCTCGCCGTGGGACTAGATATCGCTAAGGCGTTTGATAGGGTCTGGCACAGACCTCTTCTCACGAAGCTACCATCTCATGGAATCCCCGAAGGAATCTGCAAATGGATAGCCAGCTTCTTGGATGGTAGGAGCAGTACAGTCGTCATTGACGGCTGCTGCTCCAAAACCATGGCCATAAACGCTGGCGTTCCACAAGGTTCTGTGCTCTCCCCAACCCTGTTCATTCTGCATATCAATGACATGTTGTCCATTGAGAACATACATTGTTATGCAGATGATAGTACGGGTGATGTGCGGTATACCGACAACCAGAATGTCCCTCGGATTTCGTTACAAGAAAGGCGGTCACAACTTGTGTCTGAAGTCGAGGACTCTCTAGGGCGAGTCTCCGAATGGGGTGCAAAGAACTTAGTTAAGTTCAACCCTACAAAGACACGCAATGTGCGCATTCACTGCGAAGAAGGACCCATTTATCGTAGTGCCTCAGTTCCAAGGAGTTCCTCTTCGTATGTCCGGTGGTATTGGGATCCTCGGTGTGGAAATTTCTGCCAAAGTGCAGTTTGGGAGTCATTTGGAGGACAAAGCCAAATTGGCGAGCAAAAAACTGGGCGTCCTGAACAGAGCCAAGCGGTACTTCACTCCTAGTCAGCGGCTGATGCTTTATAAAGCACACATACGGCCGCATATGGAGTACTGCTCACACCTCTGGGCAGGAGCTCCGAAATATCAACTCGACCCACTTGACTCCTTGCAAAGGCGTGCATTCTGCATCTTCGGTGATCCCAGTATCACGGCCTCAATGGAGACGCTGGAGCAAAGGAGAGACTTTGGTTCTCTTTGCGTGCTCTATAGGCTCGTTAACGGAGAGTGCTCTGAGAAACTGTTTGCAATGGTGCCCTCTTCACCTTTTCATCATCGCACCACCCGCCACGGCAATAGAGCTCATCCGTACCACCTGGAACCGATCTTGTCTAGAACAGTTTGGTTTCAGCGTTCATTTCTTCCACGTTCGTGCTGACTCTGGAACGAGCTCCCAGCTGCGGTGTTTCCTGAGCGCTACGATATGTCCAACTTCAAACGAGGTTTAAAAAGAGCACTTCTCTCCAGGTAGGTAGCAACTGAGCTTTGCCCCTGGCATTGCAGATGTCCATGAGCGGTGGTTACCACTTACCATCAGTTGGGCCACTTGCTCGTCTGCCACCTTTAGCAATGAAAAAAAAAGTTCGAAGATTTACCGAGTATATGATGGTAAAAGTCCGAAATGGACAATGGTCACACAACATTTTGGACTTTTACCATTAACTGTTGCTAAATCTTAAGTTTTACCGGAAAATCTTAAGATTTACCGTAGTTGGGACTTTAACAGTGACATTTATATACGATCAAGTCGCTCAATCTTGTCTTTCGCGGCTTCCAGCAAGAGTTGCAAATCAGTGTCTGATGAAGCGTCTGAGCTCGTACTCTTTTGCGTTGCTGTGTCACATACTACTATATTGTAACTGGAAACTAGTAAGATATAGTTTTAAAATGAAGGTACGTTAAATAATGTCAATATCTAAATTGTTTTGTATATGTGTTATATGCGATGAACCTACCTACATACCTCAATAAACATCTATATATCTATATTATATAGATGATTGTCATAAGGTGAACAATCTGCTTTTTTAAACATTGTTGTTGATTTATTTATGCAGTGTGCAGTATAGAGTAATGCTAGTTAAAAGATAGTTTAAAGCTACCGTATTTTTCTGAGCAGGCAGTATCTTTTGCAGGAAAGCAGGCGATGTCCAGTAGTGGGATGCTACAACTTTGTCATGGATCTAGATGATTAGGGCTTGTTTTGAAGACCGCCTTTCGACTTACTTACCTGTAACAAAAAAACATGAAAATTAATTATTCACATTCAAATCACAATATTACTAGAATGGACAAAATCAACCGATGCACAAACGACGCCAAATTACCTACCTAACCCAGTTAATTTGATTTAAAACGCTTTCGACCACGCAATTAGTTTTAATTGAAGTTTTCTAAAGAGTTCACTTTTAATCTTGAATCAAATTTAATATTACGTTGATGACATTCTTATACAATATTATTAGATTTATTTTATTTACATAACCTAAAATTTCTCACTTATTTTATCACCCCCAAAATTCTTTCTTTCGTTTATATTATAGTATTTTCGAAAATGATTAAAACGGTATTCCTGTATTGACAAGTCATACATTTAATGATGCAACGTTGGTAGGTCCCCCACAAGGTGGATATGGTGAAGGTCGCGGGAAGCCATTGGATGTGAGTAAGGCCGGACTGATCAGCTTGGAGATCTCGGGGGGAAGAGGTTTATTTTGAGTAATGGGAGTCTTTAGGCTGCTATGATAAAATCAAGGAGTTTTGAGATTTTTGATCCATCAACCGTACTTTGAAAAGTTAACTGTACTTTTATACATACGTTATCAATCAAAACAAACTTATCTAGAGATTTGGAACAGCAGCTTACGTTCTCTTAAGCCTAATGCCAATTAAGTTATTACGAATGGTGAAAATGGTCCGTCGGATCGCGACTATAATTAATGAGAATCCAATTTCAGACGTTCTATCCCGTTAATGGACTGGACGGAGGGGTAGGTATTGCGTAGCTCATTATGCTTCAAGCCCCCCAAGTGCAGGGTCTCTAGGCTGCAGCGAGGCCGACCTCGCCTCGGTGGTATGAACGGTACCTAATCAAGTTTAAGATCAATGGATTGGCAGGCACTTTAATTGTGCAATCTCACTGGAGATGAAAGAGTTACTAGTCAGTGTTTTCGTCGTTAGATTTTAGTTTTATTTGGTGTCCTAACATGTACGCATAACCACTATATCGGATTTGTTTATACAGGGTCAATTTTAATGCACCTGCAACCTCGCAGGATTAGATAGCTAAAATCATAAACAACAACGTTTGTTCTACGACTTTTGATAATTCGTTAGATTTTACTTTCATACAAAAATAAATATTAATTTAATATACCATTGGAATGTTTGTAACTCTACGCGCATCACCAGAATTAATTGGGATTGCGCGGCGAGCGTAGCGACACGGTAATAGTATATGTAGCGTCGTGGCTTATAAATGGAACATAGACTTTATAATGGAAATAGAAATAAAAATAGAAATAGAAATATCATTTATTTGCCAGAATATGGTACAATAATAAGATCTTAGTTTGTAAAATGTGTCACATATTCCACTTACGTCGGAAGCATGCAAATATATAATGCAATGTAATAATCAGCCATAATTCATAAATAGTTTTCCTCACTTAATACTTATCTAAACACCATTCATTATATAATAAAATTTATAGGTTACATTAACACATTTCAATTCATTGCAATAGGTAAGTACTAATCATTTTTTGAATGCATAAATAGGTAGGAATTAGTGAATGTCAATAATCTAAGTTGTCCACTACATCAAATTTTACAAACTAATTATGTCAAAAAGTAACAGCAAGATAATTCCATATGTCAATTATATTAATAAATTATTTAGCGACTAATAATACTAAGTTATATTTATAATACAGAAAAATCCAAATATCAATAATAATTTTACATGGTCACACTTTAATATTAATAAATATGTCATTACAAAAATACCTAACAAATTAAAACGTATCATTAAGATATTCTCTAACACTTTAATACAGCTTTACAAATAATAATTCAATAAGTCTCTTTTTAAATATATTTATCGGTAGTTCCTTGAAACTGTCCGGTAATTTATTATAAATCTTAATTGCCATTATAAATGCATTATTTTTATAAATTCTGAGATAGCTTTCAGGTATGTACAGCTTGTATGGATATCTTGTAGATCTTTTAACAACATCCTTGTTTAATTGAAAATAATATTGATGCTTTTTTACAAAAATACAAATATCTCTAATGTATATGCAAGGTAAGGGTAAAACTCTCACAGAACCAAACAATGGTTTACAACTGTCTAAAGGCCACGCTCCACAGACTGCACGAATACATTTCTTCTGAACTTTGAACGCTTTATCTATGAATACTGAGTTTCCCCATATAAGTAGCCCATACGAGAGTACAGAAGAAACATAGCCATGATATGCACTTAAGGATGCCTCCCTAGATACTACTTGTCGCAATCGTCTTAGGGCATGAACAAATTTATCTAATCTTGTACAAATATTTTGAATGTGCTCTTTCCAGTTCAAGTGTTTATCAAAAATTATGCCTAAAAATTTTGCATGATCAGTATCTTGAATTTTGTCATTATCACATATAACATTAAGTGGATATCTATTTCTTTTATTGTTATACGACTGAAACTGTACCATTTTTGTTTTATTTGTATTCACTCTAAGACCATTACTATCGAGCCAGTGCATTACTTTTGCAAGTTCGCTGTTAATCTCATTTTCAAAATTTGTATTGTTTTTTTCTTTTACTATTATTGTTGTGTCATCAGCATATAGTATGCATTCATGTGTCACAGAACTTGGCAAATCATTTATGAGTGCAAGAAATAAAAATGGACCCAATATGCTTCCTTGCGGTACGCCACATTCATTAAACTCATACTTCGATTCACTTACAATTTTGGTGTCTTTTACGATTTTGGTTATTTGTGTACATTGCTTTCTGTTTGAAAGGTAACTCTCAATCCATTTGTATGCATTTCCTCTAATTCCATATCTGTAAAGTTTGTATAACAATATATTATGATTTACCAAGTCAAATGCTCTGCTCATGTCCAAGAAGAGGGCTGTCAATGGTATTCCATTATTTATACTTTCCGTAATAATTTTCACCAAATGAAAACTAGCTAAAGTTGTAGAACTGTTTTTTCTAAATCCATATTGTTCTTTCACCAGTATATTATGTTTGTCAAAAAAACTTACCAGGCGCTTATACATTGCCATTTCGAAAATTTTTGCGATAATTGGAATGAGTGTTACAGGACGGTAATTTTTTACATCAGATGGGTCATCTTTTTTAAATATAGGTTTGATTATGGATAACTTTAAGTTCTTTGGAAATACTCCATATGTAAATGAAAGATTTATTATGTGAGATAGCGGAGCACATAGATAGAGAGCACATTTCTTTATTATGTCTGTTCTTATGTTATCATAGCCAACTGATTTTGTATTATTTAAATTAATAATAATTTTGTAAATTTCATATTTGTCCGTGGGTTGTAAAAATATAGTATCAGATATAAATTTCATTGATTTCATGTCGTGCATTTCATTTGTTAAATATTTTTTGTCGTCACTATTGATATTTATAAAAAACTTATTGAATAATTCAGCTATATCTAATGGATTAACATACGCAATATTATTCATTTTTATTATGTCAATATCTTTTTTGTCCCTTATCTCTCCGTTCACGTTATTCTTAATCAATTCCCATGCCGCTTTACATTTATTTTTCTGTTCATTTATATATTTTATTGATTGTATTCGTTTTGATCTATGTATACATTGTCTTAAAATGGTTTTATATTTTTTGTATATATTTTTATTATGTTTTTTATAATTACCTTGAAATCTATATGTCAAATATATCCGTCGCTTATTCACAAGTGAACGTCTTAAGCCTTTTGTTAACCATTGGGCATTTTTGTTCCCTGTATATGTCTTTTTTATTCTAATTCTGGGAAAGCAAAGGTCATAAAATAAACGCAGCATATTATGTAGCTCATTAAATGCTACATCTACATCATTGCTTTTATACACCTCACTAAAAGTTAAGGAATCTAAGCATTCACGGAATTTACGAATATTGTCAGCACTGTAATCTTTTTTAAATTCAAACCATGATATTGTTTGAGGAAGCTTTTTTACTTTAATTGTCAGACTCTGAGCTGTATCGTGATCTGATAAGCCCAAATGATGAATTCTACCTTGCGCCATTTTTATGTTACTGAATAAAAGATCGATACATGATGAGGCTCTTGTCGGCATATTAATGAAAGAATTCATGTTGTAGTTTTTAAATAAACTAACAAGTTCTAGCGACTGATTATTAGATTTTTGCAAGTCTATGTTCCAGTCTCCACACAAAATAATTTTTTTCTTAGGATGCTTGTATTGCAACATATGTAGTAAGTATTGTAATTTATGTAGGAATAACTGAACATCACTTTTTGGTGTTCTGTAAATGCAAACTAATATTAAATTATATTCTGGAACCTCAATACCACAGCACTCAAATGTGTATAATTCAGTAATTCGCTCCAACCATAATATTTTTTTATAAATTATGTGTTTTTTTGTTAATATACATGAACCCCCCCTTCTGTTGTTCCTTGAAAACCATGCTGCTATCCTATAACCTGGCAAGCTTACCAAACTTTCTGTTCCTCTTTTTATAAAGGTTTCCGTGAGACACACAGCACCAAATACACTGTTAATTTTTTTTTCTACTTCGATGATTGCCGAGTATATTTCTTCCGCTTTATTGATTGCGCCAGCTATATTTTGATGAAATACTGAAAAACAATATACATCTTTATTCACGAAATAATTGTTTTTTGTTATTGATTATACTGTCATTTTCGTTGCCTTCGACCACTTTATTTTTACCTAATATGTCTATTTCTGTGCAATTATTGTCAGTAATATCTGTAATCATTTCCTTAATACTGTTAAATATTATTTTTAAAGCCAGCCTATTAATGCTACCCCTAGTACTGTGAAACATCTTCGTTGAATACTCTAAGTTTTTATTACTGTCAAATATGTATGCGTATTTATGTACTAAATTATCTAAATATAATAAATTGTTAAAAGCCTCTATTCTTTTATTAAAAATATTCGTATGACTGTGAATTTTGAATGTAGGCAGACATATAATAATATTAGTATGTTGCAATTGTAATATTTTCTCTCTAATATAGCCTATCATATCATTATAATGTTTAGTGGTATTGAAGTCTTCATCTCCTATAAATAACAAACAGTAGTCATCGTATGTAAAATCTTGTAGTTTGTATTGCAAGGCATCCAACATTTTATACGTGTTACTCCCGGGATATCGAAAATGACATATTTGTGCAGACGGAAATGTTTGCTCAGCCACGTTTAGTATATATAATAGACAGTGCAATAAAAACTTGAAAATTGTTTTTTGATCAATTTATTGAGTTATCTTAAAACTCGTAAAACAAACGTTGTAGTTAATGATGTTAGCTATCTAATCCTGCGAGGTTGCAGGTCCATTAAAAATAACCCTGTATATAAAAATTTAAAGGCAAAAAATACTTTTTTAAATATAAGTTTTTAGTACTCGTCACAATACGAATCAAACGAGCCCAAACTAGATGGGGCTGTGTCGTTTTATTGCGGAGTTCCTATGGTCACCTCACAGCTTCAGCATTAGATCAGCTCCATGTCATCATAATATTGCATTGCCACGTGATGTACATATGCATACAAAATTTCAGCTCAATCGGAAACAATACCTATTTAACTTGATCTTGATATGGGTACTTAATTTAATAGAATATGTTTTTATTATTCTCGCGACATAATATATTATCATAAAAATGTCATGTCATAAGTTTATTTTCCTCTTTTTGGGGCGTTTAAATAAAAGCTTGTTTTTAAAAATGATTTTTACTATTGATTTGTTTTATATTTTTTCATTTTGTGATGGCGGCTATCTTGAAATTAATTTGTTTCATGGTGTACTGTATTTTACAAGTCGAGCCCTTTCATTTGGTACCCGTATTGTGGAGGTTGTACAAAAATACGTAACCCGCCATTTTTTGACACATGGTACATACATGGCAGGATCAAACCACGGACATTCCGATTAGAAGACCAGTGCCGAGATCATAGCGCCACGCAACAGTGCAAGTTAAATAAAAGCTTCTGAAAAGACAGAATCGTAGCGTTGTATGTCATTTTTAAATGAATAAAATCGAAATACGTTTTGTAATGTGGTCTTCATGTTTCTAATATTTGTGTTCCTGTACTGCTGCTTACCATAAAGTCGTTAAAAATATAATGACAATAATGTGTCAATTAAAAAAAAATGTTTTTTGTTTTTTTTTGTTCAAGTCGGCTTTACAACATTTCAGCCTCTTTGGCATATCGGATTTTTTGCCTTCAAAAATCTGACGTGATCTATTGAATGTTAGTATAATAAAATTATATTTAAACCTGTCATTACTTAATGTTATATTCGATGCAGTTAAGCATATATAAAAAGCCGTTATTCGAGTCGCTACTTTAACGTGGCAGGTACGGCGAAGAGCTTACTCATCAGACAGTTTGGGAGGGCATAGATTTTCGTGATAATATCTAGTCACGAGACCACCAGCGATAAATCACATTGTGTTCAGCCAGGCACCAATTTTCTGCCCCGAATATCGATTGAGAGTAAAAGCTGCTGGATGTATAGTAGACGCCATGTCAACCTATATTGGTTGACTTTTGGCCAGCTCTTATGTCGCTCGTAATAGTGTCGGCTTTCGTAGTGCAAATGTGAAGATTGATGTGGCGACCACTGTACATAATGATTATTATTTATTTTTTATTACTGTTATTATTTTTATGGACCTGACATACATTATGTATAACGTTATATACTTAAAAAGTTTCATGATTTAATTTAATAATGAATTCTACAGTCAAACCCCACTAAATAGTTCTCACCGTGGCAATTCATAGATGAAAGAAATTCTTAAAGAATATAGATTTCACTACTTGAAATGAATTTTGCTAACATCGAAACATCATTTGAGGATATGAGCATCAGAGAATTAGCTGTATATTTTTTCAAAGCTGCGGGGACAGAATAACATACACATAAAAAGATGATTGTGCGAGGTTCCTTTTCTTTACAAGTTTTCATCTATTACCTGGACCATATCTTAAATTTAACTTTTCCATGAACATCAAAAGGTTACGGTGCGGCGACCCTTCCTGGAGTCGAGGCTTTAATCCTTTCCGGTGTCATTTGCAAAGTAACCTTTGCGGCGTGTCCCTTTGATCAGATACCCTGAAGTGGACAGGGGCATAAAAAATTGTTCGAAATTTAATTTGTTACTCTCAATACACTGCTCATGTTCATTTAAGGTTAAGATTACCCTCATGTTTTAAGATTGGAATAATTAAACTTGAAATTAAATAATGTAGCTACTTCCAATCTGAGATATAGTTGGAGTCATTTCTCAAAGTTAAATGTTTTGTGATTGTGTGGTTTTGTACTACCTATTTCATGATAAAAAGTGTACCTAACGAAATATCTCTAAATGTATAGAAGAAAAAAAATGCGAATCATGCAAGAATCGTGGAAAATTGATTAAAAGTCTTGCCTTGTTTTTAGGCAAAGGGAAGAAAAAACACGCAGTTTTATGACCGTCAGTGTAGACACAATAAATAAGTAAATATTTACTATCCCATCAACCACAAAAGGCACGTTTCGTGACAATAGCCCATAATGCGGTATTCCTTCGGATCCATGGCGTGACTGAGGAGCAGATTTTGAGACGCGGTGGAAATTAGCGGGGTTGCGTGGAAGAGGCTCGAAGGCCGAGGTCGTGGCAGCCGGCGACGCCCGCGACGCGAGCAGCTGCCAGCCTCAGACATGTCAATAGGCTAGATGACTAAAAAAAATTTTTTTGCTTGAATAGAAGCTCATTCATATAATAAACATAAAGAAAAAATCGGTTTTCGAATAACTATAAAAACAACCGAGATATAAGGTATTAAAGATTATTCTCCATCTCTTTCTAGCAAAACGGCAATTTACAAGGAGTCAATATGGCCGTACTCAACAATGCTGTCACAGTTGATGTCGGATCTCTCTGTCTAATCGCCTTAAAATTAACAACTTAAAATGCTTGTATCTAGGGTATTTCTAAGCCGATTTTAATTCTAATTTCACAGGACTGCGTCTTTTTCTACGGTATTTTAATATTTAATGACGAGACAAAAATTTGAATTCAGTCATCATCCCAATTAGAATTTAACATTACAATCTGCTATGCTGTTTAACGATAGTCCTTTCAATGGGTTATTTTCATCCAAAACTCGTAACCTCTTGTCAAAAGTTATTTACTCTGTGATTTGTATGGTAGAAGAAAAGTGTTGTTTTTACTATTTCCGACGCAATTTTTATGTTTTTTTTTCTTCATAAGAGTCTTCCTTTGGAAAAAAAATTGCCGAATCGGTCCATCCGTCCTCGAGTTTTGCGCTTAGCAACACATTTGGCGACCCATTTTTATTTATATAGATTAATCGAAAAAAGTTTAGGTTAGGTAAATTTATTCAAGTTCTTTCCTGAGAAAATTACAGCTCATTTGTGAATATAAAATTCCTTGGCTTGGCATCATGGCTCTTAAAGTGGACATAAAAGTACAAAAAGATTCATCAATGGATCTTAGTGGACATCGCCCAATGTTAAAAAAAAGCGATTATGTATAATAAACTTAACAGCACAGGCCGTTTCATTGCTTTTATTTACTAAATCAGTACAGAACATGAGATATCGTAAGAGAAGCAAGTGCTCGTTTGAATGTCGACATTTCCCCCGGGAAACATAATTTCTTATCGAATGTTCCGTTTGGTAGACGGACATGACAAATTTACTTTTTTTTGTACTATTTTCCTCGCTGAAGCTTATGAAGTTCAAATAAAGCAGTCTTTGTTTGTTTTTATAAATGTTTTAACTCTATCTGGGTGGTGATTTTGTAACTGTTAAGATAATTGTAAGTTTAATAATAAATAAATAAACTCATCGATTGATCGCCAATCGGTATTAAACTGGATGACGTATTGAAGAAAAGCGGAATTATGTTCATTTGTTCAACAAATATACCAAGACCACTCAGATGACGACGAAGTTTCAAAATGTTAAACATATTAAAAATCAGTTTTAATCAAACAGAATTATCAAATATATACAATGGCCGATTGCCGATGAGTTACAAAATCACCCACCTGGGGCCCTATCATGATCGCATACAGCAAGATTAAAACAATATTGAAACAAGGACACCGCTCTTGCTGCGTATAGCGCCATCCCGCTCACAGCGCGGTTTTAATATTGTTTTGGGCGATCATGGTCAGGGGGCTGATCTTTGTCTCTCTTAGCGACCAGTCATCAAATCAATAGACTTGAATCACAGGCTAGAGTCTCCACTTTTTATGTTTACAGAAGAGCTGGACAATTTTGTGTTTCGTTTTATTTAATATTTCAATTTGTAATATTAGATGATGATTGCGTCTCTATCTATTAGTAACTGTGCTGTCAAGTAGCAGTTTTTAATATAAAAGCATTTGGCAGCCTTTTTGAGTCTAAAAAATATCTGATTAAAATGTAGGAAATAATATCGTTGGTTAAAAATGGTAAGTATCATTTCGAACGGGAAATTGTCAATCGTCGTTCGATATAAGTAGACTAAATATTTTTGAAAGTCGAATTGAAATTTTTAGTCTAAAACGTAGCGATTGGGTTTCCAACTAACTAAGTGCTACTTTATTAAAGTTCTGAATGTAGCTAGGTCACTGTGATCTTACTCGTAATAACGTCGCTAGCATTATGGCGTTTAAGTTAATTCCACTATAACTTATAATGAATTGCGTTTAGTGAAAGGCTTATTGTTCAGAAAGTACAAATTTTGATCCAGACGTTGTTGCTCCAACTGTGGAACATCAAATGTGCGTTTAAAAGTACTAGCTTCGTATTAATAACCATTATAAAGTTTGTTGGGTAATTCAACATGAATAATTAGTATGTTTTAACTGATTTCCAAAGCCAATAGAAGTTCTAATAGAAGTTTGTGAGGATTTCAGACTATAAATTAGTGTTTAAAATATTACTTCACTTTAGGGTGTTTTTTAAAATATTAAAAAAAAAGTTATTGTTAATTTTTTCCGATATTTTCCGATGCCCCTTATTTATCTTGATGTATTGTACTTTTGTTATAAAAGATAAACTACAAAAAAATTCAGGTTTCTTGCCAATTGGCATAACAAACCTGCATATTTTTTTTGTTTCTATTACATTCTTATTTTTATTTTATAAGAGTACTAGCTGTGCCCGCGACTTCGTCCGCGTGGAATAGTAACTCTTAGCAAAAATTTGCCTATGTTATACCCTTTATAATAAGCTATCTATTAGTGAAAGTCCCATCAAAATCGGCCCAGCCGTTCCAGAGATAAGCGAGAACGAACAGACAGACACACACAAAAATTTTTTAAATTGTGTTTTTGTTATTGGTACCCGATATACATTCATACCCATTTAGTAAAAACTTATTATTTTGACATTACAAACAGACAATTCAATTTTATTTATTTTTATAGATTATAGATATAGTCAAATCAATTGTCCCACGATAAAAATCAATTATGCCTTACCTATATAAGAAGTATCGTTGATCGCGGGTAATTTGAAAGTTACCAAATAATATCAATCGGTAAAGTATCGCTGTACACTGAACCCGCATTTTCAGTAGTGCCTATTTATCTCGGAATACATAGTACGTATTCGAGCTTTCTATGCATTCCGTAAAGATTACTTTCCTGCTGAAAAGGTTTTTTCCTTAAGCTGTGTCCACTGCAAAGTTAAAACAAGTAAATGTATATTGCATTTTTTTCGCCTTTTATACACTCCACAGCGTTAACAGTGATTTCCTGCAGCAAACAAGGTTATTATAAACAAATTTTACTGCACATAATTGAAAGGCACAAGCAATTATGTCATAAATTCACGTCGAACGAAAACAACTGAGCACCGTAGAAATTCCAAGTTCATGTTTAGTTCGCTATTACCAAACGGGCGATATCACGGAGCTTTGCACATGCAAACGGCATTGAACTTGCCGCACTGCGAAGTTCACGGTACGAAGGGCAAGTTTTTTTTTCTTTTTTTTTAAAAACGTAGTCCCACACTAGAATTTCTCTCCTGTGTCGTGGGTGCAGTTTGGTAGCACGCAATGCCAATACCTCAACTGTGTACTCTGAGCAAGGTGGTGTAGAGTGCGCTCGGCGGTTGCTTAAGTGAAGCAACGATCTCCGTGGTCGCGCTATGATGCCTGATCAAAAAAGCTCTCGAGCTTGTCTGAGCTTCGGAGCTTTAATAGTAGATTTTTCATCTCACATCACCTCAGTCTGTTACAAAGCAAGACAATAAGAAAAAATATCATGAATTCATTGATTTGTTTAAGTTAGGTATAGTCGCATTAGCTAGATTACACTTCGGTCACAGAATACAGCGACCATCTGCTTCTAATTGTTGATTTTTTCACACTAACAATCAAACTGATAATGATAGTTGTGAATAGTTAAACCGTTTATCGCATCTTTGGTCATAATACTCTGTTATTTACGAATTCTCATTTTGAAAACAATAATGTAATCTCGCCTTTCTCAGAAGTTTTTATAAGGGTAGTTAATATTTGACAAGGATTTCTTTACAAATTTTACCTGCATATTGCACCTGGAGCTATCCTTCTTTAATCGCAGGGTGCACAATGTGCAAAGTTTTTTTTCAACAATTGTTACTTTTTAAATGTGAGACCAACGGGAGTTTAAGTGGAATAAATAGTTTTTTTTGTAATGAATGTTGTTACGAACTTTTATATGCTTTTCCATAATTGGCTGCAGATTAAAATTAAGGTATATAAATATAAAAAATATGACATCAGTCAACTTAAAAGAGGTGAAAGTTTCACACTTACTTTTTGTAAAGAACACTTGTATAAACTGAGGGTATAGACCACACTTTAAAGCCTTATGTTTACTTCAGTATGTTCCAAGGTTTTAATTTTTCTTCCCTTAACTATATTTTCTAGGCTAGTCGCAGAGTGCGCGACCTACCTAAGCAAACATACGTTTTTTTTAAATTTCAATTACTTAAGCTGTCGCGGGCCGGATTGATGGCACTGGCGGGCCGAAAATGGCCCGCGGGCCGTAGTTTGGTCTGGTCTACAAACTATTGCCCGCTTTGTCTAGACCAGGTCCACCCCAGGTCTAGACAAAGTAACAATTCAAAAACGATAACGAAGTTTGAAAAGAACTAAATGTTTGGTAATGATTCCACATCGCGAATCATTCTCACGCATTGCCGATCGGTACAGAACTTATAATGTAAACGAAATGAGCACTAATGATACTTTGGCCACAGACTCTGTACATTTAGACCAGGGTTTCCCAACCAGTGAGACGCGCCCCTCTTGGGGGGCGTAGAGTGAACCAAGGGGGGCAGCGAGCGGCTCCAGAATTAAACAGTATAAAGTATGTTGAGGAAAATGATCTTTGCTGTGCACTGACTACTATGAAGTCAAGGATTTACCAATTCGTTAATAAAGTGTTTTCACAGTGCTCTTAATAATTGTATGTTTTACTTTTCTTAGTTGACTTAGTTTCTTACTTTTGAATGAAACTAAACACGCCAATATTTTCATCGTTTGTGAGATTTTCTTATTTTAACTCCCCATTTCGGCCCCTAGGGGGGCGTAGTATTTTAGCATAATGTTGGATGAGGAGCATAGGGTAAAAGGTTGGGAACCTCTGATTTAGACAAAAGCCACACGCTTATTTTTCCGCAGTCGTTCCGTAGAAAAATGTATGGAGATGAGGATAAGGAGGACGAAAATAGCGTGAGGCTGTTACAAGCTAATGTCATTTCCATGCATTTTCTTCTGCGGAACGACTGCGGAAAATTACCACGGCGTGTGGCTTTTGATTAGGCCTACTGTTTCTGTTCGATGAAGTGGTCTGTATGAATGAAAAAAAAGTTAATGAATTGGGTCCATATGAATTGGAATATAACTTAATAACATAAATATAAAACCTGTTCCGCTGACAATTACAATTCAACTGACAAAACGTCTAATGTCAATTATTATTTAACCACCGAAGACTGCACCCAACCGGCCAGTTGACAACATGAACTAAAATTCATTATAGTTTTTCAATGTGTGATTATTTTGTTAGCAAGTCAATAGCTTAGACTTGCTAACAAAATAATCACAAATTCGCTGATTTTTGTGTGGTACGGGGACGCCTTTTAGAAATCGATTAAAATACGTTATAGGTAAACGACTTGTCTTAAAAGAGAAACCTGTTAGAATGTGACGTGTCATTCCTTTTCGTTTTTTCGTTTTGCTCAACAAACATAGACCGCATCTTATAAGCCCCATAAATATTGAAGATCGAATACCAACCAACCACATTCAAACGAAATTCCTTTAAGCAGGACTCTGCAATTTTAATATAATGTCATAATGAAGCGATGTTATTTTATTTAGTACAAAAATATATTTGTAATGGCAAACCACAGGTAAAATGTTTACGGTGCTACAAAACGTTGCCTAAAGTTAAATATGGTTTTAACACAATGCAGTCTCTATCTACCCTTATTAACACAGATGAAACAGCATGATGCTTAAACCATTACTAACATTAGCAACTGTTAAACAACGTTTTGTGGTACCTTAAAGCTAAGCGAACAGCGTTCACAATCAAAGCTCTAAAGAGCCCTGGGGCCTTACCATGATCGCTTATAGCAAGGTTAAAACAATATTGAAGCAGAGACACCGCTCTTGCTGCGTATAGCGCCATCCCGCTCTCAGCGCGGTTTTAATATTGTTTTGGGCGATCATGGTTAGGGGGCTGTAAGTAAACGATCAGACATGCTTGTCAAACTTGCTCGACAAACTTCACGTTTTCATGAAACACGAAGTCAATCCAGATACTTTTGAAACACATTAAACATGTAGTTCGTTTGTCAAACGCGTCAAACACGAACAAACAAGTTTAAGAAACATGTTTGATCGTTTACAGGGTCCTTAATGAGTGCGTTGACTTCAAACGAAAATTAATCAACTGTTCGCCATTCAAATTTATTGTTATGACAGCAAAGCCTTCGGGGAGTTTTGCGCTTCACACCCATTAACAGTAAACCCGGTGTAGAGTTCGTCAATGTTATTAATCCACGATATAGAGCTGCCAACAATAAGACCAAGACAAGATCTCTGCCACAAAAAATCGGTTCGTCGAACCGTGTTTTGCTGGAGATTTTTAGTTTGTTCATTTTGTCGAACGCCGCTTTTGGGGCGGACGGCCATTAAATAAATTCCTCGGGGTCCATGCACACTTTGATTTAATTGAGGCTGGTTGTTCTGCTATTTACATTGTACTTCTCTGAGTGAGGAAGCTTGTTACATTTTTATCGCATCTACATTTTTCCCGGGTACTTCTATCTCAGACGAATGTTTGTTCAAGTCTATGATGTTTACGATCTTATCCAGTTGTAATTGTAGTTTGAAAGTAAAACTAAAATTAGAACTGGACTTGATTGGAAATGTTATATTCTTAGTTGATTGTTTCAAGTGTTTTTTTTTGACTTGTATTGAAATAAATATTAGCATCATTATTACGTATGTACATGGTTATTCTTAAACAATCATTTATTATTTGGCTTATTCTCATCGCCATGCTAATTATTAAATGTTACTTCTGTGTACATTATTTATTATGGTCAGAATACGTTGATTGTAAAATAAATGAGTTGTCAAAGCCAGACTAAAAGTAATGGACGCGTTTGATTTCTAATTAAAAGTTGAAATTAGCTTTTCCAATATTCAACATGATGGCAGAGCGTGATTCGACAAATTTGAAAGAAGTCTCAGAATGCTTAGGAGATTCGAAATCTGTAATTTTGTAATGTAGGTAATATAAGTGCTTCAAAATGTTATGAAAATTCAAAGAGCATGAAACATCTATACTTACTTATATTATAAAGCTGAAGAGATTTAAATGGAAATATTATTTTTGTGTTGGATAGTCTATTTATCGAGGAAGGCTATAGGATATATAGCATCACGTTACGACTAATAGGAGCTGAGCATCAATGAAGAATGTTGCAAAAACGGGAAAATAAATTAATTCCCGCGAACGAAGTCGCAGGCACACCTAGTATTAATTTATAAAAAATACATTTTTTAAAGATTTTGTGCATAAGCATATTTGCTTATGCTTAAAATACGTCGACTGAAAATAAATCGCTTGTCAAAACTACACTAATGGAAATGAATGTGTTTGATTTCTAAAAGTCTAAATTTCCAATATTCAACAATTTCTTTAACACAAACATCTATACATAAATGACAAATGAGATTCTATATATATAAAAGGAGAAGTTCCCATCTATAGACGCACGCACAGCCGTATCCGCTAATGGTAGAAACGTGAAATTTGCAGTTGTTTTAAATTCAAAATACGGACGCACACTAAGAAGGTATTTTAAAAAAATCCTGAAAGGATGAGATAGGGGTTGGTAATTTGTATGGAAAAATATTTAGATTAGCAACGATTTTGATAAAACTTGAAATTCATGCTCTTGAAAATATTTCATTGAATACGTGTTTCATGGTTTATTGGCATTCATCCCCTTAGGGTACAAAATAGGGGTTGAAAGTTTCTATGGAAAATATTTAAAATATGCTCCAATTTCTATGAAATTTATTATCCGGGCTCCTAAATATAAATAACAGTCTTCTATATAATAGGCTACAAAATTATTTTTCTACGGGAAAATATAAAATTCCTACGGGAAAACAATAATAACGCGGATGAAGCCGCGAGCGGAAAGCTAGTCATCAATATTTTTCAACTTCTTGCCGACTTATGCCGCCAGGCAGCGGAGCATGCTTTGCTGTGTTCCAGTTTGAGGGGTAAGACAGAAAGTGAAATTACTGGGTACTGTGTCTTGACATCTTATGTCACAAGTTTGCAACGCTTATAGGCGTTCTTGTGCGGGTTGTAGGTTTGCAAGTCTTAGGAACCACATGCACTACAGGCGGCAGTATCCGGGCAGTCTGCTTGTTTGCCAACTTAGTTGTATAAAACTTTTTTTTAAACGTCTTGAAATACAGGACTTTGAAAACGAATAACATTTTGATTATGAATATTATTATTATCATCCTCTTTTGAGCACATGCTGGGCACGGGTCTTATGCCCGGTTCCTATTCCTATTTATTCTATGGAAAATATGTCCAAATATAACTGTCCGTAGCAAAAACTAATCGTTTTTGAATACGGAAACCGGGCATTAAACGAAGAGGAATTGCCCTGCTACATCACATTGGCTAGACGGGTTACTGTGAGTGTGACAAACCCCTTAGTCTATCTATACTATACTTATTAGCTACTGTACTTATTATTACCTCTTAGTTTATATATATAGTATATAATGTATTGTACAAATTTGTATATGAGTATGTATATGTGTGTATATACTATATAAGTATAAAAAAATAGGATAGTTGCATTTTAGGTGATGCGCAACTCACCCTAGATATAGCAGTAGAGTAGTCGGACTTAATAAATAAGAATACAGAGATCATTAAGAAAATAAAATAACAAAGGCACGATTCACGAGTCTGTGGTGAATATAATCATACAAAAAAAACCCCTTAGTCAGCTCTTACGTCAAATAAGCACCGGCGACATGTGTGTTCTCAATCAGACACCACACGGACAGACTGAATATATCACTCGGATACACACATTGAACATTCTAACGCTATCCTATGATAAACTTCTAAAATCTTATCTCGATTACATTAAAAAAAAACAAGACAGGCTGGCGACAAAAAATGATATACAGGTGATTTAGAGCCGCAGCAGGTGTGCTATCAAATTGAGTTTGAATGAGATGCTAGCACGTGAGAGGCAGGTGTTCGCACACATTCATTTACAGCTGAAAATGTGTCCTTTCGCCAATTTGGAGTGGTATTTTTTTTATATGCTGAATAACTATTACATTTTTTATTCACACGTTAAACAGACCACAAAAATAGGAAATATAGGTATAAAAAGATAGTGAAATAATAATTTTGATATTGATTTATGAAACGTTTGAACGTCGGAGTCGGGCTAAATTTTGAGTGTAGCGAAAACCTACGTCTATGGGCTAAAAAATGATTTAATCAAATACACGCGATTAAATCCGGAGAGTTTTTGTTTTATTTAAAGTATTCCACAGCTCTGTTTATGATTAAACTAGAAAATATACCTAGCAAGAGTCGATCTACATTTCTTTATTCGAATACGTTATGCGGATTTCTGAAAATCGATAATTTTGTCAAAGCTGGTGAAATGTGCCCTAAATTATGTAACCTTGGACGTAGCATAACTTTTCTATTATGTAGAGTTATCTAACAATTGAACATTATATTGTCGTCGGAGACATGCGTGTGATGAATGGCTTTCTTAGAAAAGCAATAAGCACGTTTTGATGGATTGTTACGTGAAACATTACATGAGTGTTTAATATTTAAGTTGAACGATTAGATTTATGTAGTGGAGCTTTCTTATATCGACTTGCGCAATATTTTTATCTGAATATCGGGAATCATAGCGTGTGAATTTTGCAGTAACTTCAATATGGATTGCAATTAGCTTTGACTTAAAATTAAACCTACACGGTGTGAGATTCCAGAGTGAAACTTTTTCGCATAAGAACTACAGCATTCCAAATTTGAAAAATGTACAACATACGATAGTTTGAATTTCAATTAATTTACCAAGAGTTATTTTTGAATACGAGTTCGGAGGTGAATCTATCGAAGCAGAAACAGCTCGCAATATCGATGCTGTGTTCGGAGAGAATACGTCTACGTCATGAACTTTTTTTTGTTTAATCGTATTAGTAATTTAAATTTCGACTTAAGAATGAACGGCGAGGAAGACTAGCCAGAAGCTAGACAAGTAAGCAGGTAAATAAATAAGGACTACGAATGCTATGGTAGAAGCCTGCAGGAAGCCTTCAGCTTAAAAAATAAGTAGAAGGAAGGTGGATGGGTGAGTGGGTTTCAAAACCACAGGACCTACAGTTAGAAACCATCATGCGTCCGTACTCGCCAGACTTGTGGTTCAATTTTTGACTTATTCGTTTGTCGTCGAGTGTTCGTCAAGCGTCGTCTTCGCTCAATTTTCACTGATTTTCATTTGATTTTTGATGAAAATCAAAATGACATCGATATTTGTTGTCGATTTTCGATTTATATTACGTCGATATTCCTCGAAAACGTAACGAGAATCAGTAGAACTCGAGTGCAGACGACGTTCATCGAACGTTCGACGCCAGGCGAATAATCCGAAAATAGGATCTCTGGCTCCAACCGACAAAAGTTTTTTCAGCTATTTGGATTTTTTTAATGGCAAAGTATTTATTTTTGAGAAGCAATACAAAATACCTTCATGCAGTTTGTTGAGTTCACGTCACCAGAGTTCGCATCGCAAAGACCTAAATGACAGGACAGAAATGTATAGGGAAGCAAAGTGGGTAAATACTTTGATTATTTAAAATTGTTCAGTAAAATACTTTTACCCCAAATATATTTATTTTGGCTACAGTATCATGTTCTACAAAAGAACCGCAATATCGTTTTTTTATTCATTCAAATCAACAGAAACAGCATTATGTTTGAAACGAATTAAAAAACGTTAAGCAAGGTGCTTTATATATGTATAAATAAGGAACGATGCAAGCGACCCTTAGTTTTAATTGCAGCGCGGCACTTCGCAAATTAAGTTTTGAGGCGGTTTCACTGCATTTAAAAGACTTTTCTGCTTTCTAGACTATACTGTAGTTCTAACGCCCACCTGAATAAATATACCTATTTATTACTTATTAATTGCGAGTTGCTATTGCCTAGTTGAAATTCTCTATAGAAATATTAGGATATAACGTTATATTTTATAGTGTCACCATTTAATATTTTAGTCACCTTAAACGTAATGATCGTCATTTACTTAACTGAATTCTCTTCAAAATCGTTAGTAGCTTACAAAACAGAATAAATTATTTGAGACCTTAACTATTTCACAACGAAATAACTCCTGTAACTACTCCTATAACTAGGTATATTCTATAATCCTTACGATACGCAATACCTTACAGAAGTATTCAGCCGTGTTGATAAGATTGGCTCACATTTTGTCCCTAATAAGGTTTTAGGGTTGAATTTGAATAGGTTATTCACAAGACGTGCTCGTAGTCAGCGAATAAGAAATGTTTATCGCACCGTGCTTTTTCAGCTGACGTGACGTAAGCTTGAAATGAACCAAGTTTTATGTTCAATCAGTATCGTGGCAAAGCAATTGAAATTGAACTATTTCGAATTTATATTATACGAGGACTAGTAATCTCCTTTGGATGTGGATAATTAAAATGTTATATAATTCTTAAACTGACATATCAGTCTTATGAAAAACTCGCAAATTTTGCGACGTAAACTTCGTTGCGCTATCAACTTTTGAGTCGTTTCCTTAATGAGCTTTGATTTCATCGGCCTGGTACGGTGTTATGTGACTTTATAAAATTTCAATAAATAAATAATAAATTCTTTATTTGCCATAAATGTCTACACATTTTAAGGCCCCGGTCGTCACACTAGGATCCAGTATTTTTCGTTCGGACTTCACAAAAGAAAAAAGAAAAGGGAACCTCGTTTTATTTCTAATCTAATATATAAAATTCTCGTGTCACAGTGTTTGTTACCGAACTCCTCGGAAACAGCTTGACCGATCTTTATGAAATTTTTTGTGTATATTCAATAGGTCTGAGAATAGGTCGTAAACTATTTTTTATTACGGCGAAACGTAAGTTCGCCGTTATTATGGCGAAACGTAGTTCGCCGGCTCAGCTAAGCTAGTAATTAATAGATTTTTTAATTTTTGTAAATACTTGTCTGACTGTATAATTTTTTTTCATTATAACATTACCATTCATTTATACCGACTTCTTGTAGCATGACAACGTGAAAAAATATCATAAATGTTTACGTGGAATTTATGATTTCATTTTAGTATATTAAATACCAAAAGCACGAAGAAGTTGGATAAAATGATTTAATTTGTGCAAAGCAACTTCTCTGATAATAAAACATCATTGCTTGAAACCTGCATTTTAATAAAGTCCGATGTATGTACAATCAACATTCGCATCGTCTATTTAAAAAGCTATGACGCAAACAAAAGTTTTAGCACAGTAACCGAAAAATACTATCGAGGTCACCTTTATAAGGGGACTTTGCTAACTGCACCCCGCATTTTCTAACGGTAAATGAAATTATCATCGATTTGACTTTGAAACAATGAGTCACTACATGACCCGTAAACATAATATTTTCACATACGCTCGTGAGGTAACTGTACTCTGACAATCGGATAAGGTGATGCGGTTCGTAATCAACGCGAGATAGGTACTATTAACCAATGACTCACGTTGGGCGGCTCTTACTACCCGATGTGTATTTTTTAAGGAGATGAAACATTTACCAGGAGGGGACTTCGTAATAGAGTCGGGTCATTACCACCATCACAGCTCATATACGTCCCCATCGAGGGGATCGATCCTACCCTTACGTTAGGGTGTTTAGGCTTAAGTCACCCACGCTGGCCCGGTGCGGATTGGTCGCCTTCACACACACCTTTGAATTTCTTCGCAGATTGTATGTGGGTTGCCTCACGATGTTTTCCATCACCGTAAAAGCGTCGGATAATACCTACATCTGAATTTTGAAAAACGAAAAACATTTTGGTATACTTGACAGGATCGAGCCGCGAACCTCCCGAATAGAAAGCCAGTGCCGAGTCCCCCAGCGCCACCGAGGCTCGATAGATGCATAGCTTCAAATACTTCTATTACTATTTTCTTCGCATCAAATTCTCATCGTATGAAAGTGCATGTTCGATATGTCTATTATTTCATTTAAAGTAGTTTTTGCTCAAATAAACACAAACCATATTACACAAAATGCTTTCTTGTCGTGGAATGAATATTATTTTGTATAAGAGTTTGGTGAAGAATGGAGAATGGATAAGCTAAAAAACTGCCCAATAGTTCCAATCAAATCTGATGCGCGGCACAAAAACTGTCATGTAGTCTAGGGTCTGCTACCGTTTTACTTTCTTTGTGACTTTTTTATATCGTTCTTGTCATTGCTGAAGGTCGTCGTTAGAGCTCCTCTTGAGACGAACAGATTGCTTTACTAGACGTTTCCACAAAATGTCGAGTTTCTAAACGTATCCACACAACGTTGTACTTGTCTACGAGCGATTTGTCCCCTAAATATTTATTTTTATTTGATAGTAGTTGCCCGCCCCGGGCTGTCACGGCCCTTGTGAAGAATGTGATTTTTACGCTTCATTGTATTGTATCTGGTGGTGCCCCAAGTAGACTCCACCACGTCGGCGTTTCACCGACTTGTATTGCTGAATTTTATTTGACTACCAACTCATAGAAAGCTGGTATTACTTACCTTGGCTCCAATTGTCTCCTTCCGTCTCCTCCGTAGCCGGTGGACTTCCTGAGCTAGCTCGAAGGAAGTCGCGGCTCCTGAAGATCTGCAGTGGATCCACCGGTGGAGACCGGAGCACTACAAATGCCTAATAGGCCACCACGACTCACACACGCGATTTCGCACAACACCAAGCGGGCTTTCGCACCCCGATATTAGGTGCGCCGCGCAAACCACTATTTGTTTGAATATTGTATATTATATTTTATTCCGGCCTGAACTTATAACCTCTAAGCATGTCATGACATTTCGACTCGACTCAACTGACATATCACATGCGGCCGGCCGCCAAAAAAGCTGTCACTGCACAGACTAGAATGCAGTGCCGCCACTCGCTCTTCCTCGAGCGTGAACAGTATCAAATAAATAAAATAAAATGAATAACATAAAATCTGCAAAAACTAAACTTCGCTGAACATTGAAACGTTAAGGTGATTTATTCTGTTACAATATTTTAATTCAATTTTTCGAACATTAATTATACTTCAAAACAAAGAAATCGGACTTCAATAAAAATGGTACGAAATGGTAAGTATACCTTCCTGTCATACATTTTTAAAATCCATTTTTTTGTACAAATTTCGAAAATTTTATTCGTAACGTATTTGCTGAATCTGTAATGATCTTTGATGATGTTTTTATATGGTTTCTTATTTATTTTGTTAGTTATCTAAATACAGAATATTGTTGCAATTTTGGAATACCTAATTTAAAACAATATATATTTTGTAAATATTATAATGTAATAAATAATTTTAATGTATTTTTTAAATGTTGATGAATTATTATTGATAATTATTTATTATTTATATAGCGCCCACAGTTTTAATTTCGGCATATAGTTAATTAAGCTGAAAGTGGCACAATAATTTTCTAAATATTGGAGTGATTGTATCTAAATAAGTATAATTGTGTCAATAAAGTATTATTATTATAAAAGTGTGATGTTGTGTGTATGCTATATTATTTATGACTTTTGGTGCTTTTGCAGGTTTTATTTTTTTTGTAAAATATTTTTTAAAATCTTTTTAGTTAAGTTAATACATGCGTATTAGAATTTGAGTCGTGGTAAACACCAGAATAACTTGAAATAAAACATCTTTCGCTCTAAACAGTATTGAAAGAACTATTCCCAAGCTCCTTTTATCTTCCAGAAACCTTCTATCATCAGCTCAGTAACATGACATGAATGACTAGATGCAAATACCTGAATATCTTAACAAAAAAACATGAAACACGTTGGATGTGTCTATGACATTTAAGGGTTTCTCTCGATTAGTCTGGGATAGCAACATCAGAAAAGGACAATGGGACCATCTCGGCATTGTACTCTTTGGATTACAAAAAAAATTAAAATCACCCCACAAATGGCAGAGTAATCGGTGAACATGCATAAAAAAAGATAGATACAGTCAAATAAAGAATCTCCTCCTCTTTCGAAGTCGGTGTAAAATACGGACGAATGGTCTTTGTGCTTTGTTCCTTGCTACGATGTCCTTAACTCCTTAGTCATCGACATAATATGACACCGATAAAATTATATCGTCTTTTATATGTAACAAAAGAATGCTAATGCAGTGCCCTGAATAATGAATGAATGACTCAAGTACAAGTACAATATCCACTTTACTATTACGTATGTCCGAGTATGACAGGGAATCGATTGATTTGTGTTTATCTATTACAAGTATTTTTTATAATGAAGTTAATGTAATTTAATAAATATTCATTCTATTTTCAACGCTTTTGTGATCAATGAGTTTAGTTTTTAATGGATATTAATTTTGCTGTTGTTTTACTGTAATTGTTTTATTGTTTTCGTGTTTTGCTCCCATATCTTGATTTTTTAGGTTTCGTGTAATACCACATATATCATTCAAAGCAGTGTCTTCAATTTTCATTTAACAAACGGTCATCAGTTCCTATGTCAAAGCTATTAAGGGCGTTTTTTTACCAACTATTACTACAACTGCAAGAGAAAAGATAAGCATATTTCAGATCGTTTTTGTGCTCCAGAAAAGGGCTATTCGAGCCATCTATAACCTTAAAATGAGAGATTCTTTGCGAGAAAAGTTTAAAGAAATTGGTATTATGACAGTAGCGTCGCAATATATTTATGAGAATCTAATATATGTTCGTAAAAATATTCATTTGTTTTGTAAAAATAGTGATATTCATTCAGTTAATACTAGACAAAGGAATATGTTAGCTTTACCAAATACCAGGCTCCAAAAAATCAATAATTCTTTTAGAGGCCTGTGTATACGTTTCTACAATAAAATCCCAAGTTGTATACAAGAACTCAGCTTAAACAAATTTAAAGTTGCAATCAAAGATGTACTTATTAAAAAAGCATATTATAAAGTGTCTGATTACATGACGGACAAAAAAGCTTGGGTTTGAACTCTCATTTCTAATATTTAACAATGTACTGCGTTTTTGTTTCAAAGAAACATTCAGTGAGAGCAATTTATAAGCTAAGTTCACGCACTTCTCTCAGAAATAGCTTATATAATGTGAATTAACACATCTCTTCTTGTAATGGAAGTTGAGCTCAAACTTTTGCATTGAGGTCAGCTTCCAATGGACGACCCTGTAACAAAATCAAAATTGTAAATGTCGATTTAAAAGAGGAGATAAAAAATTTTGACCTTTCGAGTTTCTTGCCTGTTCTTCTCGAGAAGGCTCTCCCAATTTCCGAACAGGTGTAGAGTCAACTTTTTTTTTTTCATTCCTACTTGTATTTGCAGACATCTTGAGTATATTCAGGATGTATGCACATACAAGGTTAATATGATTTCATTAAATTAGATTGTTTTGCTTTGTTTTGACGTCAATAAGTGTCTGTAAAGGTCTATGTTGAATAAAGATTTTTGAATTTGAATTTTGAATTTGAATTTGAATTTAAGCAGAATTGTTGAACTTAAATGTGAATAGAAGACTGTAGATGTGTTGGATTAACCGAATATCTTATAAGGTAGTACTACTTAGTTTAGATATAAGCAAGAGGCGAACAATGTAGTGACAATGGACGGATAGAATCAGTGGACCATGATCAACGAGCCATGGAAAGTGCCTCCATCACAATGCAAACCCTTCCTGGTGAACACAATGCGTCTAGCTACACGACTAAATTATAGTGTGCGTTGTAGCAAGCACAATAAAACATCTATTTGCATGTCACCATATTTTTTCATCGCTCTTAAACCTCGTATCAAAGCAAACTTTTGTTGTGCGTTTATATTTATTTTGCCTTGCTCCATCTTTGAAGATAAGCATTCCTGTTCTTGAAACAGTATTAAGTTAGAAATAGCGAAATTTCAAAAAGGCTGACAATGCATGATTTTTAGAAATTATGATTCATTAAACCTGAGAAGCAATTTCAAAATACACAAATTGAAAGAAATTTATAAAGGGGGCCTTAAATTGATAATATGTTTCTAAAGAATCAAATTCCTCGCGTAAGTAGTATGTGAGACTGTGTAACTAAAAATATTAATTAAAATCACTCTGCTTATGAGTATAATGTTCATGCAATGTCATGATCAATACCTATACATATAAAACAAGATCAAAAACATCAAATTCATTTCAATCAAACAATTATGTTGATTTCTTGTCAAACGACACAGACTATCCAATTCTATTTATTGTCTTAACAGCTCATAGCATCTCAAAAACTCTACCAATATTTTAAATTGTATTTGTGCGTCATGAAATGACATGTTATTACTGTATTGCTTACAAAATTCCTTTTAGGTAAATAATACTAAATATAGAACTGTTGCTATTGCTCGTGTTATGTTTGAGTAGGTACACATGGTTAGTGTAATAATGTTATTGTTATAAACTTAATTATGTCCAAATAAGTGGAATTGATATTATTGTTACTTGAAAAGCACCTGCGACTGAAATTGTGACTATTTATGGATTACCACGTTGAATTGAAACCAAATGTCTGTTACTATTAGCTAAAGGGAAACTGACGTCAGTTTGAAGGAAATTAGTTAACTTGATATCTAAATATATTTACTTGATAGATAAGAAAGAAAAATATACGTAGTCTATTCTAGATTCTAGTCTTTTTCGATTTTCATAGTTATTTTTTAATAGTTGCCCCCATGGGCGTGGGTTGAACAATCTATTTATTAAGATAATGAGATCCCATGACTATTTTATGATTTTTATAAAATCCAAATTATGATAATAACTCGATTTAATTTTGCATAAGACACTCTAATCAAACGATTATATTGCGTAAGTTTTAAAAACGAAACTAGATGCGAATTTCAGTTTTGCACAAAGTTCTTTCAACGCTCTAAATGAATTGCTTCTGCATAAAGATTTGTTTTAAGGATTCTTCAATAATTTTTTAAAAGCGAATGTATATAAAGTAGGTATTTTTATTTATTTATTTAAACTTCCAGTACAATTTGTGTACAGAGGCGGACTTAATGCCAAAGGCATTATCTGCCAGTCAACCTTTGGGTAGTGCAGAGAAAAGGAAGTAGATGTAGTACTTTAATGGTAAAAACAACTGGATAATGGTATATATATAATGCTATATACATAATATACTAATACATAAATATTATAAATAAAATAAACTAATATATATGTGCCTACTATTAATTTACAAAACTATAAAACGAAAATGACATTCGAAATGATATTTCGAAGATAATATGCATATTCTTAATCAACAAGAGTAAAAAGATTCTCATGGTACAGCTTTCGTAATTTCTTTTTAAAACTTAGTTTGCTTGATGACTTTCTGACGTCAAGTGGGAGAACATTCCATAACAGGATTGACTGGATTAAGAAAGAAGAGTGTATGATATCAGATTTGTGGGCGGGGCATTTGAGGAGAGCATTAAAGGTAGAACGAAGGGATCTATCATGTGAGGAACATAGGAACTCAAAACTATTGTTAAGATAACTGGGCTTGTTGGGACTATTAAGTAATGAATGGAGTGTAGTCAAAGTTCTCATGTGCCGACGTTGCCGTATAGACAACCATTTCAAACGCAGCCGATGTTCAGAAACATGATCAAACTTTTTTAAATTATAAACGAATCGAATGCAGTTATTTAGAAGTCGGTCAAGTTTATTGAGTAGATCTGCATTCAGGTCGAGATATACCATAGTCACCATAGTCAATTATGGGAAATATCAAAGTCTGTACAAGCATTTTCTTAGTCTCTGAAGGTAGAAAGTTCTTCAGGCGATAAAGAGTCCGTAAAATCCCTGTAATTTTTTGGCAAATGTTGGCAGTTTGTGGTCGCCAACTAAAACTGGAATCCAGGTATAAACCTAAATCCTTCACGGTATTACTGAAGGGGATGGTCTTGTCATCGAAAACAACAGCGCTAAGGTTATCGGGATCCATCCTTGACATAATTCTTGAACCACCCATAATTATTGCTTGGCATTTGGTTGGATTGATAAGGATCCCAAACTGCTCAGACCAGCTTTTGATAGATTTAAGATCCTCATTGATTGTATCAATAGCATCATTTACATTATCAATATCGGCCTGGGTATAAAGCTGCAAGTCATCGGCATATAAATGGTACGAGCAGCGAAGATGGTAAGTAAGAAGGTATATATATATATATATACTTTATATGTTATAAGTATATGTATACATATTTACTGCAAAAATTCAAGTCTCATTATCTGTGTATAGTACAGACGTGATTACTGGTGAAATTATAGCGGCCATTCACAAAGAACTAATTCTAGTCATCAATTTGGCGGTGTAAGCACATAGCGAAAGTCTGTCTAGCTAGCTAGACTTTCGCAGAACCAATTTTAAGCTTCGATTCGTTACATCCATACGGTACATAATTTGGTGTTTTATTTTATATTCCTCGGTCTTTGTAATCCAATAATAGTTGCGCACGTTAGCCTTTCGGCAGTAAAGGAAAAGGTTTTCTTTATGAACGAAGCATAATTAAACAGAAGCCCTAACTCCATTATAGGAATCGTTATTACTTCATCGTAATTGTAACAGCATGGCACCAAACAATTATTGTGTCTGATCGCAATCTTAATTAATAAAATAATGACTAATTTCTGCCTAAAATGGGAATGCTGACGGGCTATGAGAAATGAAAATGTAATTATTCCGTCACTTGGATAAAAAATTATCCGTCAGGCACTTTTTGCTTTGTTGAAATAACAATAAACTATTCAGATAAAGCAATTTATCCTTGAGAAGTGGGGGTTCGCTACGTCACGTGTTAGAAAACGTAGACAGGCGTAAAGTCACGTGACATTTCGTATCAATGTAGTTATGTTTTGAATAAAAAATAAACTCATTTGCAAAAAAAACGGGCACCTAAGCAATGAACCATTTCAAATGTTAATATTGCTTTGTTTGATAATTATAGGTAGTTTTATCCTCACAATTTGGTAAATTAATAAGAAAATAATCGTTTTCATCAGTATTTCATAAAATTTTAATACAATTTATGGGAAATAATGCTAAACCTCACTAGTAGTGTATGTTCGCTAGTAGTGCATATGCTCATGAAGTAAAAATAAAAATGTTTTTTTGTTTGTTTTTCTTTAATAAAGTAAAAGCAGATAAATGTTTAGTATCGAGTGTGACCCCCTCTAGCTAAAATCACAGCTTGAATTCGTCTGGGCATGCTAGCGAGTATATCCCGGATACTTGCTTGCGGAATACGTTCCCACTCCGCAGTTATCACATTCTTCAGCTCTCTGTTGGTCTGCGGAGCTGGTTGTACTGATCTCACACGCCGTTTCAGAACGTCCCAGACATGCTCTATGGGATTGAGGTCGGGACTTCGAGCTGGCCAATCCAAACGACTAATGCCGACCTCTTGCACATACGCTTTAACATCGCGAGATCGGTGGGCGCGAGCATTGTCGTCCATAAAAATCGAGTCTTCACCTAGAGCGGCCAATGCGGGTTGTGCATGAGGAATTAGAACTTCCGTTATGTATCGATGCCCAGTCAGTGAGCCGTTTTCAATGAAGACTAACTCTGTACGATCCATTGAATTTATTCCTGCCCAAAACATAACAGAGCCCCCACCATAAGGTGTGATTTCTTCGAAACATGCCTCTGCAAAGCGTTTTCCTTGTCTCGCCGACGTGGATCTTCACCGAACAGAGATATCCTGGCTTCATCAGAGAACAAAACCCTATTCCAATCTTCTTGAGTCCATGATTCACAATTTCTAGCGAACCTAAGCCTGTGAACTCGGTGCTCACGGAGTAATTTGGGGCCGCGGGCCGGGCGGTGACTACGTATATTGGCAGCCAGAAGCCTCCTCCTGACCGTCCATAGACTAATATGCACATTTCTTACTTCTTGGAGGTTGTTCTTAAGATCCACATACGAAGATTTGCGATTTATCAATGCGCGACTCACAAGGAAACGATCATCCCGTGGTTGGGTACATGGTTTTCTTCCAGAACCAGGCCTTCTCTCGACGGAACCAGTCTCCTGATATCGCTGCCAGGTCCTTTGGACCGTCGAGCGACTAACATTTAGCCTCCTAGCCACGAAGCATTGGCTGCAACCCTCTTCAAGCAGCGCGATAATTTTGGTAGCTTTTACCACTTTATCTACCATTTTTGATACAGCCAAACAGCAATAAATAAAGCATTGACAGTTGAAATTAAAGGATATGAAATTAATCGATGAAAATTGAATAAAAGTTATGAAAGTCGATGTTAACTTCTGGAACTTCGCGCCAAAAATGTAGGATAAAAAGGGGTTTTTTGTAAAAATTAGCATCAAATGAAAATTTGAATTTAGAACGTACTTTTTTAAATACCACGGCATTTTTAAAACCGGCCAGTAACGTGTACAAACGATTGAAACCTTTTTTGAATTGTATCTTTTTAAAGATGAATGAAAATCAAACCCGCCCGTTTTTTTTGCAAATGAGTGTATTTTACAAAAAATAAAAACCGACTTCAAAAACACTGAAAAGTTATAAATAATATAAGAATAGGTAGAGATAACATCACACATTGAAGTCGGTGCCAAACGATGATCTCCTAGAAAGTCTTAAAATTTGTCACTGACTTCAATATAGAAGTGTGATGTTGTCTGTACCTATTCTTATATTATTTGTAACTTTTCAGTGTTTTTGAAGTCGGTTTTTATTTTTTGTAAAATACACTCATTTGCAAAAAAAACGGGCGGGTTTGATTTACATTCATCTTTAAAAAGATACAATACAAAAAAGGTTTCAATCGTTTGTACACGTTACTGGCTGGTTTTAAAAATGCCGTGGTATTTAAAAAAGTACGTTCTAAATTCAAATTTTCATTTGATGCTAATTTTTACAAAAAACCCCTTTTTATCCTACATTTTTGGCGCGAAGTTCCAGAAGTTAACATCGACTTTCATAACTTTTATTCAATTTTCATCGATTAATTTCATATCCTTTAATTTCAACTGTCAATGCTTTATTTATTGCTGTTTGGCTGTATCAAAAATGGTAGATAAAGTGGTAAAAGCTACCAAAATTATCGCGCTGCTTGAAGAGGGTTGCAGCCAATGCTTCGTGGCTAGGAGGCTAAATGTTAGTCGCTCGACGGTCCAAAGGACCTGGCAGCGATATCAGGAGACTGGTTCCGTCGAGAGAAGGCCTGGTTCTGGAAGAAAACCATGTACCCAACCACGGGATGATCGTTTCCTTGTGAGTCGCGCATTGATAAATCGCAAATCTTCGTATGTGGATCTTAAGAACAACCTCCAAAAGAACTTTTGAGCTGGTATTAAATTAGGGTTTCCCTCGATCTTCATAGGATCCCATTATCAGATCCTGACTTTGGTGACCTTCATCCGCACTGGGCCAGTGTCGTTGACAAAGGCTTAAACACCCTAACTTAGGGTAGGCTCGAGTCCTTCGGTCGGTCGGACTGTAGATGAGCTGTTATGATGATGAGAACAGGCGTGATGATGTATGTATATTAATGTATATGTAAAATTGTGTTCAACTGACTATTTGTAATCGTGGTCGCTGATATTAGTAGCAATATTGATGTAGTGATCAAAATTTTTAGTTGGTTTTTATTCTAATTAGCAATTTTTATTTATTTATTTATTAACGGTACACAACACAGATTATAGCAAAAACATTAATACAATAAACAATATCTTACAATATTATGATAAGCCACATGTGAGATATCTTATAAGCAACATGTGAGAATTTGATATTTATGGTGACTTAAACATTTTAGTCTCACCCTAGATATGGAATAGAGAAGTCGGACTTATTAAGTTTAAAAAAAAAAACAAAAAGAAAATACAGCATTAAAAGGGCACGGACCACGAGTCTGTGGTGATATAATTATTTTAAAAAACCATTTTAGTCTTTAACATAAGGTTTATTTGTTAACTAGAAACAGTATTAAGTGAAATAATATAACATAACAGTATAATAACAGTATTAAGTGATATACTTCTGATTAATCATCAAGGAAATCAAACATTAGTAATTATATCATCCAATTATTTACCATTCTTTTGAAATTAAAAAAAAAACTAACAATTGAAAACAGTGATTCCTAGTAGTATAAAGTAAACTCCGTTCCAAGAACAGTTACTATTTACATTAGATTCAGCAGTCGGAACTGTTATGATTGCGAAATGTAACGTGAAAATAGGAATACGCGTCATCGCGCAGGAAACTGAGTGCTACACTCTGAGCCCGCAAGTAAAGACAGAATAAGTAGTTTGCTGTACAATGCCGGGAGTTCAAGGTGTTCAGTATGTCGTGGTGGTGAGCACGTAGCAATGTATAAAAAGCTACGGGCACGGATTTTGGTTGTAGAGTTTGGGAGTAGCGTTTCTCGTTCGTGATGTTTCCGCTCTCGGATGTAACGTCGGATATGTTACATTGGCCATTGACATGTTCAATCTGGAAATGAGTAAGGCGCGAGTTTTGGGACGCAACATGTCAGGTCCACATGATATTTTGTTCACCGAAAAAAAATATGTTTCTTATGATAATTTGTAAAAGAATTTTCGAAGTTTAATTTGGAGATCTACTCCTTAAAATAGATATGGTTAATTTGTATTTTTACGATTGAATTTCGATGGCAGGCAAAAGCTTCTGTGACTAGAGTAGAAATGAGATTATTTCAAAGGAAAATTGTTAAGGTCTCTGTCTGTGTCTACCGATGCGGCAACACTTATACCTTATTAAATTTAAGAGCTTGTAAATTTTCTAGGACAATAAAAATCGTGTTGTGGTTATTGTGGTGTAAATACAATACAATGGTATATAAGCAATATATAGGTTTATTCACCCTTCACATTTACTGAATGTTCTCGATCGTGATTCCTTAATTATTACCAAAATTATTTTTACCAAGTTGGTTCAAACAAAAACAAACTTTGTCTCTCGTGTTCAGATCTTACTCATCGTTCACAGAATATTTCTTTATCCTCCGTCTTCTCATGAAAACTAAGATTTAATAATAAAACATGATGTGAAAAGTACGTTGTTGTCGTGTAATTTTTTTTAAACCACTACGTGATTTTCTGCCAGTCTATCGTCACCTCGGTACTCGGCTAAAATTACCGGTAAAAATATTTCAGTGAAGGTGAAAAACGTCGAACGTAACATGCACCTACTCATGTATACTTATGTCAGTCATCAAGATATAGAGGCGTTAACTTTGTTACGATTGTTTTTCAAGCAAATAGTATGGAATGGAGTACAAATATTTTTAACAGCCTAACATATTAAGGATAACATATTTTGTAATATCCTAAAATTTAAAAATTTTGGAACTGAAATTAAAATTTTAATTTTCATTCAATAAAAAATACAATATATAAAAACGACTTTAAAAACACTTAAAAGTTAAAAATACTTGTAATATAAAAATACAGACAACATTACATTTCCATATTGATGTATTTATTTATTTTTATCTTTTTAGTGAATAGGTATAATAGCAGCTCACCGAAGTGATTTAAAAGAAAGTGACAAAGGGTCAATACGTGCCTTTTGTATTTAAAAATACCTCAAACTCCTAAAAGTTAAGGACCCTTCCTTCAGCTTGGTTGACGACTACCTACCAGACGTAAATTCCTGAACAGCTTCGGAAAAAACATGAAACACGTTGGATATACCTATAAAATTTATGGGTTTCCATTGATTTTCCTAGGATTCCATCATCAGATCCTGACCTAAGTGATAATGAGACCACCGTAGGAATCATCATCAACAGCTCATATACGTCCCCACCGAGGGGCTCGAGCCTACCCTAAACTAGGGCGATTAGGTCTTAGTCAACTACGCTGGCCAAGTGCGGGTTGGTCGACTTCACACATAACCTGTAAAGAAATTCTTTCTTCACAGGTTTCCTCACGATGTTTTCCTTTACCGTAAAAGCGTCGAATAAACGTACATATGAATTCAAATTTGAAAACACTGGTACGTGGCGGGGTTCGAACCGCTTTCGAATATTCACTATCAAATACAAAAAGAATTTTGAAAATCGATTCACAATTGGCGTAGCAATTGCGTAAAATACACACAAAAAAAAACATACGCATCGAATAGAGACTAAATTAGAGCTATCATAGTTTTTCATATTATTTAATTTTAAGCTGACTTCAAAAAATGAGGAGATCTTTTTGAAGTCTGTTAAATATGAAATGCTATGAAAACTATCAAATTCAAATTCAAATGAGTAGAAGAACACACGAAGTCGTTATTTACAATTGAATTTCCACTAAACAATTATGGCGAATGCTAATTAAAAGTAGGTAGTAGGTAGTCATTTACTAGCAGTTTTAATCAAGAAGAGTGTCCCATAAAGTTCTGGTAATACTATGGTAATGCTATTGTCGATAAAAATTTGATGAATGTACGTTTGAAATGAGTCTACAACATTAAGGTATTTCATCGAAGTAAGGATAGTAAGGGTCGATTGTAATTTGATTAATTGAAGATAATATGTTAATTATGTACCTACTGAATATTTTTTTCGAATAAAATTGCAAATATTACGTATATTTACAAATTGGCCAGTAATAATATCATATAAGATGTCAGTCTTTACTTCCACCAAATTTGGATTATTCTGATACCGACTCTCTTGAACAAACTGAAGCGCTAATAGAAAATGATTTGGTATTTATGTTGTGTTAAAAAAAAACAATACATGAGGATGAACACTTCATTTAAATGAACAACAAAGAAATAGATCTTTTGTCATTTTCACCTAACAACAAAACAGTTTTAAATCACCTTCTTTTTGTAGAGGGCTTACAGCGAAAACCCCATTTCATTTAATTTCGCATAATTAGGTTAAAAAGTGCTTTGATAAGGAATCGTTTTGAAGAATGGGGTTCGCCGTAGAAGTTATATAATGGTCATTTAAAAAGCTCTACATTTGGCTCTACATTTAAAGTGGCACCGTAACGTTACCGGCGTGCATACAAATCGGCTGATGTTTGTTGATGTTGCGGAGTGGCGGATTTAAACGCTTTTGGTTCACTAATTACACTTTTTTGTTTATAAAAAACATTGTTTCTGTTCGTATGAATGTGCATTTGATGTGGACGTGACAGCTACTTCCTGATGATGTAAAATCAAGCGTTTGTGAACAACTCTACATTTTCTACTCATATGACTTCTGATTAATCTAGGATTTAAATATACAGGGGGTGCATTTTTGAAAAATAAACGTTGTCTGTCTTAACATCGGCAAGTGATCTCACCAAACCGGTTGACCCTTCATGCCGGTGGTAGTCCGTTCGAGCGAGAGCAGCGCACGCAAGTGCATCGCTCCTCAGCTACGAGCGCCAACAAACGCATACCATTTGTGGTTGCAGCAAACTTCGCCGGTCATCTCCGAGTAGTCCGAGTCAAGCACTCCACATGGTCTAACTAATGGCACAAGAACTGGCACCGCGCGTCAGCCTTTAGCCGCGCGCCGCGAACGACTAACCGGCGCGCCCCGCAGCGGGACGCTACGCAATGTGTATACAGTGTACATCAAGCCATTTACCACCTTGACGCAACACAATAAAGTTGGTTAGCTTGAAAAAGAACCATATGACATATTCAAATCGCGCCGTACGCTAGATGCAGTGGAAAAGAAAGTAGGCACATTTCCCCAGTTGGATGCTGCAGGCTCGGCTCAGGAAATGCGGTCAATGTTGTATCGAGTGTTAATGTTCCGTCAAGCGTTCAACTTAGGTCTCTAGATTCGTATTTTTTTTCTGGATAACCTGATTTTACTAACGGCTCAAGATATGCATTTTCTGTTTCACTCTTGGAAAATCATAAGAAGTCTGGCATGTTCTATAAATAAGGAAAGAATACTCTCAAAGGAATTAAATTTCATTAATCTCTATTCAACGTGAAACATTTCAGGCACTTACTGACGTCAAAAACAAATATAAAACTATTGTTAAATGAGAACATAATGACCAAAAAAAGGTGGAGAAAAAATAGACTCTACATTCGTTTGGAAAGAGAAGTAAAGCCACCCGTCTCCAATAAAGCGTTGCTATTGTACAATATAGATACGTAATACGTTGTTGACTTCCAACGTGAATATAGGATAAGTGAGATTAACTAAATATCACTTAATACTTGAAAGATTTGACGGCCCTAAAATGAACTTTATTTAAAGCTCAGTTGGTAGGATAGAGTATTGGTGTATCAGAGTCTGTTGGCAAATGTAGAACTGATATTTCTTTAATATTTTTAGATAGTTATTAAAAAAATAAACCTCTATTGTTAATCTATAAATTGTTAATAATTATGAAATAAAACAACTTTGTTTTTATTACAGTAAATTCAGCTCTACATTTGCCATCAGAATCTGGTACACTTTATAATCGCTTATTTATGGAAGTTCCTCGTTAGTTCACGAGTTTTGTCCCGTCGTGGCAATTTAGTTATGGTTGTTTATTTAAGTATTTGTTTGAGTTAAGCAAAGTTAATCTATGTAACATAAGTAAATTAGACAAATATCTTACTGGAAGTAAATTAAAAAAAAACTTTTAAATAACCGATGTAATAAAAGTTTTAAACCGCTGCTACAAAGTCATTGTACGCACTCGATATTACATACATATGAAAATCAATTTTGCAAGACAGGAACGGAATGCAATTTCCATTGTATTTTGAGGTTTTCCTTTACATATACTATGTTTTACATTTTGGTATTTGATGTGTTTTTAGCAGTGTCCCAATAATAAGCACTTGCAGTATGTATTCTGTTCCTAATTATGTGAGTGATGTACTGCACTCACACTTTGTGGATGAAATACTGTAGCTTACCTGAAAAAAAACAAAAACAGATATTATTAAAAAATCTTTTAGCTTTCATACGTAATCTTTTAGCTTTAATACGATAAACATTGCCGCCTTTTGACGTTATTAACATCTGATGTTAACCCCATTTTGCGTTTCTTTTAAGAAAAGTTAACATTTTTTGCCGCCGTAACTATTTATTACAAAGGAAATAGAAGAAATTGTTCTTTTGTGCTGGATTTTGACACCTCACACCTACTTAGTCCAGTAACTAGTACAAATCAGAATCAGCTAAACTATAATAAATTTCTGTTAATTTATTTTTAATACCTCTGAAAAACCTTTCTGAGCCATAAAAAATTGTGTTGTCAAAAAATGATATTAGAGGACCCATTAAATAGTATTGGTACATCTGATGCTAACTTTTCGTAGCAAAAATGTTGGTCTCTTTAACGACGTTAACTTACTTTTTAGCTAAATTGAGATATAGTAGGTATAACTAGTGAAGTAATAGTTATACCTACTATATAACAGGGAAAAAGCCAAAAGTATAAAAGGGAAAGTTGTTAGACACCTCGCTTAACTGGTTCGACAAAGGTAAACAAGAGATAATTCGTACAACGCAGCACCTCGAACCTAGGCAGGAAAAGCGTTAGCTTAAAATAACACGAAAGTTGGGGCGGGGGGATCTATTCCCTCGCGAATAGGATCGTCGGCGAATTTGATTTGACCTTCGATTTTTATTAGGGTTCCATACCTCAAAAGGAAAAAACGAAACTCTTATAGGATCACTCTGTTGTCCGTCCGTCCGTCCGTCTGTCTGTCTGTCAATACCCTTTTTCTCAGGAACGCGTGGAGGTATCAAGTTGAAATTTATATCAAATACTCAGGTCTACTGTCCCTTGGAGCTGTGAAAAAATCAAACTTCGAAGCCAACGCAATCAAAAGATACAGCCGTTTATGTCGCAAATTTTCGATACCCGCAAGGGAATCAAAACCTACAGGGTACATCCTGTGAACTCAGAATCTTGAAATTTGGTACGAAGTAACGTCTTATAGCACAGATAAAGGAAAAATTGCGAAAACCGTAAATTTTTAGTTAAATCATATAATAAAAATATATGCGTGAACTTTTACTTATATACCTACAGGTTTGTACGGAACCGTCGGTGCGCGAGTCCGACTCGCACTTGGCCGGTTCTTTTTACAAAAGGGAGGCTGTTACTGTTTATTACGACATGAAAAGGGATGGTAGAAGCCTTATGTTAGGTGTTTCTCTTTTGAAATATATTTGTTTGGCTACAGAAATTAATATGTACTATGTTGACATGCATTGCACGTACTCTACAATTTTTCAGATTAGCGACAGTGATATTTATGACTCGGTATTTTCTTTGAAATCCTTACATTAAACGCGAAAATTTGTAAGGATGTTTGTTACTCTTTCACGGAAAAACTACTGAATGGATTTGGATGGAATTTTGTCGGTAGACGGATTACGACAGGGATTAATATATATAGGCTACTTATTATCCCGGAAAAGCTACATAAATCAAACAGTTTTGCTATTTTCATTTCTGTAGGTAGTGAAACCGTTATAACATTTTATTGAAACTATTATTCTACAAGCATGTGTACAGTTCTCTACCTTCTCTATCAGTCAACTATTGGGTCAAGCAGAGGAAAAAGTGACGGCACACAAACACAATATATAACAGAAACGAACCTACTATAATATTTAAACATTCTGGAAATTAAACCTACCTCCAGAGTAAATATTTCGAAAACATTACAGTTTAGATACTTGTTAAAACTATTACAGTTCTCCGAGTCATGTTGGTTTACGGCGCCGAAGTATTGCCCAATCGAATGCCGTCAGGCACCTAATTTAGTTTACATCAAAGTTGGAGATTGGAAATACTAGGCAAGTCAACCAACATACATTTGGTTGACGGGAGGGGCAATTAGTCTTATGAAGTTTCGGTACTTACTCGATGGGCAAAGGGAAGTAGTTCACGGCTCATATACGTCTCCACTTAGGGGCCCGAGTCTACCCTAAGTTAGGTGTTTAACTGTTTAGGCCCAGTGCGGCTTGGTCGACTTTGGTTTTCCTTCACCGTAAGAGCGTCGGATAAAGGTATATATGAAATTCGAAAAACGAAAAACACATTGGTACAGGTCGAGCCGCGACTATCCCGATTAGAAGGCCAGTGCCGAGTCCACAGCGCCACCGACGCTCGACGGGGAAAGGTACTAATTGGTAATTAAGTGTTGCAGGCAATGATATTTTATTTTTCGCACACAACATAGAAGGCTTTCATGTTACTTTATGATATTCCCTTACCAGCAGGCGTAGCACGGGCTGCCAAGACTGGACTCGAGTCACGCATTATCTCAGAATTTCACTGACATAACCTCTATGTCTTAAAGAGTAGCACGGTGGCGCGTATTTAGTGTGACTGACGTGATAAATTTTCTTGACGCTCGTCAAGGAACACGTGTGACTGAATTTTATTCCAAATATTTTGGCGTGCCTGTGTGCTGACTGCTGTGGTTGTAGAAAGGGCTTTAATACTTAAGAAGTTGTAGCAGCAGTCGGAGAGAAAAAACAATATGATAAAACTTAGTCACACGTGTCCCTTGACGAGTGTCAAGAAATTTTTATCACGTCAGTCCCACTTAATACGCGCCACCGTTCTACTCTTTAAGGCATAGAGATTATGTCACTGAAATTGTGAGATAATGCGTGACTCGAGTCCAGTCTTGGCAGCCCGTGCTACGCCTGCAGAGGGAGATTATACCAGCGTCGTCTGCATGGGTACCGCTATCTTACCTATTTCTGCCGTGAAACAGCAGCAGTGGTTGCATCGCTGTAAAACAGGCAGTGAAGTTACTGGGTACTGTGACATGATATCTCATGTCACAAGTTGGCAACGTACATTGGCGTCCTTGAGGAGTTGTAGATTTGTAACTCTAACAGGAACCACGTATAGTAAAGGCGACTGTAGCCTTACCATCAGGTGGGCAGTCTGCTTGTTTGGCAACTTTGTTTTATAAAAAAACTGAAGTGCCGATTAAGTCAAAGATGAAAGCGAGTATCACCTGGACTCTTCAACAACTGAAGAGCTGTCCATCATTCCTCCAATTGGTGAAGTAGCAGGCATAGCACGGGCCGTGGACAAAACGGAACAAGAGACAAATAACATGTTTCTTCTCGCTTTCTCACATAACAGTGAAATGAGACGGGACGAGGGCTAGTCACTTTCTCTTCTACAGTCCACGCGCCGTGCTAGGCCTGCTGAACAATGCTATTTTATTATTATAGCTACAAACATCGCCACTAGCAGTACCACATGCCCAAGCGCCAAGCTCTTGGTCACATATGTTATGTCAAAATTATTGCGTTTATTAACGACACAGTGTAGCATTTTGAAAAGTAATACGGAAAAACAAAAAGAAGAGTAGGAAGATGTGACAAAAATAGTTAGTCAAATGTTTACACTGGGTTAGTCTAAAAGGGTGTATAGAGTCGAAAGGGCGACAAAGTACACTATGGAACATAACAAATCACTAAAAGTACAAGGGTGAGTGATCTCTAGAAGAAATTTTTACCATCCTACCAAAGCGTGTATAATAAGACTGTAAAAACAAACGAAATGCGCAGAACAAAATAGCTAATTAGCAACTTCTCTAATTGAAAACGTTAATTACGAAATTATTATGACTGCATTACTACCTCGTGATAATAAAAATAAACAAATATCTCGTAATAATAGTAAGTTAGCTTTGAGTATTGTTTTACAATGGTAGTCGCCGTAACTATCTTATCAACTGCAAAGCAATCTGTGTAAACATACTCATACGATAAGAATGTAAATATTGTTCTTAATTAATGGTTCGTAGTTTATTCGTGATGCATTTAACAAGGATTTTTGTTTTCAAATGGTAATTGTAACGTGACGAGTATAATGGCCCTAAATAATTTTAGCGCATATGGTCTGTAATAAATAGGTTGGCTCGGACCAGATGTCTAGAAGTTTCCAGACGTTCTTGTCATTCAATGGAGCGTATTTGTAAACATTTTAACTCCATTTCACGATCGTGTACGCACGTACACGTATAATAAGGCGAACCGAAGATTGAAAACTAATGCGCGAAAACATTATTTCAGCTCCACAGGCGTTAAGATCCGAACCGTAGCTCATCGGGTTGTCCCTGGGTGGTCCAGATAATTGGGTCTTCCTAGTTCCTGCATCACCTCGACAATGGACATGATGGACTTTGGTTGAGGTTGAGTGGGTATGCTTCGCTTACTGCAGGGCGAGTCCCACACGCTCGATAGCCATGTCTAGCCATCGACAGCCGCGGTGCGCAAAAGCATTTCACCTATTTAAAAAGGCGAACAGAAGATTGATAAACTAATGTTTGTCAGTCGTATCGAACACTTTCAAATTCAAATTCAAATGTTTTATTGCATACCATAATTTTTACATGGGTTCTTAAGTAGTTATAGTATAGGCACAATTATGGACCCTGATGGGCACAGCAATATAAATGATGAGCTGAGGAGAGGGTAGATTTTTTCATTTGTCTCCACCTCCGCTTTGGTGTATAATCCGAGTCTTAATCGGAGTATTTGCAACCTGCAACAAATTTAATAAAAAATCCGCAAGTGTGCAAATTTTAGGCTTTATAGCCTAAATTTTGCATTTATATATGCTAGATTTAGTTGTCGTAGATACATGTTGGAATGTGTTCCCCGGTGCTGTGTGCATTTACGTCAGTTTCGTTTGATCTATTCTAAACGTCCACAGACAGACTGCCGGTCTGTGCGTGTCGATGACATATGTCAAGATGATTGTTGACGTGTGTCCAGTCGAGATACCTATGCTTTTGACTCAGAAGAATATGTTTTAGTTATTGTTCTGAGGTTTTGATACTTTTATAGGATTCTACAAAGTAAACCTTAAAATTTCACTCAAAAGCACATAATAGCAACTTTTTACCACCACTCAACTGTACAGTCTTTGTTTATATTTTTATAGAATTTTAACTTGTGTAGATACCACAGTTAACTTTCAGAGTATCCATTTTTTTTCCGTGACTGCGAAAGCAGTGTGCGCTGAATTAAAAAAAGATAAGATTTTATTCCCCGATCCTGTTGTTAAAATTGCTACAAATTTCGTCAACTCCTTGGTTGCCGGTAGAGATTGTCATTTTGGCAATAAGGACGCCTATCTAGACAAATAAATAAAATTGAAGTGTCTGTTTGTAATGTCAAAATAAGAAGTTTTTACTAAATGGGTATGAATGTATATCGGGTACCAATAACAAAAACACAATTTTAAATATAAATAAAAAATAAATAAAATTTGTTTATTACCAAAAAGAACACAGATCGTACATATTTGACAAGCCCCCACACTAGGTCGAAACCTGTCCTATGGGGGAAACATACCATTAACATTATTATTTGACGGCAACAAACAATAAGCAAAACAAAAAATATATATATAATGTAAGTATATGTAGTTATTTTACAATATTAAACGGTACGTGTTTGAATGTGTGTGCGTGTGTGTGTGTGCATGTGTGTGTGTGGGTGTGTGTATGTGTTCAGTATACGGCTATTTTAAGACCTTTATTATCTATTCAGATTCTTCGTAGGACCATTTAATTACAGTTTGTGTAATAAGTTTCTTAGCTTCACGAACGGAACTATTTTTAAAATTACACATTTTAACAAGTTTGTTGTAGATATATGGATAAAGAAAAAATCCAAATCTATGCGCGTAAAAAGTAGTAACGACAACATTGGGTAACTTAAAAACTCTTTTTTTTAGCATTTCATCGTATGTTAATTGTGACTGTAACACAGTTTTGTGAACAGTGACAGCAACTCTAACGAGGTATAATCTCCTAACACTTAAAACATTTGCCTCTTCGTAGAGAGCATCTGTTGAGTATCTCATAGGTTTCTTTAAAGCAACCTTTAGAACTGCCCTTTGAGCTCTCTCAAGAGGTAGTAAGGTTGAAGTATTGGAACCACCCCATGCAAGAATGCAGTAATTTATAATGGGTTGACAAAGAGCTAAGTATACCATATTTAGAATGTTTCTGTTCACTGCATCCCGAAGATTTTTAAAAACATATATAATTTTCCTTACTCGTTTCGACATTTCTTAAACATGAATTTTAAATGAAAGTTTGTCTTCCAGGAATACGCCAAGGTACTTCAGGGTGTCCGTACGTTCAATGTGGTCACAATTACATGAGGAGGTCTGATTTTTTCCAGGACAATAAACAGAATGAACTTTAATATTTTTAAATGAGATAGGAGGAGCCGAAGTAGCCGTTTTGTGAAAACACAGGAATTTAGTTTTTGATGTATTCAGTGATAGTAGATTTTGATCTAACCACGCCGCCACTCCAGCCATACCACCTTCAGCCGTTTGATAGACTTGCGGCCAAGTCTTACCGTGGAAAATGAGAGCAGTATCGTCTGCGTAGCAAATTATGTTTGCACATTGAAGAGGAACATTAGCTATATCATTAATATATAATAAACAAGAGTAGGACCCAGAATGCTGCCCTGAGGAACGCCGAAAGAAATGGGCATGAGACTGCTCTTCTCCTTAGAAACCCTTACACACTGCTGCCTTTCAGTTAAATAGCTTGTGAACCAGCTCAATACTTTACCTCTGAAACCATAAGCTTTAAGTTTATTTAGAAGAATTGGCACTGATATAGAATCGAAGGCCTTGGCAAGATCCAGAAAGACGCCAATACACTTCGAGCCATTATCAAGATGTGTAGCTACGGTGTTTGTGAAAAGGGTAACAGCATCCTCAGTAGATCTACCCTGGCGGAACCCGAATTGTTGATCAATAAGTAAATTATTTATTTTTAGGAAGGAGTTCACTCTTTTATTTATGACACGCTCTAGCACCTTTGAAATACTACCTAGAAGAGAAATCGGATGGTAATTACTTGGGTCATCTTTAGGACCTCCTTTGTGTAAAGGAACTACAGCCGCAAGTTTCCAGATTTTGGGAAAAATTCAATACTTTCATTGAATATGGTAGCAAGGGTGTTCGCAATGATGGGTCCAACTGCCTTAAGCATTTTGTTATTTATATTGTCCAGGCCGGGTGAACTATCTGATTTCAGGTTTTTAATGATACTAAGTATCTCCTGAGAATCTATAGGTGACATAAATAACGACTTTCCTAACGAATTTTTAATTTTTACTTTCGAAGCAAGCGATTCATGAGTCTCATTTACTTTTGTTAAAATGCTATGTGCTAAGGTTTGGCCGACTGAACAGAAATATTCATTACATGTATCCAACGATTCCCTCATGGATACCTTAATTCCGGCAATATCCTGTAAGATGGTATTTGATTTTTTTGTTGTTCTATGTGATACTCTATTTACAGATTTCCAGAGCTTCTTGGGGTTATTTTCATTGATTTTCATTTCTTTGCTATCATATTCTGATTTTAAATTTCTTAGTAGGTTTATGTAAAAATTTCTATAACGAGTATATATCAGTTTTTTTGTAGAGTCATTAGGAGCTTTTCTGGCTTCCGAATGTAGTTTGTCTCTGTGTTTTGAGCAGCGGATTAATCCAGGCGTCATCCAGGGTTTTATATTAAATTTAGCGTGACTGATTCGACGAAGAGAAGAGTGCTTGGAAACAGCATTTGTTAGTGCAAGAGAAAATTTTGAAACAGTCTCATCGAGAGACGAGCCGCTTATGTTTGGCCACTCAATTTGTTCTGTCTCTGTTTTAAGGGCTTCATAGTCAACTTCCACCCGAAATCTATACTTCCTACCCTTTTCAGATATAGCAGTTGTTGCACCTAACATGACAAGGCTGTGATCAGTAAGATCAAGTGGGCAAACTATTGATTCCGCCAGGGTTTTTGTTGATATAAATATATGATCTATGCATGATCGATTATGTGTCGGAGAATTTATACATGAGATTAGACCATGACTAGCCAAAAGATTAAGGTAAGTCAACGTACCTTCTTCACAAACTGATTGGCCAATAATATTGATGTTCATGTCACCCACGATAATGAGGCATGGGGTGCGCTTAAGAGAGCTCAAAGTATTCTCCAGCGATGAAATAAATTTTGCAGGATTTGTAAAAGATGGTGATCGATATATACCAAGCAAAGTAAAAGCATTAGGTACTTCAATTTTCAACACATTCGCCTCATCTATATCCGGTTCCACAACGTTTACTGACCATTTGCTACTTACATACACAATAACACCTCCAGATTTATTTATAAATTTAGCTGTACTATAATGTTGATACCCCTCGATTTCCGGAATGATAGATGATTCATTTAGCCAGCATTCACTAAAAACTATGACGTCAAACGATATATTTAATCTAATAAAAATAAGCAAAAAGCTGTCGAAATTTCGTTGCATGCTCCGTATGTTAATATGAAGGATCTTAAGATTGTATTTATTTATTATGTGACAGCACTCTTCAGGATACGGAACAGTATGGCATTCAGCGTTAAAAGATTTATCTATATCATGTAAAAGATCAAGGGTAGTCATAGTGGTAAATAATGCATAATTTGGGTATAACTTTTTTTAGAAATAAGAATGCCGCTTTTTTAATTTCGTAAAAATAGAGTGCATAGTGTTTATTAGTAACGTAATTTAAGTTAGATTGAAATTGAGCCAGGCGATCGAATCTTAGATTTAATTGAAATATTATGACGTGTAAAAGTGTGTGATGTTGTCGTGCTTTTTCTCACTGAATTGTTGAAATATTGGGAAATCTTAGTTGAAAGAAAAAAAACAAACTTATTCCTTTAGTCCGATACAAAATGAAAAGCTTTATTGTTGTAGGTACATAATTATAATACACATATGCATATGTTACTGAAGTACACAAAATCCCTCAATGCAAAGCACTTAACATAATGTTTAATTAATACAAGCCAAGGGCAGGATGGTTCAGGTCTGTTTGATCAATCTCGGCAGGTAAAAATCAGGTACAAATTGGGTACAAAACTACAAAATGAGGGGCAATAAAGTACACGAACAAATAGTTATAGGTTTCCTTTTTTTTTTAAAAGAGATTAGTAGCCTTCCCCGGAGCGGTTGTTAGTAGAGCGTACCTTCTGCTAGATGCTAAGTTTCCGCGATCACGGGTCAGAGATATAATATTCCAATTCCTTAGATTATTCTCTCTATATATGTACAATTCCACAGAATTCCTCCTTGTGTTAGGTTAGTTCGTTATGGTTTCTAGCTGTAAGGTCAAGCAGCGGAGCCCTACGGCCTCCGGTAACTGCCCTGGAGATTCATAGCACAGTGTTAGGTTAAAAATAGAATTAGATATGCCTATGATCTTAGGGTCAGTGGGTCTAACACTGAGTTCTGAAGGAATCCCAGTCAATACATTTGCACTTCATGTAATAAACATAGCAAATGAATTCTAAAACATAATTTTTAATAAATTGACAAATTGTCTTATTGGTTAGTTAATAAAAAGGACATATGGAGGGGAGAGCACCTATTTTGTGTATAATTACTGCTATTAATAAAAAGAAAACAGCTTAATTTGTGAGTTATTTGCCAAAGAAGGATGTGAAACTTAATATTGTAAAAATTTGGAATTTAACAGGAAATTCGCAAGTGTTACTCAATATATGCCTTAATCCCACTAAGATGCCGCTCACTATCAGGTTTTTTTAATGAAATAGGGGATGGAAAAGGCGAATTTTGGAAATGTAACATGTTTGATTTAATAATCAATTTACCCACAAATAAAAATAAAATTAACAAAATCTGTTTTAAATCATGAAATATAATAAGTTAATTAGATACCTTATTGATTTTTTGCACTTATTGAGACAATAAATCCATTTAATTTAATAAATCGCGTGCCGGCGAGTAAATATAGTATTTTTTTCTTAGCTTTACTCTTCAAGCTGAAAACAAAAAGAACTGAATTTTGTAAATTCTTTTCAAATTAAATTCACACGGAAAACGAGAGAAATACCTATGGATTTTCTTCGCTGAAATTAATTTAAATACTTTATGATCTTCGAATCAATAACAAATTTCTTCAGTCGATGTCTCACAGACAAATCATAACATAGACGATAGACGCGTTCAAAGACTAAGGTGAAAAATGGGCGCGTTCCATCTACGCGCATACTAGAATCGAGGTCCGTTCACCGAATGTTAAGCGTCGTATTGGCGACGGAACCTTCCCTAAAACCAAATTCATTTCATAGCATGTGTGTCATGATGTGTCAAGTCAACGTACGGATCTATCGGAATTCTACAATATGCTATAAGTATTTCCAGCCCAAGTTATAAGCTTGGTTGAAAAACGAAACGTAATGAAAAAATTAACCATAAACAAACTGTGAATGCTTCCCAAATTCTATTCGACGAAACTATAATTATATGATCTATAAGCTTAAGTGTATTTCATTAAAATATGTCTATAGAAATGATCGAAACAAACGGTCTAAATGTCAAATTCCGAATTTTGAGAAAATCAACCCACCTAAATGGAAGCACGGGATTTTGGGCGAAAAAAAACTATCTTTGTAAATAAGGCCAGGATAAACGCGAGATTTATTTTGTTTATGCAAAAATTGAATAATGACCAAAGATAATTGCAAATGTCACTGACGTGACGTGAAACGACGTTGACGTTGACACTTGACATTGACATTGTGAAATTCCTTGACAAAGTTATTGTAATTACGATTTTAGTTGGGAAATTTGCGTTAAAACTACAGTGAAAGCAAAGTGTTTTTGCAAAATTAGTGTTTTATGAAATTTTAAGAAAAAACGGTGTTACAATGTGTAGTTTTTGATGTTTTGTATGTGATATGTTTGAGTATTTTAATATAATTTGCAATGTTAGTAAATTCTCGAAATATATCCTTGAAAAGTATACAAATCAACAACAAAAGAAATAAAATCCAAAAAAATCATACAAGTCTATTTTCTACCTCTAAGTTACTATCGCGGCTGTTATTCCTAATTTTTGTCTGTCTGTCTGTCTGTATGTTCCCGCTAATCTCCGGAACGGCTGGACTGAATTTTGACGGGACTTTCACTAATAGATAGCTAATTATATAAGGTAAAACATAGGCTCTTTTTATCAAGATCGATAAAGCCGCTACTATTCCACGCGGACGAAGTCGCGGGCACAGCTAGTTGTTAATAAGATTTTACTTAAAAGATCATGTAAGTAAACATTAAGTAAACAATAAAGCATTAAGTAAAACACTAAGTCATTCGAAGATTAACAAGATAGATTTAAATAAATATTGAAAGAAGAATACAGTATTGATGTGTTCTTACAGTTACATGATACCCATTATATGAAAAAAAATCCATGGATGTTTGCTTTCCCTTTCGGCATTGTCACTTAATATCAAAGATACGCTTTTTTGCCGTAAATAAAAAGTAGATTGTTGCTTCTGTAAAACAATTTCTTCACGTGACATATAATTATATATTACTTTCCATCTTTCTCACGGATAGATGTAACTTTGTGATTATAGAGATGTTTTCTGTAGATTGTCAATACACGTTCAACTCGGATGCAATGTGACTGAAAATAAATACCACACGTGAGTTATGATTTTAAACTTTGCGGAGGTATTTCATTTACGTTTTGTAAACACTTTTATAACAAACTAGCTAATGCTCGCCACTTCGTCTGCGTGGAACAAAGTTATATTGCGAATTCGGTTATTTCATAAATTCTTCGGGATAAAATTAGCCTATGTGCTACCGCTATGTCTATATCAATTTTATTAAAATTGGTTAGCCGAAATAGAAAGAGTTACTTTCGCATTTATCAAGTAGGGATGGAATCATCTTCAAAATGTATTAAACTTTAACGCAACGTTACTCACTTTAAAGTTAGTAATTTCAAGCTAATCTTCTTCTTCTTATATATAAAAATGAAACGCTGTGTGTTAGTCTCGCAAAAACTCTGAAACGGCTCGACAGATTCTTACAAAATTTACTGTGTGTTTGAATAGGTCCAAGGAAGGTTTAAACGTAAAGTTGGACCCGGTAGGTGGCGCTGCAATCGGACAGGACAACGTCCTTGCGTCTACGCCATAAGTAGTACAATACTGGAACCGAGCTATTATATCAATTAATTTGTATTTAGGATACAAAATTGGTGAACATTTCCCCAGTTAGAGTTACCCATGCCTTTGTCGCCAACAAGAATGACAGTTTATAAAAATTAAAATTTAGTAATGCGTCAGTCCCATAACAACAAAATATCACATAGATGTTTTTTGTTTTGTGTAAATAGCACGAAACTTCTGACATAAAGCGATTTAAAGTTAAGGAGCGGAGCTACGAGTATCTACGTCATAGCGTGCTATAAAATGTACAAACGTGACGTACGTAACGCGACACTTCAGTTTAATGTTTCGTCGCAAGTTTATGATTAGTTAAAAAGAATTACGTGTCCAATATTTATTAACTACTACGAGTAGCTGCTTCCCGTGACTTCGTCTGCATCCCCAGGAAAATCATTAAAATCCGAGATAAAAAGTAGGTACTCTATATTACAAATTCCCAAAGGCTGAAGCTATCACTCACTAAATACCATTTATCTACATTAGTTCGACATATACTGTGCCATGTAAACCCAACATAAAGTAAGTCATTTAATTAAAGTGTCTAAAAAAACAGGGATTGAATATTGTACTAAATCCCCTAATTTCCCTAGGGATAGAATTAATTTGTAGTTGGAACACAAAAGGTAAGTACCTACTTACATTTTGATAGAAACTTATCTTATATTGTTAAGCGAAAAAAAAAATTTGAATCGACAACATATATGCTAAAAAAATCCTTGAAGACAGACACTAAAATATAACAAAATCGAACAAAAATGTAATCTCGCCATGTTATTTTATAAACTCAAACTCAAACTCAAACTCAAAAATCTTTATTCAATATAGACCTTTACAGGCACTTATTGACGTCAAAATAAAAACATAAAAATCTTCAACCAAGAATCTAATTAACTAAATTATTTAATCCTTGTATGTGCACACACCCCAACCATTATTAAGATGTGTGCAAATACAAGTCAAATGAAAAAAAAAAAAAATTTGACTCTACACCTGTTCGGAAATTGGGAGAGCCTTCTCAAGAAGAACAGGCAAGAAACTCGGAAGGTAAAAGGTATAGGTTTTAGTTTTCTAAGTTAAAAAATCAAACGAATTTAAGCACATACAGTATTCACACCACTTCTTCTGTATAGTTTTTTCAACACAGAAGTTTCGTGACTTTTTTAAAGTATATAATATAATAAATTAATGATTTAATACTAAATTAATATGATTTTGAATAAATGCTGTATTTCTTTCGTATTTGTTTCTATTTTCTCGCAGGTAGTGCGAAAAATAAAGTATTTTCCTTGGGGATAAAGTAGTTTTAGTCTTGGGTGAGCTTAAATCTCTCGCTGCACTCTTGTCTTAACATTTTAATTATGTAACATCTACGCTGCGCTCAGGAGTTAAGCATATTCCTTGGTTAGCTCGCGATTAAAGTTTACATCCGTGTCATAAGACAGTGCTTTATCCCCTTGGTTAATAATCTACAATTAGTGGTTTAGGTGTGAAAGCGTAACAAACAAACTTTGCACTTATAATATCAGTATGATCTACATTACGAACATTAAAACAAAATTTTGCTATCGTCTCCTCATTTTCCGCCATCCCGACATTCCGATTTATTCCTGATGGCGAATCTGGATCTCGGAAGCATCTTATTACAGTGGAATATCGAGTAAATGCAATAAACCGCCTGTCGTCGCTCATATTTCTACTTATTCAGTATCGACGATGCGCAGTCATGCTCTACCCTCAATACGTTTTCTTTTGAAGGAAAATATTGACGGCGGATTCTTGGGAGCTTTCAAAATCGTTCTGTAGTCGCAGGTAATCGGTTTATTAACAGCGAGCAATTATCGTGGCGAATAGGAATTATTGCTATATCCTGAATCAAGTTTCAAGACATTGTAACGTAAAATTTGTTTCCGTTATGTTGAATTTTACGTTATAAGTAATATTTTAAAGTTTTTATACGACTAAGTTGGTAAACAAGCAAACATCTGATTGCTACAGTACGTTGCCAACTTCGTGGCATAGTCAACAAGTCAAAGTGCCTAGTAATTTCACTGCCTGCCCCACTAACCATGCCGCATATTAACGCGCTAAGCTATGGACCATAATATGTGGTACATAGCTTAGCGCGTGTGATGTCAAAATTAAGTAATACCATAGACAAAAAATAATAATTCTTAAATCATCCTTGGTAATACGAACTCGAACTGGATTTAAAAAGCTTAATGGCTGCCATGCTAGAAAGACTGGAAGATGCAGAAGGAGGAATCCACTAAATCGTGTTATGACACAGGTGGGGCTTGAGTGTTAGGGAAGTACCTCCATACTTGCTTACTCGCGCTGGACTATAATAGATAGCTGAACATCGCCCATTACAGTCGAGATCCAATAGTTAGAGACTTCTTTTCATCTTTAGAATAGTTCGAGAGGACTTTTCTACTTTTTATTTCCAATATTAGGAAAGTATAACAAGGCATGTATTTCGAAAACAATTATTTGTGTTCAATGGCATTGGCGTTCTCGTCTTTTTTTCTTCACGCACAATATTTAAGATCTAGATAATGCCATGGAATTATTTTATATATACATTTTTAATATGTGTTTGTCACTGTTTAATCAATTTGTAATAAAATACTGTTCTTTTGAAAAAAGTAACAATAATATGCAATAAGCATACTAACTTGATTTGTTTATGAAGTAATATTATTTGAATTAATTTAAAGGAAGTTAATTATTTATTAGTATCGATGTGTGGTAGTTATGTGTTTTTGTCAGTGCCCAAAATACTAAGTTTTTTTTTCATACACTATGTGGCTGTATTGAACATAAAGTAATAGGTACTTTAACAAAATTTGACAAATAGAGAAAAACTTTTTTTTAAATTCTTTTCTTCTTTAGGGTCGCGATGTGTCATTTAAATTTGATTTATATATATCAAATAGTTTCACATGATTGTTTGTTGCAATAATTATAAACAAAGGAAAATAAATGGTATAGTTTTGGGCCCTATACTTATTATAAGTATAAGCAATGGCCTACTTTCAGAATAGGAGAAATGAAAACACTTTTCTCTCTTGTTTTTCATTATGAAGTGATGCGCTTAAGAAAAGTTTAGCATTGTAAGAATATTTGTTATGATGAGACACGACTTTTTCGTAAACTGAATCAGCGCAGAGCTTCAGGAATGTCGCGGATATCACCAAATGACTCAGCGCCACTAATCACGACTACTAGTTCGTAATGGTCTATTTTGAACTCGCTCGCTAAGAGGTGTAGTTTAGTTAAATAAAGAACGGCAGAAATTATGATTAAGGGAAATTTTGAAGTGGGTTATGGGTCGTAGTGTTCTTGTTATTTTTGGACGCCGATATTAAGATTTTCCCTGAGTTGATAATGTCACGGGTTCCGATCTCTTTTTAAGTTTATTTAAGTGTATTTTTTTCCAAAAAATATTTTAGTTTACCTTTTTGTCCGTATTGTTGTTCGGAGTGACATATCTATTGTTTACATGACATATTATATATTATAGTTTTCTGTTCTGTCAATAATTGTATGTCTGGAAAATTTTCCAATTTTTCCCGAATTTATATACTTAGGTACTCTAATTACACTCATTCTTTAGACTTTGAAAAAAGTGATTCACAATATTATTTTGTTATAGCCATGGAAAATATTTTTCATCACACTTGCTCGTAAATGGTGTTTTTACACGCAGGCGTATAGAGCAGCTATAACCGATTTACCTCCCGCGGGAGTTATGGATTTTTTAACTCCCGAGCGAGTTATGAGTTTAGTTTTAAAAATATAGAACCCACTCCTACGTTATTTTAGGCAAAGGAAATTTAAAATCAGCCAAAGTTTATTTCCTATCTTCAATACTTGGCTACAAACCAATTTCACTGTACTTATATAGAACTTATAAGCTACATTTAACTGGAATATATTTATATTTTATTATTATATTACAGACATTTGCAACTATTTTATTGAAATTCATTTTGAAAATCAGTAAATATTTTAATGAGTCGTGTTTACGGTCCTTGGTGCACAATGTAACTATTATACTACACCTGAGCGGAACAGCAGTCATTATTACCTCAAAAATGAATGAGAAAGTTAGTCTTTTCTACGACCAAAATGAGTGCGAGGAAAAGTTATATAAAAATCCATTTCTAACGTATTATAAGGGAGGAATAGGTCTACTAAATTCCATTTCCAACCTGTGTGAGCCCCCGCTGGGCGGGGGCGGGGGAACGCGCTCTTCCACTCACCATGACCTGCGCTGCGTTTTGCCGCGCCGCGACTGCGAGGTGGCTGTATGATCTCAGATCTTTTTATCATAAAAAAAAACAAAAGCATCTGTGAATTTCGTATTTTCTTTTACGACGTGAGTTTATTATGTAATAAAAGTGAAAATGTCGAATTTTAGTAGTGAAAGTGATATTGAGATGACACCCATATGCAAATGTAGTAAGTAATATTTTTTACACTAAAATAATTCTACAGGGTCAATTTTAATGCACCTGCAACCTCGCAGGATTAGATAGCTAAAATCATAAACAACAACGTTTGTTCTACGACTTTTGATAATTCGTTAGATTTTACTTTCATACAAAAATAAATATTAACTACCTAATTACGCGCATCACCAGAATTAATTGGGATAGCGCGCGAGCGTAGCGTCACGGTGATAGTATACTCGTATGTAGCGTCGTCGCTTATAAATGGAACATAGACTTTATAATGCCACGACAGTGCAATAAAAACTTTAAAATTGTTTTCTGTTCAATTTTTTGAGTTATTTAAAACTCGTAAAACAAACGTTGTAGTTAATGATGTAAGCTATCTATAATCCTGCGAGGTTGCAGGTCCATTAAAAATAACCCTGTATAAACAATTTCAATCAAACATGTTTTAAATGTTCTTCACAGGTATAGTATAAAACATTATGTAGCACTTGGAGGAAATACCGATTCCTATCTCGTGAGTTTTCTAACTATTCCCGCGCTAGTAATCGGTCACTTTCTTTCCGCGGTGAACAATCTACTATTTTGTCTTTAGTATGGTTGACCGGACCATTGAACCGTACCACGGGCAGAAAAGGAAGTTGATTTCATGTCTGAATGTCAAAAAAGGTAAGTAATCTTTCTAAACTTCCTTGTCGAAAATACTTAGATCTTTTCATTCCAAAGGACAAAACAAAACGCCTATTTAAATGAAGTCTATTAATACCTACTGAATGTGTGTTTTACGCTTTGTGCTTTCATGTTATTGTTAAAAGTGTATAAAGTTAAACTTTAAACAATGAGTTATTAGCGTTAGAAGAGCTAATAGCGACTTGCCTGAGTGAAATTTGTTGAAATATTTCATTTACTTTATTGATTATCGCAATAGATTCAATTTTAATTGCTTCGCTGTTTGACTTTGTGATAACCGTCAAAGTATTAGTATTTTGTATAATGGTAACTTTGATAATTCGTTATATTTGCTAGGGAAAATACCAGTTTGTACTTTTAAGTAATAAAATAACATAGAGCCAGTTCGAAAGATCTAAATATAAGTGACCTATTGTAGATAAAACTAAGGTTCATAAATAATTATTCTTCGTCGGTGTACCGTTATATTATCATGGAATATTTTTCTCAAAGGATATCTTGTTGGTGCTTATAAATGATAATTTACATTTTTTTTTCTTTTTTGTTCATAGAAAATTTAAATTTCAACTTCTCTACATCAGCCAGAAGGTGACTGCCATATTAATGCCTCTGGCAGTTAGTTCACCCCTGTACCTACTGGAAGCACAAAATCTAATATACAAAATCTTGTGTCACAGTGTTCGGTATTACCTATTCTCAGACCTACCGAATATACACAAAAATTTTAATAAAAATCGGTCAAGTCGTTTCGAAGGAGTTTGGTTACAAACACTGTGACAGGAGATTTTTGTATATTAGATTTATGGCAATAAAATTATTATGACGAAAAGTAGTTCGCGGGCATAGCTAGTAAATATATAAAATGTAATTTATGTGACACAATCTTTCAAAATTAAACTTCTATGGATAAAATATATGAGTTGTTTTGAAATTATTTTTAACCGAATTTTCTTTATAGAATGAAAGAAAGAAGGAAATAAATCGTTTATTTATTTGTTTTATATTTTATTAAACAATTTTTGCCAAATAAGATTAAAGTGAAACATCCTAGACATTCGTTAGCTTTTTACAATGTTTAACGAACGTCCAAAATACGTACACTGTCGTATAAAAAAAGCCACCACACCTATCCGTTCTTTCTAAAAAGTTACCGACCTAAGTTTTAGTTTATTAATATACGTATTAATTTTTTAATCATTAAGGTTTGGAGTAAATTAACTTGATTATTATGAGAGATAAATCAACAACTTCTGCTTTGGCCTCTTCTCTTGTGTTATGAAATCAGGCGTTAAATCCATTATTGTCTCAATCAGTTGAACTGATTTGGTTAATACAAATCTCTACTATACGGAAGTATAAACAAAACTCTACAACTCGAAAAGACAAATGAAGATCGGTTTGCCGCTTTCATGCCTATTTTTTTCTTCTGTGGCCGGCCAGCTATTCAGCCATTATTTTTCTCATCATTGAAAACATGGTAAATATTTTGCCCAAGTCTATGTTATTTTAAAGAAATAGTTGAAAGTAAATTATAATTAAGTCATTTATAAAATATATTCTTTAAATAATACTTAACTTTATGTTATTAAAATTTTACATCGCACTGAAATTGAGTATGCTCAGCGAGAGCTTTTTGGCGTTCGCTAAAAAGGCATATCTGAGATATTCGTGTGTAGCCGAGGTGTATTGAAAGATATTTAAAAACGGAAACGATATTATTCTCAGTTTAATAAAAAAAAATAGGTGTAAACTCGACATCCTTTTCTTGCATAATTTGTTTATATCTTAATTTATTATGGATAACATAAGATAAAATTGCTATTATAATAAAGCATAGGTTTAGGGTATGCATTGTATTTAAACTTGTGACTAGGAAGATTTATGCCGAATAAAGTTTTTATTTTTAAATTTGTCGAAGCTCATCGTCGGTAACAAATTGCGGGTTTCGAGAAACGTTTTCCGGCGAAGGTAAGGATTGCGGTACGGCGATGAGTCGTGTGAAGTGGCGGTATCACTCAGGGGGATTAGTTTGGTTGCCAAACAAATTACACACGCTAGCCAATCCTGTAAGAGCTCCATCTGTATTGCCGTCTTTCGTAATACCGTGCCACGTTCAGGGATTTCTGTGTTTTGATATACATGCCGTTTGTTTTCATGTAACGGACTCAACATTTTGTTGGGTAACTTTATGTTATTACCTCTGTGGTTGTATCTGTCCCGTCAAAGGTTTAATTAAGGTTATCTTTTCCCGGTTATAATGCCAGTGGTAAGTGGTAAACATTTTCTTGCTCTCTGCTCTTAAACCACTTTTGAGTTGGGTCGGCGCAACCCCATTAACTTCCATTTGTTCTTGAGACGTCGTCGGTTCAATATTCTACGTATGCCGTTCCTTGTTCACACATAACAGAAAATTTGTGGCGTTGCTCTCCGTCATTACGTAAAAATATGAAGACATAGTGAAGAACTGATGAAACTACTATGACCGGCAATGAAGAATTTGAATTTTGTATTATTTCCTTGTGAACTAGTTTTAGTTGAGGTTGTTTTCAAATAGGTACTTATTACTTGTATTTTATTTCATCCCGAAAGCCAAACTTATTGCGACACTTTTGTATTTGTTGGAAAATTTTTGCAATATAGTGTGTATGATTTGCGTCACAACCCGCTAATATGAATTCGCCAGCCGCTGACATAAATGTGAAATTCGGTTAATGCTGCTCGTTGACCTCACTATGTTTGCTGCGCCAGAAATACTTAGTTGCAGTAGCGTTATAAAATAAAACGGCCCACTGACCGGAAGGTCGGAGTTCTGAAGGCGGAAACGAAAACAAGACGTAGGTATATATGGTGAAATGAAAAGGAAATAATGAAAACTTTGTTTAATAAAGGTTATTTTTAAAATGTAACATTCGTAAGATATCGACATATGACAGCACAGCCCCCCTAGACAAGATGTCTTTCGATAATCGCTAACGCAATCGCTAAATGGACAATGTACGAGATTTGACAATTGCGCTCGAAAACTAAGCGAGGGCTTATGTCAAATCCCACACATTTTCCTTCTTGCGATTGCGTTAGCGATTATCGAAATGCATCTTGTCTAGGGGGGCAGGTGTATCTATAGAAATTGTATAACGAGCTGCGCTTGCAATCTTTGTTTCGCGTAAATAAGGTTATGTATTTGCTAGTATAATTTATTACTTCTCCACCTTGGCTATCTACCTATATTCTACATGCGACGTTGGGCGGTGCAGCGGGGAGTCGGGGACATCTCGCTGCCAGTCATCGTATGTAAAATGCTTTTTCTCGCTAGCTATGACAGACTTAGTTTCGTATCTAATAATTTATAATATTAGTCTGGGTGCATCTGCTTAATTAAAAGCGCCCTTTTCACCCCGAAGACGTGAAAAAAGATTTAACAATTCATTAAATGAATCAACTGTCCAAGATCTAATTAGCAGCGATCCTCTTGATTAGTCACTTTTTAGGTTTCCAATGTCAACGCTCCGTTGAACCGCGACCAACTTAAAATCTGTCGTCGCTAATACTAGGAGCGCACGTGACTTCGCAGGCGCGTGTTTCAGATAGCGTGATTTAATACCCTGTAGGTATACAGATAAGATATTACTGTTATTTCAGTCTGTCAAGTTTTCGATTTTCAACTCATGGTTTCGGTTAACACAAGTCGAAAGTAATAAGACAGTTGGTATTGCCTGTAAATGAGCAGACGCAGCGCTGTTAGGCCTCCACTGCGTCGTTGACCAAAAAGCCTACCTAAAAGCGAACAGGCCTGACGTGTAAATATTTAACCGGACACGATTGAAAGTAACTTATCTGGGCCCTTAATTACATTTTGCTGGTTAACACGTTTCGAGCTAGTGTGCGAGTCGGTTTGCTGAATAGTTGCAATAGAATAACTTGGTGCTGTGGACTCGGCACTTGCCTTCCAATCGGGGGGTCGGGGTTCGAGACCCGCCATGTACCAATGTGTTTTTCGTTTCGAATTTCATATGTACATTTGTCTGACGCTCCTACGGTGAAGGAAAACATCGTGAGGCAACCTGAATACATCTGCGAAGAAATTCAATTGGTGACTAAGGCCTAATCACCCTACATAGGGTAGGCTCGAACCCCTCGGTGGGGACGTATATGAGCTGTGATGATGATTTTACCAGAAACTCGAACGAAGGGTCTAAATACTCTTGGTAACTCGCATGCGAGTTTTTCGCGTATCACTCGCATTTTACATCATCAGTGGCACACCAGAGTGTCCAATCAAGGCACGTTGAAACGACTTCGAAACTCACAGGCAGTTGAGGCAGTTATACGAATCATAAATGGACAGCAGGCAAGCCCAATGCGAGCAGTTGCGAGCAGATCAATTTTTAACCGACTTCGAAAAAGGAGGAGGATAGAACCCCTCCTCCTTTTCGGCTGTATCTATTTTTTTATATATGTTCACCGATTACTCCGCAATTTGTGGACCGATTTTTAAAATTCTTTTTGTAATCGAAAGAGTATACTCCCGAAGTGGTCCCATTATCACCATGTCATGATCTGATGATGGGATCCCATGGAAATCGAGGGAAATCGTGTTTCATGTTTCTTAAGATATCCAGGTATTTGCGTCGGGTAGTCATCATGTCATGTTAATGAGCTGATGATGAAAGGTTCCTGGTAGATTAGGAATTCGGGAATAATACTTTCGAAACTGTTTAGAGCCAAAAATATTTTATTTTAAGTTATTCTGGTATTTGCTTTGGCTCAAATTGTAATATGTATTAACTAAAAAGATTAAAAAAAAATTACAAATAAATAAAACCGATTTCAAAAACACTAAAGTCATAAATAATTTATGAATACATACACCATCACAGCTTTATATTAAAGTCGGTGCCAAGCTATGATCAGCTTGAAAGTCAGCTTGAAACATCCTAAGAACAATTTGTAATAATGTAGTTACTTAACTAAACTAACGATCTTGGTGCCTGATCTGGTATTTCTCGATTGGTAGCACAAGACACCACCTGTGGTCTCGCCAAGACATCTTAGCTACTGAGAAGGGGGCTCCGAAAGCGTCGTCTTCTGGTAAACGAGCGTCGACTAAATTATGTTATTTTGGTGTGGTATGAAAATCGTCGTGCGATGGATCAACACGTGAGGCTTCTGCTTAATCGCACGACGAAATCGTATCGTATCACGTACTTAGCCATTGAGGACAGTGTCAAAGACTCCGCATAGAACACAGCTCTCTTACCACGATCGCCCAAAACAGAGTAAGATGGCGCTTACGCAGCAAGAGCACTGTCACTGTTTTTAATATGGAAAGAAAGAATGAAAGAAAAAACCAATAATGACATGCATACAATACAATAAAGACGAATGAATATAAAACAATGAAAAAAAAAACAAAAACAACAATTAAATAAGATAATAATCTTAGAAAGTGTGCAAGGCCAACAAAGGACCCTAGAAATATTGTTTAACACATATAAATCGATGGTTTTAACCTTGCTAGGTATAACTCTCCAGAACTGTTCATATATTTGTTGACAGGGACTCTATTCGCAAACATCTTGTTTTCGATTAATTTTCCTTAATCACAACGCAGATCCAGAAAAATACGAGGAAGTGTACCTGCTTTATTTCGTTCACGAACAAATTGAATTCAGCGAAAGGCTGGCTCATTATCCTCGCGTAGATTGCGCGTCAAGATTTATTTTTCCTAGTAAGTATGTATTTGTTTACCTGGATTTTAAGTGGAAATGTGTTATCCATTCCCAGAATGGAATATATTTTCTCCTTTGTTAGATAGCAGTGACATCAGCTTCATTTTATTAGATAAACATATTTCTTCATTATCCTCGAAATTGTTCAGGTAATTTTTTTGTTCAGCATATGAAATATCTATAAGAGACGTACGAGTATTTGTGTTTAATATGAAATTGCCGTTTTTCATGAAATAAATGAAGCGTATTTTTTTTCTATATTTTTTATTTCTATTAATCAAAGTAATCACCCATACAATCAATGCATCTTTGCCAACGCATTGGTAGCTTATTGATGCCCTTCTTGAAGAAATCAGCTGGACGGGAGGCAACAAATTCTTCAAAGGCATTTTGTACTGCCTCTCGGGTATTGAATTTTTTTCCCGCCAAGAAGTTATCCAAATTCTGGAAAAAGTAGAAGTCTGTAGGCGCAAGGTCTGGTGAGTACGGCGGATGCCGGAGAACTTCCAACCCCAGCTCCTGTAGCTTGGAGACCGTGCTGTGCAGTATGAGGTCGCGCGTTGTCGTGCAGGAGCAGTGGCGCCGAATGATTGACCAAAGCTGGTTGACCCGTTTGGTAAGAAGCTGTGATGAATTACACCCGCGTTAGACCACCACCAGTGACCATCACTTTTCTAGGGGTAAGTTTTCGTTTAGGGCATTGTTTGGGTGCTGAACCAGAGTCCAACCAACTTGCTGAGCGCTTACGTTTGCGAACAGGATGCATTTCTCGTCACAAGTAACAATGCAGTTCAGAATTCCTTCATTTGTATGCCTGTTGAGCAGTGCAAGGCACGTCTCGACGCGTGCTTCGCGCTGACGATCATTGAGTTCGTGGGGTACCCATTTGTCAAGCTTTTTTACCTTGCCAATTTGACGCAAATGGACCAATATTGTTTTGATGCTAACGTCGAAAGCTGCTGCTAATTCAGCCGTAGATTGAGTTTCATCAGCTTCCACAATCGCCTTTAATTCGTCATTGTCGACCAAAGTTTTCGGACGACCACGGGGTTCATTTTTCAGGTCGAAATTTCCAGAACGGAAGCTGGCAAACCAATATGCGTTCGTTTGTAGTGTTCGCTCCGTAAACGTCGTTGATGTTGCGTGCCGCTTGTGCCGCTTTGCTGCCACGACGGTACTCATACACCATAATTACTCGAATTTTTAACTTATCCATGACGACGAAAAATGTTCGAATGCATTGAAAACAAAACACTAACTATTAAACAAATGACGATTTTCGAAAAAAGAATACCATGTTTTTGAAATAAAATTAATTTGAAATTAGAATTATCAGCCAAAAAAAATATTATGATTTGAAATGGCCAGTACGGCAGAACAGTAATTTCATAGGTAAAGACCTATTATTAGATAGTTTCGAATACACAATACAGCATTGGTGTATCCTATTATGTTAACGCCAATTTGTAAGCCTACTAGGCGCTTTACCCAGCGCTCGTTTTTATAATGACTGCAAGGGGCTCATCATTTGATTTACTGTAATTGCATATATAGAATATAGATAGACAGTAAACACATTTATTTATTCACGACATTCTATGTGTATCTCCCCTGTGTGTGTTCTTATTTGTAACGTGTACGATATAAAACTATACCTAAATACTGTTATTAACAAATTTTTATTGATTTAATATTAATCAAATGTTTGAAATAAATAACACATTTACCATTAACCTTGTTTTTATTTTTTTTATATCTAATCTAATCTAATATATAAAATTCTCATGTTACAGTGTTTGTTACCAAAGTCCTCCGAAATATCTTGACCAATTTTTATGGATTTTTTTGTGTATATTTGGTATAGGTTAGGTTAGGCGTAAGCAATTTGAAGAGGGTATAAACCGTAGGTGATGAAGGTGGCTCTCTAATTTTTTTTTGACTATTTTTACTACGAAACGTGGTTCGCAGGCACAGCTAGTAGGTATATATATATAATATAGTATAGAAATATTGTTTAGGTTTGTTTGTCCTTGGACTGCGAAATTTTAAATTAATTTCCTTATTATTCTATATAAAATCTTGCATTCAAATTTTTTGGCGATCATGGAAACTTTGCGTGGAAACATTGCGTATTACTAGTATCTATTAATGTTTTTACGTGGGTGTGAATGAAATCGTAGGCGTCCTTTTATAAGATATTCTAAGAACTCATAGTGAAATATTGCAGTCGACGGACGGAGGAACGGACACCTTCTACCTACTTCTATTATGCGTCCGCGTCGCTATTATATTTCTCCGCTTCATCTATTCTATACTAATACTAATCCTATTCTAATATTATAAAGAGGAAAGATTTGATTGTTTGTTTGTTTGTATTGAATAGGCTTCGAAACTACTAAACCGATTTTTATGAAAGTTGGTATAGGGATAGTTCGAGACCAGGGGAAAGACATAGGTTAATTTTCCTACGGGAAAAAAAATTACCACGGGAAAACAAAAATAACGCGGGTGAAGTCGCGAGCGGAAAGCTATTCTCAGTGATTGAACTTCACTTGAGAAGTTCGTTTAATAATCTATTATTGCAGCACAGAATAGATAATAGTACTACGTACAGAACGGCCACTCACCTCCTCGCACTCATTTCAAATACCTCGTCCTACCCGGCACTTCCCTGTAGACATCACTGACAAGTAAACAAGGGCGCGCGCGATCGCTCGGACGAGTAGACGCGAGCGCCGGGCGATAACAGAGACAGCGCTATGCGGGTGAAAGAGAAGGCAGTCGCTGCACTTCCCGCGTCATTGCGATTGATAACCGCTCACTCAGCCCTACTAGATTCCACGCACACATTTGCGCGTGTATGAACGTCATTTGTTTAAGTAGTAGTAATAGGTAATTGATTTGCGAACGTTGTATGGAGTGTCCGGGGTGTGATTGCAGTATACTGTAGTGAGGTGGCAGTCTTAATACAAAATTTCCTAAAAAAAGATATAATGAAAATTAATCACCAGTGATGACGAGCTTGTGTGGAAGAGCCTTAATAAGCCGTAATTCATTATTTTATAACTAACCTAACCTAACCTATTGGATATAAGGAGATCTTTCTCTCTGAATCTGCTCCTTATTTTGGTGTACTTGTGCTTTACATGAATATTTCAGTGTCAGTGTATAACATTTGCGTCAAAGTATTCGTATCGTAAATGACGTCATCGTGAAATATTTGTATGAGAATTTTAGTTTCAAGTACGTCCTGTAGGGGCGCTGTATACAATTCCAATACAAATATTTCGCGATGACGTCATTGACGATATGAATACTTATTTGACGCAAATGTTCGTGCTAGCAATACAGAAAGGAATTATTGTGAAAGGAGTTACACATTTTTATTGAAAAACCCCAATTAAAAAGGAAAGATAAATAAAGCTCTACGTTATTAAAATACCTAGTAGCGATCCACCCGTGGCTTCACTAGCGTAGATTTTTCATATAACACTACTCGTACTAGGTTAGGTACCCATACGAGGGACGGACGGCGCTGGGTGGGAAGTGTCATTGTTTTATATCATATAGAGAAGCCTTTTTATGATTTTATTAAGATAAATTTAAAACTTAACAAAATCAAAAATAACCTTTATTCAAATATGACTTTATAGAGAGCTCGTTTTGATCATCCAAATTTTTTAACCTATACATTAATATTGATTTATTTCTAAGTGTTTATCAGAAATGCCTTGATGATTTGGATGAACAATCCACAAATATGTATGTAGGCTTTCCTTTGGTTCACCTGGCAAGAGGCTATCTCTATTGACTTAATTATTTAGTTTAAATTACTTGGATTGTTCTCTAAAACTTTATACATTGACTGTATTGTGCAATAAACGCATTGTCAAACAGAAGATTAATAACCAAGTTTTGAGCTAAACTAAGAAAAAACATTGCAATACTGCGTAATTGTTTTCTGAATACCTATATCGTTAGATTAATCTATCTTTTGTCAAATAAACTTTCAAAAAAAGAGCGTATTCCTTCCTCAAAGGCCGGCAACGCACTTGTAACTCCTCTGAGGTTGCGGGTGTCCATGGGCGACGGTAATCACTTACCATCAGGTGATACGTCTGCTCGTTTGCCCCATATACCATAAAAAAAACTTATCAGAGACGCGTGTCAACTTATTTATATCAATTATATGAAAATTCACAGGAACAACACGTCAATACGTCTATAAAGGCATTCCGCTGTTTACAGTGGTCCGCCCTAATTTCTCCAGCCAAGGCTGCGCCTGCCGTATATGGCTATCAACCCGGCTCATTTTGCGGCTTGGCTCCCGCGCTCCATTTCAGCTGCATTGTTCCTGGCCTGCCGCCAGGGCGGGCGGTGGGAATTTACGGAACACGCTTCCTCGTGTTTTCGTTCGCCTTGTAAAGGTCAACCACATTGTATTACGTAAACCCTTTGCACACATAACATAGGAATAAAAACATTACGCTTAAGAGGATATCGTACGGGCCGTATTTTCCATACAAACGTAATCCCCTGTTTCAAAGTTGCTCTATTTTTCCAAAAAATCAATGGCCACTATTAGCAAGTTCCTATGTTTTCCCTTTTTTTATTAAGTTCAAGCTTTAAATAATTCAAAGAGATTTAAATTTAAAAATTTGACCCGATTTCTGCTTTATTCAAACGTCCAGTAAATAAATTTGACGAGATTATATGACAAATGCAAAACATAGAAACACAGCCAAAGCCTTTCTTCAAAATTTAATGCAAAAAGTAATTAAATCGGTGTAGTTTTAGCGGAGAAAACAGGGGACTTCGAAACGTATATTTTGTGTTCTTTCATAAGTACGTATTTTCAGTCCAGACAACGAAGTGATCCTATAAGGGTTCCGTTTTTTTCCTTTAGAGGTAGGTACAAAAACTAAGATAAAACAAAGAAACAATCAAGCGATAGAATGGACATTTCATATAGAAGGAATATCTCTTGACGTGAAAAGAAAAAGGGTTATTAAACTGAAAATGTATTTTTTATTATATCCGCAGACACAATCGTGGTTAAAAGATATTTAGTAAGGAACTCAAGTAAAGTTCCCCCAAGAATTTAAGTAAGCGATGAACCCATATTCAAAGCCCTCTGAGCTAAGCACAAACCGAAGAATGCTTAAGGCGCATAGTGGTCCCAATGACCTTGCGTCGATCGTCCCGCACTGGTTACATAGGAGTCAGTAAGTAAGAGTGAGGGGAATATTTAAGCAAACCTTTACGCCTAAGATGAATTATTTCAATTAAAAATTAATAAGGGCGAATAAGAAAAATCTAAAAAGACCACCCGCTAGAATATTGTTCACTTTATTTATTGAAATCGAAAGTATATGATTTAACCTAATATTTACGACGCGATTAGGTTTAAAGTTTTAAAATCGAGGCATGTTTGGGTCACATTTTAACCAAGTTTTAATTAACTTATCAAAAAATTAAAAAGACCATCCTCTAAAGAATGCGTTGAATAATAACATATTTTTTTAAAATGTTTTTTTTATTCAATATTTATGAAGAGAACCGGTATTTTCTGCAGTGATTTTTTATGATTGACCCTACTATGCGCCTTAAGTCGAGAGCGGTTGGATGAGACCCTGAGTTGGATATCTAAACTTAGATATAAATTATACAGGTACGTAAAATAGCCTTCGACTGCTTATATGACCCTTAGGCTACTGCCATAGAACCGATAATCGATATTGACGTGCGCGTTCTTCCCGCGTTGCTTAGGGCTATCGCAGATTGCATATTACTAACTTAATATCAGTGAACCAACTTTAGATGTACCAAGAACCTAATTGTGATGGTTAAGTCAAGGAAGACCTGAGAGGAAAATTATATGCGACATGCTGTCGTAAGCTAAGCTTTGACTACAACATTTTTAAGCTCCTGTCCTGGTATGCATTTTTCTCTTTTCCGGTAACGCTCATATTTACGGGACTGGCGTGAGTGCTGCACCTTACTTTTAGCAAGGAAGCTCTTGGCGTTCATGACCCAAAGATGGAAGCGGGCCTCATCTGGACTCCTTACCATAGAATAGATAATAGTACTATTTTAGGAACAGGCTATCTTGCCACTAATTGTCGGAATACAACAATGGGCTTTGAAGCTTAACTAACATCTAAACTAAGCAAAAAACACTTTCGCTTGCATGAGAATCCGAATGTAGGATCGATATTCGGTGATCTCAACCTCAATCCATGGAGGCGATTAAACTCTCGCGCGAACTCCTGCAGCGGTCAAAAGTTAGACTCTGAAGAGACTGAGGCTTTTACGCATATCCTCATATAGTCGGCATTCCTACAAAATGTTAAACATCTTCCTCGTCTTTCCCAATTCGCTTGGAAAGTTTACAAGTGCGCATGATATATTTATTTTATTACTAGTAGGCTCGGCACTCTCGGCAGACGTTGTCCTGCCCGATCAAAGCGCCACCTACTGGATCCATTTGTAGTTTTCAACCTATTCAAATACACATAAAAATTTCGTAAGAATCTGTCGAGCCGTTTCAGAGTTTTTGCGACACTAATACACAGCGTTTCATTTTTATATATAAGAAGATTATAGGACCAAAAAGAAGTTTCGTATAATGAGAATTTACCTATGGACTTTGAATTGACGTAATTACTCGTATAACCTTTACTACCCACACAAAATGAGAACTATTTCACAGACTTACTTATCCCCAATTTTATCGCATAAGCACATTTGTAGTTATTGGTAATAAATAACTGCTAAACAATATCCCAATATGGCAAGGTAATTAATGTTAATTGTAAGAGAGTGCGTGAAACTTAGTTTTTGCGTAAGAAATTGGTAAGTTGAGAGATTAACAAATACATTTTGGCAAGATTGATGTTGTTGAAGTAAAAAATTAAATATTGATTGAATAAAAAAATTAGATAAAAAACAGTTAAAAGTGAAAAATAATTGGGATCGCTTCGCAGTTTTTAGTCTTGCGAAAACGAACTTAACATGGGCCACCTCGATTTATGATTTACATTAGATGGCACTTGACTGTCAGCCAGTAAGTTAGTGTGTAAAGTGATAAATTGATAGTTTAATTTTTTTTCATTCAAACCATATGAATTTTTCTATATAATCTGTTATTGAAATTTGTCGTGTAAACCGTGGTTTTTATTTTTATGTTTGAACAGTATTACTTGCATACATTTTGCGTTGTCATGAGTCTTGAGCTCTCCTAAAAATTTCAACTCTATATTCGCAAAGCGTTCGATAAATCGATTACGAGATTCGCTAGCGACAAACCCACAACCAAACAGGATAAAAGAAAGTTAAGTAAAAACTGGTAATATTTACAAGTTGACTAGAAACTGTTAACTCCGTGTGCTTGGGATGATTATAACCTGTGCTACTGTACTAAGGTAAGATTATTATTGCTTATATTATGTGTACTTATGATATGAAATTTAATTAATGAAAGATTGAAAACCTCTAACTTTATGAAATTGATTAAACAAAATTATTACTCTCGTTTTAGCCTTTTCATTTGAGATTTGCAGACAACAAATTTTCTCCGTGCAGTGAGCAACTGAAATAAATAGCGACGGCAACAAACAACCACTGCATTCGACATTAACGCTGAATATGGTGGCATTGCAGTTCTCATTTAGTGAAATAACGGCCAAGGGTGCCCATTTCACACAGATGGCTCCGAGCGAGCTGGCTGGGATAAAAACAATAAACAACAAAAATATTTAACCGAGTGCATTTGCTGTCGACAGTGGAAATGAAATGCGGTTAAATAAAAATAAATTATCGAGTTGCAAATCTACTACTTCATTAAGGACCCCAATATTTGCGATTTTGTGACATAGGATATCTTGTCCCAGTATTCAGTAATTTCTATAGACTTATACTGGCGTATATTTTAAGTCCATGGTAATTTCACTGCACTTACCCTTTTAAAAACGGAAACACCGCTGCTTAGCGGTAGATATTAAGTAGATAAAAGACGACTATCGTAGGTACTGAATGAGTCCCCCTCTGATTAAGGTATGGTTTGCTGCCAGAAATCCCTTTCAGGAATAAGCCTGCCTTTGTCAATAAATCAATGTCGTAACCATATACTATGTACTAAGTTTTACGATTATCCTCAGACTAGCTGTGCCAGCGAACTACGTTTCGCCGTATATTTTTTACCCGTTTTTGTAACATTTGTCATTGATGCTCAGCTCCTATTAGTCGTAGCGTGATGTTATATAGCCTAAAGCCTTCCTCGATAAATGGTAACTATCCAACACAAAAAGAATTTTTCAATTTGAATCAGTAGTTCCTGAGATTAGCGCCTTCAAGCAAACAAACAAACAAACAAACAAACTCTTCAGCTTTATAATATTAGTATAGATAATATTTTATCCAGAGAATAACTTTGACAAGTTGACAAAATCTGTCAAAACGTCAATATTATGCGCTGGATAAACAATATCTGACGACTGAAAAATTGGTCCGAAAAGCTTTAACAAACAAACAGTTTATTGACAAAGACCAAAAAATCAAATCTATCTACAAACGATAATTATAGAAAAATATAAAAGAAGGCAGAAGAAATGCTTAGTGTTATTTTCGAGTTTTTATCTGTTTCGAGAATTTGTTTCAACAACAAATTCTCGAAACAACAATCAATCAACAACATGTCTGATCAGCGTAATGTGGGTCAGTGGTAACCTATTTTCTATCTCCTTTAAGAAGAGACCCGCGCTCAGCATAAATATTGGTTAAAGTGATGAATAAGCTTAATTAAAAATTCTTGAAACAATAACGGTGTTACTACAAAAAAAAATTAAACACTGTCTAAAGTTAGACACTGTTTAAACACTGTGTATGTTATACTCACATCATCATCATCATCATTACAGCTCATATACGTCCCCACAGAGGGGCTGGAGCCTACCCTATGTTAGGGTGATTAGGCCTTAGTCAACCACGCTGGCCCAGTGCGGATTGGTCGACTTCACATACACCATTGAATTTCTTCGCAGATGTATGCAGGCTGCCTCAAGATGTTTTCCTTCACCGTAGGAGCGTCCGACAATTGTACATATGAAATTCGAAACGAAAAACACATTGGTATAAGGCGGGTCTCGAACCCCTACCTCCCGATTGGAAGGCAAGTGCCGAGTCCACCGCGCCACCGACGCTCACTACTCACAGCGTTGCTATAATTGAAGTGTCATTAAATCCTCACTCTGCAGAATCCGACACGAGCACACTGCAATCGTGTCCTACAAAAAATGCCAGCCCGCAATGAAAAAGGGTCGTACAAAAAATGATGGTGTTTTTGTTTGAGCTTAAATTAAAAATGTTTTCAGTTGAGAATGGGATGACATTTTCCTGAGGTTGAATGCTGCGGCCCGTTAATTAAATTAGAAGCAAAGAAATCTAACTCTGGAGTTGACATTTGTTTTATTCTATAAATGGCACAGAGAGTTAGTAGGTATACATTTAAATTCTTTGCGTTATGTATTGAATATAATATTGTTTTGGTTAAACGCGTTGTCCCAAGATTGTGTGGAAAGCATACAGCTTTATTAAACAAAATCGGGGTAAGGCAACCACCTTCCAGCAGAACCTTGAACTGTACTAATTATAGATGCAGAATTATTCCTGATAACTACTCCTCTCGTCTCGCCGCGCCGCCCGCGCTCGCCTAGGTACCCGATTGACCACAATCGAGATGGCATACCTAAAATGAAAAGATATATAGAACCCTTATATGGGTGATGTGATATTTCACGTCTACCACGTTAGATTTTAAAATTGTTGCTGTTTTCGTAATCAGCGATTCGATAAACCACAAAAAGAATACCCATGGTGATTTTCAGACTTTCTCATCCCATTTCCCTTTTTAGGGGTTGCATTCTGTAAATGTTTTTGAATCGTTTTTGAAAAATCCATTCTTAGTGCTCATAGCCCTTAGACCTCCTAAGAAACCTACTTGTTAAATTTTGCATCTTTAGACCCGAAGGTTTGGGCTGTACGTTGATATGTGAGTCAGTTTCTTCATTTCCATATTAAGAAGAAGATAGAAAACGATGATGGTAGTTCACGACCGCCAGGTTGGTTTTAGAAATCGTTGTTGTTTTTGTAACTAGCGACCCAATAAACCATACAAAGGATACCCATATTAATTTTCAGCCTTCGATACCCCATATCCCCCATTTAAAAGGGTGAATTCTGAAAAAAACCTAAAACAAGTGTTAACTCATTTATCGATAGGAGTACTCCTGTGAAGCTTCGAATAAAATAGTCCAACTAATCTTGTTCCCCCATACAAAATTTGGAGCCCCATTTCAACCCCTTAGGGCGTGAAAATGGAAAATCCTTTCTTAGTACATAAGGAACCTACGTGCCAAATTTTAAATCTCTAGATCCGGTGGTTTAGGCTGTGCGTTGATATGTCAGTCAGTCGGTTTCTTCTTTTATATATACAGATATAGATAGAAGATAATAAGTAATATGTAGCCGAGACCTATATTTAATAAATCATTTTTCAACACACTTCCTCATAAAGTGGCTCTAATCCCATGGCAATTAGGCACATAATGACACCTATAATCAAACTGTGACTTTTTCATTAATAATATTCACGAGTGAGTAATAGTTTTTTTTTAATATTATTGGTTGAGTTACGCTTACACTTGCGCTAAAATGCTATCCGCGAAAAGCCCAAAAAAAAGAAACCTCATTTTTTAGTCTATGGCCGATGCGCGCGCATAGGAAAACTGATTAATTTTTCCCGCCATTACGAAACATTTTTCACAACTCGTCTCGTTTTCTCTTTTGAAGTTATTTAATTAGTTATTAATTAAGATGTCTGCAAATACAATTTATGAAGAAAATGATTTATGTTGTATACCGCCCGATATAAGATGTGAAGCCCAGAACGTTATGGAAAGTTTACTACCAGAAAACTCAAAGGAAAAATATCTATTAGCGTACCAAAATTTCATACAATGGCAGAACAACAAGAATACGCAGTCTTTTTCAGAAAATGTGTTCATGGCGTACTTTAAAGAATTATCTTCTAAGTACAAACCTAGCTCTTTGTGGTGTATTTACTCAATGTTAAAAAGTACAGTCCGAACAAAGAATGGAGTGGACTTAAAAACATACTCGAATTTGTCAGCTTATCTAAAGAGACTATCTGATGGATTTAGAAGCAAAAAATCAAAGGTTTTATCATCTGATGATATTATAAAATTTATTAAAGATGCTCCAGATAACCAATATTTGGCTACAAAGGTTAGTTAAATTAATTTTAATTAAATATATAATAGCAGCTTGTGTTGTGTGTTGACCTTAATTATTGTTTCTTTTGTTTCAGGTTGCTTTAATATTTGGTGTAACTGGTGCCTGTAGGATACAAGAATTAACAAATATAACTGTAAAAGATATAGAGAACCATGGCCAGATGCTTTTAGTGAAGATACCTATCACGAAAAATAAAATACCTAGGTCATTCACCATACACGGTCCATTCTATGATATTGTTAAGAAGTATGAAAGTTTGCGTTCGCCAAAAACAAAAAATGACCGTTTCTTTCTAAATTACCAGAATGGTAAATGTACCTGTCAGCCTATAGGTATAAACAAATTTGGTTCTATGCCTAAAGAAATCGCTAAGTTTTTGGGTTTAGTAGATGCTGAGAGCTACACTGGACATAGTTTCAGAAGAACTTCAGCTACATTGCTGGCAAATTCAGGAGCTGATATAATGACTTTGAAGCGACATGGCGGGTGGCGATCTAGCAATGTAGCAGAATCATACGTAGAAGATTCCATACAAAACAAGAAGGAAATTTGTGCAAAAATCACAAAAAGAATTAAACTTGATTCTGAGACGCATCCTACTGGCGAAATACCAAGTACGTCCAATGATTGGATTTCACCTACCTACACGAATAATGAACCATCACAAATAACAATAGAACATGAAAGTATTTCAATAAATAATCTATCTGATGAGACCGCTATGTCATCAAAAATAGTTAATTATAATTTTACTAACTGCACATTTACTAATTGTTTCTCTAAGTAAACTTTTTATCTACTATGTAAAATGGTTTTTTATTTAAATATTGTTTTATTCAGAAGTGTGTTGAAAAACGTTGTATGATACACGTGTGTATTGATGGTTACCGTCCTCGGCTTCTTAAGACCCTCGCCTGACGGCTCGGGCCTCAATGCGCCTCAGCGGTAATCACCAACATTACACACTTGTACCATAATGTACTATTACATCCCGAGCCCTATTATGTAGATATATTTAGAGATTTTACAAATATCTCCAAAGTATGCGTCGGAGCTTAAAAAATAACGAAATGTTGGATCCCTGTGATACCCAAGAGATAAGTCGGAGGAATCTAATGTACTTATGAAAAACGGTGAAGTGTGAGTTTGATAGAAAAAATCATATATTTTTCCTTCTCGCACTGGCTGCATTGCATTTTTAACCGACTTCAGAAAGGAGGGGGCTGTCAATTCAGTTATGTTCGCTACTGTGGAACTTCGTTGATTGAGAGCCGATTTCTGTGATATCGCGGGGATGGCCCCATTTAGATACTGGCGGTCCGGTGCTTTTTGAAAGAATCGACTGGAACAGAAGTAAGGGTGTTTGCCTTGGGTTTTTGGTGTGTCGTTTATATAGATAGACTAATTTTCTACAAATTTTAGACCTCCGTTTCAACCCCGTAGAGGGTGGTTTTTGGTTTTGAAAAACCATTCTTTTTGCACTTGCATAAATCTCCAGCCTAAATCCAAAATTTGGAAATCCTAACTTCAAAACTGACGGACTTTCATACTAACTTTCATCCCCATTTTACCCCCTCAGGGGTGGAATTTCCAAAAATTCTTTCTGAGTGCACCCCTACATCTCACGACGAACCTACGTGCCAAATTTGGAATCTCTAGGCCCAGTGGTTTGGGCTGTGCGTTGATATTATCAATTTTCTCAGTTTGACACCCCATATCCCCCTTTTATGGGTTGAATTTTGGAAAATCCTGAAACTGTTGTTAACTATTTTATGGATTGGAGTACTCATGTGAAGTTTCGATTAAAATAGAGCAAGTAATCTGGTTTCCCCATACAAACTTTGGAGCCCTTTTTCAACCCTTTAGAGGGTGAATTTTAAAAAATACTTTCTTAGTGCACCCCTTCACCCCATAAGGAACCCGCGTGCCAAATTTGAAATCTCTAGGCCCAGTGGTTTGGTTGGGCTATGCGTTGATATTATCAATTTTCACACTTTGACACCCCATATCCCCCTTTTAGGGGTTGAAATTTGGAGTCTTGAAACAGATGTTAACTTATTTATCGATTGGAGTACTCATGTGAAGTTTCGATTAAAATAGAGCAAGTAATCTGGTTTCCCCATACAAACTTTGGAGCCCTTTTTCAACCCTTTAGAGCGTGAATTTTAAAAAATCCTTTCTTAGTGCACCCCTTCACCTCAAAAGAAACCTACGTGCCAAATTTGGAATCTCTAGGCCCAGTGGTTTGGGCTGTGCGTTGATATTATCAATTTTCACACTTTGACACCCCATATATATTGGAGTACTCATGTGAAGTTTCGATTAAAATAGAGCAAGTAATCTGGTTTCCCCATACAAACTTTGGAGCCTTTTTTCAACCCTTTAGAGGGTGAAATTAAAAAAATCCTTTCTTAGTGCACCCCTTCACCTTATAAGGAATCTACGTGCCAATTTTGGAATCTCTAGGCCCAGTGGTTTGGGCTGTGCGTTGATATATCAGTCAGTCAGTCAGTTTCTTCTTTTATATATATGTATATAGATTTTTAACCAAATGCATACTTATTTCGGGTGATTTTAATTATCGTGTATTACTTCTTCATAATAACATTGTTGTGAATTTCTTCCATTAGCTACAACCTTTTTTACCCCCGACGCAAAAAGAGGGGTGTTATAAGTTGGACCTGTCTATTTTTATTAGCTGCTTTTTGGATCAATTGCTATCTATTAGAATTAATTAGAAATCTGAAAAGAATGACATAAAAAATAAAATTAAAAATTTTAAAATACCCCCGACCAAAAAAATCCACTTATATTTTTCCACTTTTATATTTAAGAAAAGAATCACCACGTCGGGGGACCGTAGGTATAATTTAAAACCGTTCATTAAACGTAGTAATTTATAGATGATTGATTAATTTTACTTCTTCATAATAAATAGCGGTGCCCGTCGCGGCGATTGTCATCTTAAAAATATAAATAAGTACTTTTAAATGAAGTTTTTATACTTTTTAGAGTGATTTTCGGGCCGGGGGTTTAAAAAATTTTAATTTCATTTTTAAACTCTTCATCCTTTTCAGCTTACCTGAACCAATGAGTAGGCTTCCTTCCGAGAACCAATGGGTTGGCATACTGGCAAACCAAGATTTACATAAGCAGCAACATAACATTTACTGGGCAGTTTGCTTGTTGGTATTTTGCCTGTAAAAATACTATTTCTATTGTGCTTATTAATTTTTTCATTAAACGATCCACCCGTCCAGGATTTTTAAACGTTTTGTACAGAAATCGGCATTTTCTGTACATTTTCTGAGTTTTTCATCCTAAGTAAGCATGACATTTTGTGCGGAAGTGTGTCGAAATGCAAAAATCCCTTGCGAATATCCAAGATGGTCCTCTAGGTTGTGGCGTAATGTGTTGAAACTTTTAAGAGGAACCGAGTTTTTATAGGCCTTTTCTGGTGTTTTGCGGCCGCAGATACTTTTTCATTATTAGTTTGTTTCTCCGTTAAAAGCAATGGAATGGTTAATTCTGTTCACATTATAATTTTGAACAAAAACAACATTAAGGAAGTTATTTGAATATTTGTTTGTTTTCATTAGAGTATATAAACATAGTATTTAATTATAACAAATATCTGTAGGCCATACAAAATGTTTGTCTCTCCGTTACATTTGCTCTAACCGTGTCGTCAAAAGTATTACTAACAACTTATATTATACTTATTTACTTTCGATATATTTTTGTGAAGTTTGCTTTCTAAGCAATCGAATTGAAGTCAGTGATTACGTTTTGGCTTACTTATGCCTAATTGTTTTTTTAATAATTTGGAGTAAGCACTTTTTTCGAGATATGAGTATGTGGTTACCTATTCAAACGCATAAAGTTTTTCGTCACAAAACTGAAAATGCATAATAATAGCCATAATCTTCTCTTAAGTCTTTATATCGTAACTTCATAAACTAAGTATAACGCATAATATTACGAAGCCGAAATATGTAAGGCATAACCATGAAAAGGCTTAATTTGAATAAGTATATGTAACAAACGTTACAAACATATATTAACTATAACTTTATTGTTTTTGAATCTTAATTATTAAGAAATAGTTTACATTGAAAACATGATATAACTTATTAGGTATAAAAAACAAAGCTCTAATATACGTTTAGTGTGAAAAAAAAATGACGTCATAATATTAATATATTATATCATTTTACATGCATGCACGCAAGCAGACATGCAGCATGCATGGAGGACCGCAAGCTGGCATGCAAGCTGCAGGCATGCAGCATTCAAGGCTTCTGTCATAGCTCCGGCACTGCGGGCACAGATTAATAAATAGTTACTACGTAACTGCTGCGGGGATCCGGCGGTCCCACGCATTCTAATTGTCGCAGATAGCTTTCGCTAACCACCGCAGCCTCGGCTTGATGGCCGGTTTAGCCAGTCACCCTCAGCCGCGGCAACTCGCTCGTATAGTCATCTGCTTCTCAGCAGGCGTAGCACGGGCTGCCAAGACTGGACTCGAGTCACGCATTATCTCACAATTTCAATGACATAACCTCTATGTCTTGAAGAGTAGCACGGTGGCGCGTATTTAGTGTGACTGACGTGATAAATTTTCTTGACGTTCGTCAAGGAACACGTGTGACTGAGTTTTATCACAATTTTTTTGGCGTGCCTGTGCGCCGACTGAAGTACGTCAAACAAAAATATGGATATTAACAGTTATGCGGAGTTAAATTATGCGTTTTAAAGTATGGTGGTTTAGATTTTTATGCCATATGTATGTCAATCGAAATTATGACAATCAACAGTAGGTATGCGTTTCAAAGTGTCACCGTGAGAATCTAGAGGAAACGTAAACACCATTTTAGAAACTAGTCAGGTATAATGTAGATAAACACGATATATCTTAATAGTTTAGGCGCAAAGACTACAAAAATCTAAGAGATCAATCTACAAGATCCGTGTAAATTGCGACTTTCACACACGAACCATAGATAATCAAGAGTAATCTATGCAATCGGAAGTAATAAGCGTGGACAAATCGTGGCGAGTAAATAATTGAGCCCACGATTCCTTATCGAATTGGGCCACGAACTGAGGATTAATGGGGTTGGAAACTAAGACTATTCCGCTGGTCAACGGGTCAGGTCGTGTCAACGTTCGTAATGACGTAATTAATGGCCCTCATCGATACTGACGTCACGCCATGAATACCATAGATAATATTCTCCAATATTCTCAACCGCTTTATTGATTATTCCGTTATTATAGTGGACTGTGAGTAGAGTTGCCAACTCCGATTCACTGCTATCCGGGATATTAGATTTTTTTGCGGGACTTCGCCAAGAAAAGCGGGACCCGCCTACAAAATATGTGCAGAAACGAGAAAAAAAAAGAAATATAAATTAAATCAGTTTTATTTCAAATTAAATTAACAAAATAAACTTTTTACTATTACAAAATGATAATTATAACACCACATAGGAATTTTAATCAGGAATTAAAGCACTTTTCTCGATCAACTGAGGAAAATCACGATTAGTTTTTATTTTTGAAAGAGTACCTACTTATTTTGTGATTTATGAAAGAGTACTTATTATCTGACAAATTTTTGTCTAACCGGGCTGGCTTTACCATAAAGCAAGACAATTAGCGTGCCGCACAGATGTGTTGCGAGACGCATTTTGAGCCCTGGAAACGGAACGTCCCGCCTGACACGGGACGGTTGGCAACTCTAACTGAGAGTGTATTCTGTGTAAATTATGTGAATCTGAAATTGATTCTTTTTTAAATTTGTGTAATTCTAATGTCCAAACTGTACCACCACTTAACCACCGTAGTCTAGTGTTTAAGACCACCGAGTGTTGATCGGGAGGTCCGAGGTTCGATTCCCCATGGGGGCAGAAATTTTCTGGTCGGTTGGTTCGGTGGTAGGGCTTCTGAACCCGCCTGGCTAGCTACCACCGTCTTACCTAAGTTTGTCGCCGTAAAACAATGTTAATAGCATTGTAGAGGTACGATACCCAGTTCCTCAGTTGTTGAGGAGTCCAGGTGAAACTCGCTTCCATTTTCGGTCCTATTGTCACTTACCATCAGGTGAGATAAAGGCCAAGCCAAGAGTGTATGTAAAAAGATCATTCTAGTTTCAAACTGCACTGGAGAGCAAATAAAGAATGACGTCAGCGTAGACGCTTCGCATAGACGCGAGTCGTCCACATTTCTACTGTAAACTTGACTGCTATAGAAATCTCCCAGGCCTCGCACGATGAATGCAGTCAAACAAAGTGTCACGCAGAGCGCAGCCCACAACCACTGACCCACATTGAGAACTAGGTCCGATTAATTTTTGATGACGTCTATGGTAAACCTTTAAAAATTGTTTTTGACGAGCCCAAATAAAGTTCAAATTAGTAGTTACCTATTAGTTTGTTGTTTACAGGGTTTTTGAGTCATACGAGTATGTTGTATTTATATTGGATGGAAATGACGAAAATATGAACATGTCATTATTCTAAAAAATAATTGTATGGTTTTATGAAACCACGATGCAAGTGAAACTTTATTTCGGAACGTAGGCATTTAACTGAAAATTTTCGGAAAATTATTCGATTTAGGGTATTAAATCGCGTTTTTAATCTTAACTTGAATCTTTTTCTTCTGAAAAGAAAATTAATAATAGCTTAAAAAACTAATTAACAAATAAACAAAAAAGTAATAAAAAAAACCTATTGTGTGGTTTTTTTGGAACCACGATGCAAGTGAAACTTTTTTTCGGATCGTAGGCATTTAACTGAAAATTTATTCAGGCCATATTGGCTTTTGCTGCTTCGTCGAGCGCCTTTCACTTGTCTTTACCCCTACTCCGCAGTAAGCTGTAATGCGACATGCGATAGATCAGTGGTTCTTAACCGGTGGTCCGCGGACCACTGGTGGTCCCTGGAAGTAGCCGAAGTGGTCCGTTAAGCCATAGGAAAAATAATCTACTAATACTAATATTATAAAGAGGAAAGATTTGATTGTTTGTTTGTTTGTTTATTTGTTTGTTTGTATTGAATAGGCTTTGAAACTACTGAACCGATTTTGATGAAAGTTGGTATAGGGTAGTTCGAGACCAGGGAAAGGACATAGGGTAATTTTCCTACGGGAAAAAAATTCCCACGGGAAAACAAAAATGACGCGGGCGAAGTCGCGAGCGGAAAGCTAGTATTATAGATATTTCAAACAAACCTTTATTCATATATACTCTATATTGGTTTTGAGTTTCGGTGAGCTGGTATTAAATTCAGGTCCAAGGTCAGGTCAGGAATGTGAGGTTGTATTAAATTCACTAAAAAGATAAAATTAAAAAATACTGAAAAGTTAAAAATAATGTAAGAATAGGTACAGATAACATCACACTTCTATTTGAAGTCGGTGCCAAATTTTAAGACTTTCTAGGAGATCATCGTTTGGCACCGACTTCCATATACAGGTGTGATGTTGTCTGTATCTATTTTTACATTATTTTTAACTTTTCAGTGTTTTTGAAGTCGGTTTTTATTTTTTGTAAAATATTTTATAGCGAAACGATATTTAAAATTCGTCATCGTCTCTGAGATAACGAAAATAAATTCCTGGCCAATGCAAGGATCAGCGATCGCTGTGTTGATTTGCTCTTTCTATAAGAAAACAACATATTGGTTATCCAAGTACCTACTCAAAACTGAGAAATGGAAAAAAATATTAAAATAAATGATGAAAATTATTATTTTCGTTTTAATGAAAAGTTAGATGTTTTAAGTACTAAGTATACGAAAGTTACGAAAAACAATTCGCTACTTTATCGATTCGTTGCGTTTCAATTTGTCTACGAACTTACATATCGATGAGTTTGATCGATTCGCCACTTTATTTAGCGAAGGCATAATAATAAATGTTAACCGAAGCGTCGGTGACGCTGTAGCTTCGGCACTGGACTGTGCCCCGAGTAGAATCGGGAGGCCCGCGATCGATCCTGCCATGTACCAATGTGTTTTTCGTTTCACGAATTTCATATTTACATTTATCTGACGCTCCTATGGTGAAGGAAAACATCGCGAGGAAACCTGCATACACCTGCTAAGTAATTTAGAGGTGTATGTGAAGTCAACCAATCCGCACTGGGCCAGCGTGGTTTGACTAAGGCCTAATCGCCCTAACTAGTTAGGGTAGGCTCGTGCCCCTCGGTGGGGACGTATATGAGCTGTGATGATGATGATGATGATGATAATGATATGTTAATCCCATAGATTTTGTTCTTATCAAACGTTATCGTTTTTATTACAAGCTTTTATTTAACTTGCAATGTAAGTAAGTATGTAAGTATGTATGTTCGGGTGAAATCTTGCAACTCAATTTTGAAGCAGATATCTTTAACAGATTGAGCAGAAATTTTGTATACACGTTTAGTTTAGATGACAATGCATAAATAACTGCGTGACGTCATTCTAAATCCAAGATGGCGGCATACCCAAGATGGCGGACCTATTATTTTAAATGCATCTCAAAGGAAATAACGGAACCCCGTAGGAATTCCTATAGGATCACTTCTTTGTCCGTCTGCCTGCTAAGACCCCCTTTTTTAGGAACGCGTTGAGATATCAAACTGTAATATATTACAAATAATAAAAACAAATAAAAAATAAATATAAAACTGAAAATGGTTCTTACTAAAAAACAAAACCATAACCGGTTTTGTTTTTAGCAAGAACAATGTTGAAGGTGCTGACTGATGAAGTGGAAAGTCCACAAAAAAAAACCCACCGTCATGTACACCACAAAACCCTTATTTCTTAGCGTCAACATGAATGTTTATGCACCAAAATAACATCACTTTTACTGCACAATATTCACTCAAATCGAGAGCGTCGGTGGCGCTGTGGACTCGGCACTTGCCTTTCAATCGGGAGGTCGGGGTTCGAGACCCGCCATGTACCAATGTGTTTTTCGTTTCGAATTTCATAATTATGTACATTTGTCTGACGCTCCTACAGTGAAGGAAAACATCGTGAGGCAACCTGCATACATCTACGAATAGATTCAATGGTGTATGTGACCAATCCGCACTGGGCCAGCGTGGTTGACTAAGGCCTAATCACCCTAACATAGGGTAGGCTCGAGTCCCTCAGTGGGGACGTATATGAGCTGTGATGACGATTCCCTCAAATATAATTTTTGAATTATTACAATAAAAGCTAACCGTCGCCATTAAAGCCAATTGCCTCTCTTTTTTAATAACATTGCCTTTGTACGGTCCTATCTAATTTGTTTTGCGCATGTGTAGTATTTTTCTGTGAGATCTTATATACAGCTTCACCTTATACAGCCACTCAAACCTCTTTGGAAAAATGCCTACATTTTGAATGAATTTTATTGTGACTTCTTGGTAAATTGGAAAAAAAACACAATAGGGCATTAATGTTGAACCGATCTGTAAAATTTCATACAACATTACTGCCCTCGAATTTCCCAGGTAGTAACCTAAAAAACCAATGGTAAGCAACTACAAGCCTGCGCAGGGAGCTGTGCTCGCATAACCGGCTTGGAGGCATTTTTAACCGACTTAAAAAAAAAGGAGGTTATTTGTTTTTTTTTACCTGACTGCGCAACGCAAAAAATGGCAATAGTGTTCATCAGCCTATGTATGTATGTATGTTTGTTCCTTGTTGCGAGTGGAATGTGTTTATGCACAGTCGAAGCCCCTTGGGTAGGAGATTGAACAGCGTAGGTACCTTTCGGAACACCTCTGAGGCCAATTTTGACAACTACGGTCTGTCTACGCCCATGCACCTATCTTTAGTTTGCCAAAGTTTATGAGAAAATTAAACAATTTATGGTTGCATGAAAGAAATTGCTCATTGTGATAAGGCCGCCCGTTGTACCACTATAATGTATTTTTGATTAACTTAATTTTATAATGTACAATAAATAATGTATCTATCTAAATAACATGAAGTTTCCAGGTAAATATGGCTGTGCTCATATAAATTTGTGAGTTAATAATAATTTACGTAGTTTGAGTAAAGGTTACATATTTCTTTAGATAGTTGAAATTATATTAATTAACCTGAAAGTCACGCTTCAGTAAAACACTAAATCGTGTCGGTATCGCAATCGCTGTTTTATACGCGTATTAATATTTCCAATATAATTCAAGGACTGATGGAATCGACTGTCACAAATTCTATTTTTGAGGAAATTATTGATTTTGTACTCGTAAAAAGAACTAACGTGGCCGTTTTCACCATATTCCTTAAGCCCATCACACACAATGAAGACATTATAAAATATATCTTAGCTGCGACGTATCGTTAACCCTACATTTCAATGGATCACCACACACAGTTAATATAATATATATTTTACATTACAGTATCTTAAGGCGCATAACACATTGCACCGGACACCGCTGCGGTGTACGGAGGGACGAAAACCGCATGCGGCGGCACGGAACCGTGCCACCGTACGGTTTGCTCCGTATCACCGTCCGGAGCTGCGGTGCACGACGACGCCCCGCATCATCGCATTATCTATGTTGAGATCTATTAAGCGTATGCACGTCCTTTCTACGCAAAAATCCGCACCGCATCACCGTCCGGGAGTGCGGTGCCGTCGCGCGCGCCGCACAACCGTACGGTGATGCGGTGCGAGTGTGTTATACCCTGCGGTTTTTGTATTTGTTATACCCTGCGGTTTTTGTATACAAATTAAGATTCTTCAGTCAAAATTAAAAACCGCAGCGCCGCACACCGGAGCGGTGCTGCGGTTTTTAATTTTGACTGGAGAATCTTAATTTGTATACAAAAACCGCAGGGTATAACACACTCACACCGCATGCCCGTGCGGTTGTGCGGCGCGCGCGACGGCACCGCACTCCCGAACGGTGATGCGGTGCGGTCCGCGGGGTATGCCACACTGAGCCGCAGTATCGTACGGATTTTTGCGTAGAAAGGACGTGCATACGCGTAATAGATCTCGACATAGATAATGCGGCGATGCGGGGCGTTGTGCACCGCAGCTCCGGACGGTGATACGGAGCAAACCGTACGGTGGCACGGTTCCGTGCCGCCGCAGCCGCATGCGGTTTTCGTCCCTCCGTACACCGCAGCGGTGTCCGGTGCAATGTGTTATGCGCCTAACACACTCACACCGCATGTTCGTGCGGTTGTGCGGCGCGCGCGACGGCACCGCACTCCCGGACGGTGATGCGGTGCGGTCCACGGGGTATGCCACACTGCGCCGCAGTATCGTACGGATTTTTGCGTAGAAAGGACGTGCATACGCGTAATTTTGACATAGATAATGCGGTGATGCGGTGCGTCGTGCATCGCAGCTCCGGACGGAAACCGTACGGTGGCACGGTTCCGTGCCGCCGCAGCCGCATGCGGTTTTCGTCCCTCCGTACACCGCAGCGGGATGCGGCGGCAATGTGTTAAGCGCCTTAGATACTGAGCGATATGTGAAAGATATCTTAACCTAGCAACGATATCTTAAGATATTGAAATATATATTAATATACTCGGCGATATTTATCTTAAGATAAACTACAGTATGTTCTATCTAGCGCTGTTTTTTGGTTCTTAAGTGGTCCTATTCCCATATTTTACGCTTTTTTCTTCTCGACGCAATACATATATGATCAAATTCACTGTCCCATTCGTCATCAGACGACCTATCAAGTATTTATACATCTAGCAACAGCAGTCAGATTTGTATGCGGTTCATGGCAAAAAAAAAAACACTCTGTTTAAGAAACGAAACCGGCGACTCGCAAGACTGCCTCTAATACAATGATGCAGTTGCGATATATTATCGTATCTTAGCTGTGTGTGGTCCTTTAAGATAATATATTTTTATATTAGATGCTATAATATATATTATCTTCACTGTGTGTGATGGGCTTTACTCGCAGTTATTGCTTTTAAAAATTACAGTGAATAATTAAAAAAAATCTTCTCAGGCGAGGTTTAAACCCTCGTCTTCAACATACATTTTTGACGCCTAGACCTCTTGGCCACCGAGTTCTCACCAATCGCAACGAAATCTCTAACTTCTTTATAGTTTATTACTGTTTTTTTTTAAAAAAAAACGTCTTCCCACACTAGGATTTTCTCCTGTGTCGTGGGTGCAGTAACAAACATAGAAATATCACGTGCACATACGCCCAGACCGGAACAAATTTTTGTACGCCATACACAATATTTGTCCCGTACGGGAATCGAACCCGCCACCCGTTGCGCAGTGGGCGATCACTCGACCTCTGCGCTAACCGTGACGTCATTTATCTTTACATTTAGTTACATTTTAGTCGTCTTTACCTTTACCTTTTGCCTTTTGAACTTAATTTTTTCGGGTCTGTATTAAATTAGTATAAACGCCAAGTTGATTCGCCCGTACTTCCGTCTCTATCTAGTGTCATAATACAATACATATCTCATCTGTACTATAATATTATAAAGCTGAAGAGTTTGTTTGTTTGCTTGTTTGCTTGAACGCGCTAATCTCAGGAACTACTGATTCAAATTAAAAAATTCTTTTTGTGTTGGATAGTCCATTTATCGACAAAGGCTTTAGGCTATATAACATCACGCTACGACTAAAAGGAGCTGAGCATCAATGACACATGTTGCAAAAACGGGTAAAAAATATACGGCGAAAATTAATTCGCTGGCAGAGCTAGTAATTCATAAAATTCCATCTCGTAAGTTTGAATGCCGACTGGCCCGACTGCTGATCTGCAATACTTCGCCCTCTTTTAATATACCCCTTTATGCTCGACCTAGTTTCTTAAGAGGTTTGTTGACATAGCCTACATCGTGCTGCATTTGACATCGTGCAAGAATTAGTTCAGTGATATATACTTGTACTTGTACCATATACGGCGATATACATACCTAACATTCCTAATTGTGGAGGGGGACACTGTTCTACCATTATTGTTACGTTATACGTTAGTGGTTCTCACCTTTTCATGAACCACTAACTCTAGCCCGATATACAGTACTGGCTTTCCGCTCGCAACTTCGTCTGCGTTATTTTTGTTTTCCCGTGGGAATTTTATATTTTCCCGTAAGAAAATAACTCTATGTCCTTCCCCTGGTCTCGAACTATCTCTATACAAACTGGTATAGGTAAACCACTATCTGATGGCAAATGTAGAGCTGAAATTCTTTTATAAAAATATAAGGGCAGTTATTTTAAATCTTTAAACATATGTTCTTTATCTATAAATAATGAGTAATCCAAAGTAGTTATGTATTAATAAGGAAAATAACTTTGTTTTTATTACAGCAAATTCTGCTCTATATTTAGATTCAGGTTCACTATACCGTTTACCGAAAAATGTCTAAAAGTTTAAAAAAAAAGACCGAAATTTTAACGTTTTAAGCGCTCTAAAGCTCGAGTTCGCCACTTGAGTTGTACAAAACGGTTTTCATGCAGATTGAGGAATGGGCGATTGTTAAATATTCCATCTGTGGATTTGGTTTACTACCGATAAGTATTTGCCACATACTAGTACAAAATATGTAAAAATTATATTTCCAGTAAACAAATCCTATGGCAGTACCTATCTGTACTCATCTTTGTATTGCGAGCACGATGCTTGAACATTTTTATGGAAAAAGTTTGAAGAGTTGGGACTCTGTTGTTATATCTAATGGGAAGATACGAATCCCTTTTTGTATTTACATACTTTTGCGTATTGGGTTTGTCGAAATATGTTTTGTGATTTTGTTCAATTTATAACACACGTGCTGCAATGTTTATCGAGAAACCCTGCTAAAGTTTTATCACAATCTGCTTAAACATAGCTGATTTCGTATTAACGGATTGAAAATATATGCTGATTTGCCTTTAAACTTATAGCAAGAGATCGTTTGTTTTGAATCGTTCCTTTGAAGGAGCTACGGACACTTTTTCGTCACGGTAGTCCCTTCAAAGAGACTGAAAGAACCATTGAGAACTAGTCAAGTTCCTGTGTCGAATACAAAAGAGATTATTGCAAAAGTGATTTTTATGATAAATATTTTTTATTTTTATTGAGTCATACTTGAATAAAGATTATTTTGACTTTGAAATACTAGTAGATGAACAATCTTTTTTAAATAAAAATTTGTTTATTTCCTCATCGTAGAAGAATAACAATTAGTGGAGGAATACAATTAATTTAAGACTGTCTCTCCGTCTGACACTCATGTTATATGAGTCAGTCAAAAATCTAATGCTTGAAATAAGTATCCAAAAAGGAATGTGTACATGGTCACGGTAATAGTATAATAGTATATACTATTACCGTGACATGGTTTTGAATAAAATGTGTTTTATGCAAGCAAATACATGAAACACGAAAAATAACAATAAGAATTGCAAACAGTGGTGGAAAGACAGAATAATAATGGATATATGACTATCCTATTGGTATAGGTATTACGGTATATGTAGGTATTATGTCAATGTGAGTGTGTGTTAATGTAGGAATAGTGAGTGTAGCTACGATATTTATGAGCAAAGTTTTATCAGTGTAAGATTATAATTATTTCAGGCTTAAATGGAGTTTTGACAATCTAAGGGTATTTAAGAAGTAAGACTTAGTACGTAATTAAATTTTGTTGTAGGATATATGCTAAGTAAACTGTTTAATTAATTGTATAAAAAGAGATCAAAATACCCGAAAATTCTGCATGAAATGGCTTTTTTGAGTTTTCAGCAATGCAAACTTTGTACTTGCGATGCTAGGTAAGTTTGGGCATAAGTTATTTGTTAGTGATATTTAAAATAACAAGTTTTTCTCTATGAATTCCCCATTGATTATGTCCACTGGCGAATATCTAAAAGAAAGGCCAGCTGCAACCTAAAGCAAAATACGTTGATATCTTTTATGTCGTATTCAAATTTCCAATATTAGTAAAATTTGATGAGTTGACAATTAATTAGTTTAGGTGAAAAGTAATATACTGACAGGGTAACTAAGTAATATTTAAAATATCAGAAAAGCGTGTTCAAACCACGATTGCTCTGTTTTATCTATTTGTCGTTCAATTCATAGGACGAAACCGATGATTCAATAATGAACAAAGGATTATAAAATGAAATAATATTTTTAAAGTCGACTGCGCGCGGCAGATAGAGGCAGAATGAAAACAATGGTACAGATTGCATTGTTCATTACTACTATAACACTAATAGATGCCTACCTTAGGTATACATACGTTATTGTGAACTTACAGCCAGCCTTATAAATATGGTTATTGCTTATTTATCTAACTACTAGCTTTTCGCTCGCGGCTTAGCCCGCGTTATTATTGTTTTCCCGTGGGAATTTTATATTTTCCCGTAGGAAAAATAATTTTGTAGCCTATTTAAGCCCGGATAATAAATTTCTTAGAAATTGGAGCAGATTTTAAATATTTTCCAATAGAAACTTTCAACCCCTATTTTGCACCCTGAGGGGTCGAATTTCAATAAACCATAAAACACGTGTTCAATGAAATACTTTTAAGAGCATAAACCTCAAGTTTTATCAAAATCGTTGCTAATTTAAAGATTTTTCCATACCGACTTGCAATTGCAACCCCTATTTCATCCCTTTAGGATTATTTTTTTTTAAATGCCTTTCTTAGTGTGCGTCCGCATTTTGAATTAAAACAACTGTCCAAATTTCACGTTTCTACCATTAGCGGTTACGGCTGTGCGTGCGTCTATAGATGGACACATCTTCTTTTATACGTTTCGCGGCGGAGGTACTGAGAGTATCCTACTGATTACGGTCCTCTCTTATTAAGGGCGAATTCATCGCACTTTCCCAATCATTGTAAAATTTTAATAGTTAGTCCACCAGGATCCCCCCCTAGGGGATTCATGTGAACTCGTTAGTTCACCAGGATCCCCATATGTCTCAAGTTTGTGATGGTGTGTTCACATGCACAATTTATTTACAGTGATAATCGCAATTGTACCAGCTATCTCCGACAGTCGAGTCTGATCACCAACAGAACGTTTCATTTCTGAAAGATTCACTGTCAGAACCATTCATCGATAGAATGATTCGCAGTGTTTAAAGTAACAGTAGCACAGCGCCAACATTAGTCACTTTTCACGGTAACAAGTTATTAAATACTTTAAGTCATATACTTTAGCTCATATATCGTTTATTTTTATATTCCTGTCGTAATTTTGTCACAGTTTGAAAAAAATAATTTCATTAATTGGTTGTAATTCACTTCATAAAATCGTCATCGAAAATAGAAAGTCATGGCTCCTGCGACAAATACCACTTTGATACAAATGTAATGAATGAAATTGTTAGTATTTTATAAAGCATTATCAATTTATCGAGTATAGTAGTCGTTCTAGTCTGTAGGTAGGTATGGTACCTATCACTTACGTATTTATATTAAAGTTGCGTCAATGTTTCAACTCTGCTCTCTGCTGTGATAAGTAGAGTAGAGCATTGCTCTAATAAACACGAATTTGTTTATTAATAGATGGATATATCTTTACGATATCATTTGATTTATTATTTTAGAGAGCTGAAATTATACAATTATAAAAATCTATAAATACATGTGTCCTTTTCTTTCCGTGGATGTGAATGGAAAACTCAACCAACACGTTTAGCCAGCTTGATGTAGTTTAATTCCTCTTCATCTAAGCCTAAGGAGAAGCTCAGCAGTGGGACGTATATAGGTTGAAGCGATGAAAGCTGTAAAAATATAGGACATACGAGTATATACCAGTATCAAACGATACAACATTTTATTTTTTAGTCATCACAGGCTATACAGGTGACTTTTTTAACATCCCGGAAAATTAAAGGGGCGCTTCAGGATACGGTAGGAGATGATTTAAATATTAATAAAAAAAATAACTCATCTATTTAATTTTATATTAGTTTTCTAAAATATCCAGAAAATACTGCAGTATTTTTATCATTTTTTAAAATAAAATAATGGATGTGTCCTGAAGCGTCCCTTAAATTTTCCGGGGTGATAAAGAGTAACCTGTATACTTCCCACTATTGGACACAGACCTTCCAACATGGAACTAACACATGAGAATTATGGGCCATAATACCACTGGCCCAATGTGCATTGGTTGGTAGAAACGGTCAAAATAGCAATCGGGACCAACAGCTTAACGTGCTTTCCGAAGCACGGAGGAACTCGACATTTAGGTCAACATTTAGGTCCTGTCCAGGCTCCAACCATGGCGAAGATTGCTTTGTTTTTAATATCGATACCGAGCTTTTCCTTTATAGTGAGCCAAGCAAATGACTCCATTTCAACTGATGGTAAGTGGACTTGAACTTTAAGCGAAGATAGCTAGTGCAGGAGAGAGAATACACGCTGCCTAGCCTCCCCCTAACATTGCCGACCTGCAAGGTGCTTCACGACTCTTTTAAAAGACCTAAAGTTGTATGAAAGAGGAAACACGTGCGCTGGCAGAGGTGTTGTGCCATTTTTTGCACTTGAAATTATGTTTTAACATCAAAATACGCAAATTAAATTCGGGTTTAAGTTGCGTATATTTTCATGTTGAGTTCATTTTGATTTATGATGCGAATGCATTTGTAACTTAGGCTAAATGCTCTAAGATTTGTAATTACAAGTTACAAAACCTAAAGATACAGTGAGCTTCCTACGCGTACATACACGTTAATATCACAATAAATGAAAACCCGTCCAATCTTAGTGCGTAGTAATTTCGAAATAATTAAAAGTTTTGTGTCATCTAAACTATAAAGGGTAGTATTTAACTGCAAATCAAATAAATTAACATTAAAAAACATTTCTAAAACAAACTAAAAACTCTTTAATGCTCTAAAAAGAGGTATCAGACTCTGGTATCGAAGTACTCGTCAATACGAATACGCGACATACATATGCATGCAAAATTTCAGCTCAATCGGAAACCTGCAAGTGGGTCAAATTTAACTTGCAAGATTTCATCACAGACACCGGGACAGGTGAGAGTAAATAAAAGCTTGTGAAAAGTCTTACTTTTGTATGAAAAATACCAACCCTAATTAAAATTAATATTGATTGCACGGCAAAATAATTAACTGACACTTCCACGTGCGTGTAAGCTCTGGAACGAACTCCCAGCTGCGGTGTTTCCTGAGCGCTACGATATGTCCTACTTCAAACGAGGCTCTTTTTAAAGAGCATTTCTCTCCTGCAGGCCTATTCGCTAACTACGGTTGGTAACTAGAACTGTCATTTTTGAAATACATTTTATATCCATTACTGGTTAAGTGATCTTATGTGTTACCTACGGCGGCGTTCATGATTGCAGTAATGGATGTTAAGTTCCTATCAAATGACAGTTCTAGCTAGCAACAAGTTAGAGAATAGGCCTGCAGGTAGGCAGTGATTGAACTGTGCCCCTGGCATTGCAAATGTCCATGAGCGGTAGTTACCACTTACCATCACCCCCCCTAGACAAGTTGCATTTCGATAATCGCTATCGCAATCGCTAGAAGGAAAATGTATGGGATTTGACATAAGCCCTCGCTTAGTTTTCGAGCGCAATTGTCAAATCACATACATTGTCCATTTAGTGATTGCGATAACGATTATCGAAATACATCTTGTCTAGGGCCTCAGGTGGGCCACTTGCTCGTCTGCCACCATTAGCAATAAAAAAACTGATGTGCAATCATTGGTGAATGACTGTCTGAGGTATCAACGTAGAACCCAAAGCCCAAATCGTCGTCGGTACAAGTAGTTCATTGGCTTATGTAGGCGCCCACCCCACCAAGGAAGGATTTTTCAAAATTCCCGTAGTAAGCTGAGAAATCCCCAACCAAAAAATAAGGAAATTACAGTGTTGAGGAATTTTGAAGCGAAACGTAGTTAGCGAGCACAGTTTATTATTATATTTAAGTTATTATTCACCGAACCACAAATAAGATAATACTACAGTATTATATTATCTGTGGACCGAACGTACATTTTTTACTTTAGACCAAAATTTTTATAACTTTCATCAAAGTTACGTAGCTGAATTTTACGCATAAAAGTACAACTCATTCAGCTTTAGTTGCAAAAAAAATCTCGAAAAACGCGTACTTTTTTAGAAATTTGTTCTGTTGGCTAGATCGAAAATTCTCAAAAACTCAGAAAAAAATTCATTAGGTTCTCTAACACTATGAAAAGTCGCGGAATATACATGATTAGTTCGTATACTCCACGACACGACTGAACAATATTTATTTTGATGTCAATGTTTCGGCCACCGTGTATAATATAATACCTATTTGCGAGTATTCTGTGTTCTTAACTGATAAAGCGAGTAGATACTCTCTACTATCGATCACAACTTATAAAGTCTGGTAAATAAAACCGTCGCAGGATATACTCGTACAAGCGTGTAAAGCTTTTTCTCTCCCATACCTCGTTCACGCTGCGGCAATATTTTAATTCTCAACTGCTTTTCTGGCGAATATTCAATTTCTCGGTACATTAAGGGATTACACAAGTGATTTAGTTTTTATTGCAGTATTGCTTAGTTACTGTAATGAGCATAATGGTGAATGATATATGGGGACCACATTTTATATAATAAACCAGTCCTCCGTCTGCTGCTTTCCTCGCCTGGACTACCTGCAGGCCTTTTACTGATTTCATAGTTTTCAAATGATATCATTATGAAATCATAGTGCAAAACGAAAAATAAGATTTTCGGTCAGATTTTTGATCATTCGTTCATCATATCATGATGACATCATTGAAATTATGCCTTATTAATGATATCATTGGAGATGGGTAGTACCAAATGAGGCATTTCATGACTTCTTTATCTCAAAATTGATACCAAGTCATACGATGAAAGATCCATAATAGGCCTGCTGATCTCGGTGGTTTTCTTTCATTCCTCATTTTAACACTATCGCGGTCTTTTAGTATGTCCGTCTATCTATCAAGACCCTTTTCTCGGGAACGAGTAGATGAAAACTTGTCGCGAGAAGGGAGATAAAAAATTATACAATAAGTACCTATTTAACTTGATCGTGATATTGGTAATTCTCATTAATATATTACATAATATATGTCAATGGCAATTCTGAGAGAAAATACTTATTTGGTAGGTACGTTTTTATGAAATACGTACTTAAACCTCGCGACAAGCTTTTATATTATCACAAAATGTGTCATGTAATAGATTAAAGTTTATTTTCTCCTTTTGAGAGCATTAAAATTTAAACTTGTTTTAAAAATATCTGTAACTATTGATTCATTTTATATTTTCCATTTTGTGATGGCGGACATTTTGGTTTGGATCTTGGAAAACGCTAATTCTCGTTCTTTGTTTTGGATTATTTGCAAAGATTAAAGGATTGATTTTGAAGTATAGAAAATATATTGTATTTTTATCAATGTACCTACTAATCACATAATTCTATTATCAGTTATGTCGTTGGCATTAGTAGGTAAGTAACTACAGAGAATACTATACTTACGTAGTTGTCAAATTGATAATTGCTACCGTTGCGGACAGGAAGAATGTCTGACCTTAATTAATGCATAAGTTTCAATAAAGTTCAACTTTCGTGAGCTTTGTGTGAGTAAAGTATTTCATTAATCACACGTTTGTTATCAATTGTTATTTTTCCTTCAATTAAATATATTGTTTTTTTAACGGTCATGATGATGTCCAAATATTACAAATTTTATGTCAAATTTATTGATTAGTTGTATTTTAACACCCTTACTTATAAATGGAGCATAAAAATTTAACCAAAAGTAAGTTCGGAATAAGCAAAATGTCAAGTTATAAACTCGGTATAACTTAAACCTAGCATAGCCTGCTACTGTAGTACTCGTATTATGTTATCTGTGCCGCGGCCTTGAATATTTTTTTCTTTTCCTTATTGATTTGTTTCCTTGCTGTTATTTGTTAAAAAAAATATCTTCATAGCCTGTCTGATCCATTATTAAACTTTAAAAAAATCCTCTCCGCTTCCGATGGAGGTACGTTCGGGATCAGGGAGGCCAATTCACCGAATGCACCCACTGGAGACAAGTCCAGCAGTTTAAACGTGCGTCTAAGTCATTTTTATGATATAGTCATTAGTGTAGTGTAGTCTTAATGCTATCTAGACAACCTGAGACCGACCCAGGGCTACATCTTCCAGTGCGATGTCGGTCCGATTGTAGAGCAAATGCACGTCTTGTTCCACCTAGCCGCCTGCGGAGGATCGAGACGTCAAGAGGATCCTCTTCCCTCGTTTGGTCCGCAGCCTCCTACGGGATAACGTCTTCACAGAAGGAGGTGACAGCCCCTATACCATCGCGCTGGTCGCTATCTTTTAAACCATATCGGCCAGCGTGACGGCTTAGTTGTGGCGTGAGCTAAAGCATCTCTCAGGGGTCGCTATGCTGGAACCCACCAACGAAACCAAGCTGAAAAAATACTTCTGCCCCGTGTGGAATCGAACTCAGGATACAAAGGTGGTCTTAACCAATAGACCACGGAGTAGGAACTATCCAACCTAAACATATAATAGCATATTTATTTAGCATAAAATTTTCGTTTTATGTAATGTAAAAGACTCGTAAAACTCCTCTTTACAAGAGAATGTGACATACCTAGTGAAAACTTTATTTAATATACATTTTGATAGAAATATGATGTTTACTATTTACATATCACAACCATCTTGCGTTCAGATTATTAAATTAACTAAGATTTTTTAGTCGTATTAATAAACAAACTAAATATAAATCTTAATTGCGCATCGATTTTGTTTCGCTTGCTTGATTTAGTTTAAGGTTCAATAGCACGGAACACGTCGTTATCTCCAAGTGCACAGCTCTATTTGATATGCCTGATAAGAGTCTGCACACGCTTCTATACAGTGGCGGAAAGATTTCCATTCAAAGTATATTTGGATTATGATTTAGGATCACAATAAACTTGTTTTTCTTGGGTGCCAATAAAGAAATGAAATGGTAGATATGTGAACGATTATTTCACTAAAGTGGTATGAATACTAAATAACTTCTTGTAGGTAGACCATTTTCTGTATAGCTGAATATGACCGGGGCTAATTCTGGTAGCGTACAGACAGTATGGTCGAAATTTTTGAAAACAAAAAGCCTTGGAGTTTTTGGATGACTATCTGTGGACATTTTGTCGTTTGGTTCACAAGGCAGTTGAAACGTTTAAAGGAAAATAATATTTCAATAAGGAGGTCAAATAAAGAATTTTGAAATTCAAAGATCTCCAAGAGATTTACAAAATAGTTCTGAGTGTAGCCATAGATGTCCTGTAGTGTTGCATGTTGAAATCGTAAGAGTCGTTGAGCTCGTAATGTCCCACTGCAGGGCAAAGGCCTCCCTACTTTCTTGCCAACCGTCTCTATGTTGAAATAAACTTTAACAATAACTATAATGTATTGTAACTATACAAATAAGCTATTGTATTGGGATGTTTCCTGTATATAGGATATATATGTAATTTAAATACAAATAGGAACTTGAGAGTTCTAGAATAATAAGTCAGTGATTTGACCTGTCAACCGATGACATTTTTTCGATCAATTTTGTTAATGACAGTATTTCCGAGTCCACCTAGCTAGCCTGTAGTTGTAGCCTGGTTATTTTGTCCAGCTGGTACAAATAATCGTACTATGGTCTCCCAAAAAAAGTCACTCCGGTTGTACCGCTCTAGTAATAGCATTTGGTGTCACCATTTTAATCTAAGACAGAGTCTACATCTACATTTACACTACATCGAACAGTTCTTAGTCGAACAAAATGCTAACATTGTTCTTGAGGAGATACATATTGAAAACAATAGAATTCAAATTGGCATTCGAAATCGTCATACTATTTCATTTAACAACTAAATATAAGTTTTTTTTTTGTTTTACGTATTATTGTTTATCATTTATGTAAAAGTTGTTAAGTGAATAATCGTTATTTGTTATACATGAGTGCAAAGTTGCTTAACCGCGTGCTCAACTTTGATGATCGAGCAAGCGAAGGATTCTAAAATTGAATCACGAGCGCAGCGAGTGATTCAAAAATCAGAAAGCTGAGCGTTAAGCGAGGGAATCAAAAGAGAACAAGGTGAAAATTATTTGCACTCGAATGTAACACGTAACTTTTCATCCCCCCTCAGCGAGGAAATGACTAAATGCAAAATAAAACATTTACAATCACAAGATACTTTCATTTCAATTTAGGTACCTACATATATTATGATAGGTAAGTATTACAGAAAAATATTTATAGTATGTATAACAAATAATAAGTTTTTTTACTTGTTTTCTAGTTTCTTATTTATAACAATACGACGTCAAAACAAAATGGCGCGCGCAAAGCAAATTAAAAACAAAAGTACACCAAGGAGGTTCAGAGTCTGAGTTTTTAACAAATTTAAAAAATGTTGTATGATAAATTCTGCATCATGGAGATGGAAGTAAATAGGTTTAATGATGTTTTGAAATCACATACCTAGTGCACGCGATGTTCTAAATTCAAATTTACTTTAACCTCGAGCGGATAAAAACGGCTTTGGCGGTCAGATATCGAATAGCAAAAATACTCATTCCGAGATGGGGGGATGAAAAATATATTAATTTCTTTTTTTCTTCGTTCTAAATTATGACTTATCGTCATCATCACCACAGTTATTTTATGTCCCCACTGCAGGGGCACTGGCTTTCCTTATGGATGGTTAAGGAGACTGGGCCAACGTGCCTTCCGAAGCACGGAGAAGATCGAGATGATAATTTTTGGGTCACCCATCCTGTGACCCCTTTCGGCCGTCATGGCAACTAAACTTCGCAACCGGTTGAGAAAAAGACATTTTTATTCTTTGTCGGCAACTAGTTACGAATAAAGATTTTTTTTCTTTATAAGCAACTAGATGCCAACAAAGAATACTTTTATCCGCCATGGCAACTGAGTTTCTCAACCAGTTGTGAAAAAGAATTTTATATTCTTTCTTGGCAACTAGTTGCGGCAGAAGTAATGGGAAGTTATATTCATTTGTTGACAATCTTTACGGTCAATACGTATATAAATCCTATTTCTAGAATTACTGGCCAGGGTTATTTTTCCTTTTAATTGATATTTTAGGTCCTTAGATATGAAATTGGCGTTTTATATGGGAGGACCGGCATTTGCGAACATTGCTTAGTAGGCTGAGTTATTGTGCACCGGTTTTTATTTTTGTTGTGTGAAACGGAATCTAATACAGAACTCGTTTTTCATAACATCGCTGAATTCGAGTGATTCAAAAATCTTTGAAATTGGGAACAGTAGAAAATAATTTCGCACGTAATTTGTATTCGTGTTCGAATTCAAGATTCACTTCAAATGATTGAAAAATACGTCTCAGAGAATATGTATGGAAATGACATAGAATGTGACAACCTCACGCTATTTTATCCGCAGCTAATGTTATAATTTTTGCGGAACTACTGCGGAAAAATAAGCGTATGGCTTTTGCCTAGATTCACAGAAATGTATGGGAATAGTTCCACATTACGAATCATTTTTATACATTATCTTTTATACGTTTTTAAGAGGTGAAGAGAACCTATTCTACCTACAGAGTAGTTGAAGAATACAGAAAGCTGGCTTTCATCATTGGCAGTATCGTCATTTACTATCATGTTAGGAGAAAAAGAAGCTTCTGCCTCTTGCAAAAGCTTTCTCTTCGTGATCATAAAAAATACTGAGATGGCTAAAGCTTGTTTTAAGCATTAAAGCATGCAAGCTATATGTACCAATATATAATTTTTTTAACGCATTATAATTAGTGGTTACAGTGTAAGTATTTTTGCAGTAGGTACTGCGCTTTAAAAGGTACTGCGGCAATAAATATAAAAGAAAATAATTAATTAAAAAACAAGTTTGTTTACTAATCATAATATTGCCAAAGAATGTCTAATTGTATTTAAAAATCCATAAATCAATACCAAAAGGAAAATAGAGATTTCTTTCTTGTATTAATTTATTAATCTTTTAATTTATTTACCATTTTTAAAGAAGATGCGAAGTCACAAATATAATCTTTGTATTTTTTATGATAACTAAGTATTATTATGACAATTAGTAAGAATTTAGAGGGTCTTTAAAAGTAATCGTGCAGTAAGAAATAATGTTTACCACACATTACTTATTTACATGGAGATCATTTTATTAGCTTATATTCTTAAATTAAGAATGATGGTGTATTTAGAGTGTAGGTATGCGCTAAAAGGAATGAATGTTACCCAATCAAGTTAAATGCCACAGATTGCAATAATAGTTCGATAATATCTTGAATGTTTTATCTCCAGACTTGATATTTTTTAATTGTCACCTTAACATTGTTTTAGTTTATTGTACCTATATCTTTGACGCGCTTCTGTATTTCAAATATTTAAACTGGCATAATTCCTTGTTTTGAAAAACCAACTGTCAAGACAATCGTTCTTTATCTTGTTATTTTAAAAACACTGACTGAAGATTTTGTTTTGTTTGATTTTTTATAACATAGCGTCATAATGCCGACAGTTCTCTGGTACTTACCCCATGTCCCGGTTGTCCAGGGAATTGTTGGATGATCGCGGCACGAGCGGCCTGTACGAAGACCTTGTCATCTCGAAGGCGCGAGGTGGAACTTCACATGCATGAGTTAATTGCTTCGTGTCAAACGACAACACCACTGTAGTACACACGACTATCACTGGACCGAACACGTGTGGCACTGATCATTGTTGAAGCGTCAGCGAACAAGATAAGCTATCGCATGTAGACGACTTAATTTTTATTGAGCTAGATTGCAGTTGGAACTTGGAAGTATAAAAGGCCTGTTTATGTTTCTCTTGCGGATCGATAGCGATGGGGTGAAAGCTCCTCACCACGCCTCGACGGAGCCGGCTTTGGAAGAGGGGGCCGCGCCATCTCGTCGGAGCTGGGCGAACTAACGTAAGCTAGCGCCCTGTTTTCACCCTCGCGTTATTTTTGGACACCCCGTCGACATAATCAATGCATGTTCGCTGCTTTGGTACTCTAAAAGTAAAATGTTTGGATTGACTTTTCATACTCGCTGTACGTTAAACAACATTTTTCTGGCGCCGTAATGTTTACGAAATGTCCACTCACATTTACCAAACAGGACATTTTTTTATGTCGACTTGTGACTACTTTTCATTCAATGAGATTTCAAAACAAAAAGAAGTCCTATGTTCAATCTAGAGACCATACCCAGTTTCATTTCAAAACATCAAGAAAAGGAATATTCTTCAAGCTTTCGCATTTGTAGATGAATAGGATAAGTTATAGTAGGTATGCAAGCTGTAGATATTTCAGGGAAAAATAATGTTTATTTTCTTAATATCCTATTGCCTACTAAATTTATACAAAAATATAAGCCGTTATGGCTTTGTGAAGAGAAATAATAGTAGATATTTATAGCACAGGTAGGAGTATGGGTAAAATTCTAAACAGTTTTTTTAGGTTCTTCTAACTGAGGATTATTCTTTTCATTATTATCTTCTATTTCTTTGTCTTTCTCGTTCTCTTTCATGAATTCTTCTAGTTCTTTCTCGGCATTCTGTAAGTCTTCTTCTGTGATTTTCAGATCAGGAAACCGTTTCTAAAACAACATAAAATAGGTTATTGTAGTTATCTTTGGATACATGGTCTGAATAGAGGGTTTCAATTTCATATCTATTTTTCGATTTGTTACTGGAGATTGGCGAATTTTGTATGAAGTTAATGTCAAATATCTATCCATTGTAACAAAATCCATAGGTAGACAGAAAATTAGGGGGACGTTCAATCAAATATGTAATAATAATAATAATGTCCTCCTAACCGATATTCGGTCACGGCGGCCAATCTCCACAGAGACTAGCCATCTGCGCAGGAGATATTATAGTGCACAAGTGACTGCGCAAACGCAAGTGCACTCTCTGTTCCTTCACTCGCCTAGTCCGATGGGACGGGTAACCGACACGACCGGGGCGAGATCAGGCGCAGGACCCACTGTTTAACGTGCCTTCCGAAGCACGGAGGAGCTTGAGGTGTTTCTTTTATTTTGGTCACCCATCCTAGGTCTGACCACAGCGAACGTTGCTTAACCTTAGCAATCGTTCGCTGAGCGCGCGCGCCTATGCGCCACCAAGCGCCTCAAGAATCAAATATTACAATTTGGGAGGAGAGGTGGGGATTTCGTAAAACGTTACGATGCGTAAGAGGGGCAGAGGGGAGTTCGAACTACGCGTTACGTAACGTACTTTCTTTTAAATTACGGAATTAAAATCTCCCAAGTTTGCAGCACTTTTTGTAGCATAAATCTGACTTTTAGGTAAAAATAGTCACTTGGATGTGTTGTGTAACGTTTAGGGAGGGGGAGGGGTACCCTGGCTGTACTCCCCTTCCCCTTGTCTTGTGACGGACGGAGAGCTGCTTGGGGGGGTTTTAGTGGGTAGTCCCGCGCCGAGTACGATCTGGAGAGTCCCACATATCCTCGTGGTTTGGTTTGATCACGAGGAATAAGTAAATGCATTTTCCCCCCTCCCAAAAAAAGGGGGAGGGGTACAGTAGAATGTTACGGCGTGTTACACGGGGAAGAGGAGGGTTAAAGTTCTTCAAAAAAGCGTTACATAATACTTCAAGTATTCCCCTTAAAACGAGCCGTAAGAAAAAATCTAACAAGATCGCTTCGAATTTGACGATCATGGCGTCAATACAAGAGTCTGTGCCTACTGTATTTTATAAAGGGCATCACCCTGTGACCATCAAAATTAAAAGCCATCGTAATACATTTTGAATTATGCAATCAGGGGGTTGATGAGTAGCAAAAAGCCGCTCGCAGCTTCGCCTGATTTTATTTATTTATTTTTATACGCAACTAATTTGGCAAACAATCATAGCGCCCACATGATGGTAAGTGATATTAACAGTCGCTTATAGTACATATCGCTCTTGTGAGGTTCGCGTCAAATCTACAACCCCCACAAGTGTACGTTGCCAACTTGTGACATAAGATATAATGTTACGGCACAATAAAGGGTTTTTAAGCGAACTTCACACAAGGGAGAGGTCCTCAATTCGACTGTATATTTTTTAAATTTGTTACCTCAGAACTCTGTCATTTATTAGGTACTTTCCGATTGGTCTCATTGTCACCACGTCAGGATCTGACGATGGCATCTCAGGAAAATCAAGGGAATTCCTTAAATAAAATAGGCACGTCCGTTACATTTTAAAGGTTTCTCCATCAGCTGATCTGATGATGGATGGATCTTCGACTTTTAGGAGTAGGTAAGTGGTTAGTTTTATAAGAATGTAGGAACGTATTGATCTTAAGTTGTAAGTATTTTTTCAAGTTACTTCGGCAAGCAGTATTAAATCCACTAAAAAGATAAAATTATTTTGCATTACAGACTTAAACACAAATAATAAAATAGGCATAGAAAAGCTTAGAAGACAGAAGTATTTGTATACAACTTCCGTCTTATAACTTTCGCACATAGTTAAGTATTCTACAAGAGTTGCTTAGATAACCTAAGAAAGATTCATTTTGCAAGACGAAAGCAAATTATTACAAGCTTTGGCTTAGACATTCTCATATCCACCGTTGGCGACAGCAATTAAATGCATTTAATTTTTACGTTTATGAAAAACCAGTGTCAAGAAGATTGAATGTCATAGATTAAACAGTACAATAGGATCTGTAGATCGGCAAGGACATATACCTACTGGATGTGAACAAGTGCATATACTCAAGGAAATCGATTAGGTACTGAGTAGAAGAGGAGGTCAAGGATATAATTCTACAATAAGGACAATATACATACGATGGGACGAAGTCGAAATGAGGAGGGGGGGGGGGGGGGGGAGTTATAGGTTAAACTAATAGTAGTACCTCGTACTCCTGACTAGCAACACTAGCGCCAAATTGGAACCGTATCTTGAAAAAATTAAGAAAACGTCTTCAGAAACACATAAAAGTTAAAAATACTTAATATAAGAATACAGACAACATTATATTCTATATTGAAGTCGGTGCAAAATTTTAAGACTATCTAGGAGATCATCGTTTGGCATCGACTCAATACGTAGAGACAAAACACGAAGTGAAATATAGAGTGGCATAAAACTAAATGTTACAAATTAACAAGCTTTCGAGTGTATCGCATATAATCATACCGAATGAGCTAAAAAAGATACTAAGGGAAACAAAAATGTTTGGATATAATATAGGAGGAAGTAAGTTATTTGGTGATATGGATAGCTCACCAGAAAAAATATTGAAAAACTTATGAGAAAAAATAATGTTTTGACTATGTAATAGATTTCGAAGAGGATGATGACTTCTATTCGCATTACTGACTAGTCACAATGTCATATGTACCAACATTATCATATTAAAAGAGCCGAAGAGTAAAAAAATATTTGAAATTGAGACCTAGTGAAAAAAGAAATATTGAGTGGAAAATAGGCACATGTAAGAAAGAACAGGTGGGAGTAAACGAAAAGATACGGTAGGTAATATATAATTTATTATTCTAGTTAGGGAATACGTATTTGCTTTGAGCACGAATAAATCTGAGTTGTAATGTGAATGAATGTAGGTACATATAATGCAAGCTTGATGGATAATTACATTTTTATCTGATTCAGATGTTAATTAAGATAGTGTTTACGATATTTAAGAAAATGAACCATAGTCACACTGGTGTTGTAATACGGTGTGACTACGGATCGGTTGTGGAAGAAAATGGTACCTACTATTAAGTCTATAACAACTCAGATTAGAAACGCTTAAAGCATCGATATTAACTCTTAACGTTATACGTTCAGGTGGGTTATTGTCTAAGAAAAAATCTATCACGATCGCCTTCAATTTTGCAACCACTGCGTCGTCAACACAAGACTGCGCCGATATCCTTTTATAAAAGAGTGATGGATGGACTGTCAAATCGTAAGCGATCGCGAAACAAATTATTATTATTATATTATTAGCCCCCCTGCATCGAACGGCAATGTATGTGAATGTTTCGTGATGTTGAATCACCTTCGTGCATTTTGTTCTTTTCACATGTCGGTATCATTATTGAATCGCTACTTTATCTAGGCCCCCAGGATATATCGAGGAGGACGCGTGACCATGTGAAAAAATGTTATTCTTTCAGAATATTTACCGGAAATTTACCGGAGGGTGATTCTGTATCAGGGTTGTCTGCTTTGGTACCTCCGTCTTTTTTATTTCTGCCGCAAAGCAGTGCTTGTATTGCTGTGTTCCGGTCGGTTGGAAGGGTAAGATATAGCAGTGAAATAACTGGGTAGGTACCGTGACTTTACATTTGATGTCACAAGTTGGCAACATACACTGTGGTTCTTGTGGGGGTTGCAGTTTCGCTGCGAATCTCACAGGAGCCACATTATTATAGGTGACTGTTACCACTTACCATCAAGTGGGCAGTTTGCTTGTTCACCAACTTTGTTGGATAAAAAAAGGAAACCGATCGCGACACGCTATATGCATTAAACGTGGATAGTAACAATACTAAGTGTAGAAACAATAGGTTTTTAAAATATTTTTTCTTATGGAAATATAATCAATATTTCTGTGAATAAAACACATTTAAAGGATTGTATACCAATGCATATATAGAACGTTGTACCACGACTGGGTGCTTACTGCCAGGTTCTAAATTATACCTTAGCTTAGAAAGTTTTGAAAATTATAGGTGTACTAAATGTATTTATGGGCGCAACCCAAATAAGCATATAAAATGCACCATCTATAAAAATGTATATTTACTTAAGTCAATTAATAGATCCATCCAAAACCTATATCCTACCATTTATGATGAACTAATCATCAGAAAAATAACGGAAAGGGTTAATTTAAATTTATTAATAATGGAACCAACAAGGCCAAGAGCTTTTCTGTAACATGAGCCAAATATATGCTATAGTAGGTATGTAAAAAGAGACCTGCACTATCAGGAAAACGATTTAAATAACTTATCGCAATTTGAGGAAGGTACACTGTCTGTCGGGCGCGTGGGTAGTGGAGTCACAGTGTGGACCTTACCTAGTGCGCCCATAAGGACAGGGAGAACACCGGGGGGGTTTGGTGGGTAGGCCTGGCATTCTGCCGGGAGAGCCCCACACACGCCCGCCGTCTAGCCAACGGCGGGTACGGTGCGGTTACGCATTTCCCCCCGAGAAAAAAGTACATTGTCTTTCTACTAGCGTTTAAAATTCATGTGAATGTAGGGACTAGAGTAGGGTTGCCACCTTATTTTTGTCCATATAAAGTACATTGGCTTTCAAAAGGTTGAAAAAAAAAGTACATTATGGGAACATAAAGTACTTTTTATTCCACTTTATTATCATGCTTTAAATATATGTTTCGTTACTTCTAGCAACTTTATTGCACTTTATGTTTACAAACGAATTTTTTTAAGCACCTTGACATGACAATGTTGACATTTGCGGCTAAATTGCGTTCAGGAATGAGCTTTTGGTTTTTTTTGGCTTCGGTTCACAAGAAGGTCAAAGATGCACCGAAAACGGGAAACTCCTGTCCTCATCCATAAAATCTTCCAGTTCTAGCTATGAAAGAGAAACTGTTAGTTTGGGCTAATTATATACAGGAATTATTTCACGATTCAAGACCAGAAGAGTTTGAAGTTGGTGTGGGAAACTTATAACTCATAGAAGAAGACTATTTAGACCTACTCGTAAACCTCTTTAATAAAATATATACGACCAGTATTATACTAGAACAACGGCTTATCAACTTTTATTACCATCCCGAATAAAGTGAATCTAAAACTTGTAGTGATTACCGAACAATAAGCTTGATGAGTCATGTCTTAAAGATCTTCCTTAAAATAGTACATGGTAGAATATACCGAATATGTGAAGATCTTGGCGACACACAGTTTGGCTTAAGAAATAGATTCCTGCTTCTGGCTTGAGAAATAGATTGCATTAGGGACGCCCTCCTTTGTACTCGCGTGACATGAAGCGTGACTTACATATTTGCTTCATCGATTACGAGAAAGCTTTTGATAAAGTTCAACATATGAAATTGATCGAAGTTTTGAAATCAATCCCACTTCTTATTAACATCTATGCAGAAGAGCTTTTCCGGAATTGATCAGCTAGTCATATAGGCATTATTATAAAAGACACTCCTATCAATAATATATGTAACGCTGATGATACTGCCTTGATCTCAGACAATTTGGCGCCATTACAGGAGCTTCGTAATAATGTTAATGAATTCAAGTAAGGAAATGGAATTGAGCATCAATATTGCAAAAAACCAAATACTTGTTGATCTCTAAGACACCGCAATATGACTCGTAGCTCTATGTCGGGACAGAATTGGTAATAAGGGTGACTGAGTTCGGGTACCTGGGAAGTTGGATTAATGAGAGAGGTGACCATGATCAGGAGATAAAAGTTCGCATTGAGGTGGCTCGTTGAGCCTTTTTCAGAATGAACTGATCGAGATCTGAGCCTTGACTTAAGACTACGCCTCGTCCGCTATTTCTTCTGTACAATACGGTGTAGAACCATGGACTCTCACACAAAATATGATAAAAAGGTTGGAGGCGTTTGAGGTGTGGATATACCGCCGTATCTTGAAAATCTCATGGCGTGACCGAATCACCACCGTGTAGGTACTAAGTAGGCTCAAGAAGAAGATGGAGATTATGAATACCATCAAGCGAATGAGAAATGATAAATACAAACTACTCCAACTCATCATTCAGGGGAAAGTTGCTGGAAAGAGAAGTGCTGACAGGAGGCGGCACTTGTGGTTGAAGAACCTGCGAGAATGGTTTTTCTGCAGTACTGCCTCATTATTCAGAGCAGCAGCTTACAAAATTAAAATTGCCCTGATGTTGTCTAACCTCCAATAGACGAGAAACTATAAGAAGAATGAGCTTTTGGCGATCGCTACATAATCTTTCGTTCCGTATTACGCAAACATTCTTACAATAAACTATTTTTTTATATTTAATGTTTAATGAATCCCAGAGAAATAAAATCGCGCAAAATAAAGTATTTTCGCGTACTTTATCTTTGGCATAAAGTATAGAGTACATTTACCCGAAATAACGTACAATACTTTATAATAAAGTATGGGTGGCAACCCTAGACTAGAGGGGCAATCGCACTACTTACAACGTTACAACGAAATCGGAAAGTTTCCGTCCCCATAAATTTTGACAACACCTTGACAGTTGTCACATGGCAAAGCATATGGGAACGGTAGGGAACGATTTGGCTATGCGCGGGGTTTCTCTACGCGATCACATCAGAAATGATGAGATCCGTAAAAGAACTAGAGTTACCGACATAGCCCAAAGAATTGTAAATCGAGTCGCGTACCGGGAGACGCAGCGTTTGTAGACCCGATCTGGTGAAGGTCGCGGGAAGCCGCTGGATGCGGGAGGCGCAGGACCGATCGGTTTGGAGATTCCTGGGGAGGCCTATGTCCAATAGTGGGCGTCTCTTGGCTGAAATGATGATGGTTCCGTACCCCAAAAAGAAAAATAAACGGAACCCTTATAGGTTCATATCGTTGTCCATCTCTCCGTATGTAAGACCTTTTTTGTTTTCTCATCTCTTTTAGCTGTGAAAAAATAAAACTTGTCAACGCAAGATACGACCATTTATGTCGCTTTATGTTAGTATAGTTATGTTAGTATATGTCTCGACAAGGGAATCAAACCTCCCACGAGCGTAGCCAGGGGGAGGGTTTTGGGGGTTCAAACCCCCACCCGAAAAGTTAAGATATCAACATCAATAATATCAAAATATCATAGGGGTTCATAAGCATGAAGCCGTTATGAGATTTAAAGAACTTTATCCAGCGATTGTGAATGCTCTTGAAGAACTCCAATCTAGCCACAATAAGGAAACATCACAGCAAGCTGTCCAAATGCTTAACACACTTTGATCTTCGAATTTCGTTATGTGCTTCTTCAAAAAGTCATGAGCTATATATTGTCGCTATCAAAACAACTGCAAGGAGTTAACACCCATCTCATAACAGCATTCAGCCACGTCGATGTTGTTATAAATGCTTTGCAACTTTTGAGAAATAAAGTTGACGACGAGTATCTTCATCTATATGAAGAAGCAAAGGTGATGCTCGAAGAAAATGGTGGTATACTCCAAATGCCACGTATCGTTGGAAGGCAACTGAATCGCTCTAACACTCCTGCGCCGGATATATGCACGTATTACAAAATAAATTTCAAACTCAAATTAAAACTCAAAAATCTTTATTCAATATAGACCTTTACAGGCACTTATTGACGTCAAAAAAAAACATAAAAATCTTCAACCAAGACTCTAATTAACTAAATTATTTAATCCTTGTATGTACACACACCCCAACCATTATTAAGATGTGTGCAAACACAAGTCAAATGAAAAAAAAATTGACTCTACACCTGTTCGGAAATTGGGAGAGCCTTCTCGAGAAGAACAGGCAAGAAACTCGAAAGGTCTTGTATTTTTTTGTCTCCTTTTTTAAAATGCCAACATTACAATATTATATTTCACAAACATTTTTTTTAATAATATAGAAATGCCTGTCGGTGTGAGTGGAACAGTTACTCGAATGAAATTTATCCCATTATCACAAAGTGTTAACACCATTTGAACGTCAATTATCACATTTTTTGTCAATCCCAGGTAGTTTTATCTGTCATATAATCAGACACTTTATAATATGCTTTTTTCATAAGTACGCCCTTGATAGTGACTTTAAATTTATTCAAGTTAAGTGCTTTAATATTATTTGGGATTTTATTGTAGAAACGTACCTACACAAAGGCCTTTGAAAGAATTGTAAATTTTTTTAAGCATAGTATTTGGTACCGCTAACATATTCTTTTGCCTAGTATTTACTGAATGAATATCACTGTTTTTACAAAACGAATGTATATTTTTATGAACATATACTATATTCTCGTAAATATATTGCGACGCGACGGTCATAATACCAATTTCTTTAAATTTGTCTCTCAAAGAGTCTCTTATTTTAAGGTTATAAATAGCACGAATAGCCCTTTTTTGCAGAAAAACAGTCTGAATGTCGGCAGCATTTCCCCACAGCAAAATGCCATACGACATCACACTATGAAAATAGGCAAAGTATACAAGTCTTGCTGTATCAACATCAGTCAGCTGACGTATATTCCATACAGCGTAGGCTGCAGAACTAAGTCTCTTCGACAATTTATCAATATGTGGGCCCCACTGAAGCTTTGAATCTAAAGTAATACCAAGAAATACTACGGTATCCAAGGTCCACATTTATTCATCCCATTTCTAGAGCACACAATTCAACAATTAATCGAGGTTTGCGAAACACCGTAAAGTAGTATTGGCATTATCTGGTGTGTTACCTTCAAATTTTGCGGTCAGTTCTGAAATTGAAGACGCAATTTTTATGTATTCGGCAGTGCTACCCGAAAGAAGCACATCTGTCGTCAAAGCAGAACTTGAAGCACAGTGTGGAAAGCAGCTATGACTATCACCACCCCTACTCCAAAATTTGCTTTAGAATGCTTAGATAATGCGATCAAAAATTATATCCAAATATTTACACTTTGTTACAAATATTGGCTACTTTACCTGTTTCCACTGCTACACCAGAAAGGACTTTTCAGGCCTACGCAGACTTAAACTACTTGAGGAACACAACGAGTGAAAACAGACTGAACGGCTTGGCTCTCATGAATATTCACTATGGGATAGATTGATGCGAATGAAGTAGTGGATATATTTAAAAAGAAAAACAGAAGATTAATTCTGTAGTGCATATTATAAACCTTCTGTTTCGTTTTTTTACAAATTTATATTTTTCAAATAGGTACTTAATATAAAGGTGCATGCACTTATAGTAGTTTTATTTTCTTGAACCCCTCCTGATACTAAAACCTGGCTACGCCCGTAAAACCTCCTATTGACCTTGGATCATGAAATTTGGCATGAACCTCTCGATCAACACTCGGTGGTCTAAACCAGATGAATAAGTGACAGACTGGTGTGCATTTTCGGCAGGGGGCAGTAATTGTCCTTATTTTGAGAACGAAATCGGTGTTACCATAGATGTAAATGTTGATCGTTATCGGCGCATGGTTCAGAATTTTGTTTGACCGACATTGGGAGAAATAGATTTCACAGATCAGCAGGATGGCACTACCAAGCATACCGCCAGAGAGACAGTTCAAGAGAGGCAATGGTTCCTGATCTCAAGTTGGTTTTCTCATGTTGGTTTTTTGTCTATAATGTTTGATTTGTAATATCCATGTGTGCAATAAAGATTATATCTATCTATCTATCTATCAAGATCTCGTGTTTATTTTTGTGGGAACACTCCTTGATTATTTTTGTGGGATGTAAGATTGTGCATGGAAAAATTTGTTTTCCGAGCGGTCCTTTCGGCCGCGTACGAAACTGGAGCTTCGTAACCAGATGCGATTGAATACTTTTTCGTCCTCATACGTAACCAGTTACGATCGAATACTTTTTAATCCTCGTACGAAACTATGTAACGAGTCTCGTAACCAGAAACCACTCAACAATATAAAACCACTTAGTCAGAAAATCAAACAAACTAGAATGATGGTACAACAACATCAACCGATTCAAAGGGAAGAAGTATCCCACAATGGCTCATCTGTTAGATACTTTGATAAAGCAGACAAAACGTTGTAATGAATAAATAAATGATGCACTAATATAAATTAAAAAAAGAAAACATTTCTGTAGGGCATAATATCGAAATTAATTGTACTTATGCTTTCTCATTTTAATTTATTACTTTTACCTATATGAAAATAAAATATCTTATTTCTACTTTGACTATTTCTAACTTTTATATAAGTTGCTTATGATCAGAAAAAAGAAAACCAGCAAAACACAAATGTCAAATGATTACTTCTATTAATGTACAAAAACACGAAAAAGTTTTTGATCGTAACTGGTTTCGTGCAAGGACGAAAAAGTATTCGATCGTAACTGGTTACGAAGCCTCAGTTTCGTACGCGGCCGAAACGCGAGCGGTGATGCATTTAGAATACATGAGTCATCTTCCTTTCTTTTCCGTGGATGTAGCAAGTAAGAGCCAACTAAGCAAGTTAAGCGCCTTACGCCTCTGCAAGCGAAGAGGTATGGAAAACTCGAAACGACACCCAACACCGAATCGATTAGTCAGTGTGAACTAGTAGACCAAATTTCTACTGACTCAACAGTGGGTGGGACGTATTTGGGTTGATGTGATGATGCGAAGAACGCAAGAACTATAGAAGATCTAAAGAGTAACAAAACACGCGTCATTAATGAGATAGAGGTGCCATGATGTCAGAAAGTACCCTTTGTCCTGTGATTCACGCAACCATACGAAACTGAGGTGACCATAGAAATGATGTGGTATGTCGTACCTAATGCCAAAAGTAAAGCCTTCTATAACAGAAAATATAGTCCAATTAGTCCAAAGTCCAATTCCTATAAAAATAACAGTAAGCGCCGCGTCAAGCTATACTGTTTGACCTTGAGACCACTATGTCGCTCGTAATAGGGGCAGTTGTCGTAGGGCAACTGTTAGGCTTGACATGGCGCCTATTTTACCAGTAAATCAATGCAGATTTCAGTATATGAGAAAATGAAAGAAAATCGTAACCATTTAAATCCACAAAAGGATCCAACGGATGTAAGGAGTTTCATATTACGTGTTTATGGAGTTTTGAGTATTTGCTGAAGAGTTGGGTATTTATGGGATCCAAGTCTTACTGCACATGGTGCATTCAACGCGTATTGAGCCAGGGTGGTGAAAACCAACTTTTCTTGGAGGAGGCCTACGAGTATGCTCAGTAGGTAGCGGGCGTAGTAATGTTGACATGGTGATGTCGAAAGATCCTAAATGCATTGATCATATTCTCTTACCTGCAGCTCTTGTAATGTATTCTGCACATTCTGCTGTTGCGAGCGTAATTTCCCCGGCAGCGTGAAGACAGCGTTGAACAGACGCAGCATCAGCCAGCACAGGCCCGTCAGCGACATGTACACGAGCATGGCCTTACCCATGGCCCAGTAGTCCACGTTTACCTCTTGATGCTTCATTTTCCACCGATTTCGCTCACAGCAATATTATTTTTTAGTGATTAAATCGCGTGTGTGCCGGCATCGACGCGGTTTGTATGAATGACCTACTTCCCATCGATTCTGTGGCGACCGTCAAAGACAGAATAATTGATGTCACAGGGGTGGTAAATTATGTTCGTTTTCTATTGGTAATGGCGTTTGCGTATACGTTTGATTAAAACTTGATTGGGGCAATGTTATTAGGATATTGGGGAGCTTCAATAGCTAGGTAGCCTATTAATTAATTTAAAAGCGGTGTTTTTATCTTGGGACGATTTTTCATTACCATACCCGAGAAAATTAAAAATTTGAGGATCTACTTATGATTTCATCATAGTTATAAGACTGCGAAGTAAAGATATTTCCCTATTTTTTATTTTACCTTACTAAACTAAGCTTTAGCCACAGAAAACAGCTGGTAAGTTTAGAGTCGCCTGAGGGTCACAAACGAGTTTTAACCTCGTGACCCTTCGTCGGCCAGTCTCTGTTTTTATTGCTGGGGCCGCCTTAGGGGGTTTCGTTTGGCAAACTGGGCCTTTCCTGAGACCAGAGCCGTCTGCATGGGTACCCCTACCTTGCCTGTCTTTGCTACCAAGCAGCGATGCTTGCATTGCTGTTCCGGTTTGAAGGGTGAGACAGGCAGTGAAATCACTGGGTACTGTGACTTGACATCTCATGTCACAAGTTGGCAACATACGTTGGCGTCCTTGTAGGAGTTGCGGATTTGCAAGTCCCAAAGGAACCACACGTACTATAGGCGAGTGTAGCTACTTTCCATCAGGTGCACAGCCTGCTTTAATCAGCTTAAGTAGTTGTATGTTAAAAAAGAGATGAAATTGTGATGAACTCCTGGAAATCTGATAAGAATAACCTGTAGCAGTAACTGTTAAGTCACACTCCAACTTAATAAATCGGAATGTCTACATCGAATGTTGCGCACATATGGAATCGATAATATCGAATATTGTTTTGTTGCGGTAATTACTGTAAGCGTGTGACAACGGCAACTGACAGCTGACCGGATGGCTATATCTCCATCGATATGGCCATAGCATAATAGCGTTGACATTGCGCTTGTATTCATGTAATAGGTAGGTATAACAGTGTGGCCAGGGGGTGTGTTCGGGGAATGGCTAGTCCGATCCCGAGCGTGCCTCCACCGGGGGCAGAGATGTACCGGAGGGTGCTTTAGACGGGTATGGGGTGTTTACCACGTTTCCAAGGGGCTGAAGCTAACACGGCTGTTTTCCATATGCCGAAGTCCTGCGGCATATGGAAAACAGCCGTGTTAGCTTCAGCCCCTTGGAAACGTAATAAGATCCCCCCCCCTCCCCCCCTCCAAAAGGTAGGTATAACAGTGGGAAATCGAGGTCGGTCTCTAGTTGTCCCGATAAGACTACACTACATTAATGACCCTATATCATAAAAATATGACGAATCATTTCGCCTAGGTCTTTTTTTTGCCGCAGCGCTACCCGTGCCGCAAATAAATTTACCGAGTCGATTACAAATAACTAGCTAGGACTTCTCAGCATCCGCAACTTTCCTCGATGTTTCATACTCGCTGATTGGTTAAGGGTCAAATTTAATCGAATTTGCCTGGGCCATGCCTTATATACCGACTTCCCCGTTTGAATTCATCGTACCTATAATTTCCTTGGTCGGCCATCCAACCTTTTTTACGTGCCAAACCATTAAAGCACCTGTCACTACATCCAAGATGGGGTAAAAGATCACACCAAACTTTTCCTTGGTACAATATTTCGCAATTTCTTTGAATGTTCCCTTAGGTAAATCTCTATTCTCACTATGGAAACACAAGGTCCAGAGAATTAAAAATAGGTACTGTAAAATGTATTGCAGTCGCGCTGTGCCCAAGCAAACGAGCTGAGCGCCATTGAGACAACTGCAGTTCGAACCCAAGATCCCTATTAAAAGTGCACAAAATAGTCGTTTCGTAGTCCCCTGTTTTCTTAATGACTTTTTACATAAAAAATTAAAGGAAGGCTTTGGCTGTGTTTCTATGATTTCCATTTTTTCATAGAATCTCAAATTTAGTAGTACAAAGTATAACTACTTCGCACGTGTTCGCGATTTCATTTGACTGTACAATGGCGAGTTAGGAATATGACGAATCAGGAATATGACCAGTTATGAAAGTGTCGAATAAGGAATATGACCAATCAGGAATATGACGAATCAGGGAAATGACCAGTTAGGAAAGTGTCGAATAAGGAATATGACCATTCAGGAATATGACGAATCAGGAACAAATCGAAGGACCAAGTAAAGGGAAAAAAATGCATTACAAAATATCAATATTTATTGGAACTACAATCTTTACAATCATATTAATGAAACATATTAACGGAAACATTTTCAAAATAACTTTGAACCAGTTAAATAAACGCAATATTGTATAAACTGCGTTATAATATCAAATCTAGCTAAAGCATTATTAAGAAATCTAGCTAAATCATTACTAATAGTGTTGGTCTTTCAATCACAGTTGAGTATTAGGGTGATCTTAAAAAAAACATTAAAAAATAATGTCAGAGTGGGTAGAAAACGCTATGTGTCATGTCTTTAGAAAAGTTGTTACATTTTTTTTATTATTATGGACAATTATATAATCTACTACTGTGAGTTTTGATTATAAGTAAAGTCGGCAACTTATAAATTGTATCAGAGCAAATAAAATAATGATTATTTAGGCCAATAATAGAGGAAATACGTTTTGTCAAAATTTTGGTCATAGTACGTTTTTAAGCAAAAAATATATAAGATAGCACGAGATAACTTTCAAGGTTACATTTATTGGTCTTACATTTATTGGTCTACCCGCAATATTTTTGACATTGTGATTCGTAATAATATTTATATAACTTGATAAATCAATGAAAAATGTTAACATCACAGTCTGTGACATATATGAAGAAAACCGTTGAACTCAAAAACAATTATGAAATATTTACCTGACCGTGAGTTAATAAATAGTAATAACAGACAGAAATGTATCTTTGGTCTTCACATACAAATTCGCTTTACTCAAATTTATATTGAAACGAACACAGTTGTTATATTAAGAAAACTACTTTTCACAGTCAGAAATATTTATACAATTAAATCAACAACAATAAATTAAGTATTATTTGATAATTCAAATATCGACAATTAATTAACTAGATCGCTTTATAAATCGACCACAGGAAATAAGAACTAAGCAAATTATTACTGGAATATAAAAATAAGGACTTCATTCAAATAAAATTTGAAAATAGCAATTAATGTACCTAAGGCAGCCTCTATTCGAATGCTCTATGCTAAATTAATTATATACATTTACATTTTGCCCTTTCTATGTTTTAAGCATGTTTTTTATCATAATATGATGATTAGGTCCCTCGGAGACAACATATGGCCATAATTAAAAAATAATGCTTTCCGGTAAAAGGTACGGTCATACATAAAATAGATCGGAAAAGCATTGATTTGGATAAGCTGTTGTTGTGTTGACTGTACTCTGGAGTTTCTAAGACAGTTTCTAAGTTTTCTAAAAAAAAATTTCAGAATTCGACTACAACCTAATAAAATAACAAAATGTCTCCATAGAGTGAAATATATAAATATCACTGTGATAAATCCTATAGTATAAAATAAATTCTTAACTTTACCTTGAATGGTTCATAATACAACCTTTATATGAAATAGGTATGTGCTAAATTACTTTGTATGACTATAGGATCTTTTTACGCAATGCGAATAATTTTGTGACATTTTAATGGTAAGTATAATTATTGAATGTTTATCATATAAATATTAAATTTATTATTTGTTATGTATTTCTTATATACGAAATTTATGGTGAAAATATTTAAGCTACAATTATTATGAATTTTATCAATACGATATGAGGCACACATAATGTCTTTTATAAGCATTATTAATACAATGTAAATAATAAAAATTTAGGTAGGTACATAGATCCTAAATATAATTGCTTAAATATGTACATATTATGATATTTATTAATCTAGCGTCAAACTATAATTTCTTTTTATAATAAAAAATTCTTAGGAATATTACTATATTTCAAATGACCATTAAATATTGAAATGACCCCGTTATTTTCTTAATAAAAAATCCGATCGGGTGGAATGCATAAAGTCACTTCGTTATATTATTTAGAAACATGATTCAATACAAAAAAAATAAGTATTTTTAGTATGTATTTTTGGATTTATAACCGTTAAATAAAATACTGGACACTGGACTAAGGAGCTACATTAAAACATTTACAAAGACAGAATCCACGGAATATTTCGACAGGTTACAAACATTTCTTTGGGCTACTATCACAACCTGACAAGTTGTATTGCACACATTATTTTTTGTTTATATTAAATATAAGGTGTTCCTTGTGATGATACTTTAAAAGGTAGTACAGAGCATCAAACTGGCAAACTCTGACTATGGGATAAACTCTCAAATCGCGAAAAAATCAACTGTTTCGTACAAAAGGCCAAGACCTCTAGAACTCGACTAAAATTCATGGACTAGTTGGTTTCTTTTTGCGGTCAGGGTTGGTCCCACAGTAGAAGTTCTCAGTTTCATTATCTAAATAAACTCTAAGTATCGCAGCTATTGTGAACAACATAACTATTGTGAACACCTTACATAAACCACAGAATAAGTAAAATATCTCGACAAATGATATTCGATAAATAATATTATCTCGAGATGATTTCAAAATGTTTCCTGCATAAGTCTTCAATCTGTGTAACGTATTATTATTTATATCTTCTTGTCTATATTAACTTAATCTCTAATGTTATGATTTTAACTAATATTGATTACAATTAATATATGACATATCTCTAATGGCGAAACAATATTTAAGTGTTCGAAGAAAGTAATCACTACTTACAATAAATCAAAAATAATTTATAAAAATCAACAATTTAGTAACTAGAGTATTAAGCTACTAGGCACTGGGTGGTTTAAACGTTATTTTCAATCTCCTAAAAAGTACAGCCCTCAACATCAGTAAGTATTAATCTCTTGTCTTGTAAAGGTATAAAGTTGCAGCTGAACATATATTTTTTTGGATGACTGTACTAATTAGTTTTATAAAAGTGCCTGTGGCATTTTCATACATCATAATAGAATCAGGAAGATACCTTGCAAATTTGATAATCTCAAAGAGTTTTATATCCCCTTAATGGTCATGCTACAAAAACATGTCACTACTCAAATTATTTTTATGAAAGGCAGTTACCATAAATTTCAATAGAAACAACCTTAATCGGAATATAAATATCGAAGGGTCACAGACATGTATCTGACTAGAGCTAAGGAGTGTATGTATCGCGTGGCAAAATGAAGAGCAATACTCTCCTTTTTAACCCTTAAATTAGGCGCGCCTAAAAAGTCGCGTATATGGTCGCGCAGGGTGTGTAGCACCCCACAATGAGTTAATCAAAGAATACAAAATAAAATCAATTTTCAATTTTATTGGCCACCACATTTAAACATTAATATTAATCAACTTTTAAAATTGTATTTAAAATAATTATTAAATTTTAAACAAGAATCGAAATAAATGTAAATACTAGTTATCTGCGTCACAATTTTGCCAGACTACAATCACAATATGGTCACTACGTACATTATCACGGTACTTAGAGCATTCAGTCTTGGTTTTTCTGCCCCTGGTGCCCAAACCGTTCACAACTGAACGATTATCACGATTAAATTCTAAACGTAACACTTTTTTATGAAGCTACCTAGAAGAGCAGCGCCATAATCTCTTATTTTTAAAAGTTATATGCCTGGAAACTTGCTTTGGGGTGTATGACATGACACCCCACACGCCTAATTAAGGGTTAAGCTGTTCCATTCAGTTAACTCCACCGTTATCGGCATCGGTCGTCAACCGAAAATTCTCAGCAAAAACGTCAAATTATAAACAGGACCGAAATAATGGTAAGTTTTAGCTTTTCTAACGTTTTCAAAGCTCAAACGTCACATTCTGTACAGAAAATTGACATGCTCGCTCGGTATTTGTACAGTTGGAGGGAACATTCTCTTGATAGATACATATCTGCGTCAGTACATTTGGTACAGTAACTCACACGACAATAGCGACACTCAAGGCATATTCTGGAGGCACTCTTTAATTTGGGTCCACGCTTGAAGGTTCTGCGAAAAGCAAAAAAGTCTTGTAAAATTTGTTTTTTTCTACAGAGGTTTGTAAATATTCGAGGGAGCGATCACAACGCACTATAAGGGACATCAAAAAACTTTAAATTGATATCGAAAGTAAGCAACCAAATGAGCTTATTTTAAAAATAAAACAAATTTATTACATAATTATTTTAACTACCAACATTTTACTATTAAGTTCCCTCATATATTATTATTCTATTGTTACGTGTGAAAACTTGTGTCATAAAACCGTTCTGCTTAGAATATTTGTAATTGTGAAATGTTAGAAATCTTTAATTTTTTTGGAATTGGATCTCAGGAAGGGATAAATCTGATGCTGCGGTAATGTGTAGGTGGGCAGGCCAGATATATAGGTTTTACAAGACAATTTTTCAAATAACGGAATTGTGTATTCATAAAAGCTCATATACGTCTCCACCGAGGGGCTCAAGTCTACACTAAATTAGGGTGTTTAGGCCTTAGTCAACCACGCTGGCCACGTGCGGATTGGTCGAATTCACATACACCTTTGAATTTCTTCGCAGGTGTATGTATGTTGCCTCACGATGTTTTCCTTCACCGTAGGAGCGTCAGACAAATGTACATATGAAATTCGAAAAACGAAAAACACATTGGTACATGGCTGTCTCGAACCCCGGACCTCCCCCGATTGGAAGGCAAGTGTCGAGTCCACAGCGCCACCGACGCTCCGAATTGTGTTTTATGGTGAAATCAATTATTGGGCTGAATAACAGTTTTTAAGTCACTATGAGACTGACCACGGCTACCACGAGTGACTAAAGCCTCTTAAAAATAAAAATAAAAATAATGTATTGGTGTGTTTAAGGATGTTACTGTCAGTACCTTTTTCGCCGCTTTGACTTGCAGCGTGATAAAGTTGACAAGAGATTCGTGAAGGTCTTTGTCCTTTTGTTTCTGGAAATGTTCTATTTCTATTGACGCTTTCTTACTGAACTCCCTGGAAGAGAGGAAAATATATGTTTAACTTACAGACGTATAAAGAGAAGCAGACTTAACATAATTTTACTCACACATTTGTCATAAGTAATTTATATCGTTTTTACTTTCACTCCAAAGTGACATGATATATCGCTATTTCTGTTTTTCGTCTATGGCTATACTAACGCACACATAAGCATTTCCGAAGCCGTGGCAGACGCCACGTGGACGCCATGTTTAGCTTTGTCAAAATAAGAGACAAATGGCGTCGTGACATTGTCTTAATAATGTTTTGTTTTGTGATTATAAATAAAAATAACTGCTCATCGGACAAGAACATCAATGGAAAAGTGCTGGGCCACAAAGAGTTCGCACGCATCATATAATAAAACTTTAGAAATTAGAATAAAATTAAATTAATATTGTTTGCGTGTGAGTAATGTTTACATGTGGTAAAGTTGCCACGCTTTTTGAACGTTACGTTTAGTCTGCTTCCCTTTATATACGTCTGTGGTTTAACTATACTTGGATAAGTTGAAAATTACATTAAGACTATAATATTGGTGAATGAAAAATCCAACTTAATACAAGCAATATTTGAGGAATTTATCTAGTTTCCTTCGTCTAGTCCCCATCTCCTGATGTATGCGTTCCGATTGTATTGGTCGTGCCGATTTCGCGAGGTGTAAATCCTGTTATCAATCATTTGATGTACTTTTTCTTACGGAATTATGTTCTCCCACGTGCAGATACAGCTTAAATATCAGTCTGTAGCAGGTACTATCTGAGGATTGTATCCAGTTCCCTCTGTCCCCATCCCTTGGCTCAGCCAACCTTCTTACTTGATTGCGCCTTTTTTAATTTTGTTTCAGAGTAGACATTAGAGTGATAAAGGTTATAGCCTGCTGTGAGTAAAAAATGATACCACTATATAGCAGGTGTCGATTAACGGATACGATCATATTGCAAGTTAATGTGTATTGTGGTGTAAATGGGTAAATTTCAACAGGTCCATTAAAATGTTCATTTCCGTGGATTTTTTTATCTTAAAGTTAAAAAAAAAATGTTTTTTTAAAGTTTTAGATAATGTATGTATACTTGATTAATATCTAGAAGACAATTAAAAAACAAACGAGATATACAATATTAAAAATTTCGTGTCACGGCGATGAAACATGCGTGCATGGCAATGAAATAAGCGTCCGCGGCATTATTAAAATCAGACTGTAGTGTGTGTGTGTGTGCTTGCGTGCATGTACGTGGATGAGCGTATGTACGTGTATGGTATGTGTGTGTAAGGTATCATTTTGTAACATGGATTTTCTTTGTAGTTGACTATACAGTAAAAAACTCATCAATTCTATCCTTAAGTCTTTTATCGTATTGCAGAGGGTTAACTTGACGTGTCCGGAACTATCAATATTCGGCACTATCTGTATTACAGGTAAATATGTTTTTTTGCCTAATCTTACCATGGCATTTAAAACATAAGTCACGGAAATGAAACACCTGGCCACGGCAATGAAACTAAATTGTGTTCCAATGCATGGCAATGAAATGTTTTTCATTGCCGTATCTTTTTGTTCATTGCCATAGCAAATTTTGGCCACGGAAACCACGGCAATGAAAGCATGGCGATGAAAATCAAGGCAAAAATATAAAATAACAAAAAATCTATTACTTATTCGAAGTAATAAACAATTCACAAATAAACATAAGAGAAATGGCATTCTATTGAATGCTCAATTAAGAAGACAAACTTATTCAAATAGAAGTTACGGCGATGAAAGAAAAAATGACGAGTAACATAAAAATGGAATACTTATATTTATGGCGCGAAAACGCATACACGAGTGTACTTCCTTCCACGTCGAGTACTTAGGCGACACTAATATGCAACCTTTAGCGCACTAGGCGGGGGCTGCAAGTCGTTAGATAAAACAATATTCTTAACCATGTTTAGGAAACAGCGATGAAAGGTAGTTCTGGGACAAATGAATTTTTATTAACCATTCGTTGTATTGTTTTAATATTTAAATAAATGTATTCCGTAACAATACTTTAAGTATTCACGTATCAAATAAAACTAAGTTTCAATATAAATAATCAATTGATTTTTATCAATGAGGTATAATATACATCAAGGTGACGTGTGGACAAACACGGCAATGAAAGATTTCCAGGTATAATTAATTTTTTTAAAGTTCCTATTATTAAAATATTTAGTGCTCCACATAGATAACTATTTCACGTAACTAGAAAAAAATGTCCGAACATTATAATTATGTTTTTTAGTACCGATTTCATCGATGCCACGCAATTTTTGGTCCCGGGAAATTCACCCAAATGTGTACCTACATTTTACAAGTGTCGCTTAACGAACTTGATGTTGTTAATGTCTATACACTGCAAATGTTGCTTAAAGTACATGATGTTAATGTATACGTAACGGCCTGGATGTAAATATGTACGTACTGTAAGTGTCGCTTAAAGGACACATGCTGTGAATGTGTACGTACTGTAAGTGTCGCTTAAATGTGTAACATACTGCAAATGTCACTTAACAGTCACGATTTTGTGCACATGTAACGTGCCGCATGCACGTTAAATGGACACGATGTTGTAAATATGTATGCAATGCAAGTTTCGTTCGATGTTCTAAATGTGTAGGTACTGTAACTGTCGCTTACTGTACATGATGTTTATGTATGTAAGTAAGCTGTTTAGCGCCCGCGATGTTGTAAATGTGTACGTTCTGCAAGTGTCGCTTAATGGACAAGATGTCGTAAATGCGAACGTTCTGCAAGTGTCGCTTAATGGACACGATGTCGAAAATGTGTACATGTGTACGTTCTGTAAGTGTCGCTTAAGGGACATGATGTCGTAAATGCGAACGTTCTGCAAGTGTCGTTTAAGGGACATGATGTCGTAAATGCGAACGTTCTGCAAGTGTCGCTTAATAGACACGATGTCGTAAATGCGTACGTACTGCAAGCGTAGCTTAACGAACACGATGTTGCAAATGTGTGCGTTCTACAAGTGTCGCTTAATGGACACGATGTCGTAAATGTGTATGTTCTGCAAGTGTCGCTTAATGGACACAATGCCGTAAATGTAAACTTACTGCAAGTCTCACTCAACGGACACGATGTTGTAAATGTGTGCATTCTGCAAGTGTTGCTTAATGGACACGATCTCGTAAATGTGAACGATCTACAAGTGTCGCTTAACGGACACGATGTCGTAAATGTGTACTTTCTGCAAGTGTCGCTTGGCGGACACGATGTCGTTAATGTGTACGTTCTGCAAAGTGTCGCTTAACGGACACGATATTGTAAATGTGTATGTACTGCAAGTGTCACTTAACGGACACGATGTTGTAAATGTGAACGATCTAAATGTGTACTTTCTGCAAGTGTCGCTTGGCGGACACGATGTCGTAAATGTGTACGTTCAGCAAGTGTCGCTTAACGGACACGATATTGTAAATGTGCACGTACTGCAAGTGTCGCTTGGCGGCTGCAATGTTTGCGGCGTCGGCGGCCAGCTTGGTGTCCAACGCGCGCGTGGTCTGGTCGCGCACAATGTCGGGGTCGGTGCCGCCGAACAGACGAGACATCAGCCCCGATTTACCAGCCGCCGCGCGATTGCGCTCCGCTATTCTACAAATACACACGTATATTACTTTATAAAATGTCAATGTCCGTCTTGTTATTTGTAAAATCATGGTATTCAACCTTGTTTATTAATCAAGAAACAAACCCTTAAATTTTTTTACAAAAAATAAAACCCACTGCAGTAACACCAAAAAGTCATAATGCGTATTAAATTCTAATACGCATTATGACTTTTTGGTGTTACTACTTACTTAGATCCAAGGCAAACACCAGACTAACTCAAAATAAAACGTCTTTTGCTCTAAACAGCATTGAAATAATTATTGCCGACCTCCTAACAACCTAATTGTTTAGGAGTTATACTTTTATCTATCAGCTCACCTGAATCACTTAAAAGAATAGGAATACGCGTCAATAAGTTTCCATTATACAGAAGGAACTATTCCCTAACTCCTAACCTACCAGAAACCTTCCATCATCAGCTCAGTATCAACAAGGGAACAATGAGAAATCTGCTCCTTAAATCAATCTTCCTTTGGTTTCTTCATCGGGAAATATTTTTTCTGAGATATTTCAGTATCGCGGTATGATGGCTAAGATCCATCGATTAAGATAACTTCTTTTAATGATCACTTCGAGTAGGTACCTAATGACAATTGGTACATAAATTACTATGCCACAGTTAATATCAGCCAGCACCTCGGTGGTATGTTCAAAAGGGGTCGATGGGTAATAACAACTTACCATTTTACAATGTAGTGCTATGTGCCATATTAATTAAAAATAATACTGAGAATGGGTTACATTATTAAATATACGATTTACGCCATATATTTGATGTTTATAATGTAAAAGATAAAGTAAAACTGGAATCGTATAAAGGAGATATACCTAGATAGGTGCAACCGAGTGCATGGAAGACTAAATACATAAATTTCGTTAGGCGAAATGAATTCAAACAACATAATATCTGATCACGACTACTCTGTTAACAGCATCCATGATCATCATCTCAGCTACAACACAATACTACTCGGCCTTTCCCGAGAAAGGAGTGAGAGATGTCTCTCAAGTCAACACACACTCAAGACTTACCTTGATGGGGAGAGCTGGAGACTCGCCTGGTCATGTGCAGGATGAACAGATTATTTTTAGATTTTCTCCACCCAGTAAAATAAACACAGTGAAAATTACCTGTTGTTCAGTGTGTCGTGTGCGTTCTCGACTGCCCGCTGCAAAGCCTCGTGGTTCGCACACAGCTGTTGCAAGGCGCTAGCGTAGAACAAGTACTCTTTCAACTGATCAGCTAACTGTTCTTCATCCTCTGCCACTGAGTCTATGCTGTCTGCTATTGAATCTAAATATAAAGTTTTAATACAATATTGTATGTGTTCACAGATTGATTATACCCTTGTCTTTTCTTAAAAAGTTCAGAACAGAATAAATATACAGGGTGTCTCAGAAACAATGGATAAACCTTTAACTGTTGATAGGTTTCGTCGAGACCTCTCTAATCTCAAATTTTGACTTTAGTAAAAATATCTCGGTTTTCAAGATATTTGATAGTTTATGATTTTTTTTAAAAATGCCACTTTTGGTTGGTTTTTAATGTGCCATTTTTACAAATACGGACTTTTTCTGATTCAGTTTTTATTAGCTTCTAACGGAATAGTTCAGCTATCAATAACAGTGGTTAAAATTGAGCTAGCTAATCACGAAGTGCTTGGAAAAAACAATGTTCCAAAAAAAATTAAACAAGAAATTATTTTTCTTCGTGTTTGGTCTGCTACCATGTAAAAAAAATGTATGACGCTCATCGTGCCCATTATCTTAAAAAAATGCTTAGTTATTCTAGTTTCAAAAAAGGTATGATAACCTATGCTTAATGTATCTCTTAAATTTTATTACTGCTTGAATAGCAAATGGTATGAAATTTTAAAAAGATTTTTTTCGGAATAGTTATTAATTCTTAGTTTGAATAAAGAATTTGAAATAAAACAACATGAAATTTTAATTTTTTATTAAATTTACAATAAATGTTCGAATTGGCGTCCTTGCTCTGATACACGCCCTACATCTTTTTATAAAAGAAAGTTTGATGCGGCGCGCGTAACCAGACGTTTTTATGTGTGCAGCTGCATTTTGTATGCGAGTACGCAACTCTGTTATTGAGGATACTGGCCTCGCGTAGACAAGGTCTTTCAGACATCCCCAATAAAAAAAATCCAAGGGATTTAGATCCGGCGATCTGGGCGGCCATAAAATAGGGCCGAGCCGGCCTATCCACCTTTGTGGGAAGTGTTGATTTAAATAATTTCTTACTACTATTGCGTAGTGAGCTGGGCACCCATCATTTTGAAGCCACATTCTCCGCCTCACTTCTAAATTGACATCTTCTAGCATGCCGGGTAAACCATTTTGTAAAAAATTAAGGTAAATTTCACTATTCAGTGTAGCTGGAAGTTCATATGGCCCGATCACCTGTCCGTCAATAATCCCAGTCCACAAGTTAACTTTAAATTGAACTTGGGACCGATCTTCCCTCATCAAATGTGGGTTTTCAACTTGCCAGCTATGTAGATTGTGGATGTTGAAATATCCATCTCTCCGGCATGAGGATTCATCCGTCCATAAAATTTTATTGAAAAATTGCGGGTCCTCCCTTATTTTATTTAACATGATTCTGCAGAATGCAATCCTGCGCGGATAGTCAGCAGGCTGTAGAGTTTGGACCCTTTGAATATGGAAAGGGTGCAAAAGGTATTTTTTCAATATGCGATGCACTTTGCTTCTATTAATGCCGGTTCGACGTGCAATTCCACGCACAGAACGTGTTGAATCTTCTTCTATTTCGTCGAGGACTACTACTTCTTCATCGTCGTTTCTTTCTGGTCTTCCTGGCCCTGCACCACCAATGCCTCTTCCTGGAAGCCTCCCTTCGCAGTACGAATTATGTACCCGAGCAAAAACTCGATAGTCCGGGTGACGTGCGTTGGGGTACCTAATACAAAAAATGACGTTATTAAATTTACTACTTCATTTAATTTTAAAATCTAATTAAACACGGCGTGTGACTATTTTTAGCAGGATAACATAATGTAAGACCCATCCTGATACGTTTAACTAAAGTTGCAATAAATGTGTGTGATTTAAAAAAAAATAAGATTGATTGAATTAAAGAGAAAATAAATAATCTTACCTCTCTGCGTACAGACGCAGAGCAGCAGCGTTAGCATTTCCTCGACATTCGCCATAAACGAAATGCATGTTTGCATATTCGCGCGACGTGTACTGATGTCTAGGCATGTTCAGTGTTATGTATTGGTTGTCAGTTAGGTTTCACAGCACAAACAATATCCAAATCGTAAAGCTAGCCAAGTCCATATGATCACCAGTTGTCAATAGGTTTCACAGCACAAACAATATCCGAATCGCAAAGCTAGTCCAAAATCACAGCAAAATGTCGTTTAAAATCATCGAAGCTCTATCGAATCTCTCGAATACAGAAAACACGCGTGGGTCACAACCGGAGTTCAGAAGGACACTAACAATCGTAACAAAGAACCCAATGATCAGACGCAGGTAAAAAAAGTCCTTCCAGGAAATTCGATAGCAGGTAAGGTTGCAAATGCTTATGACTCATGTGCTGTTAATGATAAGGCTCCTTTTTGATTGCGCATAGTGGATGAGACATGTGGCAGGCAGGGGCCACAAAAAAAAAACACGTTTCTCAACTCTGTGACTCGTAAACGAATGTTTACAAATAAGCTGTAAGTGGTTATTAGTGGAAAAAAAAACCTTTTTTTTTTCAAATTTTCATTTTATTTGCTATTCAACCAGTCAGAAAGTCAAGAAAGCATAAACTTAATACTGGAAAACTAAATTAACCGAATAAAATTAATCCGAAAAATAATTAATCCGACAAACAATCTTTTTAAAATTTTCATACCATTTGCTATTCAAGCAGTAATAAAAGTTCAGAGATACATTAAGCATAAGTTTATCATACCTTTTTTGAAACTAGAATAACTAAGCATTTTTTTAAGATAATGGGCAGGATGAGCGTCATACATTTTTTTTACATGGTAGCAGACCAAACACGAAGAAAAATAATTTCTTGTTTAATTTTTTTTGGAACATTGTTTTTTCCAAGCACTTCGTGATTAGCTAGCTCAATTTTAACCACTGTTATTGATAGCTGAACTATTCCGTTAGAAGCTAAAAAAACCTGAATCAGAAAAAGTCCGTATTTGTAAAAATGGCACATTAAAAACCAACCAAAAGTGGCATTTTTAAAAAAAATCATAAACTATCAAATATCTTGAAAACCGAGATATTTTTACTAAAGTCAAAATTTGAGATTAGAGAGGTCTCGACGAAACCTATCAACAGTTAAAGGTTTATCCATTGTTTCTGAGACACCCTGTATACATATTTTAGTAATATTTGATTCCTTGTACAGTTAATGCCATAAAACATTTGATGTGGTATAAACTATGCCATTTGTTGCAAGTTGAATCCATAATTTATTTAGATATATTCTTCGTTTACCCAGCATGATTTAATCGCAAATATGGAAAAGGGAAAAGGTAAAATTTTGAATCTTCAAATAATATCTTATCATAGTTTTGTTCATTCCAAATTGAAATTTAGTAGTAGAAGAAGTTTGTTGGTTTCAAAGTTTAAAGGGGGAAGTAGAAGAGTAAAAGTAGAACAGGACAAATGCTTATGCGTACCAAAGTAATGGCCAGCTTTCTGTAAGCCATCTCCCATTTCTTTCTCTATGACACTCCATTCACTGAATAGTTTTCCGTAGTTTGCATGCAATTTGCATAAAGCGTAATTTTTTTCCATTATTTTTGATCTGAAAAAAAAAACCTTTTATCTACACTCATGTTCTAATTCTAATATTAAGAACTCAACACTAATATTTTAAAGGCATAACTTAAAGCCCTTGGCATTTTACAAATTACATTATAATACAGGTTCGCCATACAAAACCAGTACTTTAATGTAACTCGAATTCCAATAAAATACAGTTCGATTGACGAAGCCCGACCAAGGAGGTTTTGTCACAATTTTCTTTTGTGCCAGTACATTGTCTATGGCGGCGCGTGCAACAGCGCATGCGCGGTAGAATGTAATAGGTGTTGGCGCCATTTCTCTGAATTTTTCATTCATTATTTTTCTGTTATTGGTTAAAATAATAAATAATATAAATGTATGTAGTTTTAGATTTCTGTATTAGTTTCACAATTGCACTGTTCAAAATGCAAATAATTATTAGACTATATGAGTTTGATTTTGTTTTAATTTTGTGTCTTTTATTTAATTTAGGTAACCACTGATTGCATGAGTGTAGATAATGTAGTGTATGAAATTGCACATAATTAGGTCTTAAAACACTCGTGTGGTACAATTAAAATTCTCGGCAAGCCTCGAATTTTAAACACACACTAGTGTTTTCAGACCCCCTATTATGTGACTATTTCATAAACTACTATTATGTAAGTACTTACTTATTAAAAAACTGTTTAAACATTTGTATGGAGCAGTTGATTTTTTGGCTCCGGTTTTAAAAGTAACCTTGTATAAGGTGTTCCAAAAAGTTTTGATAATATTTAAAGAGGTTGTTCAGCCCATTAAATGGAACATTTTTCGCTATGGAACCAATGCTAAAATCGCATAAAATCTGCTGTTTTATAAAAAATTTGCCTTGCCTTCAAAGACAGGAAACATTATTATGTTAATGGCGTAAGAAAAATAAAAAGGTTTCATTAATAGACGTCGCCTTTGTATTGAGACAATAACAAAAACAGACATACTCGTAGTCTAATTTTGAACATTTATCTTAACTTTTGTTGTTCTGTTTAGAGCTATTTTCAACAAAAGTAAAATAAAAATACAGTATAAACTATATGCTTGCTTATGAATGAATGAGCTTTTAATTTTTGGGTATCAAGTGAATTTTTAATATAGACGATTTCAAGTTATTGGACAAGAACAGTACATTTTTACAACAGATGCGTGTGGGCCTTGAATTGACATTACTTTTTTTTGCCCAAAATTCTGAAATATTGTACGCCGATGGTATAAAAAACTTCCGGTGGACGTTCAGGAGGTGCTCACACACTAGAATATCGAAATTTTACCCAAGTTGCCGTTGTTTCCAGGAGCATAAAACATGTTTTCAGTCCGTTTTAGGCTACCCTCTATCGAACAACACCATAACCTAAAAACCCGTTTTCTGGCGTTTTCAGGACCCCTTCGATATATGACTAAATTTTCAATAGGAGTGAGTGAGATAGCACGATAAGAAAGGGACAACAATAGTCAGCACCTTCCAGATAAAAAAGATAGATCAAAATTATTTTACCAAAAATAAAAACTTGCGACTCGGTGCAATCATCTGCGACTTGGACGCGTTTTATAGTGAAGAACTCTGTGTGTTCAGTGATTGTAGTTTTCAGTGTTTAGTTAAGTGGTCTAGTTAGTGCTTCAATAAATCCTATCTCTAAATTATCGGTGTTTCGCGAATTTTCTATACAACACCCACCCCACAAACGTAACAATGGTTTGCACTACTACAATATTATACTTTATTTTTGGATATAATTATATAATTTTGCGGTTTCTGTGACTTCACGTCGGATGCGGCGATAAATGAAATTTTTAGCTCTATGTAAATTACTATAACCTTGAATGCTTATTTTAACCGAATACATTAAGGCGTTATATCGAAAATATTGGTTATTTTTAATGTAATGTCATAGGTCACTAAGAGATCTTACAGATCTGAAAGTCAAATATGTGTTTCTTTGTATATTTGGCTAGACATGACAAGAACATGAAACGCGATTTAAAGATTTTGCCTCGACACATTTTATTTTTTAAAATACCTCTTAAAAATAAGAAAATTCAGGATTACTAGTAAACGATATTAAGTATTCATTAAAAAGTTCCTTAAAGAAGTAGATATCATCAGTATTCACAATCGTACAGAAGCATTTTTTTCTAATTATTATATTTATTTTTAAATAAAATAATTTGTATTTTGTCGCTTACGTCGATAATTTCTAAACGACCTGATTGCATGCGGGCGCAGCGCATTCACGACTTTGATGACATAGATATAAGAGTCAATATCAAAAATATTGTACATCACACAAAAGAAACACAATGGAATTATCAAATTTCTGAACACAAAAGAATATTTGTCACACAAAAGAACATAAAGGTTACTTTTTTATCACCCCGGAAAATTTAAGGGACGCTTCAGGACACGATAGTAGAATGATTTAAATATTAAAAAGATTATTTTCCGGGGTGATAAAAAAGCAACTCTGTATACTTACATACACATAAATGCACTTTTGATGCATAAAAAAATAAAAATGTACTTCCAAATAGTTAAAAGTAAAAAATAATATTAGAATACACAAAATATCACATTTTTATTTTGAAAAGTCGGTGCTTAATTTTAAGTCATTAATCCAGACAAGAATTACCTTTCATTTGATACCCATATTGAGGGGGTTGTAAAAAATATGTAATCCGCCATTTTGTAGCGGCGGCCATCTTGGAATTTGGGATGATTCTTGGATTTACAGTACTGATTATATTAAATTGAATGGAATCAGAACTAAAGGACAATCTGACAACAGGAAGGGGGAAAATTTCAACTTCTTCTAAATTTGACCCAAGCATATAAACAAAACTAAATTAAAGCGTTTAAAAATGACAAATATGTATGAACTCTGCTTTTATGTGTGACGTCACAAAATATCACACAATGGAAGGAAAATATAATCTGTAAAGATACGAAACCGCGGATAACAAAAAAATGTAAAAAATAAATTACAAATCTTGTCTATTGCAAGTGTTACTTATTACAAATAATATCTTATGATAATAATTGTGTAATAAAATAATTAAACTCATCTGAAATTAAGCGTCACACAAGTTTAAAATTTTTCGAGCTACAAAACGTTTTTCATAGTTCTTGACATTATTACATCAAAAGTAAAGGGCCAATGTTTTGTTTTGTAAGGTTGGTAGTAGAATGGAATGTTACCAGATGTAATAAAAATACGAATACGTTCAGAATGTGTTTGAAACGACAGGTAATTTCGTCACACAATCATCGTCACACAAACGAACAAAATATGGAGACATCAGTTTAACTTCGGATTTCTCATTTATTATAACATTTCTAATAAAATAAAAAGTTTGCCCATGTATAATGATTGTTTCCCAAGTACACTTACTAAAAAAAATATGTGTGAGTTCTGGTTAAAAAAGGAATGAATTTTTCATCTAGCATTGGCACGTGAAGACACTCTTTTTTATTATGACAAAAAAAACTTATCAATAGATTTGTTTTTAGCGCCTTATTAAAAAAAATGCTTTATTTATTCACTATAGATTTTTTTACACTCGTATAAGTTATGGGTCATCGTGATTTTATCAAATGTACAATAATTTTGATATTGACTCATAAAGACTGGCTACTTAAGCACACTACTGGCTACTTTGGGGGGGGAAAGGGGTTCCAATTATGTGCCGGAGTATGGTGCAGATGTTTTGCATTCGTACCCTAGGCCGGTATATGGTTGGAACCCTGATACCGAGCCCACACCTCCCAGTGGTCCCCTCCGGTAACTATGGTGCATTGAGATCGGATCCAAATACTGGGCCGATAACAATGCACTATAGGCTAACGTGGCAGGTAGAGTCACCCCGAAATCTTGGCCAGAAAGGTGACTTAGGCTAAAACCCTTCTTTTAAAAATGAATTGCGCACCAAAGAAACGGCCCTCAGTCCCCGGCAGCCCCACTATCCCTGGTTTCGGCAGCGGCTACGGTAACGGTGGGGCAGAGGGTGCGAAGAATCCCCGGCAGAGATCCGGCTGCCAAAAACTGACTTTAGCTACGTTAAATACACGGACCTTGAAAGCAGACGATCGGTTGTGTGAGCTCTTAGAAGAAGTAGATAAAATTAAGTGGGACGTCATAGGGTTAGCCGAGGTGAGACGTAAGGGAGAAAGTCTAACCAAATTATCTACTGGAGACCTCTTCTATCACATAGGTAATGAAGATTCGTCTTACGGTGGCGTAGGCTTCTTAATAAATAAAAAGTGGGTTCCAGCAGTTCAAAATGTGGCATGTGTGTCTACACGAGTTTGCTACACGATATTGAAATTGAACAGTATGTACAAACTAAAGATCGTTCAAGTATACGCACCTAATACTTGAACGATCTCGGACCATACAGATCAGGAAATTGAAAGTTTCTATGAAGACATAGAGAGTGCTTATAGAGATAACCCCTGCAAATACACCATAATTTTAGGCGATTTCAATGCCAAGATTGGCCCTACTTTAAACAAAGAACTAAGTGTAGGAAGGTACGGATTAGGGCAAAGAAATCAACGTGGCCAAACTCTCGTGAACTTTATGGAACGTCATAAACTCTACGCCATGAACACGTTTTTCAAGAAAAGAAAGGCAAGAAAATGGACTTGGGTTAGCCCAGACGGACGAACCACCAATGAAATAGATTATATAGTCAGCTCTGAAAGATCTATTGTAACAGACGTTTCAGTTTTATCCCATTTCAAGACTAGCAGCGATCATCGCTTAGTGAGAGCCACTCTAGTTCTTAATCTGCACATGGAGCGAAAGAAAATGATAAATTCTACCCACTACAAATACAACAAGACAGATTATAAATACCTGCAGAAAGGATTCCAAATTGAACTTGTAACACTGTTTTTTCTTAAAATTTCATAAAACACTAATTTTGCAAAAACACTTTGGTTTCACTGTAGTTTTAACACAAATTTCACAACTAAAATCATAATTACAATAACTTTGTCAATTAATTTCACAATATCAATGTCAAGTGTCAACGTCAACGTCGTTTCACGTCACGTCAGTGACATTTGCAATTATCTTTGGTCATTATTCACTTTTTGCATAAACAAAATAAATCTCGCGTTTATCCTGGCCTTATTTACAAAGATAGTTTTTTTTCGCCCAAAATCCCGTGCTTCCATTTAGGTGGGTTGATTTTCTCAAAATTCGGAATTTGACATTTGGACCGTTTGTTTTGATCATTTCTATAGACATATTTTAATAAAATACAGTTAAACTTATAGATCATATAATTATAGTTTCGTCGAATAGAATTTGGAAAGCATTCACAATTTGTTTAGGGTTGATTTTTCATTGCGTTTTGTTTTTCAACTAAACATAACTTTAGCTGGAAATACTTATTGCATAGGTATTGTAGAATTTCGAAAGATCCGTATGTTGACTTGACACATCTTGAAGCAAGTTAAGAGTCTTACGAGTGTTATGAAATGAATTTGGTTTTAGGAGAGGTTCCGTCGCCAATACGGCGCTTAACATTCAGCAAACGGACCTCGGCTCCGTCGCTTCCACATAAACGCAAATCTGCGCGCAAGTGGAGCGTTGGTTTAGTCTATCGTCTAGGTTATGACTAGTCTGTGAGACGTCGATCGAAATAATTTGTTATTGATTTGAAGATCATAAAGTTTTTATATATTTATTTCGTAGGTATTTCTCTCGTTTTCCGTGTGAATTTAATTCGAAAAGCCACCCTGAATTTAACAAAGTGAGTTATTTTTGTTTTCAGCTTGAAGAGTAAAAGCTCAATCATATTTATAATCGCCGGCGCGCGATTCGGTGAATTAGTTGAATAAATAAATTATATCAATAGATAATACTCCGCCCACACTAAGGTATCTAATTAACTTATTATATTTCATGATTTAAAACAGATTTTGTTAATTTTATTTTTATTTGTGGGTAAATTGATTATTAAATCAAACATATTACATTTCCAAAATTCGCCTTTTTCATCCCCTATTTCATTAAAAAACCTTGATAGTAAACGGCATCTTAGTGGGATTAAGGCATATATTGAGTAACACTTGCGAATTTCATGTTAAATTCTAAATTTTCACAATATTAAGTTTCACATCCTTCTTTGGCAAAGAACTCACAAATTAAGCTGTTTTCTTTTTATTAATAGCAATAATTATACACAAAATTGGTGCTCTCCCCTCCATAGGTCCTTTTTATTAACTAACCAATAAGACAATTTGTCGATTTATTAAAAATTATGTTTTAGAATTCATTTGCTATGTTTATTACATGAAGTTCAAATGTATTGACTGGGATTCCTTCAGAACTCAGTGTTAGACCCACTGACCTCAAGATCATAGGCATATTTAATTATATTTTTAACATAACACTGTGCTATGAATCTCCAGGGCAGTTCCCGGAGGCCGTAGGGCTCCGCTGCAACTAACCTACCTAATAACCTAATATCAAGGAGGAATTCTGTGGAATTACACAAATAATATTAGAAACAGAGAATAAGTTAAGAAATTGGAATATTATATCTCTGACCCGTGATCGCAGAAACTTAGCATTGAAGGTATGACCCACTAACAACCGCTCCGGGGAAGGCTACTAATTTCTTTTAAAAAAAAGGAAACCTATAACTATTTGTTCGTGTACTTTATTGCCCCTCATTTTGTAGTTTTGTACCCAATTTGAACCTGATTTTTACCTGCCGAGATTGATCAAACAAACCTGAACCATCCTGCCCTTGGCTTGTATTAAATAAAAATTTAGTTAAGTGCTTTGCATTGAGGGATTTTGTTAACTTCAGTAACATTATGCATAAGTGAATTACAACCATGTACCTACCAGAATAAAGCTTTTCATTTTGTATCGGACTAAAGGAATAAGTTTGTTTTTTTTTCCTTCAACTTTAAGATTTCCCGAATATTACTACAATTTAGCGAGAAAAAGCACTACAAACTTAAAAATCAATTTGAAGTATTATTGGAACAGAATTTAGACGTGGACGCACTGAACGATGGTCTCTGCAAAATTATTGTGGATACCACAAAAAAACATATAGGAGGGAAAAAACTAAAGGAAACAAAATTGTCACCTCAAACGCTATCCTTGATGGAAACTAGGAGAAAAATGAACCAACAGACTCAAACAGATTTTGATCAATTGCGGAAAATAAACAAAACTATAAATAAGGCTATAAGAACAGATCTAAGAGCATTTAATACTAGAGTTATAGCGGATACTATAAAACAAAATAGAGGACCAAAAGTTTTTAGACGCAAACTTAATAAAAATGCACTAGAAATAAACAAATTGAAGGACAGTGCAGGAACTCTTGTAACAGACCGAAACCGTATCCTCGAAGTTGCACAAGAGTTTTATCAAATTCTCTACACATCAAAAGCAGCTGAACCTGATACACCTAATATCGCGGATCCAAGGGCAAAACTGACAGAGCAATATTGGGACGAAGATCTACCTCTCATAATAGAAGAAGAGATCAATTTTGCTTTGAAACAAATGAAAAAGGAAAAGGCGGCTGGTGGAGATGGCGTAAGCATTGAAATGCTGCAAGCTGGCGGTGTTCCTGTTATTAAAATTTTGATGGAACTCTTTAACAAAGTTTTGAGTAGCAACGCAACACCAACTGCGTGGAAAAAAGCATTAGTGACCATCTTGTTCAAGAAAGGAGACAAATCTTTTCTTGGAAACTATAGACCTATAAGTCTTTTGTCACAGGTTTATAAGCTTTTTGCAAAGGTCCTGTGTAATCGGTTAACTCGAGCGTTCGATGAGTTCCAGCCAGCAGAACAGGCCGGCTTCCGGAGAGGTTATTCCACCATAGACCATATCCATACTGTGAAGCAATTGATGGAGAGAGGAAGAGAGTATAATCAGCCCATGTGTTTTGCTTTCGTAGATTACGAAAAGGCTTTCGATAGCGTCGAACACTGGGCTGTGTTTCACTCTCTTCATCGTTGTGGAATTGACAAAAGGTACATTGATATCCTCCGGGAGCTATACAGCTCCGCCACCATGCGGGTCCGATTACATGAACTTACGGATCCCGTAACGCTAAACAGAGGTGTTCGTCAAGGTGATACTCTTTCACCTAAGCTCTTCACGACCGTCCTTGAAGACATAATGAAAACTATTAACTGGGCAGATAGAGGTATTAAAATCAACGGCACCTACCTGTCACATCTGAGATTCGCGGACGACCTGATCCTGATGGCAAAAAACACAACAGATCTCCAACATATGATGGAAGAGCTTAATACGGCGTCACTGCAGGTTAGCCTTAAGATGAACATGTCCAAGACCAAAATAATGACTAGTCATTCTTCCGTACCAAACATAACAGTTGGTAACTATCCAATAGAGGTAGTAAAGGACTACGTATACCTTGGACATTGGTTATCTTTTGGCCGAGAAACGCAGATGAAGGAAATTGCCAGAAGGATTCAGCTGGGTTGGGCTGCCTTTGGAAAACTAGAAGACATCCTGAGGTCACGCACGTTCCCTCAAAGCCTAAAGACCAAGGTTTTTAATCAGTGTGTTCTGCCCACGTTAACGTATGGTTCCGAGACATGGACGCTTACAAAAGAGGCTATGCACAAAATAAAAGTTGCACAGAGAGCCATGGAGCGCGCCATGCTCGGTATCAAGCTTCAAGACCGTATAAGAAACACTGAAATCCGAAGTCGTACCAAGGTAGCTGACGTAGGTGAAAGGATTGCAAGGCTTAAGTGGGCGTGGGCAGGTCACGTGGCGAGGCGGGATGATGGAAGGTGGACCAAGGCGGTCACGGTGTGGCGACCAAGGAACGAAAAACGCTCGGTGGGTAGACCACCGGCCCGCTGGTCAGATGATATTGTCCTGAGTGTGGGGAGACTCTGGACTAGAACAGCTCAGGACCGTAAAGTTTGGCGCAAAAAAGGAGAGGCCTATACTCAGCAGTGGGTAAATGTGGGTTTAATAGATAGATAGATAGACTTAAGCACGGGGGGCGCCCCGCGTTTACGTATACACCTCCCATTGTTTGATTCATTTTCGATGTATGGCCTTACGGCCGGTTTCAATATTCTATCTATCGGTGGATTAGTTTACTGGAGATAGAATTTTGACGTATTTTTTACAAGCTTTTATTTAACTTGCAATGTAAGTAAGTATGTATGTTCGGGTGGAATCTTGCAACTCAATTTTGAAGCAGATATCTTTAACCGATTGAGCTGAAATTTTGTATACACGTTCAGTTTGGATGACAATGCATGGTTGACTGTGTGACGTCATTTTAAATTCATGACGGCGGCATACCCAAGATGGCGGACCAATTATTTTTAATGCACCCCTACAATATGGGTATCAAATAAAAGGTCTTACTAAGAGTAACTCGAAAAATAATGTGACGTCACTATTAATCCAATATGGCGGAATTCGAAAGCTTAAAAATCAATTTTGAAGTAGATATCTTTAACCGATTGAGCTTTTAAAAATTGATTTTTTAACTTTAGAAGTACGCCATATTGGAGTAATTTATTAATCCAATATGGCGTACTTCGTAAATATGGCGTAAATTCTGTATAGACATTCCGGCAAACGACCTTGCAACAATGATGCGTTGAATGAGATGAACAGAGTGAGAAACGTGCCCAGTGATAACTAAAAAGTAAAAAATAAATTAAATGTAAAAAAACCTTTTTAAAAACAAGCTTTTATTTAAATGCGCTAAAAATAAAAAATAAACTTATACACTAAAACTTTTACTTACTTATAACGTTATTTCACATTTGACACAATTTATATGACATAAAAGCTTGTCGCGAGATTTACTTTTGTAGATAAACAAGTAAATTAAATAATTTTATGTAAATAATTTTATACATTACAATTTTCAAAGTAAGTAAATACAAGTAGGTACTTAAAAGTACTCTTTTAAGTACTTTTAAGTTACTACACACAAGTTACTACAATCTCGCGATAAACATTTATGTCATATACTCGTAAATTGTGTCAAATGCGAAATAACGTTATATGTAAGTCTTAAAAGTTTTAGTGTATAAGTTTTTTTGGAGCTAATATCAAATACCTGTCGCTAGTGACCAAATCGGCCGTTAGTGTAATGAAACATCAGTTTGCAATAACACCTATTATAAAAAAAAATATTTAAATATTACCTTGTGTATAGAAAGTTTCCTAAGTTTGTTTCTAATTGTTTTCCATAATTTTTTATACTCTCAATTTCAGGATCTGGTTTTTTTAGTCTTATTGATACAGATAACGATTTTATTTTATTTTCAGCTTGTAGTCTATAACCTGAAAATATTTTTAGATTAGTTTATTTAGTTAAATATTTATCAGTGGTTAATGTAATCGAACTAAATAGTAAATAATTTATATATAGATCTAATAAAATACATTGAATACTAAAAGAGCAATACCCATTTTTTCATACTGCGTCTGGCCCAGAAGTGGACAGTTAAATATGGAAAAAGGAATGATTTTTTTAGATACATGAATGTGAATAAAATTAGGAAATCTTAACAAAAAGTCCGCCAGTTATTACTATTTCTAGAAAAATGCGTATAAGTATTTAATGGTTTGTTACGAAATAAATAAAATGGAATCAAAGGGATTTTGTTGATTTACATGATTCAAAATTATCATGAGTACATAAAAATGCTCTATTCATCTTGTATTTCCTCGAAAGGACAACACATTTTTTTTTTTTTTTTTTTTTTTTTAAAAAAAACGTCGCCCCACACTAGGATTTTCTCCTGTGTCGTGGGTGCAGTTACAAACATAGAATATCACATGCACATACACCCAGACCGGAACAAATTTCTGTAGGCCATACAAAATATCTGTCCCGAGCGGGAATCGAACCCGCGACCCGTTGCGCAGTAGGCGATCACTCGACCTCTGCGCTAACCGTGTCGTCATTTATTTTTTTTGAATTGCATACCCATTGCGGTGCAATCCACGTGCAATCCACCGTTGTATCAAAGCACTTATTTCTTCAGATTCCAACGAATGTCTTTGCATCATAGATATATCTAGGGCACAATTAACACACCGTATTTGTTCCATTATGCCAGTAAGAAGAGTCCTTTTATACAAACGCCGTGGTAATTCTTGTTGCAGGTAGAAAGTCCGTATTAGAAAGCTAGTTGTTGTTTAATCGAAAATAATAGAAGAGCATTCACAGTTCAAACAATTTAAAAGCGAATGACGTCAATGGTGTTTTGACATAAGAGCAATCAAATTGACAACAAAATAGTTACCATTAAAAAAATATCGATTTTAGATTTCACATTTTGAGTGCTACACAGCACAACTTAATTCTTGTTTTTTTCCTGATTTATAAATATTTATGCAGTTTACACATTGCTGAGTAGGTACTTATATACACATACCGTTTGAGATAATATAAAAACAACAAAACAATAATGTGATATACAATATCGATTCAACGTGGATTCAACTATGAAATCATTTTTTATACTGTGGCTGGCATTTTTTTCAACGGGGAAGTCTATAAATTATTAAAAAACTTCTAAATAAATCTGATAAATGGCATACTTTGAGTAAATGTTAAAAAATGGCATACAAAAATTAAAAATTAATGAGAGGTTTATTAAAACATAAATGTGCTGTTCACGGGTGAGCCTAAAATGGGCAATGCTCTTTAAAAATAATTATTATTTTTGTATTTCTTGTTAAAACAGTAAGTAAACATTCAGTAAATTGACTACAGGGCATCCCACGGTGATGCCACATGGAGGGAAAGTATCTTAAATACCGTAGATAGACAATTTTACTGAGAGAAGACTTCTTTATGATTTCAAAACTATTCCAACTACATTCACAGTTTTTTTAATAATCACCTGTCTGGTTAAATAAAAAAAAATGTAACGTAAAAAAAATATGATACCGATCAATAAAGTCAATTGCAGGGAACAAATCTCTCTACCTTTAAACATTACCTATAAAACTTGAGCATGATAACAAATCAAACAGTAATTTATGTATAGTGGGACAAGGTAAAGTACTAACAAATGTTTTTTATTTATTTACTTATAATTGCCTGCCTGAATTGTTAACGAACCCATCAATTCCAGAAATAGTATCCTGCATTTTTTAGTACCTGTTCACTAGCCATTACCTCTAAAATGTCGAAAACCTTAAAAATTACGAAAGACCATTAAACCAAAACTTAAAAAAATAATTGAATAAACTTTAAATTTTCTCTTATAATAAACAAATTACATTAGAGGTAATCAACACAAATCCATCAAAAAAACACATTGACATAGTTTTTTAATGCGAATTATATTGAATGAGTCGACTGGAAAAACATTGCAGTCAGCACAAAACTTAATACTTAGGATCCCAGAACATCATACAAAATTTTACGACGGTTCATTTTCAGTGCAAGCTGCACGACTGTGGAATTCGCTACCAGTGTATATTAGACAAGCCAAGACATTGAATAAATTCAAAACGCTTGTTAAGGAGTACTATCTGTCGCAATCATGCAATTAGTATTTCCACCATTATTTATATTTGTAGGATATATATTTTTCTATAATTTTATATATTTATTATATTATGTATATTCATAGTTTTATGTATCTAATATTTATTTATATATTCATTGATGCTGTGCACATAATCTACTCTTATTTCATTGTCATCCATGTCCACTCTAAGGTTGTCTGGAAGAGATCGCTCTTAGCGATAAGACCGCCTTTTGTACTCATGTTGGTTTTTTGCCTATAAATGTTTGATTTGTAATGTCCATATGTGGAATAAAGATTATATCTATCTATCTATTATATGTCCTGTCCTGTTATGCATTTTTTTTAAATTTATTTCCTTTGCATTGGCTACATACATGTATCTCACACAGAAACCTTGCCATAAACCTTATTGGTTTATCTGGCCTGGTCGAGTTGCTCTAATATGCTTATACTACAGATACTATTATACTTTTTTGGTTTTATTACACGACTTTTGTCGGGTTTATAATAAATACCCCGTCCCAATCCCTTTGGGAAAAAAGGTAAATATTCCCACTGAACATTAAAATGCAATTTTGTATCTAACTATTAATTTTATGAATGTGGTGTTTGTGGCGTGGTTGTGGATGTCTGCGTGTTTGGTGTATGATCGTCTTGTGTGTTATGAACAAAAACGGTATCTCCGAGTACTTTACTGAGGATGATGGATGTGTGTATTGCTGCTTGTTTCTGTAGTATGGTAATGTCTATGAATGAGTCTAATTTATCTATATATCTATGAAGGCTTTTGGCAACTACTCCTGTAGCGCCAATAACAATTGGGATGATAGTCGCTTGTGTATTCCACAGGCGATTTACTTCAGATTTTAAAAGGTGGTACTTGCTTAGTTTTTCTATTTCTTTTGCTCCTATATTGTAGTCTGATGGTACTGTTACGTCTATTAAGTATGTTTTATTACTAGCTTTATCTATGTAAATTAAATCTGGTCTATTGTGAGTGACAGTGATATCGGTGTGTACGGGCATTTCCCATAGTATTTTTGCAGTGTCATTTTCTTTTACGCACGGTTGGGTAAGGGTTTCCTTCCACCAGAGTTTGGAGACTTCTATTTTGTGTTTTCTGGCCAGACACCAGTAGATGTACTGAACAAGGTTATTATGTCTTTTGACATAATAAGTTCCCGCCAGTTTTTCACAGCCCGATATTATGTGTTGCGTTGTTTCGTCTTTACTGGCACAGATACGGCATTTCCCATCTACAGGCTCTTTGAGTATGTCTCGTTGATGTTGACGGGTCATGATGGCTTGGTCTTGTATAGCAAATATAGACGATTCTGTACTTGGAGATAACTGCTGCTTATTGATCCATTTAAATGACAATTCTGTATCTACGTTAGCTTGATCTAATACTTTATTTGGAAATTGGCCATGTAGCTGCTTACCTCGCCATATGCCTTTGTTGCGTCTTATTATTGCTTCCATTATTTCTTTATCTGTATATGTATTACCCTGCCTCAAATGTAGCTGATTTTCTATTTCTTGTGCTTCTTTTATTAATGAATACTTATCCCTTTTTATATCATGCTCACATATTGCTTTTATTAAATGATCGGATTCTTCTTTTAGGTATTGTTTATATTTAACTATCTGCGCGTTATATGTGTATTCTATATTTAATAATCCCCTTCCTCCTTCTGTTGTTGGTAAGTATAACCTTTGAACATCTGCTTTTTGTTGGTGTGCTTTTTTTATTGCTAATAGTTTTCTTGTCTTTGTATCTATTTTCTTCAAATCACTGTTTTTATAGTTTATTATACCAAATGAGTATAGAAGTACCGGAACTGCATACGTATTAATACCCCTAATGAGATATCTCGAGTTAAGATGACTGTTGAGTAATTTCTTTACACGTTTAAAATATTCTTTATTTACTTGATCTCTTATTATACTGTGTTCTATTTTCCCCGATTCGTGTACTCCTAAATATTTATACGTTCTTCCTATGGCTAACTGTTTGATCGTCTCCCCGCTTAATAGTACATGTCCTTCCCCTGTTACATTACTCCTATGTCCTGAACTTAAGTGAATTGTGTTACATTTATCTAAACCAAAACTCATTCCTATATCTTTAGTGAAAATTTCAATGCTATCTAGTAATACTTTTAAATTGTGCTTATTATTAGTGTAAATTTTAAGGTCGTCCATATATAACAAGTGGTTGATCCAGAAACTATCTTTAAGTTTGTAGCTCTTTAATTCGTACTTATTTAATATAAATGAAATGGGATTTATTGCTAAGCAAAATAATAATGGTGAGAGGGAGTCGCCCTGAAATATACCGCGCCTAACTGAGATTGGTTTAGTAGTAAGTGAGTTTTGGGATCCACGGGCCGTCATGACCACTCTCCATGATGGCATAACGCGCTGCAAGAATCCTTTGATCATGGGTGGACATTTGTAGACATCGAGAACTTTTAGTATCCAGTCATGTGACACACTATCAAATGCCTTCTGGTAGTCAATCCACGCCATGCTCAAATTCTTCTGGGACTGGTGTGCGTCCTCTAATATTGCCTTGTTCACCATGAGGTGATCCTTACAGCCCCTAGAACCCCTGCGACATCCACGTTGTTCTACTGCTATTATATTGTTGTTTGAGCAATGGTCATACAGTATATTGGTTAATACAGAGGTGAGTAACTTATACATAGTAGGTAAGCATGATATAGGTCTCCAACCTCTGGGGTCTTCCGTATTTTCACTTTTTGGGATTAATATAACCTGACTAGTAGTGAACCATTCCTCCAAAATTTCTGTATTTTTGAGTATTCTTGTAAATAAAAAGGCCAAGTACCTATGCACAGAAGTCAAATATTTCAAATAGTAATTTTGTATCTTATCTAAACCAGGTGACTTCCAGTTAAGTAATTTCTTTACAGCTAATTTTATTTGTTCCGTAGTAATTTCTTCTACGTCTGTCGTATTGAATTCATGTGTTGTCAACTCTATCTCTTTTATCCAATTTGCTTGTTTGTTGTATTGTATGGGATTAGAAAATATTTGCTCCCAAAATTCTTCTACTCTCTCCTTTTCAGGTAATTTAATATCTCCTATACTATTGTTTCCTAAACTCCTATATAATTTATGCTGATTTTCCTTGAATAATTTATTTTGCTCTTTTTTACTATTGATGTTTTCATACCTTTTTATTCTAGCAGCTAATGCTTTCACCTTTTGTTTTATTATTTCTATTAAATTTCTATGATCATTTTCAGATTGAATATTATACTTCCTTAATAGTTTATCTTTAATTTTTATCATTCTACGTGCTATTATACTAGTATATACTCACAATACAGGTACTATTTAATTATAATTACAAAAAAACAGGATTTTGCTTTATAAAATGACGCTTCATTAGATTCTTAAATTTTCCTCCAGAGGTATATAATTGGCATAGTTTTTTGGGGAGGCCGTTGAGAACTTTGGGCAGCATGTATTTTCCCACGCGAGTTCCATACACGTTTTTATACCCCGGCAAAACATAAGTGTCAAGGTAATTTAAATTTCTCAACCCGGCAGGTCGTGATGTTTTATTTAAGCTTGTTATATTATTTATTTCATCTTTAAGGTACTGTACTGTTAGATTTTATGGTCGTCCAGCATTCTCAAGGTTTTGTGATAATGTTTGTTAAAGATTTCTTCTCCGTGATTGACACCATCGATCGGTATCATAAAAATACAGCATGTTATATTTTTAATTTTACCGGGTTCGATTCCCATTTCAGACAGACTGTTATTTAAAAATCTGTCAATGCAGTTTGAATTGTTTTAAAATCAAAAAGAAGTCTTCTTTCAGTAAAATTTTCTATCTACGGCATTAAAGGTACTTTCTCTCCATGTAACATCGCTGTGAGGTTGGATGCTCAGTATATAAAAGATTGATTGGTTAAGTCCTGTACATTGTTAGGTTAGGTTTATACTGTATGCTTATGTTGTCTTGCCCTGTACTACTTAACACTAATATACTAACCACTATCAGTGATAGTTTCTCTCCAGCCATGCTCCTGTTGAAGGAAATTGATGAATTGATCATCAAAGCAAAGTCGAGGGTGGGATGCTACACGCAAGAGAAAGTTTTCAAGGCCAGCTCTCCTGCGCTCTACAAACTCAGGATCAGTCGTGTCTGCCTTGCGCCATGCATAAAGTATCTATAATTTAATATTTAGATTTTTAAATTTTATTTTGATATCACTGCCGAAAGATAAACTACAGATAAATGAGAAGCAGCTTTCTTATTTTAAAAACATGAAAGATTTCATATTGATAAGATAAGGACAAGGACTTCATTTTAACTGATAATTAGACTTATCACAAGAATTTTATGATATAAAATTTTAACTATAGGTATAAAAATAAAAATGTGCATTTCTGATGACTAATCTTGTCATCAGTTATAGTAATATTAAAATCACATTAATTTTTTCCACACAAATATGAGCAACAATAGAGTTTGTTTTTTTATAGTCTATTAAGCACGTAGACTTATGAGACTGGTTCTTAAAGTAGGTTTCAAACAAACATGTGATACAGGTCACCAGGACCCTATATGAAGCGTATTCTAGAATTAGTCAAAAGTAAAGTATTGGTGGCATCATTATTTATAAGGAATAAAGACTTGGCTAGAAAAAAATGACATGTTTCAGCTTCGTATTGTGCTATTTCAGTCACACATATGACTATGTGACATTTGCCACTAATATATTTACAAATCCCCAATAAAATTGTATGACGGCTTTTATAAATCAAAATAGGGAAACCATCTCAAATATTTGATTTGATAGTTGATAATAGATACCTACTAGACTGTGTGCTTTGTACTAATGAGTATGAAGTCAAAGCTAGTCAATTTTTTCTTACCAAAGCTACTATATAAATAGAATTTTGATGAATGCTAATTGACACTGGTAGAAACAGTGAAAAAAAAGTCTATTAGTCGACATTGAGAGCCATCCTCAATGTCGAATAATAGCCATTTTTTTTGTGTATTAATCTGCAATCAGTCCTGCAACTATGAGTAGATCTATTGAATTGTGGATATTGATTGTAAAATTAATTAAAAAATAAAATATACCCACTCTTTTCTCTGGCAACGGTGGTATAACAACATGTGGGTATGTTACTTGTAAATAGTCATGTATCTGCTCAAATTCTGTGTAGCGCCTCCATATTGTACTGATTTTCGACTGTACTAATGTGTATTCAGGGTCTGTTACTCTGAAATAATACAAAATCATTTTGTATTTACTGGCAGAACATTTTTGGCATATGTATTAAGAACTGATGTAGTCATAGGATACTAAAGTCTTAATAATTAATGATACAAATAGCAACGAAAGTTTTATTTCAATTCTATGTAGTTAAGGTATTCATTCATGTACTCACTTCAAATCAATCAAATAAACTGTATAATGATCACGGACATGTAAAGTACCATTTGCACGCTTTTCGGACTCCACTATCGTGATGTCGACATGTTTCAACAATGTATCCTAGAAAATTATGAGCAAATACAATAATATTATAGCAATATATGAGACAAAGTAGGCGTTACATACAAAACATATTTATCATACTTGATTTTCAAATTCCTCCAGCGTTTCAATATCACTTGGAGATTTCGATGGTTTAACGGGTGAATTATCTGCCGACATATTAATTGAATGGCGAAATAGGAGTAAGAACCAAGCGGGAAAAAATCAAATAAGAGCACAGGAGAAAATTGTTCAAATCATCTGATGAAAAATTATTTTTTTTATCTGTCAATGTCAAAATTGGAATTTTGGGCGGCGGTCCGAAATAGATAACAGTGCTGACGTGAAATAGCTCACAGTGCTGACGATTATAATCACCGGTCCGCATTTAAAAGCGTATTAAAAGTGCTAACAGTGCTGTCAGCATGCTTACGATTACAGACCGGGGCTTTAGCGTATCAACTTGTCAAGTCAAATGTCGAGTTAAAATTTTGGTTAGGTTAGGTCATTTTGTTTTGAATTGTTTCTCTGCACTTTTGTTTTGTGGATTTTTAATCACAACATTGTTTCTCCGTTGCTTATCCAGAACAAATACATTCATTTTCAGCCGAAAACACAAGTATCGAACATCAGACTGACAGTGACAGTTCGCTTACAGTGATTTCACTTAAGAGCATTAGCGCCGTAAGTCCGATATGACGTAAACGATGACGTCATGCAGCTCTCCATGCCGACTAACGTTGGGTGCGGTTCATAATCAGTGCAAACAGCCCGTTCTAATCGTTAGCACTGCTCACGGACGTAAGCACTCAGATCAATTTTCAACTGAGCTTTCGATCTGTGTCTGTCAAGTGGATAGTTAATGTAATTTGAAAAAAAAATTGGAGGGAGACGTATTGTGCCTCCAGTATCTTTACAGAGCACTTCTCTATTAATTGTAGATAATCAAATGAAAAATAAATTCGAACAAACTAAAACAAAAATAAAACTGGTGTTGACTTTGACATTGACAGTTCTGGAGACATTGCACTACCACTTTTCTTATAGCACTGTCAGCATCAATCGGTGACGTCATCAATCGCGTCATACCGCATACAAATTGCGCACATGAGCAATTTTGGACCGATTGTTTGCGTGCAAATAGCGCACACGAGCGCTGATATCAAATTATGAACCGCACTCGTTAGCGCGCTCACAGCATTTCGGGAAGCGTTTGAGCACGCTAATAGCGCTGATAGTGACTTTTATTGATTTTCGGACCGCAGCCTTGGTTTAACTTTGTTCTTATAAGCAAAGGACATGCAATTTATAGAGCCCTTTATATTATCCCAATTGTAAGATTGTAACTCAAAAATCCTAACGCAAACTAGCTAGTTTGCATCAGGGAGTTTATTCTCTGACAAAAAAATCTCTCGCGATAGATTTTGCCTTCCAATCGGGGGGTTTGCGGATCGAGACAACCATGTGCCAATGTGTTTTTCGTTTCCGAATTTCATATGTACGAGTATGTACGTTTGTGTGACGCTCTTACGGTCAAGGAAAACATAGTGAGGCAACCTGCATATATCTGTGAAGAAATTCAAAAGTGTAGGTATGTGAAGTAGGTATTGACCAAGGCCTAAACACCCTAAGTCAGGGTAGGCTCGTCGAGCCAGTGGCTTAACTATAGGGCGGCGGGGCTGGCAAAATGCCACAGGCCCCCGACCCGATTGGGCCCCGGCCCAAGAGCCCGCGAGCTCAGAAATAACCTAACATTTTTATCAATTATTATTTTTTTGTAAGTATACGTCTTAAAAACTATTAAAGTGAGACACAACTAATGACCGTATATACAAAATTCAAACTAATCATTAATATTTCAACACATTCAAAACAAACAGTCGTCGATCACTTTTATTGGGAGGGCCCCATTCAAAAAATTTGCCACGGGCCTCAGATGGTATAGCTACGCCACTGGCTCGAGCCCTGCGGTGGGGACATTTATGAGCTGTTGTGATGATGTGATGATAAGAACGAACGAAAAGAAAGAACTAGCCCTTACTTCTAACCTACCAGAAACCTTCCATCATCAGCTCAGTATCATGATGATATGATGACGACCAGATGCAAATACCTGAATATCTTAAAAAAAAACATGAAGCACGTTAGACGTGCTTATGACATTTAAGGGTTCGCCTCGTTTTTATAGGAGCCTATCATTACATGTTACGATGAAAACACCTTAAACTCTTCCTATTACAAAACGAATTTTGAAAATCCGCCCACAAATGGCGCAGTAATCGGTAAACATACATAAGAAAATAGATAGGAGTCGAACACAGAACCTCCTCCTTTTTAGAAGTAAGTACGGTTAAAATAACACGAAGTTTAGTTGATACAAAATTACGTCCAATTCAGCTTATCCTATATACCTACCACATTCGCCATTAACCTTGGAACGTGTCGAATGAACCCCTTTTACGTGTAAATATGGACTGACATAATAATTTGGAAGAATACGACTTACTTCCTTTTGCGTGAAACCTTTTTAGAGTAGGATCACGTACTATTTAATGCTATTTACTGCTGGAAAAATAACCCGGTATGTGAAGTTGACCAAACCGCACTGGGCCAGGTGGTTTTTAAGGTGGGGGAATCTCTTTACAATTCAACAACAAGGCCTACACCCTAACTTAGGGTATGCTCGAGCCACTCGGTGGGTGCCTTTTTTCGGTGAATGGCAGATTCTGGAAATGGCAGATTATGTAAACGGCAAAGCTGTGATGATGATGACACCTTTGTTCTTCAAATGTTTTGTGAAAAGATTAAATAAATAAATTTACATACCTAGGTACCTACACGGATATTGAGTGACTTAAAATTAACCCGCTATTATGTGCGATTATTGCCACCTTATTGCTACTGAGCGTGACAAACCTACAGAACGCGTATACACAATAACATGTTCATCGCATTTAACCATTAAGTAATTACAATGTTTTACTGCTGCTACCGTAACCTCAATCACAAGTTTGCATTTGAGCTAGTGTGTGTGTACTTAACACAGACTTCAACAGCAGAAGCAATCGAAATTAATTCACAACGCAAGAGCTTAGGGACATTTTATTGCTTGATTGTTTAATTTATACCTATATTTTCTAGCTGGTATTAAGTAGCGGTTACTTATGAACGCTTGTAACCAGGAGACTAGCCATGATGATCGCTTAGAGCAGGGGTGGCCATCCTTTATGTATTAACGTGCCATTTTTTCTACAGAAATGTTTAATAAGGCCATAGCCGTGGCGTGCCGTCATAGTTTTGATTTCGTGATTATTGCGCAAGGCCAACCCAGGTAGCAGACTGACGTCAATAACTAATAATAGACGTCATTTTTAAGTCAATTTTGGTTCAATAATAGTACGTCATATTGAGAGGTCTAAAAAACGTCGACAGTACGTGGATTCCAGGATAGCAGTTTATACGTCATTATTAGACGTCGTACAGACTACCATTATAGTACCACTACTTGACCACTATCCATTGGTCGTGGATATAAAATAAAACTAGCACGACGAACGTTTATATTTTCATAAAAAATGTATCATGTTATAAATTAAAGTTTATTTTACACTTTTTAGGGCATTTAAATATAAGATTGTGTATAATTACATAATACTATTAGTTGGTACGTGACAACAGAGATGGCGCTGATGCAAGTTAGAGCGCGATGGCGTTGTGTACAACTTTGAGATAGGTATATAAGACACGAAGGATCTTAACTCAAGTGCGCTTTTCATTCTCGCCCCACTCGCCGCTACACTATTAATTTATTTTATATATGTTCATTTTGTGTATTATAAATGACCGCCATCCGCCATGGTTATTTATTTTATTTTTCCTGGTGTACTTTATTTTACAAGTCACGCCCTTTCATTTATGCCAGCCACGTCATTGCTTGACTTTGTAAGGACGTCCTGAGATGACATCCCATAGGCTGTGACAAATTAAGGTACTTTTAAGGACACCCCGACGTCATTTTATGACGTCCGTTGCGTCCTTGGCTGACTGTATTGGGACGTCATCATAACGTAGATTTGCTACCTGGGAACTGGTATTAAGTAGTACTTATGAACGCTTATAGCCAAGAGACTAGCCATGATCGCTTAGAGCAGGGATGCCCAATGTCAAGCATCAACATACCATTTGTTTAAAGAAAAGCTAATACGGTCATTTACCGTGCCATAGGTATGCTGTCATAATTTTGAATTCGTGATTATTGCGAAAATAATAAAACTATATATACTATGAACTCAAAACTGTAAGTGAAATTTGTGAGCATATCCAAAATATTGTGTTGTTTGCCGTAAATGGTACGTGCTTGGTTCGCCATCCCTGGCTTAGATCAAGGCTGAAACAATATTGAAATAGAGACAGCGATTGTAGCGTATAGCGCTATCTCGCTTTCTCTGCAGTTTTATTACTGTTTTCAACGATCATGGTAAGAGGGCAGTGGGGCGTGGTCAAAGAAAAAATCTATCACGATCGCCTCTACTTAGACATTGCGGCGTGAATGTATGACCCTGCTGACTGTCTTTTATAAATCAGCGATGGATGCATTTTGTGGCACGGGTCTCAAATGTTTGTTAGGCGGGTACGAGTGTCTCCTCAGGAGGCTTAGCGGTAGGACAACGGGTAAAAGATTGGAGGAATTGCCCTGCTACATCACGCTGGGCAGACAGGTTGGTGTAGGGATTTGTTTCGAGTTTTCCATATCTTCGCAGTGGGGTGAATGGGTATTTGATATTAGCTCCACTAAAAATAAGTCACAATTCTATCTCCACTAACAAATCCAGAGATAGTAGCATATTGAAATCTGTCGACTCGTAAATCCGACTCAATACGGACAGTCAATGATAAAAACTGAATTCTCCTTTTTAAGCGACTTCGAAAAAGGAGGAGGTTCTAATTATGTTCGGAAAGGAAGGAAACGAAATACTAGGAAAATCGACGGAAGCCCTTAAATTTCATAGGCACGTCCAACGTGTTTCTGGACTTTTCTGAAGATATTCAGGTGCTTGCATCTGGTAGTCATTATATCATGTTTCTGATTCTATGCTGAGGATGGAAGGTTTTTGATAGATTAGAAGTTTGGGAATAATTCTTTTAATACTGTTTAGAGCGAAATATGTTTTATTTTAAGTTCTTGTGGTGTTTAACTTTGGTTAAAATTCTAATACACATGTAATAAATTTACTAAAAAGATTGAAATATTTTTTTTACAAAAAATAAAACCGACTTCAAAAACACCAAAAATACATACAATATTACAGTTTTATACTGAAGTCGGTGCCAAGCAATGATCACCTGAAAAGTCTTAAAACATATAAGAACATTTTTTATAGTTAGTTAAAATTTGGCACCAACTTCTATATAAAACTGTGATGTATTTATTATATTATTTATGACTTATTGGTGTTTTTGAGGTCAGTTTTATTTTAGGTAAAAAAAATTACAGTGTGATTTTCATACATTGTTTGCATATAAATGTTAGCTGTGTATTTTGTCGAAGAAAGAAGTAAAAAAAATTACAATTTGATTTTGATACATTGTTTGCTCGTCAGTGGAAAGGAAAAAATGCTAAAGCGCCATTTGGGCCAAAATGAGTTATATAGGTACATTGTTGGATAGCATTTTTTTCTGCGTCGATCTGTCTAGGTTTCGCGTCGATCGGAGCATATTTTTGGCGCTTTAGCATTTCAAAATTTTGAAGTGTTTCATAAATCTCCTTCTTTGTTGCGACTAAAACGACGTATTTTCAGTGTTTTCTGAACAGATGGTGCTTAAGAAATTTTTTCATGTCCCACTATTTGCAATATCATGACATAAGTGATTTTTTGTTATTTTATAATTTATTGATGATGTTACTTTAGCAAAGTAACCTTTCTCAGTGTTACGTTTTATTGGTCTGTTAGTAATTTATCATTACCAGTGTTAGAAACTGATTAGCGTGTAAGAAAAAGTAATATGATGTGATTTCATTATTTATGGCGCTTTAGCATTTATTAGTTTACTGTTTGTATAAGTGCTTTATTAAGTTAGCAAAAATATCATGCTTGTGATATAATGATAGAATCCATGTTAGAAAAAAGAAGCTATATTTATAAATTTTTTCAGTATTTTAGCAATATAAACCTTGAGTGAAAATGGATTACCCGGTAGTTAAGTATTTAATAATACATACACTTTAAATACGCTCGTGATTATAAGCACTGTGATCCAACTCATCAGATTATGAAGCCAGAAGATAACACTTGTTATTTGGATGAATATGATTCAGTACTCATAGTGAAGCACCAATTTAGCACACCAGTGCTTCCAAAAGAGGCGGTAAGCGACTTTTGGAGAACAACGCATCTGACAAAATGTGTACTCAGCAAACCATGGCTCATGGAGGCCTTCAATCTGAAGAGATATCCATCACGACACCTCTGTTCCTATACTGCTAGAACCGGATATTGACATCTGTGCTCCTGACACGTTGTCTACTCAGCATAACTTGCATTCTGTCCTCATATAACCGGTCGAAAACATCAGTGAAGTGATCAAAATGTCCTCGCAGTACGCCTCGGCTCATATGCTCTTACAATTGGATACAATCACAAACCCTGCTGACAAGTTGTCCACTCAAAAAATCGCGGCACCTCAGCTTCTACTGGAAGTCATGAACACACTGGGCACAAGCACTTCTGCCCAGATGTCCACTCAACACACCTCAGGTTGGGTGCTACTGAAATTGGATATTGACAGCGGCGCTGCTGACGCAATAGCCACTCAGCGCACCCAAACATTTTTTCTTCTTAAACCTACCATGAAAACTAACGCCATTGAGAAGATGTCCATTTAACAACTTCAGGCTTCTGAACTGTTCCAATCAGTCATACACACAAGCACTCCATATGCCTTTGCAGCATACATTACTTTTGAAGCAGGAGCCAAATTTTTTGTGCTTGTTTAGACAAGCAAACTGAACAACTTTTACTATAGGACCAATCTTGAAATCGCGAAAAAAAATCAGCTGGTCCATACATTTAGGTTCATTGGATGTTCATTCCCATAGTAAAAGTTGTACAGTTTGTTTGTCCAAACAGGCACAGAAAATTTGACTCAGTTTCAGTTTGCTTTTCTGAACAAGCACACAAAGAACATCAGGCACATGAGACCCAAAAGTGTATAAACATTATTCTGTCTCCTATAAACACTTTGTATTACATGAACCTTAAAACAGCAGCAAATTTATATTTTAACTCGTTCATTTCGCTAAAATAAATTATTACAAATGCTGTATCTATTCGGTCCTGGGTCCCTATAGAAGTCGATTGCTGTTTGGACCCGGAGCATGAAACATGCAGTTTCATTTCAGTTTCATGCTCACAATATCTAATCTAACCTAACCTACAGTTTTCAGTTTCAACCTAAGTATCCCAATAAGTTTTTTCGATAGGTCCGCGTAGCATTTCCGAACTATACGGACCTGGGGTCTCTTTTAACGCTTCTATCAGGTCCGAAAAGCAATAGACTTCTATAGGGATCCGGGTCCGAATAGCCAAAAAAGAAAGTTTTAAACATAAATAACTCTCAAAATACATACCTTTGTGAAAAACAAAATAGTTTTTATTAATTACTAATTAACAACATTTATTTTGAAAACAACAGAATTGCTATACATTCTTAGGGGTTTTCCTTGTATAAGTTGTTACAACTTAAAACTAAAAAAAATCTACCTTATAAACTGATGGGAGACCCTGCCCAGCAGTAGGCATTTCGTGGATAGGATGTTTATGATGCGGCCTACCGCGTGCGGACCAACGCAAGGGAGGGGGCCCACAGATTGGCTCCAAGAGAGCGGGTTGCCGCTATGGAAGGCGCACGTGAGGAGATGTTTCGCCTATGGCAGGAGAGCCTGGGTGAGCCGGCCTTCGAAACTATCAAGAGAACCGTTGAGGCATTGCTCCCTGTACTCAAGCCGTGGGCGGAAAGGAAGCACGGGTCGCTCACGTACCATCTGGTGCAGGTCATCAGTGGTCACGGCTGTTTGGCCGTTACCTGCACCGGATCGGGCGTGAGCCGACCACTCAATACCATCACTGTAGCGCTGCGGAGGACTCAGCACAGTACACTCTCGAGGAGTGTCCTGACTTTTCCTCGCAGCGCAACAGTCTGGTTTCATGTGTTGGCCCCGACCTCTCTCTCCTATCTCTAATCTCGAAGATGCTCGAGAGCGAGGAGGTCTGAGACGCAGCAAACTCCTTCTGTGTGGAGGTCATCACGCTGAAGGAGGCGGCAGGAAGGACCAGAGAAGAGGACCCAGCGGCAGACCCTTGCCACCGCAGAAGGACGAGGCGGAGGAGGCGGCAGTTTGCACGCCTTCTTCCTCCTGACGGTGACCAGCGGGACGCGGGCCCGGGAGCCCGAGTCCTGCATTGCACAGGTCGCCGCCAGTCGTCGCTGCTCCTGATGCCCAGGAGCATCGCCGGCCTTCCCGTTTTGGGGAGGTGAGAAGGGCTCGCCGTAAGCGAGCAGACGCTGACGAGGTCTTGAAAGTGTCCGAAGGCGTTCCCATAGCCTTGTCCGGTGACGGGGCGTTCCTCCCCGGCGTATCCTCTTCGTCTGATGATGGGGAGGATGCGGCGGTGATGGGCGTCCTTGTGTCAAAGCGTTTGTGAGGGGGCATCGTTGGGTTTTAGTCAGTAGGCTGCGGTTTCTGGCTGGCACTCTGCCCCCAGTGGCCGCGGAGAGTCCGACATAACCTCGCATTTTCCCAAGCGCGAGGTATGCGCAACGCATTTCCCAACGTTAAAAAAAAAAGAATGTTTACGATGATGAGTTTCTGATTTTCTTATATTTAACTAAATTATTATAAGGTACAGTATGACATTAGCAATTTTATGTAACAAAATATTATACGTATTCAAATCGTTAAGGTATTCTTGCTGAAAACGTGTAATGAAGCTAGAGTTTAGTAATATTTGCATAAATCCTTTCTATGGGGTCTGTGTATGTAAGCAAATTTTCCTGAACAACCTATGAAGGATATCGCTTCTTAAGCATTTCTTCGCTAACGTATTTGTCTATTGTGACTGTAGTTTAGAATATCTTTAACATATTTATAACTCATCAGATCACTGAGCATTTTTCGTTTTTTGCGCAAGAGTTTGCTATCACCGCTTAGCACTTTTTGATCGCTAGATACTGAAATTTAATGGAGATTAGAAGTTTTTTCCTGAATATAATTTTATTAGTTTTCGCAATACTTTTACTTAAGCGATAACTACGAGTATTTCACGATCTAAATAAGCTACAAACTTACAGATATACAGTAAATTTAGATAAAAAATCGATAAACTAGGCACTTTTTGAAAAAACCGATTTACTTTTATAACAAAAGTGATATGATTTTTTTTTTGAAAAAATAAAACTTTATCCTTCATTTTCCACAAGTACAGTTTTGGCGCTTTAGCATTTTTTTCTTTCCACTGACGATATACATGTTAGCTGTGTATTTTGTCGAAGAAAGCCCTGTTTCTATTTAAAGCATCCAGAAATTCTCAGCAGTGGTGAATTAGATGCATCAGCCAAATTAGCCAGGAGCTTTGGATTAGCTACTAAACTTAGTGCTATCAATTATTTTAATTAACTAAATACAGGCAGAAACGCAACAAATAAGCCTCATTCCGTGGCGTCGAGTTATTTGGTGCTTAACGTCATTAGGTGCCTATTTAGAAGGAAAAGTCATTAGTAACTTTCTGCTGTAACATGGGCTGTAGTTTTGAGTCATAATTCACCTCAGACTGTAGGGGTTGCACTTTCTGTAGGCTGTAGCTTTGTTCGAAATATCATTGATTGTAGTTTGTTAAAATTAAGCTGTTGAACATCACCTATTTGGTACTTCTTTTCTTTTTTTTTTTTTTTAATAAATGTCGCCCCGCTCTAGGATTTTCTCCTGTGTCGTAGGTGCAGCTACAGACATAGAATATCACATGCACATGCTTCATTGTGGAAGCGTCACAATCATTAAATTATAATATTTATTACACCATTGAAATGTTTATAAATATTGCAAATTTAGAATTTAATACGGTGAAATGAAATCAAATTAAAGACAAGTGGGTCAAAGTTAATAATTACCTATAGAAAAATTTCGTCTCTATCGAGTATTAAATATTTGTAAAAATATTTCCCTGGAATGTTGAAGGTGTTATTTCTACAACATTGATGAAATTACGCTAGCTTGCAGCGGAAAAAGTAACAAATGGTAAAAGAAATTTAACATCAATCATAGGGTCTTGGTAGTGCAATGGTTGGCACATCCATCCGGAACGTGGAAGACGCGGGTTTAATCCCCGCCTGACACCCGACGCATGTTGAGTTTTTATTATTTACTTATAATATCTTGTAGTTGAATGTAATAACTAAGAATAGATAGAAAGATTCCAGGACAGCTGGACAGATTTTCTTCGGTCTAAGTCTAAGCCTTCAATCGAATGCATACGAAGACGAACCTTGGACTCAAAGTCAGCGACTCATGGAAAGGGTATGGAAAGGAAATTTCTCTAAAGAATCATATGAAACGAGGTGATCTGAAGAAGAAGTGAAGTTATCGACTTATATCAGCAAGTTGAAGTGGAGACCGCGAATAGGCAAACATAGATACGTACTGCGATGAGGCGAAGCGAGCCATCCAGCCTGCGTAGATCGTTGGATGAGAGTAACTGCAAATCGTGCTCAGTCGTGCAAGGAACAGCTGCAAATCGTATTCAGTGAAAGTCGAGTGTTTACGCTTTCGAAGAGCGAGTGGCAACACTGCATATAGTCTGTGCATGTCAGAGCCTGTGGCGGCCGGCCGCATGTGACATGTCAGTCGAGTCGAATGTCATGACATTGAAATAGGTTACCGGGCGGCGCGTTTTCGAGAAATATATAATTGAACTACATAGTTTTGCGCGGCGCACCACATAATTTTGGGTGCGAGGGTCCGCCAAGTTTTAGTGTCGGTGAATAGAGTGTGTGAGCTGGTGGCCTAATAGGCAAGTGTATTATCCGGTTCGGTGGATTGACAGCAGCCCTTCAGGAGCCACGACTTCCTTCGAGCTAGCTCAGGAAGTCCACCGGCTACATACGGAGACCGAACGGATCCAAGGTAAATATTATGTCGACATCAGCAATCAAACATAAAATTAATCGGCGAAACGCCGACGTGGTGGCGTCTACTTTAGGCGTCATCATCGAGCGTTCACTTTAAGAGGCTTAAGTTCAGCAGTGGACGTTGAAGTCTTATGATAATGGATGGATTTCATTTGGACAAATTAGCAGTTGGGTTATAAATTGTCACTTGACTAGATAAGCAGTTGGATATATTCGCAATTGGACAGAGAAGTGGTAAGGCAGAATCCATTCAAATTGACTGGTTGGTTATAGATAAAAATTATGAGCGCAGCTTTAAAGATTTAAATTTATGAGTTGCAAAAACAATTGCTGCAACTCTACAATGTGTTATGGCGGCGATCATAATAGCAGTGATAGAAATTAAGTTTCTTTCAAAAATATCTGTTCTATTTAGTAACCAAAGTTAGTAGGTAAATAAGAGGCCTGGTATCTGTGTAACAGCTCATACACGTCCCCACCGAGGGGCTCGAGCCTACCCTAAACTAGGGCGTTTAGGCTATGTGGTATATCAAAGGATAATTGAAGCATCGTGCAGGCTTGCAGGTTTCACATTTTTCCAATACATTCACATTTAGCCTATGGAGATGGTACGCAACAAATAGTAGTATACTTTTTTCTGACACATTTTGCGGGAGGCGAGGTAAACACGCATGGCACACTACAAAAGTCTGAATTTAATTACAGATACGCACACTATGAAAATATTACCTAATAATAAAGAAACACACATCGACACGTGTATCTACGCAATCGCCCGCAAATCATGCCCATGTACTGTGTTTGAGCTACCAACGTATCATTGTATTTTTCTATCGTGACGGAATAAAAATTACTTCAAAATAAAATTGTACTTAAATAAAACACGTTAATGTATATTTTATACTTACATGTGATAAGAAACGCCATAGTCTTGAAGATTTGAGTTATTGGATCGCCTTTTGCAAGAGGAAACTGTACAAATTAACAATTTTTACAAGCTCTTACTTGCTGTACGAAACGACACCAAATGGCAGCGGCCGCGCGTCAACAAGTTTTATACAAAAACGTGTATGGTCATATGGCCAACGTACGAGTACTTTGGCAGAGGGGTTTGCTCACATTTGCCATCTCCTTACAGTAAATGCGCTAAGTCCTTTCCATATTGATTGTCATTTGTCGTTATCATTGAGTAACTAATCGAGAGTTATCATATTACTTAGTACACCTACCTGAACATTGCTAAAAAATATCTCTATAAGTCCAATTACGGCTTTTAGATCATTCGTAATTCAACTGTTACCTAAATGGAAGTCAAATTTCAATTCCGTGGAAGCAATGTACTATATCCACATATTTCGTAATTTTAGTCTGAAATATTGCTGGCGAATCGAAGTTTAATTTGGAGTTCTGTTCAACATATTGAGTTCGCGGACAGCTGCCGCCCTGCCTTCTACCGCTTATGAAGGGCTCCGCAAATTTATTGCCTTCCAGCTAAGTTATATTAAAAGTCGGTATTTTAATATTAGATTATTTCTTCGAAATGCATGAACTATGTTTTGTAGTTTAGGAGATATGAGGGTTCGGAAAGTCGATTAGTTTGTTAATGCCCTGCTGAATTATATTAACTTCATTATAAGAACATTATTGTCGTAACTGAGGGCTATGCAAAAAATGGTTACTGTAGCTCTAAGATCGACTGCACACATAGTCGACCGCACTTGGCCAGCGTTGTTGACTAAGGCCTAATCGCCCTAGTTTAGGGTAGGCTCGAACCCCTCGGCGTGTGGCGGTATGTAGCTCTAAGCCTTGTTAACAAGAAGTACAGTTATCGATGAAAGAATAATGTACATCGAGTTTTTTTAACCGACTTCAAAAAAGGAGGTTCTCAATTCGATGCGTATGTTTTTATTTGTGTGTATGTTACGCGATTTCGCCGCCAATTGTGAACCGATTTTCAAAATTCTTTTTGTATTCGATAGAGTATACTCCTAGGGCGGTCCCATGGTCACCAAAGTCCGGATCTGATGATGGGATCTCATGAAAATCGAGGAAAACCCTTAAATTTTAAGGTGTGTCCAACGTGTTTTGTGTGTATGTTACGCGATTACTCCGCCAATTGTAGACCGATTTTCAAAATTCTTTTTGTATTCGATAGAGTATGGAGTATACTCTAGGTGTATACTCTATATAAGGTGTTTAAAAGGTCACCAAAGTCAGGATCTGATGATGGGATCCCATGAAAATCGAGGGAAACGCTAATGAAATACCAGCTCACCGAAGGTGACCTGGTATTTAATTAGGGTTTCTTTCACTAAAAAGTAAGAAATAAAATAGTAGATTATTAACCAAGGGTTGAAATAATCAATTCCCGAGGTATTTAGATGCCCGAGCGCAGCGAGGGCGGCTATAGTCCGAGTAGGAATTGATTATTTTACCCGTGTTAAACACTCTACTTGTCATTTCGAATATGAGGAAAATAAAACTAGTTGTTTATCTAAACTATTTATTGATAATATATAATATCTTTCTTTTGAGATTTCTGGCAAAAGATTTTCGATAACACAATTTGCCTCGTCTTTAATCGAATCTGGTGTCAACATTTCAGAATAGCTTGAACTCATTTTTAATATTCAAATCTTAGCATAAAAGATTATTTACCTATTTTTTTGAATTCCGTCACAGATGCATAACAGATTGGTATCCCGCCAATTTATGTCGACTTTTTAAAATTTAAATATGGAACTCACCGCGTAATTGTTGCGGCTTATTCCGCTCAAAGAAGTTTGCGCTAAGTTCACACTGGCTGTTTAGAAACTCACATGGCCGCAGCATTTTTTTTTAATTTGTTTTTTTTTACATAAAACTCTTCACAGCTGACAGCAGTTCTATTTTTAAAGTTCATTCCGGCCCTTAGGTGGGAAGTAATTTGTATGAGTTTTTCCCTCCATAAGGAGGGAAGCAGCATTTTCCACCCAATAATCAGATCAAAACAACACTACTTTCCGAATATGAGAAATGAAAAATATTTTACAAAAAAAAAACCGACTTCAAAAACTGAAAAGTTAAAAATAGTATAAGAATAGGTACAGACAACATCACACTTCTATAAAGTCGGTGACAAATTTTATGACTTGCTAGGAGATCATCGTTTGGCACCGATTTCAATATAGAAGTGTGATGTTGTCTATACCTATTCTTATATTATTTTTAACTATCAGTGTTTTTGAAGTTGGTTTTTATTTTTTGTAATTTTTTTTTTACATACGACAGGGAGCCTCTTGGCCTTCGTCGCACCTGATGGTAAGTGACGACAAGGCCGAAGGTGGAAGCGAACTTCACCTGGACTCCCCAACAACTGAGGAACTGCTTCGGAAAGAGAATCACTTTGTTTCAGTTTTGTAGAGTTCTTTACCTCTATCACACACGTTTAGCATTAATAACGTCGTTGAGTTGATAATATGATGATATACTTGGTGTTGCTATCCATAGTCTCCACAACGTTCCGCTACGCTTTTCTGTCTGCTGCATCTTTTTTAACTTCACTCCAGGCGTAGCATGGAGAGTAGACAAATCGGGACAAAGGACAAATAACATGTTACTTCTGTTACATGAGCGAGTGTTAGTCTATTTCTCTTCTATAGTCCCCGCACTACAGCTCAGTCTCACGTCTTGCTCTCCACAGCTAGACGCTACGTCTGTTTAGGACGTCCAATGGCTCGCTTTTCAATTGGTAGCCGCCATTCAAAAATGGTGCTACATTTGTTTGTCTTTTCTCTTCGAAATATTTGGCAACCCCACAAAAACGGTAAGTAATAATTTCCAAATATCGCTTTTGTATGGTTTCACAATAAAATTGTTTTAATTTATTCACAAAATGAAATTTATCAACTGACGGAAGATGTAAATATCAGAGGGCAGAAATGACTATTAATGAGTGTTTATAATAATCGTCTTATGGGAAGCCACTTCATTCTTTGCAAAGTTAGCTTTACCATGCTCAATCTATTTCCATCTTATCAGCGTGATTACTTTAACGATAGATTTTTGTCGGCTGATGCTTCACAGGTCTTCACTTATGGTCTTCGGCGAGAACACTCTGAGGATCGACATCAGGGAGTTGTTAACGAAGACTTGCAAATTTCGGTTAGTCATTCTCCATGTTTTGCAGCTGAAGAGCAACACTGACCGACTTTACAATTAATTCGGAAAGGTAGCGTTGTTGAATTGTGATAAAGTTTTCACTGATCGAAGAACCGCGATATTTGTAGTCCACGTCCTTTATAATTTGTAAGCACTTTTGAATTGTACACACAGCAACATACCTTTACACGTTGACCGTGAGATTGCTGTTATGTTGCTCGTAATAGGGACGGCTTTCGTAATGCAAATGTAAAGATGGACGTGTTGCTGACTGTACTGATTAACTCCTTTGATTTTTGAAGGATAATCCTTATTGACTGGCCGACACTCTGACTTTATCAGCCCTCCCCCCCCCCCCCCCCTCCCATTTTACTTATACGTTACAGCCGAAACGGAGCCGCACCGTTGTTTTCGACCAATCAGAACGCTACATTATCACGTCATCGAACATTTGGAAGTCAGTCTATGCGCTCCGAATGGGCGATGGCTACGGTTCGGCATCGTTTCGGCTGCAACTTACTTATTAGTAGAATTGGGGGACTGGTACTCAGATGGGTGGGATACGCTGCCATCAGCTGGCTCAATTAAATGAAAATCACGGCATTAGCAATACCTTCATGCCTTCAGCGCCATGGATGCTGTTAAGGCGCATAGTAGGGTCAATCATAAAAAAATCACTGCAGAAAAAACCGGTTCTCTTTATAAATATTGAATAAAAATATCCATAAAAAAGATATGTTATTATTCAACGCATTCTTTAGAGGATGGTCTTTTTAATTTTTTTGATAAATTAATTAAAACTTGGTTAAAATGTGATCCAAACATGCCTCGATTTTAAAACTTTAAACCTAATCGCGTCGTAAATATTAGGTTAAATCATATACTTTCGATTTCTATAAATAAAGTGAACAATATTCTAGCGGATGGTCTTTTTAGATTTTTCTTATTCGCCTTGATTAATTTTTAATTGAAATAATTCATCTTACGCGTAAAGGTTTGCTTAAATATTCCGCTCACTCTCACTCACTCACTCCTATGTAATCAGTGCGGGACGATCGATGCAAGATCATTGGGAGCTTTATGCGCCTTAAGGCACGAAATAAGACCAAGTCAACATTTTATTTCAATTAGGGGAAACACTTATTTTAGTCTGTACCTTTAACACATTCACTTGTAACGAGCTTTGCCGATAATTGCAATGAATAATTCTCGTCACACATTGAAATTAACATGTTAATTGTAACATGTGCAATTTAAATGTTTAACGTCGCTCCAAATGAAACAATCGTAAATTGGACAGATAGCCATTGTTTTGTTTACACCCAGTCTATTAGTTTACCGCATTCACGATAAAATTTTGGCCGCGTGCACCGTGCCGCCTTTAAATATCCGATATTTATGCCGAGCTTTAAATATCTTCTTCTTCTTTTAATTTTGGCGTGCAGGCTGGGCTTTAAATATCGCATGATACAAAATAAAAACAAATGACATTTGAATGAGACTTGCGCTGTTCACCATTTGTGATGATTAACGTTGTCAACCGAAATATCACTAAAAATAAAAACTATGAAATTAATTGAAATCTGAATCTGAAACCAACGAAATCAAAATTGACACGAGCAAATGACATTTTTTTTTAAATGTATGGGTTAGAAATCTTCATTAGGCACTATTGTCGATTACGTAGACAAGCATAAATATGATGCCACTTTCGGAGTTATTATAGTAGGTACCTACGCATGTGAGACACTAAAAACGTTTCTAGGTCACACATACCTAAGTAAGCACCTATAGCATGAGAATTCCAACCTCGAAACAGGGATTGCTCAAAGTATTAAAGCGGTCATTTCATCAGTGATTTCGACCGAAATAATGATTGGACGCAGGGGCATAATAAACTGCGAGAAAGTGGGCCCACGAATCTCGTTAGAATTTAAATAGTCAAGAAATGTAATCTACGTCTCAGTAGTAACAGTAGCTCTACCATGAGTTTGCATTCGTTTGGAGTCGATATCGACTGCGTAAATTTTTGTATGGAACTTTGTACAGCGCCCCTAGCGATAACGCGGTGAACTAAAACCGGTACCATGAGTAGAGGTGGAAAAAACGGCTTAAAATTTTAAAACGTTTAAACGTTGTACTTATTTCAATAAGCGCGCTTGTAAAAAAGCTTTTCGTTTAAACGCTTATTGTTTATTGCGTATAATTATGTTTGCAAAAACGTTTAAGTACAACGTATGCACCGTTCTATTGCTAATGACAAAAACACAAATAGGGATAGCTTTATACTATTAAAACGAAAAAACTGCTCTCAATCAAATTAAATATTTTTATTGATGGAAATATTAATATTCTTATTTTATTATTTAATAAACAATGTTTCTATAAATATTGCATCACGCAACTTAATTGACCAAGTTCCTTTCAAAAAAGTCTTACATTACATTATTACCACCTCTCGACACTAAAACTATCAAATTATATATTTATAAACTTTATTTAATCGCACTTTATACACACACGCATAACAACAAACGTAAATACAATGCTTATTTATACACGTATTTAAAAAAATAAAACGAAAGTGTACGTAAAAGCAGCCAGCCACAACACAACAAACGCGTACTTATCTCTCGACAGTGAAAAGCTTACTACTTTTTTAAACGAAAAGCGTGGTAAGCCATCCAATTTTGGGATGCGTTTTGGTCGCTTTATAACTCCAGCATGCAGTATAATGCCATCTAGCGGCGAACGTTCTATTTCCGATGCATGTATACAGAGCATGCTTTCAAAGTAGGTAATTTTATTGCGGGAGTATAGATGGCGGGACTAATGTATGTCGGTAAAAAGCAAAGCGTAAGATTAGAGAAAGTCTGCTTTTGTACTTTTGTTCAAAAGCAAACTTTTTTAAGTGCTTTTCGTTTAAACGCTCACCTCTAACCATGAGTGCAATAGTTTACGATACGTCGCGAACCTATCGAAAACGCGCTCGCTAATCTCGCTATCGACAATCGTTTTGTGCATATTGTATGGAAATCGGTACCATGAGTTCATGATTTGACAGCTACTCGATAGACGATAACGTACAAAACGATAACTCTGTATTTACGTTACTCACTTACATTTTCAAGCGTGAGACTCGATTCGATAGATAATCTAAGCAAGTTTGGAATAATATTATTGAGTTAAATTAGTTAATAAGTTGTGATTTTTTTTTGCATGGAATATGCCAACCACGGCTGAGTTCAAGAATAATAACACATACATAATATATACGTCAATGACACGAAAACAATTAAAATAAGAGAGCAGTCGTGAGAAAAAGTTCAAAAGAGTGATTACAACTATTTGTGCCAATTATAGTATTATAAATAAGCATTTCAGCATTGGTGTTTAAAAGCAAATACAGACTTGAAACTGAAAGCTATACAGAGTTTACGTAAGTAACCTCAAAATCAAATTATCATTTTTAAAAAGTTACATACAATTTTGTTTTGATCTTAATAGCTTTATGATCATAGAGGTATCTTAAGTGTATAATACTGTTTTATGACAACTGAAGTGAATATATGGGTAATAATTCCGATTGTCTTCGTATGACCCCTTCAGTAGGTAAATGCAAAACTTGGATTTTTGGAAATAACAAAACAAAATGTCATCCTTATGTATGGAAAAATAACACATTCAATAAACTACAAGGCATCCCTAGAAGTTAAGGAATTGTTTGACAAGCTGATAAGAAATTAAAAATAGTCTATATCAAAGTGTTAAAATACCTATTCTATAACATTTTATTTACAAAACATTTCTTGCAGATTATCCATAAATGGGACTATTGATGCCACATCCATACTTGCGTGCAACAAGTACAATGAAGAAGCAAAGAATTAGCTGGATATAACAGCCAGTCAAATGGAAAAAAAGAATTGTGGTTAAAAATCATTGTCACTGTGTAGAGAGGTAAAACATTCTTACACCCTCAAATGTAAAGAATTGCATTTTATTTTCTATATTATAAACCTTAATAACTTTTTAAATAGGTAACTTCTTAGAGTTGTTTCTCTAATAAAAAGCTATTGGTAATAGGTATACCTAATTTTTTTACAAAGAATAAAACTGACTTCAAAAACACCAAAAAGTCATAAATAATATAAGAATACTTACAATATCACATTTTTATATTGAAGTCGGTGCCAAGCAATATCACCTGAAAAGTTTGGCACCAACTTCAATATAAAAATGTGATAATAATTGTATGTATTCTTGTATTTAATTAAGACTTTTGGTGTTTTGGAGCAGGTTAAATTTTTTTTGAAAAAAAAAAATATTTCAATATATTTAGTAAAATTCCCAAACTCGTCACCTACCAGAAACCTTCCATCATCATCAGCTCAGTAACATGATATGATGACTATCAGATGAAAATAGGTACCTACTTACCTAAATATCGTCAGAAAAAAATGAAATATGTTGGATGTGCCTCTGTAATTTAAGTATTTCCTTCCATTATCCCAGGATCCCTCTATCGATAAAAAGAAAGAATTTTGAAAATCGGTCCACAATTGGCGGAGTAATCAGTGAACATAATATTTTAAAAAAATGATTCAGTCAATACATCTCCTTTTTTGAAGTCAGTTAAAACTTAAAAAGGTGCATATATTGTTATAAGATTTTATTTTTTACAGCTACATTTATTTTGGATGAGTGGCGGAGGATGATTTGATTGAGTGGCATTGATGATAATACAGAATGGTGCAGCCAAGACCTTCGGTTTTAGCATTTCATTTTTTGGACTGATTTATTGCCACAGCTGCAGTTGGATTTTACAGTGTCACAATAGTTTGGATTGCATTAAAAAGGAAAAATTGGTTGATGATTTTTTTTATTGGTAGATTAATAAAAAGATGTTGTTAACACATTTTTTACACCAAAAATAAATAAATTACATGAGCCCACTCTTTAATTTATTTACCTAAGTAGGATTTCCTTGTTTTGACAAAGCAAAATATATTAATTTTCAATAAAATTCTAGGTCTATATTTCATACTGAATCTAATATAAAGAACAACAGAATTGTTGTATTTGTGCATATTTTACACAAGAATGTTGGCAAACAAGCAAATAGTCTACTACTTAGATGATCATAGTCACCTATAGTCTTCTAATGACCAAAGTGTACAAGGTGTAGGTTATTATCTTATGAATGTAGTTACAGTAGCTTGAAATTTCGTATCCTTCAATATAAAACAGAAAAGCATTGCTGCTTTGCAATAACACAGAAGACCTAGTACCTCTGGTTATTTAACATAAACATTAAGAATTTGCATCAAAAACATTATCTTTCAATGGAGATTGTCCATTTTTTATAAGACTGGTCAGTCATGAACATTCCTATAAAACTATATTTTTACTTTTACATCTTATGTAAAAGAAGTTATTACCTTACGTAAAAGAATATGGGCATGATTCAGTATCAAAGTGCTTAATAAATATAACTTCCTGTGAGCTGTTCAATGAATATAAACAATATGAAATAAAACAAACAATCTTCTGTATATTTGAATTTATTCTGATTCATATGTCAAATAGGTGGATGGTATGAAAAAACAGGTTTGTTGGTGATATATATTGCCCAACCCAAAAACCATGTAAGAGTCGTAATGTGAACACAATAATTCACTGTTTTTCAGTCAACAATGCATTTATAGTAATATTCTTTAATTGCTTCCCTACCATTGCTGTTATTATGATAAAATAATAATACAAACAAAATGTATTTTTCAGACTAACTTCCCACTGTATTTTACCCTTAGATCATTTAGCCTAATTTTACCTCATAATAATATGCAGTTTGCTAAAGTATCCAGTGAGTTTGTAGCTGTGACTCTGCATACTTTCATACTGTCATTAAGATTTTGGCAGCAATATAATTTTACTGACTTGTAATCATACAAAATAAGTAAAATACCAATAGAATATATTTTAATAATATAATAGTGTCGATTAAACAAATTTCTTCATCTATTAAGTTTGCTAAAATATGATAATTATTGAATGATAATAAATAACAGTAGTACCGGTTCTTTCTTGTGCAGTAATTTCTATGGTTGGACATTTGACTGTAAATCCAGGTAAATTTTGGAACTTAAACTTCCGCAACAACAGACATATCATTAAACATCACATAAAGCCATAATAGATAATCATAATATTGTAAAATTAAAGTATTTTATATGAATATTGGCCGACGTCAGACGTCATCAGCTTTATTTTAAGTTTTATATAAAATGCTTCATCATAATTACTCATACTGTAAAGGAGTAACATTTTTAGTTTTATTCATTCACCCACTCACTTATGCAGTTGTATATCTCTTGTAATACTACATTTGGCAGGTATCAATTTTCAGCATATTTGTCAACTCTATTGAATTAAACAAATATTATATTATTAAACATATATATTTTCCTGTGGGCCCTCGAGAACAATTGAGATAATGGTGATCTAAAGCCTGAAAGAAAAAATGAATTGGTTAAATTATTTAGCTATAATGGAAAATCCTTCAATTATAACGGATTGCACTATTTACATTTAAATTATCAATCCAATAGGTCTCTTTGTGTAGCCACGTCTTTAAATAGATGGGTACTAAAAAACAAACCCATAGAAGCATAGAAAAAGATAATTTTTAATGGAAAATTGTTACAATGTTTACCACAACAATGTTAATACTTACAATTAAACTATAATTACTATATATTCCTATGAATTGCACCATTAACTGGAACCATGGAGCGCTTGTCTATATCATTATTAAATCAATACATGGCCTACATTTAATAAAAACTTATTCTTTAACATAAAACTAAATAAGTTTTCATGAATGTAATCAAACAATGATTAAAAATATAACCTATGAAATAATTTGAAGTTGACGTATAAGCCGACTAAATTAAATCTTTCATAACAATATGGTAAGAAACCGAATTGAGCTACCTTTTTGCGAGGACGGATTATAGCGTATTACCAACATGACGACAACAAATAATTACCTGTAAGTAGTCTGTATCCTTTGTATCGTTTACTATACTATCGAGTTAACGTTACGAAGTCAGGTAAATGCAAAAATAACTCATGGTACGGTGACTATCGAAAACGATATCGTCTGCGTTAACACGTTAGCGACTGTAGTTAACTACAGTGTGCAATCGATGGCAACTCATGGTAGAGGTACAGTTCTGCACACTGTGCCGTATACGCTTGGCCGATAAACGTCTCAAAATATGAAATAAAATAACTTTGCGCAATATTTTATTGAGCGTCGCATCGGTGGGGCTGCGTACTCGGCACTTGCCTTCCAATCGGGAGGTCCAGGGTTCGAGACCGCCATGTATACATCTGCGAAGAAATTTAATGGTGATTCGATGTGTGAAGTCGACCAATCCGCACTGGGCCAGCGAGGTTGACTAGGGGATCTCGCGCACTAGGCGGTCACGACCACGACCAGTGGCCGCATGCAACCAGGGGCCCTATTTTTGAATCATTCTTCCGGCATCGAGTGCTCGTCAGTGTTCGATTTCTACAATTTAGTTTTGTTTCCGACGAAAATCAAAACCACATTGATCTTCGTCGTAATGTTCAATCGATTTTCATCTGAAGAAAAACGAAAATCAATAGGAATTGAGCACAGATGACGCTTGAAAAGCGCTCAATGCCGGACGAATGATTCACAAATAGAGCCCCAGGCATAAGAATAACTAATAATACGAGTTATTCTTATGCCCCAGGTTAAATATAGAACCTTATAAACGGTCGCGCACCTGGTCGCAGCGACCAATGGCCACAAACAATGGGCCGTCACGACTGGTCGTGGTCGTGGCCGTCTGGTGCGCGGGGGGCCTAATCACCCTACATAGGACGTATGTGAGCTTGATAATGAAATAACTTTAAAAATAAAACAATATTAATTTTTTTTTGTATTCTTTGCTTGTGACTGGTTGGGTTCGATATTCTTAAGGTAGGTATATATATTAAATTTGCTAAAGTTTTTCTATACTCTTAGTTTTTACTCTTCTAAATTTTCTTTTCTAAAGTTTTACAATAATAAATTAACGTAATACCTATTTATGTTAACATCCTAGTTTTTGTATAACTAAAGTGACGAGCGGGAATGTCTGACGTCAAGACAAACCTTTTCGGGTTTAGTGATTGTCATCAAATACTTTGTAAGTACATTTTATGAACAATAAAGAAAAATAAAAGTGCCATAATGCCATTGGCATTTATATGTAGTATGTACATTTTTAATATCTAATTGTGACTGTTACATTATTTTCAAATAAAATCCTTACTTAAATATAAGAATAATTGATTTCTTCATATAATTTTCACCAAGCTTACCAATTTTTGTTTATTAACGTTTTTTGTCATTGTCCATATTAATAAGTTTTCTTTTTATACACCAGATGTGGCTGTATTGGACTTAATATATTGTCTAGGGCCATGTTTGACAAATAGTGAAATTATTTATTTTGAATCACTTTTATTTTTCTTTTTTTTATTATTACCTACTTATTAACAATGCGATGCGACCTACTTTCAGAATATGAGAAATAAAGAAATATATTTTAGTAGATACTATGTTTCAAGTCTACTTTATGTTTGTAAAAAAAAACTATTGATTCATGAATTGCAAGTTTACACTGGACCGTAAAGCTCGTTGCTAATTTCGTTTGCTTATTAGGCTTTTTTAGCTTCGAGAAATCATAGTCAATAAATCACAATATTTTTTTCAATATACGCTACCTATCGTTTTTACATTATGTAAATATATTTTATGAAGCTTTGAAGCCAATTCAACAAGTACTAGAATTTTTTTAAGTTAGTGTACATAAAACTTCTAAAACTTAAAGTTTTAACCAAAAATTTGGCTTTAAAAGCCAGCCCAATGCTTCTCTAGACACTAAATAATATGACGGTTTAGTTCGCCAGTGTTTCGAAGACGTTTCACCAGTCGAAATCTGGCGCACATTCCGATTGTTCAATTTATTTGTCTGTCACTGAAGGTCACCTTTATCGGGTCGTTTAAGTTGACCAAACACGACGTTCTGTATAAAAGGACACTTAGACCCAAGATTAGTAATTCACGCTCATGTCCTATATGGGTGGCGAGCAAAACCTTTCGGTTGTTTGGTACATCGTCCGTCTCTGCGGTGAGGTGTAAATGGAGCACTACACTGGCTGACAATAAAGTCCTTGAACTCATAAATATTTCATAAATATATCGTTTGAAATCAAAAGCAATTTTTCAAAATCAAAAGCGTTTGAAATCAACAACAACATCCAAACGTAGGTACACTTAGTTCAATGCTTCACAATTACCAAAATAAGCAAAACGGTTTTATAACACGGCTATTGAGCGAGTACTGACATTAAGAAATACGATTACTAAATATTAGCTGTGCCCGCGACTTCGTTCGCGTGGATGTCGGAAAATAGCAACATGCCGTACATTTTCTTCCCGTTTTTGCTCAGCTCCTATTATTCGTAGCGTGATGTTAGTATAGCCTATAGCCTTCCTCGATAAATTGACTTTTCAGTTTGAATCAGTAGTTCCTGAGATTAGCGCGTTCAACCAAACAAACAAACATTCAAACAATCTCTTCAGCTTTATAATATTAAAGTATGCATTGATATTTATTAGTTAGGTATAACAAATCAAAATCACACCTACAGAACCCAGACTGAAAATTTGTGTTGATTTGTGTTATCTACGAATGAAATGATGTTTACGCTGATTTCTCGCGTATTATACATATTTTATCTTATATTATATATTCTATTTTATATATTACATATTCTATTTTATACCTTGCATTATCCTACTCGTAACAATATTAATTTGAATAAATAGTATCGCTTAGAATTGTTATTTTATTTTAGTTTTTTTTTTTCTTTAATGTTATATTATAAATGGATTATATTATATGCTAAATTTTTTCGTAAATACGTTAAGTATACCAGAATACCAACTAAAACTATTTTTGCCTAAAATATTTATATCTTACATCCCTAACTAAGAGCGTCAGTGGCGCTATAGACTCGGCACTGGCTTTCTAATCGGAAGAACCAGGGTTCGATACTGCAATGTACCAATGTGTTTTCGTTTTTCGAATTTCATGTACATTTGTCTGACGCTCCTACCGTGAAGGAAAACATCGTGAGGCAACCTGCATACAAAGCAAAGGTAGAGTTTAATATCGTGGCAACAAAAATTTAAGCAGAATACTTGAATTTGCGCCACCGAGCACAGAATGGAACCTGTATACATCTGCGAAGAAATCCAAAGGTGCATGTGAAGTCGACTAATCTGCACTGGGCCAGCGTGGTTGACTAAGGCCTAAACATTCAAACTTAGGGTAGGCTCGAGCCCCTCGGTGAGGACAATTATAGGAGCTGTGGTGAACATCCCAAACAAAAAGGACTCCAATGCACGTTGCCAACTTGTGTCATAAGATGTCACAGTACCCAGTAACTTCACTACCTGTTTCTTTCGAACTGGAACCTTAGATCATTTAACCTAATTTAAAATGATATTGACAAGTGAAGAATTTTTAGAGCTACTGAACACCCACGAAAAGAAGCGTGGCTCAATGTCAAAACCATAATTCAAGGTTTTGAAATGGCACCGTCAGCTTATTTCAAATTTACTCGAAAAGTTCAAAGTTGCGGGTTGCAGAATGTCGCTGAAAGTGCATATGCTCCTACATGCCTATTTAGATGAATTCAAGGATAACTCAGGAGCTTAACTCCTCTCTTTTTTTCTTTAGTAAATAAAAGTTACTCAAATATATATCTTCGTTTTATTTTCCTTGAACATCTCATATAAATTTGTCTATACTTCTAAACATACTATAAAGAGAGAAAATCTGTATTTTAGGATTTTCGTAATGTATTTTTGTATCTGTATTTTTTACTTAAAAACTATTGCGCCGATCTTAAAAATTTGTTCGCCCATAAAATTGATAAATGCTCTAAGACTAGAACACCCAATACTGCTTGCATTAGCTGCTTGGCGGCAAAAATAGATAAAATATATACTTAGGTAGGTACTCGATATTTACATAATAAAATGTCATCGTGTCTATTATTATATGCCTGTATTTAAAGAGTATTCTATGTAAATATATATTACGAAGTAGTGAACTGAACAAATAAGTGCTTCAAAATACATGTTCTAGTTCCTAATGTAGTGTTGTGCGACATTGAAGAAACCAAAGACGCCTCGGTTCCATTAGACTAGCTAATAGATATTTCAAACTCTGTCTTGGTTGGGGCTACACAATGTTGTCACTCCAGCAGTTTAGCAGAACTCCCTCATACTTGTTTACAATACTTAAAAGAAAACTTTCTTTACTGGCAAGTATTCTATTAGAATAATAAAGCTAAGATGAGTTGTATAAATTACAATGTGTTCATTAATTTGCGCAAAACTTGAATATACAGCTTGTCAAAAAAGAGTTTGGAGCGGTGACAGCTGGAACTAAAAAGCGATTTCGGTAGTAAGACTAGTCTTACAACTAGATAGTGTATTAATGAGACTGTCGGTACTTATTTTCCAAATGTTGTTTAAAAATTACTTATTTTTTTGGAATTGTCTTTATTTTCGTGTTTCTTATGCGAAACTGTACTAATGGCGCCCTCCTTTTTTCCAAACTCTTTTTTGCCAAGCTAAAGTTTGTTCAGAATTGAGGGTAGACTCGATTCCACTAATAAAAATATGACTCAGATTTTATCCAATTACTCTGTATTTATTACTCAATTAGCCTAAAATTACTCTGTAGCCGGATACCGGATTAGAAAGCCTATCCGGTTGCCGGATAGCGGATATTTAAAAATAAGAAACATATATACATATTCCCGGCCGGCATAATGAACCTGAATGAAAATGAATGGTCGTGAAGAGGCTTTTTTTATACAAGGCCAAGCAAATGATCCTATTCCACCTGGTGGTAAGTGGAAATAGAGTCCAAATGCGAAGATAGCTAGTGCGGGAGAGACATTAAACGCCGCACTAGCCACCCTCACCTTGCCGACCTGCAAGATGCTTCTTCACGCCTCTTGTAGATTATAGGAAGGAGTATACACATGCACTGGCAGAGAACGTCAACCTCATCCCGCATCCAGCGGCTTCCCGCGACCTTCAACAGATCGTCGGTCCACCTTGTTGGGGGCCTACCAACACTGCGTCTCCCGGTACGTGGCCGCCACTTGAGGACCTTTCCGCCCCAACGGCCGTCAGTCCTACGAGCGATGTGTCCTGCCCACTGCCACATAAGGTTTGCGATTCTCTGGGCTATGTCGGTAACTTTAGTTCTTCTACTAACCTCATCATTTCTGATGTGATCACGTAGAGAAACCCCGAGCATAGCCCTCTCCATCGCCCTTTGAGTGACTTTCAGCCTTCTTATGAAACCCATTGTAAGCGGCCACGTCTCAGTTCCGTATGTCATCACTGGTAACACGCACGAATTGAAGACTTTCGTCTTGAGGCACTGCGGTAGATGGGCCGAAAATATGCTGCGTAGCTTCCCGAACGCTGCCCGGCCGAGTTGGATTCGTCGATTTACCTCTTTCTGGAAGTTGGACTTACCGAGCTGGACTATTTTCCCCAGGTAAACATTTTCGTCAAAAACTTCCAGCGTAAAGCCTCCAACATTCGCATGAGTGGGTACTACACGGGAATTCGACATTATTTTAGTCTGTCCATGTTCATTTCAAGACCCACTTGTTGGGAAACTCTACAGAGGTCTTCGAGCATTGTGCCTAGATCCTCCACGGTCTAAACCATGACTACGATATCATCAGCAAAACGAAGGTGAGTCATGTACTCGCCGTTTATGTTGATGCCGAGTTCCCTCCAGTCCAAAAGCTTAAATACATCCTCCAACGCAGCTGTGTACAATTTCGGCGATATAACGTCACCCTGTCTCACACCGCGCTGAAGTCATACTGGTTTCGAGTTTTGGTCCTGAAGGCGGACTGACATGGTGGCGTTTTCGTACCATGACTGCAACACTTGGATGTACCGATAGTCTATTTGGCACCTCTGGAGTGATTTAAGTACGGCCCAGGTCTCGACAGAATCAAAAGCTTTCTCATAGTCCACAAACGCCAAGCATAGTGGCAGATTATACTCCTCGGTCTTCTGTATAACCTGCCGCAGCGTATGGATGTGGTCTATGGTACTATAGCCTTTTCGGAATCCGGCTTGTTCGGGAGGCTGGAAGTCATCGAACCTGCGTGCGAGACGATTCGTGATGACCCTCGAGAACAGCTTATAAACATGACTCAAAAGCGTGATGGGTCTATAGTTCTTCAACTGGGCCCTGTCGCCCTTTTTGAAGAAAAGTGCCACCACGCCCCTGTGCCATGCTTTAGGCGTTCTGCCCTCGAGTATGACGGAGTTGAATAGCTGCTGCAGCGCTTTCTGAACTGGTAGTCCGCCCGCTTTTAGGAGTTTGGCTGTAACTCCATCATCACCCGGTGCCTTGTTGTTTTTAAGCTGTTTGAGAGCTACACTAATCTCGTACAGGCTGACGTCCGGGATGTCTTTGGTGTAGTGCCAGGTCAATTTTGTTCCAGGATCTGTAGCCTGAATAACAGGTGCCTGTGATGTTGGGTAAAGCTGTCCATAGAAGCGTTCGATCTCGGCCATAAGCTCAGGTCGGTATGTAATGACTCTGCCGTCCTCTGTCTTCAGCTTCGTCAGCAGACTCTGACTGAGTGACCGATCTCTTGCAAACACTTTGGAGCCCTTGTTGAATGAATGAATGAATGAATGAATGAATGAATGAATGAATGAAATATTTATGAAATATTTATTTGCCTTTAAACACGGTTTACATGGTAATATGTTACAAGATACAGATCATGCGTGTTCAGTCAAAGTTTTGACATGCAAAAACTTGCTACAAATTTATTAAACAATTTAAATGAAACTGCTGGTAGTTATTTCTTAACATACTTACATATACAGATACATACTTATTTTATAATTTTATCATATGTTTACAATTAAAATCAATAATACTACAAATCAATCAAATAATAGGTACATGTCAAACTTAATCATTAATGAATCATATTTATTAATAAAACATTACATACATTTATTCTATCACTACTATATTAAATAACAAAGTTATATGTCAAAAAATTCCTTGATGTCATAAAAACAATGTGTGATCAACCATTTTTTCAGTCTACTTAGAAATAAAGAGGTTGGCAATCGTCTTAGTTCCATGGGGATTTTATTGTAGATTTGTATTGGCATCACAAAACAGTTTTTTTTAAATAAAGCGCTGTTGTACTGTGGTATTACCAATTTAAAAGGATCTCTCGGGCGAAGCCTCTGGGGCTGTATAGGCTTTTCAAAAAATTCCGGGTGGTGCCTAATAAAACTAGCAATCTCATATATATACAGAGATGTCACCGTAAGTAAGCCATATTTTCTAAACATTGGTCTACAACTGTCAAGAGGGCCGATACCACTGATAGCACGCACACATTTTTTCTGAATTATAAGTACCTTCTTAATATCAGTAGAATTACCCCACAGTAAAATGCCGTATCTAAGGACTGACGAAACATAACCGTGATAAGCTATCAGAGCAGTATTTTCGTTAGCTGTTATTCTTAAGCGATAGAGAGCAAATGTAAAGCGACTCAACCTATCACAAATGGAATCTAAATGGCTTTTCCAGTTGCAATAACGGTCAACTAATATACCTAAGAACATAGTTTCTTGAGCCTCGTTAAGTTTTACCCCCTGGCACTGAAGGTCAAGATCAAACGGTTCGGCCTTATAGCTTAAAAATTGTATGAATTTCGTCTTTAACGAGTTAAGACTGAGCTTATTCTCCATGATCCAGCCATTTATGTCGGCTATAGCTTGATTGATTATACTCTCATATGAAAGTCGTCTATCGTTGTACGGTATAACAAGCGAGATATCATCCGCAAAGAGAATGGTTTCATATTGTGTAACCTTGGGCAAATCGTTGATGTACAGAAGGAATAATAACGGACCTAGGACGCTCCCCTGGGGAACCCCTGTATTTTTTTGTAAGAACGAAGATCTAATATCGGCCGCCTCCTTCTTTTTATTAATTTTAGTTACTTGTACACATTGAGTTCTACCGGTAAGGTAACTTTTAATCCAGTCTAGCGCACGACCTCTGATACCATAGCATTCACACTTTGCAAGTAAGATGTCATGATTTACAAAATCGAAAGCCTTACTCATGTCGAAAAAGACCACAGTAACCGGTATTCTCTTATCTATATTATTCGTAATATTGCACATTAATTTATAACCAGCGAGAGTTGTTGATTTTCCTTTTTGGAAACCATTTTGTTCAAGAACTATCGTGTTGTGTTTGTTAAGATAGTTTACTAATCTGTCTTTCATAACCATTTCATATATTTTGGACATTATTGGCACAAGAGTTATTGGTCGATAATTGCTTATATCCTGCTTATTGTTTTTTTTATAAACCGGTTTAACTATTGACCGCTTAAGAGGTTCAGGAAAAACCCCTTCGGAGAAAGATAAATTTATCAGATGACAAATACTCGGCGCCAGATAATTGTTGCATAATTTATATAAGTTTGTTGAAAGATTATCTACTCCTACTGATTTTGTATTTTTAAGAGACTTGATTATTTTTTTAACTTCAGGTACAGTGCATGGCTTCAGGAATATACTGCTTAGTTGAGTGTCTATTTTAGGTGCAGAGCATTTTATTGAATTATTTGGTACAGATATGAAATAATTATTAAAATTTTCTGCTACAGATTGCGGATCCTCAATTAACTCCCCATTCACAATTATTGACTGTTGCTCTGGGCAACTCATAGTATGATCGACCTTATTCTTTATAACCTTCCAAGAAGCCTTACATTTATTTTCTGCTTTCAGAACTACATTAGCATTTACATTTTTTTGTGATCTACGGATACATTTCCTTAATAACTTGCTGTATGACTTAAAATCTGATTTACTTTTTTTAGAACCCGTTGTGTAATATAGCAGTCTCAACTTACGCTTAACCATACAAGAGATCTTCAAACCCTTTGTAATCCATTTTGGTCTGGAGTGATGTGAATTAATCTTTACCCTTTTTTCAGGAAAGCATAGATCAAAAAACGTGCGTATGTCATTGTAAAATAATTGAAATGCTGAGTTTGGGTCGGTATTATTAAGTACATCCTGCCATGACCGACTAGCTATACAATTTACGAATTTGGCTAGGTTTTCATTATTTTGATCTCTTATTTGTCTATACCAAAATCGAGGTCGAGGTGTGACCACAGTACATGGGAATGTTAATACTTGGCAAGTATCGTGATCCGACAGAAAAATTCTATGTGTACTGCCTTTAGCGTCTTTAATATTACTAGCTATGTGGTCAATACACGACAAGCCTCGAGTCGGTGTATCGATGTGTAATTGTAAGTTAAAGCGGTGTAACAGATTTGTCAAATTTGTCGCCACATCATTTTTTATTAAAGTATTGATGTTTAAATCACCAGTTAGAATAACTTTTTTATTTTTTAATGCAATTTTATGTAAAAGTAATTCAAGTTTATTGAAAAAGATAAACAGATTATTTTGTTCTGGAATCCTGTATATGCATAACACAATGCATTTGTAAAGCGGTATTTCAATTCCACAACATTCGAAACTTTTTTCTACCGAGTATTCTTTACAGATAGAAAGTGTCTTAAACTCTAAAAGATTTTTGACAAAAATACAGACACCTCCACGATTTTTATTTGATCTGCAATATGAAGCGCCCATGTTATAGTTCTTCAATTTTGCGTTGGTTTCATTTCCCAGCTTTAAATAACTCTCAGAAAAACACAATACATCTATATTAGATAAACCATTTTCTTTGAATAACTCGATTGCCAGCTCAATAGATTCCAATTTACTCCGAATACCCTGTATGTTTTGATGTAGGACAGTGAAGTTATGTAATTTTTCAGCATCTTTTATTTTTCGGTGACAAAGAGGACTATTATTAATCTCGAAAAAAGATAGTTTCCGCACCATTTATTTTGACTGGACTCGAGCAATTGCGATTTCCTTGTATTTTATTAAAATAGTTCCAAAAAAAGGCACAATACCATTTTATTGTGCCTTTTTTTGGAACTGGCTCATACGATTTTTTTGGTAACTTAGTGGTACTTTTAATGTGCTCTCTAATTTTACTATAACATAAGAAATCATTTTTGTAATCTATATAATCTATACCTAGGTTAATTTGTTCAGATAAACATGTCAGATACCTTAAGTTATTACAATCTAATGAAATGTCAACATACTGTAAATTATTAAAATGCTTAGTCCATAATCTTAAATAATAATTCAATAATATTTCATTCATATGTCGATTATATAAAATTGGCATTAAGAATACATTTGTCGTACGCAACTTGTCAGTTAATATACAGATATTGGAATGCAATACATGCATGTCATTGTCATGTCTGCCCAGGCTAATTATTACAATGTCATTTTTATTAAAATTTTTTGGTTTAAGGTTAATATTAAAATATTGCAAAATATCGGAACTTGCCGCGTTAGTCATTATATGAGCAGAACATTTGTATTTATCGTTCCATTTTCCGTGTCTCGACTTTATTAGAGATGAAGACAGCCCTCTTAATTGTTCATCTCCTAATATGAAAATACGTTTGTTATCGCTAAGTGACTTATTACTAGCGCCATCTGTTGCTACATTATGGAACTGATTTAAACTGATAGTCTTCTGTCCGGTTTGTTCTTCCACTGTAGAAGACGACACTGGTGAAGGTATGGGGTCATGTTTTTGTATTTTCGGTGAGGATGAAGGGATGGTACACGCGGCCGGGCTTTGAGGTTTTGTCTTGGCCCTTACTTCTGACAATGAACAACTCAAATCTCCCAATGCGTCATGTCTTTTCTTCTTCTTTTTAATGAGGCTTTTTGTCGGTGTCGTGGTTTTACATATATGTGTTAATTGGTTTATCTTCAGCTCATACTCTGCGAGTCGTTTATTTAATTTATGATTTTCAGACCCCAAATTCATAATTTCATTTTCAGCTATCTCGAGATTTTGTTCCAATTTTAGAATTTTGGCCTTTAGCTCAAATATTTCTTCATTACTACTAGATCGTATCTTAGAGAAGCTTCTGTTTAGTTCATACTGTGGCGTTGAGGTAAAAGATGAATAGTCAGTCTCCTCATCATCAGTTAACTGTTGAGTTAAGAGATCTGAAGTGGGTTGAGCTTCCCTATTTTTTCTACGTATTGTCACGTTATCTGATGAGCTGCTGCTTTTTTCTGGTGCCACGAGTTTTCGTGTTTTGCTATTCGATGCCGAGGCGCATATATCACACTTGAAAGATTTCTTTTGGTTTGGTGTCATTATTCTAAATCGTTGGAACGAGACATTAGTGCAATCCAGATGGAATTTTTTTTCGCATGACATACACGTGAAAAACTGCTTGTTTGTTATAATTTTGCTACACTTAATACAAACTTGCGACATCGTGTTAAGGAATAGTAATGATACTGAGAAATACGTACAGCTCCACCTAGTAACGAGTAGCAAAATTAATACAATGCGATTGTTAGGACGTATGAAGCAGTCTTAGATAATTAGCAGCACAGAAGTAATCGCTTCGCACGCTTATGTGGTTTTAACTAATAGCTTCATTCGGAACAGAGCTGTCGTTGGTACGTAGTAGTCTGTGGTACCGCCGGTGTCAATGTCTTTACCAATCAGCTGTCTGTTCAGTATTTGTTTATTGGCGAATCAAAACAACTCAAATTATTTCTATATAGATGGAGCCATAAAATGACATTAACTGAAAGAGCGAGATGGAAATGGTAAAATTCCATAAGAAAAAAAAAGCAGAAGATACGTTTTTTATCTTTGTCACCGTGGCCGAAATATTTGTTTGGCAAGACCGACTACTTGACAAACAAAGTATATCGTCTAGTGTTTTATTGTGTTTTGAGTGTTTTTCAGCATTAAAAAGAACTTTTGAGATATAGACTCTGTGAAAATAGTGTTTATGCCATGGTGGGATGCAGTATTTTAGGCTGCAAAAGCCGAAGTGAAAGAAAAGTAGACGGAATAACATTTCACTCGTAAGTAAACGAAACAGTCACTTATTCCAATATTTAACAAAAGAATACAAAGCAAAGTTATGTTTTATCTTTATTTTAATATGTTTGCTACAAAATCTATGTCGTAGATAAGGATATTTTAAATATTTGAGATAATAACCTAAAAAATTTAAATTGCCATATCAGGACTCATATTATTACCCTACGCAATTAAATTTTATGCCTCCCCATGTTATAACAATATTATATTTAAGATTTAATAACAATAAATGTACATATCGTCGTGTTAGTGCGGAAAGCAACTAAATGCCCAAATACAGCAGGACAGATATTTCATTTAGAGATATTTCTTAAATAGAAAGGTTTAACAAAGAAAATCTCTTGTGAAACAACGTATTGGAACTTACGTTAAACATTAATTATTAAATAAATATTTGTCTTTTTAGTTCAGTAGTTATTGTATTCGTGAAGTTTCTAATAAGGCTATAAAAATTTTATTTATTGTTTAAATCCGCATTTTAGCTGTTTTCTCCTGTATTATTCTTAAAAGTAAATATTTTAGAAAATGAAACTCCAGTTCCAGTTACATTTTAGCTATTTTTTATATTGGCTTATTATTTTCATATTTACTTACATCTGTAAAAGCAACACAGTACAAATAATAAAAAGAAATAGAAAATTTAGTTAGTTTTACTCGTTCATTTATAGAGACAAACTCAGGTGTTTAAGAAAACTAATAAAACTGTGTTTAACTAAGAAACTAAAAATTCTGTTACTATCAATATTTTAATCTTTTGACACTCTAAGCATGTAAGTGAACTGATTCACATAAACAAAGCTTAGAACCATCCTTATCAAAATAATCAGCTTTTTAGTGTTTATCCACATTTTAGTTGTTTTTCCCTGTATAACACTAAAATGTAAATATTTTATAAAATAAAAACTCCAACATTTTAGCTATTTTTATATTGGCTCATTAAAATTATATTTTCTGTTCAAATTTAGTTACACCTGTGAAAGCAACACAAAACAAATAATCAAAAGAAATAGAGAATTTTAGTTTCGAGTATTTATTTATAGGGAATAAGATAAATTTTTAACTTACTCCCCTTCAGTGAAGGGGAGACTCAGTGCATAACTGAACTAGATAAAGCTCGTTTTTTAAAGTTAAACTGTATTTAAACTCTAAAAATCGAGACTAAGTTGCTTTTCGCATTAAAACAACAATATATTATGATTTAAGTCCGGTCTTATAGGGTTTAATTAATATTTTTTTTGTATAGGTACTTATATTTTATATTACAGGTTTCCCTTTATTCCCGAAATAAGAAATAAATGGCTTGAAGCTACTGGGAGACAAAATTGGCAGCCAACCAAAAATACTAAAATATGCTCAGTGCATTTCAATAAAGAGTCATTTGTATATAAAGAAAAAAAGACACATTTAAAACCATGTTCTATACCTAATAGGGATATCCACGTGAGTACGAAGGAGTAGTTAATTTGTATTTGTATATATAGTAGTAAATAAAACTTTAATCTATGGTTAAGGGCCAAATCGCTCATTATTTGAGGGCATAAATTAAGCTTAGAACAATTTTTATTTATTTTATTCGGTACTTATAAACTGCCACAGTACTTATATGACCACATTTAAATATTAATAAGTATCTAAATCAGGGCAATTATACAATTTAGTCGATCATTGCATCACAGCTGTGCTTGACTGTTAATGTTATTACTGTATCATGTTCATTAAATAAAACAACTTATTAAAATACACGTGTTGCTTTAATCTAGTCTGGTACAAGAAGGGCGTGACAGTTCTTACTATTTTATTAAATAGTGCTGTGCATCAACCAATAGTGATGTACTCACTTCGTATACTACAATTACTAAACAAACATGAACTTTAATAGCCATTAACTTTATATTAATGAATAATTTAAAAATATTACAGATTACAAGTATTCCAAATCCAAGGATAGATAGTTTATCATCAACACAGCCATCAACAAGCCAGATGAGTTATGATTGTCCTCAGGCAGTAGGTGTGAAAAGGAGGGCAGATAATATACTTCAAGAATTGCAAAATATTCAACCAAAAAGGCAATGTTTGGTAAGCATATATGACTAAATTATTGATTGTATTTATTAATCAAAATTATTTTGATTGTACTTTATTTAAATGTCTATTTTCAATTTTTCAGAAGCCTCCTATAAATTTACAACATTTTGCTGTATCAGAACCATCTGGTTCTAAAGATGCATTGCCGCTTCCATTAACTCCCAAAAAAGAAAAGCTGCTTAAATTACAGCTGCGGAAGGAGCAAATAAAATCGTCCAATCGCCTAAAAAAATTACGCGCTGCGCGTGAGTCTAAACGAAGACTAAGTAAGAAAACAGCCCGTTTGATTAATATAATAACAGAATTGAAATGTAAAATGCGGGTAAATTCTGAAGAATTAGATATTTTATCTAATATTGAGAGAGAAAATGTGGATTTTCTCAAACGGTATCTTGACAAAGAAAACCGCCCTAATAAGTATTCCGCATCATTAAGGAAATTTGCATTGTGCTTGCATTTTATAAGCCCCAAAGCTTATGTATTTGTAAGAAAGCAGTTTGATACCTGTTTGCCTCATCCAAAAACTTTGTACAGATGGTATAAATCTATTGATTGCGACCCAGGTTTCACAAATGAATCATTTGAATGTATCAAATTAATGGTTAGTAAATCGACTGAAAAAATTTTGTGTTCTGTAAGTCTAGATGAAATGGCAATCCGTCAACATCTTCAGTGGGATGGCAAACAAATTATTGGGTATGTGAATGTAGGTGATAATTTAGACACTGATAATCTACCATTGGCTAAAGACGCATTAGTCTTTATGGTAACGTCTTTAAATAAACCTTGGAAAATACCTGTTGGATATTTCCTTACAAATGGTGTTAATGGTGAGCAACGCTGCGCTTTATTAAAAAACTGTATTCATTTATTGTTAGAATGTGGAGTAGAAATTATTTCAATTACTTTTGACGGATGTCCAGCAAATTTTGCTATGGCCAAACTTTTAGGGGCTATGTTTGAAGATGTAAATAATATTGATCCTCAAATAAATGTTGCTGGAAAAAGTATTGCTATAATACCAGATGCCTGCCATATGTTAAAATTAGTTAGAAATACATTAGCAGACAAAAAAGTAATTTTTAATGGTAATAATGAAATGATTTCTTGGGATTATTTTGATAAGCTACATAACCTGCAGCAGAATGAAGGAATGCACTTAGCAAACAAATTAAGACGCACGCATATTGATTTTCGTAAACAGGTGATGAAGGTTCGTCTTGCTGCACAGACGTTTAGCAGGTCAGTCGCGGAGGCCATGTTATTTTGCAGGGATGATTTAATTTTAGAAGACTTTTTAAACTCCGGCGCGACAATAGAATTTATAAGGCATTTTAATGACATTTTTGATATTTTAAACAGTCGCAGATTATTTACATATGGTTTCAAAAAACCCATTTCTAAGGAGACTTTTCTTAGTATTGACGTGAAATTAAAGGAACTTGAGATATATATTAAAAATTTAAAGTTTTCTTCTGGTCCAGTAGTTCAATCTGGGAGAAAAACCGGGTTTTTAGGATTTTTGATATGTTTGAAGGCAGTAAGAGTAATTTTTACTAATCATATAAACATTCAAAATGCAACTCTTCAATATTTATGTACATATAAATTAAGCCAGGATCACCTCGAGTTATTTTTTAGTGCGATCCGATCCAAAGGAGGTTTTAATAATAATCCCACTGCACTACAATTTAAATCTGCATACAGACGTCTCTTAATTCATGGCGAATTGAAAAATATTTCTACTGGGAATTGCGTACCATTAGAATCTATAAACATTTTAACATGTAACATGACATCAGTTTGCAGGAAAATAAATAGTAGAAGAGAAAGGTTACTAACATTCAATGAATGTGTTGATAATGATGACCAAATTTTTAATTTGCCCGAAGGCCACGATTACATAGGCAATTGTGAAATGACTGAGTACTCTAAACAAGCAACAATTTACATTGCTGGGTACATTACAATAAGTATGAAAAAAATAATAAAATGCGACGAATGCTTGCAAGCTATAACTTCGAATAGGTTTCCAAGTTTAATTTCAAGAAAAGATATTGGTGGATTGCATTACCCATCCCACGATGTTATTAAAATTTGTTTATTTGCAGAACAAATTTTGCGACAAACAATTGCCATTCATGGCAGTTCTTACTTTTCTCACAAGCACAGCCTACCCAGAATGCTTTGTTTGGTGTTAAATAAATTTGTTGAAACCAGGATTTTTAATGATTTACGCGATCACATCAACGAGCAAGGTCCATTGGACAATCATTTAACTTTACTTATAAAGGCAATATCTCTACGATATTTTGAAGTCAGAATCCACTTTATTACAAAATCTACATCTCAACGACAAGAGAGTATAAGAAGTATGCATACTAAATTAATATTATTTAAAGGTCAGTAATGTAATGTTACGTCGGAGGCGTAAACACTTTTGTGTTTGCGCCCCTGGTGGGTTATTGTCTAAGAAAAAATCTATCACGATCGCTTATAATTTGACAGCCATTGCGCCGTGAACATAAGACTCTGTACGGACTTCCTTTTATAATAGGAGTAATGGATGGACTGCGAGTGTCAAATTGTAAGCGATCGCGATATATTTTTTCTTAGACAATAACCCCCGGGTTGTAGTAGCGCCATCGAAGTTCGCGTGGAACATTCTCGAAAAACGGCGTCGTTTCTAGAACGTTCCTGATCGTTCTAGGCTGTTCTGGAGCGTTCTCGAACCCAATGGAAGCTTGTGGAAGCCAATCGAAGAGTATAGAACTGTGTGGAACGTTCTGGAACATTCGACACGTCACACGCTTCGACGGAATGTTCTAGGCGCCGAGTAGCGGGCCGTCTATAAACTATTTAAATGATGCCAATGCTTGGTGTTGATTTGCGTACATCGCTTTTGTTATTTACCTATATCACTATTTGTAAAGTAATATTTTTGTTGACAAAAATGGGTAATTGACATTTAAAGTGTACCTAACATTTTGTGATTGCTATAGGTACTTAGGTGTTAAATTTGTTTTGTTTTTTTAAATATTGAATAAAGATTTTTGACTTTGAAGTATTACTTATTTTTACAAGCTTTTATTTAACTTGCAATGTAATGTAAGTATGTATGTTCGGGTGAAATCTTGCAACTCAATTTTGAAGCAGATATCTTTAACCGATTGATCTGAAATTTTGTATACACATTCAGCTTGGATGACAATGCATGGTTGACTGTGACGTCATTCTAAATCCAAGATGACGGACCAATTATTTTTAATGCACCCCTACAATATGGGTATCAAATAAAAGGTCTTGCTAAGAGTAACTCGAAAAATAATGTGACGTCACTATTAATCCAATATGGCGGACTTCTAAAGCTTGAAAATCAATTTTGAAGTAGATATCTTTAACCGATTGAGCTGAAATTTTGTATACACACACAGTTTGGATGAAAATGCACGGTTAACTGTGTGAGGTTCTTCTAAATCCAAGATGGCGGCATACCCAAGATGGTGGACCAATTATTTTTAATGCACTCCTACAATATGGGTATCAAATAAAAGGTCTTGCTAAGAATAACTTGAAAAAATAAAGTGATGTCACTATTAATCCAATATGGCGTACTTCTAAACCTAAAAAATCAATTTTAAAGTAGATATCTTTAACCGATTGAGATGAAATTCTGTATAGACGTTCCGGCAAACTACCTTGCAACAATGATGCGGTGAATGAGATGAACAGACTGAGAAACGTGTCCATTGATAACTAAAAAGTAAAAAATAAATTAAATGTAAAAAACCTTTTTAAAAACAAGCTTTTATTTAAATGCGCTAAAAAGAAAAAATAAACTTTTACACTAAAACTTTTACTTATAACGTCATTTCACATTTGACATAATTTATATGACAAAAGCTTGTCGCAAGATTTACTTTTGTAGGTAGTTTACAAGTAGGTAAATTAAATAATTTAATGTGAATAATTTTATACATTAGAATTTTCAAACTAAGTAAATATGAGTAGGTACTTAAAAGTACTCTTTTAAGTACTTTTAAGTTACTACACACAAGTAAATCTCGCGACAAGCTTTTATGTCATATAAATTGTGTCAAATGTGAAATGACGTTATAAGTAAAAGTTTTAGTATAACGGCCTTACAAATAAAACCTTATACCGAGGATAATCCTCGGAATAATTTATTGTGTTTTGTCTTAGCACATGTCAGATGTAATATGTCAAAATAAGACAAAACACGGAATAACTATTCCTAGGAATAAGTTTTTTATTTGTAAAGCCGTAAAAGTTTATTTTTTCTTTTTAGCGCATTTAAATAAAAGCTTTTTTTTATAAAGGTTTTTTTACATTTAATTTTTGAATTTCTAAGCAACCCTACCTACACTTGGTGGCCCAAAAGTCGTGGATCAAACGAATTGGGTAGATAGATAGACAGGGTCATTTGCAACAGAATCACAATAATGAAGAGACCTCACTTAATTTCCTTAACAGTTATGACCACTTGTTTGTACCTACCATCTTTTTAAAAGTTATGACCACTTGTACCTACCATCTTCTTTTCTCCATGACTTTTGGGCTACACTGTATATTCTCTATTCACACCTAGTGTCATGTGTAACTGGTGTTTCAAAAATATCATGGGCCTATTTTACTGTGTTACAATATTACAAAAATAAAGTTTGGCCCGCATATATTTAGCACAGTATCATATCACACCCCTTTTTTCTTTGCCGCAAGAGCGTTATTTAAACATTGAGAAAATACTAAAGATTTGCTGCATTGGCGGCGGCGGCGGCGGCGGTGTGATAATACTTAGTTTCTCGCTTTGTCAGTTGTACTCCCTCTACTATCATAAACATACACTGCAAGTATACTAACTTGCGTAACGCTAATATAATAAGCTTATGATCTTAAAGGTCAATCCTAAGAAACCAGAAATAAGCTTTCAAATAAACTTTGTTATACAATTCTACACACCTAATTTTATTCTTCATTAACTGCGTCTTCACATAAACATTCAACTACATATTCTATAACATTTTTTATGAAAACATTTGGTAAGAGTTAATATTACGAATATAATAAAAAAGAGATATTATTGTTAAAAGTCCTTTATTTAATCAAACTCGATAGCCTCGTGCATGTCTAAACGTTGAATGTTCAAAAAAATAATTCTTTGTTTTTCTCAAAAACTAGCTTTGAACGAATATCAAGTAACAGATTGCATTCAAATGAAAATTTTAAAAATATAATCAGATAATCTTTAAATTACTAATATTATTATTGTATAAATATTTTTCCCAAACACAAGGGAAAAATTGCTAACATGGCAGCACTATAGAAAACATTAGTTGTTTCATGTGCGGCCACGAGCTGGTTCGATCTATAGGTTGTTAATCTGAGTATTATAGGTAGTAGATGTTATATATTTGAATAATAACTGAATATTAGAATCTCACCAAAGTAGTTTTTTCTCCGTTTGCGTAGTTATTGTTGAATTCACACAATAATTATGTTAGCTGTTGGTTCTGTGGAGTCTTCGCAATTGTTGAAAGTTTGGAAAGTGCACTAATGATATCAAATTCTTAAATTGTATCCTTGAGCAATTACAGTGAGTACTATTAATTTCTTAATTAGCATGTATCAGCAACACAACACTAGCAGTCGGATATAATAAGTAAATTCACAATGTAAAACTATGGTTTTGGTGTTATTTGTTTGACTTTACTATTTTAATTTAAATAATATTACGGAGCTACTTGTTTATCAGTTGACAGCTGCTGTCATTGTTCCGCTCGATGACCTCTTTAATACGTTCCGTATTAAATCGACGTATGTCGCGAGTCAGACACTTAGAGATCTGTTTGTTGAGTCGCCGACGAGCATCTTCAGAAGACTGCCGACCCATTACACGCCTTTCCTCCATCAGCTTAGCTGTCGGCTCCGAGATCTTACTTCTTTGCTTAGTACGGCCGGGTTTGCAAAACTTTGCACCCACCGTAAGGACAGCTTCCACAACCCTATCATTATAAGTGTCCACATCCGTGCAGTCTACCAGGCAATCAAAGCGATTTTGCAATTCGAGTTGAAAGGGCTCGGGGTTTTGGATCTGGATGGCTTCGGGACGGAGCGCAGACTTCAACAGTTGATACCTTTCCGCTTTTATGTTAAAATTCAATGCACCTCTTAACATTCGGTGATCGCTCCCCGTGTTAAACGAATTGATCACTGAGACCTCATTAAATATTCGGGTCTTAGTCGACAGCCAGCGGCCAGCACGTGTAGTTCTTAAATAGAAAGGAGAACGTGGGATTAGTGAAAAAAAAACTCTTCAGAATACTCGCCGTGGTATAGACGATAGAACGCGCTAAGCGACACAACATCGCTGATAAAAGAAGACTTCCTACATTGTTTGGAACCATGGAAGATTCGCATGGAGCATTGTAAGGATAGGGGAAGGGTGTACATACATACAAGGTTATTTTTTAATTATGACAAAAATTTTGTGTGCTTGTTCAGACAAGCAAACTGAACAACTTTCTCTATGGCACCAACTTTGAAATCGCAAAAAAATAATCAGCTGTTCCATACATTTAGCTTCACTGAATGTTGAACATTTGTATGGAACAGCAGATTTTTTTTTGCAATTTCGAAGTTGGTCCCATAGTGAAAGTTGTTCAGTTTGCTTGTCTGAACAAGCATACAAAATTTTTGTCATAACTAAAAAATAAACTTGTACCTATAATGAAAGTGAAAATAAGTAAATACCGGGTTATTTTTCCAACAGGAGCCAAATTTTGTATGCTTGTTTAGACAAGCAAAATGAACAACTCTTACTATGCGACCAATCTCGAAATCGCGAAGAAAAAATCAGCTGTTCCATACAAATGTTCAACATCCACTGAACCTAAATGTATGTGTCGCCCCGCCCGCCACCGACTATGTCCGAATGGGGGGTGTAAGTAACACATATACCCAGAGACACATCATACACAGAGAGAAGGATGAGAGAGTAGTTAGATAGCTAGGTATATGCATTACCATCATCCGGCGTGACGGGCGGACGGGACGAAAGTATTCTATGTATGGCAGGTTTAATTAAGTTACAATACAAATCTCATACCTGAGTTATCTTCTATCTTTGTCTCATTTATATCTGCTTCGCATTTAGATACATCTGCACCTGAGATATGAGCATCCCATGTATATCTAATTTCCACTGGATTGTACCGTTCACCTCCTGTGGGTTAAATTTAACTATTAACTAAATACCTTACATCATCAAGTAGTTTCAACTTCTTATCGTTGGTATTCAACGCTAGCAGCCTACGCTGCACAACACAAACACACTTGATTTCCCATCATGTACTACTAAACACCTTGGAGGTACTGCAGACCCGGTGACCAACAACCATCACCGCGGCTCTACCAACCTTAATAGACCCAGAGCTTCTTCTCTGGACGTCTCCAGTCGACTGGGCCTGGAACACTTATTATACCAGGTCTTTCTTGGCGGATCCCGGGCCATTTATTCTGGAGGCCCGGGGCTCGGCTTGTTGCCAGGACCTTACGTCCCGGAACCTCACCTACCCGATCACCTTCTTGGATCCCGGGCCATTTATTCTGGAGGCCCGGGCTCGGCTTGTTGCCAGGACCTTACGTCCCGGAACATCGCCTACCCGATCACTTTCTTGGATCCCGGGCCATTTATTCTGGAGGCCCGGACTCGGCTTGTTGCCAGGACCTCACGTCCCGGCAACCTCGCCTAACCGTGAACTTAGGGGGAAACCAAGTTACACTTATAACAATGAATCACACACATTACTGATCTTCTAACTACAAGATATGCAAGATACTTAGAATTATATGGACGGCACTTCAGGACTCAGCTTCGGCCACAGCAAACTTTATATTTCACTTTTACATCGAAAACTTTATTCTATTTACAAACTTATTTTGCCATAGACTAAAGAATCGCTATTAGCCTTATCTTAACTATGATTGGTTGAAGCGTGCGTCACTAGTGTTGCTATTTTATTATTGTCTATTCGCGACCTTCGCGACACTCCCGACGCAAGGAAGAAGAATAGCAACCAGGTTACTTGTGCATTCTTTTGTCGAGAGCTCTTACAGCAGCATCTCGACGAGGAGTTCTATCATCAGAACAATCTACCGGTCCAATTGTTTGACCTTCATAATCAGGATCATTGTCTGAACCTTCTAGTTTATCATTATCATCTGAATTTCCACCTTTTCTTTTTCCACCCTTTCAATTAGATTTATGCCTTGATTTGGAGGTGGCAATTGAAATGTATTACTGGAATCATCAATCTTTGAAGCTTCCTTCTGCACATCACGGCAATTTTCTTCACCTTCTTCTATCTCTAGTGGATAGAGATGAGCAATAGATCTGGTAAACACATTATTATCCACTTGAAGTTTAGCAATACGACAGAATCCATCAGTTGCTCTGATTAATGAGACTATTTTGCGTACCTTCCATATTGTTCTATTTCTGTTGTCATCTTTAATTTGAACGATCTGTCCTATGGCTGGTAGTAACTTTGATGTCACTGTTGGTTCTCTGGGTGAGTGCCAATATCTTTTACGTAGGCTTGGTAAATATCTGTTTGAGAACATTTGTTTAAACTCTTCTAATATTGTGAGTGCTCGTTTCCAGCCTCTGACAATTTACACAAATGCATTTTCGTAAGGAAATCGGAAGGCTTCAGTACGTGTTCTATTTCTGTATCCACACTGGTAAGTTGTCTCATGTTTATAACTGCTTCTATTTCCTTGATCATAGTAACTAACTGATTGTATCTTAGTAGATGTTTCTGAAAGGTTCTTTTAATACCGTTTTTACGATTCCAATCAGACGTTCATAAAATCCTCCAAACCAGGGGGCCAACTGAGGAATGAATTACCACTTTATTTTCTTATCTATGTGATTAAGGTTCTTCTGCATGACATGAATCTTCTTAATGCTAGCAAGCCATCTTTTGCCGTCAGATTTTGAACAACCTCATGATGAATCGCCCTTACGGCCAAACACATAAATAGGGAAATCCATCTCTTACAATGTCTGTTCTCCATTATTAATTAGTACTCGAAAGTATTCCATTTGAATCTTATTTTCTGTCTCTGTTTCTAAATTTCTATTGTGTTGTCCTTCACACATAGTTTCTTCCTTGTCTTTGTCCTTATCATGTTGGATTTCAGAAATAGCACCTAAATTATTTTTCGGGGTTGTATCTTTCTAAGCGTGTTCGGTCAGAACCTCTCTCGACAAAAAGGAAGAAGCAGATGAAGCAATATTGGGTGGCCATAACGCTGGGTCTTCATTAAGAAAGTCTGGCCCTATTAACCATCTTTGCTTTTCTTCGATTGAACTCATTATTCTCTTGTAGCTAAAAACATCTGCTGGATTAAGCGCAGAGGGAACAATTATGTTATTTCTAATTCTTTATTCCTTTTAATTTCTTCAACTCTTCTAGAAACAAGTGGTCTTCTACCACCATTCAAATACAGTCTCACTATCAATCCAAAGAATTTGTCTACTCATAGTACCCATAAAATATTTTAGTGTAAAATTTATCAAACATGTAATATTTAGGACTGCCATCAGCTCAATCGAGGAATCTTTATACTGTTCTGGTCTTTCAATGGAACTAATCTGAATTTTCCAATAAGGAACTGTAAAAACATGGAATACAGGACAATCAAAATTTCCTTTTAGGAAATATCTATCAATTTGTATATATTTCTTATATCATTGATCTTTGTTTTTAATTTCTTTCCATCTTTCAGACTTTTTTTTTTTTTTACTATTTAGAAAGGTACTATGAATGAATCAACATGGATCATACACTGACGCTATCACTTTTAATATACATATTTTTGTGTTTATAGTCGTCTGGAGTATAGTGATTTCTTTAGCATTTACATCAGTTATGTTGTGGTCTCCGGTTTCTGTATACTAACAGTTTCGTTAATTCTCGTAGGGCACAGTGCTCTATTATGATATCCATTTTCACAATGGCGGCATTTCTTCTTAGTGTCACCACTCTGAAAAACATGTCTTCGTCAAAGACAGTTGTAACAGCGGCCTCGTAGTCTAGCTTTTCTTTCAAGTATGGTTTTAAATTTGTTACATTCATCGTTATTGTGGCCTCCGTCACAAAATATGCATGTAGGTTTTTTATTCTCTTCATTGCAGGTATGCCTTTTAATCTCTTTTCTTTATTCAAAATTTTTCCTGACTTTCATATCGTCGCTTCCGCTGGTTTATGATTTTTCTTCCTGTGTTATTGTCGTTTTTCTCAAGTCTGTATTCTTTTCTTCTCTTTAATTTTGTTTCTTGTTTCTTTTTAAATAAAAATTGTGACAGAAATTACTATTTTAAATAATGTATTATACTTAGATATTGACATAGTTGAATTGTATTTTTTTTATTATTGACATAAGGATTTTTTTATTGTAGTGAATAGAAAATTTAAGTATTACTTATTGATAAATGTATAACGTCTTTCAGAATGTTAGTGCAACGAAATAATTATAATACCTAAAAATAGTTGACGAAATATTTGCACATTGTTGTCAATAGGATATGTCGGAGCAACAGAATGTACTACCAACTATTATTGTACCATATTCTAGCAAATAAAATTATTCTATTCTATTCTATTCTATTCTTGATTGATTTCCATTTCTAATTCTAGTTTTAAATCTTCCTTGGCTTGATTTGGTTTGTTGAAGGTCACGCACATGAAGTGTTTCCACAGTGCATGGTTCTGAAAGCTCAGAACATTTTCTGAATGCAATAGGCTAGATGACTAAAAAAATTTTCTTGCTTTAATAGAAGCTCATTCATATAATAAACAGAAAGAAAAAATCGGTTTTCGAATAACTATAAAAACAACCAAGATATAAGGTATTAAAGATTTTTCTCCATCTCTTTCTAGCAAAACGGCAATTTACAAGGAGTTTATATGGCCGTACTCAACTATGACGTCACGGTTGATGTCGGATCTCTCTTTCTAATCGCTTTCAAATTAACAACTTAAAATGCTTGTATCTAATGTATTTCTAAGCCGATTTTAATTCTGATTTCACAGGACTGCATCTTTTTCCACGGTATTTTAATATTTAATGACGAGACGTAAAAATTAGAATTCAGTCATCATCCCAATTCTATCAGCATCTTCTTTAGCTGTAATCATTGTAACCAACTGTTTTCTTATTTCTTCTATAGCATCAGTACTTGTTCTAATTTTAATCTCATAAATCAAATCTGAAGGGAACTTTTCCATAATGAGAAATCTAAGGTGATTGTGATTAATATCTTCTCCTAAAGTTTCCAATATCCGAAGATGTCTTTCCAAATCGTCGAAGACTTTCCTACAATTGGTTATGTTATTATCAGCGGATTCTATTTTATATAATGCTGAGTAGTGTGCATCAATGAGATGTTTCACCTTGCCATATCTTTCCCAAAGGGTGTTTAGGGCAATAAGATAGTTTTTATCGGTATTGCATTCTTAGGTTCTCCAATTAGTGAAGCTTTTAAATAAAGAAGTTTATTTACATCTGAGATGTTTTTACTATGTACACTCGATTTGAACCTATCAAAGAATGAGTGCCAGTTGAGAATATCCCCATTAAAGGTAGGTAATGCTACCTTTGGGAGTTTACCGGCATCATATGACCTTTCTTTATTACTCAATTCCATTTTTGCAGAATTAACACTTCTTCAGCGAGAAGTTGTTTTTCTGACATGACCGATATCTCTTCTATAGGAGCATCTTCATTTATTTTTAAATATTCAGTCAATTTTTCTTTGAAACTTTTATATTTGAGTTTAATTTATTATATAATATTTGTGCGCCTCAAATCTCATTTGAGGTAAGGGTATTTGGAAGGTCTTTGATTCTTAAAAGATTTTTATCAATATGTTCATATACTAATTGAAGTCTCTTTTTCCGAATTTCTTTCATATTGAATCTTGTAAGTGAATATATTTCTCACATCTATAGGTAAGACTTATGACTTAAGTATCCCTTTGTCAAATATTTTTTTTTTTTTTTTTTTTTTTTATTGTTATTTAGACTTTATTAAATTTTTATTCAGCTGGTTAACTAGTTTAACTAGTAATAAGTTATTACTAATACAAATTAGAAACTTAACTTATTATTAATCAATCACTTGCAAATATCAAGAACACATACTTACATATACTTGGTTTTCATCTGTGTATAACAAGCACTATAAGTATTTAAATACCAATATTATTAATAAATATATTTATTTGACTGATCACAGTACTTTCCAAGATCATCATCCATCCATAGTTAAGTTATAATAAATTGAACCAGTTAAGTCAAGAATATTATTTTCAGTAGTCTAATTCAAAAGAATAAAATGAGTGGTACTTTGTTCTTCATTCAATTCCTTTTGTTAGAATTTACCAACAAGGGAACAATAATTGTTTAAATGAAAATCATAAACTTGTTACCACTATTTAAACAACTTCAAAAGAGAGTACCTAGATGTAAACTTTTCTTCGTGATTTTTAGTTTATTAAGTAATTAATTTTTTTTTTTTATATAGCTTAGGCCTCTTAAAGATTAAAGTTTCATTAAATATGTGGGAATACATACAACCACTAATAAATCAGTTTCACTTCACATGGGATAACATGTACTTACATTTACTGAATAAAATTTGTTATTTACATGATAGTCGCAGGCTTCCCTTACCAATCAGTGAACCAATAATATTCTCACAAAGTAAGGTAGTGTTTTCTTTCAATTCTTCTATTCTATTCTATCTAACACTGACAGTACATGTAGCTGTACATGTTGCTGTAGATATACTGTCTAAGAAAATGGGTAACCAGTTAGACAAGCCTGTGCAAATATGCAGTTTCTTTATCTAAAATTATAAATGTTCTGTTCTAATAACCTTAGTTTCTTATATTCTTTAATAAATTACAGTACCTAAGTAAATATTAAAAAAAACAACTCTGCTAGCTCAAGTAAGTTTTAAAAATAAAATACACTATGACACGCTCAGTGTATTCACACACTATTTATTTTCACTTTATTTATTCTTTAAAACACTGAGAAAAGGCTTATAAATTAGCTGGTATTTATCTTCTTTCACTCATGTTAAATAAACACATATCTTACCAAATATGTCATATTTTAATAAATGTACAACATTTACTCTTCACCAGTGTTATTTATAACTTTAGCCAAATTCCCCTTTTTACAAAAGAGAACAAGAACATGCAAAACATACAAAGTGACGCCAGTTTAGGGTCAATAGGAATCATGCCTTGTTGCAACATTGTCAAACAATGTGGCTTTATTATTTAGTAAGTTAGTTTTTGTTTTTAGTAAAAAATGTACAACCAATAATATTGCTATCGGTATGGCCGTGCATGCTATAGCGTATTTGTGTGCCTCCTCATCCTCATTCTCACTTGTTTTCAGCAATTCTGGCAAGTGATGAAGTTTGTATTAAGTATGATACAATCACACCAAACCCATACCTTGTTAGGTCTTAAAAGTAGGCTTAAGTAATTAAGACAATTAAGGCAAGTGCCCGTGCTTGAATGCAAGCTATGAAACATCTTCAGATTTTCTTATCCACATAAATTACTTGGCATTTTCTTAACAAATTGTTATACAAATTGCAAAATCACAAAACTCCTTTTGTCGTTTCTTTCTACTTTTTTATTTAAAGCTTTTAGCATAAAATTGCAGGATGGCGCCAGAGTTCATGGAATGGACGGAACTTTAATATAGCGTCGCTCCACATGTACACATACCTATTCAAACAACAAAGCCTCGCACACATAAACAAACTGTTGTCAGCCAACACACCACAAATTGATGTTTCCATTAGCGGGAATTTTGAGTTTCAATTGTTTTAAGAAATAAACATAAATTCTTTAATAGTTACAGGTAATGAATGAAACAAAATAAGAATTTCTAATCAGCTAGGCATAACCAAGAGTAATTACATCCCAATTTTATTAAATATTTTGCATTTCATTTCTCATAAGTTTTCTTCATGAGTGACTTATTGTGTGCCATCTGTTGAGATGTATACATGTAAGTTTTATAATCCTTTATCTCCAACTTTTCTATGTAGAGGCCGTAACCAGCAAACAAACAAACAATGTTTTTTCCTTTTTTGGAACAAACAATTTTATGGAAGGAAAGGGTATTTATCTCAGAACATGATTCATTTTATTATTCACAACTTCACATATTCAGCTCCATTTTCTTCTATGGAAATTATAGCTCAGTTTTTGCTTTATGTTAATACCAATTTTTACTAATTCAGAAATCTAAATGCCACATATAATTATGCTCTTCATATCTCAGGTACAGATCTCATGAGGTGATCCCAGCACCTCCACCATGTCGCCCCGCCCGCCACCGACTATGTCCGAATGGGGGGTGTAAGTAACACATATACCCAGAGACACATCATACACAGAGAGAAGGATGAGAGAGTAGTTAGATAGCTAGGTATATGCATTACCATCATCCGGCGTGACGGGCGGACGGGACGAAAGTATTCTATGTATGGCAGGTTTAATTAAGTTACAATACAAATCTCATACCTGAGTTATCTTCTATCTTTGTCTCATTTATATCTGCTTCGCATTTAGATACATCTGCACCTGAGATATGAGCATCCCATGTATATCTAATTTCCACTGGATTGTACCGTTCACCTCCTGTGGGTTAAATTTAACTATTAACTAAATACCTTACATCATCAAGTAGTTTCAACTTCTTATCGTTGGTATTCAACGCTAGCAGCCTACGCTGCACAACACAAACACACTTGATTTCCCATCATGTACTACTAAACACCTTGGAGGTACTGCAGACCCGGTGACCAACAACCATCACCGCGGCTCTACCAACCTTAATAGACCCAGAGCTTCTTCTCTGGACGTCTCCAGTCGACTGGGCCTGGAACACTTATTATACCAGGTCTTTCTTGGCGGATCCCGGGCCATTTATTCTGGAGGCCCGGGGCTCGGCTTGTTGCCAGGACCTTACGTCCCGGAACCTCACCTACCCGATCACCTTCTTGGATCCCGGGCCATTTATTCTGGAGGCCCGGGCTCGGCTTGTTGCCAGGACCTTACGTCCCGGAACATCGCCTACCCGATCACTTTCTTGGATCCCGGGCCATTTATTCTGGAGGCCCGGACTCGGCTTGTTGCCAGGACCTCACGTCCCGGCAACCTCGCCTAACCGTGAACTTAGGGGGAAACCAAGTTACACTTATAACAATGAATCACACACATTACTGATCTTCTAACTACAAGATATGCAAGATACTTAGAATTATATGGACGGCACTTCAGGACTCAGCTTCGGCCACAGCAAACTTTATATTTTACTTTTACATCGAAAACTTTATTCTATTTACAAACTTATTTTGCCATAGACTAAAGAATCGCTATTAGCCTTATCTTAACTATGATTGGTTGAAGCGTGCGTCACTAGTGTTGCTATTTTATTATTGTCTATTCGCGACCTTCGCGACAGTATGGAACAGCTGATTTTTTTTCGCGATTTCGAATTTGGTCCCATAGTAAAAGTTGTTTATTTTGCTTGTCTAAACAAGCATACAAAATTTGGCTCCTGATGGAAAAATAACCCGGTATGTATGTTATAAAAATAATATTTTTACAGAGTCAGACTCCTTATTTATACATATAGCCTACCTCTACCATAGACATAATGCTACAAACCGGGTAATGGGTCCATGTAGAGGTTGTATATTTGCAAATCGTACAGGAAGCACATGTATAGTACCTACACGTGGTTCCTGTAAGATGGTGGCTGTAGCCACTTACCATCTGGTGGGCAGCATGACGTTTGCCAACTTTTTTATTAAAAAAAAACCGGTCAAGTGCGAGTTGGACTCGCGCACCGAGGATTCCGTACAAACATTTTTAGATTTTTTCTCAAACATGTGCTCTAAGACCATGCTTCGTGCCAATTTTTATGATTCTAGGTCTTCGGGAAGTCCAGCGGGTGCGTTCGGTGAATTGACCTTCCAAGCCCGAACGTACCTCCACCGAGGGCGGAGAGGTTTCGGAGGGTGGTTTAGCCAGGAGGTGGACATCGGCGGAATAGCCGCTGGTGCACTCGGATCCTATGGTATATGCAACTGGGCCTTGTCAGCTCCTCTTAGCTCCTTGTTGAATCCGTAAAAAGATTCCCCCGCCTCAAAAAAAGGTTCCCGGGAAGTATCTACCCTATAGGTTTTGATTTCATTGTGAAATATACGATGTATACGGTCATATATTTTGATTATGTTGACTTACAATTATGATTTTTCACAAGTGTAAGAGACTGTGGACCCGAGTATTTGATATAAATTTCAGTTTTATATCTCTACGCGTTCCCGAGAAAAAGGGTTCTGTCTGTTGACAGATAGACGGACATCTGTCTGTCAAGACCTTGACAACTGAATTGACCACGTCAACATATAAGGGATCCTATAAGGTTACGTTTTTTTTCTTTTTAGGGTACGCAGCCCTAAAAATTTATTTTTATCTAATCCTTTAGCATTCATAAAAAATGAGCTGATTAATATCTGAAAAATATATCATAAAAAATAATAATCAATAACTGTTTTTATATTGAGTTCTAGATAGAATACGACTTTTACTAACTCCTATATAAATTGACTCCCGACTGAATTTAATTTAGCACCTAGACAAATTTGACGTTCGGGCTGATGAACAAGCATTGAAAAAATTGGCCTGCTATAACTGAATAAGTAAAATCTTTGATATTCGAATCCATTATTTACATATAATATATAATATATTACATATAATATATAATATAGTACATATAATATATTATAATTAATATTTTGGGTAACCATTATAATTTTCAATCATACTTTAATTTAGATAGTTTATTCATGAAGTTTTTTTTTCTTAATAATTCTAATACAAATAGGATAACGGTGACTTACTATACCTTACAAATGTAATTTGTGATTATATACAGTGCTCAGCGGCTGTGACAAACTGGGAACTGATATGTTACATTTTAACTAATTATTAAAAATAGGCTAAAAAGTAACTTTTCATAGTTTCATAGTATAAACTGATTTCATTGTTCTATCTAACCCTAGATTCTATTGCTAAAAAGTCCTAGTTATTTTTTGTCATTTTTTTTTCTTTTTCCTTTTCTAACTTTCAATAGTCTTGATTTCTCTCTGTGTTTTTTGCATCTCTATTTCTTTGCACAGTTTATACTTGAACTTAAAGGTATTTGTACATTTTTAGGTTTTCTTTGCTTAAATATCAAAATGTTGACCCGTAAAGCTGCTGCACAAAACACTGAGGCAAAGCTCAGACAGGCTGTATTGGAATTAAAAGCCCTAAAGGATTCCCATGACCGGCTACTACAGGAACGCGATGACAGTGAAGATGAGATAAAAAAGATTATCGACAGAAACACCACTCCCAAAAGTGAGCTCTCAGCGCTTGATGCCAAATTTCAAAAAGTCTTAGAGGAGCGGCACCAGTTACAAGACCACATCAATGACCTTACTCTGTGCAATAGTATGTATGAGGCAGCACTGAATAAAATCTCTGAACTGGAACGGGAGCTGAGTGATGCAAATGGAAAAATCGGTAAACTTGAACAATCTATGCAAAATAGTGAAATTATACATACCCATAGTCTTGTTGAGGAGCTAATGCAATCTCCTGGTGGCCAAAATCTCACACAGCAGTATTCGGGTACATCAGATAAGTCCATACCTTTCCATTTCAGTAGTAAAAATAAACTCAAAAAATATGTTAAAATTAATAAATTAATTAAGAAGAAACAAAAATTAATTAAGAATCATAACTCTTTTAAAAGTAATATTAAATTACGAAAGCAGCGTGCTTGCTTAATAGATTCGTTGGACATTTTTGACTCAAAATTGAGAGAGAGCAGAAACATGTATGAAAGGGACATACAAGAATTAAATAATGTCATTAATAATTTGCAAAATTCATTAGCAAATATGACAAAAAATTATTACAATGCTCAAAATGAAATTAAGGAGCATATCCAATCAGTCACAGAGCTAGCTACACTTTGTCAATATAATGAAGACAGATATCAGGCCTTACTGGACAAACACTCCTTAAGTTCCACTAACGATAGCTTAACATTGGATAGCCAAATAATTTATAATGTTGTACCTGATCATGCATGTCCTGCTCTCAACATGGTATCTCAGCCACCAGCAGCTGACTATGCACAGTTACTACAGAGTTCAGTGGTCACAAGTGACAATATTGTTATGTTTAGTGATGACATTGGCATAGGTATGGGCCAACTTCTAACAAACATGGGACATTCAATAATGAACTATTGCATGCCTGGTGCTTCGTACTGCGACATACTAAAAAAAGTGATCGAATTTGAATTTAACAAGCCTACTACATTGTTGTTATTTATTGCAAATAGAGGTAATATGAACAAAACAGTCCTGACTCATTATTTAAATAAATTAAATGATTTAAATGTACAAAAAATTATTTTGTTCACATTACCTTATTACAACAACTTGTCACAAGAGGAAAATAGTGTAAGATATTAATTGAACTTAAAGTTAAGTACCTTATGTCATAATAATAAATTTCATTTAATTGACATCAATAATTATGTAAATAGATTGTATTTGACTAAAGATAATAGATATTGTCTATCAAATTATTATAAGAGACGAATAGCAAAATCGCTATCATATTATTTTTATATCTCAGCCAAGAACTTGGCTACAAAAATTGCTCCTATTGAGCAACGTAGAAGTAGGATGACTGTCAGTAATATTACTGATGTATTAGTTAGTAAGTCTTTAAATTAGGTATTGAGATAATAGAGAAATCCTCTTGCATAATGTTAAATAAAGAACAAAATGAAAATTGTTTATTAGATAATGTACTGGAAGACCCATTTGAATATAATAAACATGTAAATTTTATCAACCTGGTGCACCAGAACATACAAGGAATAATGGGCAAAGATCTGGAGGTTGAGTTATTCATGAACAGTAGTAAAGTAGACATTTTTTGTATAACCGAACATTGGCTTAAAAGCTACCAGTTCATGTTTAATTTTAGCAACCACCAGGTTGGTAGTTCGTTCAGTCGAGAAAATGCAATTCGCGGTGGCTCATTAATCATATTAAATAAAAAGCTTAAATATAAAGATCGTAAAGATATTGTGAACCTCTCAGTGGAACGAACAATAGAAATTGCCTGCGTAGAGTTGGACCAGATTATTGTAGTAAGCGTATACAGGCCTCCTTCGGGATTGTATGACCACTTTGAAAATATAATGGATGAAGTTTTAAATAAAGTCTGTAAGCAAGGCAAACAAATATTAGTCTGTGGAGATTTTAATATTAACTTATTAGAAAACTCTAGTTTATGTATGAGAATTAAAAATTTGTTTCAGTCATATAATCTTAAAAAAAAAAAACTTATTTCTGGAGCCAACACGAATTACTGAGTTTTCTGCCACATGCATTGATAATATTTATACTGACATAGAACCATTAGCACAAAATGTTTTTAATAACTTAGAATCTGACCACTCTGGTCAATTTGTTACTATACCTTACAAATGTAAGCTTATGGCGAAAAAGAATATCACTGTTGTACCAAAGACTGCTGGCCGCTTGGAGCGTTTCAATAATAATCTTGGTATTAATTTAAAGTATATTGATTATGACGAAGATCCAAATAAATTGTATGAAAACTTTTTTAATACATTTTGTTGTGAATTTAAAAATATCTTTGTTCCAAAAACCATCTCAGTCAATGGTAGATTAGCTTTTAGTGAATGGGCCACACCAGGTATTCACAAAAGCAGAATAAAACTTTATGAACTTTACAATGAGCGTTCATTAAATACTAGTGATCAATTTAAATTGTATGTAAAAACTTATTCCAAAGTATTTAAAAAAGTTTGTAAATTTGCAAAGTCCAATTATTTAAGCTCTAAAATAAAAAATAGTAGTGACAAAATTAAAACGACATGGAACATTATTAATAATGAAACCGGAAGAGTAAAAACTAATAACAACAATTTTTGTTTAAATATTGAAAATAAGAAAGTTACAGTAGATATTGAGGTAGCTACAGAATTTGAAAAATTCTTTACTGACATTCCAGTTTCAATCACAAAATCTTTGGATTCCTCCCCTACTGTAGCCGAATCTATTCTAAAAGATCATGTTAAAACTTGTGATGATAAATTTAAATTTGCCCATATTTGTGCAAATGATTTAATAAAGTCATTTAAAATGCTAAATAAAAAGAAAACCGTGGATCTGTGGGGCAATTCTGTAGATGTTTCCCAATCTGTAATAGAAACAATAGCTCCAATACTTGCTAGTATTTTTAATGATTGCATTGACTGTGGTGTGTTTCCTGAGGTTCACGCCACTGTTAACATAAAGCATAAAAATGTGGACCTTGTGGATACCGTAGTATTTCTTGGTATTACTTTAGATTCAAAGTTTCAGTGGGGCCCACATATTGATAAATTGTCGAAGAGACTTAGTTCTGCAGCCTACGCTGTATGGAAAATACGTCAGCTGACTGATGTTGATACAGCAAGACTTGTATACTTTGCCTATTTTCATAGTGTGATGTCGTATGGCATTTTGCTGTGGGGAAATGCTGCCGACATTCAGACTGTTTTTGTGCTGCAAAAAAGTGCTATTCGTGCTATTTATAACCTTAAAATAAGAGACTCTTTGAGAGAAAAATTTAAAGAAATTGATATTATGACCGTCGCGTCGCAATATATTTACGAGAATATAGTATATGTTTATAAAAATATACATTCGTTCTGTAAAAACAGTGATATTCATTCAGTAAATACCTACTAGGCAAAAGAATATGTTAGCGTTACCAAATACTAGGCTTAAAAAAAATAATAATTCTTTCAAAGGCCTTTGTGTACGTTTCTACAATAAAATCCCAAATAATATTAAAGCACTTAACTTGAATAAATTTAAAGTCACTATCAAGGGCGCACTTATGAAAAAAGCATATTATAAAGTGTCTGATTATATGACAGATAAAACTGCTTGGGATTGACAAAAAATGTGATAATTGACGTTCAAAGGGTGTTAACACTTTGTGATAATGGGATAAATTTCATTCGAGTAACTGTTCCACTCACACCGACAGGCATTTCTATATTATTAAAAAAAAATGTTTGTGAAATATAATATTGTAATATTGGCATTTTAAAAGAGGAGACAAAAAAAAATACAAGATCTTCCGAGTTTCTTGCCTGTTCTTCTCGAGAAGGCTCTCCCAATTTCCGAACAGGTGTAGAGTCAATTTTTTTTCATTTGACTTGTATTTGCACACATCTTAATAATGGTTGGGGTGTGTGTACATACAAGGATTAAATAATTTAGTTAATTAGATTCTTGGTTGAAGATTTTTATGTTTTTTTTTGACGTCAATAAGTGCCTGTAAAGGTCTATATTGAATAAAGATTTTTGAGTTTGAATTAAAAGTCAACGCGTTAATCCTACCTACAAAATGTCGGGCGTCTGCGAACAAGCGAAATGGGACTTTGAAAATAGAATTGGACTCGGCGACAATGCTCCAAATAATCGGTCCCAACAAGCTGTTGAAACGGGTATGAGTAAAGTTGGGCGCACCTCATAAGTTGCTTTCTATTGCCGCGTTACAACTATTCGCGATTTCAAAGAATCGTTACCAAAGTCGCCATATGGTCTTGTCCCTTTGGAAATAAAATTTCAAGAGGCTTGGACCGGATAGGTCGAGACGTGAACTAACGGGTCCAATATTTGCATAGAGCTTCAGTTTTAGAAATGAAAAGGTAACGCTTTGCCAGCTTAAAATAGTGACATATTTTGAACTAAATATTTTAAATATGATTAAAACAAAAGGGATTATCAAAGTATAACAATTTTTTAAAATTATCAACGTTATAGACTAAATTAAAATGTAGTGATGCAGTGCCCCAGCAGATTTATGTTTGAAGACCAGGGGTATTACGGATTCGGGCGCGTTGGTAGTGGTGTCGTAGTGTGGATCTTACCATACGCGCTCATAAGGGCAGGGAGAACACCGGGGGGTTTTAGTGGGTAGGCCTGGCACTCTGCCAGGAGAGCCCCACACACGCTAGCCGTCTAGCCAACGGCGGGTATGGTGCGGTTACGCATCCCCCCCCCCCCGCAAAAAGGGTGCTACGGATATTCGCACCCGCATCAGCAAATGCGGAATATTCGTATTAATTCAGACATCTGCATCAGCATTCGCATCCTCATTAACTAATGCGGACCTTTTACGGATGCTCAAAATATTTTTAAATCAATCATATTAAAGTTGAATCGATTTTCATGTATTTGTGTAGGTACTGAAAATTGGTATATCTTAAAAAATGAAGCTGTAGTCACTGCGACCTAAAAGATCTATTGTGACTCGCCGCCAAGTTACAGTATCTCTTTTAGCCTGGCCGCTACCAGAAAATCCAAGATGGCTCTGGCTTTAAGAGATTTCAGTTCCCCTGGGCTGATTAAGTGTCTTCCCAGGTGGATACTTCGTTTGTGACTTAGAGGTCCACAATCGCACAAGAGGTGTTGGGGTGTTTCACGCTCCTGTTCGCAAAATCTGCTAATATCAGATTCACTTAAATTCATGTGAAATTGGTGTCTGTTTAGCTTGCAGTGACCAGTTAAGGCCCGAACAATCGCACCAGTGTTCGTCCTACTGAACTGTAAAAGTTCAGTAGTTCATTTATGCGAGTATCCTTCTATCAAGGTTTTAGCGTGTACTAGTCCTGGTTGGTTTAGCCAGTATTTTTTTGATTTGCTTAGAAGGTTTTCCTTAAGGAGTTGCATGGCATGAAGTTTCGAAATGCCACAGAAAGGTTCTGGACCTATCTGTTGACCCTCCGCTCCAGCCCTTGCAAGTTCATCGGTCTTTTCATTACCGACGACACCTGAATGTCCTGGTACCCATTTCAGAATAACTCTGTTCTGTTGTCCCAGGTCATTTAGTTTATTTACGCAGTCTGTCACCAGTTTCGAATATATAACATTCGATTGAATAGCGTTAAGAGCTGCTTGGCTATCTGAAAAGATATAAATGGTTTGGTTGCACCCGGGTATGTGAACTTCTAATAATCCGCATCCGCATCCGCAGATGTCAAATTTTTCACATCCGTGACAACCCTAGTTTGAACCAGGGTTGTTGCTGATGCAGCTTTTTACTGTATTAGTCGTATCAGTGTTTGCTGATGCTGATATTAATAAATTACTTAAATAAAACATCTCTTACTTTTACATACATTAGCAAACGTGATAATAATAATTATATTGTTTTGAATGAAAAGACTTCCTTTTGGTATAACTGTCTATTAAAACTCCGCCTAACTTGTGTAAGGTCCCGCCTTCAACAAACATACCTATTACTTCTTAAATATCAGCATTAAAAATCAGCATCCATTGTTGCTGATGCTGATATTAAAAACAATGCCGGTAATCCGCGGATGCTGACGCTGAAATTCGCAACAACCTTGGTTTGTACTAATAAAATGGCATTTGGATAAGCATAGAAATGTTGGATCGAAGTGTCGTCGAACTTCAAAAGTAGGCATGTAATATCAACATTTTTATTTGAGTATATTTCTCTATCGCACCAGAAATTGAAAAAGACTAATTCGACTGGCTATGACGATTTAAATGTCAAAATGTTAATAAAAATTGCAACTCATATAGCTGTCCCTCTAACTCATATTGTGAACCTATCACTACTTGAAGGTCACTTTCCAAGCCGCCTTAAAAGGTCCTTAGTAAAACCACTATATAAAAAAGGATCCCATGATGACATTAATAACTATAGACCGATAACACTGATACCGATACTATCTAAAGTCCTGGAAAAAGTCATGGCCGATAAACTTAACACATTTATGATATCGCAAAGCCTATTGAAACAGGAACAATATGGGTTTAGAAAAGGAAGGTCTACAACTCTTGCGTGTTTCGAATTAATTAAGCAGGTAACAGATAGCTTTAATGAACAAAACAAAGTTTTGGCTATTTTCTTAGATATGAGTAAGGCATTTGATTTTGTTTGTCATGAAATCTTATTAAGCAAACTCGAGAAATACGGTATTAGGGGAAATGCTTTGCTATGGATAAGGGATTATTTAACAAATCGCGAGCAGTGTGTTGAAATAACGCGAATCGTAGACAGAACTAAGAAAGTATTTACTTCTCAATATAGTATTAATCAAAGTGGAGTACCACAAGGCAGCGTGCTTGGACCACTCTTATTTTTAATATATATAAATGATCTACCCGACTGCATTGATCAAAAATGTATTCTATTTGCTGACGATACTACACTTCTGGTTAAAAGTAAGAATAATAATGACATTGAAAATATTGCCCAATCTAATTTTAATAATATAATTACGTGGTTAGGACATAATAATCTTCAGATTAATATTAGTAAGACGAAATATTTATATTTCCAAACATTGAATAGTAATCCTGTTGATATTCACATTAAACATCAGGATGAAAACTTAGAGGAAGTAGAAAATATATCATTTCTAGGAATTACAATTGACAAGTTCTGTAATTGGAAACCCCACATTGACTTGCTAGCAACTAAATTGGACAAATTTGTGTATGCCCTAAAAAGAATACGGCAGACAGTATCTAAAGAAGCAGCAATATCTGCCTATCATGGATACGTAGCATCATTATTACGTTATGGTCTCGTACTGTGGGGAAATTCCGTTAATCTAGATGTTATCTTCAAAGTCCAAAAAAAATGTATTAGAGCAATATGTGGCGTAGATTTTCTCGATAGTTGCAAACCATTATTTAAAGCACTTCGTATTTTGCCTCTTCCTTGTTTATATTTATTTGAAATATGTTTATTTGTAAAAAAATATTATGACATGTTTAAAATGAATAAGGATTACACATACAGAGGTAGAAAAGGTGATAGACTATATACACCATATCAAAGACTAAATATTGTTTCCAAGAACTCTTATAATATGGCGATTAGAATATTCAATAAATTACCAGAATGGCTTACAAAACTTACATATAGACGATTTAAAAGTACATTATTTAATATATTACTGAAAAAAACATATTACAGTGTTGGAGAGTACCTGTCTGATCGTAAAGAGTTTGCTGCTTGATGAATCATGATATTTTGATGTTATGACGTTCCTTTTGACATTGCCATCTGACTATTTTTGAAATAATGTTTTAAGTTAATTTTATAAATTCTATGTGTTATTATGATTATAATTTAGGTGTATAATGACAATTGGAATAATATATCGCGAATTTATTGATATTGAATTGATTTGTATGTATTTAATGATTAACTATGACATTTTGTAATTCTAATTTTAATTTCTATGACATTGATATTATAATATTGTTAATATCTTGACTATTGTACAACATATATTATATTACTTAGAAATAATCATTTGTAAAGCCTGACGAAAACATTTTGCACGTTGACGACTTCAACAGAGTATGTAGAGCCATTAAACCTTAAGAACTTGTGTCACCATATTCTAGCAAATAAAGATATCTTTCTTTCTTCTTTCTTCTTTCTTTCTTTCTATATACTCGTATATACATACATATGTATGTATGTTTTATGTATACATAAAAGAAGAAACTGACTGACTGACATATCAACGCACAGCCCAAACCACTGGGTCTAGAGATTTTAAATTTGGCACGTAGGTTCCTTATGAGGTATAGGGGTGCACTAAGAGAGAGCCCCTAAGGGGCTGAAACGGGGCTCCAAAGTTTGTATGGGGAAACAGGATTAGTTAGACTATTTTATTCAAAACTCACAGGAGTACTTCTGTCGATAAACTAAACGTGTTTCACATGTTTTCAGAATTTACCCCTAAAAGGGGGATATAGGGTGTCAAAGTGTTAATTAACATGGGTATCCTTTGTATGGTTTATTGGGTACGAAAATAACGTTTCTAAAATCCAACGTGAGCTACCATCATGTTTTTCTATCTTCTTTATGGAAAGGAAGAAAATGTGTGACTGACTCACATATCAACGTACAGCCCAAACCGCGCCGAGTCTAAAGATGCGAAAGACAAGTAGGTTCCTTATGATGTCTAGGGGTGCATTAAGAATGCATTTTTCAAAAGCCACCCTCTAAAAGGTTAAAACGGAATTGTTGAGGTCGAAAATTTGTATGGGAAAACAAAATTAGTCTATTTTAACCAAAATTTTACACGAGCATGTACTTCTATCGATAAATTATTACTACTAAAACTGACCAATCTTTCTTAAGCTGTCACGTCGTTAGTAATCTTTTTACCGGTCATAGTAGGTATTAAAATTGATATATAAATATTATAAATAAATAATAAAAACTCAACATGCCTCGTGTGTCAGGCGGGGATTGAACCCGAGCCTTCCACGTTCCGGGAATCCACCCGGAAAGTGGAAGGCTCGGGTGCTAAGCATTACACTACCGAGACCCTGTGATTCACGTTGATTTTCTACGAGGTACCATTTGTTACTTTTTCCGTTAAAAGCCATCGTAATTTCATCAATGTTGTAGGTATAACACCTTCAACTCCATCCGGTCATGGCACGTCTATCCTATATACACAATAATCTTAGGTTTTACTTATTATGACTTCTGCAAAGTCCTCTCTAAAACATATCAATTTATATGCAACGTCTGGATATGACGTACACCTTTAAAATTCATCTGGATCTTAAATTGTACTTATTGTTTTGCGCAGAAAATCCTGCCTTTGTTTTAATTAAAATAACCCTTCAAATTTGAAGCGAGCGAAGCTGCGGGAGAAGATTAAAAGTATAATGCCCAAATTCTTCTAAAGAAACATGTTGTGACTTGTTTTTAATAAAGTCTCGTTTGTTTTGTTTAAATATGGAAAAAAATCATTAAAAATTCTAGTTGTTTCACGTCTATTCAGTTTCGTGGCGGTGGCGCTTAGAGCCACGGTGGCTCTATAAGACGTTTAACACATTGCCGCCGCATCCCGCTGCGGTCTACGGAGGGACGAAAACCGCATGCGACCGCGGCGGCACGGAACCGTGCCACTGTACGGTTTGCTCCGTATATCCGTCCGGAGCTGCGATGTACGACGCACCACATCACCGCATTATCTATGTTGAGATTTATTATGCGTATGCACGTCCTTTCTACGCAAAAATCCGTACGATACTGCGGCACAGTGTGGCATACCCCGCGGACCGCACCGCATAACAGTCCGGGAGTGCGGTGCCGTCGCGCGCGCCGAATAACCGCACGGACATGCGGTGTGAGTGTGTTATACCCTGCGGTTTTTGTATACAAATTAAGATTCTACAGTCAAAATTAAAAACCACAGCACCGCGCACCGGAGCGGTGTCCGGTGCAATGTGTTATGCGCCTAAACGCCACCGCCACAATAAACGTTTGGTGAGCATTACGACCTTGTGGTCCACTAAGTGAAACCAGAGGCAGACTGTACCAGTCGTCTGTATGGGTACCTTATTTCTGCTGCCTTTCCACTACACGGCGAACTCGAGCATCCGAGCCGAGGGGCGCTCGCGTTGCAGCCGCTCCCCGCACCGGCTATAACCGCCTGGTGACTCTACTCAGAGAGCAGGACACCGCCCGTAGTGCGGTGTCCTCTGCCTGAGCTAGAAATCCATCATGTTAGGTTTGCCAAACGAGGCTTGAGGACCCACCAAAGTTCTCGCCTTCTTATAAATAATTAAGATGAAACTATAACAGCCATCTGCAGCTAACAGCATAGGTACCTCAAAAAAAAAATCTGTCCTTGCATTGCTGTGTTCCGGTTTGAATAGCAAGACAGGCATTGAAATTACTGGGCCTGTGACTTGACATCTAATGTCACATGTCGGCACCACATGTACTATAGGAGACTGTAGACACTTACCATTATGGGCAGCCTGCTTTTTGGAAAGAAAAAAAAACACCTGAAAAAAATCCGGCTTGCATTGGCCCTTATTGTGTGACACTGTAAAGGGCGGGGACCTTTTAAGTCACGCAGAAAGGGTTGATGCGCGCGACATGATTGATGTGTTTTTGTTTTTATTATAATACGGCAGCTTTCTGTCGTGCTGCGGACGTTTTAAAGTTATATCATCAATCAACGCTTGCGTTTGTTCGTAGTAATAATAAGATGGTACTTAATGAGCGAGCGTTGGATCGTGTCTAATTTATTTGACAGTCCAATTCGAATTAAGTTAGCGTACTTGTTGAACGACAATTGAATTTTAAACATAGATAACAAATAGAATGATTGTTTTTAAGCAGTTAAGTACGTAAAATATAACCTAACCTAACCATTTAGTTATTTCAAGCAAAAGGTATAAAAACTATAGAAACTTTATTATCATCTGTTTGACATTACTCTTAACTATTTCTTTATATTTACTACACTAATATTTCTCTTGGTCTTTTCCCATTTTGGATGAGATGGCAAAGGTACAATTACGTACTAAGCTCAATTCGTACTCTTTCCTCCAACAACAGAGGCTAACTAGTCAGACTATTTGCCACAGGTAGGTATACAAATTCCACTCTCAAAGTGTAGAGATTCCAACCTTCATATTGGGTACTAAATAGGATTATAACATGATTTTTGTTTTATCCATGTTTATGTTAAAACCAACTCCTTAGGTCAGCTCTATTTTATTATGATTGTTTTGATTACCTTAGAAATAGCAATAAAAATGTGAACCTAAAACTCATAGAAATACCCTCTAACTTAATAATATGTAACAATATTATTTACAGCAACCCACATGCTTTATATTCGAAACCCCTTAGTAATCGTATGACTCGACATTTCGCTCCGTAATCTCTCCATTGTTTACTGCCAAATCCGATTTTCAGTTGGGCTTCACTTTTTCCGGAGTAGTATCTATTTTTAACCGACTTAAAAAAGGAGGAGGTTCTCAATTCGATGCGTATGTTTTTTTTGTGTGTATGTTACGCGATTACGCCGCCAATTGTGGACCGATTTTCAAAATTGTTTTTGTATTTGATAGAGTATACTCCTGGGGTGGTCCCAAGGTTACCAAAGTCAGGATCTGATGATGGGATCCCATGAAAATCGAGGGAAACGCTAATTTCCCTAATTAATTAAATAAGGGTTTCTTTCACTAAAAAGATTTCATTCACTAAAAAGTTAATAATAAAAATATTTAACAAAAAATAAAAACCGACTTTAAAAAAACTGAAAAGTTAAAAATAATATTAGAATAGGTACAGACAACATCACTCTTCTATATTGAAGTCGGTGACAAATTTTAAGACTTTCTAGGAGATCATCGTTTGGCACCGACTTCAATATAGAAGTGTAATGATTCGTTCTTTAATTAAGTGCTCGCATGCGACCTGACCGGGAAGAATAAATGCCGAAAACTTCGACCTTATGGAGTAGATCTCTAGGGCCAGCGCTTGTATTAACAAGCTGGGACCTCACCAGGGACGGCAGGCTTATTACAGAAAAAAGCGGCCCCTTGATTGTGTAACAAACATCTATCTCGATCGCTTTCAATTTTGACAGTTAAAGTGCATCCATTACTATTTTTTATCAGACAGTCGACACAGAGTCTTGTATTGACGCCGCAATGACTAGTAATGTCTAGGCGATCGAGGCGATTTTTAACCGACTTCAAAAAAGGAGGAGATTCGATGCGTATGTTTTTTTTGTGTGTATGTTACGCGATTACGCCACCAATTGTGGATCGATTTTCAAAATTCTTTTTGTATTCGATAGAGTATACTCTAAGAGTGGTCTCATGGCTACTAAAGTTAGGATCTGATGATGGGATCCCACAAAAATCGAGAAAACACTTAAATTTTTAGTTGTGTCCAACGTGTTTTGTGTGTATGTTACGCAGTTACTCCGCCAATAATTGTGGACCGATTTTCAAAATTCTTTTTGTATTCGAAGTCCCAAAGTGACTAAGTTCAGGATATGATGATGGGATAACATGAAAACGAAGGAAAACCCTAATTTAATACCAGTTCACCGAAGGTGATCTGGTATTAAATTAGGGGTTCCTTCACTTAAAAGATTTCATTAATTAAACAGTTTAAAATAAAAAAATATTTTACAAAAAATAAAAACCGACTTCAAAAACACTGAAAAGTTAAAAATAATATAAGAATAGGTACAGACAACATCACACTTCTATATTGAAGTTGGTGGCAAATTTTAAGACTCTAGGACATTATCGTTTGGCACCGACTTCAATATAGAAGTGTGATGTTGTCTGTAAATATTCTTATATTATATTATTTTTAACTTTTCAGTGTTTTTGAAGTCGGTAATAATAATAATAATAAATACTTTATTGCACTCAAAGATATTGAGACAGAAAATTTTCAAAAACAACACAGATGTACAACACAGGCGGCCTTATTGCTAATAAGCAATCTCTTCCAGGAAACCTTGGACCAGGGAAATACATATAGGATATTTAAATCGGGGATGGGTGCAGTAGTAGCTAAATATGGACAATGAAGGACTGATTTAGTCTGTTTTTATTTTTTGTAAAATATTTTTTTTTTCTTAGACAATAACCCCCCGGTTGCTAATTGTACAATGGCAACGCGCTTAATAGTGTCTCTATAGGTCTATAAAATGTCTATAGGTCTGTGATCAACAACCAAATCAAACAATCGGTCGCTGTGTCCATTTGTCCAAGCGTTGACGTGCATTTTTAGTTCATCAGTTGCTCGCATGTGGCGCTACCGTAGCGCAATCCAACGTTCCATAATACGAATTTGCGATTTATAAGCAATAATTGTACAATCGCAGCAATTGCGACTGTCTCTAAAGATCGGTAATAAGCCTGTCGGTCACTCAGTCAGGTAAGCAAAGACCTAATTCTGCTAGTTTCAACGTTGTTATCGCGTCTTAATAGAGTTTGAATAAAACTGCTTTTGTCACCTTCTACATGCTTTTCGTAGTGCGGTTTGTTTGTACTACAATTTCTTGATAAGTCAATAGGCTAGATGACAATTTTTTTTTTGCTTTAATAGAAGCTCATTCATATAATAAACAGAAAGAAAAAATTTGTTTTCGAATAACTATAAAAACAACCAAGATATAAGGTAATAAAGATTTTTCTCTATCTCTTTCTAGCAAAACGGCAATTCACAAGGAGTTTATATGGCCGTACTCAACAATGACGTCACGGTTGATGTCGGATCTCTCTGTCTAAACGCCTTTAAATTAACAACTTAAAATGCTTGTATCTAATGTATTTCTAAGCCGATTTTAATTCTAATTTCACAGGACTGCATCTTTTTCCACGGTATTTTATTATTTAATGACGAGACGTAAAAATTAGAATTCAGTCATCATCCCAATTATGACAAAAGTTTTAGTTACTAAACCAATAATGACTAAGTACCTCAAATAGCAATAGCTACGAGTACTTACTATGAAAGCCTTATTGAACGCCATGAATGCATTAACGCAAATATTAATAAACTACATACATTAATTGTTCTTATTACACTTTCCACATATTATTTTATCATTGCTTGGCACCGACTTCAATATTAAAATGTCATGTCATGTTGTATGTATTCTTTTACTATTTATGACTTTTTGGTGTTTCTTAAGTCGGATTTACTTTATCTAAAAATATATATTTTTTTTGTAAATTTAATACATGCATATTAGAATTTGCCGCGAGGTAAACAACAGAATAATTTAAAACGTCTTTTGCCCTAAACAATATTGAAAGAATTAATGCCGAACTCCTATGACAACCTAATTGCTTGGCAGTTAGACTTTCCACTATCAGCTTACGTGAATCACTAAAAGACTAGCATTACGAGTTAATAAGCTCCCATTATATTGAAGAAACTATCCTCTAACTCCTAGTCTACCTGAAACCTTCCAGCATCAGTTCAGTACCATGATGATGACTACCCATGGACTTTGCCAATATCAGGGACATTGCTAGGTCTAAGATTTACCGTGTACCTAGTGAAATAAAAAGTCTTCGTTCTTCTTTAGCCCTCTTTCATGAATTATTTGGACACCAAAGGTTACCTTCATTTCGCGCCCTTTACTCGTATTGTGCCAACGATATTGGGATAGCAGGAAATTTCCATTTAGAAATGACATCCCGATTAAAATGAAATGTATAATCTACAATTCTCTAACAGTTTTATTTTTACAAGCTTTTATATAACTTGCAATGTGTATATAAGTATGTATGTTCGGGTGGAATCTTGCAACTCAATTTTGAAGCAGATATCTTTAACCGATTGAGCTGAAATTTTGTATAGGTACACGTTCAGTTTGGATGACAATGCATGGTTCACTGGGTGACGTCATTCTAAATCCAAGATGGCGGCATACCCAAGATGGCGGACCAATTATTTTTAATGCATCCCTACAATATGGGTATCAAATAAAAGGTCTTGCTAAGAGTAACTCGAAAAATAATGTGACGTCACTATTAATCCAATATGGCGGACTTCTAAAGCTTGAAAATCAATTTTGAAGTAGATAGCTTTAACCGATTGAGCTGAAATTTTGTATACACCCACAGTTTGGATGAACATGCACGGTTAACTGTGTAACGTCATTTTAAATCCAAGATGGCGGCATACCCAAGATGGCGGACCAATTATTTTTAATGCACACCTACAATATGGGTATCAAATAAAAGGTCTTACTAAGAATAACTTGAAAAATAAAGGGATGTCACTATTAATCCAATATGGCGTACTTCTAAAGCTAAATAATCAATTTTGAAATAGATATCTTTAACCGATTGAGCTAAACTTCTGTATAGGCGTTCCGTTAAACAACCTTGCAATAATAATGCGTTGAATGAGACGAACAGACTGAGAAACGTGTCCAGTGATAACTAAAAATTAAAAAATAAATGAAATGTAAAAAAAAAACCTTTTTAAAACAAGCTTTTATTTAAATGCGCTAAAAAGAAAAAATAAACTTTTACACTAAAACTTTTACTTATAACGTCATTTCACATTTGACACAATTTATATGACATAAAAACTTGTCGCGAGATTTAAGTACTTTTGTAGATAAACAAGTAAATTAAATAATTTGATGTGAATAATTTTATACATTACAATTTCCATACTAAGTAAATACGAGTAGGTACTTAAAAGTACTCTTTTAAGTACTTTTAAGTTGCAACACACAAGTAAATCTCGCGACAAGCTTTTATGTCATATAAATTGTGTCAAATGTGAAATGACGTTATAAGTAAAAGTTTTAGTGTAAAAGTATATTTTTTCTTTTTAGCGCATTTAAATAAAAGCTTGTTTTTAAAAAGGTTTTTTTTTACATTTTTTTTCTCTCAAACGACGTTTCTTATAACTCTCAGCCCCGGTTCGGTCTTGATGAGGCTACTACTAAACAACCGTATCTGACGACCTAGCGCACAATCTCTAGATGAAGGCTTCGGCATTGTTAAGCCGAAATTAAACGGTTCAACAAAAGTGATTCATTTCTGCGATGAATAGTGAACGATGAATAGTGAACGATGAACAGTGAATTGCGTTGCTTGTATAGACGGTACACTTTTGATGAAAGCTATTATGTGATTCCTCGTGGAATTCCCACGAAAACACAACGCCCGTGGCGTCGCGGCAGTATGAGAACTAAACTGTCAATGAGCTGTCGCTGCTTAGACGTTTCACTTGTTGTTCTGAATCATGAAAGATGCTATTGAAAACAATCAGGAGTCGGAAGCTTTCATCGCGAAGGCACATTCCGATGAAAGTCAATTTGAACATTTTATTTTTAGTCATTCATCGATGAATCATCGAAAATGAAACCAAAAATGAACCGTCTAATATCACCTCCGCAAAATAAATATTCGAGATACATACACCAATATGTGATTTTGGTACTGAGGAAGGAACCTTCTGTGGTTCCTTTCTCAGTACCAAAATATATGTTAATGTATAAAATATGTTATTTAATTAAAAGAGCGTCGGTGGCGCTGTGGACTCGGCACTTGCCTTCCAATCGGGAGGTCGGGGTTCGAGACCCGCCATGTACCAATGTGTTTTTCGTTTCGAATTTCATATGTACATTTGTCTGACGCTCTTACGGTGAAGGAAAACATCGTGAGGCAACCTGCATACATCTGCGAAGAAATTCAATGATGTATGTAAAGTCGACCAATCCGCACTGGGCCAGCGTGGTTGACTAAGGCCTAATCACCCTAACATAGGGTAGGCTCGAACCCCTCGGTGGGGACGTATGTGAGCTGTGGTGATGATGATGATGATGAATTGTTCCCTAAATTCAATATCATTGTATAATAGTTTACTCTATTCCATCTCTAGACCTATAAATGTTAAATCCTTACTTTGTATCATAAGCATTCCTGTGCTAAAATTACTGTGAAAATATATAATATTCCACCTTAATCCATATTCAACTGTAAAGTTGTGATTTGTGTGCTTGTTGCTGTTATTGTGACGTCTTGTTTTGTCCTTCTTCAGATAACTCAAAGCAATTTCTTTGTGATATATCTGAAAAACTAATCTCAGTAATTAAGTTTGGCAGAAATGGTTGTGTTTACGATCGATTGCCATATTTGGAAAAGCGAAGTGAAGTGAATTCATAGTATGCCCCCGTTTCATTCCATCTTCATAGTTCACGTAGTCAACTGTGTATTAGGATTTTAATGTATATAAATAGATAATTAAGCATCCAATAAGAGCACGTACTTGAAATTTAATTATAACCTAACAAAGCAATATCAAAAGCAAAATGCAGCTTACACAATGGGTGTTTATTTCTCGATACCTTGTAAGCGGAAATTCCCGCATTTTCGAAATACCTTGCTTTTGTCGGAGCAACTGCGGGTCCTTTGATAACATGACGCACCGAGGAGGCTATGAATGGAATCGCTGATATTTATATTAAGTGCTGCTCCGGTAATGTGAAAGAAATGGAACCTGAATATGAGGCATTTGTTCCTAACAACGGGGAAATATTTAACGAATAAAGTCCGTTGAAATTCGAAGGGGTGTACAGGTGATTTAGGATTTATAAAATTAAAAAAAAAGTGTGAAATTATATCACCCAGGAGATTTAAGTAAACAACATAAGCAAATAAAAATCATTGTGGAATTTGATCACCTGGGTGATATCACCCAGGTGCTCAAAGTGGAATAATCCGACGGGACGCGTTAATAAACGCAATAATTTTCACATCACACACATAATAATATGGTGTAATAATATATGGTTGTTTTTTATAATAATATGTGACTTTGCATTTCAATATAAGGTTGATATTTGTTACTTCTGTGAAATTTTCATAAGTACTTTTCCTGGGTTCGTCAGCTACCTACTTGGTAATGATTCGCTGTTTGAAGACCTTCGCAAATGTTTGAATATGTGGAGATTGTGGAGTACTATTCGTAGAAGTACAAAGTAGGAACTAATGCAGTGTATAGCTTGTGGTAAAACTTGCTCCCAATTTCGGATAATTTCCAATGAGTGTTATTTAATCTATCTACTTGCCCGTTTCCACGATTGTAGTATGCCGTGACTCTACTACTCTGTCTGTTAAAAATGATATGCCTCCATCTGAGTGAATATTAATATACCGCCGTTTTCTGGTAGTCTTACTAGTTCGTCATACCAGTATGACCACGAGAATGTACATAACCTAGGGGTCATATTATTTTGGAACCTCCTCTAGAAACAAAGAAAAAAATAATATATAAAACTAAGAATACGTAGAGTGTTTCTACCAGCATGACTAAGAGGAAAGGGCGGAATATACGAGAGCATTCCGAGTTTTCCTTATATTATAAATAAGTCATTTAAATGTTTGATTACATGTCTGAACATGCGAAGGCGATGGGAAATCGTGGGAACTCATCTATGGCAGTCAGTATTAATCGATTTTTCGTACTTGAAGTGACTGGGTCCTTGATATCCACGCTTAATCTTTCATATGATATGCATCGTCGATCTAATAAGATTAGGTTGAAAATTGAAAAAATCAATAAAGGAAAAATTTCGTCTCGGGTGGGAATAGAACCCCGAGGTGTATTGAAGACGCGGGTTCGATGCCCGCCCGAGATAAAATTTTTCATTATTGATTTATTTTTTTTTATTTGTTTAGCATTTTCAAAGAAAATCCAAAGTTCTATATCCAAAGTTTAGGTTGAGGTTTTTGTCCTTATCAAATGGAACACCCTGGCTACTCCTAGCAAGCATCTTCAGGGTTGGTCATGGTTTGTTCTCGCATTATTTTGAATTTCGTTTCGTTTGCGATAAAAATCAATAAAACAATACAACGAAAATCAGTCAGACGAATTATTAAAAAATAGAGCCCCGGTGGCCCCATATTTTTATCATTGGTCCTGGCATTCAGCGCTTTTTAAAGCGTCGTCTGTACCAATTTTAATTAAATTTCGTTTCTTGTGCGACGATAATCCATAGAACACTGCTTTATCATATCGTGTTTTGGTGGTCATGCTAAGCAGGCTGGTCACGGTCGTGGCCGCCTAGTGCGCGAGATCCTTTACAAGCGAAATAGTTTTTTTTAGTTTGAGTTGGAGTGACCTAAAGGCCAGCACAAGCTCACTGGCAACGTCCCTTCAAGAGCATAAGATACGCACAGAACAGCCGGTGCAACTACTTGAATCACTAGGGGTGATGGGTAGAGAGCATCTTATGTGATTATGGTACTAGCACGCAGGAGAATCGAAAATCGAATCGAAATCCGAATCGAGGAGTTTGTATGGCAATTTAATAGTTCTGCTACTCACCGCCGTGGCGCTAATAAAATTGCCATACAAACTCCTCGATTCGGATTTCGATTCGATTTTCGATTCTCCTGCGTGCTAGCCCCACAGACTATAGACCTTATTATGTCGCGCTGTCCTGAATAGCATTATTAGACTTGGAGAATCTCTATAAAAATATCACATGTGAGACTATTGACTAGTAACGCGACTGATATAGACTTATTATTGCCCACAACATGCACGTCATTATACCAGTAGGTATACGATTAAACTGATAGATGAAAAACCGGCCAAGTGCGTGTTGGTCCACGCGCAGTGTAGGGTTCCGTAGTTACAAATGCCAACTTTGAGTTCACACACACCTCACAACACGTTGCTGATGGACCGGGAACCATTCGCATCAGCCAGATATCTACCGCAGGTAGTTTATTAAGTAAGCCGGGAAGTCGTCAGTACGGGACATGCTCCAAGTAAGAATATTCAAACAATGGCCTTCGAGCCTTAGACCATTTAGTACAAAATGGTTTAAGCCTTCGAGCATTATATGCAACACATAACATAATCGCGTTATAATTTACAACAGCGCCATCTCTGTGGTCACATACTCACCAATACAATTGTATACAGTGGCGCCATCTCTGTCAGCACGTTCAGACCATCAACCTACAGTATTGAGTGTCTATTAATTTATACTACTAATTTTCAATGAAATTTTACTTTTCCGAGTACATTAGATGAAAAATGAGACTGATAGAATTGGGTCGGTCTCAAGATGTCCAGATAGCATTAAGACTACACTACACTAATGACTATCACTGTTCACGCATCTATGTGTTCATTGTCGCATGATTTCCCGTCTGTTTATCAGTTGACATTTTAAAGGAGATGAGAATGTGGCTCGATTGAAAGAGAACAGATGGACACTAGCTGATCAAGTGGAGAGGTCTTACTGGAAATAGGTTGTCAGGCCACGATAAAGATGGGCCAGACCAGAATGGTTAAAGACAGGCCAAGACAGGAAAGGATGGAAAAGGCTACAGGAGGATTTTATCTTCAACACTATATGTAACTACTATATGTAGGTAGAAAGAAACTAATGGTAGAAACTAATCAACTAACGTAGAATTAAGTACGATAAAATTAACACTAACAAACTAACATCAACATCTAACTTCAAAATAAAAATGAAACACCACAGTATTAGATATAGATAATAAAGCTTTATTATTATAATTATTTATTATTATTAGTTGAAATGTGTTCACAAGCAGACGGGGCTGTGCCGTTCAATTTCCTATCTCTAGCCGCACGCCCGCTTTCTTCCGGTAGCTTGCACGCCGCGAACTTAACTTGAGCTAACTTACCGTGGTGCCTGTAAAACAATATGAATGAAGGCTAAACTATCTAACTGAGCTTGGGAATATACCGGTGAATTGATATTAACATTATTATATACTTATGTATATGTATATTATTGCATATTTAAATTTCATTTACATCATCATAGTCTATATACGTCCTACTACAGGGCTCATGTCTTCTTACATGGAAGATACGAGAGAGAATAGGCCATAACACCACCACGCTGGTCCAATGTGCATTGGTGGGTAGGAACGGTTACAATAGCAATCGGAACTAAAGGCTTAACGTGCCGCCCGAAGACGGAAGAACTCGAAATCACAAAGTTTTGGTCACCCATCCAGAGTCCAACCATGGCGAAGGTTGTTTTGTTTTCAATATCGAAAAAAAAGCCTTCGAACCACTACGCCACTAGGCCATCGAGCTCCCCCATTTCGGTTACAACTAACATTTAATTTAATTATTTTGTGTTTATGTAAAACATTTTTCTTTCTTCATCTTTACACTTAATATGGCTGAATGAGTTTGTATCCAGACTATAGTTGGCAACCATTCTATAGTCTAGTGCAGGGTTTCTTAAAGCGGGGTCCACGGACCCCTTAGGGGTCCGTAGCGTGTGTATCAGGGGTCCGCAGTGGGTCAGTCTGTAAACATATTTACTAGGCAAGTGTGTTGTAGCACCTTGCCTTGTCGAAGACAATCGCACAATTTAACGTTCTCATTGAGGCCAAACAGCAGCACCCTTCTCATTAACTTAGTTGTAAGTGTAATGAAAGTGCCAATGAAAGTATTTTTAATGACAATATAAATAAGGTTTTCTTTAATTTCCAAAAATATTTTTGACAGGGTCCGTGGGATTGTTTAATTTGTGAAAGTGGTCCGTGACTGAAAAAAGTTTAAGAAACACTGGTCTAGTGTGTAAGATGCTTTATAAGGTCCTCCGGGACGAGACTGGCGGGTTTCTTAGGAGTATTCGGCCTGATTACCTACACGAAATCTTTTAACGTCTCGTCAAAGCTTAATCTATAAGACAAATGAAAATAGTTTAATATTTTGCCAAGAACTTCGAGAAAATTAGTTATAGTGTGTTTAATGTTGACAAATAACTTTGGTTTTGTTTTGGTTTGATTCACAAATTTGTCGTATAATTAACAGTAACTTATAAAAATTAGTTTGTATAAAAGACACAAATACCTATTTTAGTACCACATTAGGAAATACACCACACGTTAGTGAAAATAAAATCGATCGCACAAACACAAATTACTACAGACGAGTAATAATGTACATATTTTGTTGACATTCCGATCAAACATCGTATCAGTGTTGTCGCATTTAATAGATAAATCGATTCATCGATCTACTACATTTATACTCAAATCTTTTAAAAACATTAATTTCAGACAAAATATAAATAAATCTTCACTATATAAATGAAGCATTATAATTCAATAATATGTAAATGTATTATTTTCTATGTAAAACTGGTTAATTCGCTAAATTCGAGTCTTAAAATGTATCGATTTAATTCATTGAAAAAGATTTTTTTCTTGAGTTTGCGAAGTTCTACAAAGGTGTTTGTTACTTTAATAAAATCTACAAAAAATATACATATTATTCATAAAAGTCTCAATCTTGTAGGACTTCAGGCCGAAACCCGCCAGTCTCCATTACAATTCCGTAAAACGTGATGACAAAATCAACGGAGAACGGGCTGTTCCACTTTTAACGTGATGACAAAATCAACGGAGAACGGGTTGTTCCACTTTTAAACATACGATTGACGCTATACTTTGGACTTTTTACATTTGGAAACTAAAGGGCAAAGTCCTTTTTTAATATTACCTATTTGTAAGCATTTATTATGTTTCTTTGTTTAATTAACATATCAGTTGAGAACATTATTTATGTTTTTTTAAAAACGTCGCCCCACACTAGGAATTTCTCCTGTGTCGTGGGTGCAGTTACAAACATAGAATATCACATGCACATACGCCCAGACCGGAACAAATTTCTGTAGGCCATACAAAATATTTGTCCCGTACGGGAATCGAACCCGCGACCCGTTGCGCAGTAGGCGATCACTCGACCTCTGCGCTAACCGTGTCGTCAACCGTTTATCATTGACATAAACTATCATCATCATCGTAACAGTTCATATACGTCCCCGCCGAGGGGCTCGAGCCTACCCTAAGTTAGGGTGTTTAGGCCTTAGTCAACCACGCTGGCCCATTGCGGATTGGTCGACTTCACATACAGCTTTGGTCTTTTTAACCGACTTCAAAAAAAGGAGGTTATCAATTTGACCCGTATGTATGTAATATTTCCAGAACTGCACAGTTTTCGTATAATTATGTGAGTCTATATCAGGGTCTGAACAAATGTGCCAAATTTCAAAAGTGTATGTATGTTTATATGTTTGTGTTCGCATATCACAGACAACATCAGACTTCTATATTGAAGTCGGTGACAAATTTTAAGATTATCTAGGGGATCATCGTTTGCACCGACTTCGATATAGAAGTGTAATGTTGTCTGTGCCTATTCTTATATTATTTTTAACTTTTTTGAAGTCTGTTTTTATTTTTTGTATAATAATTATTATTCGTAGATGTATGCAGGTTGCCTCACGATGTGTTCCTTAGCCGCAGGAGCGTCAGACAAATGTATATATGAAATTCGAAAAACGAAAAAACACATTGGTAGATGGCAGTCTGAAACCCCGGAGTCCACAGCGCCACTGACGCTCCTATATGTGAAATAATTTATCAATAAATTGATCGAGTGCGATGTAAACTATTCGCAGACTTGAAGGCTGCTTGACTATATAAACATGTGCGCAGATAATTAGTATTTTGTTAGCTTCACCTGGTTTCGTCATGTAACTGCTAAGGAGAACAGTAAAAGCAATTAAAACTTCCTACTCGTCAAGGAGCATTTAAAACTGAAGCTTAATTACGGTTTGGTATCACTTACCGACGTAGGTCTTCCTTTCAACATTTTCCTTGGTGTATGTTACCTAATTTACCTCGAGTCAAACGTTTCAAAGCATTGGAAAAGTTGCGTTTGTAAAGTAATTGAAAGACGTAAAAATTCTGTTAATTGCAGCACGGCTTTCGCCCAGTAGCCGTCTGCAGGTGTTTAAAAATGATTCTAAAAGATCAAAGCATTGGAAAAGTTGCGTTTGTAAAGTAATTGAAAGACGTAAAAATTCTGTTAATTGCAGCACGGCTTTCGCCCAGTAGCCGTCTGCAGGTGTTCAAAAATGATTCTAAAAGATCAAATCATCAGTCATTCAACTTAATTTTATATTTCTGTGACCTAATGTTGAAACAATATATGTGGAAAATACTTAAAATAATACATTTCGCAAGAGCTTAAAAGTTGTGAAACCTTGCAGAGATGTTTAAAACATGTCCATGGCGTAATATTATATATTCGTACAATTAACTTTAAAAAGCTTATTATACGAATACTTTAGTTGAGATTAAATTTTAATTAAACTCTGTCCCATATTGTAGGTACAAGCTAGCAGTACTATCAGCCCCAAAAAAATTACACCACACAAAACAGTTTTTCTTCTTAATATTGAATAAATTCTCGACGAAAATATAGTATATTATTCTACAAGACATTGATTGTATGTATGTATATCTTGAGGCTCAAGTTTCGTAGCCCCCAAGATATACCAATATCTTTTAGAATAACCTAGTCAAGTCTTTACCAAATATACAACTTGAGTTTACACTAAGCAAGAGTGATTAGTTTGCAAAGCTAAGCAAGATTTATTCATTAATAGGATGACCAACAGCTTGGGAATTCAAAATTATACAGAGTGTCCCAGAAGCCGACGTCAAGCCGAAAGCAGACGGTAGACTAAGTCATATATGTTATCAGAAAAAAAAAAAAAAAATCTAAGTAACCTATTTAAAAAAAATCTAACATTTAAAAAAATCGATATAATTTACACCCTGTGACGGTTTTTTCACTCTTGTTGCTAAACATTTTCTTTTGTTTTGTAATCCAGAATAATGTTTCTGTATAAGTACTCTAATCTAAAATTTAAAGCCAGCTGCTCCAAATTAGAAGAATATGCCATTTTTATCTAAATTAAATATTCAAAATTAATTTTTCGCATAGCTTTAATAAGCTGTACTGAAAAAAAATGTACTATGCGAGTTTGGCAAGTAACTGCAAAAGTTGGCGCATTCAATAAGGATTCCAAAATGGTATGATACTTGGTAGATAATTTCTACGATTGCAGACAATATTTTTTTTTCCAAAAACAGGCAGTTGTGAACAAATTTTTCTTACGTACTTAAAATTTATTCTAATGTCCCCATGGTTTGCTTTAAGGCTGTAACTTTAACATTCTAGTTTGAGTGAGACCGGGTGAGTGATTTTACGAAGTGTGAGAGAGACAGATAGTGACGCTAACGTGACAGAGACGGAGAGATTCGAAGTATGAGCGAGACAGATAGTGACGCTAACGTGACAGAGACGGCGAGTCTCACATCCACTTCGTAAAATGACTATTTTACGAAGTGGAAGTGAGACAGATAGTGACGCCAATTATTCGCTAACGCACATACAATACACATCAGTACGTTTCGCTCCTTCGCTTACTGCGCATCTTTTTGTATTCGTTCGTGTTGATTTCGTGCTTACCACTTTCTGCTTCGTTTATTGGACTTGATTGCTTGTGATTTGGATTCGGACTGTTTAGTTTCTCTACCGACGACCTTTGCTTTGCTCGGGACTACTTATCGTTGATTGTGTAATTGTGTAGTGCCACCATGTCTGCGTACACGACACAAGAATACGCCAACATGCATTTAATTTATGGGGAATGTAGATGCAATGCCAACGCTGCAGCTAGACTTTATCGTGAGAGGTACCCAAATGCAGCTCGTTTTCCGGATCATCGAGTCTACAAATATGCACCGATTACTCTTCTCAGAGGGCCGACTGCCGAACCAAGTACACAGTGAAAGAAGATTTCGTCCCCCTTACGAGGACGTTGTACTAGACATTGTCGAAGAAGATCGGAGTATTTCTGTACGTGGAATAGAGAGAAGCACAGGAGTACCCAAAAGTACAGCCCATCGGATTTTGCAAAGAAATCAGCTACACCCGTACCGTACAGCGAGTACAAACTCTACTACCTCGGGACCATCGACCCCGTGTTGCTTTTTGTCAAACAATGCTACAAAAACACAGAGAAGAACCGCGATTCTTCGAAAAGATTTTGTGGTCAGATGAGTCGACATTTAAAAAAGATGGTTACATGAACCTACACAACTTACACGAGTGGTATATCGAAAATCCTCATTTGATGAGGCAAGATAGATCACAATATCGATTTAAAGTGAATATGTGGACCGGAATTTTAAATGGACAAATAATAGGTCCTTTTGAGCTGCCAGACGCCTTGACTGGTGAAGTTTATTTACATTTTTTACAAAATGATTTACCAAATCTACTGGAAGATGTGCCACTTAACATTCTAAGAGATATGTGGTTTCAACAAGATGGTTGCCCAGCTCACTATGCCAGCTCAGTAAGAGAATATCTCGATGAGGAATACCCAGGCAGATGGATAGGACGATCTGGTATTATCTCGTGGCCAGCCCGTTCCCCAGATTTAAATCCATTAGATTTCTTTTACTGGGGAGCGGTGAAAGAAAAAGTTTACGCAAAGCCAATTGAAACTGTGACTGACCTACGGCAAAGAATAATAGAAGCAAATGATTTTGTTAATAATGGAAGATTCGCCCGCTTGATAGCCCGATCTTTTTTAAGAAGATGTCGAGCCTGCATTAGAGCTGAAAGAAGACAGTTTGAACACCTGTTGTAAATCTTGACATTTAAATAAATTATGTTAAACAATTTTTGTGTATTTAATTTATTTCACTATCTGTCTCTCTCACACTCCGTAAAATAACTCTCCAGGTCTCACTCAAACTAGAATGTTAAAGTTACGGCCTTAAAGCAAACCATGGGTACATTAGAATAAATTTTAAGTACGTAAGAAAAATTTGTTCAAAACTGCCTGTTTTTGGAAAAAAAATATTGTCTGCAATCGTAGAAATTATCTACCAAGTATCATACCATTTTGGAATCCTTATTGAATGCGCCAACTTTTGCAGTTACTTGCCAAACTCGCATAGTACATTTTTTTTTCAGTACAGCTTGTTAAAGCTTTGCGAAAAATTAATTTTGAATATTTAATTTAGATAAAAATGGCGTATTCTTCTAATTTGGAGCAGCTGGCTTTAAATTTTAGATTAGAGTATACAGAAACATTATTCATGATTACAAAACAAAAGAAAATGTTTAGAAAAGTCAATAATTGTAGCAATAACAGTGAAAAAACCGTCACAGGGTGTTTTTATCCATTTTTTTAATGCTAGATTTTTTTTATAGGTGACTTAGATTTTTTAAAATATTTTTCTGATAACATATATGAGTTAGTCTATCACCTGCTTTCGGCTTGACGTCGGCTTCTGGGACACCCTGTATAAAACTTTATTAGCGCTACTTAATTACATTATGTTAGAAGTACTTATACAATAATAAGACGTGAAAGTGTCTAGAATATGTCGTTTATTTATAGGTATGCAATTTATTACAAAAAAATATCAATATCACTTTTCTTACATACTGTGTTATATTCTTTTTGCAACCTTTTAACAGCAGAATTTTGGGCAGCATTTGTTTTGTAAAAGATGCAGCTGGTCCCTCTTCTCTTCATCAAATCGAATAGGCGGTAAACGTACGACGGCGAGACAGCTCGGATAGGAGCTAATCGTAAGAAGAAGAGTAAATAAAAAGCGTATATTAAAAATACCCTCTAGTGGCAGTAGTTCGGTTGTTAGTCCGGTAAACCGGTCCGGTAGCCGGTAAAGTTCTAATGCAACTTTAGCATCGAACGAACTTTTTAGAATGAAGCACTGAACTAACGATACTTTTTAGTGGCAATAGTTCGGTTAATATATTGATGCAATTTTGTTGTCAATATTATGTAAAATCATTGATTTACTACCAAACGTAGATAACGCATGAACGTTCGAAAAGTGGGCCGGTGAAGAACTGCCAAATAGCGATTCGTGCAGTTCTTTTCCATAGCTGTCGGCACGTCAACATGCCGAAGTCCTCATTCAAAAGTTGCGGTAATGATAATAATGTAGAATAAGGTTGAATTCGGTAAATACGGAACTTTCTTTATGGTAATTTTAATTCGGGCTATATATCAGCGAGTACAAATGTATAGTCGATTAGGTGACAGATTTCAAGCGCGTTTTTAAATGAAGCGCTCTATCTACGTTAAGTAGTAAATCAATGTGTAAAATGCTAAATATTTTGGGCGACATATACACAATTTTTATAGCACTGATACCAATCAAAGAGCAAAACTATGCCACGCCCCCGTTTCATTATTTTGAAATAGCATTTTTCAATAAGTTCTAAAAAATAATGAAAGGTATTGTTAGTTCAGTACTTTGTACCAACCGAACTACTGCCACTTAAAAGTTGCATTAGTTCGGTTAACCGGACCAACAACCGAACTACTGCTATTAGAGGAAAAATACTATTTATTTATTTTATCAATTTATTTATTATCGGGCTTGCTAGCTATGTTAGTAAAGAAAATTAAATATTTACTATATTCTGCGGCATGAGTACATTACACGAATCACAACTGCTTACACACTATAATAATATTGTTGTGAATCTCTCCACGTCGGTATTCAGTGACAGGCGCCACAAAACACCGGTGCGTGTTACATACGGCGTAATCCCTGTAGGCTTAGGTCACATACTATCATGAAGAATGATGGCCGACAGATTTTCTCCCGGCCACGCGCACCTGCCTTAGAATGAAATAATTCCGAAGGTTGACACGCTAATCCTATTAGGTATACGTCCAACTAAAATCCCATTGCCTTTACAAATTGAAATATTTCAATTGAATGAGTATGGGTTATTCGGAAAATGTTAGTCGCTCAAAAGTGTAACAGTAAACTATTAAATGATCTTGCAGTTCTAAATTCCTAAGCAATGGTTGATTCGTTGACACTGGCATCAGGCCGTATACTCCGAAACTGGTTTTTAACGGAGAGTTGTTAAACATTACTTTTTATAGATGTAGTTTTGTTTCAGTGGCCCACATCATAGTAACTATGAACGTGAATAGTATTTGAAACAAGATAAATTATTTAAAAATAAACTTTAGGCCAATAGCTTAAAATATATTCTTAGAAAATTATGTATTTTTTTGAAGAAAACGGTTTGTTCTGACCTTCACTTCATTATTTCGATATCGTTAAGAGTTGTTACTACTTTGTTTTGGTTTAGTTTGTCAAGGTTTAGTATATTTATAATTTATGTCTTATGAACACACAAAGGCACGCGTTGAATACATTTAGCCATTCTGTACGCTTTCATACTCACCTACTCGTAGTTCAGTCGACGACGGCAGAGACGAATAATTAAAAGATTTTGTCTCCAGAGATTCCGGTAAGCGTTTCATTGTTTTCGTGCTGTAGAATTTGTCAATTCATAAATGAGAAAAGTTAATTTCGCCACAGAATAGAGAAACAAGAAAACTTCCCGAGAAATCACTCCGTCCCAGTCTGGCTCGGTCTGACTTTTAACAATTAGCTTGTCTATTGTGGAAATTGTATAAGTAACTCATAGATAAGTCGAGTATTGATACATCTTAATTGCTATTAATGATGATATTTAGACTTAGTACGTACCTAAAGAGGAAAAAAGTTCCGTGCAAACATATGTACGTAACATAAGTTCCTAATTATTTACATATTTATAGTTTTCAGATTTTTCCTATATGTGCTGTGACTGCTTTGTACATTTCACGATTTTCTTTCTGAAAGATGAGTACCACATGTTTTGATTCCCTTGTGAAATTGCTTCCACGGAAATATGTGACATACATAATTATTATATCTTATGATCACGTTATCTTAAAAGCATGATTTTTCACAGCTGAAAGAGACCGTAGCCCCTATTATTTGATATAAATGTCAGTTTGATATCGTTCCCGAAAAAAAGGTTTTGATGGACAGACGGACATACGGATACAGACGGACAACAAAGTGATCTTAAAAGGGTTCCCTTTTTTCTTTTGAGGCATGGAACCCTAAAAAACAGAACCCTCATAGGATTGTTTTATTTATTTATATAGATATATATTCTTACATAATTTTGGTACAAAGGCGGACTTAGTGCCTGTACTGAGGCATTGTCTTCCAGTCAACTTTAGGGTGATGCAGAAAAAAGATGCGGTAGTTGTACCGAGAATGGAACAGCAGATTAAGAATATCATAACTACATACCTACATATAACATAAAATTCGACTACATAAATAAAATAATTAAAATAAACGAAATTAGATATTATATCTAAAACGAATACGCGATAAACGCAATGTATTGATTGCCGATGCTTAAAAGAAATGAGAAATTTTGCTCTTCAAAATGCCTTCGCGATTTATTTTTGAAGCTTAGTTTGCTTCGGGCGTTTCTCTAGAGGGAGGGTGTTCCATAAAAGAATAGATTGGTCAAAAAGGACGAGTGAATAATATCGGAGTGATAAGGGGGACATATGAAAATATCATTGAAGGCAGAACGAAGGGTTCTATTATGGGACACAAATACTAAAAATGTGTGTCGAGATAATTGTTCGAATAGGCGTCGATTTTATGTAGGTTGCTGGTGAGTGATGCAGAATTCAGGTTTGGGACAGAACTGTGATTTGGTGGACGGCTGATGGTGGAGTGACAGGGATGGTGGGGAATAAGTGGGCGTTTAGTGGTGCACGAGTGGAGTTTACGGTGTTTAAGCTACACTCCAGCCCCCTAACCATGATCACCCAAAACATTATTAAAACCGCGCTGAGAGCGGGATGGCGCTATACGCAGCAAGAGCGGTGTCTCTGTTTTAATATTGTTTAAACCTTGCTATAAGCGTTCATGGTAAGGGGGAGTGTGGTTTACCATGATCGCTTATAGCAAGGTTGAAACAATATTGAAACAGAGACATCGCTCTTGCTGCGTATAGCGCAATACCGCTCTCAGTAATGTTTTGGGCGATCATGGTTAGAGGGCAGGTGACATTACCGTGGGTCACGGCAACACGGCTTACAATCTTTGTATAAATGAAAATGTTGAAATTTTTGGTTAAAAAATCGCAATATAGAAAAGTGATTGAACGAGAAATCAGTAGGGGGATGAATGAGATCTAAAAATATACACAGAATCGATAGATTAACATACAGCTCAGTTTTTTCCAGTTCTTTTTATGATCATACAATGAAATGGTCGTAAAGAGAAAATTCAATCTCATCTTCATTATTTGATAACCTGTGTGAAACTGGGGCGAGTCATTAATTAAACTTAAAGCCCATATTAGCTTTCAACACGCCCCCAACCAGTAATGCAGACTTTATTTCTGAATAACTCTTATTTTATCTTCATTTTCCTCTTACATGCCATTTTCGAGTGAGCTTGTTAGTTGCTCAACTTTGTACAACGCAATCCCTATTAAAGTTGGCACTGGTTGGCCGCTTCAAGTGTCACGAGCTATTTAAAACTCGAAAACTGACATCGCAAACTATGTTTGAATGTCGTCTTAGGAATTAAATTTAATGGGATGCACCTACTTATGCTAGCTAATTGGAGCTCAGAACATAAACCATACTTATGTTTTGTAGGGTTCCGTCCCTTAAAAGAGTTTTTCCTTTTGAGGGACGGAACCCTTATAGGATCACTTCGCTGCCCATTTGTCTGTCAAGATTCTCTTCTCGGAAATGCTTAGAGATATCAAACTGATTATATATTTGTATCAAATGCTTGGGTCCCTCTTAGTTGTGAAAAATCATACTTGTAGTCAGTAACGTCACATTATTTATGACCGTTGATGTCGCATATTTACGCAAGTATAAATATGGGAACTATGGGGATGATTAAACAAGGGAAGCAAAACCTTATAGGTTACGTATCGTTGACCTAGAATCATGGTCAAGAAGCACGGTCTCATAGCACACCCACCACTTCAGCCAAGAGACTGATGGACATAGGCCTCCACCAGGGATCTCCAAAGTGATCGGTCTTGCGCCTCGATCCATCCAGCGGCTTCCCGCGACCTTCACCAGATCCTCGGTCAACCTTGTGGGGGGCCTACCAACGCTGCGTTTCCCGGTACGTGGCCGCCACTCGAGGACCTTTCCGCCTCAACGGCCGCCAGTGCTGCGAGCTATGTGTCCTGCCCACTGCCACTTAAGGTTGCAATTATTTGGCCTATATCGGTGACTCTAGTTCTTGTACAGATCTCATCATTTTTGATGCGACGTCTCAGTTCCGTACGTCATCACTGGCAACTAGTGGTAACACACACGAATTGAAGATATTTAGTCGTAAGACATCTGGAATCCGGAAGACGAAATTCTTTATAAACACGTGTTAAGGACAAAATCTGGAAAAATCAAAAATGAGCAAACCTAGAGTTTATACTCTATCATCTAGTGAAAATCCAAAATCTCGATCTTCCGAAGAGATCTCGATGGAACGCACAGGCAGAGGGACGGACAGATGAAAAGATGAACACAAGCGTTACCAAATAAACCTTAACCCCTGAATTTGCCAAAAGATCTTTGTGCAATCAGCGGGTACTTATCGAATCACTAGATTCTAGAGAAATGCAGCCGACGAGCACGACAGGCTTTAATGAAGCGGTGACGTGTGTGGAATACAGTCCCCTTGCTTAATTTGGTTATTCGGATTGTTTAAAGGTGCCACCGCAGACGACATAGAGATTGTGCTAGGGCGTGAATTGTCTGATTATGCTTTAACCGACACACATTTAGGCACGCTTTAGCTTCGATTGTTAATTTGTCTCCGCAAAAACCTGTACCATCACGTGCAATTTGGAGAAGTATGAATTTTGGTCAAATTTACAATCACAATATTAAGAATGATTATAAACGTATATCTTTAAGAGTGCATACTTTGTTGACATCTCTAGAATTAAACAAAATTACTTGCATCAAGCCTCGTCTCCTGCGCTTGTTTTGTGTAGATAAACATCGAAACATTACACAAAATCACAGATAATTTTAGAAAATTTCCATACAATCTTTCGAAAATTATCTGGGATTTTGTGTAATGTTTCGATGTTTTTCCACACAAAACAAGCACAGGAGACACTGCTTAATACTCGTTTGAACTGTTGTAGTTGTATTTTTAACATAATGTAGGTTGAGAAACAGGCAAAGTGCGAGTTGGACTCGCATAATCAAGGTTCCGTACAAAGTTATAAGTTCCTAAATAAATATTTATTTTAGTTCCTAACTAACTACTTAGCGTGTGCTTATCCAACCCGCAGGAAATTTCAACTGCATTAATCTTTTAACACATGTTAAGTCAAAGCAGACTTTAATTACAAGAAGACGTTAATATCAACGTATCCTAATAGGAGTAGTATTTTTGCAAATCTTACAGGCACTAGGTACATATATTACACTTAGCTAACTTATATTATAACTTTGTTGCTGTAAAGTACACGGCAAAGTCAACTAATGTCGTTGTAGATTGCGGGTCATGTGCGTGCGGGTGTAGTATAGAGAAGACTAAGGGAAAAAGATAATAAGGAGATATCGTATATTAATGAACTTGTAAAGATTCAGGAGAACGACAGTACTGAGATTCAGAGAATTTGTTCTAACATTGGGAAAGATGCCGCTGCTAGAAAGACACAAAAATATATTGAAGAGAGACGACAATTACTACAGAGTATTTATGATAGAGATAAGCAAAACCGTGCACTATCAAAAATATCGAAATAACGTTATCCAATCAGCTTTTTATAGCTCGAACTATATTCAATAGCTGTCGGTGATAATATTAAAGTATTGCATGAAATACGTACCTTGATTCAACTGTATCCATATTTATACAATAACCCAATAACGATATTGTGCAGGCTTACCGGCTTACAAAGGAGCTTTTAATGGAATTCAGAACGGAGCAAACAATCGCTTAAATGCGACGTCACTTCAGTTGCTTCTCTACTGTTCTGGTTTGAAGGGTAAGCTATGGCAGTAAAATTTACGTCACAATTTGGCAACGTACACTGTGGTTCTTATGGTAGTTGTAGATTTGCTGTGAATCTTACAAGAGCCACATCTACTGTGACTGAGGTGACTGTTACCACTTACCATCATGTGGGCAGTATGTAACTTAGTTGTAGGTATAAAAAAAGTTAGGTCCGTGAAAAAAATTTATGGAGAATTAGAAAATAAATTTTACAATTTCGAATTTTCAATGACGCCATAACTTTTATATAAGTTTGTTAACATACATAGGTTTTGGCTTGATAAGGTATATGCCAAACATCTTGTATACAACTGGGGAGCTCTTGAACGGAAGCGGAAGCGAGCTTCACTTGGTTTCCTCAACAATGTAGAGCTGGCTTTCGTAGCTCTGACTATCTTAATTTTTGTGTCCACATTATAATACTTGTATGTGTATCTATTATATATTTATTACAGCGACACACCCCTTCATACTTCAACCCATATGTGTCCCACAATTGGTCATAGGTCTTGGATGTTATGGAATTATTCTATTACATGGGTTCTAGCTTCTGCGTCAATAAAGGGTTTTGCGTCAAGTTTTCTAATTCTTCGCAGAGGTGTGATTGTAGGCAACCAGATATCTTATTTGGCTCTTAAGATATGAAGGGACAAAATACTACAGGTAGTCAAACGTTTGTTCTGGCACTATGGATCGATAGATTGGGATGGTATGCAACTAAAAAAAACATTGAAAATCTTTATTCAGTACCATATTAATTAGTGCAAAGTACAACTGCTCCCATAGAAGGTTTCCCTGTGATATGGGAAGCAGGCTCCTCTGCTTAATAACTCAGTAACTACTTTGCGTTTACCCATAGAAGGAACGGTGCTTCATTGAAAAAGATCTATCATAGTGCCGTTACGATTACTGAGGAGATCGTATCCCTCCCAATCCGAGCTGGCGTCCCCTAGGGCTTCGTGCTCGCGCCCTTGCTCTTTTCGTTCTATACAATGAACGATCTTCATAAAAACCCAGGAATCTGGGGGGTGATTTTGTAACTCATCGGCAATCGGCTATCGTATAGATTTGATAATTCTGTTTGATTCAAACTGTTTTTTAGTATGTTTAACATTTTGAAATGTCATCGTCTTTAGTAGTCTTGGTATATTTGTTGAATAAATCAACCAAAACTTATAGCAAATAAACATAATTCCGCTTTTCTTAATTAAGTCGCCCAGTTTGATAACGATTGCCGATCAATCGATGAGTTACAAAATCACCGCCCTGACTGCCCTCTTCGCATATGACACCACCCTTTGTGCATCTGGCTGTAACATTCACGGTCTATACCAGGGGTCGGCAAATAGTTTTAAGTGGGGTCCAGATAGTGTTGAAAAATTTTATCGAGGTCCAGGAAAAAAGTGATCATGATTGAGTACTATTTTTTATTTGGCTTTTAACGTTATTATATAAATATGAGTATTATTTATTGCCATAGAATTTTCAAACAAAACTAAGAAACATTTAAAATTTTGTTGTATGGATAGATGTTAAATATTTCTTTGTAGCTAGTTTTATGAAAAGATTATTTATATTATGTTATTTTACAATATATGGCGGCCCGAGGATCGACCGTCCGCGGTCCGCCTGTTCCTGACCGCTGGTCTATGCTTTAGTTATTCTTCTGAGGGTCTATACAAACTCTCTCAAAAACCCGCCGACAATCTCGGCGATTGGTTCCGTATGTGGCGCATCGAGGTGAACCCCGATAAAGCGCAGTAATGTATTGTCCTCGGACAGGCCTCTGTCACTCGATGTACTTGTGCGCGTTAATAGCCTACTCTCGAAATTAGTAGGCTGCCAACAATCGTCGGATGCGCTGGCACGCACTGTTGCATTATTTGTGTTACAAATGTTACGATCGATTAATTTTCATACGAACTAATTAAGTAATTTATGCTTATTGAACGTTAGTTTAATTCAAGAAAATTCCGTATGAAATAAAATTCCGGACTTATCAGAATCTCGCATGTTTGCACACTTCAAACCTTTAATAAGTCATCATCATTTTCCGGCTGACTGAAAGTTCCCTCTGATGCTTTTTGTAACTATGTACGAGAACTCGAGGTAACATTTTTTTCGAGGTAAAAATTTTGAACATCATTTGGCATAGTAACCTGGCAGCAACATATTTGAACACTTACAAAAGTAAACACCCCATCTTGCTCTTGTTTTCCACATCAATACACTGTATGTCCGATTCCGAAGTTTTTCCATTATTCATTTAACAAACGGGAATTTCGCGCATGTAAAAAATTTGTAAAACATCATATTGAAATAAAACATTTGTAAATATTCAATATGCTTTTTATTTTCCTAAAACACAATTGGTTGAAATATTTTTACCGTAAGATGTAACCCCAGTCCGATTGCGTTCGCTCTGACGTCACGTAGTCTCGCGCTTGCTGCGAAGCAATACTGACTTTGCACTCAAAGCTGTAGGTGCATTTTTGAACGCGGCAGAAAAAGTAGGCTATTAACGCGTTAGGTATCGAACATTTTCTTTGGAGTAATTTATCTGTTACGTAGTAACTATTAAGTAATCTGTGCCTCGGGGTCTAACTCGCGACATCAATGCTAATCGACCTTAGCTCAAGCTGATCGATCAGCCCATTCCCTGGTCGAAACTTGTCACGTACTTGTGTGAACCTCAACCAAACGACCTAATTCTTTTGTTCGTATCTCACATCAACATAGTGCGCAACCGAGCGCTCTTTATTGTCGGCCACCTGTACCATTTTATACGGAAAGGCCTGTTTTATATTTTTAATTTAAAGGAAACTTAAAGGTAATCAGATACGAGTAGACGCAGATGATTTTTTATGTTGTCGAAAAGCATACTCACACACTTTTCTTATTATTGTGACTTTGTAGGAACCTAGCTTCATCATCATCATCAACAGCTCATATACGTCCCCACCGAGAGGCTCGAGCCTACCCTAAGCTAGAGCGATTAGGCCTAATGGACAATTATTTCTAATCCCATCAGCTCTGCATCCAATAACCTAACTCGGTACTGAGCTTGCATAATGTGGTTTTTTATTTGTAAGATGGGTGGAACACCCAGCTCCCATATTTTTTTGGGAGATATTATTATCACATCAGAGCCTTGCATTAGCAAAATCATACAAGCACCCTTTATGATAGCAGTGTCTCTGTCCCTAATATTGAATTTTCATGTGGGTTTCTTAGCTTTTACATAGTTCAGTTGCCTATCATAGAAGTACAAACCGGAAGTAGTGGTTGCGATCATGTAGTTCATATTAGATATGAGCGCCGATAGATGATTTGTCGGCAGCGGCGCGCCCACTCGAAAGTGTCGGCGGCGGCGGCGTTTCGGCGGCGCGACTAAGAAAGGCAGCGTTTTATGGGAAAATGAATAAAATGCGTTATTTTTGGTCAAGCACAGTTTTATTTAAAATAATTTACATAGAAGAGATAAAATTAAATAAAAATCAACAAGTAAACACAGCAGGTATCAATCAGTTTATATTACACCATTGCAAAATCCACCGATTTAACACGGAACGTATTAAAGAAGCCATCGAGCGGAACAAGGGCTCCAAAGTGTTCGCAAGAGATCTTTTACTCGGTCAGAGTCTGCTAACGAAGCTGAAGACAGAGGACAGCAGAATCATTACGTCTCGACCTGAGCTTATGGCTGAGATCGAACGCTTCTTTGGACAGCTTTACACAACATCGCAGGCACCTATCATTCAAGCTTCAAATCCTAGAGCCAAATTGATCCGGCATTACACCGAAGACATCCCGGACGTCAGCCTGTACGAGATTAGTGTGACTCTCAAACAGCTCAAAAACAACAAGGCACCGGGTGATGATGGAGTTACAGTTGAGCTTCTGAAAGCAGGTGGACTACCAGTCCGGAAAGCGCTGCATTGGCTATTTAACTCCGTCATACTCGAGGGCAATACGCCTAAAGCATGGCACAGAGGTGTGGTGGCACTGTTCTTCAAAAAGGGCGACAGGGCCAAGTTGAATAACTACAGATCCATTACGCTCCTGAGTCATATATACAAGCTGTTCTCGAGAGTTATCACGAATCGTCTCGCGCGCAGGTTTGACGACTTCCAGCCTCCCGAACAAGCCGGATTCAGTAAAGGCTATAGTACCATAGACCACATTCATACGTCATACGCTGCGGCAGGTTATACAGAAGACCCAGGAGTACCTATAATCTTCCACTATGCTTGGCGTTTGTGGACTATGAGAAAGCCTTCGATTCTGTCGAGACCAGGCCGTGCTAAGGTCACTCCAGAGGTGCCAAATAGACTAGCGGTACATCCAAGTGTTGAAGTCATTGTACGAAAACGCCACTATGTCAGTCCGCCTTCAGGACCAGAACTCGAAACCAATACGACTTCAGCGAGTTGTGTGACAGGGTGACGTTATATCGCCAAAGCTGTTCACAGCTGTGCTGGAAGATGTATTTAAGACCGTGAAGGATTTAGTTACAATGCTCAGAGACCTCTGTAGAGTTTCCCAACGAGTGGGTCTTAAAATGAACATGCACAAGACTAAAATAATGTCGAATTCCCGTGTAGTATCCATGTTTACCTGGGGCAAATAGTATAGCTCGGTAAGTCCAGCTTCCAGAAAGAGGTAAATCGACGAATCCGACTCGGCTGGGCAGCGTTCGGGAAGCTACGCGGCATATTCTCGGCCCATCTGCCGCAGTGTCTCAAGACAAAAGTCTTCAATTCGTGCGCGTTGCCTTGCCAGTGATGACATACGGAACTGAGAGGTGGCTGCTTACAATGGGTCTCATAAGAAGGCTCAAAGTCACTCAAAGGGCAATGGAGAGGGCTATGCTCAGGGTTTATCTATGTGATCACATCAGAAATGATGAAATCCGTAAAAGAACTAGAGTTACCGACATAGCCCAAAGATTTAAAAAACTTAAGTGGCAGTGAGCAGTACACATCGCTCGTAGAACTGACGGCCGTTGGGGCGGAAAGGACTTCGAGTGCCGCCGCGTACCGGGAGACGCAGTGTTGGTAAGCCCCCCACAAGGTGGACCGATGATCTGATGAAGGCCGCGGGAAGCCGCTAGATGCGGGAGGCGCAGGATCGATCGGTATGGAAAACCTTGGAGGAGGCCTATGTCCAACAGTGGGCGTCTCTTGGCTAAATGAGTAAATTTGCAGCTCTTTTCATATTAGTCCCAGGATCCGCCACCAAGACAATATCTCCTTTTTTTCAAATTCTTGCTATATGTCCTGAATTTCCTTTTTATTTTTTTCACCAGTATGTTTCCCAGTTTCCCATTTTTACAACTCGCAGACGTGCGCATGCTCGTGATGTTGGATCGCACTGATCTCGCGTTCGCTCGATATTTTTCGGCGCGCCGACTCTGTAGGCCGGCGGCGGCGGCGCACGGAGGGACACGCTCCATACAAGGGCGGTCATAAATAGTTAAAGTCCTGTTACTATCAATACATTGTATTATTTTAGTGACTTATAGTTGTAAAAGTGTTTTAGGAACATTAAAATGAAAGAAGTACATGTATTTACGGAATAAAAAACGTTTACTTCAGTAAAAAACAAATATAAACAATAACATACTTTTACCTAAATTTATCATGAACAAACACTTAAAAATTGGAATGTAAAACATATATTTTAAATAAAATAAGAGTCAAAACATTGATAACATTATTTAATTATAATAAAATAATAGAAATAAATAAATTAAAATTAATTAAATACAAAAAAAACAAAACAACTAACAAAATACAAATAAATTATTCTTATTCTAACAATATTAAACATGTAACAATTCTATTACACTTTGTGACAGAGTATTTTTCTTTTTAGGGGGAAGTTTCCGAAGACTTGTAATATAAGGATCTGAATGTAATAATAGTCGTTGTATTAAATCTTGATTGGTAACTTCACGTGACATTTTTCGAGTGTGACTTCGTCTATAAATTTTGATATACTTATTTGTCGCTTCAGCAGCTTCTTCGGAAAGTTCTCCTATAGATAACAATGCATAACTTATAATATCTGATCCATGTACGAGCACCTTGTGGACAGAAGCAGGAAGACTATACCACGGATATTCCTCGACCAGGCTGTATGCTGTTTGTAATGCATAGTCTTTAAACTTGCATTCATTAATTTTATGTCCAGAAGATAACGTTTGTAATATTACACAACAACGATCTATGAGATCCTTATTCAAACCTGTAATTTCAGCAGATACAGCTGATTCCAAAAAAAACTTCCTGGCCGTGTTTCCGTCGTTAGACGTCCCGCTTCCACCACTACGCGGCTTGTCAACTATTAAACCTAATCGTTCCCTAAACTGGGACTGTACATATTGTTTTTTATTTGATAACAATTGTTTATCACTATCTAGCCTAACTTCCCCTTTTTTTTATGTCTAATCTATATGAAAGATGAATAAAATATTCGTAGAAACGTATCCAAGAATGTAGTGGTGATAATCCAAATTGGTATCTACTCTCTATTACAGGTTTTTGTAAACATTCGTCTATTTTATTCATCTCTTTAGGGGTAGCATTACATATATAACATCTACTTGTAGATGTTTCACTTAAAGCACTACAAATTTTACCATCTACCATTGAAAGCTGCAACTTATGAGAAACGACCAATTCACGATTGTCGATCTGAATAAAAGTAGGTTGCAAACTTTCAATTTTATCCTTAAAATAAGCTTCCTCTTGCAAAGACACTGCTGTGCTTTCTTTCAAAAATTGAAATCGAATAGGACGGCAGTACCTAGTGGAAGAGGGTCGAGGATTTTTCCATAAAATTTTACAATTATCTTCAGCTAATTTTACAATAATTTGAAGGGGTACATAAGATGTTACAAACAAACTACTATCTTCTAAAGTTGAATCTGAAAAAAATTGTTTGTATTCACTATGTCCAGTGCTGCCATCGAATCCCCATTTCCCAAGTAAAGAGATATTAGACAAACAATCATCAGGAATCTGATCTAAGACCTCTTTTTGAGATTCAAGGATTCGAGAAGCTGTGTGATCAAAAAGACTTTGTAATTCAACTTCAGCTGAAGACTCGGAAACAGTTATATTAGAAGGGTAACATCTCTGTTTCGCTTTAGTAATTTGTTGGTAACATGGTAATACATTAGGAGAAATCTTACTATTAACAAAGTTTTTAATTAATAAATACTGATGTTTTGTCAACTGAGCATCAGTCACAAGTGACAAGACATCATCAGTGCTAACTCTAGATATACACGAATCGAATGAACAGTCTGAAACATCAAGCAATGCACTCACAGTAGAATCATCAGACTTTGACAAATCAGCTACTCTCCGACGTTTAGTCCTTTTACTACATTGCGTAAAAGGTTTTCGAGGACGACCACGTGAATGACACGGCGACGTTTCAGACGGAGTACATTGCTTATTGTTTTTCACAAGTTGAATTTTTTCAATAACATTAAACCAATCGGAATTCTTATATAAAAGCTTGGTTTTATCCCTATTACATTTTTTCCAGAATCGAGCAATAGCTTTACATAAATTATTAACAATTTTCTTTAAATAATGAATATCAATGTTCTCAGCATCGTTCAGAGTAGTCAACAAACTTTGTAGGACTTGACGACACTTTTCCGAGTCATTATCGGTATTGACAGTTAGCCATATTTCAAGAATATGCATTCTTGAAAACGAGCATATATATAAATTACCTAAAACAAAAAAAAAACGGTTAAAATTCAGTCACAAAACCTACACAAAGCACTAAGACTAAATAAACTAATTTCGTAGCAAATGCTACGAGATAATCTGGCAACCGTAGCACCCTTGTCATCGCCAAAAGGGCAGATAAGGGCAGCCAAGTTTTAATTTTCCTAAGATAAGAAAGTCTAAAGATTATGGTGCAATATACCTCCATAGTCGGAGCGAGTGGGAACATATTTAAAAGTTTATTCAAACTTTGAATATTAAAATATAATACTCCAAGAAAAGTCGCCTCGTAGCAATGACATACTAAAGAAAATATATACTAAGATACAATTAAAATAAAAATATTAATTATTACATACCCTGTTCTTGGATATCCATTTCAGAAAAAACTCACACAGCACTCACAGGTCCCGCAATGACAACAAATGACGTCACGCTTTTTAATGACTCACTGATAACAGTATTTACGATTGGCGATGCGCTCTCTTTGAATGCACAATAGATAATGAAGGCGCACTCTAATTACTGACCTATTTATAGTTTCAGAAGGTACCGCAACTATCCAATGTAACGACAAGGAATAAAATGTAAAACAAGAAAGCAGGTTTTTAAGATTTATGACATATGGATGTCCCACAGTGCGGCGGCGCGAGGGGACGACACGGCGGCGGCGGCGCGCCGGCGCGGCGCTCATATCTAGTTCATATTAATCCATGACCAAATGTCAGTAAATATTAGCGTTGAAACTCGTTAAATAGTGGAACAAGAAACTGCCAAAATTTAGGATAGATCCCAAGCCTATTGTAACTAGCAATTTGATATTTAATTAGACCTCTATATAGTCCCACCGTAATACAATATAATCTCTAAAATTACAAAATTATTATTGTTAGAAATTTCAATGTGTCCGTCCACGCATTCATGTATTTATCAGTGAATAAGAAGCATTTTGTATTGAGTCATGATTTAATTTGAGGGATAATCGTGAATTACACATCCACCCACCAGTGGGAAAGTCCAGTGGGTGGACGGGTCGGAACGGGAGAGTTTAGATGATACAAACTTCGCCCGCGAATTACGTTTCGCTTTAATAAAGTGATATTCTGTACATTCCTTATTTTTTGGATAGGGATTCCTCAGGTTCTATCAGTCACTGTCGGGTCGGGCATCTAGATATTCTGAAACTTATCTACTATTACTTTATTTTATAGTAGCCTTATGTAATGAAGTAAGTAGCCAGTAGGATATCGGAGCTTGTATTGGGAAGTTAAAATTCAATAGTGCAGCGCAAAATCGAAATTTCCTGTATCACTACTAACATTTGATAAGTGCTCAGGGAATATCTTCTTTACCCATTACTACTACTCTTCTATTCTGGTAGTGTTACGTGAGAGAAAATTCATCCTAGGCTTTACTGGTAGTATCAGACATTTTGCCTAGGGAGGAAAACGGAATACTCAGTCCACCTGGTGTAAATTAGTAGCTAATGGACTCTTGCTTTCAGTTACATGCGCGTTGCCTACCTAAAGCTGCACGCTGCTAGTATATAAGAATCACGCTCAGGAACACAACACCAACACGATATTATCTGGTTGCGGTCCTATTGAGGTTTTGTCATTGATTTGTTGTTTCTTGTTTTAACAGCAGGGCTATTTTAGGAACTCTCTCTTCGGCACTTATTATTCCCATCTGGTGGCAGTGGGGTCTGCTTTCGTAATTTTTCTCTTTTACTTCGCTCTTTCAGATGTGAGCTCTTCGGAGATATTGCAAGAACACAGATCTCTTCATCTTTTTTGAGCACATCTGTCCATCCCGTCCTTGGTCGCCCTTTAGGTCTGGACTGTGCGATATTTTTGAGTAAAGCTATTTGTTTTTTACAAAACATATTTTATATTTTTTACTATATTACTACTACATTTTTACATTGTTTATTATATTTTTTACACAATACATATTTTAAAAAACATGTTTGATAATAAAATATACATGTCTAATTACCATTAATAAACTACACACATACTACGTAGATTTTGCGTACTGGCTCCAAAAACCCTTTTATTTTTATACAACAAAGATGGCAAATAAATAAGACTGTAAATCTGATGGCAAGTGGAAATAATAGCCTTTGCATCAAATGATTTAAAATTCTGTAACTCTTGGCCACAGTGTATGACAACTTTTACAAAAAGCGGACCAGTCACAGTATCCAGTAATTTCATTGCCTTCGAATAAGAATACAGCATAAGTGCAAACACCGCTTCAGTGCCGAGTCTGCGCAGGCGATTAGTATCGAGTAGTGGCATGTAATTACATAAAATATTGAAAATTTTACCACAAAATTCGTGTAGCAATTTCAATGAAATATTTGCTATTAGCCGCAGATATCCCAAAGCAATTAAACTTGAACAGAGTGTTACATACGAAATTAATGAACTGTGAAGAGCTAACTTCTTGTTTTACTACAATAATTTGGTTCCACAGGGTACTTTGCCGGGGCCGTTCGACCAATTAACGGAGCGTGAAGAAATTCCTTAGCTTCCATATCAAATTCAACTTGTGTAATAGAAAAGACTGAGATTTATCGTTATCAAATACGAGTAAGGTGTAGTTTGTTTGTAATTAATTATATTGTTACGTTTGCGGGGTAGGTGTTTTATAGAAAACATTGAAATACCGACAATTTGGAGATAAGATTTTATTAAGCACTTAAAAACCACTTACTAATCACTATAACACTTCACCTAATAAATAACTTTACTAAACACTGACACAGAATACTTCACTATAAAATGCTTGCAAGTCACAGATGATCGCTCCAAGTCGCTTGTATAGCTTGATCCGCTCTACTATCCATCCGCGTTCCTCTTGGTTGGTTTCTCAAATAGAATTAAATACAAAAAAAAATCGTGTACTGTGTAAGCATGGACATAATTAAAAAGTTGGATAACATTTTTATTAGTCGAGTTTTATCGAGCTCTACTCGATCGCACGCATCGAACGCGAAAACGCGAATTTGTATGGAATTAGAGCAGCGCCATCTAGTAGCTGCTATGGAATAGAGCTCGATAAAACTCGCACTAGGCACTCAGAGGACCAATTGTCCGTATTTACGCAAAAAGGAACCACCCAGCAAACACACGCTTCTGAAATATCGAAGGATTTACAAAAATATGTGCAGCTCTGTTAGATGAAGTAAAATTACTATTTATTTTATCTGAATTTATTGATACATTACTTATTTAAATATATGTATATAAATATGCTCTAAATACTCTTAAACTTTCTAGATAATTAAAAAAATGTGAATGTGGTTCGTTTTAACATTTACTAATTGATGGGTTTCTCTTATACAAAAAAGAAACACAATTGAAGCTTAAAATGAAACTATGTATTTATTGTATGGTAATAAAACATTAATTCACAAAAAAATAATACACATAGAGACCTATTATTATATTAGTATTTCTAAGTAACTTGTGCTAACATTTTCCTGTTTATACCTTTATATACATATATGTAACGTGTCCGCTTCGGGTTCCAGGATTATTGTTTATTTTTAAAACTTGATGGGACTCTTTTTTTACTTACACCAAGGTCGCTGCGCCTGATAGTGCTTAGAGCACTATTTTATCATTGTAGGTACTTTGTGACCACTTCATCTGTTATTGTGCTGGGAAGGGCAATGAGAAGTCTAATTGCGTCATCCTCTTTCAGCTTCCCGTAGAAGTAGGTGCAGGATACCGTGTTTTTGGTTATGGCAACCACCGCGTGTGAGACACTATCGTGGCCAGGGTTCTTTCTTTCTGCTCCTCTGAATACAACCAACGTGGGTTCAGCACCGACTGACGATCCATGAAACATAGGGACTAAATGTTTCATGGATCGTCAGTCGGTGCCGAACCCATCCCTCCCATACGCTTTTTTCTTATCTTAAGGTAAGGAAGAGAATATTTTCGTCGCCCCTTCATAGTACCGCCTCCGATGCCATGCTGCATGTCATGGACCTCAGTACCGTAGCGCCCTATGCGCGCTCCGGGATCGTTGGGAACTTGGGACGTTAATTTAAACCATATAGGTATATATCAATATGTTATATTACTCAACTCTCATTACAATGTGTCACGTTTAATTCTTGGTGATCGTCTGTCTAAAAACTTACTATCAATGCTCGTCCCTTAATCTTCCAGAATAATCTATATTTATAAGGGGTGACATTCCTTGCCATCGTGCATATCTACGCAATGAGGTGGAATGCGGTGTCATAGATGCAAGGAGGTCACCACAGTACTTACCGTGATGTGTGAATGTTTGTACGTAGATGTTTGAGAGGGTGTACACTACATCCATCGAACTTCTGTGTGTGCCACAGACTGTAGATCTGTAACAGACGTAATGGCAGCAGAACTTCTGTAACGCATTTTGAACAGGCTCTCTGTCTATGGAGGGTATCTGATTCGTGTCAGTCAGTAGTACCAATTCTCTTCTCCTTTAGTTCACTTCTTACAAGCTCCAAAATGGACTAGGGGAGCTTCATCCACCAAAAGGCACTTTGATGCTCCAACCTCATTTATGAGGACCGAGGCAATGATTCTCGACCGCCCCGAATCGAGTTGTTACTTTGTCCGACAGTTCCTTTGCCGTCTCGAGTTTGCTAGTGATGATCATGTCTTCCTTCATATGGAAGTTGTTGAGGAGCCACGTGATCTTCCTGCAACTCGACACACCGGCACTTTAGTGGAAAATTGTCCATAGATATAAAAAAAGGATCAATATTAGATACATATTTAATATTTCAACTAAGAATAGATGACTAAATGTATTCAGTTGCACAACTTACCTTAGAATAGGAGTGAAAAGTACCTAGTGGTAAGTCTTAATATAATAATAGTATAGATCAAAAAGAAAAAAATATAAATGAAAAGAGCACGGACTACGAGTCTGTGAAGAATTAATTTAGTAAAAAAAACCCTTAAAGTTTTTTCTACACTGAGCTATACACGCAAAAAAATAAACTGTACCTAACTAGTCATATCATTTGGTACCTTTGAACGATGATAGGTTTCAAAATAGGTTTTAAAACGTTATGCATAATAGAATCACAGACGTTTGGTTCCATTTTACAAAAAAAATCAGCATTTTAATTATTTATTTATTTTACGCGTAACGAAACCAGAGAAACTTGGTTCCATTTAACGTATTAAAAGTAATTGTTAATAATAGAAATAAGTGTAATGTATAATGGTCCCAAGTAGGTGTGGATCTGTTTTGCATAAAATGCCCTGGTAGTAATATAATTTATTTTTTTGAATAATCGAGTCCTATTGTGTTGTGGTTCAGTTTTGTTTATTATGTAGAGTTTATTGTTGCTGTTGGTTCTGTTCTGCTTTTAGTATACCAAGGTTCCAAGGCAAAAATCATGTGGTTCTTTATTGTATAAGAAATTTTGAGCGCTTTGATTCAGTATTCTTCAAAAAAAGTAAAAATCGAAATTTGTGGTGTGGTTCCATTTTGCATAAATACGGACAATTCTACTAACAACAGCCGAAACGAAGCCGAACCGTTGCTTTCGACCAATGAGAAAACGCTGCACTATCACGTCACCGAACATTCAGGAAGTCAGTCTTTCTTTCTGATATTCCCCAGTTCCCCGACGTCTAGGATTAGCGAATAAAAACCCGCGTGTTATCGGTCCCGCCTTGTACGAGAAACTACCCGCTGATATAAAAAATGAAACCTCTGACCTTACTTTTGCTCGTCGACTAAAGAACCTATTATTGGATAAAGTACTGTACTCAGTAAAAGAGTATACACACCCTATTTAAATGTCTCTTACATTGTTTTTGATATTTTTATTGTATTTTTTATTTGACGATTTCTTTGTGAATAACTTATAATTTATGACATGAACTACCTATATTGTAATTTCCAAAGAAAGAATAAATAATCTAATCTAATCTATTGTTAATAGCGGCTTTTAAAATATCGCGTAATACTTCCTTGTTTTAATTTAACGTCAGTCCTTATAAGCTACTCCATTTTAATATCACGACCACTTAAAGTTTCTAAGAAAAGCGCAGAGCTGAGGCTCATGTTTTATTGGCTTAGAAGTTTCCGAGCTAACCAAGCGCACTTCGTTGATCAGAGACGTAAAGCTTATTGCGTTTCCATGGTAGATATAGTCGGCAACATGTTAAGCTTTACATTTATATTACGAAAGTTGTCGCTATTACGAGCGACATAAGGATCGCAAGGTCGACATGTAAAGTCTGGCGTGTTGCCGTGTCGTGTGTGTACATGTCGTAACTCTTTTTGCAAAGAAACTTGAAATAGAGAATCCCGACATACAGTAAACAATATAATGGTAGTCTAAGTGTACTTTAGTGTATATAATATACACATTAAATAGTAGGCTAGTAACCTAATTTATTTCTATTCAGCTATTTTTAAAGTGAAACTTTTTTTACATGGACTCAAATATTTTCGTCCAGCTATCGCATGTCGCTTTACCCAAAAGCATGAGATCCTTAATTTCACTACTTCATATACGAGTAGGTCAGGATTGATCTATGCGTTAGATCTTCGACTTTAACTCCGTCTGGCAGTGGTTCGATCCTGGTGTTATTATTTTCATAAATTTGTTTTTTATTATTTTGTTTTTTTATTGCTTTTTGTTCATTTTATTATTTTTTTGTTTTTTAAACTTTGTATTGCTTTTTATTTATTTAATTATTTATGTACACTTAATGCCATAAGGCGGACTTAATTCCGTAAGGCATTTTCTGCCAGTTGACCTTTGAGTAGTTGAGAGACTATCAGGTAGATGTACAACATATCGGATCAATGAATGACAGAACAAACACTCATAATAATAATTATATAATCAATGTGTACTATATTATACTATTAAACGCGCATACAAAATATTCTATATATAATTATATATAAATCTTTTATTTATTACCTTTTTATTTAAAATTCCTTTTTAGGAGAAAAAAATTTAAGTTATTTTTTATACATTTTTAAATCTTTATTTATAATTTTTTTTTCAGAAGGAAAGGATTTAAGTTTGGATTGAAAAACGCGATGTTAACACCCTAAGAGCAGATTTTTCAACAGTTAGATTAAATCGGCGATCTGACATGATATTATTTTCTATATAACAGCTGTCAAACTGTCATTTTTATTCCTCGGATAAAAGTTAACTCACGATTGAAATATCGGCCCCATGGACTTATCAATCAAGCCATTAAGGGTTTGATAACCAAATAATTTTCGGCCCTTAATGAAATAATTTTCCGAAAATTTTCAGTTACTGCCTAAGATCCGAAAAAAGGTTCACTTGCATCGTGGTTTCATAAAACCACACAATGATTTTATATGTGTATATTACTGATTTAAAACATACTTAATTCAAAGAAAACATTACGTGTACAAAGGTGGATTTAGCTCCAAAAGAGATCTTTTCCAGTGAAACCTACTGAGGGCTGTTTGGTGAGCTCCTGGAGAATAAAGACGTTGCTGCAGGATTCTGAGTTAAGTATAAGATTTTACTGTTGATAGTCAGATAACTGCATCCATGTAGACATTTTTACAGATTTGCTGAAAACTGGTTAAGAGTAAAGCAACCTTATAAATTTGTGACATTGCATTTATTTCATAATGTTAAAAAATTGGAAATCGACTAAGATTCAAAATTTATACAAATACTTCAATAAAATTCTTTCAACCAATTTTGATTCATAATCATAAATTAGTAAATATGCAAACTATGTATTTGTTAATCATAGACTTACATTTATTGTTCGCATAATTTTTTTAAATCATTAACAAATATTCCACCTATTCTGTAATCGTTGATTGTGAATTTAAAATGATCTGGACGAATTGAATCGAAGTTTGGTATTTATATTAACATCTAGACACAAAGCCAATATATGTAAAGTTCCACAAAATACTGTATTACAAGAGAGGCGAGCAAAAATGATTTAAAGATCACCAATTTCGTGATATCGATCTCATAACATATGACTTTTTATCAAGTGTTCTATCAGCAGCGAACATTTTGCGCGTATCAAAGCCTCGCATGCGGTCCTGTTGGCTTTATTAATATTCCCTGATTTATATGAATCCCTTTTGGATTTTCAGAGTAATTTTGTGGAATATTGAATCTTGTCGGATCACTTACCCTTGAAGAGCACATGTACTGTGTAATGGCTGTGGTCGTAACCCTTCTTATCGATACCTTTTAGAGAGTTAAGGAAATGAGTAAGGGTTGATTTACAGGACTGCGGTGATGTATGTGTGTAAGTCTGTTCTAAAATTAATTTTTTTTTAAAGTCTTTACTATTTCGTGCTTATCCCTTTAAAATGTAGTCCCCATCCATATTCATACAATTTTCCCAGCGATGTTTTACTTTGCCAAACAGTCTTGGATAGCTTTGTTTGAGATGGTCAGTGTTTTCAGGGTTCCGTAACCAAAGGGTAAAAACGGGACCCTATTACTAAGGGTTTACTAATGTTTGCCCGAATTTTAAATGCAATAACCTTGTTTGCCAAAATTTCATTTCAAATAACGTTTCATTTGCCATACTTATCAAAATACATTATCTTATTTGTACTAATTACATTAGTCATTCATAAGTCATAACCAATCAAGTACCATAATATCTAAAATCAATAATTTTATTTGCCATATATATCGTTTACAATAATTTTATTATCCATAACATTTACTTATCATAAGATTCATTTATAACATAGCATTTATAAGTAGTAGTATGTGTTATATATATTTATAAGTATAACTATATATATTTATAAATAGTAGCATTTATAAGTACCTACATAGTAGTAGTGTTAAATATGTCAATAGCATTCATAAACACCTTAAGTACTATAATGTAGGTATTTTTAGTATTTAGGTCAGGGAAGGTTCCTGAGACAGTACCAGACGTTTTTATGGACGGTGCATGATTCGGAGGGTGCCGCGGCTCAAGTACCTTGGCCACATTCTCACTGAGGATCTAAGGGATAACGCTGACATCGAGCAAGAACGCCAAGCACTCACGGTTCGATGTAACATGATAGCTAAAAGGCTATAAACTCATTATTTCACGTTCAATATAATGACGTATTTCGGATTGTGATGAAACCTAGATACTGTAGCGCGTCGGCCATGTTTGCCGAGGCGCGGGTGCCCGACTTCTTTGCAGTGATGCGGTCACGCGTGGCGTCCTTCTGGGACAGGGACCGCAGCACTGGGAACTCGATTCTTGCGTTAGTCGCAGAGGAGGGCGGGGAATTCCCGCAGCGATGGCGGCCGAACCGCAAGTAATGTAATGTAATCATGCTTCGTAAGATAGAAACAAACAAATGAGACACATTTGTTTGTTTCTATCTTTTTAATATTTATCTGATTTACTTCAGATTCTGGCAAATTTAATTTATTTTAATTATGACATTATTATATGTATATTATTATAATATACAATTTTTAGTACAGTAAAATCCTTATCAAGCTATACTGTTTGACCTTTGGACCGTTTTTATGATGAGATAAATTTTAAAAAGTATTTATTTTACTTATAATGTAACTTTTTACAAAAAATGTATTCTATTTTGTATGGGGCCAGCCGCCCGAAATAAACGTTTATTATTATTATCATTGTTTAAAATTTTCCGACCGGAATGAGGTGTTGCGGACAATCAGAAAAATCAGACCAGATCGGGAAAATCAGACCTCCGCCAGGGCAGACCGTGAAGGCTCTGGGCGGCATGAAGACAAACCGACGAAAAATTCTCGCATTATCCAGCAAGACTGATCGCTGGATTTTATATATATTTGGGCCGTCGCGTCGCGGAGACCCAAACGCCCTAGGTGACAATTTCAGCTGATGCCACTCATCACATTCCGGTCACGTCGTGTGCCAGGTCCTGATATTTCAGCTTTTTATCAGCTTCTCGTCGTACGGAATAGTCCACTAAAACACCCACGATTGTTCCAGATCCATTAATTAACACAATATCTGGTTTGTTAACGACAATCGTTCTGTCTGTGTCGTTGTGTCTGTGTGTGTCTATGCGCCTAACACCCCAAATCAATGCGTGTCGCGCGTCAAGCTCCAGACGTTTTGTAGGTACGCTAAAAAGTTATCGCGTATATACTGTAGTCCCATTAGCGGCTTCGTCATTTTGCACGAACTATCGTCCAATAATCGTGCAATAATTCAAGATGGCCGAAATACCTAGACGCTTAATTATAGACACAAATCGTATCACAAATTGCTTTGTTCTTACGAATGGTCACTCTCTGGACGGCAAACTTGCGACTCCACACTTGAATGGTCGAACAACTTCACCATTCTAGCATGCGTTTCATGTAATAGTGTCGGCTGCGCAGCTTTCACTGTCGGCTGCGCGGCCCTCACTGTCGGCTGCGCAGCCCTCACTGTCAGCTGCGCGGCCCTCACTGTCGGCTGTAAAGCCGTCATAAGCCATCACTTTTGAACTGCGCGTCGGCTAATGATCCGACACCTACACAGTGCCGGCTCAAGGCAAGTTTTAAGATGCGAGTTCCAATTATGGCGGTCCCCTTGCGCCCAAATATTGAAAAAGCGAGGATAATTTTTGAACTGACACGCCCCCTGGAACTTGGCGCCTGGAGCGGCCGCTCCGTTCGCCCTATGGTAGGGCCGGTCCTGCCCCTACACATAATATACTAGCTACGCAGCCTACTTCATTAGCTAGCTAGCAATTAAAAATTACGGAGCACACAATCCTTTGCGACCTAGCCAACTGGGAGCCACGTCCCTAGGTAGCTCTGCCACATGGAAAGTATCTAAAAATAGACGATATTAATGCGGATAATTGGAGATCATGGGTGGTTGACTGCATCTATCATAAAGACCTCTTTGGTGATAAGATTTCATCCGACGAAGAATGTCGGCTCCGATTTGCAATCTGTAAAGTTCAATTAGCTTATGCTTTAGCGAAGATGACGCGCATACATATAATCATTGAGCAAACACAAATATAAGGCAATTAAATAAAAGCTGTTAAATTGTATTCTGTTGTGCTCTGGTTTAAACACCATTCGCCTTAATGAAAAAGATCACCTCATAGATAGTGGCTATACAGATTTTTCACCTTGATAAAATCTGAGCTAATTTCCCAAAGTGAAGAATCACGTATCCTCGAGGTCAAAATTGAGAAGGCAAACTCCATTTCTCTATCAACTTTCGATCATAGCAGATATAACGGCTTCTATTAGAATGAATGATACAGGATGTGAACCAGATGCAGATATAATGAACCTGGTACCTCCTAATATAACCGAGAGGAACACTTCTTTTTTATTTGGAGACACAAAGGAATCACTTGCTAAGCTAAAATCCAAGTTCAACGTTTGGGGGCTGAAAAATGACAAAATATTTTGTTATTTTGAAGTACAAAAATATCTAGAAACCAACCATGTATTTCTCTCTAAAAGTCAATAGTAGCCTCGCAACGGCTACACCTTCATGGCAACCCGTTCAACTCTTGACAAAAAGTAGTCTAATGCTTAGGTGTTATAATTACTCATGATGGCCTACTTCCGCAGTGGAGACACTTTCTAGATGTTTATAAAGATACATCCTTAAACGTGAAACCCATATTAGTAAGCACTTTCTGGCAGCTGGTTCCATGCTTCGTAAAACTTCAGATATAGTTTTTCAATACCTGTTCCGAGAAGAGAGCAAAAATTTAAAAAACATAGATGTAACATTTTTAAACCGCATAACAACAATTTTTGTAATTCTACAACTTACCTTTTCTCTGAACTTTTACAGACAGATTTATTGAAAGAACAAGGAGGATTTAGCTATCACTACTGCCTACTACCAATATGCATTAAATGGTAGACCAAGGTGGAAGAAGTTAAAAGATTGGAATCAAAACGAGTTTCACGAAGGCCAGCAAACTTTTGCTCGATATCAGGGCCAGGAAAATTAAAAACAGGGAAGTTTGACATGAGCAAAATCAGACTTCAAGGCGAGCTAAATTAAAAATTATATTGAAGTGTGAAAAGCTCAATTATCCATATTATCTGGATATAAGTTACTTTTCACATGTCATCATCATCACAACTGATATACGTCCCCACCGAGGGGCTCGAGCCTACCCTATGTTAGGGTGATTAGTAGGCCTTAGTCAACAACGCTGGCCCAGTGTGAATTGGCGAGCACATATACTCGTACCCTCATAAAATTAAAAAGATTTTAGTTTGGATACATGCAATTAATTGTCTTGCTCTATCACGAAGGATATGACATCAGAAATAAATAAAATGTTAAAATGTGAAGCAATTGAAGGTTGTCAAAACTTTTCAGAATTTTTTTCGTAAGTAGTCACAGACTGTAAGTAGTGCCCTGAAGATAGACCCATTTTGTTACAACGATACAATCTATCAAATGACTTGACTACTTTTTGTCCTCTCAACTACATCCCATGCAGTGCAGTCATAGTCAAGCGAGAAGCGGAATCTCTTCGAATCGTCATGGCGTCAATCGAATCCTAAAGACTTATTTCCTTTCATTTTCATTGCATGTTAATTTCAATCTTTATTCAAAAAAGCGGGAATCATCGCTTCACCCGGCAGCTGTAGAGCTGCAGTTACCTTTCTCTGAAAACTGAATAAACAGCAACCTTGATCTAGATGTCTTAATTATAAGGGAAAATTGTTGATCTACAATTTTTTTTTTCTCTGACATTATTTTGAAAGGACGTCGGCGCAATCTGCCTAATCGATGTACCGCGAGGTACATACACTAATCTTTTTTGTTTAAAAGAAAATACGTCATTTTATCTGTAACAATTAATCTTTGATACTCAAAAACCTGTTAAACAATTCCAATTTGACAGGTATCAGTAAATGAAATGATGAGATTTTTATTGCTATTGTTAAGTGCTATATTAATACTGCAGATACTGATTATGTTGAATGAGTACACGTCCAGGGATGCGCGCGAGTTTACGTAAACTAATTTGAATGAAAATGTTGATATGCACTTTATACGATGGAAACGGACGATACTATAATAGACCGTACTACCCTACCTGAGAGTTGTAAGAACTCTCAGATAAGGTACTGTCTCAGATAAGGTATCTTACTTTATTTTCTGGTTGAAATAGAACTCGAATCGGAAGCATCTTATGAGTGAATCTCTCGTATCATGAATCTGTCCTTAACCGAATAGTCCGTCGAAGACTAAAACATTGAAGAGTGTAATCACACACAATACAATAATATGATGCTTCAATATTCATAAAAGATGCTCTTCGTCTTTTCTAGTTGGGCTTTGATTGGGAATATGGAAAGCATTTATTATTATTATAGCCCCTGCAGTCCCAAAGTCCATCGTTAGATAAGTAGCGGCATTGTTTGTTACTAAATTCGTTTCTTACTAACTTGAAGTCCCTTTTGAATCGTCCATTCAAAGAGTTTGTGGCACTAACATTTGTGCACCATAGATCGTATTTTGACATTTTGTAGCGTTTTGTTACTTGCGTAGAGACAGATGAATTGCAAGTTACAATTTCTTTTTATTTTTTTACTTTGATGGTTGTAATCCCATTAAGTTATGTTTTTGATTTAAATGCACGATACATCAGTACGTAAGCAGAAATAAACTAAAATTTATTTTTTTTACTTCAAGTTTTGCAGAAGTCGAAGCTAAACGCAATTGAATACTCAATCAACTCAAGTTCGTATCGAGTAATTAACACTTATTTATTTATTACCTAGTTTTATCTCAATAAAAAAGGAATTTTCGGAATTCTCGAATTTTTCTCAACATTTTGGTACACATGTACACTTCAAAGTGTACATACTCGTACATGGGCAAAAATGAGTGGACTATTGGCAATCCTCAAGCTCCATTTAACTAAACTCAGTCATTTGTTCCGATTTAATTGTTATACCTAAATCCTTGATTGTACATATAAGCAAATAAGCATATCTTGAATTAAATATTAGTCATATTGTTCCTTAAAATAATTACTAAAATAATTTACTTTGTAAAGTCACTTTGTTTTTCATTGAAAAACGATTTGTACAATTTCACAGTACGTCTAGCCATCGCCGGCAGATTGTAAACACATCTCACAGTGGGTCGAGCAAAGGCTCGAACACCTAAATAGAACCGTTTTCCCCCCGAAGGGTAGAAAACGAATATTTAGGTTTCAGCCGTAGCTCGACCCACTAAATTTGCTGCTCTAGCCGGCGTGTGAGAAAAGTACTGAAGAGAAAAGCTAGTCGGCGATGGCACCCGCACTTACTTACATACCCTCATTGAAAATGTTAGGTGAATAATTGTATATAGGGTAGATGCACACTGCAAACAGGTAAAATTCAAAGCGTTAATCTCACAGTGGGTCGAGCTACGGCTGAAACCTAAATATTCGTTTTCTACCCTTCGGGGGGAAAACGGTTCTATTTTATTACTTAGTATTAGTAATTAAAAATATTATTTTATATATATAATAAACTAAACAAGTTTCCTACGCAGCACTTAAATTTCTTTATTAACTGTAATGGCCTTATACTAGTCAACACTGTAATAACGTTTGAATATTTACAAAATGTTTTGTCTTTTTCATGTGAAAGTCAAATCATTCCAGACCGAAAGAAAATTCCAACGTTAAAAAATGCTTATTACAAAGGCCGTAGTATTTTGAGTAGATCATATCGCCGATCAAAAGTTCGCATGTAGTTTAAAGTTTAATGTAGGGTAATTTAGAAAATACTCTCGTGATGTGCGAACAAAATTAGATTTCGCTCGGAAACTCAATAAGCTGCCGGTGTGGGTTCGGAACAACATTAAAAACACTACAGGAAAATATTGTGTGAAGAGAAAACTTTCTCTGCTATTTTTGTTTTAACAACTTTCGAGTTCGGAGGAATATCGTTTTTATTTTGACTTGATTCTGCTAACGTTAAAGCAATTATAGCGTGCTAATAACGTTTTGATAACCCTTTTCAATATAGTTATTTTTTAGATGCCTTTTGTTATTGTTGCTATAATAATAAGCACCAAAAACAGTCGGTGCTTGATGTATCGGGAATCGGGATTAATCCTTTGTATCACTAACACGACACAACATAATTGATGTTCGAATGCATATACCTATTACAAATATAAAAAATTGCATGTTATGGTCACGGATTTAGCAGATCCGTGCCGTCGCAGGAGGCCAGGTCGAAGGAGACGACAGTTTGCTCGCCTCCTTCCTCCTGACGGTGACCAGCGGGACGCAGGTCTGGAAAACCTAAGTCCTACATTGTACAGGTCGCCGTCAGTCGTTGACGCTCCTCATGCTCAGGGACGTCACCGGCCCTCCCCGTTCTGAGGAGATGAGAGGGACTCGCCGTAGGCGAGCAGATGCTGACGAGGTCGTGGAAGTGTCCGAAAGGGTTCCCATGACCTTGTCCGGTAGCAACACGTCCCTCCTCGGCGTGTCTTCTTCGTCAGATGACGGAGAGGATGGGGCGGTGATGGACGTGCTTGCACCAAGGCTTATGTGAGGGGCATCGTTGGGTTTTAGTCGGTAGGCCGAGGTCTCGGATGGCACTATGCCTCTAGCTGCCGCGGTGAGTCCGACATAACCTCACGTTCCCAAGTGTTAGGTATGCGTAAGGAATTTCCCAACGTAAAAAAAAGGCTCGTGCCCCTCGGTGGGGAAGTATATGAGCTGTGATGATGATGAAGATATGGAGAGGCCCGTACTTATGTGAAGATAAATATTGGTCTCATTAACTATATTGTGAGTTCATTCACGTTAGTGTAATCGCCAGTACTCATTGGGGTTGGCGGAATACGCTGTCATAACTGTAGTGCTGGCGGCGTGGGGGTTTTTGCTGGTCGCGTGGGGTTTTATGTACGCAACGCCCAAGCGACTGGTCGAATGCTTCCAAAGTGCCGCATGCACATTTCTCTGTCATCCGTGCTGTTTAGAATAGAGCTTTAAAAAGCATAAAGGAGCTTTACTGATTTTTTAATTACCACGTACGTCAGCTTCGACTTCCTTGAAAGACATTGTGATCTCGTTCATCTTTGAGCTGTCTCTACCGCTGTTTTATCTCACGGCGTAGTAATAATGCTTTGTGTTCGGGCGCCGCGCGTCGGAGGAGGCTAATTAATTTCACACCGCGCCACTTCCTCAACTGCTACGTGGTTGGATCACGCGTTATAATTGTCTATTTTACATACCGCTATTGTAATTGGATTATGATAAAGCATTCACAATAGAGCGTGATTGTCATTATTTGGACTATTAATAAAATAACGTAAAACGTCAGATAGCTGACACCCCAATTTATTTTTTTATTATAAAAGAATTATACAATACAATTTATTATCAACAGCTCATATATACGTCCCTACCGAGGGGCTCGAGCCTAACCTAAACTAGAGCGATTAGGCAAACACGCTGGCCAAGTGCGGGTTGGTCGACTTCACACACAACCTGTAAAGAAATTCTTTCCTCACAGGTGTGTGCAGGTTTCCTCGCGATGTTTTTCTTCACCGTAAAAGCGTCGAATAAACGTACGAACGTATGCATAAATTCAAATTTTGAAAACACATCGGTACGTGGCGAGGTTCAAACCGCTACCTCCTGATTAGAAGGCGACGGCCTTACGCACTACATCTAGTCTATAATATATAAATATCGCCGATTATTTTCGGAGATACTTCCTTTTTTTTTGTTTTATTGCATATCTAGCAAATTTAAAACTCTATGGTTGCGCGGCCTGCGAGTTCGATAGTACGATATTGCTTAGCCGTCGCGTTGCTGATAAGTGATAAATACGATAGGGTCAAGTAAATTCCCGGGCGCGTGGGTAATGGAGTCGCAGTGTGGACCTTGCCTAGCGCGCCCATAAGGGCAGGGAGAATACCGGGGGGTTTTAGTGGGTAGGCCTGGCACTCTGCCGGGAGAGCCCCACACACGCTCGGCGTCTAGCCAACAGCGGGTACGGTGCGATTACGTATTTCCCCCCGAGAATAAAAATGGTCAAGTAAATTTAAAAGCGACGTGATTTAAAGTAGCACTTACACATTACATATTTTTATATATACAATAATTCTCTTTCGAACAAACAAAATATATAATCTATACAAATAAATAAAATTGAAGTGTATGTTTGTAATGTCACAATAACAAATTTTTACTAAATGGGTATGAATGTATATCGGGTACCAATAACAAAAACACCATTTATTTTTTTTTGTCTGTCTGTTTGTTCCCGTTAATCTCCGGAACGGCTAGACCGATTTTGACGGGACTTTCATTAAAAGATAGCTAATTATATAAGGTATAACGTAGGCTTTATCAAGATCTTAAAAAAATGCCTACAAAAATCAAAATGCTGTCAAAAGCTACTATTCCACGCGGACGAAGTCACGGGCACAGCTAGTGTACAATAATTATCTTTCGAACAAACAAATATAATTCTATTTTGATCCTTATCAATGTCTGTTTTTGTTTAGAAGATATTTTTTACAAATTTCAATAACAAGAAAATAAAAGTTCTCGTTAGAAAATGAGAAGTTTCAGTTCAGACTAGTTCGTTTGCTTCCCAGTTCCTTTCTTTAGTTAGAGGTTCTTTTCACCGAGTGAAATGGAGCTCAAACTTTCAGAGTTTTATTTCAGCGTGGATGATTTGTGCGCTCAGGCTGAGTAATAAATAGGATATTTCGAAGTCAGTGTAAAAGTTAATGAATGTGTTGTATGTGCATGTACTTATACCAAACCGAGTCGGATATATTCCTGCAAAAGTGGTTTGTTTACGTTCGTTGAACTGATGCTCAAGCTCAATTTTTTTCATAAGATAAGTATTACGGGCCGTTCAAGTATTACGTAACGCAATTATAAAAAAATTTTGATCCTGACCTTCGTCGAATATACAGTGAATGTGGATGTTGTAACGTGGTTGTAACACCGTTTTTCTTAAAATTTCATAAAACACTAATTTTGCCAAAACTCTGGTTTTACTATTGTTTCAACACAAAATTCACAACTAAAATCATAATACAGCTCTGTCAATTAATTTCACAATGTCAATATCAACGTCAACGTCATTTCGAGTCACGTCAGTGCGTCAGTGACATTTATAAGTATCTTGTTATTAAAATATTAATTTCACTAGTTCCACTTGACTCTTTATTATATTCAAGTTATTGCGACCGGTTTCGACACATCATCGTCAGGCAATCGTGATATACTCGTATATTTTTAACTCAGCACTGTGCTATGAATATCCAGTTGCCGGAGGCCCTAGGGCTCGGCTGCCTGGCTTTTAAGTCATAGAATAACCAGGAGGGAACCAGTCTAACCGAACAATAATAAACCAATAACAAGGATGAATTCTGTGGAATTGCACAAATAAAATACATTTATGTAAAAAACTATGAAACTGGAATACTGTATCGCTGTCCCGTTATTACAAAAACTTTCAAGTCAAAGGTACGATCTACTAACCACCGCTCCGGGAAAGGCTTACTAATTTATTTAAAGAAGGAAAAAGGAAAATAACTATTTGTTTGTGTAAGTACTTCATTACCCCTTATTATTTTGTACCTGAATTTAATCTACCGAGATTGATTAAACAAACCGGAACCACCCCGCCCTATTGATTTGTATAGATTTATACCAATCAGTCAAAATCAAAATCAAAATCACTTTATTTGCCTTAAATAGGGTACATTGTGGTGGTCTTATATATTTTATGTCCTTTACCTATTTAGCTATTTATAAATAGCATGTAAATTATATTGTCTATTTTAAAGTTATTACAAATTCAAAATATTTTTATATTGTTTAAATTTATCTAATCATTATCTTTATACAATTTCATTATCAAATCTTGAATTCATTTTTGTCACCATATTTTTTTTTTATATTTATGTATATTCTAAGGTATTTCATTTAAGTGTAAGTAAAAATTTTTTATGTAATTAAATACATTATTATATAATCTTAACATATTTTCATTTCAAAAATAATATTCTATGTCATCAATAATTACAAATATCATTACAAATATAAATGGCAGTACTTTTATTAATTAATTATATTAATATTTATTATTACATATATTCTTAAAATCAATGTCATAGTTAAAATGTCAATACCTAACTAATATCATATAATAAACAACTATAACTAATAAAACCAATAAATAGGACAAATTCTTGCATCAAGCATCTTGCATCTTTATAATTTAAAAATTGGTCTACCGTGTAAAACGTTTTATCTATTAACCAATTTCGCACCGACAACTTGAAACTATTTAAGGGTAGTTCCTTAAATCGATTTGGTATTTTATTATATATAGTCCTACACATTGAATAACTATTTTTAAGGAACCTCTTAGTTTTTAGGACTAGTTTTAATACAAGTCTATCAGGATTTCGCCTTGTTCTTTGGGAGATTTCACCAATCGCTACAAATTTATTCCTATTTTGTTTGACAAAGAGTGATACCTCAAAAATATACAGACAGGGAAATGTCAGTATACGAAGCGATCTCAAATACGGCTCACATGATACATCTGGTGCAATATTTGTGATAGCTCTGATGCACCTCTTCTGAGCTACAAATACTTTTTTAATGTCGGTACGGTTACTCCAAACAATTAATCCGTATCTTAGGACTGATTCGACATATGCGTAATATGCCATAATAGCCGCATTTACACTAGCAACCTTTGTCAATCTATACAGAGCATATGAAAAACTATTTATTTTGGAACAAACTTTATCTATTTGATCCTTCCAACTAAATTTTGAGTCAATTATTATGCCTAAGAATGTAACATTTGTAGATTCATTAATCATTTCACCATTAAATGTAATGTCAATTATTTGATTTTTAAAATTATTAAAATTAATTAAGTTTGTCTTTGTCAGATTAATTTGAAGGTTATTTGTTTGAAGCCATTTGGTAACTTTAGTCATTGTGTCCGTTATGTCAATTTTATGTTGTTCATTTGAAGAGTTTTTATCAGTTGAAAGCAAGATTGAAATGTCATCCGCAAAAAGAATTGTATTATGCTTAACCACATCAGGCAAGTCATTGATGTATATGACAAATAGCAAGGGACCAAGAACACTCCCTTGAGGAACTCCACGTTTTATACATTGAAAATTTGATCTATATGTCCGCACAGTATTAACAAGAGTCTAATTGAGATATTTCAACACACTGAGTTCTATCTGTCAAATAAGATTTTAGCCAGCCTAGAGCAGGTCCTCTTACACCATAATGATCTAGTTTATCGAGCAACAAATCATGAGAGACGTGGTCGAAGGCTTTTGACATGTCGAGTAAAAGCGCAGTAGTATAATTTTGGTTATTTACACCCTGCATAACTATATTGACCAAATCAAACGATGCGTGTGTCGTGGATTTTTGTTTTTGAAATCCATATTGGTTTGGTTTTATTACATTAAATTTGCTAAAATAATCAGTTAACTGAGCATGCATAACTTTCTCAAAAACTTTCGATATTATAGACAATAATGCTATTTGTCTATAATTTATTATGTCATCTTTGTCTCCCTTTTTATGAAGTGGTTTTATTAAAGACATTTTTAATTTATCAGGAAATTCTCCCACTTGAAGAGATAAATTTATTAAAAAAGCAAGAGCTTCAGATAGTTCATTTTTGCATGATTTTAATAGCTTTGTGCATATTGAGTCATACCCTTCAGATTGAGAGTTTTTAAGCGACGATATAATTTTACACACTTGATTTGCATCTACAGGTTTCAAAAATATACTATTTGGTATCTTGTTTTGTAATATATAATTATTTTTATTGACCTTAGTTGTAATTTCACTACTTGTGTCTGTCAAAAAATAATTATTTAATGTCGAAGCTATTTTTAAAGGGTCAGTCACTTGTTCATTTTTGATTTTGATACGATTCATATTGCAATTATTAATGTATTTATTATTTGTTTCGTTTTTTATTATAGTCCATGTAGCTTTACATGTATTTTTACTCTGTGCAACATATTTTGTATTTGCTGACCTTTTCGAAAAATTTATAAATTTTTTAAATAGTTTGTTATAGTTAGCATAATTTGAACGATTTATATTAGTTTTATTTGCATAATACCTCTGACGAAGCGATCTTTTAGTTACACTGCTTTTCTTTAGACCTTTTGACATCCATTTAACTTTATTTGATGAGCAAATTTTTAACCTAATTTTAGGAAAACAGTTTATACAAGAGTACTAGCAAATCATGAAATTCATTAAAAGCAACATTTAGATCATTTTGCTTATAAATATCTGAAAATGTGAGACTCTTTAGATAGTTTTTAAATTTTATGATGTTTTCCTGTGAATAACATCTTTTATAAATAAATGCAGAGAGTGGGGTTACTTTTTTGCACAAACTATCAAATTTTAACACTTGTGCAGTGTCATGGTCAGATAACCACAGTGGTAAGGTGTACCCAATTGCATTATTTATATTACTGAGTATCAAATCTAGACACGCTGTTCCCCTAGTGGGTCCATTTATATGGATATTTATGTTATATTTTTGTAAGATATCTCTAAACTTTGTGACTCTTGTGATTTTCTAATAGATTTATATTGAGATCACCAGGTAGTATAATTTTCTTTTTCGAATATTTTGTAATACATCTGTGTAACAACATGTCAATTTTATGTAAAAAATAATCAATATGTCTACTTAATGAGGATGGGATGCGATAAATACAAACTACAATAATATTGTTTGTAATCAAATTGACTGCACAGCACTCAAAATGATGATCCACTGACAAATCATCAAAACAGGTAATTTTTTTAAAATCGATACCTTTCTTTATTAAGATACACGAACCTCCACGTTTCTTAGTCCTTGAATAATTCGTTGATAATATATAGTTTTGTATATTAACATTTTTCTCATCACCTTGTTTAATAAAGGTTTCAGTAAGGCAAATCACATCCGGGTTTGTGTTAGTTTTAATATTAGAGAGGGTTATTTCAAAATTTTCTTTTTTTGAGATCAACCCTTGTATATTTTGATGTAGGATTATAAATTCATTTTTGGGACTCTGATCGAAAAAAGGTATCGTTCTGGTACTTAAAATCATTATGTTCATTAGTTACAGTATTTGAGTTCCTTAAGTGGTTTCTAATACTTTCATAACATAGAAACTTCTCTTCATAGTGAACATATTCGATGCAAAAATTTATCCTATCAGTCAAATATTTTCTAAAAGTAAAAGCATTATAATAACAGCGATTCATGTCAATATGTGAACAATTTGTAAAATGTTTGGTCCATAACTTAATATTATAATTCAAAGTAATTTCATTCATATATTTACTAGAATAAGGTTAAGGTTATCTATTAGTTAATTTAAGTGCTTTGCATTTGGGATTTGTAAGATGGCTAAAAACTATAATATGTAACCGAATAAAGCATATTATTGTACTAATATAAGGAATAATTTTGTTTTTTTTTTCAATTTTAAATTCTTACCATATTTTGATAGATTAGCTAGAAAATTACAACTACAATGTATATTGAACATGATTTTTAAAGCGCAAGTCCAAACAAAAAGAAAGAAACACTATGCATTTATAAAGCGAGGTGGAAAATGTGGTATAATTTATTTTTGAAACTGATGATTTTTTCTTCCCGATCTTTGATGACTGAATTCATACCTAATGCAAATTGTGAGATTTAAGGAAATTGATCAAACTTATCTGGTGATGGATGACGCTGCTCGACAAATTTAAATCGACGCCACGAGTATTATGCGCCATAATTCATCCATAGAGGAACATCAATTAATCTTAATTCTAATGAAATAAATGTTCCTGGTAAGCGGCAGATGGCTCTTCGTTGAGGTATCTCTATGTACACGTTTATACATTAATTTGAAATGAATTATTGAACGATACCCGATTATCAGCTACTCGTAGTTATGTAGCCAACAGTGACAGCGGGCACATCCTTTTATATACTGTGATATTGTTCTCGTGCAGCGGCAAACGCGATGCAACCGCGGCGCAATGCAAACGCAATGCAGCGGTGCCGGGGTGGTGCGATGCAAATGCGATGCAGGGGCGCGTTCAGAGCCATCGCGCGAAGTACAACTTTTTGCTGTAACCTCTTTAATACTTTAGAAGAGCGTGATGTTTGGGTGAAACAACCGGCCAAAGGGGCAATCGCACTATTTTTCAACGTTTTAGCCTAAATCGTGTTGTCAAAAGGTATGGAAACGAAAACGTTTCGGATTCGGTAAAAAATTTGTAAATAGTGCGATTGCTTCTATGTTTAAGACTTTAGACTGTCAGTGCGATTTACAACCAAACAACTTCACAGTTGAAAACGCTCTGACGTTTCTTACTGAAAAAACAGAAGATTGCATGTAATTTTGGGCCTTTATCTATTGCATCATCTCCTAGAAAGAGAAAGAAATGAAAAATTCATATGAAAGAGGAAGATAAAAGATATTATTGCTGCAACGCGTTCCACATCTCAGAGTGAGTTAAAAAACAGTGTGCGTATGGATTGAGGAGCCACATCACGAAATCAATCGAAATCCCGCCCAGATTTAGTAGCAAATTAGATAATTTTGTAGGCGAAATCCTGGAATTTGTAGCAACACACATCAAGAGTTACATCAATTTAAAGGTGGCTGCTCAATTCAAACATCTGGATTGAGGAGCCACCTAGAACTCGGAAACTATTATATGTACATTTTTGAAAATTTAGTATCATTTAGTAGTAATTTTGTCTGGAACCTACAAAAAATTTGGTTCGGATACTGCTGAAACTCGAGAAGATACAATACAAAATGTGTGGCTCCTCAGTCCATACACGTACAAAACTTGTCAACGTGAATTTCCACGAAACTAATTGAGCAATTTTATTTTGGAGTGCATGATCATTTAGTAGTAATTTTGCTAGAATTTGTAGTATAGAAATAATGTTGGAGGACTTAGTGAAATTAAAAATATAAAGCAATATATGTGGCTCCTCAATCCAGACGTTTTGCATATAAATGATTGACTGTATCTTCGCGAAATCACAATGGAATCAAAAGCTTGGGGCGCCAACATTTAGTAGAAATTTCTACTAAATAACTACGTACAATTTATCAGTGTACATATTAAGGATCTGAAGAAAACACACTTTCCGATATTCCATAGGAAATTGCTGTTAAGGGTGACCATCATATTAATGAAATCAGGATAACTGTTTCATGTTTATTTCTTTTAACATCAGTCATATAAAAATAACATTGATTTCGCTATAATTAATTAGTGACATTATAACACTTTTCTTAATATTCTGAAATGAAAGTATTCAACATTGAGCTCATCAAAAACTCAGAAGAATTTTATTTATCATTGTTATGACAGCGCTGACATCTGTTGTAGTTTTTTTTGCAACTTTCTCATTCTTTGTGAGCAAAGGTTCACCGCCATACAGCCTACCCTTTGCTCCGAGTTGATATAATCATGTAAACATTTTAGGTGAACTAAAATAGATTGTATCCGGTTTTTATGTATAGAATAGAACAGAATATTCACTTAGTTAATAATAATTTTATGCCTTCCCTTTGCTCCGAGTTGATATAATCATGTAAATATTTTAGGTGAACTAAAGTAGATTGTATCCGGTTTTTATGTATAGAATAGAACAGAATATTTACTTAGTTATTAATAATTTTATTCTTAAATGAACAAAACCTTCAATTTGGTTTCTTTCTGTGAAAAATCTTGTTGGCTAATGTTGAGTCCATGGATAGGATGTTATTGTCTTGATCATCCGTGGAATTAGTGCCGCGGTATAGATTTACAAGAAATAGCGTCTTATCGAGTAGGCGGTTATCAAAAGTGCATTCATGTGCTTTAAAAACTTTATATATGCATATCGCTTTCGGATCGCGACTGTATAACTGCGGAAATTAGCAGTGAATAAAGGGCCTAGTACCAATTTACAATATACGAGCTTACAAAAAGTAGAGGCTTTTCTTATACAACTAAGCTGGCAAAACAGCAAACTGCCCACCTGATGGTAAGTGGTAACGAGGTGCTATACTCTACATATAGCAACTCGTTGCATTCCCGCCTAACCTGACTGCATTTCAAATCTTATTGTCTTTGACATAATTAATTTCGTCTCTCCCGTCACTCAATTGCGGACATCGAAAAAGTAGCGATGGCTAATTAACATAAATTAATATTTTTATCAGCACCTTTTGCTATAAATCTGACGAAATAATTTAACGAATATCATAAAATCTTGGAGGCACTTATGTAGTGCCTTTTCCCTTTTATTTTAATATGTGTAATAGTGTACATTTGTCTGACGCTCCTATGGTGAAGGAAAACATCGTGAGGCAACCTGCATACATCTGCGAAGAAATTCAATGATGTATGTGAAGTCGACCAATCCGCACTGGGCCAGCGTGGTTGACTAAGGCCTAATCACCCTAATATAGGGTAGGCTCGAGCCCCTCGGTGGGGACGTATATGGGCTGCGATGATGATGATGAATAGTGGAACAATATATTCAGTGGCATAATTCTTGGTGCATTATTTATTAACGGCCCTACTTCCTAAACACTGCACCACTGCGTCGCTGAACCTCGCCTGCTGCTCACCCCGTTACACTGTCACACAGTCACCTATAGTAGTACATATGGTTTCTGTGATACTCGCAGCAAATCTGCAACCCACACAAGAACCACAGTGTACGTTGCCAATTTGTGACATTAGATGTAAAGTCACGGTACCCAGTAATTTCGCTGCCAACTTACCCTTCAAACCGGAACACTACAATGCAAGCACTGCTGCTTTTCCGCAAAAATAAGGTAAGGATGCAGAAAAGTTTAGGCTGGAAGGATGAAAGGGGGTAAGTTTAGGCTGAGAATAAGTAGGAAATTCCTTATGACTTCTTAAAGAACCCAAGTTAAGTCAGTAGCTCGCGGGGTACCCTGCCAATTAACGGATCAGGCTCTGGCCAGTATGTATGGTAAGAGAAAGCTTAAGCCCTTCCTTCCTGGGGAAGACTTACGAGTATGCCCAGTCCTAGTGCTTATGGCGAATAACCAGAGTCAAAGAGGTAAATTTTGATATTTACAACCAACTATCGAAGAAATCAATAACACTACAAATGTAAATATTGATCAAAATTAGTATAAAAAGAGTTAAGTCATTTAGCGGCAACTATGGACTATTGACGACTAACGTGTGGCCCGAGCCCACGACCATCAGTGTATGTCTCATGGTATGCCGCCTCAGCTAGCTAGTCAAAGTGAAAGGCTTCCATGATAAGACAGAACAGCTATTCTGAATATGGTTAAAGGTTATAGCGAGAAGGAGACTAGATCCAATTTTTGACACTGTGGATCTACTGAAAAAAATATCTTACTAGATCCTAAATCCTTAAAGAAGAGCGTCGGTGGCGCTGTGGCTTCGGCACTGGACTATGCCTCGAATAGAATCGGGAGGCCCGCGATCGATCCTGCCATGTACCAATGTGTTTCGATTTACGAATTTCATATGTACATTTATCTGACGCTCCTACGGTGAAGGAAAACATTGTGAGGAAACCTGCATACACCTGAGAAGTAATTCAAAGGTGCATGTGAAGTCAACCAATCCGCACTGGGCCAGCGTGGTTTGACTAAGGCCTAATCGCCCTAACTAGTTAGGGTAGGCTTGTGCCCCTCGGTGGGGACGTATATGAGCTGTGATGATGAGATCCTAAATAGATCTGAACGATGGATCTTCTGAGATTGAACCATTTTGACCAAAAGCCTTGATTTAAACAAACCGAAACGTTAATTCTAACCGGATTCGCCTCGCACACGTCGGCTTTGCGGCTTCGTGATTAGACTGTTAGAGGTTATTGCGAATTTAGCGGGGAGTGCTACGACCGGGTAATGAATTTGGTGTGTGACATTGGTCACAAATAGGCTTCATGTATTCTCATAGTTGCCTATTGTAGTGTTCGGTAACAGTTTGGCTAATAGAAAGATAATATGACAATTTTCTTTATTCACACCTCTCTGGCTATTATATCTATTGGCAAGTGATGATGAGGTTGGGTTGAAACAAGATTTATTGAACCGATTCCTCAGGTGCTTCCAATTTTTGTGAAGTTCAGTATCGTATTGTACGTTACTGCGGAAGTTTACCACCGCGACGTAATTTATTGCGAAAGTTCGTTACTGCGAGATTGACATATCGTGAAAATGTTATCGTTATATTTTTGCAGTTTGCAGCAATAATTGCAGTTTGGATTATGTGCTGTTGTGATGTAGGAAATGGAAATATTATTTTGCTGGCCTAATAACAGGATACCCTTAGTATCTTATTTTCAATCTTTATCGATGTATTACACCAAAAAATTACAAGATTGCTCGGTAATGAATTTCGTAAAGCTATGACGTAACACCCCTTTACACGAGGTATAATGCTGGAAAGCAGTTTTTGGCTCATTCTAGTATTACGTAACGCATTTTTTTTGAAATTATTGTCCCCCCGTAAGTAGCGTGCTTCGGGATTTTGAACAGCTGATGATGCAAATCTACCTGTTTTAAGGTCATTACAATATTATGAACTCACTTTAAAAAAAACGCCCCGTAAAACAAAAACCTAAAGAGTTGGCAAATTGGGAGAGCAAAATAAAGGCATCGTAACCTCGATGTCCTTTCAATCTATAGTCTGGGGCGATTCGGGGACAGAGAACTGACTCCCCTTTCGCGACGGGAATCTCTAATAATAATGCTTTTTGCAATCGTGAACTTTCACTGTAACGCATATAACAATACAGAACTTTGTCAATAATACAACTCGGTGGTGACTTTCGCAGCCACATACATCACGATATGAACATCGCGATAATGGGGAGCACCGAATTCTCCAAACATACTAGTCTGTTGTTCGGAACACAATATGATTTCAACATTACTGTTACGACAAACTAAATGGCAATTTCATGAGTTGAAGTTCGGCAATGAGAAAAAGTCTTATAAACTGTCACAATATCTTTGTTGTCTTTTATATCCCTTCGGAGCATAATGTACAATACGCAAAATGTACACGACACGCAAAATGAGCAAAACGCAAAATGTACAATACGCAGAATGTACACTCGCAGAATGAGCACCACACGCAAAACGAGCAAAACGCAAAATGTACGAGACGGGCCTAAGGCCTTATTCTCGGCGACGATGACGACGTAATTAATCATCTATTATACAAGATGTGTGGGGGACAGCGATGGAAAATACAGATTGAGCGGGAAAAGGTATATTGAAAACACGTAAATACAGAGTTACGAATAAAAAATACAGCGGCTAGATCTCAGACCGGACAAACAATGACAATGACAACTTCATAGAAAAATATAAATTATGGTAATAAAACCAAGGAAAGAGGTCTGTCCTCGACATAGCCCTCCCTGTAAACGGACGGCTTACCTGCAAAATTCTACGAGGACAGACTTCCACTTTATAGTATAGGTAACCAAGCATATAGTATACTATTCGTACGTATAACCACTTCTAACGAAAACAAAAAATACATCATCCACCTCCACGGAGACATGCGTTAGCGGCCGAGAGTTGACGATACTTTCCGCCTCGGCGAGTAAGGTGAACAGGACTTCTTCACGAGGGGCTCTCTCTTTTAAAATGACGGACAAAGTACGTTTCACGCAACCAACCAATCGTTCCCAAACTCCTCCCATGAAAGGCGCTGCGGGCGGTAGAAAATGCCATTCGACACGGTTTGTTACTGCGTAATCTTGTATCTGAGACTGACATAACTGCCATTCCTTCTTTATTTCACGGCTAGCTCCAACAAAGGCAGTACCGTTATCCGAGAAGATCTTAATAGGGCTTCCACGTTTTGACATAAATCGACGTAACGCCATTATCGCTGAATCCGCCGACAAACTTGAAACTACCTCAAGGTGTACCGCTCGCGTAGAAAAGCATGTAAATAGTGCCACCCAACGTTTCTCTCTATGTCGGCCAACAGTAACTTCAATGGGACCGAAATAATCTAAACCAGTAACGAAAAATGGACGTCGATGGTGACTGACGCGTTCTACGGGAAGATTCGCAATGGGTGGTAGAGATGGTGTGGCTTTTTTATTTCTACAAAACTGGCAAGATGCTGCGACTGCTCGAACCGTCGTCGGGCGTAAACGCGTGACCCAATAGCGTTGTCGTAGCTCGTTCACAACCATTTCCCGGCCGCCATGTCCTGCCCAAGCGTGATAGTAAGCGACAAGTAACCGGGCAATATGGTGGCGACCATTCAAAACTATGGGTCGCTTCATAGTGTCTGTGACGTTCGCCGCCGAGATCCTCCCCTCCAGTCTGAGCAAACCATCCTCATCCAACTTAGCAGGTAAACTCCTCATTTGCTTTTCACACAAGCTCTCCTGACAGTGTCTCAGCAGGTGCGTTTCGGCGTTCTTGATATCTGAGGCTAGTAGAGGACGCAGCCCTCCTCGTTCTCGAGTTGTAGAGGTGCCTCTTTCACGTAATACACGCAAGTATTGGTGGGCCCTAGCTGTGGCACGTAATAACCTAATCCAAGAACTAAATCTAGTGCAATCTGGAATAACATTAAAAGGGCGAAAGGGTACAGTTGGTACAGTTACAAAGGCGCTAATATCTATAAGATTTTCAGGAAAGTCACTTACAGTCTCAACGGGAAAAACAATATCCCTTGACAACAATATATTGGGACCCTTTAACCACCTGTCCAGCGTTTCCAATCCCCCGAAAATTACGCGAGTAGTATCATCGGCAACATTTGATGCGGTCGGAATCCAAAACCAGTCATGGACTGAGGTAGATTCAGTAATCTCGCCTACACGAATCCGGACAAACGTTTTGTAATCGCTGACATTTCCCCGAATCCAAGCTAAGATGGTTCTTGAATCACACCAAAAAAATTGTTTATTCGGCTTAAAATTCTGCTGTTCAAGAATCGTCTTCGCTGTTCTTACACTCAAAAGAGCGGCCTGCAGTTCTAGTCGTGGCACTGAAACTGATTTCAGTGGTGCAACGCGGGATTTTCCCATGATATAGTCTAGTCTAACTGAACCATCTCCATAAACAAAACGCCAATATGCGGCACATGCGTAAGCCTGATTGCTTGCGTCTGAAAAAAGATGTAATTCCCGAACGACGGGACCCACGATATTAGAATAACACCGTGGAATAGTAAGATCCTTAACAGAAGCCATACTGTGGTACCACTTCTCCTACTGGTTACGCTCGTTGATGGGTAAAATATCATCCCAACCTTTGACAGATTGCCAAGACTTTTGAAATAGGATTTTACCTGAAGTAATGATTGGACTTAAAAACCCTAAAGGATCAAAAACCTTCATTAAATCTTTTAGTACCTGACGCTTTGTTAAACTCTCTAAACTAGGTGCATCTAAATTTATTCTATATGTGAAAACATCAGCGAGCGGAAGCCAGTGTATACCTAAAACTCTCAAACCAAAGCCCTCTAAATTCAAATTTACCTCGCTAACTTCTTGTTTAATTAAATGTTGCGGTAACAGTTTGAGAGCCTCTGGCATATTTGACACCCACGAACGCATCTCGAATCCACACTTGCTGTGCACATGAACAATCTCAGCAGCGACGCGGGCTGCATGCTGAATATTTTCGAAACTTCCAAGATAGTCATCCATGTAATGACTTTCTATGATGGCTCTAGCAGCTTCTGGAAACTCAGATTTGTAATCTTCCGCGTTCTTATTTTTTATAAAAATCGCAATGAATGGAGAACACGAAGCGCCGAAAATTAACGACGACATTCTAAATTCTCTCACGTTCCCGGCACCATTCGGTCGCCAGAGATATCTCTGACAATTACGATCTTCACTACGAATTTTGATTTGAGGGAACATCTCCCTTATGTCCCCTGTCAGGGCTACTTGACCTTCACGAAACTTTAACAAAATTCCCAGTAAAGATTTTAATAGATCTGGGCCCGGCAACAGGAGAGAATTAAGACTAATATCATGAGTTTTTGCGGCCGCATCATGTACAATTCTGAGTTTACCGGGCTTATTAATGTTGGTAACAGCAAAATGTGGAAGATACCAGCGCCTAGAGCTATTCTCCGGGGCGTCATGAGTGTCGGAACATTCTTCAGCATAATCTTTTTCTACATATGCCTGTATATTAGTACAATAGAGATTAAAATAATTGACATCGCGACGAAAATGTTTCGTCAACGAATCGAGGCGACTAAGAGATAGATGATAACTATCCGGGACGCGAGGTTCGTTCTCACGCCATGGTAACCCTACCTCGAATCGCCCATTTGAAAGGCGACGTGTTGTCTGCTCTAAAATATCAATAGCTCTCTGTTCTTGATCGGTATACTGAAGATCCTGCCGAATACCAATAGATTCGAGTTTGTAATGATCTCTAATGAGCGAGTTAAGCTCTTCTTCTTTGTCAGATACAAAACTATGATTGCAAAATAATGTATTTTGATTAATATTTGTACGCAAACCATATAGAACCCAGCCAAGCACAGTCTTAGTGGCGGCTGGTTGTTTGAATGAACCCGAACGGATATCTCTACTTACTAACAAATACCAGTCACATATTCCAATGAGAATCTTTGGAACCGCCTTAGTATAAGTCAGCTCGTGTGCGATATCCTTTAGGTAATTAAACTGGTATAAATCCTCTAAGCTTACTGACTGACTGGCCAATTCCAAATTCGGCACAGAGCGAGCCTCGTAGACCTTAAAAGTATCATCGCAATACCGACCCCTAATGCTAAAACTTACTTTTTTGCTAGTTATTTTACGTGACCCCGTTATGCCACCAATATCAATTATATCCTCGGGACCAACAAGTTTTAAAGATTCACTTAATTCGGCGTCTATTAGTGTCGTAGTAGATCCGTCGTCCAATAAGGCGAAAGTAGGAATCTCCCCCCCTGGCCCTGCTACTACAACGGGCACAATTTTTAAATACACTCTGCTAATACGGATTTGTGTGCGTTCCCCCAGCAGGAAATTGTGTCCTAGGCTAAATTAAGTTTCATGAATAATTAGAGCGTAATTTGCTATAAATGTGCGCGAAATAAAAAATTTGTGCGCGTTTCCGTTTTGGAAAAAAATGAGAAAAACGAATCCTGCTGGGGTAACGTTTTTCCAGCAGGAAGATTTTAAACGAATAATCCGAGAGATAAATAATTTATATGAGCGGATAGCTTATATTTGTGCATAAATGTGCGCCAACAATGAAATTTGTGGGCCATCGGGTTTTACAGATATTTCGTTTCCTGCTGGGGTAACGTTTTGTTGAAACTTGTTTCTCCAAAACCATCGAATGTGCGCCCATTGAATAAAGATACATGAGTAGCTTTTAATTTGTGCCTATTTGTGACATAATTTGATTTTCAAAAATATTTACAGTTTACGAGTAATCGCGTATTGAAGAAAACTCGAAAAAAAATTATAGCGCTTAAATGAGAAAACATAAAAGCTCACTGAAAACGTTATTTGATTGGTCTTATTGTTTCGATCAAAAATAAAAAGTTTCATGAATCTGGGAATACGCGTTTTTAAATAATATAACTTTAACTTTAATTGGTTATAACTGTTGGATGTAAACGCAATCCCTTTTGCTGTTGACTATGGAAGAAGAAAGCTGACCCTTGCTCTATGACACGCAGCTCCTCTATATAAGCGCTTGCGGCCATGACACATTCCTTTTTTATTTCGCCTCCGACCACTACTAATTAAATAATCGTTTGTTGCCTTGCTTTGATCTTGATGTACTGTATCCAATACACGTTATTAATATTATTTGTCGTCTGGTGTTTAATTTCTAAAATAAGTTCTCTCAGGTTATGGGCCCAGACGCCCGATAGGATTCACAAAGTAAAAAGTCAAAAAATAGTGAAAGTTTTCTCGATTCAAACGGATTCGAAATTGCGCCGGCCAGTAACGCGGCACGCGGTTTTAACATTTTCAGTTTTCAGCAAACCGAATATCATGGCATCAATTAGCACAATGGCTAACATTGAAAAATTGACGGGCCGGGAGAATTTCAACACATGGAAATTTGCTGTAAAAACTTATTTGGAACATGAGGAGCTGTGGGAATGTGTGGACCCTCCTCCCGAGTGTACGGTGGATGCAAAGAAGGATGTAAAGGCGAAATCCAAGATCATATTGTTGGTAAACCCAATTAATTATGTTCACATTGAAGAAGCAAAGTCGGCCAAAGAGGTGTGGTGCTGCTTACAAAGAGCCTTTGATGACTCGGGCCTCACTAGAAAGGTAGGATTACTACGAGACCTTATTACTACTAATCTCGATAGCTGTAGCAATATTGAAGAATACATTAATAAGGTAATGAGTTCTCCACACAAACTTAGAAATATAGGTTTCAGGGTAGATGATGAATGGTTAGGCATATTGTTACTTGCTGGCCTACCAGACACATACAAACCAATGATTATGGCGATAGAAAGTTCTGGTGTGCAGATATGTGCTGACTCGGTAAAAACTAAATTACTCCAAGATGTAAAAATGACAGATTCATCAGCATTTTATGTAAAATCTCAGAAATCGACAAAACATTTTCCAAAGCGACCTCAGAGCAAAGGTCCCCGTTGTTTTGCTTGCAATAAATATGGTCATTTTAGTACACAATGTTATAGCAAAAAAAGGAATAATAGTAAATATAATAATACTAATGATAATTCTGGTTTTGTAGCTGCATTCTCCGCTTCAGCCGCCACTAAGGATGACTGCTGGTACATCGACTCTGGTGCCAGCATGCATATGACTAGAAATAAGAACTGGATGTATGATTGCCAACCAGCATCCATACACATAATCAAGACTGCAGACAACAAACAATTGGAAGTGGAAGGATGTGGAAGTATCAACATAAAAGTGCCATACAATAACAAGACATCAAAAATCAAGGTCAGAAATGTTTTATATGTTCCAAATCTTGCTACTAATTTGCTCTCAGTGAGTCAAATGATTAAAAATGGCTGTCGATTAGAATTTACAAATGAACGATGCAATGTTTATCAAAACAATAAGCTAGTTTTGACTGCCCATTGTCAAAATAATATGTATGTGGTTAAAGATAGTGCTTATGCATTACATACACCTTGTTTCACATGGCATCAAAGATATGGGCACTTAAATTTTAAGGATCTTGCAAAGATAAATGATGTTACTGTAGGAGCAAATTTTTCACAGTTAAATATGAAAAATAAAATTATTTGTAATACATGTCTAGAGGGAAAACAATCAAGGTTACCGTTTAAAAATATTGGCACAAGAGCTACTGAGCTATTGGAGTTAATCCACTCAGATATATGTGGGCCCATGGAGAATAAGTCTCTCGGCGGTGCAAAATATTTTATAACCTTTATCGATGATTACTCTCGTAAAGTTTATGTGTATTTCTTAAAGTCTAAAGCTGAAGCATTAGATAAATTTAAAGAATTTAAATGCTTTGTGGAAAATCAGCTAAATAAAAAGATAAAAATAATTAGAACTGACAATGGCAAAGAGTATATAAATACAGAATTTGAAAAATTCATAAAAGATTCAGGCATTTTACATCAAACAACCAATCCTTATACGCCCGAACAAAACGGTTTAGCAGAACGAATGAATCGTACTATAGTTGAACGTGCTAAATGTATGCTTTTGAATTCCAGTTTACCAAAGCCATTTTGGGAAGAAGCAGTTGCAACAGCTGCATATATCATTAACAGGTCCCCAACCAAAGCTTTGAAATTCAAAACACCTGAAGAAATGTGGTGTGGCAAGAAACCTGACATAACAAATATGAGAATATTCGGATGTAAAGCTATGGTACATATTCCAAAAGAAAAGAGAAGAAAATGGGACAGTAAAGCACAGAAAGTTATATTTATTGGCTACTGTAATGAAACAAAAGGCTATAGGTTGTATGATGAACAAAAAAAAGCTCATTTTTAAGAGTAGAAATGTTACATTCTTAGAAGATGTAAGTAAAAATTATATTATTGTGCCGTTGACAGATGAAAATAATGATACTGAATATATGCACTACGAGACTGATCACACCGAGAGCACTCTAGAATTTGAGAGTGATGAAAATGACACTAGCATGTCATTAAATGAGACAAGCAAAACATTGAATGAAAATTCAGAATATGAGGATTGTTCTAAGGATGACGAATATGTACCCAAAAATACTGTCAAAATAGAGACAACTCACAATATGGAATTGAGACCGAGGAATCGAAATCAAACTACATATCTTTGTCAGTCAGTACATAAAATTTCACCATTACTAGAAAAGGATCCTGACAGTTTCGAAGAAGCTATCTCATGTGACAAATCTGACAAGTGGAAACAAGCAATGGATTCTGAGTATAAATCTCTAATGGAAAATGAAACATGGAGTCTAAGCGATCTCCCACAAGGAAAACAGGCTATACCTTGTAAGTGGGTGTACAAAACAAAGTTGGATGCTGATGGTAACATATCAAAACATAAAGCCCGACTAGTCATCAAAGGTTATAAACAACAGAAGGGAATTGATTATCAAGATGTATATGCACCAGTAGTACGCCTCACTTCTTTACGATACTTGATTGGCCTAGCTGTAAAGCACAATATGACAATTGAACAAATGGACGCTGTTTCAGCTTTTCTACAGGGTGATATAGACTGTGAACTATACATGACTCAGCCACCAATGTATGAACAGGGTGAACAAGTATGTAAGCTCAAAAAATCTATTTATGGGCTAAAACAAGCAAGCAGAACATGGAATAAAAAATTAAATACTGCTCTTAATAATATTGGCTTGAAGAGATCTATGATTGATCCTTGCATTTATTTCAAGATTGACAAGAATAATATATTTATATTGTCTGTATATGTCGATGACTTGCTATTATTCTATACAAATGAGATAGAGTCTGAATTCATCAAAAAGAAGTTATTAGAAACATTTAAAATGCAAGAGCTTGGTAAAGCACACTACTGTGTTGGTTTTCATATAACCTATTCACATAATCAAATATGTATAGATCAGTCGAAGTATATTGAGCAAGTTTTACGAAGATTTAATATGTTTGAATGTAAGCCTGCAAGTACTCCTATGGAATCTGGTCTTGTATTTGAAAATACAGGAGATATTTTACAAAATGTTCCATACCATGAAGCAATTGGCTGTTTAATTTATATATGTCAAGGCACACGACCTGATATAACTTATGCTGTTAATAAGTTGAGTAAATATAATAATGCACCTGAGTTGCAACACTGGCAAGCTCTGAAGAGAATCATGCGCTATTTAAAAGGCACAATCAACATGAAGTTATGTTACAAAGCTAATGAAGATGGAATAACTGGCTATTGTGATGCTGACTGGGCCTCAAGCTCTGAAGATCGACGGTCATGTACTGGCTATGTCTTTTTGTTTCAGGGTTCAGCAATTTCATGGCAATCTAAGCGGCAACCAACAATAGCATTATCTACGACTGAAGCTGAATATATGGCATTGTCTTCAGCCGCTCAAGAAGCCTTATGGTTAAGGCAGCTTCATGTCGAATTGTGGCCTGAAAAAAATTCATGTTCACTAAAAATATTTTGTGATAATCAAAGCTGTATAAAATTAACCACTAATGAAAGTTTTCAGGCACGCAGCAAACATATTGATGTAAGGCATCATTTCATCCGTGACAGAATTTCAAGTGGGGAGCTGTCCATTGAGTATGTTGATACCACAATGATGACTGCTGACTCGCTGACCAAGGCAACACCAAAGATGACACATGAACGATGCACTGCTGCAATGGGGCTGCATTTAGGGGAGGATGTTGGATGTAAACGCAATCCCTTTTGCTGTTGACTATGGAAGAAGAAAGCTGACCCTTGCTCTATGACACGCAGCTCCTCTATATAAGCGCTTGCGGCCATGACACATTCCTTTTTTATTTCGCCTCCGACCACTACTAATTAAATAATCGTTTGTTGCCTTGCTTTGATCTTGATGTACTGTATCCAATACACGTTATTAATATTATTTGTCGTCTGGTGTTTAATTTCTAAAATAAGTTCTCTCAATAACGTCACTTTAAACTCAAAATGCACGAAACTGATTAATGCCAAGTTAAATGGGTATGAATCAAAAATTAGTGCATGTTCCAAAATATATGTCATGAAAATTTCAGCTTCATACATTTATTAATAAAGTAGATATAAACAAAAAAACAAAATATGGGCTAAGTTTATGGTTATCCGACTAAATACGAATGACCACCAAAAAGCGACGATTTCATACTTGTTGATAACATTCTATTCTTGAGAGTATTAAACAACAGTTGTTGTCGATACAGTCGCGTTCATAACGGCAATTGAGTTTTTGAGTTTATTGTCATTAATGTATCATTCATAGCAATTTTAGTACAAAATAAACTGCTGTGCTTTTGTTAGATAAGTTATCCAACGGACCAAGTAAAGAGCTTTGCGGCACACTAGACATAGACTTTACTGGAGGGAGACTCTGTACTAGGGTCGTCTGCTTAGGTACCTCCGTCTTATATATTTCTGCCGCAAAGCAGCAGTGCTTGCATTGCTGTGTTCCGGTTTGAAGGGTAAGATATGGCAGTGAAAATACTGGGTACTGTGACTTTACATCTGGTGTCACAAGTTGGCAACGAACGCTATGGTTCTTGTGGGGGTTGCAGTTTTGCTGCGAATCTCACAGGAGCTACATGTATTATAGGCGACTGTTACCACTTACCATCAGGTGGGCAGTTTGCTTGTTTGCCAACTTTCTGCAATAAATACGTATATTTAATTAAACATATTATAAATAAATACGTCCTATATACGTATATTGCCATGCAACTGTTCAATGACATGATAATGTGGCGTTCTATTCTGATAATAGGTTACAGACAAATCGAAACTCAACCGGTGCGATCGACCAATCGGAGCGCTTATATTGCCATTCTACTGTCCGATGACCTGATAATGTGGCGGTCTGATTGGTCGGTCGGCGGTCTGATTGGCGTTTATTAATTTAATGAGGTATTCATTTTTCATAAAAACATTGATAACTTTCATTTCAAATTAAAGACTATGCAATTAAAATACAAAATAAATATTTTACTCACACATGATATTGCTACATTTGGGGATTGTTACATCACGTTAAATCCGAATGATCACCATTGGATACACTGTATGTGCAACAAAAAAGATCCGATCACCAAAGAGCGGAATAGATTAGGACTTAGGTTGACTGGTAGATATCTCTATGAGAAATAAGTCCGCTTTTATATATACTGTTAGTTTTAAATGTATTTTTTTAATGTGTGTGTACAATAAAGAATTATATATAATATAGAATGCGACAGGTAATCGCCTCAGATAGGAATGACAAGCACGCTTTCCACCCTATGCGAGTAATCTAGCTTTATAGCTACAAGAAAACAACTAACTACTTAGTGCCATCATTACCTACTTCACCTAGCGCCGTAGATTGATGTTTTGATTCTATTACATTAAAAAAGCAGTTTCTAAGCATTTAAATAATTTTGCTGTTGCAAATTTTATGTTCATAATATAAAAAGATACTTTATTGGTTTCCTATCTATTTCTATAACTTGACCATGTTTGTGTTTGTTTGCCTACACTTAATAAATTTTCAATATGCCTAATATTTATTTGATATCTTTTTATTTCCACTAAAAGAGGTCTATCTCCGTAATTGTAATATTATATAATGCTATGATTTATATAATATTACATAATATATAATATATTCACATAATATATAATATTACATTATTAATTATCAATAGACGCACATTAAATAAGTAGGTATTTAAGTGGAAGTGTTTATTTTTAATAATATAGACAATAAACTCAAAAAAAGTAAATAAATTCATTTTTCCAAAACAGTGTTATAGCCGAGTGTACACAGACGTGACGTATTTAAACTTGTTAGTGGGTAAAATTAAGAATGTCATCAACAAGTATGAAACCGTCGCTTTTTGGTGGTCTTTCGAATTTTGTCGGATAACCAAAGAATTAGCCAATTTTTTGGTTTTTGTTTATATCTCCTTTAATACAAAATATATGATGCTGAAATTTTCATGATAAATAGTTCTGAATACGCTCTAATTTTTAGTCTATACCTATGTAATTTTGGTTTAGTCACTTTCTTGCATTGTGAGTTTACATTGACGTTATCACCGATTAAAGTTAAAGTTTAATTATTCAAAAACGCGTACATGTAGATTCTTGAAACTTTTTATGTTTGTTAGTAATAATAAGACCATTCAAAAGTCGTTTTCAGTGAGCTTCTATGCTTTCTCATTTATGCGCTAGAATTTTTTTTCGAATTTCCTTCATTACGTGATTACTCCTAAACTGTAAATATTTTTGAAAATCAAATTATGTCACAAATAGGCACAAATTAAAATCTACTCGTGTATCTTTATTCAATGGGCGCACATTCGATGGTTTTGGAGAAACAAGTTTCAGCAAAACGTTACCCCAGCAGGAAACGAAATATCTGTAAAACCCGATGGCCCACAAATTTCATTTTTGGCGCACATTTATGCACAAATATAAGCTATCCGCTCATATAAATTATTTATCTCTCGGATTATTCGTTTAAAATCTTCCTGCTGGAAAAACGTTACCCCAGCAGGATTCGTTTTTCTCATTTTATTCCAAAACGGAAAGGCGCACAATTTTTTTATTTCGCGCACATTTATAGCAAATTACGCTCTAATTATTCATGAAACTTAATTTGGCCTAGGACACAATTTCCTGCTGGGGGAACGCACACTACGGATTTGATCTCTTTGTTGAACTAAAAAAGAGATCGGACAGATTTTTTTATCAATTTCCGTACTGCTTGGAGAATCACTACTTGTACTTACCTCGTTTTGATCAACATGAATCACATTATCTATGGTGTCAGTGACTTGTGACAGATTGACATTATTGACGCTAGTGACATTATTTTTATTTTTAGGTTTATTTACAAAATTTTGTGAATGCGATATGGCTGGTGTCGGAATATTGTGAGAATGTAAATCAACTGGCGACGTCTGAAGCAATGTATGGTGATATTCTTTACACGATGAACATTTTTTGGCTTTACAATTTCGTCAGTTGTGCCGGTTGCTTTTAAGGCACTTCCGACAAACCTTATTCTGACGGACCCAAGACAGACGCTCTTCAATGGAAAGTGCAACAAACTGCGAACATGTGCTGATACTATGGTCGGATTGACAATATGAACAAATGGGACTATTTACAATGTTTGTGTGAACTTTGTGAGAAACCACCGGCGAAATATGCGTCGTCCTCGACTTGTTTGACGGCGCAGATGTATTGAAGCTGCCGCCGCTACTAGATACGCCGCTCACGATGTGCTGCGGGCTAAAGCGAGCCTGCTTGCTAGCTTCTAACTGCAGGAATGTCGATAACAATTCTAATAGCGGCTTCTCGTCGTCACAATTTTGATGAGCGAAATCGATCCATTTACTCTGCAAATGAAATGATAATTTTACTAAAATTGTATTTACAAACTCTGGTGAATAAATATATTCTTTTTTGTTGAGGAGTTTAATTACACCTAAACAGTTTTGTATGGCAGACGAATATCGAAAAATATCATAAGGATCTCTACCCATTCTGGGCAGGGATCGTACTACGGCAATCTCATGCAGCACTATTTGCTCTGGCCGAGCGAAATTAAGCTCTAAAGCCTGCATAATGGTAGTTGGGTCGTCTGATAAAAGTAGCAATGACTTGACTGCCTCTCGTGCCGCACCGCCTAATGCGTTACGCAAACGAGCAACGTTTTGCTTTGGCGTATATGACGCCTTGGAGTCATTGAAGGTCTTCTTGAAAAGAACCCATTCGCCAACATCTCCTGAGAACATCGGGAGATCTACCCCTACTGGTCTTGCATTCTGAGCAAGTGAAACCACTGCGTCGGTTAAGCGACAAAGTTCACTTACCTGTAAATCGAGTTGAGGTTTGAAGTCGCACAAACCCGCTGTCCGCCCTGATGGGCCTTGCGCTATGACGGGTGTCAGTATGCCCTCCCGGTTACGGGTACTGTGTTGGACGACTGATCGTTGTCTGGCACGTTGCTCATCATTGCGAACGGTGCTTATAAGCGGTACCTGTTCTGGTGGTTCCGAAACATTACTCCTTACATCTACCGTGGCTGACTGGACCTGTGTAGGGCTAAGCGACCGAAAGTTGTCCTGGACCCACTCCGTCGTCCGCTTGGCAGAAGCAGATGAACTTGCGATTTCCGCCGCCTCGACAGCGGCAGTCTCCGCTTCGAATTCTGCGCGCGCCGCCTCTTCTTCCGCCGTCACAACTTGCTTGCTGAGTTCAGCGAGCTTCCGCTTCAATTTGGCTTCTGCGGCCTTTTGACGCGCGATAAGGCTCGCACGTTGCGACGACGTAGTAGACGCGGGTTTCGAACGCGTTTTTGATACACATTCTCCCCCTTCTGATTGGGATACTTCTGCAATCGCCACAGCTGCCCTTGCTCGCGTAAGCATAGTGAAATGTATGAAGAAGAAAAAATAGGCAAGTACTAGAAATAACTAAAAATTAGCTCGAAGGACCAGAATGTGGGGGATAGCGATGGAAAATACAGATTGAGCGGGAAAAGGTATATTGAAAACACGTAAATACAGAGTTACGAATAAAAAATACAGCGGCTAGATCTCAGACCGGACAAACAATGACAATGACAACTTCATAGAAAAATATAAATTATGGTAATAAAACCAAGGAAAAAGGTCTGTCCTCGACAAGATGTATAGAACAAACCTTATCAAGCCGAAACCTACACATGGTGACATAATCATATTAGTTATGGCGTCATTGGAAATTCAAATTATAAAATTTATTTTCTGATTCCCCATACATTTTATTTTCACAGGTCCAACTATTTGTGTGAGGGATTTCAAAATTGATTTTACAACTCTACATTTTTAATAACACCATATGTTTTATACGACTATGTTAGCAAGGGCTAGGTTATGGCTTGATAACGTATGTACCAAACACATTTAATTATATATTGATGAAGTGATGATGAACTGTCAATGTACGTACGTATATTTTTAGAATTGGTTTTATCTTAGTTAATTTTATCATACAGGGCTTTTCCTTTTATTATTAAGTAATCATATTTAAATTCTTAAAAATACTAATATGGTTCTAATTATTACATTATTGTTTCAATTATCAAGGCTCAAACAATAACTTTAAAGCAAATTTTTAAATTTTAACTTGGAATTTCCTTTGAAACTCAATAAATTAATCAAGAAAAAAATTCGTCTTATTCGTGGGTCAAAAAAGATAAGTACATTTGAAACTTGCCAAGAGCTTAGTCTCAGACGGGATCGGCAAAATGAGATTTTGTATGAACTCGGTGGCCGAATGATCAAGGCGTCAACGTCAACACGGTATGTTGAAGACGCGCGTTCTATCCCCGCCTGAGACGAAATTTTTCTTTATTGCATTATTGATTTTTCAACTAAGAAGAACTCAAAAATGACACATTTTATGTGAAATCGCCATCAAAACCCACCTTTTGACCAATTTCTCATACTGAAGCCGTCCGCATTCAGTAACTTTCCAAGAATTCGCAACTTCGGCCCCTTTGTCAATAAAGTAGCGAATTTATTTTCTAAGTTGACGAATGTGAGCGTTCATTGTTGGAGTTTTTGCGAATCAATTGGAATGAAGGTTTTCTTTTCTTTATGTAGTAAAAATAATGTGGCGCTGAAGCGTGGCTTTATTGTAAAAAAATATCTGGCCATGGTTCATAAAAAATCGACTGTTAAACATTGACTATTAAAATTAGATTTTAAATGAGTTATTAAACAAGCAAACTACTTTATTCTTAATGCTAATGAACATTCTCAAAGTGATTTCCCAGAATGAGTATTTTCTTTAAATAAACTCAAATTAAACACGTCTTTGACCCGTATATAGCAGGGACTAGAGAAATGTAATAATTATACCGCACAGATCGACAACCCTCACGCTTTGTCACCAATTGCCCTTTCGACCTTCAATAAAGCTGCAAGGAAGTATCGCTGTACCGTGAACGGTGTAATTGCCAATCCCTTTGAGTGTTTATATGTGGATATTTACGTTAGGGATCCACAAGATTGCCAACAATACTCACAACCTAAAATCGAATAAACTTTTATTTTTATTTAGAAACATTTCTATTGTTATTTGTTAAGACCAGAGAAACTAAATGGTACCATGGTAAAGAAAGGGAATAGCGTTGTCAAATGCAATACTTAAGCCAGGGTTCACCATCTCTTTGAGGAAAGTTTATTATTGCACAGGCTTACGAACTAAAACATTACTATTTGTAACACTTTATATTTAACTTTTGAGTGTTGAATATTTTGTAAAAAATCTAACTAGTTATTGCGCTACGACAAAGTGAGTCTTTGTTTTTCAAATTATAACTTGTCAACGTGGAGGTTTATATTTTATAGTGTTAGTTGTATAGGATTTCTTATAGCGTTATCGAGCGATTTTTAAGTAATTTTCGGTCATTGTGTTTCTTTTTCACTCTACAATAATTGTTGTGTAGTAGAATTGCTATGCCTCGGAAGATCAAACATCATTTGTTTATTAGATTTTGTGACCTTGCCTTAAATCGTATATTTAATAGCACTTTAATAATAACCAACCACTGTAAAACCAATTTAATAAAAACCATCCTTAAGCTAATTGATTTAATAAATGTCTTATGAAATTTTGAAACTACACGGAGCTGTAGGACTACGAAAATCTGTAGTATTTATGCAGGGTTGTCGACTACGAAAATACTACGTTTTAGTGCTACGGATTTTCGTAGATGGTGTCTGTGGGGGACTCTTGTGTCTACGATTACAGCACGCTACGGAGTATATAATTATTAAGCGGTGTTGTATTGGATTTTCATAGCACATCGCTATATTACGATTAATTTCCTAATCTTAATTAGGAAAAGTCTTGTTCTAACTGGTCTCAACATTGTGTAAGTATAGCTGATATAGATATTTAAAAACGAGTTTAATAGAAGGATACACATAAAACATATAAGCAACATATACAGGGTTACTATTTATCACCCTAGAAAATATATGGGACGCTTAAATATGCAAATTGTTACATCAATTATTAGTAAGATTTGTTCCGTACTTGTCGTGTTCTGAATTTGTCGCAATAGAGTCTGAGAGAAAGAATATCTGAGATGTCACATTATAGCTGCACCAGAATTTGATGGCAAATGTACAGCTAAATTTAATGTAAAAGCAATAAAGTTTTTTCTTTAATAATTTTAAACTACTTCACTAATAATTTATCACTAATAATTTATAGATTAACAATAGAGCTTTAAAGACTTTTTATTAAAAGAATTTATCGATCGAATATAAACCTGCATTAATCGATCGAAACATGTTTGTAATAAAATTAAAAACCTTTTACTCTGTAAAGTCAATTTACACTGTATATCAAAGCAGACTTAATTCACTGTTAACAACTACGTATCAGCACTCAATTTTGAAATCGTTACAGATTTTGTGGAAATTGGCTGAGACTGTCAAAGCGTCGGTGGCGCTGTGGTCTCGGTACTTGCCTTCCAATCGGGAGGTCGGGTTTCGAGACCCGCCATGTACCAATGTGTTTTTCGTTTCGAATTTCATATGTACATTTGTCTGATGCTCCTACGGTGAAGGAAAACATCGTGAGGCAACCTGCATACATCTGCGAAGAGATTCAATGGTGTATGTGAAGTCGACCAATCCGCACTGGGCCAACGTGGTTGACTAAGGCCTAATTACCCTAACATAGGGTAGGCTCGAGCCCCTCGGTGGGGACGTATATGAGCTGTGATGATGATGGCTGAGAATAAAGCAATAAAAAAATTGTCACCTATCCCGGTAAAACCAAAAACAGTTTGTCACTTATATTTAAATACTAGCTTACCGCTCGCGGCTTCGCCCGCCTTATTATTGTTTTCCCGTGGGAATTTTATATTTTCCCGTAGGAAAAATAGTTTTGTAGCCTATTAATTATATGGAAGACTGTTATTTATATTTAGGAGCTCGGATAATAATTTTCATAGAAATTGGAGCAGATTTTGATTATTTTCCATAGAAACTTCAACCTTTATTTTGCAAACTAAGGGGGTTAATTCCAATAAACCATGAAACAAGTATTCAATGAAATGTTTTTAAGAGCATGAATCTCAAGTTTTATCAAAATCGTTGCTAATTTAAAGATATTTCCATACAAACTTGCAACTCCTTAGTGTGCGTCCACATTTTGAATATTAACACAACTGTCCAAATTTCACGTTTCTACCATTAGCGGTTACGGCTGTGCGTGCGTCTATACGTCAGTGGGAACTTCATCTCTTATTTATATGTATATATATAGATAACGTTTGCATAAATGAAAAGGTTTGAAGTTTTGTCATTTGTTGGTGGATTAGGTTACAAGTTGGTGGATTAGGAAAATCACTGCGAGTATAATGCTTTTAGTCCAATTAGTCCTAACGAAATGTTTGGACAAAACTATTCACAATTGTTATACTGGTATGCATCTGGAATACCCACGACGAGCCAGTAATACATCAATCCGAACTCAATAGTTAACGTAATTACCTTAACGTAATTAATTTAATGCTCGCAAAATCATATTATAGATAGTGGAAAAGCATACAAACTTCTTCAAAATCTTGCTCCTGATTCAGCCTCTTCTAGACCGCCACAATTTGTACAAAGTAATGCTATACTGGAGCACAATATCTCTATGCAGGAATTAAACAAATGTATTAAAACAAAGGATACATCTCCTGGATATGACGACATTACCTACTCCATGATTCAAAACCTCCCATTTAATGGAAAACTTCTTTTAACTCAATTGTTTAACAGATTTTTGTCATTTGGTTTTGTCCCTTCACAGTGGAGAATTGTCAACACTGTTTACGCTCGAGGAAGAGCGAGTGGCAACACAGCATTATAGTCTGTGGCGGCCGGCCGCATGTAACATGTCAGTCAGTCGAGTCGAAACGGAATGACATTGAAAAGAGGTTATGTCCGGGCATCAATAAAATATAATACACAATATTTAAGCATCTAACATTGTGTTTTGCGCGGCGCACCTAATATCGGGGTGCGAAAGCCCGCTTTGTGTTGTGCAAAAGTTTTATCGTCGCGTGTGTGAGCCGTGGTGGCCTAATAGGCATTTGTAGTGCTCCGGTCTCCACCGGTGGATCCACCGCAGAACTTCAGGAGCCGCGACTTCCTTCGAGCTAGCTCAGGAAGTCCACCGGCTACATACGCAGACTGAACGGAGACAAGGTAAACATTATCTGTATCGGTTTTTGGATTCAGCAATCAAAGCATCATTCGGCGAAACGCCGACGTGGTGGTGTCTACTTTGGGCACCACCATCTTTTGGTAGCAGAGCGTGGTTCTTAGATTTGAGTATTTGATTAGTATTGTACAATTAATATTGTAATCTTGTTGGTTGTCCAAACGGGCAATACATATTAATTGGTTTTGATTGCTGATTTTAAACCGACTACAATCTCATTTGTGGACCGATCTCCTTAACTAATTGTCATTGTATATGAAAAATTGGGGTTAAATGTCTTTTGTTGTTCTAGTTAAGTTCTAGCAATTACCTATATTTGATTTTGGTTTGTTTTTTCATATCTTTGTTTTGCCCTTGAATATTTTGTTTGTTAAGTTGTAAACTTATACTTGAATTTGATTTGTTTAAAAAATTTTGCTGCTAAATGACTTTGCTGTTGTTGTAATACACTATTTTGCTGTGAATTATGGAAATCACAGACGGAGGTCCCAAAAAAAAACAAAATTACTTTATAAGATTTAATAAAAGAAATTACAATTAGGCTTACGACTATGTCTGTTCGATGCTAGAACCAGAATGGAAGAATTAAATTTAATATTAACTAAGTAAACTACTTGACGGAAATTTCCATTGAACGGCGTCAGCAGTTTCGGTCACGTAGGCACCGCAGGGCGACTTACGCTTGACCATGAAAAGGGGGTCACTGCTTGGTAGGCAGTTTGCCTATAGCGGCTCTGTATGACATCTCCCCCCTCAGAACAGCAATTATTTTTGAAGACGAAGTTGAGAAAATATTGCTGGTTGTGGTCTATTAATTTCAACTGTCCCAGTTTCTTCGTTTGTTCCATCTTGGGATATATCTGTTCTTAGCTGATGCTTGAAGATCTTGTATCGTCGGGCTAGGAAGATGGATCCCACTGTCAGGATACTGAGTAATACAATATATAATGGAATTGTTGTATGATATATGTATTCATCCTGTATTCGTTGCAGGTGTATGGGATGCTGCGTTAAGATCTTGCTCTGGACATTGTGTAATTCTCGCAGATCTATTGATTTTAGACTGACACGAGTTACGCTATCTAAGGGCTTTTTGCTATCAAAGGATAACTTCATAATTTTTAAAGGTCGCCCTTTGACCTGGTCATTAATATTTGTGATAGTAAACTCAGCAGTGTACAGGTAACAATTTTTGGGTATAGTCACTAAATAGCTGCCGCTGACCATGGTGTAGTCTTCTTTTCCACATATGGTATGTATTCTTGTGGCATTCGGAAACGATATGACGTAATGCTTCTCATCCAGCTCCTCCATGGCGATCCTGGACAGGTTTACAGTGGTGTACTCGCAATTTTCATCAAGACGCTGCTCCAGTATTAGATTTTGAGTGCAGTCTGGTTTATGTTGGAGTTGATGTTCCATTTTCTCCTCACAGAGATACCAGTCATTGTACTTCGGGCATTCAGCCTCTATGTACACGTAACCTTTTCTGTTGGTTGCTAATAAAGGATAAGGAGGGATGAGGGCCTGCTTGAGTTTATTGGGAGCTATTGAAAGCTTATATAAATCGTAATCATGTCCTAAGAATATAGGCAATTTAAAAAGGATAACAATATTATTATCTGAGTAATAATAGCCGGGTTTTATAAGATCATAGTAGTATCTAAGTTCTAATTCTAGTATTTGATTTCGGCCATATATTGTAACTAACTTATCTATCATTTTACTTAAGGTGTTAATACTAATCATGGAATGGTGCGTACTAGATGTATGAATAAAGGCTAACATATTTTCTATTCTAACTATCTCGTTTAATACGTCATCGATATTTTCTGTAGTAATAGTTAAATACTGTGCGAACCTAGCCAGTTTAATGATACTTGTGTCATGAGCTTGACCTTTTACAATGAATTGCAAAGTTTCATTGATTTTCATCTGGTTTTCAACTAATTTAGTAATGATGTTAGTGTGCTCTGTCATCCATTCCTTACTGAGGCTTATGTGGTTATTGAGTTCTTGCATTATTTGGTCATTATTATTTTTTAAAGTTTTTATGGCGTTATCATATCTGATGGCATCTGAGTGATCTAAGTTCCCGGTTATGCTTTTTATTACAGAACCAAGCCCGTCTACTATGCCCCTCTTTACTCTATTTGGCCTTAAAATACTTAAATGACTTTTAACCTTAGCGATTTTAGCAACGAGATAATTTAATTGAAGTTCAAACAATGGGTAAGTATCATTAGTTAAGCTATTTTGGTAATCTACTAATTGACCTTGCAGTAAACTAACTTTATCATCTATATCCTTAATATCTATGAATTGTATAAATGTATGATAGTGCGATATAAGTCTAGTCATGCCAAGGCGAAATGGTAAAAGTCCTAGGCCGTCCTCTAGACTTTCAAGTTTTATCTCCGGACTCATCTTCTGCGACGTTATTAAAGGAGCAATCAGGACCAGTAGCACCCTGTAACAATTGGGCACTTTTAGGTATTCTTTTTAATCGATTTTTAGCGACAGGCCCACGTTTACGTGAAGTATAAATATGTATAGGTAAGTCGGCTAGTACGGTATCGCGACTATATCTGGGAGCTAGCTTTTGACGACTGGCAAGAGGATTAGTCACAAACACTCTTTGGTGTGGTTGGTACTCTACTTCCGGTTCACGATTTTTATTAATGTTTTCGATTATATTAGTGCGGTTAGCAAGACTATGCTCATTAATTAACTCGTATACGATTTTCATTTGATCTCTGTGATTTTGTATATATTGTTGCATTAAATGTTTAGTTATATCTATATCGATTGGATCTCGTGGATCAAAGTGTCCAATTATTATATCGTAGGGTCTACATTTAGTAAATGAGTGAACTGAACTATTATAAGCTAAAATAGCATATAGAATAAGTGTAGATATATCCTCATTTTTATGGCTTAATTTTAGGATACGAAGGTGCTATAATAATGTAGAGTGAAACCTTTCGACTATGCCATTATCATTTGGTGAGTGCGGTAATATGCGATGATGGTTGATTTTATGTAAGTTAATAAATTCATTAAATAACTGATTAGTAAATTCTGTACCATTGTCTGAAACTAGAGTTAGTGGTAGTCCATGATGTGTGCAAAATTTAAGAAGAGCTTGTAATATACTAATGGCTGTACCGTCTCTGAGATGGTATGCCTGAGCATATTTAGAGAAAGAATCAACAGCTGTCAGATATTTCTCATTTTGTATTGTAAGCAGGTCGATATGTACTATTTCAAAAGGCTTAGTGGCAGGTGGTACGATATTAAACTTTGGTTTAATTGGCTTACGATCATATTTAGCCTGTCCACATATGACACAGTCGTTAATGAATTTAGTGACGTCATCTTTCATCTTTGGCCAATAGTAGCGTTGAGACAAAGCTAAATGACATTCATTTATGCCGCGGTGATTAGTTTTTCCTTCATGATACCCTTTTAATATCTCCTGTTGTTTTAAATAGTCTTTAACATTTTCTACTTCGGTTTTAGCTAATACTAAGTTCATAGAAGAACTTTTGAAATTATTTTGTATTATAGGCACTACGTCATACATAGATAGGGGTGGCTCGATCATTAAGGCTGTTTTGACTTTCGGATTAACATATTCTTTTATTATACTTATAACATCACTTTCTAAATTCGGCATTGAAACTTGAACTGCAATTCGCGTATGTGTATCGAATGGTTTAGATGCTACAGGGCGTTTCTTAAGATCACCGACTACAGTTATATGAAGTTGACGATGAAATTTATTTAATGGTTCTGCAACTATGGGAACTTCTAATATGGGGTTCTCTTGACTGGTATGGGCTGATGCTGTAGAAGAATTACCTACTGAAGATGGGCGCTCAGATGCGTTAACTATAAGGGACTCAGATTCCTCGTTGTGTATTTCAATACGTGACAAGGCATCTGCGTTAGTGTTGGAAAGGCCTTTTTTATAAATAACTGAAAAATCATATTCGGATAATTTTAGTTTCCATCTAGTCAACCGAGAATTCGGCTCCTTCAGATTCATAACCCATTGAAGAGGTTTATGATCTGTTACAATTTTGAATTTACGTCCGAACAGATATGGCCTAAAATATTTCGTCGCCCACACTATTGCCAGGAGTTCCTTTTCAATTGTACTGTAGTTTATCTCGCTTTCGTTAAGAGTACGAGATGCGTAGCAAACTGGTTTATCCGCGCCTATGGTGCCCTGAGATAATATCGCGCCTAATGCGACATTAGAGGCATCGGTTGTTAATATGAATTCCTTATTGAAGTCAGGGTACTGTAATATCGGATCATTAGTTAAGAGCTGTTTACACTGTTCAAAACAATTTACATATTCGGAATTAAATACTATTTTTCTACCCTTCTTTAAACATTGAGTGAAAGGCTTTGTGACACGAGCAAAGTCGGGGATGAATTTTCTGTAATACCCAACCAAACCTAAGAACTGCTTAATTTCTTTAGCGGTTTTCGGGATTGGATATTTTTGTATTGCAGTTATTTTATCAGGATTAGGTTTAATACCGTTCTTGCTAATGACATGTCTGAGATAAGCCGTCTCTAACTTTAAAAATTCAGACTTATCCATCTGTATTTTAAAGTTAGATTCGCGTAGTCTTTGAAAAACCTTCTCGAGGTTTACCATATGTTCCTGCAAGGATGTGCTGAAGACTATGATGTCATCCAGGTATACTAGGCATATAGTATTCTGCAGATCCCTAAGGACATTGTCCATAACTCGCTGGAAGGTGGACGGACTATTTTTGAGACCCATAGGCATTCTCAAGAACTCATAGTGACCGTGCTCTACATTGAATGCTGTTTTGGGCACGTCCTGGGGATTCATCTCAACCTGGTAGAACCCACTGGCCAAGTCGAGGGTCGTGAAATAGTGGCAGTTGCCTAGCTTGTCTAGGACATCAGCTATGTTAGGGATGGGATATTTATCATCCAGCGTTTTCTCGTTTAACTTTCTAAAATCGATAACTATGCGCCATTTGACTTTGCCTGAGGCATCAGCCTTCTTAGGTACAACCCAAATAGGCGAACTCCAGGCTGAGTCTGATGGTTGAATGATGCCTTGTTCAAGCATTTTATTAATCTGATCCTGAACTTCCTTTCTATGAATAAAAGGGTACCGATAACTTTTTGTATAGACAGGAATTTCATCGGTCATTTTAATAGAATGCTTAATCTTATTCGTGAATGTTAGCGCCTCACCTTCTAAATAAAATACGTCGGCATATCGAGAACATAGAGCCTCTAGGTTGGCGCGTTCTTCGGGGTTAAGATGGTTAGTGCGCAATTTAGATAGAACTTCCTGTGCGCGCGTGGACGGTTGTTCGGTGCGCGTGCACTCGATATTGTACGCCTCAGCTTGTACGGCGCGATCCATAGAAAATATGACGTCATGCGGGGACGGATTTGTTATTTCTAAATAGGCACGGTTATTATGAACATTAGTGAGACATTCACTAACGATGCAATTGGATATAACTTGTTCGTTAATAAAAGCATCGCCATATTTTAGATTTATTGGTAATTTAACTAACTTGGTGCTATTAGCAGGAACAACATCTTCATATAAATTTACGTTTCGGGAGTTATACATTTTAATTATGTTATGAGAGTTTCGCGTTATTAATAATTTATCTTTAAGATCGATTTTAGCTTCCCATTTTTCCAACAAGTCGAGTCCAATTAGGCCATCGAAAAAATCATGAAACTTATAAATGAACAATTTTATCTCGCTTGATTCACGGAATTCTTCAAAGCAAGGAATTGATATTGAATAGTTGTTACGTGTTGTAGCGTGCACGTTTGTTACCTCAAAAGGGTCAAAATCTAGAGTTACATTATTATAAAATTTATCTACAGCATCCGGGCTTAAAAATGATTGGTTTGCACCAGTGTCTACATGACATTAAGTTCCTCTTGCACAAACTCAAGAGCTTTCTCAGCACTATCAGGACGCATGCATCTTATTCGTGAGCCTAAGGGCTCTTTTAATCCCCGAAGAAATGCTTGCATTGTTAGTTTTTTATATAATGAACGCTTTGCTTCAATTGTGGTATGTAATGTCTCATGCAGTGTAACATAAGTCATGATAGTGCTGAATAGGTTAGTGCAACGATCATAAAACTCTTGCGGTGAGCTATTGCCCTGCGTAGCTAACATTAAATCGTTATATAAGGCAGTTTCATCCCTCTGGTCAGAGAAATTGTTGACTAAAGCGGTTTTGATACAGTCCCAATTCTCAGAAATGCCATTAGAATTGATAATACGAGCTGCTTGCCCTGTTATTTTATTTAAAATTCCGTTAATTAGACAGAGCTTAGCCAACTCATCACCAGGATTAGCCCCTATATACTCGTCGACTATCTGATCGCATAGGTGGATGAAACGCGGTAAAACGTGCGAGTTTCCGTCGAATTCCGGAACAAGGCGTAAGGCCTTAAAAATGGTGTCCACGTCAATGCGACTCATTGTTAATTCGGAACAAGTCTCGGATTCTTCGAGTATACTATTATCTAAATCTATACTATCTATATTAATATTCCTAAATGAATCTAATATAAGCCTACGAGCTTGAGTAGCACGTGCAGGCCCTCTAGGGGTAGATTCCTTAGGGTGAAAAATGGTGAATAATTATAAAAAATACTAATATAAAAAATGCAATACACAGAAATGACTTCGGTGCACTTACATAAACTGCATTCTGGTATCTCTGGGGTCGATGTCTAGACTTTCCCTCCGGCTGGATCTCAGGTTCTTTCAGGATACTCCAGACGAACTTCTTACAGGATGTTCCCGGCGTGGCAGCGATTCCGCGTTATATTCGATGTTAGACTATTGCAACTTTACTGCCTCGAGACGCCTCGAGTATCCTACCGACTGCGCCAATTATGGAAATCACAGACGGAGGTCCCAAAAAAAAACAAAATTACTTTATAAGATTTAATAAAAGAAATTACAATTAGGCTTACGACTATGTCTGTTCGATGCTAGAACCAGAATGGAAGAATTAAATTTAATATTAACTAAGTAAACTACTTGACGGAAATTTCCATTGAACGGCGTCAGCAGTTTCGGTCACGTAGGCACCGCAGGGCGACTTACGCTTGACCATGAAAAGGGGGTCACTGCTTGGTAGGCAGTTTGCCTATAGCGGCTCTGTATGACATGTGTTAAGTTTTAGCATTTACATTTGATTTTGTTTTGTTTGCCTTTGAATATTATGTTTGTTAAGTTATTGACTTAATACTTGATTTTAATTTGTTTGAAAAATTCTGTTGTTAAATGCCTTTGTTGTTCTAGTTAAGTTCTAGCATTTACACTTGATTTTGGTTTGTTTATATATTTTGTTTTGCCTTTGAAGTTCCTCCCGATCTGTTTTGTTGTCTGCGGTTGTCGGTCTGTTTGTCTATGTATTATTATAGTGTTATTAATTTTGGTGCAAAATGGTCCCGTCAGTCAGCCCGCTTAGTGGTGCCCGCGCGGGTGCACAAAAGATTTTGAGATGGTTTGCTAGTGCCGTCGCTTTGGTAGACCGACCAGACCGAGAACAGGCCTTGTTAATTCGGCATGAGGGAGTACCTGCTCGCTTGAAGGAATTGGAGCAGCTTTTCGTTGCTCATCAACAATATCTGCTCGACCACCCAGCCGAGGGTGCCGCTGAGTTGCGGGCAGTCGACCAATTTAATGCCGATTATGATCAATGTTTTGAACAGGCGGATGTGATCATAAACAAGGCTCAGGCTATCCTATTCGCCCGGAGGGGTGAGTCGTGCACGCCCGGGGAGGTCAAGCCTACCCCGGCCGGCTTGCTGGGCAGACTGCCCACTTTAGACATCCCAACCTTTGATGGGAACCTGGCTTCTTGAATGGGGTTCATTAACCTCTTTGATAGCCTGGTTCACTCGAGGGACGACCTGTTCCCTAGCCAGAAATTGGCCTATTTGCTCTCTGCCTTACGTGGAGAGGCTGGTGTGCTTGTCCAGCATCTACCTGTCAACGATGACAGTTATGAGATTGCAAGGGCGTTGTTGACCGCCCGGTATCAGAATGTTCGCTTGCTAGCGGACACACATGTGGCTGCCATTTTAGAGCTGCCACGAGTATTGCGGGTCTCCTCATTGAGGAAGGAGATTTTGAACCCGCTGTTAAGCGCTATTAATGCGCTCAAACGACTTGACCTACCGGTGGACCAGTGGTCCTTCATATTGCTCCACCTCATCCTCAATAAGCTTCCCATGGAGATGAAGGGGCGTTTTGAACAAAGGTATGGGGGCAATAGTGCCTCGTACCTACCCCCCTTCTCGGATCTCCTCAGATTTTTGGAGGATGAGTGTCGGATGACCGACCACTTGGATCTGGCTCCTATACCGGGACCGAGTACAGGCCGCTATGAGGCGACCCGGGCAGCGCCACGGAGAGAGCGCCGCCCGCACAAGCAGTATACTGCAGTGCGGCAGAACTCTCCACACGGGGAGAGGCTGATGCCTTGCAAGTGTTGCAAGCGGGATGGCCATCGTTTGCCGGCCTGTCCCAAATTTGGTGGCCTACGCACCGAGGGGCGTAGAAATATGGCCAAGCAGCGGAATTGGTGCTACCGCTGCCTGGGGGCTCATATGGCATCGGCTGGCCCCCACCCATGAGATTGTCACTGTTGTGGAGGGGCCCATCACCCCCTTTTGTGCTTTAATAATAAAGACACTCGTGAGGTGGTGAGAGAGAGGGACTCGCACACGGGCGGGGGCCCTCGTAGGTCACCCACATCTCCGAGGAGATCGGAGGGGCGTGCCACCCCTCCGCGGAGATTGGACAGGCGCCCCCCTTCCCGTGAGAGGATTGGGCGCTCCACCGGGCTCCTCCTACGGGCGGGGGGGATCGACGCGCCGCTTCTGAGGCGCCACCGCGGGATTGGGCCGCGGTTATTAGGGAGCCACGCCGGGAGCCGATACGCTTCTCTCCCCCTCTGATGGAGAGACCCCGTTTATCACGGGCTCCCCCAACTTTCGCCCAACATGGGCACCGCCCGGCCCTCCGATGCCGCTTTGATCGGGGCCAGTACGTGCCGGATTGGGACCCGCTCGAGCGCCTTGAGCGCCCTATTCCTCCGCCGCGCACGAATTTTTCCTTGAACCCCCCTTCCCCCCCGTTGCGGGGAATGCGGGAGGATTTTCATTAAACCAACTGTCGGCTGCAACCCCCCCACAGGAGCAGGTGCTGTTACCAACAGCCTCCGTACAGGTGTGGGGCCCGAGGGGCACCTTTGTTTTAGTTCGCGCCCTTTTGGATACGGGAGCTCAGGGTTGCATTGCCTCCAGCTGGCTGGTCCGGCAGTTGAGTTTGAACACATCTCCATACCTTGAATCGGTACGGGGAATCGGAGACCTGCGGATCCCGGATCCGATCGGTCAGGTTTTGTTCTCCTTCTCCCCCCACTTCTCTTCAGCGCCCAAAATTGGCGCTACCGCGATTGTTTATGAGAAGGTTGTTGGTCAGCTTCCGCAACAGCACGTTTCGCGCGCTGTCGTTGATGCGACATCAGGATTGACCTTGGCTGACCCTTCCTTCCACCGAACCGGTCCGATTCACTTATTGCTCGGTGCTGATGTTCTAGGCCGCGTGTATTGTGGGAAGAGGAGAGAGTTACAGAAGGGTGGGCTAGTAGCCTTATCTACATCGCTTGGGTTTGTAGTGATGGGACCAGTTAGGCATAACCCACCATCTCCATCGGTGGACAGTTACATAACTGTTAGCTCCACCTTATCGGATGTCCTTCAACGGTTTTGGGAGGTGGAAGAGCCACCTACCGTAAAGCGAGTGAACCCCTTGGACGAGGAGTGTGAGTTGTTCTACCAGAACAATACAGGTCGCCTTCACTCGGGACGGCTGATCACTCGTTTGCCCTTTTTGTCAGATCGCCCCTCACTTGGCAGCTCCCGGCCGTTGGCCGAGAAGCGGCTGCTGTCCATGGAGCGTCGTATGAGTAGGAACTCCGACCTCAAACAGAAGTATGTCGACTTCATGCGAGAATATGAGCAACTGGGGCACATGTCGGTCTCGCGACTGGACTGGCGAAACGAGGAACATAATTTTCTTCCTCACCACGCGGTTTTGAAACCTTCCACCGGGAAGATACGCGTTGTTTTTGATGGGTCAGCTCCTACGTCTACCGGAGTTTCGCTGAATCAATGTCTGCATGCTGGACCGAAGTTGCACCACGAGGTGGGCGATGTATTGACCAACTTCCGTCGCCATGCCGTCGTCTTTGTGACCGATATCCGGATGATGTTTCGGCAGACTTTGATTCACCCGGACGATAGACGATATCAGCTCATATTATGGAGGGAGGATCCCAGAGATCCCATGCTAGTCTACGAGCTGAACACCAATACATACGGTTTGCGTTCGAGCCCCTTTGTGGCAATTCGCTCACTTGTGGAACTCGCTGAACGTGAGCGGTTACGATACCCTCGCGCATCCTTGGTTCTCAAGGAGGATGCATTTGTGGATGATATTTGTACGGGCTCCTCTAGTGTCGAGGAAGCCTTGATTTTGCGAGATGAACTAATTGCTCTTCTCGGGGCTGGTGGTTATGAACTGAGGAAGTGGATGTCCAACTCACCTCAGCTTTTGTGTGACTTGCCAGACGACCACCAGCAGGAGCCTCATATTTTTGAGAATGCCAACACTCCAGATTTACAGATTTATTTTGGGAGTGCAATACAGACCTGTCCAGGACACGTTCACCTATCGATTGGAGCTGCCAAGCCCCAAGGTCTGGACGAAACGGTTTGTTTTGTCTACAGTAGCTCGTACCTTTGACCCAAATGGCTGGATTAGTCCCGTAGTGTTTTGGATGAAGTGCTTCCTACAGGAACTTTGGTCAGCCGAAGTGTCGTGGGATGAGCCCCTCTCGGGCAGTTTGCTGCGAGATTGGGAGTCCTTCATGTCGTCTCTCCCCGACATTAACCGTGTTAGTATCCCTAGACATATACTGCCTAAGGGACGGTTTACGGCCAGCCTTCATGGCTTTTGTGACGCGTCTGAGAGTGGATACGCAGCCGTCGTATATATCCGGACGGTCGATGATAGAGGAGCTGTTAAGCTCCACTTACTAATTGCTAAGAGTAAGGTTGCTCCACTTCGGACTCGATTAACGATTCCGAAGTTAGAATTGTCTGGAGCTACTCTTCTGGTTCGGTTGATGAACCACGTTGTTGACACCCTGGGACGTAGTGTGGACTTTGAGTCGCTCTTTGCTTGGTCCGACAGTCAGGTTGTCCTGTGTTGGATTAAGAACTCCGTCCACTCCCTGGAGGTATTTGTGGCCAATCGGGTATCCCAAATACAGGCCTCGAAGGCCACGTTGATTTGGCGCCACGTGCCAGGTGAAATAAACCCTGCTGACTGTGCATCACGTGGCAGCGAAGCCCCTCAGCTTATTGACCACACTCTGTGGTGGGGTCCCGAATGGTTGTTACAACCGTCTTGGCCTTCCACACCAGCTGTGGTGAAGGTACCAAATCCGGGCTTGCGTGTTCACGCTGTCGAGACTATGGCGGCTCCAGAGCGGGAATTTTTATTAGACCGCTACAGTTCTCTGGACAAGTTGCTCGGCGTGACCGCTTGGATAAGAAGATTTATTCGAAATTGTCGCCGGCCTCAGGACAAAGATTTGTGTCCGGTCCTCTCACCGCAGGAGCGCCAAGATGCTCTTTTGCATTGGGTGCGTATGACCCAGTCAAGAGCGTTTGAACCGGAACTTAAGATTTTCCGTACCGGGACGTCCAAATTGAAGGGACCCTTGGTGCGTTTGACTCCCTTTCTGGATGATAAGGGATTGTTGCGTTTATGAGGCCGATTGAGGCACGCTAACTTGCCTTATAGATCACGTCATCCCCTGTTGCTCCCCAAGGACGGACCATTGGTGCGATTGTTGATCATTGATCGCCATGTGAAAAATGCTCATGCCGGATGTAATGCATTGACCGCGCTACTCCAACGGGAGTTTTGGATTTTGTCAGCGCGAAAAATAATCCGATCTGTTATCTTTCGATGTCTGCCCTGCTATCGTTTACGCCCCGAGACGATGCAGCCCCAAATGGGTGATTTGCCTGCTGATCGTGTGAATGAATCAATGACCTTCTTAGGAGTTGGAACTGATTTCGCGGGACCGTTCACTATAAAAACGTCGCGACTCCGTAATGCTAAGACTGAAAAGGCTTACTTGTGTGTGTTTGTTTGTTTGGCCACTAAAGCCGTTCATTTGGAGGTGGTGAGTGCACTCACCATGGACGCTTTCTTAGCAGCCTTAGGCAGATTTGTTTCCCGCCGAGGACTGCCATCTCTAATTCGGTCCGATTGTGGGACGAACTTCAAGGGCACTGATAGACATATAAGAGAAGTTTGTGAATTTTTAGATAATAATAATATTGAGATCGGATCCACACTCTCCCGTAGGGGGGTAACATGGCGATACTTCCCGCCGTCTTGCCCTCACTGGGGAGGGATTTTTGAATCTGTTGTAAAGGCCGCCAAGACTCACCTTCGCCGCGTTATTGGGGAGACTATTCTCACGTTTGAGGAACTCGCGACGGTGTTTCATAAGATTGAGGCGGTTCTCAACTCGCGTCCGTTATGTCCGTTGTCTACCGACGCGAACGATTTGCAGGCCCTCACGCCGGGCCATTTCTTGATAGGCAGACCACTTAACGCCCTGCCCGAGTATCCTTATAGAGATGTCAATCCGGGACGCCTTTCGCGGTTTGAGTTGCTCCAGCAGCTTACCCAGAGCTTCTGGCGCCGCTGGCACCTTGAATACTTACACATTTTGCAACAGCGCGTTAAGTGGTCAGATAAGACAAACCCACCGAGGGTTGGAGACCTCGTGTTAGTGAAGGACCCAAACCTGCCACCCCTACGTTGGCGTCGCGGACGCATTATCCAACTTACTCTAGGGTCTGATGGTGTGCCCAGGTTTGCCGAGGTCCTAGTTGGGGATTCTGTTTTGAAGCGCGCGGTCGCTACTCTTTCTCGCCTCCCCTTAGACTGATTTGGCGGACAGTCCGGGACTGTCCGGAGCGGGGGGATGTTTACGCTCGAGGAAGAGCGAGTGGCAACACAGCATTATAGTCTGTGGCGGCCGGCCGCATGTAACATGTCAGTCAGTCGAGTCGAAACGGAATGACATTGAAAAGAGGTTATGTCCGGGCATCAATAAAATATAATACACAATATTTAAGCATCTAACATTGTGTTTTGCGCGGCGCACCTATTATCGGGGTGCGAAAGCCCGCTTTGTGTTGTGCAAAAGTTTTATCGTCGCGTGTGTGAGCCGTGGTGGCCTAATAGGCATTTGTAGTGCTCCGGTCTCCACCGGTGGATCCACCGCAGAACTTCAGGAGCCGCGACTTCCTTCGAGCTAGCTCAGGAAGTCCACCGGCTACATACGCAGACTGAACGGAGACAAGGTAAACATTATCTGTATCGGTTTTTGGATTCAGCAATCAAAGCATCATTCGGCGAAACGCCGACGTGGTGGTGTCTACTTTGGGCACCACCAAACACTATTGCTATTCCTAAACCTAACAGGGACCCAAACTTAGTATCTTCTTTGAGGCCGATATCATTACTGACGTGCATTTGCAAGATATTTCATTCGATTATTAATAAAAGATTGGAGTGGTATATGGAGAGGAACAGAGAGCTATCGATGAATACAGTAGGCTTTAGGAAGTGCAGAAGTTGTTTAGATTGCTTAAGCTGTCTCATATCACGTATTCAAATAGGATTTTCTAATAGACAATCTACAATTGGTTGTGTTATTGACATAAATGATGCATACAATAATGTAGATATCAAGGTCCTCATAGATGTCTTAATTTCACTAAAGGTTGGATCTAGGATTTGTCTATACTTGTGGAATTTTCTTAAGGAACGCCAGTTAAGAATACAACGTGAATCGAAGTGTATAAGCAGGATAACATGTCAAGGTCTAGCTCAGGGTGATCCGCATCGCCGCTATTGTTTAATATTTTAACAATAAGGATCTGCAAAAGTCTTGAAAAGAATGTATATACATATATATCAATATACAGACGACTTCGTCTTATACACAACTTGTAATTTACTATCTGAAGGACAAAGAATTATGCAGAAAAGCCTTAATGACTTATTTGGTCTTCTTTCTGTGCGGGGTCTAGATATTTCTGCAAATAAAAGTGTTAAGTTGATTTGAAAAATTCTAAAACAATACATATATAGTTTCTCCTTTATCTTATTAAATCACGATTTGAAGATGAAGATGCCGGCCATAGTCATGTTTAAATATGCGCGGCGACTAATATAAAACAGGCATACGTTTTTATTTTGGTCTTTTCCTGTTCGTGTCCAATCACATATGCTAATTAAACCCATGTTATTCCAGCCAGCTTGGTTATACTCAATTAAGTCTGGCTTTTAAGTAAACATTTGAACACTTCGCTTGCTACGTGTGATCTTTAGATTTTAATTTATCGTAGAATTTCGTATTTCTGTAGGTTGTAGGCTACTGAATCTTACTCTATTCTGTCAAGTATTGATGTAATCATTAATTGGTTTTGCCAACGCTTTATCGCAGCAAGTGTTTAAAAAAACCGACTTCAAAAATACCATAATGTAATAAATAGTATAAGAATACATACATCACAGTTTTATATTGAAGTTGGTAGTTATATTTAAAAAAAAAGACTTCTAAAACAAATGGCGGAGTAATCGGTGAACATAAAAAATTGATACAGTCGAATATAGAACCTCCTCCTTTTTCGGAGACGGTTAGAAGATCTACTTATAAGCAACTTGTTAGGATATGGCGTAAATATTTGTATATATAACGAACTTACATATCACAAGACAGCTTTGGACAAAAGCTCTCTTAATAATAATAATTAGTATCAGAAATGTATTTTGTAATTCGTAATTGCTTAATTGGTATACATTCGCCCTTTTGTATAACGACTACAGTATATTTTTAAGTCTTACACTGCTAACACAATTATAATAACCAATAACAAGTGAATTTACTGTACAACATTATTTTAAATCATGCTGTATATTCACATGTTTAAGATTAAATTAAAATTTTGATTGTAATCTGTTTATTTTGACAGAATGTGGTTGAAAACAACCGAACCGAAATAATCAAAGTGCAAATTCCTTGCGATGTCAAATAATTAAACAATCCTGAACCGAAACCTTAAAGTATCTATACCTATGCGTATTGTACGTAGACCTAAACATTCTTCGGTCCCATCATTTGTCCGCCCCTTACGTAATGAGGTCGCCACTCAAAGCTCTAGGGAACAACTCAAAATCGGAATCAAAAGTAGGTAAATCAAATAATTCGTGTCAAACGAGAAGGAAGAATTTTCGAATGATTCAAAACCATTGCTACGAGCCTTTATATAGCGAACAGCCGTGATTATTGAACAGCCGTGAACAGCTTTGGGGATGAAATAATGAGAGTAATAATGGTGATCACTACAATATTAAAGACGTAAAGCACATTTTGTGTTTTTTTTTGGTACTGGAATCTTTAAATAATGATCTGACCTTCCCGGTTTCGAACAATTTCAATTAACGATACCGCCACAAATATAAAACATAGAGTTCTACAATTCATATGATGTTGTTCAAAGAAACATTCTTAAAGGCCTGACTTTAAGAATAATAAGAATAATAATAACTCTTTACTAACATACATTTAGTACAAATATTAAGAAGTCCCTGACCACCGAGCTAGACTATTTGTCTGTATTTCAGTAGTCAGTGTCCCCCTCCATAGTTATACAAGAGTAACACATGAGAAGCTATACAAAATAATATCAAAGTAACAAAATAATAATAATGTAATATAATGCTAAACAAAACATTCTATTTTCGTGCGGTGTGTGTGTGTGGGTGGGTGTGTGTGCGTGCGTGTGTTCGTGTGTGTGTGTGTGTAAAGAATGTTTAGAGACATGATTAACAATATTTCACTCAATGGAAATACAATCCAAAGATCCGTTCAATATTTTAAACAGTTGTGAATTAAAAAATACAATTTAATAAAAATTAAACAATAAACGTGCATTTTTATTGTCTAGAAAATTGCAATAATAAATTCTTCATTTTGTAGCCCAGTTTTCCAAAAATCGATTAAACGTGTAAAACGTAACGTTTTAGTTAGGTCATAGCGCGTAAGCGACATTAGAAGCTGTGCAAGTATGAACTTACTTACTTTGCAATAAAGCAGTCGCCGTGTACAAGTAGACTTCCTGAGAAACCCCGCCTTTGGAGCCTTTTTTAAGCCTTATATTAGGTAAAGAAACTGTAACTACCTCCGTGAACATAGAATTTGACGTCGTTCAGCAGTAATGAAGGGGAAATTTGGGTGTATAAATACTAGTAGATCAGCATTACATAAATATGAGCAAGGCTTAGCTGTGTCGGCTGACGGGAATTTTGTTTGCTTGATGTCGCTGCACGGAAACGCCGCAATGTCAGGTCGTCAATCAACAGGAATGACCCATACGGCAGGAGTGGAAAAATATGACGCAATCGCCTAAAATGTTAAGCCACATTATACTGCCTACTCATGGCTTATTGTTAGCTAGCAACTGGCCATCTGCTAGTGTTAGCTTTTAATGGCCTATTGTTGCCATGCTATTATCAAATGCCCGTGCAAAGTGACTTGATCCATACATACATGAAAATGACACGTTCTGCTATCGAAATGTCATTTTAACAATTCAAAATTAAGCGGGAGTTAATTGGAATTATGATTAAAATTTTTGTTAATGTCTCTCATGTTGATTTGATTTGAGCGCACCGCGGATTCCGAACAAATTTATTTAAGTGTATAAGTCCACTGACACGCTCTGACCGTGTGAAGCACGACCAGGGTGCAGAAGAGATAAATAAAAGAATTAGTTTTAGGTACAGTGTATATTACAAGACCTCTCGGGCTACAACGGTTCCGCTCAGTATGACTCGCAGAGATATAGGGAGGTACTTAGCTTAGTTCTGCCTAGAGGGGGCAGAAGCTGAAGCGAGACGCGGAGGCCAAGAAGTAGGTGGAGGAAGACGGGAACAGGCGTCGCAATCTTCAGTAGGACCGGAACAGACGCAGGCGGTCTTAATCCAGTCAGCAAATTCGAACAGGCGTTGATCTGCTGCCCGTAGATACGACCCCTAGTTCGGGGATCCGGCACAATAAACGAACTAAACGTTTTAGATACTTTTTAAATACATTTCAATACCATGTTCTGTAAAACATTGCTTCTTGCCATATTTCATGTGCGACTTAGACGGTCATGTCTTGTTGAACAATAGCGTGTAAATAGCTATCGCTCAACGTGTACAATAAAAAAGCAAGAAAGAATGTAAGACACACCAAACGGAAATAAACGGCTCAATGCCAGCAACACTCACCTGATGTATCTTCGATTCTGTAATTCTTATCTGAATACGCCTTGCAATTTTTATCAATCTTTCTTGATCTTCAATTGTTATTTGCAACTTTCACTAGTTAACGAAAGATTTACTGTAGGATGTACTTAAGATGCGCACTGTCGGCAAATACAACGTAGCAGCGGAATTTTCGTTTCAATAATGTCCCGAAAACAGGTAAATCATCATCTTTTCTATCTTCGGTAGCGATGTGTGGCGCCATCCAGTGACATCCCAGCGAACCCAGTCACGAATAACACCAGAGAATGTCGGTAGACAGTAAAACCAATAAATCCGAAGGTGTGTCTTGAAGTTTTTAATAGATTCGCGGAGGTAACTAACAATATTAGTAACAAAAATACATTGAAATACCCTGCGCTTAACCATGCTCCCCCACCTTGAAAGTTCGTTGAACTTTAAAAACCAAACTTATGATGTAATCATATTATTATTACGAAGAGAAAAGAGTAGTTACTTAGAAACCACAGTGAAATAAAATTTATAACTATTGAACTGAATTTTAAGTCTTTAACCTACAGAAAGCCACACCGCCGAGCAACATAAACACAACATAACCACTGCATTCAAAATTATCTTACTACTACAATACACTAGCATCCCTAAGTTACAGGGGGCTATTGTTTTCTTTGAGGATAGACACAATTTTATACGATCCTATTGGACCGGTACACATATTGTCTTATATGAATTACTAGTATTTTCATTACATATTTTTATTAGAATCTTATTTACTATAAAATCTTATACCATTTTTTACTATAAACATATCAAAAATTTAATATTGCGCGAAACAATAAGAAGAAAACTCATAAGGAATTGACAGAAACTGTAACTAATTATCACTAAGTATACTTATTAATAAGAGCAAATCAAATCATTAAATAATTCAATAATTAAAATAAAACAGAATTAGAGTTAAACTATAGAAAATGGGGATTGGAGTCGCTCACGTCCGTAGGTTTTACCCTCGAGACCCTACACGTGATCCCCGGGTGGTGCTAATCGAGTGACCAACTTCTGGTGGTAGGGCTTGAAAAACCCGACTGGCTAGCGACCACCGTGCGCATGATGTAAAACCCGTCAAGTGGCCATTTTTGTCCGCGTTTCGGGATCAGTCTGCGCACAGCCAGAGCTTGAGGGGTCGTTGCTGCGATTCGTGTGGTTTGTGCGGGCTTCCGTCGACCCAGTGCCAGGTTGACTGCGTTGACCCTCCGCCCAGGAAGACCCGAAGAAACGGCTGTTCCGCTGGCCGCCCGTGGTATAGTACAGGGGCCCAAGCGGACCTAACCAGTCCGTGAGGCTGCCCCACCATGCCACGCATAATCTCGGGGTGGTCCGTCGTGCCGGTTGGTGACCGGACGGTGGGTCCCGGCGGCCACTTCCGGGGGGGTTCGGGGGCCCTTCCGTGCAGAGGGTCAGCGCAAATCAGCTGTCGGCTGTTCCCTGGCGAAACAGGCCTACACACATTAACTATGCGAAGCGCAGCAAGGACACCTCAGTTTCACGCCTCTCACTCCAATAATTATGGCAGCGCAAAATATTAAGACTGGTCGTACAGCGGTGCATTATCCCACCAAAACACCATTATTCGAGGTGGGGCTCGCTAACATCCGCGGGCTCCATTCTAACCTCTTAGCTGTCCACCACCATCTCGAGACAGCCCGTCCAGCAATGCTGTTTTTGACGGAGACGCAAATTATCTGCCCGGCCGATACAGGCTACCTTAATTACCCCGGCTACGCTCTTGAGGAGTCCTTCAAGGCGAAGGCTGGTGTTTGCTTGTTCGTCCGGGCGGACGTTTGCTGTCGTCGCCTGCGCTGTTTGGAGGAACCTTCCTTTTCCATCCTTGCGGTACACGTCGATTTTGGCACTCATTGCCGTGTCTACGTCTGCGTCTACCGTTCCCATCGTGGTGACTTGGAGACAACTCGACTTTTTGAACATCTAAGTCGGGTGGCAGATGACGCGCAGGAGCGATTTCCTTCCGCCGAGCTGGTGTTTTTAGGGGACTTCAATGCTCACCACGAGTTGTGGTTAAGTTCCTCTAAAACTGACCATGCGGGTAGGACTGCCCACGCATTCGCTCTCACGCACGACCTGACACAATTGGTCACCCAGAACACCAGGGTACCAGATATTATCGGTCAAGCGCCCTCTTTATTGGACCTTCTGTTGACAAATCGCCCTGACGGATATCAGGTGGTGGTTCGAGCTCCACTAGGATCTTCGGATCACTGCCTGGTATCCGTCTCAGTGCCTCAGGCGTTACGACCGTCGCCTGTGGTTGCAGCACGCCGTCTGTGGCACTATGCGTCAGCAGATTGGGACGGTATGCGGGATTATTACGCATCTGTTCCTTGGTGGCAGCGCTGTTTCAATAGGATGGATCCGGACTCCTGCGCTACCTCTGTTGCTGACGAGATCATACTAGGAATGGAATATTATATTCCGCATTCCAATCTCGTCAGTAGAGGCAGACGTAACCTCTGGTTCAATCGCGAGTGCGCCTCTGCTGTTGAAAACAAACAGCTGGCTTACCGCGCTTGGATCAGAGGCCGAGCATCTAAGGATCCCAATACAAGCCTACTGAAAACAGCCTACAATAATGCCACCAAGTTATGTAAGAGGGCTTACATTAGAGCGGATGCTCAGCGCATTGCACAAGTGGGCCAGGAACTGCTATCGCACCCTACGGGTAGCCGTTCTTTTTGGCGCCTGGCCAAAGCTGTGCAATCAAACTTCTGCCAACCCTCGCTGCCACCGCTGAGACTTGCCGATGGCTCGCTTGCTCATCAGCCGCAGGAGAAAGCCGACCTCCTGGCAAAACTCTTTGCGGCTCATTCCCGTGTCGATGACTGTGGTACACAACCTCCGAAACTGTCCCATTGTGGCAGCACCATGCCCGATATTCGTATCAGACAGCGTGATGTGCGGGCGGAGCTCCAGTCGATCGAAACGCAAAAAGCAAGTGGACCAGACGGCATTCCTGCGATTGTTCTTAAGAAGTGTGCAGCGGAGTTGACTCCGGTCCTTACGCTTCTATACCGTCTGTCGTTCTCTGCTGGTTGTGTGCCGAAATCTTGGAAAGAGGCCAATGTCCAGCCGGTTCCCAAAAAGGGAGATCGTTCTGATCCGGCTAACTATCGTCCTATAGCCGTCACTTCCATTTTGTGTAAAATCATGGAGAGGATCCTTAATACACAGCTGATCCGTTACCTGGAAGGTCACTCGTTACTTAATGACCGACAGTATGGGTTTCGTCCTAAACGGTCAACAGGTGACCTTCTAGCGTTCCTTTTGCACAAATGGGGTGAATCTATCGATAAGCGCGGCGAATCGGTGGCTATTAGTCTCGACATCGCCAAAGCTTTTGATAGAGTCTGGCACAAGGCTCTTCTTTCCAAGCTTCCGGCATACGGATTACCCGCGCAGTTCTGTACGTGGATTGCCAGCTTCCTCCACGAGCGTAGAATTCGCGTTGTCGTTGACGGCTGCGCTTCGCGGTTCGTGGCAGTGAACGCTGGTGTTCCGCAAGGCTCCGTTCTATCCCCCACATTGTTTCTTCTGCATATCAATGATATGCTTTCCTTGGGAGCTATACATTGCTATGCAGACGACAGTACAGTGCATGGGGGATATCACGGAGCCTCGGGGGCTGCTCGTGGTGATATTGGTAGGGAAAGGCAGAATCTTATCATTGAGCTCAACAGGACGCTGGACCTCGTCTCCGAATGGGGCTCCAACAATCTTGTTGAGTTCAATGCTAAGAAAACACAGGTGTGCGTGTTCTCGGCGAAAAGGTCACCTTTCCTCCCCCTTCCTTCTCTTCAGGGCACAACCCTTCACACACAGAGCAACATCACCTTGCTCGGAATGAACATTCGCTGCGATCTGAACCCCAGAGACTACATCGAATCCGTCATAACTACTGCCTCACGGAAACTCGGTGTCCTGAACAAGGTGCGTAGGTATTTTGCGCCGGACCAACTATGCTTGTTGTATAAAACTCAGGTTAGGTCTTGCGTGGAATATTGCTCGCACCTTTGGGACGGCTCCGCTCAGTACTTCCTCGATGCTCTGGACAGATTGCAGCGTCGCGCTATTCGCATAATTGGCGATGTAGAGGCAACTAACACCCTCGAGCCTCTACAACTTCGTCGTGACATCGCCTCTCTTAGCGCCTTTTACCGAATGTTCCATGGGGAATGCTCTGAGGAGCTCTTTAACCTTATCCCTCCCTCTCCATTCCTTAACAGAAACACGCGTAAGGGCCTTCGGAGTCATCCGTACACTGTGTCCTCCTTTTCACACCGTACCAAGAAATTCCAAGATTCCTTCTTCTGTCGTTCATCCCACACTTGGAATTCTCTACCTGCGCACGTGTTTCCTCCATCCTACAACATGGGTTCCTTCAAAAGAGGCGTGAAAAAGCATCTTTTGGGCCGGCAAGGGGCGGGCAGGTAGGAGAGTGGATGTCGTCCCTACTCTATCTGTCAACTCATTTGGGCCTCTTTCACCGCTTAACATCAGGCGGGAGGAGGTCATTTGCCGGGCCATCCATAAAAAAAAAAAAAAAGAACTATTAAATTAATACTTTTAATTTATTATTATATAACTAATTTATTGAGTAGGTAAAGGATATAATTTTACAACTGGACGCTTAAAGTAGCCTGTTTTAGTCTTTACCCGATCTACTCGTGTAATACCATCGGGTCCAGGAAATACTTCTGTGATCAAACCTAAAGACCAGTATAACGGTGCACAATCGTCAAGCCCAATTAGTACTACTGTGCCTACTTCTATTGGACGTTCGGGATTTGTCCACTTCTGTCGAACTTGCAACGTGTGCAGATATTCCTGACGCCATTTTTTCCAATAAGAACGAATCATTGAGTCTAACAAACTTTTGCGATCATTTAAGTTATAACATTTAACAAGATCTCGTATATCTGTTGCGGGTAAATATTTTAAAGGGGAAGACATTAGAAAATGTGCCGGTGTCAAAGCTTCAGGGTCAGGATCAGAAGTTAAAACATTTAAAGGGCGCGAATTCATTATACATGCTATTTGACTAAGCAAAGTTTGTAATTCTTCATATGTTAATATTTGTATGCCTATTACTCTGTGTAAATGTGTTTTTAAACTTTTAATGTTTGATTCCCATATACCACCGAAATGTGGGGATCCAGGAGGTATCATTTTCCATTCGATTCGTCTACTTGCAAGTTCTTGACGTATCCTATCATTATACTCCGTAGAAAGAGTAAACTGATATAATTCATCAAGTTTGGCTTTAGCTCCGACGAAATTTGTTCCATTGTCGGAATACAAGCATGACACGGTACCACGAAGTGAAGTAAATCTTTTAAAGGCAGACAAAAAGGAGTTAGTTGACAGATCTGAGGCTAGTTCAATGTGTACCGCTTTCGTTACAAGACACACGAAAAGACAGATGTACGCTTTCTGAGATCTTTGCCCACGACGACGGCAAAGCGTTATGTTTACGGGGCCGGCGTAATCTACGCCCGTATGTATAAACGCGTGGGCCTCTGTTACGCGGTGCGCTGGCAAGTCAGCCATTTTCGGAGTCAAATGCTTAGGTTTTACACGAAAACATGCATTACATTTATGAATGAACTTTCGAATAACCGTTCTAGTATCCAATATCCAGAACCTTTGGCGTAAAATTGACATAAGCAATCCACATCCAGTATGGCAATTTATTATATGAAAATGTTTTATAATAAGATATGTTACAAGATCGCGTTTAGGTAGCAGTATCGGATGTTTTGAGTCAAATCTTAGCTCTGATTGTGACAATCTACCTCCGATACGAAGAATTTTATCTTCATCTATAAAGACTGACAATTTTTGTAATTTTTTCGAAGGCATCTTGCCCTGAGAAATTAAAGAAATATCATCAGAGAAGTGTATTTTTTGTACTTCGCGGATTATAACTCGCTCAGCATAAAATAAATTTTGTGTATATCCAGGGTTGGCCTTCTTTAAAAGCCTTCCAAATTTGAGAACATATACAATGATTCCAAGAAGCTTATCCCAAGACGATATTCGCTGAGAAAGTTCATATAAAACAGAAGGTTCACTGTGTACAGTTGAGGTTAATACTTTAGCGCGTAATTCTGGTAACTCCTCAGTGCGAGCAGGATTAAATTTTTCTATGGGCCAGTCGTCAACTCGGGATTGCAGCCAAGAAGGCCCTTTCCACCATAAATCATGAGACACTAACCGCGATGGAAGCATCCCACGAGAAAGACAATCGCTTGGGTTTTGTTTTCCAGCTATATGATAAAAACACTGTGGAGTCAAATACTCTTGACATCGAGCGACACGATTACCAACGAAAGTTGACCACCTATGAGGTGAAGAAGTGATCCACGATAGTGCAATAGTTGAGTCTGAAAAGGCAAACACATTTGCAATTTCACATCGGTTCTTGTATGACTCGTGAATAGTTTTAACTAATTTTGCCATAAGTACAGCGGCACATAGTTCTAACCGTGCTAGAGTGGTGATCTTGGTCGGAGAGACTTTCGATTTAGCACACAATAATTGAACACTTATTTTTCCACCAGGACTAGTAGAATGCAAGTATATAACACTGCCATATCCATCTAGACTTGCGTCACAAAAAGCAACGATATTTACTATACTATTGCAAAATACTCCAATATGGCGTGGTACAGTCACGTAAGACAATAAGGGTAATTTTTGAATGAGTAATGCATAACGACGAGCAATCTTTTCAGGAGGTATGTCATCCCAACCTATCTTCTGAAGCCACAATTCTTTAATTAATATTTTTGCATAGAGAATAACAGGCGAGACGACTCCAAGTATATCAAATAAACGGGCAATAACTGAAAGTATATTGCGTTTGGTACATTTGTCATTTGTAGATGTAGCGGTAATTTTTAAAACATCATTGGTAGGGTCCCAAGATAACCCTAACACCTTAGATATGTGTTCAAATTCGTTTTTCATTAAATCTACGTTACTAGACGTTTCAAGATTTTCACAAATCATCTTTGAATTAGATCTCCATTTAGCCAGATGAAAGCCCCCAGCATCAAACAACGCGACTAATTTCTGTTTGAGTTGTATTGCCGTAGCTTCATCTGGTACTGAATGAACTAGGTCATCCATGTACATTTTTGACACAGCTACTTCGGCAGCCCCTGGGTAATGTGGGGACATATCATTTGCCAATTGGTGAACTGTGCGCATGGCTAAAAATGGACTAGACTTCAGCCCAAAAGGAAGTCTGTTAAATTGAAATGTGCGGAGCGGTTCATCTAAATTAAAACGATACAACATTTTAAGATACTTACGATGGGTTTCAGTGATACCCACTTGTAAATACATTTGCTTAATATCAGCATTCATTGCTATTGGAAATAAACGAAAATCCAATAAAAGTAAAAATAAATCAGCTTGTAAATTCGGGCCGGTGTGAAGGGTGTCATTTAAGGATAGTCCAGTATGTGTTTTAGCACTTGCGTCCAAAACTATCCTCGGCATAGGTTTGTCTGGACGAACAACAGCATGATGAGGTATGAAATATCCATCATCAACATTTGATGCGAAAGTTTCCGACAGGTAATTATTATCAATATATTCCTTAAGAACGGCATCGTATTTCTCTTTAAGACTAGGATTTTGTTTGAATTTTCTTTCAAGACACATTAAACGGCGTTTCGCAACAGTATACAAATTACCTAATTCACTAGCGTCTTTGCAAAATGGTAAAGCAACCGAATATCGGCCACTATCCTCTCGCATTACAGAACCTATAAATAAGTTTTCACACTCCGTCTCTAGTGGACTTAAATATTGCTTATCAGATATTTCCTCTAATTCCCAAAATTTTTGTAAATTAAACCCAATGTCATCGCATGCCACTGCTGTAAATGAGGACATTTGCGGTTCCGATCTTATCGGGTAGTCTCCCATAAATACATAGCCTAAAGTCGTTGAAAACGCTAGAGGTGCGTAAGATCCACAGTCAACCTTAGTTCCTATGTAAATGTATGGAAACAACTGAGCACCAAGTACTAAGTTTATTTCCCCGGGAATATTCCAAGTCATATCCGCAAGGGGCAAATTAGAGAAACTAAAGTCATATTTTTCAATAAAGAACGAGGGTAAATTGTCCGTAATACAATCGACTACTAAAGCAAAAATATTATATTTATTATTTGAGTCGATCCGGGACTCGATTTGCAAATGTACGTAGCCATAAATCGGTCTGGAAGATAGACCAACTCCTTTAATACAAGAATTATTTAAAGGAAATATATGTAAGTTAAGAGACTTGCAACTATCGATAGTGATCAAATTATTCTGTGAGCCACTGTCTAACAAACACCGAATCAATTTACGATTATCACTATCCTTACACTTTGCAAAAATCTGCGCGGTTGATAGAAGTATCGTACCACTATTTCGGGTGGTGAACGACAAAGACGCATTCGTAGCGGTTTCATTATTCTGTGGTGTCCTATGAGAGCAGTTACATTTACCTTCAACGGCGGACCCATCATTTGTAGCAGGAATCGGCGTATGAACTCCTAATAACGAGTGTATTGAAGAAACATCAGCCGGGTGGGAAACAGGGGTTTGATCACAGGAGCCCACCAATGTATGAGACGTGCGATGTTCGCAAGTTTGCAAATATGTTTTTGTCACTTTTGGTGGTTTAGAATCAAAATGCAACAAGGTATGATGTCATTTTCCACACGATTTGCAAAACGAAGACGAGTTACAGCTGCCCACGGTATGACTTAAACTCAAACAATTTAAACAGCCATGTTGGGATTTTATGAACTCAAATCTGTCCTTCACTAAAAATATGTTTTTAAACTTGTTACAGTTGTAAAGATGCGTATGATCTGTGCCATAACATAACGCACATTTTAAGGAAGCGGTAGGCGAAGTCACAGTGTCGTTACGCGACACAAATGATTTGGGTATATTGTGTTGTTTAAATAGCGGCGCGGACTTATTTCCTCCTGTACCAAAAAATCGTGAACTGGAATTATTTATGTTATTAGAACGCTCTAAGACTTTCACTTGATCTTGTATAAAACGAATTAACTCAGAATATGACGGTATTTCAATATTTCGAACAGAGGATTCAAAGGCTTGAGCCGTTTGCAAGTCAATCTTACTTAAACCGCAATTTAACAAAATAAAATCAGACAAATCTGCGATATCTAATTGCTTTAAGGCAGAGATTGATGCTGAATAATTCTGAATAAATGTATCCAAACTATATTTTGTATTGCTATAACTCTTTAATTCGAATATATTATTCAAATAATATGTACCCAACGCACGTTTGTCTTGAAATTTCTTAACTAGGCTATCCCAAATTATCTTATAAGTGTCTCCAGTAGGTACAATCCCTGCTGTTATCTTTAATGCGGAATGCGTTAATTTACCCATTAGATATTGCACATGTTGCGAATCCGACAGCTGTGGGTTTTCATGTATATTTGTCTTAAATGACTCGTAAAAAATAGGCCAATTCTCAGTTCTACCGTCGAACACCGGTATTTCAATTGGTGGCAGCTTAATACCCTGCTTATGAAATCTTTCTGAGTCAGATTGTACTTGCGAGGATGTAGAAACAATTTTATTGCGTGCACTTTTTATACGAATATACAAATCCTGACAAGACTCGAATGCCAAATAATCGGGCTTCGCGTCAGGATTTAATTTTAATTGCAGCTCATTCAGGTCATCGACTGACTTTTCAAATTTAAGGAACAAATTGTCAATTGTTTCCGTCTCGGTAATAAAATTATCCCTTGATCGTGAATCGAAGGTGGATATGTTTTTTGATAAATTAAACAAATGATTAAAACGACCAAAGGTTGATTCCATTATAGATTGTAAAATGGTTGATTTAATTTCTAATTGCTGTTGAGACATTATGTATACAAATTAAACCAGAAAGTATAAAATTATTATAAAATTGCAAATTATCTATGTAACACAGCGGTGTAGCGGAGCGGAGAGGGCGGTATTTTGATAATAATTATGCCAAAAATTACGCAAATCAATCAAATATTATTTTCCTTTTATGTATGCGCTGGAATAATATCTAGGTTCTGAAGGACCAAATATGAACAATAGCGTGTAAATAGCTATCGCTCAACGTGTACAATAAAAAAGCAAGAAAGAATGTAAGACACACCAAACGGAAATAAACGGCTCAATGCCAGCAACACTCACCTGATGTATCTTCGATTCTGTAATTCTTATCTGAATACGCCTTGCAATTTTTATCAATCTTTCTTGATCTTCAATTGTTATTTGCAACTTTCACTAGTTAACGAAAGATTTACTGTAGGATGTACTTAAGATGCGCACTGTCGGCAAATACAACGTAGCAGCGGAATTTTCGTTTCAATAATGTCCCGAAAACAGGTAAATCATCATCTTTTCTATCTTCGGTAGCGATGTGTGGCGCCATCCAGTGACATCCCAGCGAACCCAGTCACGAATAACACCAGAGAATGTCGGTAGACAGTAAAACCAATAAATCCGAAGGTGTGTCTTGAAGTTTTTAATAGATTCGCGGAGGTAACTAACAATATTAGTAACAAAAATACATTGAAATACCCTGCGCTTAACCACTTGTGATTGCATTGACTTACAAGTTAGAACTTTTTTACAACTAAAAGAGACCATAGACTTAAGTATCTATACTAATATTACAAAGCTGAAGAGTTTCTTTGTTTGTTTAGTTAAACGCGCTAATCTCAGGAACTACTACGATTCAAATTGAAAAATTCTTTTTGTGTTGGATAGATAAATGGTAAAAAAGAATTTAAGAATTATAGGTTATATAACACTATTTTCCGACATCCACGCGAACGAAGTCGCGGGCACAGTTAGTTTAAGATAAATTTCAGTTTGATATCAGTCTGTACAGCTACAGGATCTTAAGAAAACGGTCTTAGACAGACAGACGGACAAAAATATGATTCTATAAGGGCTCTGTTTTTTCCTTTTGAGGTACCGAATCCTTAAAAAATATTAGACACGTATGCTTACTTTTTTAACCGACTTAAAAATGTCAGGAGATTCTATGTTCGATTATATCTATTTTTTATATATGTTCACCGATTACTCTGCCATTAAGCAGATTTTCATTTTTTTATAATCCTAAAGAGTCTACTCCGAGGGAGTTCCATTGTAAGCCATGATATGATGATGGGATCCCAGGAAAATCGTGGGAAACCCTTAAATTTCATAGGCACGTCCAACGTGTTTCTTGATTTTCTCTGAAAATACTCAGTTATTTGCATCTGTTAGTGATTATGTTATTACTGAGCTGACGATGGAAGGTTTCTAGTGTATTAGGATTTAGTTCTTTTGATATAATGGTAACATATTAACGCGTAGCTCTATTCTGTCAAGTGATTCAGGGGCCCTAACCATGATCGCTTATAGCAAGATTAAAACAATATTGAAACAGAGACACCGCTCGAGCTGCGTATAGCGCCATCTCGCTCTCAGCGCGGTTTTAATATTGTTTTGAGCGGTCATGGTTGGGGGACTGGTCTGCTGATAGTGAAAAATATAACTGCTAAATATTAATAAACAATTACATAGGTTGTTAGGAATTTAGGAATAATTTTTTCAATTCTGTTTAGAGCGTAAGACGTATTATTACAAGTCATCCTGGCGATGTCTTGTCAAATTCTAATACCCGTGTATTTAAATTACTAAAAAGGTTAAAATAAAATTAATCCACAAAAACTGAAAACTGACTTCGAAAACACCAAAAAGTCTAAAATATTATAAGATTACATACCAAGTGCCAAGCAATGATCACCTGGAAAGTCTTAAAAATACAAGAACAACTAAAATAGTTAGGTGGTTAAAATTTCGTACCAACTTCAAAATAAAAATGTGTTGTAGTATGTATTCCTATATTGACTTTTGCCGTCTTATTACAAAACATGGACTAAAGTTAGTCCTGGTTTAAACCAAGACTAAGTTGACGCTGTCTCTATCTATGTATATTGACACAAGTGAAAGCGCACTACTTTTAAACCAAGACTAACTTTAGACCAGGTTTAAACCAGGTTTTGTAATAAGACCGTGTGTTTCTGAAGTCGGTGTTGATTTCTTGTAAAATATTTTGTTACTAAATCAAAACCTTGCGACGAGACGAAGATTTGTAATGTCGCATGGCGTCAAGCCTTTGTATGTTTGAAGCACGTTGTGAGACCCTACTCCTTAACTTTTAATTGCTTCATGTCAGTTGTTTTTAATTGTTTGGAGAAAGCAAAAGAAAACGTGCCTGATATTATTTTAATTATCTGTCGGACAGGAAACAGGAAAATTCTATGTTGTCCACGAAAATTTCCCTGTCATCCTCCCGAATGCGTTTCAACTGAAAGTAATCAAAATAAAAAAGTTTTTCTTTTACGGTACTTAATTATTTTTTTTGAAAACTAACAGCACACGAAACATACAATTGGCATTAAACTAAAACAACACTTTATGGATTCTCTCGCGTATATTTGTTTATAATCATCCGAATTATTTAGCTCGACGTTTCAAACGCTTCACACGTGTAGATTAATTAGATTTTTATGTTTTGCTTGACGACTATATTTAAAAAAAATAGTCTGAGTTTGTATGTAACATTTGCATGGCGTCACGTGTGGCTAGCTCGGCAATTCCTCAAAAGCGGAGATTTTTAGTGTCCCGCTCGCATTCTAAACGGGACGCGTTGTTAACGTCCTCAAAATCGGGATGTCCCGCTTAGAGCGGGACGGTTGGCATCCCTACCTGCAGCCTCTCTGAGTAGATCGATCGGAGTCTAACAATAATTGAGGTAGCTCGCCAGCAGTTCAAGTTTGAGCGCCCCTGCTTTACAGCATTCGTGGTCACGGGATTATTGTTGTTTTGTTTAAACGTGTAGTGCTCGAGCAAATCAAATACAGTATTATACAATTGACAATAAATAGATAACAGATTGCCAATAACAGGTCTCCAGGGGCATTATTCTGCTAGCGTTAACGCATTTGTGGCGTGTCAATAACGCTTCAATAGTATCGCTTTTTGAGACAGTTATTGTTAGTTATCCGATCACTAATTAAAACATTTGTCACAATTGGCTTATCAAGAAATTGTAGTACGACTAAATTGATGTGCGTGTGGTGTGAGAGCTCTTTTTGTAAAAGTTATAATATTTTTACGAAATCAAGGAAGAATTTAGGAAATAATTGTGAAAACAACATGGTGAAGATAAAAAAAATGTGAAATCAATAGGGAGAAAGTTCTGGTCGATAAACTGGAACACTCACTCTGCCAACCAGAGAAAATACGTAACTCCGGTCTCAAAATATATTAGATATAAATGTTCAACATTTTTATGTGGAATAATTGTGTTGAATTTGTGAAACCTATTCACAAATATTCAAAAGATTTTAATGGTTTATTAGGATTTGGCAAAGGTTTATTTGGAACACTCAATTCTCTTATGGTGCAGACGGAGTGTTCCAAAACTTACTAACTTTGGCTAAATAAATCGTTAATATTCTTACTTTGTTTTACGAGTATAACGCAGAGTCAATTTGTGAAACAAAAACCTTGACGTAAAACATAATAGTTAGAGATAAAATTAAAAATATACTTTCTTTACAACATCCCGCGCGAGAGCTCCGTATTTTAGATATTATTTACATAACCCGAACTTAAATACAAACGGAGGCCACATCAGAAATTGTGAAAATGTTGTCACTAAAATTTTGACTCATTTTTTATTTTAGAGCTTGTTTAATTTTAACAATAATCAACTTTATTACTAATTACTAATAATCAACTTTATTACTTTACATTTCTAAGCGAGAAATGCATAGGGTGACCATTTTTTTGTCGGACACATTTTTTTAAATGCTTGGAAAAAAAGGTAGAGGAGGCGTTACGCCAAGAAGCTTCAGAAAGTTCAAAGGACAGGGACAGTTTCAGTGACGGAGGCAGCAATGAGAAACAATGACAATGATGAGGAAGACTTTTTAATTCTGTTACTCAGTGTAAAAAAAACCTAAGAGCCTCAAATCATTAAAGGCTAAAGCTCAATCTCTCGTCAAAATGTGACTAGACACGAAATCCAAAGACTCTTTTAATGATGCGGCATTCCTCGAGGAACAGATATTTATAAATCTGTTTACTTATATTAAATATAATACTGCTATACCCTCGAGCGCTGCAGTTGAACGTCTTTTTTCCACCGGCAAAGATATTTTAACACCGAAACGAGCCTCACTCTCAGACGAGAACTTCAACATACTAATGTTCATGAAGAGGAATATCCACATTGTGCCAGATGATTAAATTACACACTTTTATTTTTTATATATTTACACACTGTCTTTTACTTGAACCTAACTTATTAACTTCCAGAACCCAAAACAACAGTTTTTGTAAGCAGATCACAACCACAACGATATAAAAAATGCAATTTTTATCACGTGTTAACGGATTAACGACTAACGTTAACTTGCGTTAAATCTTCCGAAATGTAACGTTTTAACGTTTAACGAGGTTAATTTTTTTAGTAACGGATTAACGATTAAAGAAGTTATCTATTTGATTAACGGTGCCCAGCTATGCTAACTATTTACTGTTTACACTCATAACTTTCCTGTAGATATTTCCATAGATTTCTATAGATTCCTGTCAAACGCAACATTTGATTGAGCGTTGCAATTATTTATTTGTATTGTGTTGTTATATAATCGTGTGTTCCCGCTTACTGGTAATAAGTAAGAACGTAAGTACCTATCTTCATCAGTACGATTTATTTATTTTATAATAGTAAAGGTTCAGTATTTCGTTTTCGTATGTGTTAAGAGAAGAGTGAAATTATTAAGCATTTAATAAAGGCTCCAAAAAATAGTAAAACCTTGAAGGAAAGTATATTGAGCTATGACTTCTTGTGTTTCTTTATAGCCTTTTTCTTTCTAAATTTTAAAATGGACTTTTACCCACTGACAGCGTGGCACGACACGGCTTTCGTATTCCGCGGCATCTTATCAATTCAAATTCAATAACTTTTATTCAAATACGATTGTAACAATCACTTTTGCACGTCAAAGCTGCTACGCCATTGGTTCACAAGTCTTGTAGCCCGCATAATAATATATTAATTACTAGCTTCTGCCCGCGACTTCGTCTGCGAATTGGGTCTAAAGTTTTAATCTTCCTACGGGAATTATTTGAGAGCTCATTAAGGAATATAAAGTACATGTCCTTTTCCATAGCATAGGTGACATGCATACCAAAGGGGAATGCCCATTTTTCATAGTAACCGCGGCCCGAAGTGCCCACCTTGAAATTAGTATGCAAATAATAGTATATAATCGTATTATTAAGTATGACTGATTCATAAAAAAGTTGCACTTTTTAAATAAAACAAGAATTTCATATGTAGATATTTATTGATATTTCTCATCAATTCTAGCCATCAAGCTCATCGAATTCTATTAATACTTCATCCAGGAACTATGCCGGTGGATAGATATTACCCTGTGATGACGTATCCACCCCAAATACCATATGACCGTCATGACGTGGCCACAACAACCTACCGTCCGACGACCAACAATGCAGTTGCAGCAATATTGTTTGATTCCCGCTCGACTAAACTCATTGGCATTTATTAATATACTAGTGGGCCCGGCAGACGTTGTCCTACCCGATTACAGCGCCACCTATCGGTTCCAATTAAATTACGTATAAACCTTCCTTGAACCTATTCAAATACACACAGAAAATTTCGTAAGAATCTGTCGAGCCGTTTCAGAGTTTTTCCGAGGCAAACACACAGCGTTTCATTTTTTTATATATAAGAAGAAGAACAAGAAGATAAACGAACTCGTATATCTTACGACTTACATGCCTACTTGCAATTCTCGCCCTAATTAAAGAGCTATCATGGCCCAAATCAGCTGCTTCCAATATGCTCCTACTGCGATCACGGCATACTTCTACCCTATAAGAGCCATTAAAAAGTATGTGCTCCCCATAATATGACCGCGCTTGTTTTATTTCGTAGTTAAATATAGCCACTATTAATGCTGTAACTTAGTGTTGGGAATTGTTTTACATTTTCATTCATATGCAATCATTCATTTGTGACCATTATTTTTTTAAATAATGTCTAATAATTTAAGTTGAACTCAATCTTTTACTTTGAATTCAGCTTCCAATTGACGACTATGTATCAATACAGGGAGAAAAAAAAAGCGGTTGCTGGTTCTTTCTACTACAATGTCTCCCGCCGTAGACTTGTGAACCAATGGCGTAGCTTCTTTGACGTTCAAAAGTGATTGTAAAATCCCAATTGAATAAAGAATATTGAATTTGAATCTGTTTTCCCGGATCAGTATAATCTGAACATATGTAAATAAAAAAGCATCTTTTAGGCGAGCATGTACCACCTTAGGCATAAATAATATAAAAAAATTAAAAAGTACAAACAACAATATTTGATTAGTGTTTAAATTAAACAATCTCAGGAATAAAAAACGTGTCAAAACTTTAGTGACAACATTTTCACAATTTCTGATGTGGCCTCCGTTTGTATTTAAGTTCAGGTTATGTAAATAAAATCTAAAATACGGAGCTCTCGCACGGGATGTTGAAAAGAAAGTTTTTTTTTCATTTATTCTTTAACTATTATGTTTTACGTTAAGGTTTTTGTTTCACAAATTGACTCTGCGTTATACTCGTAAAACAGAGTAAGAATATTAACGATTTATTTAGCCAAAGTTGATAAGTTTAGGAACACTCCGTCTGCACCATAAGAGAACTGAGTGTTCCAAATAAACCTTTGCCAAATCCTTATAAACCGTTAAAATCTTTTGAATATTTGTGAATAGGTTTCACAAATTCAACACAATTATTCCACATAAAAATGTTGAACATTTATATCTAATATATTTTGAGACCGGAGTTACGTATTTTCTCTGGTTGGCAGAGTGAGTGTTCCAGTTAATCGACCAGAACTTTCTCCCTATTGATTTCACAATTTTTTTATCTTCACCATGTTGTTTTCACAATTATTTCCTAAATTCTTCCTTGATTTCGTAAAAATATTATAACTTTAAAAAAAAGAGCTCTCACACCACACGCACATCTAAATTGCACCAGGAAATGCGTACAAAAGCGGCAAAAGCAGTTTTATTGAAACGCTATCGAGACAGAGTAACGACATTAAGATTAGCGGAATTAGGCCCCAGTTTTAAAGTCAAGTAATTAAATAAATATTATTCGCAGACAAAATAAATGACTTTGTTTTACTAATGTTGAAGACAAAGTGGATTACTATTTTTATGACTTACAAAATAAATCCGCCTTACCTTGGCTATGCTAGAATCAAATATATCAAAGTAATTTGTTTTGCAAATCTCGTTTAAACTTTTACTTGCTCGCCATAGAAATGTGTTTTGACAGTAATTTGATGAAACTTACGGCAGGTGAATTGGATTGTAATGTCATATTGATCTTGATGGAAATTATTAAGTACATTTTGGAAAGAAGGTCAGGGGAATAATTTTGTTAGTAATTATTTTGAGCAAAAAAATAATAAATATATATTGGATTTTCTCTACGCTTATGTAAGAGAAGAAGATGGAAGTTCTAAACAAATATTTAAATAGTTTCTAGAGTTATAAGGCAACTTGAGACGGTGACATAAAAATAAAATTATTTATTTTGCAATTGCTCAATGCAATCAATATACCCGCAGGACGCTTCTTACAAAGGTGCAGTTTAATATTTTGATTGTTTTTAGCACCACCGAGCAAAGAATAGAATAGAATAGATATCGTTAAAACTATCCGAATAACTCATCCTTAGATGATTATTCCTGACAATCTTATCAATGTGATAACATTTATACTTATTGGTGTGACTTCTTGATGGAACTGAATGTTCATATTGAAGAAAACCATGGTTTTCTTGCACTTTTTTCCACTATTTATTTTACTATTTGAATTTGCTATTTTGTACGACCGGTTTCGATTACTTCATCTTCAGGTATATCTATACTATATCAGGTATATCTATACATCTATATATTTATTTTACTGTTTGAATTTGCTATTTTGTACGACCGGTTTCGATTACTTCATCTTCAGGTATATCTATACTATATCAGGTATATCTATACATCTATATACCTGAAGATGAAATAATCGAAATCGGTCGTACAAAATAGCAAATTCAAACAGTAAAATAAATAGTGGAAAAAAGTGCAAGAAAACCATGGTTTTATTCAATATGAACTTATCAATGTGCTTGTCGAAAAAGTAAAGATTTGAAGTCGAAATTAAAATTAACTAATATATTTATATTAAAGTTCGTTTATTCTTATTGGATTATTACATAATCCTTTTGTACGTCTTTGGTGGTGGTTGTAGTATTCTACAAATACTCCACAAATAAGATTGCTCAGAAGGTGAGATAGAAGTAAAAACACAAAGCTGTTGTTTAAGATATTCATTTTATTCTTTTAAATTTGTATTTTTATTAGTGATAAGTTGCTCTTAGATAAGATAATCATCAGACTCAGACTCAAGACATTTATTTTCACAACATAACATAAAGGTGGAACAAAATAAATAAAAAAAAGTAAAGAATACAATAAAAAGCGTAAAACACAAAGAGATAATTTTGTAGAAAATAATAATTATAATTTATTATTACGCTGTAGTGTGATGCGAAAATAGGACGCAGCTCAGCATATGCTGTGACAAACAGCTCCTATACGTCCCCACCGACTTCACATTCCGCGAATTGGTCGACTTCACATTCATCTTTGAATTTCTTGGCAGATGTATTCAAGTTGCCTCACGATGTTTTCATTTACCGTAGGAGCGTCAGACAAATGTACATGAGAGAAATTCGATAACGGTACATGGCGGTCTCGAACCCAGCTTCTCCGACTGGCAAGCAAGTGCCGAGTCCACGGAGCCACTGACGCTGATACGATAATTAGTTTTAATTGTAAGATAATAATAAGTAACAATTGTGAGTAAATTCTAGTTGCTTTAGCTATGTAATTAAATAGCTTTTATCTTTACGTCAATGGTTCACAAGTATACGGCTGGAAACCTTGAACTGGAAAGAACCAACAAGAAAACCAGCAGGGGTTATTTTTCTCACTCCCTGTATTGTAATAGTCGTTAGTTAGAAGCTGGTCTCAGAGAAAATAATTTTAACTTAATTACTAAGGAAACAACCTTTTGAAAAGTGCATTTAAGACGATCGGATCGGATCGAGCAGAGATTGTTTACTTTCCTATTTTTAAATTAAAATGAACTATACTAACAGTATTTTTTACAAGTTCTTGCTATTGATGGTGATCTAACGATTAGCCAGTAACTGTTTGTTGTTCGCTTGTTAAAGTTGTGATCTCAGAGTTAACTGTTCAATGCAGCCAGAGGGTGTAATAGTATGCTTTAGTGGCGTAGATGACAGTGAGCAGAAATGAATGACGATTATAACACTTATACGATTATGTACTTAGAGATTTTTAAACTTAGAGTTTGGATTCTATTTTGGTTTCTTGTAATCACTGTGAGACTATAAAGAGATATTTTGTAAGTAAACAGTGTGAGGTAGAGGCAAAGAATATGCTTCTTTTAATGTAATTGAAATAACTTTAATTAGAGGCAATTAATGTTATTTGTTTTCGAGCAACATTGTCTCGCGTTTTAATTCTTTAATATATAGTGAATTTTAAGCAAGTGTAGCTTTACATTCTTGGAGTTGAGCCAATTAAATTCGATAGTTATTTTTTAACTATATTGAAGTGTCATAAACTTTTATTTGAAACTTTAACTTACTAACTCTTAGTAATTTATTTTGTGCATTTGAATACAAGTTCGATAATCAAAGAGACAATATATGCGCAAACCTACAATTAGGTTGCGACCCAACTGATTGGTTCGGTATTTCAGTTTCCCAATACAATCTTGTGCCTTGCCTTCAATATAATTTAAGCCGCAAAGTTATGGTTGCGATAAAATCTATCGATTTATGCAAATAATTCAAGATTCGCTAAGATTGGCGTTCATCACAGGTAAGTGGTAATATAGTTCAGAGATTCATCGATCGTTTTCGTTATCTTATTAATGGTGAAATGTTTAAATTTTAGGCAGCCTTGACACTAACTGTGTCTTTATACCAATGTGTCTTATTCGTTAATTGTATACAGCTTTTTATTTTTTCTTTTGTTAAAGCTATGAGTTATTCAACAAGCAAAATATATATTTCAATAGCTAAATGAAGTGAAAGAGGGGAGAAATGAATACCGAAAAAAATACAAGGAAAGTATGTTCAAAAGGTAATTTTACACCAAATAGAGCTCAAACAAACCATCGACGAATTGAAAGCCCATTTAATGAGCCCTGCTCTGGGAAGATACGAAGCCAGATGTTACTCTGTAAAGGAGGTCGGGGTCTCTATTTTTTTTTGAATTCATCTGGCGTCGAGCGCTCGTCAAACGTCGATTTCTAATGATTTTCATTTTCGATGATAAATCAATATTATTTTGATTTTCGATTCGGTTTCGATAAAAATCAATACTATTTTGCTTGTCTTCAGACGACAATTCAAATAGTGCCTTGGATTTTTGACGTTAGTCGCAAACGATTAGAGTAAGCGACATTTATTCGAGTAGCAGCATTTCCTCAAATGCAATTTAATTGTAACATAAACGAAACAATATTACTGCTATTGTAGTTAACATAAAAATTATAAATAATGATGGTACACAAACACAAACAAGACACTAAAGGGAGTTTCAGTACTTGCTAGAGTCATCTGCGTGGGTACCTATATCTTACCTATTTCTGCTTCCAAGCAGAGGTGCTTGCATCGCTGTGTTCCGGTGGGTTATTGTCAAAGAGAAAATCTGTCACAATTGTTTTTAATTTGACAGCCATTGCGCCGTCGACTTAAAACTCAGCACCGGCTTCCTTTCATAAAGCAGTTATGGAAGTACTGCGATTGTCAAAATAGGAAGCGATCGAGATAGATTTGAGTTACACAATCAAGGGGCCGGCTATTAGCAGTGAAAGTTGGCAACGCACATGGGAGTCCTTGTAGGGGTTTTAGTTATGCATATAACTAAAACCCCTACTAGGTAACATAGGTACCATGTGTATTATAGACGATAAGCCATTTAGCATTAGCTGTGCAGCTTTATTGTTTGCCAATTTAATGTATAAAAACAATGTACCTTGTAAAATGTTTGCAGTATAAATTAACGTGTGTGGTGGTGTATCACTTGGAGTTCTGTTGGTCACTATGCAAACTTGTATGATCACAAGTATACTATGTAGCATTATTTGTATGTATGTTACGGCTAAAGCAAAGTACGGTTACGTCTAGTTTTAGTCGGTTAGAACTAAATGTAACCGTATTTTGGCTTTTAGCTGTAACATGCATACAAATAATGTTACACAGTATACTGTGATTATACAAGTCAGCATAGTTATCTTGGAGTCCATGCCACTGAAGCAGGCTTACCAAAGCGCATCCCTCTGTCGAAGCATATGATTTAATATCATAATAGTAATTTGTTTTTATGCGTACGGTAATAAGTTTATTCAAGTGCTGTGTTTATGCAGTTTTGCGTGTTTTTTTTTTATTGCTGCTAAGTTGGCAAACAAGCAAACTGCCCACCTGATGGTAAGTGGTAACAGTCACCTATAATACATTTAGCACCTGTGATATTTGCAGTAAAACTGCAACCCCCACAAGGGCCACAGTGTACGTTGCCAACTTGTGACTTAAGATGTAAATTCACGGTACCCAGTAATTTCAGTGCCAGTAATATCTTACCCTTCAAACCGGAACACAGCAATGCAAGCACTGCCGCTTTGCGGTAGAAATAGGTAAGACGGAGGGTACCCAAGCACGCACGACCTTGGTACAGTCTCCTTCCGGTGCGTGTGCGTTTTTTATACTCTCAAAACTACTTCTACGTACCTATGCGTTTGCAGTAGCGAGACCTCATCCACCCTGTTTATGGTAGAAATCCTACCGAAGTAATAACATTTTCACATGTATGTACACATACTCAATAGGTACCGACAGTAAATTAAAGCACATTTGTTGATATTCGATTAACATACTTTAGATGATATAACCATTTTTACTCTTTCATCAAAAAGTAAAATGACATATTTGACACAGAAAAATTATTATGGAAAACTCAATCTGTAGCTAATAATCTCAACATCTCTATATACGCTTTAGAGTGGGTGGTTGGGTGAAGTGAATTACATAATTATTTTCAGGAGCGTCGGTGGCGCTGTGGACTCGGTACTTGCCTTCCAATCGGGAGGTCCGGGGTAGGAGACCGCCATGTACCAAAATAGATAAATAAAACGTTTATTAGGTACAAAACACACAAACACATTAACAAAACCAAAGTACATATCGAAATGACCATAATAAAAAACAACAATAACAAATAACTACAATGAAGTACAAATGCGCCTGTGTGTTGCCGTACCCAAAGGGCCAAGGCTCAGTGGGGATTTTTTGCCCTGAAATTTGTTCTTTTCAGGCCAAAAAATCCACACAACACTGAATTTCAGCCATTACTTGGGTTGATGGAGAGGCTGAGGGCATAGATGAGAAGCAACTGCAAGTCAATAACAACATAAGCTAAACATTTCACGTGAAACATGCTTATAAACCAAACTATTATCTATTCTGTGGTACCAGTAGAATAAGCTTAATAGGCACAACGGGAGATTGAATCGTGGGTCCAACCCTGAGTGGATTATCCAATGTGAAAACATCGTAAGGCAACCTGCATACATTTGCGAAGAAATTCAAAGGTGCGTGTGAAGTCGACCAATCCGCACTGGGCCAGCGTGGTTGACTAAGGCCTAAACACCCTAACTTAGGGGGTAGGTTCAAACCTCGGTGGAGACGTGTATGAGCTGTTGTGATGATGATGATAATGGTGATGATGATTACATATTTCACATCAAAACCCATCGGAGCAATATTCCAATTTTGTTTTACCAGCTATTGCAATTTGTTTTTTTTATTCCAAATTTTCGAAAAAAAAATATGACAATTGGCGTACAAATTAATAAAGTAATATAATAGGACTTATAATAGTATATAATAGGACTTATCTTTTAAATTGGTACAAATAATGACAATATAAATTGGGGTTAATTTATTGCTAATGACCTCAAATATATTCTTCAAGGAATAGGTCAATTTCCCAGTCACCCTGTATTTGTTCTGAAGTCAAAATAACGTATATCGGTAAAACTTAAGCTGATAATCGTAAAAGGCAATGAGCCGCTAAGAAACTCAACTGAAAAGGCAAAGCGAAAACAGATCCTCTTTGCTGTTTTAAGTAGGTTCCCGTGGGCGACCGAACAATACGCCTTCTTAAAAGATGGCAAAGTGAACCCAACTTAGATTGTCATAAAAGCGGGTTTGCTTTAAATGTTCGTAGCATTTGATTCTAGTAAAGCAATAGTTAACGTTATGAAAAGGATTATTTGCTCCTATTTCAGTTCCAGTAAAGCTTATAAATGCTTATACGAGCAGGGCAGTAGCGGTCGAGTGGAGATCCTTGAAGGAGGCCTGTGTTTAACAATAGGTATCGCTCGGTAAAAATGAGAATTAAACAATGCTTGTTTAATGCAATATATGACTAATAGTTTTGTGATGACCATCAATCTCATATTTAAAAAATAAATATAGAAAAATAACATATTAAAAAAACTCTTTTAAATACAAGCTTTTAGTACTCGTCAATGCAAATCAAACTAGCTCAAACACGATGGGGTTGTGTCCTTATATTGCGGAGTTCTTATGGCCACCTCCTAGCTCTAATATTAGATCAGCTCCATATGTCATTATAGTAATTATTGCATTCTTAAGCAAAATTAAAGTGGGTCAAATTTAATTTGCAAAATTTCATTACAGACACCGAAACAGGTGAAAGTGAATAAAAGCTTCTAATAAGTTGTATTTGGTAAGGGGAATATAGGGGAATCTTTTTGGTGCGTTTGAGATGACTTTTGCTTGACAACAATACAAATTACAATTTTAGATAACCACTTTCTCTATGGAATTATCCTCACAATTACATATATCTGCATATTGTTTTAAGCTTGTAAGTTTCGAGTATCTTATATAAGCTATGCTCGGGGTTTCTATACGCGATCGCATCAGAAATAGAAGAACTAGAGTCACCGACATAGCCCAAGGAATTGCAAACCTTTAAGTGGCGGTGGGCGGGACACATAGCTCGCAGGACTGACGGCCGTTGGGGCGGAAAGGTTCTCGAGTGGCGGCCTCGTACAGGGAGACGCAGCGTTGATAGGCACCCCACAAGGTGAACCGACGATCTGGTGAAGGTCGCGGGAAGCCGCTGGATGCGGGAGGCGTAGGACCGTTCGGTTTGGAAATCCCTGGGGGAGGCCTATGTCCAACAACGTCCAAGTGGGCGCAATCGCCTTCAAATAAACAACTTAAAATGCTTGTATCTAATGTATTTTTAGACCGATTTTAATTCTAATTTCACAGGACTGCATCTTTTTCCACGGTATTTTAATATTTAATATCGAGACGTAAAAAAAAATTTAGTCATCATCCCAATTAGACCCCTGGCTGTCTAGTTGCAGCGATACAGGGGCCCTACTTTGGATCATTCGTCTGGCATTGGGCGCTCGTCGAACGTCGTCTATGCTGGATTTCTAATGATTTTCTTTTCTTTTGCGATGAAAATCAATAGAACATTACGACGAAAATCAATATAAGTATGATTTTTGTCGAAAACAAAAGGAAAATCAGCGGAAATCGAACGCAGACGACACTCGACTAGTGCTCAACGCCTGACAAATGATTCAGAAATAAAGCACCAGACGAGATGCAAACGCGAGAATCGTTGCAAACATTCACAGTGTGTGAACCATCTAAGGTACGAAATGATATGGCGGATAACATCCAAAAGTGACACAGTTATTTAAAGATATACCGATAACTGGTATGAAATGTGTAATAATCGCTCTATGCGTTCCTTCCATCATATACCTACAACAACATGCCTAATAATTCGGAACTCGCACATTGTACGTCACGTAGCTCATTTTAAGGAGTGGTCTGCCCCTTATCCATGATCGTCTAAAACAATACTAAAGCCGCACTGAGAGCGAGATGGCGCTATACACAGCAAGAGCGGTGTCTCTGTTTCAATATTGTTTTAACCTTGCGATAAGCGATCATGGTAGGGCTGGTCTCGACTCGATTACCTACCGGACATAAACGCAGTCGAACATCATTGAATGGGTGTCATTTTAACAAATCCGGCTTTCGAGAATGTTGTAGAACCAAAGTTGACCTTGTACAAAAGAAAATGCTTGTTTTTAGTGTTGGACCAAGTGGGCGTCTCTTGGCTGAAATGATGATGATTATAATATAAGCTGACTCGTTTCATTTCAACACATTTTCCACAGTAGGTACTTAAGATAAACTCACCTGCCACTGCAAAACTCTCGCAAGTACAAAGTTGGAACTCTTTCGCACTGGGCCGCATTAACCGGGGCTAGGTTTGTACGATGTCAATAAATTTTCACGCCGCCAATCCTATCTAGGTGTGCCAATATGTGAGCTTTTATATTTTATACCACACTTCGATTTGTCGTCGACAGTTTTATTAGCGACAGCTATGATAGTGAAGATTATCCTTATAACTAGGTAGACATCATTTCCAACTTAGTATACCAGCTATTTCACGCTTTCCTACCTCAATTTTATTGAATGCGGTCGATTTTGAAAATTATTTCTTGAGTTTTTAACTACTATTTGCTCGCGACTTTGTTTGCATGAAAATCAGTTATAGTTATTAGTCGAGGTGTGTAGGGATAGTAATGGAAAAATGCCCCTGGGGGCTTAGACAACTGGAAATTGTTTCATAGCGAAACGATAACTAAATTCGTCATAGTCTCTGAGATAACGAAAACAAATTCCTACCCAACGCAAGGATTAGCGATCGATGTGTCGAATTGATCTTTATGTAAGAAAACAACATATTGGTTATCTGAGTACTCAAAATTAAGAAATTGAAAATGAATGATTAAAATTAATATTTTCCGTTCATTTAATGAAAAATGAGTTGTTTTGAGTAGTACCTATATGGCAGTTACGAAAAAACAATTCGCTACTTCATAGATTCGTTGTGAATCAATTTGTCTAGCAACTTACATATCGATGACTTTGATCGAATCGCCACGATAGTAAGCGATGGCACATGTAAATCCCATGTTGTTCTTATCGACCTTCGTGATTGTTTTTGAATCGCCTTTTGTCTAGGCCCCCCAGATTTTTTCTCCTAAATCGGAACTATTTATCGCTAAAAGACAATTTCATCTGGATGAAGAGTGATGTTAGTGTTCTTGGACAGATCCTTAATTGCGATAGTCTTGTATTGTCGCCACGTGGCATCCATCAGCTGACAGTAATCAGCATTAAGCGTAACAATGTGGACTATCTTGGTCGCGTCAGCTCTCGGAGCGTGCCGAGAATGGCTAACAAGATAATAACTTACTCTATCTGAAGTCAAGGTTGACGAAATACAGGGTTATTTTTAGAGAGTCCCTGCCATTTTTTTCCTGTCATTCTATAGCGGTAATAAAACCAATTAAAACATATTTTTTCACATTTTTTGCTTTAACTTTTCCGTACGTAAACTAAAATTATGGTCATTTGTTTGTTTATTGCGCACAGTATCCAGCGCAAGGTTGCTACATTATCAATGTTAGATATTCGTACACGCTAGATTTTTCGCCAGTTCTGGGTCGCGCAGGGTGATGTCGAGTACACGCGTTTAGAAATTAAGAATTTAAAAAGTGGTCGAAGTATGTTATCTATACTAATATTATAAAGAGGAAAGATTTGATTGTTTGTTTGTTTATATGTTTGTTTGTTTGTATTAAATAGGCTTCGAAACTACTGAACCGATTTTGATGAAAGTTGGTACAGGGATAGTTCGAGACCAGGGGAAGGACATAGGGTAATTTTCCTAAGGGAAAAAAATTCCTACGGGAATACAAAAATAACGCGTGCGAAGTCGCGAGCGGAAAGCTAGTTTTGTATACAAGTACGTCTAGTACAAGTTTTTAAATCGAGTAAACTACAATAGTTTTCGTTAGCTCGCCAAACTGTCAGTTTACGATGTAAACGGTAGTATGAGTTGCTCGTTTCGAATTCACGTTTAAATGATAGCGAGTTAGTTTTACTCGATTAGACGAACTTCACATTATATATTTATATCTCTCTTACACACATGTGAATGGAAAGAGACACGCGATTTTGTCACTGTGACGTTTCCTTAACCGTTTTTATTATTTTTAAAGCGAGTTGAATGAAAGAAAACCAGTATTTGGAAACTTTATATATTTATTTATAACCATTGGGTGGTTGAGTGCCATTGTTACTTGGTCAATGTACCAACTAACTGCTTCCTGCGACAAGTAATTAGCAAGGCCAATTACTCGCTGGTAGTCTCCATTGGCATAAAACAATAAGGCACACAACACCTAAAACAAAGGTAACAGAAATTAACTATACTGTTATGTGTGTAAATAATATTGTAGGTACTAACCTTAGTCTCTAGAGACACTCTTTGCGAACTACGAAGGTCACTATACTCCCTTAATGTACTGCTAACATGATGGAAAGCAGCTTTTGTTAGTGGTAGCGCTGAGTGAAAGTGTGTGTCGGAGATTGCGGCTTAAAAAAAATGATTGTCGCAGCTTAGAATTCTTCCGTCTCTCTTCATGCGCTATTTCATCTTGCATGGCCCTCCACGCAAAGTACCACCGTGCAGACATAATTTTAATATTTAGAAACACAAAAAACGTATTAATGTACCAAACTTACATAAAAATGTAAGTTGAGAACCCAAACTACAATAGTTTTCGAGTAAACTGTCAAATAAATGTCAAACATGTAACTCATACTGCCAAAGACTCAAAAACTACTCGAATACGTACTCATTGATGGAGTAGTTTATTACTTTGTAACTCATACTGTCAATTCTAGTTCATTATAGTTTCCGATAGAGGCGCTGGTGTGAAATGTATGGAAACAAAACTATTCGATCGTTCGAATCCAAAACTATCAAAACCCATACTAGACGTAAAGGTTATTATTTAATTATCCCAAAAAAATTGGGACCAACTTAGAAATAGCAAAAAAATCAGCTGTTTCATACATTTAGGTTCAGTGAATGTTGAACATTTGTACGGAACAGCTGATTTTTTTTTGCGATTTCGAAGTTGGTCATATAGTGAAAGTTGTTCAGTTTGCTTGTCTGTACAAGCACACAATTTTTTGTAATAATTAAAAAATAAACTTGTATAGTTTTTTTAACTCAGACCTTTTATATTACTTTCTTTATCTTATATAAAATTTTGGCGGGGGGCTCAAAAATAATAAAACTATAACTATAAATCTTATCTTAGTGTTATTTATACAGGATAAATAGCACTAAGATAAGATTTATAGTTATACTAGCTGTGCCCGCGAGCTACGTTTCGCCATAATAATGTTAAAAAAATCTAAATAGCGCCGCCCCTCTCATCTAGGGGTATAAAAATTGCCTACGACCTAATCTCAGACTTACCTATTACACAAAAAAAAAAAACATAAAAATCAGTCAAGCCGTTTCGAAGGAGTTCGATAACAAACACTGTGACATGAGATATATTAGATTAGCTGACCCGGCCACGTGTTGCATTGTCTGAGTGTAAAATTGGATGGATGTAAAAAATCGTACAATAACAATAGCTATAAACTAATATTCTAGTACATTGACAAATTATACATAACATAATATTGTTATAATAGCGACAAATCTAAGTACAAGGGTGGCAGTTAGCCAGGCGGACTAAAACTTCTGCCTGCCCAACCTAAGTAGTTAATTAGATAATTTTTCAATGTACTTGGTTTTGAATAGTAGTATAAAGTTATTGTTATTGTAAGATTTATTGCTACTCTTAGATTTTCTGCGTTTTTCTACTAAGTATAATAAAAAATATAATTTGTGTTGATAGTATTTTTCCTCACGAAATATAGAGCTTACACGGTACTCTTCAACTAATTACTCCGCAAGCTACGATCCCATTTCTGGCGGGCGACAGCCTACAAACAACTAAGCTTTTTGTCACCGAGGGTTGCTGCAATCAACAACTTTAATGAGTTCCTAGTTTCAGTTTGAAGCAAAAACCAGAGAAAAGAGCTTTGTGCTTGATGCGATATTGGTGGAGTAGTTTCACATCGAATCTATTGATATCCTACTGGTGTTTACAACATTGTCATAGATTGATTTTCTTCTGCTTGCTCCTTAATGCTTACTTTAGATACTGTAGTATTATATTATCTGTGCTTTAGAGGATTTAATATACCTACTCTTATATTGTTGAAATTATTTTAATATTTTTCAATATTCGATCTAATACCTGTTTTTCCGAGACATTTCATGTAAATCTATTAAATTTGAATTAAATTCTTAATGCTTCTATCAATTCGAAAAAGTCAAATATTTATCTATATATATAAATAAGGGGATTGCTAAATATGTTAAACGCAAAACTCGGGAACGAGAGGAACGATTCGGCTTATGATTTTTTAAATATTGGTTGGATTACGAAGAAGGTTCTTACTTATATAAAGAAAGAAATTGGAAAAATGTCGGGAAATACAATAAAAAACATTGATATCAAACTGTTCTAGCTGTGCCACTATCGTCGAATACGTCAATTCAAAATAAGAACTTTGGACAGAACACAGCACTTATTGACGTCAAAATTAGATGCAAAATTAAAAAAAATGTTTTAAATTTATAAATACAAACTATTAAGCTTTGAATGCGTGTATCCTGTTCGACCTGTTTGTTTATCAAACCTTTTTTAATTTAGAACACCCTGGCTGTCTATATTTTTTTACGTATATTGTATTTTGAATATCTGTCACTTCACTCTGTCTCTCGTCAAATACACGACTATAATATAAAATATGCTATTTTTATTCCTGCTAACTCTACATTTGGCGTCTTTTTTCGCCATTTACAAATCTTGGCTTCCCACATAGAGGATTAGATGTTGGTTTTCCACATAGAGCGATTAAATGATGATTTCCACATAGGCGACTAAATATATTAAAAAAAAATATTTTACAAAAAATAAAAATCGACTTCAAAAATGTTTAAAATAATATAAGAATAGGCACAGATAACATCACTCTTTTAACGACGCCACTGGTGATAAGTGTCGTACATGTTATATATTGATTGAAATGAGTGTGAAAAGTATCGAAGTCGGTGCCAAACGATGATCCCCTAGATAATCTTAAAATTTGTCACCGACTTCAATATAGAAGTGTGATGTTGTCTGTGTCTATTCTTATATTATTTTCAACTTTTTGAAGTCGGTTAAAAAGTCGGTTAAAATTCCCTATCTCAAAAACTACTAAACCGATTTTGATGAAACTTGCGGTATCCCCTAAGTTGGACAATACTTAGTTTAACAAAATAAGAATTACTTAAAACAGACTTGTAGTTCCGGAGATATGCGAACACAAACATAAAAACATACATACATACACTTTTGAAATTTGGCACATTTGTTCAGACGCTGATATAGACTAACATAATATGAAAACTGGGCAGTAAGACTGAAACAATGAAGTCAACGCTGTCGCAATGTAGTGCTTTTTCGATTTAGCCGTTACTGCAACAATGATTAAAGCGATCATTGTGGTCCGCCTGTTTTGATTGCATTCGAAACTGTCCAAGCGAATCTAATGGGTCTCTCGTAATGACATGACATCTAATATCTGGAGCTCTAGGTGGGATAAGCAATATGTCATTCAACAACTGATTGATTCACCGGGAACGGGATTGACTGTAGTGTTTCAAAGGGAATCATAATACGTAGGTATAGCGCTGTTTGAATTATTCTCGAATATCTCGTACGTGTTACAGTCACGTTGCAGATTATGACGAAGAATTAAAAACGTCCGGATTTGCAGTTTCGGGGTTGCAGATTATTACGAATTATTAAAATGTCGAGATTGCATACTATATTGTTTATAATAATTTATACATTTATTTTGTTAACGCATTGGAAAAAGACATTAAACAGAAGTTAGCATTATTAGCAGAAACAAGAACACCATCAGTTTTAGCTTATTGAATTTGTTTTTATTGGATCATTAATTGTATTCCTAATTAACAATTAAGTCTTTAATTTGGCTGGTTATTTTTTAAATAGTATTTAATATACATCATTTTTACTACTACGCCAGTTTTTATTCTTTGGAGAAACACATAATATCATAATTAAATAGAGATGAGGTTGATAGAAGTATTTTTTGAGCCCTTAACGTGTATTAATTTATTTTAATCAATGATTTTTTAAGAATACAGTATTGGTTAAAACGAAATTTATGAGAAACATCAACAACATACTACTGGAGGGAGACTCTGTACCAGGGTCGTCTGCTTAGGTACCTCCGTCTTACCTATTTCTGCCGCAAAGCAGCAGTGCTTGCATTGCTGTGTTCCGGTTTGAAGGGTAAGATATGGCAGTGAAATTACTGGGTACTGTGACTTTACATCTTGTGTCACAAGTTGGCAACGTACACTGTGGTTCTTGTGGGGGTTGCAGTTTTGCTGCGAACCTCACAAGAGCCACATGTATTATAGGTAACTGTTACCACTTACCATTAGGTGGGCAGTTTGCTTGTTTGCCAACTTTCTGTAATAAAAAAAAAAAGAAAAAAGTAAGTTAGTTGCTAGTACACACGTGTGTACTAGCAACATTTAAAGTATTGTTGAACACAATCTTTCCATAAAAAATGTAAACTAGGTATTACTAAATAAAAGCGTATTACACAATATGGTCGCGACACTTATATTGTATTACAATATTGTGGTAGAGTCGAATTTTCTTCTCATCGAACCGAATAGGTTTGGAACTTGACGCCAAGTGTAATCAAACGTATTGATAAGAAACGTCAGCGTAATTCCACTTCAACGTATCGTGATAAATTCTTTCACGTACTGTTCAAGTTCTTAACTGTTCAGTTTGTTGGAGTCTGCCAGCTTTGTTGTTTGTGTGCTCGGGTGAATTTTTTACTTTGGAAGTTATATGTTTTTAGTTTCAAGTCTCAACTTCAACACTCGGTCTTATGAAAGAGAGACGGGAAAATTCGCAAGACTTGACTTCGTCAGAAAAGCTGTTACTGAACAAGAGTATCAGAAAACTCATACGACAAGATCTCCGCCGCTATAATACTCGCCCTCATAACAGAGGCGATCGAAAACAATAAGGGGTCTAAAGTTTTCACCCAGCGGCTTGGTAGAAGCCACCTGACGAACTGAAAGACCTCAGATGGCAGAATTGTCTCTTCTGGGCAGGGGGTCATGGCAGTACTCGGGTAATCCCCCCTTGGCGATAGCCCGACCAGTTAGGTCGGACTAGCCCGGGTGCGTTGGTAGTGGTAGTCGCATTGTGGACCCTATCACGCGCGCCCTAAGGGCAGCCCCACACACGCTCGTCGTCTAGCCAACGGCGAGTACAGTGCGGTCACGCATTCCCCTCGGAATGCGTGACCTGGGTGACGGGGTCATGGCTGAGATGAAGACTTCTATGGCCGATTATACGCCACGCAAGAACTGCGAGCCGAACCTGAACACCGGGATCTCAGAGCCACACAAACCCGCCATTACACTGATGCACTGCCAGGCTTTACTCTGGATGAGCTCAAACTGGCTCTGAGGCAGCTTAAAAATGGAAAAGCCCTAGATGAAGACGGGATTACTTCTGAGCTACTTAAGGCCGGGGAATTCCAGTACTGAGAGAGCTACAGAAGCTTTCTAGTTTCGTCATACAAAGTGGGAGGAATCCAAAAAAGTGGAGCAGGGCAGGAGCATTGTAGTTCTATTTTTCAAAAAGGGCGACAAAACCCTATTAAAAAACTACCGACCCATCTCGATCCTGAGCCATGGTTATAAGCTGTTTTCCAGAGTCGTAACGAACCGTCTTATTCAAAGGTTAGATGGCTTCCAGCCACCGGAAAAGGTCGGAAGTCGACGAGGATATGGTACTATAGACCATATCCACACAATGCGGCAGATTATAGAAAAGACACAGGAATACAATCAGCCCCTGTGTCTCGTATTTGTGGACTATGAAGGCCTTTGACTCTGTAGTGATCAGGGGCCCTACCATGATCGTTTATAGCAAGGTTAAAACAATATTGAAACAGAGACACCGCGCTTGTTTTAATATTATTTTGAGTGATCATGGTAAGGGGGCTGGTCAGTTCTGGAGTCTTTGCAGCGAAGCCAACTAGTTTACTGGCGATACATTGAGGTAAAGAAAAGCCTTTATAAGATCGCAACGATTACTGTCCATGTTCATAATTAACAAACAAGACCAATCCAACTGCGCCGTGGTGTGAGACAAGGGGATGTAATATCCCCGAAACTATGCACAGTGCATTGAAATACGTTTTTACGAAAGGGCATCAATATAAACGGCGAACGTATTCCAATATTCCTTTCGCCGACGACATAGTAATTATAGCCGAATCGCTGCAAGACCTACAAACAATGCTACACAGTTTGAATGCTCCTACTAGACGAATTGGTATCGGGATAAACTTAGACAAAACTAAGGTCATGTTCCATAACCTCGTTGCTCCCGAGCCAATAAAAGTTGACGAGGTTGTTAAAAAATGCACACGCCTTGATCAAATATTACAACTAGGCAAAAACAACTTTGAGGTGGAAATTGACAGGCGGATTCGCCTGGGTTGGGCAGCGTTTGGGAAGTTGCGACATATTCTGACGTCGCTGATACCACAAAATTTAAAAACCAAAGTTTTAAAGCGACGATATACGTAGAGCGGCTGGCAGTGACTGGATGCGCATAACTGAGGACCGGTCTAAGTGGCGCGCCTTGGCAGAGGCCCATGTCCGCCAGTACAGACACGAAGCTAAGAAATAATTTATTTCTTAGCTTCGTGTCTGTACTGGCTGGAAACTCATCATCATCAGCCTTATGCAGTCCACTGCTGGACATGGGCCAAGAGAAAACACTAAGGTCAGGAGGATTCAAAAATAGGTTTTTGTTAAATGCAAGTATTGCTGTCGCGCTGTGCCCCCCAACAAACGAGCGCGATAGAGACAACTGAAAAGTACACAAAATATACGTTTCGCCAGGCCCCTGTTTTCACCTCTAAAACTTGAACGATTTAATTACTTTTTGCACTAAGGAAAGGTTATGGTTATATTTCTGTGTTTTGCTTTTTAGGGTTCCGTACCCAAAGGGTAAAAACGGAACCCTATTACTAAGACTTTGCTGTCTGTCCGTCCGTCCGTCCGTCCGTCTGTCTGTCACCAGGCTGTATCTCAAGAACCGCGATAGCTAGACAGTTAAAATTTTTACAAATTATATATTTCTGTTGCCGCTATAGCAACAAATACTAAAAACAAAATAAAATAAATGTTTAAGGGGGCTCCCATACAACAAACGCGATTTTTTGCCCTTTACTCATTACATTGCTGGATATCAATAAATGTTAACAGGTAGGCACTTGAAATATTCGCAAAATACTTAATTGTATATTAATTTAATAATAAATATGAAATTTGTGTACCTACTGTTGTTTATCTAGTCAATGGTACGGAACCCTTCGTGCGCAAGTCCGACTCGCAATTGGCCGATTTTTCATTTAATCTCATCAAATTTGTTTGCTGGATGTTTAAATACAGCAAAAAATATGCAAATTTTTAGGTATTTTGCAGGATTAAATCTCCTTTAATAAATAATAAAAACACTCACTCAATGCTCAATGTTCTATCGAATACAAAAAGAATTTTGAATATCGGTCCATAATTGGCAGCGTAATCGCGTAACATACACACAAAAAAAACATACGCATCGAATCGAGAACCTCCTCCTTTTTTGAAGTCGGTTAAAAAAGGAAAACGTAGGACCATGCAAAACCTTTTTTTGTAAAAATAGAGCAACTATTACCACTATCTAGAAAGAAAACAGGGGACTAAGTTTGTATGGAAAAAGCCCGTATGCCTCATAAGAATATTTTCAACATATTCCGCGTCTTGGTGGTAAGTTCTAGGATTTACCGGGTGTATGATGGTAAAAGTCCGAAATAAGTAAACAATGATCACTAAGCAATTCGGACTTTTACCATTGAGAGTTGGTAGGTAAATCTTAGGTTTTACCCGAAAATGTTAGGCTTTACCTTAGTTTTCGGGCGCGTGGGTAGTGGAGTCGCACTGTGGACCTTACCTAGCGCGCCCATAAGGGCAGGGAGAACACCGGGGGGTTTTAGTGGGTAGGCCTGGTATTCTGCCAGGAGAGCCCCCACACACGCCCGCCGTCTAGCCCACGGCGGGTACGGTGCGGTTACGCATTTCCCCCCGAGAGAAAAAAAAAAAAAAAGGCTTTACCTTAGTTCGGGCTTTTACAGTTACATATGAAGTTCGAAATCGAAAAACAAATTGGTACATGGCAGGATCGAACCAAGGACCTCGGAGTCCACAGCACCACCGACGCTAATGAGCTATGACTTTTAGCAATTATGGCAAGTGGGCAGAACTCACTTACTGGCGGTAACTAATCTGGAACCGGTGGTGGCGTGGGAGCTGGGCTTGAGCGCACGTATCTCTAATCGCAAGCGCCCATAGGATTCCTACATAATACATTACGATATAAGTGCGGTATGTTGGTAATACTCACGAGGCGGAATTTCAGCCCGAGCCGAAGGCGAGGGCGTAATAGAGCCGAGTATGTATAACTAATATACGCACGTATATCATACGACGTTTTTCAACACACTTGTCAGGATAAATACCTAATAAAGTGAATTTTTTGATAAAATAACAATAATGTTTTGGATTGGTGATCCCAAACTATTCTCTGCTACCACTCGAAGTCAACTCGGGCTTCGAGTTCCGTTAAAATTAAAATGAACTTACCGTTTGTTGTGGAGTCCGCCCTGGAGATCATCCGCCACGGGTCACAACTTGACGTGTTTCCTCACAACTTATTTCTTGCGATTCCTAATCACCCAGAGTAACCCCATGGCGCCACACACCCCGATACGAATTCGAAGAATCTCACGTTCCGCAGCGACGATCCAATGTGCCGTTTTAGTTCATAGCCGATCCGCCATTTCACATGTGACACTTTTTCTTGTTTCACTGTAGTTAATAATTACAAACGGTCCAAACACTTATTCTATTGAATGCAAACAACAAAATCAAAACATAATTTTCTAATTATCAAACGAACAAACAACAAAATTCACAAATGCGTAATTATCAAACGAACCAAACAACAAAATTCACAAATCCACAATTCTTATGCTAATGTCATTGCCCAAACGTCACAGCAAACTGTCAAGCACACCGTTCCTTTACAGATAAAACAGAGTCCGTGCGCCGCCGGCAAGGCGACGCAAGATGGCGCCAGGTGCCAGTTTATTGTAAACAAATAATGGTATAAAAATAATCGTTCGAAAAGTCATGTAGTTCGTTGATGTCTTTTATATTACCTCTAGCTTTTAAAAAATATAGTACATTACTGGCGCGGCTGGCAGGTCTAGCATTGCCGGACCCTGTGATGCGTGCCTCGGCTATAATACACGCGTGTTTTATGAGCTGCTTTATGTATCTAAAAATTCGGTAAAATTAGATCCACTTTACGAGCAAGTGTGTTGAAAAAAATATTATTATAAGCATGGAGACTTCCAGGGATGTTATTGAAATTAATTCGGCTAATTAGAAACTTTGGCGGGAAGTTATTTTCGTAGTCTATGTCGAGTAAAAAGGCGATGCTTGTTTCAGCTCTTATGGTCGTTAAAAACGCTGTGCGGCTCCTCGAAGAACGTGCTTTGAAGATAAATTGTACATTATTTCTCATCATAGTTTAACATTAGGATCTTAACATTTTTATTAATGGACTGATCATTTGTAGTCTTATTAGAGAGTTTACCTTGAAAGTCGGTTCACGGACAAAATTTAAAGATACGATTTTTTATTCATACTTATGTACCTACTTATAATGCTGCTAAGTAATGAATATGAATTAGGAAGAAAGTGAAATGACGTATGCATGACTATGTTTGTTGTGATGACGAAATGTGATCATCATCACTTCAACTCATATACGCCCCACTAAAGGACATGGGGGTCTCCATGGATGAGGCGGCATGGGCTTACACCATACAGTTTTCCGTTTCCACGCAGAGGTATATTACGGTAAAACCTCTTACGACGTCCGCGTGAAAAAGGGAGCTCTGCGTTTAATTATAGAAAGTGTATTCGCCAGATATTTATTTCCCGTTTTTGCAACATTTTTCATTGATGCTCAACTCCTGTTGGTCATAGTGTGATGTTATCTAGCCTATAGCCTTCCTCAATAAATGGACTATCCACCACACAATAATTTTTCAATTTCAATAAGTGTTCCCGAGATTAGCACGTTCAACCAAATAAACAAACTCTTCAGCTTTATAATATTAGTACGATAGATATAGTAAAGATTATATTTTTTACACACAACAGGGAAGCTCTTCGTCTTCACCTCACCTGATGGTAAGTGACGATAAGGCCGAAGGTGGAAGCGAGCTTCACCTGGACTCCTCAATGACTCATCAATGACAAACTGGCTATCTATCGGAATACAACAAAGTTATACTCATTGTTATTATGACGGCAAACTTAGGTAAGACGGTGGTAACTAGCTAGGCGGGCTCGGAAGCCCTGCTACCGAGCAAGCCAAGTAGGGAAACTCCTTCCTCCACAGATGGAATTCAGTACCCCCAGATCCATACTGGGTGTCTCAACCACAAGGTTATAGGGGCGGTAGTTTAAAAATTGAAACATTATTATAGCTAAGTTTCGATATTCTAAATACGTCACCGTAAGGGCTAACGCTTCCTTCGGCCACATTAGTAACCAAAATTTGATAACCAGTTGCGAAATTTTTTATGTAGTAAGGATCCTCTTCTGGGGATCCTTACACGTAGCTCCATTAAAAGCAGCGGGCGATTAATAATGAAAATCTAAGTGTTCCATCATGGCTACTAAATTTATTTTTGCGGAGCCCTTTCCAACTAAACAAGATTGTGTCGAAACAAGTCAAAAGCACTTAAAACCCATTCTGCTTTCATTATGTTAGGGAAATAATGAAATTTGTCAACTTGGACGTCCCGCCGCTGTCACGTAGGTAGCGATGGGCGTTGGTTGAGTCTGAACAAGTTTCCCTGCTTCGATGTTTTGCGTTTTCGAACAAAAAATATGTAAACGAAATCACGATACTTGCAAAAAGCACATCTCTAGTAACGTATGTAATTTATGAACTAACATTATGAAAGAGTTGCAACATGTTTATTAATAAATTTTAGGGATTAAAAGGGCATTATACGGAACACCGAAAAAATATTTTAGGATACGTATCTTACGTATCCTTAAATATTTTGTCGGTGTTCCGTATAATGCCACTTAATCCCTTTAACAATATTTTTAGAAAACAATATTTGTATGCAAGTCGTCTAAAAATTACCGGCTTATTGAGACCAAATCTATCTCTATCTATCAGAAGTTATGGCGACCGATGAGCAAGCTCCACCGGGCCATTGAACTGCACAGACCTATGGTGGGCGACCTCTTATTTGAATGCTATCCAATAAATAAAATAGCCAATAACCTTATTTGGAGACAGAGCCTTCGCATCGTGAGGTGGCAGTCTATGTCCGCCTAGTGCTCGGCTAGTGTGGATAAGAACATAGCACTCACTTATTATGTGATTCGGTGTCCCCTCATCCTCACTACAGAATCTGCATACGGGGGCATTGGTCAATTCTGTGCAGAAGAGCCCAAACCTAAAGAAATAATGAAAAATGATATGATAGAAAATAGTAGTTTATCTAAAATTAAAAACATCTACTGTTTCATACCTCTTTCATTGCATTTATTGACACTTTTATTAAAACTATTATAGATGACTCGGTGAGCCACGTATCCCTTGACAGATGACACATCTTAATAAATAATCGCGAAGTGTACCATGATTTTCCATACAAATTACTTTGTATTACTATTTTTCTTTTTAAATAAACCACCTCCTTATAATAGCTAAAGAAGATTACCTTATACTTGCGACGCTATTTCTATATTATTCAGTATTAATCTTTATATTTGAATAAATATGATAGTAGTCACCTAGGCATTAAATGTATAATTTATTGGAAATAAAAAAAAAACATTAAAAATAATCCAAGTAGTGAGGCAAATGTAAACATTTGTGCCGATTAGACACTGGTATACACATTTAAAACTAAATCATATTCGACGTAACAAGTTGATGCAAAAAATGTAGGCATAAATTTTAATTCTCTAGCCGTGGAAAATCGGGTCGGGTCGCTAGTGTCACATAAAATATAAATATTTGTCAGCAACTGTGAACAAACAAAGACCTAATCAGCTGTCACAAACCATAAAGAGAAATATAGTTATTTCTTATTTCCAGTAAACACAGAAATGAACGCATTTTCTTTCTAAAGTCCTACATAATATTCTGAACATTATTATTTGTCCGAATTCCGTTCTAGATAACTGAGAATCGCAGTGCAGAAACAAGTCTTCATCCTGAGCCCATTATGTGGGGCAAAAGAGCTTTTCTTATACTCGAAATAGCTTTTATTGTATTCAACGACATTCAACGACAGTTCGGCCGTATTAAATTAGAAGGAAATTAATATTGTAACATTTCTCAAGAAATACGGAGACTATCTCCGTGAACACCTTCTGTGAAATCAAAGCAAAATCGTTTTATTACAATTGTTACCGACTCCAAGAATATGCTGTTACCGACTCTGAGACTGCTGTTACCGACTCGGAGATTATGCTATCATGGCTAATGCAGTGGACAAGGCTCTTGGAGGAGCCGCACCGACACCGTGGGTGCCGTGGGCTCACTTTTCGTTTCTCTGCGGCTGCAAGTACTCAGTTATCACGGAATTATCGCGCAGAGTTAGTATAATTAGTTAATATAGTAGTGCTATTTTTGTATTCTTTATTCTAATTAGTAATTTAATAATTGTGTGGGTAGTGTGACCAATAGTTTTTTTTAAATTAACATAGCTTATTTAAGACAATAATATGAGAAATTATTTGTTAAGTTGCATTAATCTATTAATTTCATTTTTTTTAAATATATAAAATACAATGAGGTACTAGAATCTTGTTATCACTTTTTGTAATATTTTGTTAATAATTGCAGTTTCTATTTTTCATTATTGGCAACTTTTTTCCTAGACGTCAAACTGCCGCCATTTGCAATTGTCAGTGACTGTCGGAGCAAGCAACAAAACAGAAAGGTAAGAAAAAATATTTTCTGTTTGAAATTCAATTTTGTTAAGCATGATGCATCAACGACGTGCTTATGATATAAACATATTGGTGTTTTGTGATATTTTGACCACGTCTGTGTTACGATGACCACGTTTCTGATTCTTTGAGGATTGGGGATTAGATATATTGCTTTTATTACAGATAATATCAAATAAGATGAAACTTATAGAGTAAAAAAGAAGAAAAGGGGACGCTGAACGAAGACAGAAATAAAGGATGACAAAGTGAAAAATGAATTGCATAAATAAAAAATATAATTGACTTAGTTTTTTTTTTAATTACTGTGTGATAAGTGTATCTTAAAAGAAAAGAAAAGGTAGATTTGTATTAAAAAAATTAAAAGTTAAAAATCTAACATTTGTTTTATTTAAAATATCACAGATATGGAGAATGTCACGGACGTGGGCATCACCTTTTTTCAAATCGATATTTTGTGAAAAGTACCTATATGTTCCTTCACTCACTATGAATATTATTATTATTTTGTATTTTAGTCATTAAACCAGCTTAAAATATACAGTCCACTTCTTTATAAACCATCCAATGTATCCATTGTACACTTCCAAGCTTTGCTATTTTAATCACCCTTCTCTATATTGACCCCTTACCGGATATAAAATGTGAAACAAACAAAATAATAAAAAAGTGGACAAAACACCGAAAATGAAAATGACCCAATTATAAAATCGTCTTGGTATTTTTCACGTAGAATGGGTACGGAGACATTTTGCAATTTTTACGTTATACTCTTTACAGCCAATTGAAAAGGCACTAATACTCGGTTGCATTTAAATGTGTTACTTCTTAATAGCCTTTACGTTTTAATTGTTAAAATTAAACGTCAATCGTGTGTAAATATATGTAGCGTAAAGCGTATATTTAATCGTGGAACAATTCATTCTTACCCATTAATTTGATTTTTACGTCTATATATTAACGAAATCGTAAAATGTAAAACTCGATGGAACCGACCGCATGTATTTTAACAGCATTCAAATATTTTGTGAAGCAAAATCCTACTTTGTACTTTGCATTTTTACCGTAAATTGACAACATTAAAATCAGAAAAAATTGACCTCGGGCGAGATTCGAATCCGCGTCGTCAGTATACCGTATTGGCCATGACCACTAAGGCCATCCAGAACTAATCTACCTTCTAAAATGTAAGTTCTTTTTGTTCGTGGCAGAGATTCTAGCCAAGTAAAGTATTTTGCATCCCCCCATCTCGGAAAGAGTATTTTTGCTATTCGATATCTGACCGCCAAAGCCGTTTTTATCCGCTTGAGGTTAAAGTAAATTTGAATTAAGTACATCGCGTGCCACTAGGTATGTGATTTCAAAACAACATTAAAACTATTTACTTCCATCTCCATGGTGCCTAATTTATCATACAACTTTTTTTTAAATTTATTAAAACTCAGACTCTGAACCTCCTTGGTGTACTTTTGTTTTTCATTTGCTTTGCGCACGCCATTTTGTTTTGACGACGTATAAATAAGAAACTTGAAAATAAGGAAAAAAAACGTATTATTTGTTAGACATAATATAAATAATTTTGTAGTAATCATAATGTTGTAGTAAATATGTACCTAAACTGAAATAAAAGTATCTTGTGATTGTAAATGTTTTATTTTGTATTTAGTCATTTCCTCGCTGAGGGGGGTTGAAAAGTTACGTGTTGCACTCGAGTGCAAAGATTTGTCGCCTTGTGCTCTTTTGGTTCCCTCGCTAACTCTCAGGATTCTAAATTTTGCTACGCTCGTAATTCAATTTTAGAATCCTTCGCTTGCTCGGTCATCAAAGTTGAGCACGCGGTTAAAAAGCAACTTTGGACTCATGTATAACAAATAACTATTAAAGATGGTCAATTGGTAGCAGTACCTATGTAGGTAGGTATTACTTTATTATTAGGTTATCAAAGAAAACGCCAATTGATATGGATATCATAATTATGCATGACTCACACTTGCGATTTTTGATCAGAAAAAATCAAAATTACGAGCAGAAAATTCTACTTAACTAGGTTTTTAATTCAATTTAAGAATAATTCAATCAAAGTAGGTATTATGTTGCGAATTGGGATGATGACTGAATTCTAATTTTTACGTCTCGTCATTAAATATTAAAATAGCGTAAAAAAAATGCAGTCCTGTGAAATTAGCATTAAAATCGGCTTAGAAGCATGAAGCATTTTAAGTTATTAATTTGAAGGCGATTAGACAGAGAGATCCTACATCAACCGTGACGTCATTGTTGATTACGGCTATATAAACTCCTTGTAAATTGCCGTTTTGCTAGAAAGAGATGGAGAACAATTTTTAATACCTTATATTTTGGTTGTTTTTATAGTTATTCGAAAACCGATTTTTTTCTTTCTGTTTATAATATGAATGAGCTTTTATTAAAGCAAAAAAAAAAAATTAGTCATCTAGCCTATTATTGAAAGCAAATATTAATATTTCATCAAGTACATTCCAACACTAAGCATTTCTCGACTATAGAGACCCGTCACCCCGAATTACATACTGGCATCGCCCCATAGCGATTTAATTAATCCATTCACCGTTGCCCAAGTTACTTTAGTCGTGACTTCGTGAGTTACTTGCGCCAAATACCGGAACTTTAGCGCCAAACACCGGAACTTTGGGGCCGGTTCCATTCATAGATCGAAACCAATCCCGATAAGAAACATTACGTTCGACCAATTGGCGACATTGAAATATTCAAGGACGTGATAATGAGGCATTTAGATTGGATTAATTTGTTTCTTAAGTCTTATTATTTCCAAGTCAGTAACCAAGGTATTTTTATTAATTTCACAGACTTCAATTAACTTTTAAAAAGTATACATGTCCATGTTTTACCTACCATATTATAGACCATAAGGTACACACTACGAATTTTATAAGCACTGACGTGGTGGCGCTGTGAACTTCGACACTGGGAGTGTCACTCCACACAATCAGGAGGTCCGTGGCTCGATACTGCCATTGTAATAACGTGTTTTTCGTTTTTCGAATTTCATAATTATGCCCGACGCTCTTACGGTGAAGGAAAACATCGTGGGGAACCTGCATACATTTGCGAAGAAATTCAAAGGTGTATGTGAAGTCGACCAATCCGCACTGGGCCAGCTTGATTGACTAAGGCCTTAACTTAGGGTAGGCTCGAGTAGGGACGTATATGAGCTGAGATGATAATTACAGCGTTACAGTCGCGCTACAAACGCGCGTGTGTGTCGATGCAAACGCAAAGCATAGTCGATGCAATTGCGATGCAGCATCCATACAAACGACTGTATGGCTAAGAAAATTCGTAAAGTTAACCCTTTACACATTACGGCTTTATGCAGTGATACTGTTGCGCTGCAAACGCGCTGCACGATCATGATTAGGTACATTTGTTTGCATCGCTCTGTGTCGCTACAAAAGTCGCAGTGTGAAAAAGACCACACACTTATCTATATATAAATAATAATGAATCGTCTAAATGTACTATGTGCATTACTTCAAAATGACTGCACCAAATTAGTCAATTCTTATTTTTTGTGTTCGTTTTTGTCAGGTCAAGGTTTGCATAATAGAAAATGTTTGAAAAATTATAAAAAAAAGTAAAAACTACGATTTTAAAATTTTCATATAAAGGTAAAAAAATTGTCAGATTGACAATCAGGTTATCTATGGTTTTAACCTTGTTGTGTTGCCAAAAGGTTTAAAGTATACCTCTACTATATTATATTAAGCAGCTACTATATGACGACACGGTTAGCGCAGAGGTCGAGTGATCGCCTACTGCGCAACGGGTCGCGGGTTCGATTCCCGCTCGGGACAGATATTTTGTATGGCCTACAGAAATTTGTTCCAGTCTGGGTGTATGTGCATGTGATATTCTATGTTTGTAACTGCACCCACGACACAGGAGAAAATCCTAGTGTGGGGCGACGTTTTTTTAAAAAAAAAAAAAAAAAAAAAAATTCATTATGGAACTATTTCTATTTATTGAATCTAGAAGAGCGCCGTTAAAATGTATGCCGTTATAATGTAGTTTTTAACTCCAACAAAACTTAAAAGCTAGTATTTTTCAACTAATACCTATCTGCTTTCGGACAATATGATGAATCACAGACGCAAAAAATAAGGTAATCATTGCAATCATGTGTCTCAAAGCAAGAGAATTCCCTAAGAAAGAATTCAAATTCGTCGCGAATCAAAACAAACGGCTAATTTGTATCCTTTGTGTCCAAAAAACCACGGCAAATTGAATGCTGTCGGCGAGCGCCGGGGGAGGGCGGAGTTGGGGAGGGTAAATGACCGAACAAACGAAAACTTTTGGATTGTATTACAACTTTTAATTAGTGATTTAGTATTAAAATTTTGTTCACTAGCCCGCTCACTGATTTGACGTAAATGGAATGCTAAGTGGGTTTGGAATGATAAACATAATAGCTGGTTAAACCGTAAACGTCGACTGAGATTAATCTAATTGAAATCGCAAAGAAACTTGTTTCATACAAATGTTCAGCATCCACTGAACCTTAACGTAGGTATTGGGCAGCCAATCGGGGAATGGCTAACGCCGATCCCGATTGTGATTCTACGGAGGTAGAAGTATCTGGAGGGTTTTTATCCGGTATGGGGTCTTCTACTCGAGCCCGGCATATCCTTGGGGTGTCCTCGTCAGTCGGCCCCTTGTTGAATACCGTAAAGAGTATCTTCCCTTCTAAAAAAAAGGTATTGAGCAGCCGATGTTTTTTCTCGATTTTAAGATTGGTTCCATTGTAAGAGTTGTTCCGTTCAGTTTAGGCCTACTGTCCACGGAGGCGTATCGTCATAGACGCATCAAAATACGCCGTGCAGCTTGTGCAGCCCGGCGTACTAAACTCTGTCCACGAGGCGTATTGCAGGCGGTTTCAGTTAAACCATGAAGACATTATTTTGGTGAAAACTACATACAATGACATTGAATAAATGTTATGTTATTACATATTTAATAAGTACAAAATAAACAAAAGTAGGTGCTCACTCGTTCATTTAATTTTATACGCCACCTCATATTCAGCTCGATTATTACGATTATTCGGCTGAGGACAGATTCTATTGTACAAATATGAGTATTTTTCCATTATTTGAACAAAGGACAATGTCAAAAATCGCCCCATGACCAACAAAGATTTGACTTACGTCATCATTATATGCATATTTTATAACACTCATAACAAATATATGTATTCGACGGACAAATCAACAATATATAAAAGTACTACTTTCAGAAATAAAACCAAATAAAGTAAAATATACAAATGGTTATTTATGTAGCTATGGACATTTAATTATTTGTATAAATTATGTTTCTCATAACTTCTTTCAGAATTTACGAATTTTAAATTAAAACATACGTCAATTGACTACTCACGCGCTGTCGCTTGTTAGTTCGTTGTGTTTTTGACTTGCTTTATAATTTCGAAATTTCTTGTTCTTTACTACGTGGCTATAATAACGTTATTTGATTGATTGCAATAATTATTATTTTAATAATTGTATAGGTATGGACTATGTGTATTTCTCTAACAAAATAAAGTGAGGTTAGTTGAAGTAATTCAACTAACCTCAAAATCTGATACATTTTGATATATAATTCGATTTCGAAGCTTGTCCGTAGTAATTGATGTGGACGTACAGTATTTACTCATGTCTAATTATACGAAAAGCATTTTTCCATTGCTGTTGGTATTGGGGCGAACAATGTATGGACGCAGAGCAATGTCCTTTGGCCGCCGTTCTCGCCATTTGTGCAAAACTAAACACGTCCATCTATTCGTCGTACACCCGGGCGTATAACATGCAGTACGGCAGGCGTCGTGAAGCTTGCATGTAGCGACGCGTACGCTACGCTGCCGCTTCGTTGACAGTTTCATAGTTTTGTGTGTAGGCGTACAGCAAGCGTATAATGACGAATACGCGTCTATGAAGCTACGCCTCCGTTTACAGTAGCGCTTACTTGTCTAAACAAACACAAAAGGCTCCAAGTTAAAAAGTTATAATAATATAGTTTATTGCACACAAATAACACTTTAAGTAGTCAGGAACATAGACATTTAGACATACACGAGAATGTACAACTGGCGGCCTTATTGCTAGTAAGCAATCTCTTCCAGGCAACCACTGAAACATAAAAATAAGTGAGAATACAATATGATGTTAAGGGTAGTTAAAAAAATACAATCTACATAGGTTATTAATTCTAACAAAAAAGTTAAACATAATAGACAATACAACAAAAAAAGGAAAACATAATATATAACAACGAACAGTAAAAACAAGTAACCGCACCTCTCTAAAGGGATAGTAGTCACAAAGTCTTCCATTGACGGCATTATGACTGAAAAATAAATTTAATATATTAATAATATACAAGAGAAAATTACGACTCGGCTGGAATTTGAATCTTCAAATGGTGTGCTCTGGAAATATTTCAATTGTAATCATTTCTTATTGTACAGTAAGCTCCCATTCAAGCTATATTTACATTTACACTACGAAAACCGCCACTATTACGAGCTACATAAGAACGGTTCAAAGGTCAAACAGTATACCTTGATAAGGAGCTTACTGTACTACGTTAAACCAAAGTAGACTTTATTCAGCGTTGATAACTACGTATTGACATCCAATTTTGAAATCTTGACAGATTTCATAAAAATTGGTTAAGAATTAAGCAAACTCACTAATTTTTGCCCTGCATTTTCTTAAAAAAAACATTTAAGAAGTTAGAAAATGATCAAAACGACACAAGAATTTTTTTCATTATTTTATTTTTGTAAATTGAATTATAAAAAAGTCATAGCTCAAAAATAATCACGTTTATACCATGGGCTTGCAAATATTTGTTATTATTATAACACTTTAGGTAGATACATCTATACTAATATGCTCCGAAACTACTAGACCGATTTGAAAAATTCTTTCACATTTAGAATCCTACATTATCTATCCCTAATGAACATAGGCTACAAAATTATTTTTCGTACGGAAAAATATATAATTCCCACTGTCCACGCTAACACATTGTCGAGGATGGATGCAAGAGCTCCGTCCCCTTTGCCTTTTCTTAAAAATCTCATGTTATCTAATGTTTGCTCTGTGAAATTGTCATTGTCATTTTTCTTATGTCATTGAAAGGCTTTTTGGGGGAGTTTCGGCGGGAACGTTTTAATTCTATATAAGCTAAAAAAATATTTTTTAAATTAGATAAATTTGGGTAAAAACTTGTAAAAACCTCAAAATGGGTTCTGATAGTGGTGGGAAAAAAAGAAAGGCTGCACCCCCTGAACAAATTTGTTCAGATGATGACGAGGATAATAAACATGCACCATATTTCAAGCTCAACCATATACGTAACTATCCAGAAAATTCTGCAAGCACAACCTTTGCGGTATACATACAAAGTATAAATGATACAACAAAATTCGGTAACAAAGATCCAATTTATTTAAATAAATTTTTTAGTAGATACATAAAAGGTGTTAAAGAAATAAAAAGAATAAATGCACTGAAATACGCCATAATTTTTGATAATGCAAAGAATGCTAATTCGCTGTTAGCAAACTCAACATTTCTGTCATCGCATGAAATAAAAGCCTTCATCCCGGCTTCTAATTCTGAACGAACTGGAGTCATCAAATTTATTCCTACAGACCTATCATGTAAACACTTATTTGATAAACTTGTGAGTTCACAGGAAATATTGTCAGTTCGTCGCTTTACCAAAAAAACGCCTGAAGGTGTGATTGCACTGCAGACCATCTCTGTGATATTTGCTGGTAACTCGCTTCCCAGTCAAGTAAGTTATGGTTTATGTTCATTACCTGTAGAAGAATACATAAGGCCTGTATTACAGTGTTACAAATGTATGGGATTTGGCCACACAACAAAATTTTGTAAACGCAACATTGTTTGTTCTGTATGTTCTGAGGCACACTCATATAAAGAATGCAATAACTCGAACAAACCGTTATGTGTAAATTGTAAAGGAGAACACATTGCTGTTTCAAAAGAATGTCCTGTAAAGCAAAAGAAAATTGCTGAAAATAAAGCAAAAATAATGAACAAGCATACATTGGGTTCCTATTTCCCTGAATTGAATAAGACTTTTGCTAGAGCACTGAGTTCTCAAAGTCAAATTAAAAACCTTTTAAAGAAAATAAGAGCATTGCGAGTGATATAATAAATAATCAACAATTACTTACGGCTATTGTCGATACTTTAACATGTCTTATTAGCAAAGAAAATAAGTTGCCGATCAATTCCTCCACTATAAAAGAAACATTTATTTAAAAAAATTGCAATAATGGATCCTAGTTATTTAAAGATGGTACAACACAATATTCAGAGTTTGAAACCAAAAATAGCACTTCTCAGTCATTTTCTTTTTGTAAATAACGTGGATATTTGTATCAGGCTGGCGCAACTCCCATACAAAAAAATGAAGTATGAAACGCGTACCAAAAATAATGGCGACTATCGCTGTCTTGCTCTAACATCTTGCCTTCTCTCTCAGCTCGCTCGGCGTTTCCGGATCCGGCCGGAGTTCCGACGTTGATACGTAGTATCTCTATATAGTTTGTGCGACGTTGTATTGTAAGATTTAATTTTGTGCTTCTGTTTCTCTGAATATTATTGTATCTTGGGTTGTGTATGCTTATGTGCAGTGTTTATCTTGGTGTTGTTAGTGTATTCGAAGTATTGAATAAAACGTTTACTGTCATGCATTACAAAAAGTGTGAAATATGTGGAATAAAATCCCGTCGGGAACATAGTAAAAAAAGAGTTTTCAAGGCAAAATTTCCGCTGGATGAAGAGAGGTAAACATTAATTTATATTTACAAAACTTAACAGAAAAGTACTTTTCGTGATTTACAGGTTTTTTAAAACTAATATTATTATGGTATTTAGTATAAAAATTCCTATCAAGTATCAATAGAGCTTGACATTTTTTTATCGACTATCGATATTTTTGTTTTTCTTTGTAACATGACAAATTAATATTAGATAAGGAAAACTGCTAATAATAAACTTGCTATATTTTATTTTTCCAGGTGTAAAAAATGTCAACGGTGATTAATACACCAAAAAAGCCAAAAATGTGATATTTTACTGAAGGTAACACTATTGTAACTTTTAAAGTTATTTTAGCTCTTTACCATGTTATCTCTTATATTGGTATATCGTTTGGTATTTTACAGATTCTTCAGAGAAGATAACACAAACATCTGGTAATGAAAAAAGATTGAGAATCGGCTCAAGTAAGTTTACATAAAGTTCATTAAAATTTCATTTTGTTTATTGAGATTAATGTGAATTAACGTGTATTTTTGTAATTACAGTTTCTACAACATAACTGCAGAAATACTTCCTTTAGCTGAAAAAGAAAATATGACCGAAGAATTCACTATGACCGTGATGTTGACCAATATTGATTTTTCTTAGGTGTGTCATGATCATAAATATAAAATGGTTGATCTCCTGCTGCGCCGTCTAAGCCACATTTTAATTCGTAAGAAAGGAATGTACTTTTGCACTACCTATCAGAAGAAGCTTCAGCAGATTCGGCAAAGAAAGCGCAACAACAGAGCGTTGGGAAATAAAAATAAAAATTTGTAGTTATTACAAAAGATCTTTATTGTACTTTTGATAATAAACATAGTTTTGTTTTATTTCATCACGCAAATCTCAATGTATCCCAATTTCGAATGTACCTTAGAATAAAAAGTAGCAAAAAGTACCGGTAATTTTTTTTCAAACTATCGATATATCCCGAGTAGTGGCACAACCCTTCGGTTAGCATTTCTATGTTGGCAGCTTTGGAAGTGACGTCATATTTTTTTATTTTTTTGTTGGTAATAGAGCTTGGTACGCGTTTCATACAAAGCAATTTTTCCATTTTTTAGTATGGGAGACCCGACTCTTACGTAGTGTTACATACTCTTTGATTTGTATTTTCAATGAAACTTGGTTAAAATCAACAGATAACATCAATTTCACAGGTTATAAATTTTATCGTAAAGACTGCACAAATGGTTATGGTGGTGTTGCTATTTTCTGTAAAAATAATATAAAATATTCAGAAATTCCATGTGTTACATCATCCGAAAAAATTCAGATTATTGCCATTAAAATTCAAACTTCAATTGGATCATGCACAATAGTAGGTGTATACTGTCCGCCACGTAGTGGTCGATTCCCTATTAATATGTTGCGAAATATTATTTGCTCTTTACCATCGCCAATTTTGATTATGGGTGATTGTAATGCTCACCATACAGCGTTTGGTTCTACATATAACAAACCTAGGGGAATTCAGTTGGTTGACATGATAGACGAAATTAATATGTGCATTTTGAACACTGGTGAAGCAACAACTTTATCGCCACCAAATCAGTCAACGTCCGCTATTGATGTCTCATTCATTTCACCAAACTTAGCAGCCTCAGCAGAGTGGTCTGTTCATTCCGATGATACATTGGGCAGTTATCATTATCCCACTATGGTATATTTAGCCATTGGTCCCGAAATATACGAACGAAGGCAGTTTACCGAAAAATACATATATAAAAGAACAAAGTGGTCTGAATATACAAAAGTATCAGAGAATTATTTTGACGAATTATTATCTTATAATGAAAATGATGCTGTTTATGCTTATGACAAAATTTGTGCTTTAATAAATAATTTGAAAAAAGATTTTGTTCCAATTTGCAAACCCACAAGTAATGAAAGAATTAATAGAAACCTGTACCATGGTGGAATGATATTTGTGCTCAAGCAGTTGATCAAAATAAATTGGCCTTATACACTTATAAACGTTATCCTACCATGGAAAATTATATAATTTATAAGAAATTAGATGCACTCAAAAAACGTACGATTAAGGAGCAAAAATGTTTGAGATGGAAGAAGTTTTGTTCTAGTTTCGATAGGAATACGCCAGTTAATAAAGTTTGGAATTTGGTGAAATCATTTAGTCGCAAAAATAAGCGTTTTAGTAATCAAAATGACAATTTTGTTAATGATTTCATAAACAATTTGAGCGCAAATCATTCGGTGCAAAGAATTGGTGATCTAAGTGAGATTTTTAATAGCGACGATTTAAATATTCATTTGATTCAATCATTCAATGAAGAAGAATTAAACTTTTCTTTGAATAATAGAAAAGACACATCCCCTGGCATGGATGATCTTCCATATGTTCTTTTAAAACATCTTCATCGTTCAGCTAAGTTAATATTGCTACAAATATACAACGACTTATGGAAGCATAATTTAATACCAGATTCTTGGAGGACCATATGTATAGTGCTGATTATTAAGCCAGGAAAAGACCCCAGTCTTGCAGAATCATACAGACCAATATCGTTGTCATCATGTGTTGGAAAAGTATTTGAAAACATGTTGAAAAATAGATTAGAACTTTATGTTGAGTCTAGGTTAATTATTCCGAACGACCAATTTGGATTTCGTAAAGGGAGATGTACTACAGATAGTATAGTCAAATTTGGTGGCGATATTCAAAGAGCTTATAATAGTGACTGTTATTTGGTTAGTGTATTTCTAGATATCTCTGGTGCATTTGATAACGTTGATTTATTTACATTGGCCAAAATTTTAAATAGTTATCATATCCCAGGAAAAATCTGTCAGTGGATATTTAATTTCTTTTATTCCAGAACTGTATATGTAAAATTAAATGGTTCCTTATATGGACCAAAATTAGTGACGAAAGGAGTAATGCAAGGGGCAACCTTAGCACCACTTCTTTACTCTCTTTATACGGCTGAAATACATAGATACCTTATTTTACAAAATTTGTCAGTATTACAGTATACAGATGATATTGTGTTGTACACTTCAAGTAGACACTTGTTACTAGTTCAGAATTCTTTGAATAAGGATTTGGATCTCTTATTGTCTTATTACAAGAATGAATTAAAATTAAATGTTAATCCTAACAAAAGTTCGGCAATGATTTTTTTTAAAAAGTGTTACGTTAGTCCTGTAGATATTAGTTTAAGTTATGATTCTGTAAATATTAATATAGTAGATGAAAAGAAAGTATTAGGTGTAAAATTTGACTCTAAAATGAATTTCAACTCTCATATTATGTACATATTAGATAAAATGCAAAAAAATATAAATATAATGCGTCATTTAGCTAGTGTATCTTGGGGGATGGATCCCAAATTATTGAACATTATTTATAAAGCCATTGTTAGAAGCCACTATGATTATGGATTGATTGTGTTTGGAAAATGCATAAGTTCAGCGTTATTTAAAAAACTAGTGGTAATGCAAAACAAAGGTCTTCGAATTATAACAGGCGCAATTTGTTCTACGCCAATTAATGCTCTAGAAATTGAGGCTGGAATTTGTCCTATAGATATCAGACTTAAATATTTGACAAATAAATATTGTATAAAGATTTTAGCAAATAAGGAGTATTTGTCTTGTTATCAACATAATAATTTAGTATTTACACAGTTAAATGAGTTAAGAAATATTTGTAAAAACATAGACCATATAGCTTGTTGGGATTTTGCTTTATTAGATATTCAATTGTTGAAACCAGTAATATGTCATAAAAAAGTAGAGAATAATGAAGAGTTTTTAAATTTTATGAATACTCATAAGGAAGAATATAGGAATATATATACAGTTGGATCCAAAACTGAAGAGACCACAAAAGCTGCTTTCTATGACTCCACAGCTAAGTTCGGACGATGTTTCACTTTAGACCCTAACAGCACAATCTTTACTGCAGAAGCCTATGCCATTTATGCCGCTTTGCAATATATCAGTGCAATTAAAGAAAACACCTCTTTTATGATTGTTACCGATTCATTAAGTACTTTAACATGTTTGGAAAATATTAAAATATCGTATAAAAATAATATCTACATAACCAAAATTAAAGAGTATTTGCGTGAAAATCAAAGCAAGAATATTGAATTTTTATGGGTGCCATCACATTCAGGAATAACAGGCAATGAAGTGGTGGATCAATTGATGAAGATACCAATACCTAACAGTAATTTGCAACAACAAGAGTATTATGTTCCACCAGTACCGATGACGGATTTTTTTCCTGTGATGCAATTACGTATGTTTGATGATTGGTCAAGAGATTGGGAGTATACCAAACAGTATAAAGGAAAATGGCACGCTGAAATTCAAGAACACCTACCCACAAAGCCATGGTACTGGAAGATATCAAATACAACAAGAAAATTCATTGTTTATATAAATAGACTCCGATTTGGTCACGGAAAATTTCCTTCTCATTTAAAAAGGATAAATATCGTCAACTCAGATGTATGCACGTACTGTTCTCAAGATCCAGGCACCCTTGAGCATTTGATATTATATTGCTCTGCCTTTAATATACAAAGATTGATTCTTATAGATGGCTTACAGAAGATCTATAAAGAAAAAGACATACCCCGCCACCTGCCATCTATACTGAAAAATAGAGAAACATATGGAGTGATATTTAGTTATATCAATAGCACTTTGATGGAGTTGTAACTAATATGTATATAAACATGTATAATAATGAATAGAATAGAATAGAAACCAACAATAACGTATTGGCTGAATGAAATGAACATCCAAAGCCGTTAAAACTTTAAAAAAAAAATCTTATGACATTACATCGAAATACGAAATTACGTCTACTTCATTTCTGTAATCCTAATCCAAAATAATCAACAAAATTAATTGGTTATTAATTTTGTTGATTTTCATGACGAAATACCCACGGGGAAACAAAAATGACGCGGGCAAAGCCGCGAGTGGAAAACTAGCCTTAAATATAACTCTTTACAAAATAGGTACTTTATTCGAATTAAATGAAATTAATGTTGTTGATTGTATATTTTAAGTACTTATATCGTCAAGCTCGTGCTTATTTGCTAGCCAAGCTTACATAATTCCACAGAATTCCGCCCAAAAACCTACCCAAACAATGGAAACAAGCTTACATAATTCCACTGACAGAATTTCGCCCAAAAACATACCTACCGAAGCAAGGGAAACAACCCTACTCTCTCTTCACGAAACATGGCCCGAGGCGTCATCATTAGGCGGATCATTTCTGTATTGTCTTCTATCTTTATATCTGTTGAGTGATAAAAAACATATGGCGTAGTCGTATATTGCTAAAAAGGGTATATTGCTTTAGGCAACAGAAAGTTCTTACGATTAGGAAGGAAAAATCCAGGGACGACTATACCACTAAATCCCTGGGGTCTGCCGGTGTCATTCTCGCTGTAGGTATGCCCAAGATCGAGACGAAGTTATTTAGCGGCTAAATAACCGATACTGAATACCAGAATGGATGTAAATTCCTGAATCCTAAAAGTCCTGAATGTTTGCAAATCAAATATTAGAACGCGTAAAAAGACCCGATTCAATCAAAGCTTTACCTAGACATTGCAGTAGTGTTATTCATTAGTGCTCTGCTACTAACCATCTAGCTAACCTGTATCTCGTGTATCATCTAACTGAAATCTCGTGCATAGACTAGTGAGTGGACACGATAGGTTTAGTGTACTACAAACAGTACTCCGAATCAATAGAAAGAAACGATAATACAGTAAGTCTCAAACGAGACAATCTGTTTTTTTTTAATTCATGCAAAAGAAAATATAAGAAGCATGTATATTACTTATATTGTTTTCAAAATAATGATACAATATTCTATTATATTGTTGTCCTACAGGAGGTTGGTGGCGCATTGGCGCGTGCGCTCAGCGAACGATTGCTAAAGTTAAGCAACGTTCGCTGTGCTCACTTCTATAATGGGTAACCAAAATAAGAAACATCTCAAGCTCCTCCGTGCTTCAGAAGGCACGTTAAATAGCGGGTCCTGCGCCTGATCTCGCTCCAGTCGTGTCGGCTAACCGTCCCATCGGACTAGGCAAGCGAAGAAACAGAGAGTGCACTTGCGTTTGCGCAGTCACTTGTGCCCTAAATATCTCCAGCGCAGATGCCTTATCTCTGTTGAGATTGGCCGCCGTGATCGAATATCGGTCAGGTGATAATGTCTTCCTGACTGATATTTGATCATATTATTCTATAGATTGTTGTCCTCCACTAGTTATAAGTACAATGTGATGGTAAGTAAATTTACGCGTATGTGTACGCGCATATTTTGTGTGTATGCGTGTGTGCGTGTGTGTGGGTTTTATTATGTTTAATCCTAGTATAAATTGTCAAAATAGGTAACATAATCTTTCAATATACTTATGTTCACTATTCGTTCAAATAAAAAAAACTTTTCTAAATTCGAAATTCCCGTCACCTGAGTCAGTGGTTCATAATGTGGCTAAGCCAATCGCAAGGCTCTGCAAGAGCATGCACGCCTTATCTGATCTCGGATTGGCTCCCGCCACCAGTGAAGAAATAGCCTAGCTCTACGCAACATCACGCGCTTTTGAAAATTACATAAAACAAAAGTTAATCAAGTGATCGTGCCATGGAACCATTGTAGTTGCATTCCTGGTGTCTGTGTACGGCTGCAATATCATTTGCATACGAGTTGGTGCGTGAAAATGCTAGCTGGACTTGTTACTAAGTGGTGGCACTACCATCCTCAGCCACCCTCAATTGAATGAAGTTTAATAAAGTTTTTGTCAAAAATTCTTCAGCCTCGGAATATGTTAGCTATTATTAAGGAGTAGGTATACCGGGTGGCACTTTTAGATGGTCAAATCTGTAACCTATAATACATACAAAGATCTGTTCTCAGGAACGGTGTCATCGATTTTTCGTGACAAGAAAAACTGCATACATAGAATAAAAAAAAACTTGTATTCAGTTAGGCAATCGAACCCTGTCGTATTGAAAAATAAAACAAACTTTATCTCTATTTGGATATCGATTATTTAGGTCATACATAAGCAGTAAATGTTACTATGAAACATGATATCTAAAATGCATTGCCCATACTGACCGATCTAAATGTCCCACTCCAAAACTTCAGACAAAAATGTCAGTAGTTGGAGAGCGCTTCGTCGGAGCGCAGCAACGGTGACAACATTCTGAAGGTTGCCACATTGAGTGACGAAACGCGTCGAATCTAATTGCATGTTGGTGTGGTACTATATACGAGTATATAAAAGGAGATGTTCCCATCTATAGACGCATGCACAGCCGTAACCGCTAATGGTAGAAACGTGAAATTTGGACAGTCGTTTTAATTCAAAATGCGGACGCACACTAAGAAGGGATTTAAAAAAATTAACCCTAAAGGGATGAAATAGGGGTTACAAGTTTGTATGGAATCTTTAAATCTAGAAATTAGCAACGATTTTAATAAAACTTGAGATTCATGCTCCTAAAAATATTTAATTGAATACGTGTTTATTGGTTTATTGAAATTCACCCCCTTAGGGTGCAAAATAGGGGTTGAAAGTTTCTATGGAAAATATTTAAAATCTGCTCCAATTTCTATGAAATTTATTATCCGGGCTTAAATAGGCTACAAAATTATTTTTCCTACGGGAAAATATTAATTCCCACGGGAAAACAATAATAACGCGGGCGAAGCCGCGAGCGGAAAGATAGTTAGTGATATTTCTTTGTCGCATGCGATTGAAGGAGGGCGGGCGGTGCACTATTGGCTTGGTACTTAGTACCAACTACTGACATTTTTGTCGGAAGTTTTGTTACATACCTACTCCTTAACAATTAGTAATGGACATCCGATAACACCTGACACCATCAATTGTTAATTTCTTAGCAAATTCAGAATTTTCCTTATTTCCTCCCATTTTCACATGGTATTTATTATTTTGCTTATTATCTTATTAGTAATATGGTACAACCAATGACATTTAAGTGCCGTCTAGCAAGAGCAGTCCCATATTGTGGTTTACGAGTCATATTTGAATAAGGATTACTTTGATTGATCGATTAACCAAAGTCAAGTTCATCTGTTGAGTTGGATAACCAGGCCCAATAAGACTCGTAAAAGGAATCGTAGAAGGCGAGAGCTATCCCACTAAGCTCCCGGAGTCAGTCTCCGCCATTTATTTATTTATTAAATTCTTTAAGTACAAAACTGTTGTACAGAGGCGGACCTAATGCCTGAGGCATTTTCTGCCAGTCAACCTTCGGGTGATGCAGAGAAACAATGTGGTAGATGTACCGAAAAACATAGCAAGACATAAAAACATATTACAAAATAATCATATAGATATTTAAATACTGATATTGGCATAGATAATTATATACATGTAAATATAAAAACCCTAATACATAAATAAAATAAATAAAATACACTACTATATATTTGCCTGAAAAGTTTATGACACTATAGCCTACCTAATTCTCAACAGCCTAAGTTTTACTGTTTAAAACATTGGTCAAAGAAAATCTTGCGCAATTTATTTTTCAAGCTCTTCAGCCTCGGAATTGACGACATTTGACGACACGTTTAGCGCAGAGGTCGAGTGATCACCTACTGCGCAACGGGTCGCGGATTCGATTCCTGTACAGGACAAATGTTTTGTATGGCCTACAGAAATTTGTTCCTGTCTGGGCGTATGTGCCTGTGATATTCTATGTTTGTAACTGCACCCACGACACAGTAGAAAATCCTAGTGGGGCGACGATTTAAAAAAAAAAACCTTGGGGAGTTTCTCATTTCTTGAGGGAAGGCATTCCATAAAAGAATAGACTGAACGAAAAAGGAAGAATGAACAGTATCAGAATGGTGAGGGGGACATTTGAGGAGACCATTAAAGGCAGAACGAAGGGTCTTATTATGAGAGGTACATATGTACTGAAAATGGATACTGAGATAACTCGGTGCATCGGGATTATTGAGTAAGGAATACAGAGTCAATAAGGCTCTAGTATCCCTACGCTGCCGTATAGGTAACCATTTTAAACGCTGTCGGAATGCAGACACATGATCAAATTTCCTTAAATTGTAGACGAATCGAATGTAATTATTTAGAAGTCGGTAAAGTTTATTGAGTAGATCTGCATTCAGGTCGAAATAGCACACATCACCATAGTCTAATATTGGGAAGACTAAAGTCTGTACAAGCATTTTCTTTATGTCAGTCGGTAGAAAATTCTTTAGGCGGTAAAGGTTCCTTAATATTCCAGTTACCCTTTGACATATGCTAGTGATCTGAGGCTGCCAACTAAACGTTGAATCAATGTACAACCCCAAATCCTGCACACTATTACACAGAGTAATAATTTCACTGTCAAAGACGACAGAGTGTAGACTCTGATGCACTACTCTCGATATGATCCTAGAGCTTCCCACCATTATGGCTTGACATTTAGTCGGTTTTATACGGATTCCAAATCGCTCAGACCAACTTTTAATGGCAGCGAGGTCTTGGTTAATTATATCAATGGCATCATTAACATTCTCAACGAGTATAAAGTTGCAAATCATCAGCGTACAAGTGATACGTGCAGCGAATATGATGGGTAATAAAAAAAATAAAAATAAAAAAAAGAAGTGGAGATAAAATGCCGCCTTGAGGGACTCCAGCTACAAGGTTACACCACGTAGAAGACGATTCTTCCCAAGTAACTGACTGCTGTCGTCCCTGAAGGTATGAGGAGAACCTGTACTGTGACCAGGTCTAAAACCGGACTGGTAAGGACTCAGAAGTGAGTTTTTATGGATGAAGGCAGAGAATCTCTGTAATGATCATAACAGAGATTGAAACAGACCACTCACCAGTTCTATGCCTGACTCAAGTCAAATTCACCAATGAGCGAGGTTCTGGCACCCAACCTGCATTAATTTAGCGGGGAGGCTTCCCTGGTTGTAAGGGTATAGTACCTAAATGAAGTAGTTCTAAAAGTTAGACGCAATCTGCAACTGAAATGCACAGTTTATTCAGGTAAGCCAATAATATGCGAAATGTACAACATTCAAGTCTCTATTTTCTTACCAATAAAGGTCTTTATTTCATTGTTCTTTCTACTTGAGTAAATAAATACAAGCTCGGAAAATAGTAGAAGATATAAAACTCAATTATGTTATTAGTATGCAATTCTAGGGATCTATTCATCTTCGTAAATGAAAATGAATGATGAAGAAACCTGCGTTCAGCGTGTTAATGAAGAAACATGCTTCGCTTCGGTTCATTTATTTTATTGATTTTAAACGTTTAATTTTAGCTAAGCAAATAACTTTAGTTCAAAGCTGCTTGCTCGACACACTTTTTTTTTTATTTTCAAACATTAATCTAATGATCCTAGAATAATAAAGAGCTATTTTAAAAATAGCTGTTTATTATTCTAGGATCTAATTCTTTTACCTATTTAATGTTTGTTTGTATTTTTAACCAACTTCAAAAATGGAGGCAACAGTCAACACATATCATTAGTATGTAATATTGTTGAAACTGAAATATTTTTACATAATCTTTTCGGACCAACTAGTGCACGGAATTTTATAGATTGATTAATAACAATAAAGCGAAACCATTAAGTTGGTGAGCCATGTGAATGTGAGTGAAGTAGGTATTTATCATATATTAAGCCAGGTAGTCATGACGTGATAAGCCTCAGACCTGCACATCATCATCTATACAAATATCTTCAACATTTTTGAAAGTGAAAAAATCTACACATTGTACCAGGGTCGTCTGCTTGGGTACTTCCGTCTTACCTATTCTATTTCTGCCGCAAAGCAGCAGTGCTCGCACTGCTGTGTTCCGGTTTGAAGGGTAAGATATGGCAGTGAAATGACTGGGTACCGTGACTTTACATCTGATGTCACAAGTTGGCAGCGTACACTGTGGTTCTTGTGGGGCTTGCAGTTTTTCTGCGAATCTCACAGGAGCCACATGTATTATAGGTGACTGTTACCACTTACCATCAGGGCAGTTTCCTTGTTTGTCAACTTAGTTGCAATAAAAAACAACATTGGGCATAAAATAAAGCGCAGCTCGCAGGGCCGACCGGTTTACAGATCCTTAGGGGAGGCCTATTATGTTTAGCAGTGGACGTCTGTTGCTGATATCATAATGATGATGATCGCTTACCCAGGCATCGGCAGATCTGTCAATCAATTAGTCAGCCGCCGGCATTATCGACACCGAGTAACATTAACGTTTCCAATCAAATCACGGACATGTTACAGAGTCGATCTGCGCGCTATTATTCAATAGAGCCGTAATCGAGTGCACGCGTCAATGAACCCGGCGAGCGAGGACCCGTGCTAATTAAATTGGGAACTTTGTAATCCACAAGCGGAGATCGATTGGAATGGAGGCTCGGAGTAGTGACACGATCTGTTATTAATCGCTCCTTCAAGAAATGAACATCAAGCTTTGGAGAGTTTGAGGCTGTGTTAGTAGTAGTAACAGAGTATTTTTAGTTCCAAGGCCTGGAAGAAGCTGATAATGGGTATTTGTATTTTAGAAAATTTCTACCATAATCAATTTGAATATAATTTGAATAATATGTCAAAGGTAACAATAATATAATAAGGTTTCGGAGTTCCATGAAATCTGAAAACTCTAAAGGCGCCTCCAGACTCTCGCTGAGAACCCCCTAGAACACCCGAGAAGCGTGAATGTGATCGGTTTCTCGCCTTCTTGTTCTCGGGCTCGCCTGTTCTCCGAACGGTCGGTGTCTGTTTTTTGTCCGCTTTAAAGGGTTTCTCGGGCGAGAAAAGAGAACGCTATCACATTCTCGTTTGTTCTCAGTGCGATTCGTAGCTTATATCGCATGTTATCTCGTGCCGGTTTTTCAATAAAAACATTCTTTGTAAAAAACCACCATCGTCTGGGCCTTTTTTTAAATTATTTTTACAAGTTACAAGCTTTTATTTAACTTGCAATGTAAGTAAGTATGTAAGTATGTATGTTCGGGTGGAATCTTGCAACACAATTTTGAAGCTGATAATATCTTTAACCGATTGAGCTGAAATTTTGTATACACGTTTAGATTAGATGACAATGCATAGTTAACTGTGTGACGTCATTCTAAATCCAAGATGGCGGCATACCCAAGATGGCGGACCAATTATTTTTAATGCACCGCTACAATATGGGTATCAAATAAAAGGTCTTGCTACGAGTAACTCGAAAAATAATGTGGCGTCACTATTAATCTATTATGGCGGACTTATAAAGCTTGAAAATCAATTTTGAAGTAGATATTATCTTTAAAACCGATTGAGCTGAAATTTTGTATACACACACAGATTGGATGAAAATGCATAAATAACTGTGTGACGTCATTCTAAATCCAAGATGGCGGCATACCCAAGATGGCGGCATACCCAAGATGGCGGACCAATTATTTTAAATGCATTCCTAAAATATGGGTATCAAATAAAAGGTCTTGCTAAGAATAACTTGAAAAATAAAGTGGTGTCACTATTAATCCAATATGGCGTACTTCTAAAGCCAAAAAATCAAATTTGCAGTAGATATCTTTAACCGATTGAGCTGAAATTCTGTAAATATAGACGTTTCGGCAAACGACCTTGCAACAATGAAGCGTTGTATTAGATGAACAGACTAAGAAACGTGTTCAGTGATATCTAAAAAGTTAAAAATAAATTAAATGTAAAAAAACCTTTTTAAAAACAAGCTTTTATTTAAATGCGCTAAAAAGAAAAAATAAACTTTTACACTAAAACTTTTACTTATAACGTTATTTCACATTTAACACAATTTATAATAATAATAATAATAATAATAAAATCCTCACCCTGCAGCCCTAACCACCGGTAGTTTGGGCATTATCTCGCTGCCGATGGACCCGCTAGATGTAGGTTTTTTTATAATATTTATATTTTTTATATTTATATTGTAAAAAAATGTATATTTAAGAATGAAAGTAAATAAAGATCATAATAATAATGTTTATTGCAACCAAATACATGTCAACACAATGCTACAATAGATCTACAGCTATAAACATGAGTTGGCTAAAATAGGGTGAGGGTCCCTGATTCCCAAACTAGGGTAATAAATCCTGTATCTTGGAAACCATGATTCCTCAATACAATGTGACTATTTTTATTAATACAAAGGTCCTTACATTCTAGCAAACGAATACACATTACTAATGGAAAAGGTGATTGAGAAGTGTATTTATAAGGTGGTCCGTGGATTGAATTGAGTGTGCAGTGAATACATAATATAATATGGTATACGAGTAAATAATTATATAATATCTAATGGTGTTAAGATACACATAATATAAGATTAAGAAATTAGAGCCTCTGTGTCACAGTAATTAAAGGTTAACAGTTTCTCCTCGACTTTTTGTTTAACATTAAATTTATTAAGTGGGTAGATATATTCAATTCTATTAAAACTATTGTATATTTTACAGCTGAGGGCACTATATTGACGTTTCGCCCACTTCGTCCGCCAATTTGCGACAGTAAAGACCGGAACAGCACGCCTCCTAGAAGCTATTTGAGGCTCGAATGGAAATGATGAGTGCCTCCTTAGTATCATACGAAGTATGCCGAGCTGCCTGACTGTCAATACTTTACAGTCAGAGTATAATTTTTCTGTGGAATATCTACGTTTCCGGCGAGTCATGACCTTGAGGATAGCACGCTGAGCTCGTTCCAGTTTGAGGAGTGTAGTTTTGGGTGCTCCACCCCATACCGTAATACAATAAGTTATAACTGACTGACACAGCCCAAAGTAGACCGCAAAAAGTATGCTCCTGTCTGCAGAGTTACGTAAATTTTTGAATATATAAATAAGTCTCCGAACTCTTGTTGTGAGTTTATCTATATGGGCGTGCCAGTTAAGTCTCTCATCCAAGTGAACACCCAAATATTTGACATTGTTTACCAGTTTGTGGGGTTGACAATCACATGACCCATCGTCCTCCCCATGACAGGTATGAACTGTGATATTCTCAGACGAAGTCGCCGCCGCGTAATTTATATGACACAAAAGCTTGTCGCGAGATTTACTTTTGTAGATAAACAAGTAAATTAAATAATTTACACATAAGTAAATCTCGCGACAATCTTTTATGTCATACTAGCTTTTGCCCGCGGCTTCGCTCGCGTTAAATTCGGGGTAACACCGAATATTTCAAAAAAAAAATAAGGCTGGTATTTTTTGTTGGTAACAATGAGTCTGTGTACCGATTTTAGCTTCCTACCTTGAAAACTGCAAAAAGTCCTATATAAAATTTCATCCCCTCTTTTAAGAGGTTGGGGGCAGATTTCCAAAAAAAAATGATGCACGATTTTTTTTGTTAGTCACAAATAGTTCGCATACCAATTTTTAGCTTTCTACCTTGAAAATTGCGGAATGCTCCATACAAACTTCCACCCCCTATTTTAGGGAAGTGGGGGGTTAGAAAGAGACAAAAAGTAGCCTATGTCACTCTCCATCCGTTCAACTATCTCCACTTAAAAAATCACTTCAATTTATCCATTTAACACAATTTATCCATCCATACTAATATTATAAATGGGAAAGTGTGTGTGTGTGTTTGTTTGTCCGTCTTTCACGGCAAAACGGAGCGACGGCGTTTTGCCGTGAAAGACGGACAAACAAACACACACACACACTTTCCCATTTATAATATTAGTATGGATGGATAAATTGTGTTAAATGTGAAATAACGTTATAAGTTTATTTTTTCTTTATAGCGCATTTAAATAAAAGCTTGTTTTTAAAAAGATTTTTTTACTATTAATTTATTAATTTAACGGAGCGACGGCGTTTTGCCGTGAAAGACGGACAAACAAACACACACACACACTTTCCCATTTATAATATTAGTATGGATGGATAAATTGTGTTAAATGTGAAATAACGTTATAAGTTTATTTTTTCTTTATAGCGCATTTAAATAAAAGCTTGTTTTTAAAAAGATTTTTTTACTATTAATTTATTAATTTTCGTGTTAACAAGATTTATAATGTGCTAACGGGCGACGTTTTTTTTAAAAAAAATTACTTCGTCGATTCGTCGGTCAAAAAAGTGTTATTTCGAAACGATGGCAATTAAAAATAATGATTGAATGGAAGGATCTGAATGAGACAGAAAAATATAAGAGGCAATTTTAGGAAGGTATTTTGTCCAAGCCGGTTATTCTTCGTCGCGATCCGTGATTTTATTTCATTCTTATTTAATGTATGTATGTTTTTAAAAAAATTGGTAATTTAAAGTGATAAAATGTTAAAAACTGATGACGTCCAGTGGGCCTTAATCAGGTCAACCAAGGTGCAAATGATAGATTATGATTTTAACTCTTGAAAGATAGGGCGATGCTTGGAAGTGGAACTAAGCATCGCGGTCACTCACAAGAATTCATACTTTCGCACCCGTTTAGCTATTCATTGACTAATGCAATAGGTCTTGTGCTTATTTATATTATTCTACCTTCACTACGTAGGGCTTGTGACAAGATGCTCCCAACCAAGTTAGTTCGTGCTCAGATTGGATTCAAAAATAAATATTCATGCCGTGTGGGATGCGGCTTCCTCAAGCATCTTGTCGAGGATACCTCAAGTAGTGTGAAATGTGAACTTTAGTGCTTGACTACGCCTTTCATGGAAATTAGTTAATAATCGGACCAATAAAACTAATTTGCAGTTGCAATAAAACAATTTGCATTATTCAACTTGAAATGCTCTTACAGAATAAAGAACAAAACCATTGAAAGTCAAAGCAGGTATTTTCAAAGGGTCATTTAAGAAAATATTATGTTCTCTGTTTCGAAAAATTGCTTCGCTAGCGCTACGTATATGTATATCTAACTTCTATGTTAACGTAAATAGAAAATATGGCCGTATAAGCTGCAAAAATAGTAGATTGCTTGCCAAGGGAACAAAGAACTATTTCTAAGGCGAGTGTATTTTTTGAATCCAGAGCAGAGTGAAGGATTCTAGAGTAGAATCCTGAGCGCAGTGAGGGATTCAAACTACGTCACTCATGAGACGTCACGTATGAGAAAGAATCACGTTTATTTATTTACTTACACTCATATAGTGACTGTCAGACAAGAGAAAGAAAAAAAAAGCAATAAATTGTTAGCAACGAGCATTTTCTATCGCTGGAGGCGCCACCAACACGACATGATGAACGTTCGAGTGTCTGTTTGTTTTATTATTCTTTATAATAGTTAATTCGTTATATTGGTCTAATGCATAAATTTTATTTTGTCATTAATATAAATACAAGCAACATGGCCGCCACAATCACGTGGAAAAGTTAATTTTAATGTTAATTAGTTTGACATCTAGCGTCACGGTATGAAACGTTTGTTCGTTTGTTCCTTTTTACATGCTTTTATTCATTTTAATTACTCAATGTCTGATAAGAAGTTCCATTGGTAGTCTATCTTGTAATATACTTGTTAAAATATTTTTTGTCTTATATGTTTGAACTATATTTTGCCCGCGGCTTCGCTCGCGTTAAATTTAAATTATTGTCTAGGATAGTAGTACTATGATCTACAACATCAATGGAATTACTATAACTATATCGTAATAGAAATTCAACAAGAATCATAGGGTCTTGGTAGGGTAATGGTTAGCACATCCACGTGGAACGTGGAAGGCGTGGGTTCAATCCCCGCCCAAGACATAAGGCATGTTAAGTTTAAATTATTATTAATTTAATTTAACGTTGTGATAGCTTAAAAGAGATTGGTCATTATTAGTAGTAATAAATTATTGTGATTCATTAACAAATGAACAAACGCCAGTGTACATTTTGAGAACTGGCAAATCTCTTGAATTTCACTTCATTTCGGAATTGTAATATCAGGAATTCCTTCTTATATCACAAAAAGAATATTAATTTTCAAACATTCCCATCTCATTTTTCTTTTTTAGGGGTTGCATTCTGTGAAAACTTAAATCACGCATCTACTCATTTCGATACACATCACCTTTTTAAGGGAAGAATTCTGAAAAAACCACAAACACGTGTTAAATTTATTTATTGATTGGAGTAGGTACTCCTGTGAAGTTTCGAATAAAAGTCTAACTAATCTTGTTTCTTCATACAAACAAAGGACGATGCCCACTTTTGTATGGAGACTTGCCCCACTTACAAATTTCTATGAACAGAAACAACTCTAGGCTCATTTTAAACGTTTTTCCTCATTGAGTAGAAAACAAATATTGTTTTTTTAATTAAAGCTGAAGTTTCGTAGATATTCATAAAAATTGCTCCTAATCTAACCTAAGCGACTCATATAGTTGCAAGACGTCAAACTAGTTATGCTGAACTTTCGATAATTAAAAGTCAGTAACGATAATACTATCAATATACTTCCAGTATTATCGACAATGAGGATCAAATGTGTAACAAAAATCGCAAAGAATGCAACGTGACAAGCAACAAAGGGAACTGCGACTTATTTTAGGCGCGTTCCACCTAAGTACAAAAGTACAGATTTGCAGTATATTCAACATCATCGCGGTTCATTAGTTTTTTATAAGGTAAATGCTCTAAGGTTTTTGACAATCGTCAGAGCATGCTTGCTTAGGTGGAAAACGGGGTTTTCTATTCTATGCGATCTGTCAACCTTTTGTCATTGCAAAAAACTGCTTTATAATTTGAAATGATGAAATGTAATCACAATGTAATATATTTTATATATATTTTTTTTACGGTTTTTTTTATTTATATTTAATTGTATTGATGACATAATGTTATATTAGAAATAAAAAAATAAAATGTAATGAAAGAAATAATGCATAAAATTGAAAAAGATGTTATTGTAGCTACAACGAAAAAATGCATAAAGTTGTCATTTTGTTACAGGAATTGCATGTAAGTCTTTAATTTTTTGCCGTAAATAACCGTAGCTTCTATCTGTTTTATATTATACTGAAATATCATGTTTTGATAAAACATAAAATTAGAAATACAGCTTTATTGGTTATCAACCTTGATAGTGGGGCAAAATCGAGCATCCTCCTTTGGAGCCCCGTTTCAACACATAAGGAACCTACGTGTCAAATTTGGAATGTCAAAACCCAGTGGTTTGGACTCAGTCACTTTCTTCTTTCTTATTTTATATATTTAGATTACATTCAAAGATTCTAATTAATTAACTATTAAATCATTTTAATAAATATGTAACGGCGAGGATAGGAATTAGAGTTAGTTTTACAGCTCATAAAATGAGTACATTGAGATTGTTCGATATTTTCTAAATTGTAACATGCATTCTGTAAAATACACTGAAATAAGCTAAGCGTTTATTTATTTATTTATTAATACTTCATGTACATCGTGTACAAAGGCGGGCTTAATGCCTTTTTTTAAAAAAAAAAAATGCTTTTCGCATCCCTCGTGGTTGAGCCAAACCACGAGGGTATGTGGGACTCCCCGGATCGGATTTGGCCCAGGTCTACCCACTAAAAACCCCCCGCAGCTCCTCCGTCCGTCACAGGACAGGGGGAAGGGGACAACAGCGAGGCCTTGTTCCCACTGACCCCCTGACCGTGAATGGTCCGTTGCCGGACTCGCGCTACGCTAAAAGGCGCGTGGCTCCGCTGCTTTGCCAGCGGCGCAGATGGTGTGCGCCGCTCTTCGCCCCGAAACGTCCCGGCACTAGGTGCCTTGAGGCTGGGGTCTATTTCTTACGCGGGGCACTTCCCCTCCCGCGGCCACCTCCTTCTGGAGAATGGGGGTCTCAACGACATCTACGGTGACCTCCATTTTTGTTTCCGCTCTTGAGGTCCCGGGCTGCGGTCTTGGCGCCGCCCTCCTCCTCCTTCTTCTTATGGGCGTCTTGGGGGCAGAACAGGTCTTACCCCCAAGGCGGTGGTCCGCCGGCTTTCCAGCCGCCGCGCACAAGGGGCATTTGGGCTCCGACGAACACGTCGAAGCCCTGTGCCCAGCCTCTCCACACCGGTAGCACAGCCTACTACGGTCCTCCTCCGCCTTGCAGTCTGCTCTCAGGTGACCCGTTTCGAGGCACCTGAAGCACCGCATTTCTCTTGGCAGGAGAAGTTTCACTTTGGCCGCGGACCAGCCGACCAGCAGCCTCTTGGATGAGGCGATCCTCTTGGCGGCTTCCGCGGGGCAACACACCCACACCGTTCCCATATTGTACCGGCCCTGGCGGATATCCCCAACCCGGACCTCATCAGCTTCGCACTCGCCGGTTTTGGCGAGTGCTTCCTTCAGCTCCTCCGGCTGGACGGACTCGTCTAGCCCGGAGACAAGCATCTCCGCCGTCTTTGTGGGTATGGTAACCCTCGCGACATTCGCGTCCACCACATTTTTAAGGGCGACAGCTAAGTTCACCGCACTCGCCTCCTTGTTATCGCCGGTAATGAGGAATACGGCCGCCCCAGTCAAAGACCTGCGGAACTGGACCCCCTCTATGTCCAGCTCCGCAAGGTTTATTTTGGTTCTGGCAGCCGCGATCACCCCGGCGTACGAATGGCCCTTTTCCTCGGCGCCTGGCTGCAGTGATAGCACAACTGCTGCCGTCTTCTGTGCACGCAATTTGGGCTGCCGAGGGGGACGTGTCTTCTTTTTGGCCGGTAGCGGTGGTTGATTCGGCATGATGTTAGCTGCCGGTCTGCCAACCCCTCCGGCTCTGCTCCGTTTACCGCACCGAACAACCGTAGACCAGGCCGCCTCTGTGATGGATGGGACCGGTGGTTCCTTCACTGCCGAGTTCTCTGCAGCTGGTTCTTTCCTTCGCAGTGGTTTGCACCTTTTAGGGGGAGCCGCGTTCTTGAACGCAGAGGGGGCGCTTTGTTTCGTCGGCTTCCGGGCTGCGCGCGCACCATGAATCTCCGTCTCTCCAATGGCCATGGTGGCCTCGGTCCTTCTTTCGTGATTTAGGAAGGGGCGCCGGCGCGGCTCAGGGTTGAGCCTAGGCTCTAAACCCTCGAACCTGGCGTTGAGCCGTGCAACCATGCGCCCCATCAACCTTCTCTCTAGCTCCTCGATGGTACTGGGAGCTAGGGTCTCGTCCGGGTTTGTAGCGAAAGTTGGAGGGGGCGGTGGTAAAGATGGTAGTGGGTTCCTCCTCTGGAGGTCCTGCATCCTCGCTTCCAGCTCCGCGATCTTCTCTTTTTGGACCTTTAGCTCCGTTTCCAGACTGGAGTTCGCTTGTTGCAGGCGCACAGTCTCGTCTGAGACAGTGCGCGCCGCAAGTGTTTTGGCGTCCTCCCGTAGATCCTTTGCCGCCAGCTTGAGCTTCCTTATGAAGGTCCCCTTTAAATTGCCAGATCTTTCAGCCACTAGATTAATAATATCTAGGGCGCGACCCATGCGCTCGGTGATGGTGAGCGTTGGGTCATAACCTTCACTCTCCTCTAAAGGTGAGAGAACATCTGCCGCAGGTGTTGGTGCGGGGGTCTTGTTCCTTGTATTGCGGGGTTCCCTGGGTAGCTCTAGGAGCTCCCTCTCAGCCAAGAGCTGGAGTTCCAGGCGCTCCTGCCTCAGGTATTCCGCCTTCGCCTTTGCCAACCCTACATACTCGCCTGTGGTTGGTGGGCGGCCTCTCCCTCTTTTGCCTTTCGGTTTAGGTATTCTTGAGGAAGCCAGCGGAACATCTTCAGACGAAGGCTCATCGCTGTCTTCCTCGCATCCTACCTCCCTACTTCTCTTCCGACGAACGGAAGGGGCACTCGCACCGCTGTCCGCGCTCATCAGTGAGGTCTCTGACATTAGGTCAGACTCTCCCGAGATCGGGAACATGTCTGGCGCGTCATAATCCAGCATTAAGTTGGATATCCCGACCCTTCTACTTCTCCCTCCTTTGCGTCCGGTCACATTCTTACTCCTCGACGACCCGGGAACCGCCGTCGGGACTTGAAATTCTCCTCCTGTCGCCTCGGTTGATATGATGGAATTTCCACCAGCCGGCCCGGATACCGGTGGTGGCCCGCTCTCAACGGGTTCGCATTCATTGGGAAAGGTGGAAATTGGTAGAGCCAGCCCCAGATACGTCTGGCTGCCCGCAGCCGCCTTGCGCGGTCCTACGGGGGGGGACTGACACCCCCTGGGGACGATTTTCGTTTTTGCCAATTTCCATGTTATAATGCATTTTGGGATGCACTCCCTTTCTCCGCTTGGGACTGGTCTCCCACCAGCCATGCACCCCCTCGGCACGGGGATACCACCTTGGGATTGGGGTAATTTTTTAAAGTGGTTTTCTTCCACGCGGCCCGACGCTCAGTGCGCCGGACCCCCGTCTCCGCTCAATGCGGCCTACGGGTTGCCCGACGGCAGATCCCACTAGATCCACCGCCGCGTGGGTGAGCCGAAGCTCAGGGAAAGTCCCCGGAAGGTGCAAAGCACCACGGCGTAAAAATCGCTTCACCTCTGCCATCAGCAAAGGTAGACGCCGAAATCGGCTTCCGGCGAAGCAATACCTTTTCTTAAGAAAAGAAGAGGGGACTTCGTCCTGCACCGCATGAAGCGGTTGGCCACACAAAATGGCCCGCCGGGTTGAACCCGGCCATCCCACGCCCCCCCTTCATGGGGGGCCTCTCGTCAGACTATTAGCCCGCGGCAGAAAATCTGCCGGGTGGCCCAGGGTGCACCACAAGGAGGTTATCTGACATCGCACCCCGCGGGCTTAATGCCTAAGGCATTCTCTACCAGCCAACCTTAGGGTGGTGAAGAAAGCAGGTGTGATAGATGTACCAAAATAGTAGCAGACCAATTTAGCATAATCAATTTTATGTATAATAAAATACAAAACATACAATATTATTCTAATACATAAATTCAAAAATTAAATAAACTAATATATACTCGTATTATATCAACAATTAAAATATGGATACTAGATAATACAATGCCTATGAAATCAACCAAGTGACTATTCAATTTGATGGTGAATAAATTTACGAACTCGGTTTTTGAAGTTCAACCTGCTAGTGGAATTCTTAATTTTTAGAGGAAGAGCGTTCTAGAGAAGTATAGCTTGAACAAAAAAGGAGGAATGCATTATATTGGAGTGGCGAGAAGGACACATAAGTAGCTGATTGGAAGATGAACGCTTAAATTCCTTAAGTGCCTGCGCTGCCGGATGGAGAACCAGTTCAATCGATGCCGATGTTTAGATACGTGGTCATATTTTCGTAAATTGAAATCGAATCGAATGCAGTTATTTAGAAAACGGTCAAGTTTGATGAGTAGATCTGCATTCAGATCGAGATAGCACACATCCCCATAGTCGATAACAGGAAAAATTAAGGACTGTACAAGCATTATCTTGGTATCTGGAGGCAGAAAATTTCTATGGAAATTAAGGACTGTACAAGCATTATCTTGGTATCTGGAGGTAGAAAATTAAAACGATCTGTTTTATTTTAATTTTCATATTGATGTTATTAAAATATAAAAAACTTTCTTTTCTGGAATTTTACTGACAATATCCACATTCTAAATTCAAATCACTTTTAGTTCCTCAGGGAAAAAATTATATATTTTGTAACGAGGGACTAAAAAGAGCGAATATATTCCCCAGGTGATTTGACAATCAATCCGAGGGGATATATTTGGCTTTTAGTCTCGAGATCACAATTATACTTTTCACGTCGAGTGCGAGAAAAATAGACAATTTAGTACCCACAAAAGGATTTAATGAATAATAAAAAAAATAGCGTTTCAGGAACGAAGTCTGTGAATGTATTAATTTGCATTTAGTGCTTCATATTCATTGTTGATTCTAGCATAGAATAAGTACTCTACAATGATGATGGTTGATATTTTTAGAGGGTTTGTCAGAATATGCCAAAAAACACTTTCTATTAAAGAATTTATACTCTTGTGGAGCCAAAAACTAAGCCTAATATATATTCAAATTAAAATGTGGAAAAGTAAATAAACTATAAAATAAAATATTAAATAAAAATCAACCAGTTTCTGTGACAGTCATTTCAAGACATATATTTTTAATTGTCAAAATTCAAAAGCTACCATAGTTACTTACACGGACTCCTTAATCCAGTCTCTAACATCCTGCGGGCCCCGAAAAAACTTTAAACATGAATATGTTTACTGTGTAGGGCCATAGCACATTCTGAGATACATACATAATAACATTAACATAACTTGTCGGACAAAGAAACTCAACTTAAATTAAACTTGTCTAACAAAATAATTCCTTCTTCGTATGGAATATAAAGTAAAATAATTTATTTAAAAATCTATATGAAAACTACTAACTAAACCCCATATCGGCTAGGCATGCGTACCGTTCTTCCGGAGCGAGTTGACATTTTTTTAACGCTAGCCTCCGAGTCATGGCTCTGTGATGAAGAAGATGATACATCGCTATTCAAACGGCGCTCTGTCTGCGCTTTCAACCCCTCCACATCCGCAGAAGAAATTTCCAAGGGATAAAGTTTTTGGTAGGGGCGGACTTTAATACCATTTAATGTCTTAATTTCGGCAGTCCTCCCATGTCCATCTCGCCCTTCCAAAATATTCGTCACAAGACCTAGTGGCCATTTCACCCTCTTCTCCTCTGACTCAACTAGCACCACATCTCCTATTTTTAGTGAATTCGACTTATCTTTCTTTGTCTCAATTAAATTCGTCAAATATTCGTTTCTAAACCTCTGCTTGAAATCTTCCCTTAATTTTAATAAATATTTGTATCTTGCTTGTATCGTAATTCGATCCAAGTCAGTCACGTCGGTTTCTCTTATAGGCTGTATGAACATTGCTGGCGTGATGGCCTCTAAAGACCAATTCTTATCATCCTGTACATAAGTAAGAGGTCGTTCATTTATAACAGCTTCACACTCGCATAATATAGTATTCAACTCATCATACTTAACCTGTGACTTTCCAAGCACGCGTCGTAACAAATCCTTTACAATACGAACTAACCTCTCCCAAAAACCTCCCCACCAAGCGGCGGTCGGAGCATTAAATTTCCAAACTATCCGTTCTATTGTAGAGTTTTTCTGAACCTCATCCCAGTCTATGCTATCTAACAGTCGGTTAGTGCAAGTAAAATTAGTTCCACATTCTGTAATTATTTGTTTTACTCGGCCCCTCCTAGCAATAAATCTGCGTAGTGTAAACAAAAAAGATTCGGCAGATAATGATAAAGTAAGTTCTAAGTGTACTGCTCTATACACGGCGCAAGTATAAAGAACAATCCAACATTTTTGGCCTCCTTTTAATAGCAACGGTCCCGCCAAGTCAATACCAGTAACTTCAAAGGGCTTAGAACATGCCAACCTCTCCCTAGGCAACGGCGCTGGGACCGCTTGTGCAGCTTTCGCGCGATACCTAGCACATACCGCACAGCGTGATATGACTGTTTTCACAAGACGCCTTATTCCCATGATCCAGTAGTTCCTCCGTAGATCTGTGATAAGCTGGTTGATGCCCACATGTTGCAATTCTAAATGTCTTTGCTCAACCATTCTCCTTACTATAACACTACACGCTGGTAAAAGATAAGGTGTTCTTGTAGACTCAGGGAAATCTGATAACAATAACTTAGTCTTAACTCTCATCACCCCGTTGTGATCCAAATAGGTGTTTATATTGTTAGTCCTTTGTGCTATGTAATCTTTATATTCGAATTGTATTAGACGTATTATACCTATTTCCGCTTCTTCAAAATCTTGACATGTAACCTCTCCAATTTTCCTACTATATTTATGCAACGTATTGTGTTTAAGTCTCATCAACATTGCAACCACCTTTACTATCTTAGAATATCTAGAAATGTTACAAAGCTTGTGAATAACATCTTCACTTACGCATAAATTCGTATTGCATGCAGCCTTTCGTAGCTCAACCTTAGCTCCCTGTTCATCTAACACACAAGATTTTGGCCATTCTAAAATATTTTGATACAACCAAGCAGGTCCTTCCCACCAACGTGATAAGTATAATTGTTCAGGAGAACAACCCCTTGAAGCCAAATCCGCACAATTTAAATTCCCTGGAACGTGGTGCCAATCATTAATATTCGTGTTTTCTCTGATTTCTTTTACTCTATTACCGATGTAAGTGTTCCACGGTAACTCCTTTTTTACCCAGCACAAGGTAACACAGGAATCCGACCAACAAAATTCCTCGCATTGTATTCCTAAATTATTTCTTACATCTTTTAGTAAGCGAGATCCTATAAGAGCCGCTGTTAACTCTAATCTCGGTATAGTTAATTTATTTGGAGGTGCTACCCTTGTTTTAGCTGATATTAGCTGAACTGATATCTTACCTTGACTCTCAGATCTTAGTAAAATACAAGCACTATAAGCGTTCTTACTCGCATCGCAGAACATGTGTAAAGAAAGATTACATTCCTCAAATAGTTCATGAGTCAGACGGCGTGGCACTCTACAATCCTTTAAATAATAAATTTGATCATACCACTTCCTGAAGTTTTTTGACATATCGCTTGGTAGTTCCTGGTCCCACGACAGGTCACGTCGCCAACATTCCTGGATCATCAGCCTTGGTATGAGTGTAGCCGGACAAGTGAACCCCACTGGATCAAATATGCTCTGCGTGATTGACATAAGGTTTCTTTTAGTTACCATTCCTATATTATTAAATGATGGCAAATTATCCAAATTGCAACCAAACTCATCAGTTTCAATGAACCATTTTAATCCTAATACCGATACTATACTACTCCCAACTTCATTCACTAGCGGTGGCGATGAAACCCACTGCCTTAAATTAAACATGCCTTGACTCATCACGTCCTTAGCCTCAGATATAAATTTATGAAGCTCATGTTCAGAACTTAAACTAGTTAAACAGTTATCCACATAAAAGGATCTACGTAAAATCAGAGCAGTATCCTTTAATTTGCCACATATCTTATTCAAATGGTGATCTATGGTGGCCGATAATAAAAAAGGGCTCGAAGTCAACCCAAAAACTACTCTACAATGTCTAAGCTCTATAATTTCTGAACGTGACTTATCTTTCCACCATAAAAACCTTACGTAATCTCGATCCATTGGTGTTATCGATATCATAAGAAAAGCTTTGGCTATATCACTAGTAACACCAATTTTCCCTTTTCTAAAACCAATGAGCAAATTAGGTATCTTGTCTAAAAAATTGACTCCTTTATTTAAATATGCGTTCAAAGATTTACCATTGCGATCACGTGCTGACGTGTCAAAAACTGGTCGCAACTTGGTTGTTAAGCTCGAATCCTTTATAACACCTCGATGAGGTAAATAATGACAACCAACCGCGTTCTCCTCATTAACAGGAACTCTTTCAATTATACCATCTTGTAACCAATCTTCAAATACTTTAAAATAATCTGCGAGCTTACCTGCTGCCATTAGTCGCTTCGTTGTTGCTTCTAATCTCCTCTCGGCTAAACCCCGATTGCTCAGTAATTCTTCATATCCTGGCTTCCATGGCAAAACGGTCTCGTACCTCCCACTTTCATTCACCTTAATGTTTTGTTCGAAAGATAAAACCGCGTCGACTTCTAACTGAGCTTTAGACTTTACATCAGCAGGGTCCTTAATTCCCAATAGTTCTAAAGACCAGAATCCTGAAACATCCGACGAAGAAAACAGACTGCTAGAAATATTATTAGATACTACTTGTCTTTGCTTCCCTTGTAATACCCAACCTAACTTAGTATTGAGCGCTAACATTCCATTTTCTAACGATACTATTATATTTGTCAGAATTAACCCGGAAAAATCTGCTCCTATTAATAAACCAATATCCCCTTCTCCTTTGTCAGACAAGTTAATGTTATTCTGTAATAATAAATTTCTTACATTCTTATCATTAATATCAAATTTCGGGATACTGTTGCTAATACATTTTTGCCCTAACGCTGTTATATCGAAACTAAAAGAGTTATTTACATTATTGACATTCAATTGATACACATTATACATTTTTGATCCTACCTGAACTCCTCCAAATAAAGAATGCGTTAACATCTCAGTACCATTGACGGGAATACCAAGGCTCTCAGCGACGGTCTCTTTGATGTAAGATCTTTGGGCACCGCTGTCAATCAAAGCTCGAACCTCCATCATCCTACCATTATGGCAAATATTCACCGTCAGCGTTTGAAGAAGTGTTACATTGCTCACTTGTGCACACTGGGTTGACACCGAGGCGGGTGCTGATTTGTCGAGAGACTCTTTTCCAGCGCATACAACCGGAGAATGACGTCGACCGCATAGGTAGCATCTTACCATAGCCTTACAATAGCGTGGATGGTGACCATACTTCAAGCAAATCGGACAAGCTTTTATCTTTTTTAGGTGTGACTTTCTCTCTTCTAAGCTCATACGTCCTAATTTGAAGCATTCCAAACTGCTATGACTTTCCTTCTCACACCATATACATTTCTTACTCATCTTATTATTATAATTATTTAATGTTGCTTTATTTTCCATCAAAAAACAACCAACAGTAGATTCGGAATCTGTTTCATTTTTATTACATTTTGTCACATTAAATGACGTCTCAGCCATCATTATCCTCTGCTCACTTTCTACCTCTCTCTTTAAAAATTTCATGATCTCGCCAAGCTCATCATTTGTTGTAGGTTTGCTTCTTTCCCATAATTTTAAAATCTCGCTCGGCAACGCTGACTCAATCATCGGCAAGAGAAAATCGGCATATTTATCTTTAGTTACTCCTAGTGTGGATAGAGCTCTTAACTGCGTGTTTATTCTATCATAAAGATTCATTACCGAGTCAGTCTTAGCTTTATTCAGTACTATATTTAATAGCTCTCGAACATACATCTGAATGAGCAAATCGTCTCGGGCATACCTGCTCTTTAATTCGTCTATGCATTCGGCATAGCTCTTCTCATTCGCTGGAAAACTTTCTATAAATGACCTGACTTCGGTGCCAGGCGCAGTCGACTGAAGCAAGTATTGGTACTTATCTGTGGGGTCTATATCTCTATCTTCGTGAATTTTCTTAAATTGCCCCCAGAACGGTAGCCAATTTCTCAAGTTGCCGTCAAATTTTTGTAGCTCAAGGTTTGGCAACTTGAAATTTCTGTTCGTCGACATCTTGTTATTCTTCAAATCGACAGAGTTTTCTTTAATAATCTCTTTAATTGTACTCCATCTCTGTCTGTACTTATGACTGTCCTCTAATTCTCTTTCTAGTTGACTCTCCTCGAAATCCGCTATTTCTAAAATGTAATCTTGAATTTCTCTATCTAAACCAATCAGCTTTGTATTCAGCTCTTCCACTAAATCAATCTTAGACTTAATTTCTGACCTTAAAGCGCTTTCCTTTTCTCCAAATATTTTCTCAATTTCGGTACAATTTCTCGAAAAAATTCGTCGTATTACGCTTCGATGTTTAATTGCATAATCCATTTTTAACGAATTTGTTAAAATATATTCACGGTCGCCAGATGTTGTGGAGCCAAAAACTAAGCCTAATATATATTCAAATTAAAATGTGGAAAAGTAAATAAACTATAAAATAAAATATTAAATAAAAATCAACCAGTTTCTGTGACAGTCATTTCAAGACATATATTTTTAATTGTCAAAATTCAAAAGCTACCATAGTCACTTACACGGACTCCTTAATCCAATCTCTAACATATACGTTTCTTATTCCGCCAGGTCATAAAACTTTCCTATGATTTTAAGTAAATCTTCCGAGATTTCAGCGGCAAAAGATTAACGATTATGTCCTTTGCTCTTTGCTCGACGTCAAACTCTTCACTATCTCTGGACATTGTTAAATTAATGAGTTTATTCTACACTCGATTTTATGCTACAAAAATTCTGAAATTTTCGCGGTACCAAGTTAGGTACCGCGAAAATTTCAGAATTGTTGTTCAGTATTTTTCAATTAGACACACATTAACAAAAACAAATCGCCGAGATAGTCCATAGGCAAAGTAGAGTAGAGTAAACTGAGAAAAGCAAAATGGCGCCACCTTCTTTGAGGAAAAGCATAGAACTAAAACTAGGTAGACTTCAACATTTCCTTAACGAAGACAATAACCACACAACGATATCTATAATCTAAGAGTCATTGCAAAAAAAATGACTGCCCCATTATGAGGCATCTTATAAAAGTTTTGTACCACTAGAAATCTTGTTTAGCTGTAATTTTTTCCTATGGATCTTGTTGTCTGAAATAATAGTATATTATGTAACTAGTGAATAAAAGACAGATTTAGAGCGAGGGCCATAAATGAATCACGAGCAAGTGAAGGATTCTAACGACTGAATCACGCGCGTAGCGAGTGATTCAAGTGTTAGAATCCTGAGCACCGCGAGTCATTAATGGCCCACGGTATAAATTCGTTTTATTCAAGACTTGCATACTATACTTTATACCATGACTACGAGCAAAAGAAAGATTTATAGTTTAATTTTATTTATATGACATTATTTAATTACTATTATTTTTATTACTATTATGTGACATTATTTTAATTACCTACTATTTTTTAAATGTATTGTTGTTATTTTTTATTTGACATCGAAATTGTATTTTAAATTTAAATTAATTTGATTTATTATAATTATTATTATATTATGGTTAGAATTTCAATGGATTTGGTGAATTTTATTTGTATCTTAAATTTTAAAATTTGTTATACTCGGAATTTTATTTTATTTTATTTGAATGTTATTTAAATTGAGACTGTACTGTTATGGGTGTATATTACCTGAAATAAATTAATTTTATTTATTTATTTTAAGCGAAAATAGATATTTAATATCAACTATTTTTTATGCAAGTAGGTTGTACAGCATTGAGATGGAGGAGAATATATCAGAGTGTTCTAAATTTAAACATCAAAATAGTGATTAAAAGTGCTTTTTATTCACTATTTTCAGTAAATAAAATAAGCTTTTTAGAGGGGGAATGGTATAAAAATTATTATCATTACTATAATGTAAACAACCAAAAAATCATATTTTTAAATAATTTCAACAATATTACGGTCTGTATGAAATTGTTGGTTTATTTATTTTGATTCTTTAATATTTTTTAATTTAATTTCGTGTAATAAATGTTAAAATTTGTATATTTGAGTTTATATCAGCTACTAGAAGCAAGACCTAGAAGCAAGCTACTGCGATAAGAACGTATACGAGTATTTCGACACTCTTAAGGGAATCAAAATTAATAGGATACTTCCCGTTGAGCTAGAATCATGAAATTTGGCAAGAAGCAAGGTCTTAGAGCACATATAATGGAAAAAATCTGCAAACTGGAAATATGTACCATAGTTAGGAAGTCATAGAAGTTTGTCCAGTACCCTCGGCGCACGAGTCCAACTTGTACTTGGCAGGTTTTATTAATTAAGTTACACATCATGTTTAAACCATGATAACTATAGACAACTGCTATTTAACGTTAATGTTAACATGGTTATTTTAATTATCTCAGTTTTGTTTAGAGTCAGTGGCGCAGCGGCAGCAGGGTTGGCAAAATAAAGGCCCACGGCCTGATAGGGCCCCGCGGGGCCCGGCCCAAGAGACCGCGAGTTCAGAAATAATCTAACATTTTTTACAACATTTTGTATGTATGTAACTAAGTACTTAAAAATTGTATTTTTTATGTATTGAGACAAAATTAAAAACCATAATATACAAATTCAAACTAATAATTAAGATATCAACACTAAAAACAAAAAGACGGCAATCAATTTTACTGGAAGGGTTCCATCCAATGAATTTGCCACGGGCCTTAGATGGTATAGTTACGAAATTGTTGAGAGTAGACCCAATTCTTTTTATCCGACTTAAAAGGTTTTATGTTTGACTGTATCTGTATTTTTGTTAATGTATGTTCAGCGATTACTCTGCCATTTGTATGACAATTTTCAAAATTCTTCTTGTAATCGAAAGAGACTCATCCTGAGATCGTCCCATTGTTACCATGTCATGATCTGATGAAAAATCAAGGGAAAATAAAGATATTCAGGTATTTGTAACGGGTTGTCATCATAATTACGAGTATCATGTTACTGAGCTGATGATGGAAGGTTTCTGATAGGTTAGGAGTTAGGAGATAGTTATTTCAATATAATGGGAACACATTTATGCGTAATTTTATTTTTCAAGTGATTCAGGTGAGCTGGTAGTGGAAAGTATATAGCTCCTTAACAATTAGGTTGTTAGGAGTTCGGGAAATATTCTTTCAAAACTGTTTAGAGCGAAAGATGCTTTATTTAAGTTGTTCTGGTGTTTCAGTTGGGTTAAATTCTGATACACATTTATTAAACTTACTAAAACGATTGGAATAAAATTTCACTAAAAAAGTAAAAACCGACTTCGAAAACACTAAAATGTCGAAAATAATATAAGAATAGGTACATACTTACGATATCACATTTTAATATTGAAGTCGGTGCCAAGCAATGATTACCAGGTGGGTTATTGTCAAAGAAAAAATCTATCACGATCGCCTATACTCGTAATTTGTCAGTCATTGCGCCGTGAACATAAGACTCTGTGCCGACTTCCTTTTATAAAGGAGTAATGGATGGACTGCGACTGTCAAATTGTAAGCAATTGCGATAGATTTTTTTTAGACAATAATACAACTGGAATGTCTTAAAAATAACCAATGTAGTAATAAAAAATATCACCAATTTGCCACAGACAGTGGCAACTATTTTAAGGAAACGTTGATTTTATTGCGATAATCCCAAAGAGTGGTTTGTTCAGTAAATACAAACATAAAAGACGCTTAATGTGATTGAAAATAGATTGTTAAAAATGTGTAGGTGAACTATTGCATTGGTTTACCTTTCGTTTCTTCAATATTTCTATTCTAAGCCTTTATAATTGTCTTATTTAAGACACTTGTAGCTTGTCAGGTTGCTTCGCGCTGACGGAAAGTCGCGAGACTTACGAATAAAATGTTCACTTCATAAATGTAAATAAAAGACAAAACTCTCATACTCTACATTTAAGTCTACTAATTCTTTATTGTAACTAGGTAGGAAAATATAATATTATTACCTTGTCTTTTCACATGTCGATCTTGTAAATATGCACAAATTCTTGTAACACTTTTGATTCACGAATGTTTGTAAAGCACTAACTGATTATTTATTTGAACTTCACTTTGTATAACGCTATTATTCACAAGCGATAAATATTTGTAATATTTATTAGTCCTTTATTGTATTTTTCTATATTTTCTTATTATAATTGTTAGCGTCCGACATTTGATCTCAATATTGTAGCTCAATGCCTACGTGACTGACAAATGTCATATAATTATTTTATTGTTCAAAAATCTTTCGCTTGACAGCTATGTAGTTGTCTATTGTTATGGCCAGTATAAAAGCGGACCAGGGTCATTAGGAAGCCAGTCTACTACCAGCTCTAGTAGAGAATACAAACAGCTTAAGGAGTATCTAAGCTCCTGTGCTAGTTTTGGACTGGTCTACCACCAGCCATCGTAAAGAGGAGTTGCTGCTCAAGTACGTAGGGGACAACTGGCCGCCTAAAGTCGAGTGCCCTACACGCCCACTTGGACTGCGTGTCTCCGTCTGCTACGGATTCTCGAGCCTCGCCTGCATACTGCTGCCGTCGGGGTGTTCCTGAGCCCGCCTACGTGTCTGCTGAGCTGCCTACCAGTCCGCTGAGCCACCTACGTGACCGCTGAGCTGCCTACCAGTCCGCTGCTGAGCTGACTACCTGTCCGGCTGAGCTGCCATTCGCTCCCACGTCCTACCCTGGCCAGGCTAGATCTTGTTATATTTAGTTGTACATAGTTTTACCTTTTAGGCTAATTTAGTTATATAAGTCCTGTCGTGCCCTCCTAATATTATTCCTCCCTACCTCTGCCTTTTCTTGTTTCCGTTTTCTCTTGTAAATATACCGTGTTAATTATCTAACTTGTTTTCTTTTAGCTTCCTCCTCTCTTTTTTTGTACGAAGCCTTCCGCTTCGCGACAGTTTGGCGCCCAACTCTAAAGAACCCTTCTCAAAATTTTAAATTAAACTTGCACAAGTTGGCTTCACTTTTGGCACTACATTTCGGCATTTACCTTTAGCATATTTCTTTTTCGGTCTTCTTTTTCGGTCTCTTAATTTATTTTTTTAACTTTTCCTTCCTAGCCCTTTATTAACTTTATTTAGGATGGCACGGCCTATTAATTTTATTTTATTGAATAAGGCGGAATTGGAGTATGAGGTTTCGGTTCGTTTTGAAACACCCGCGGATAACGTTGTTTCACTAAGGCGGCAAATTCTCCCACTGTCCGAGAAATTTTCTCCCTCGGATATCTTAGACTCCGTTTTTCCGATTGATGTTGATTTAACTCAGATCTCTGACACAATCTCCTACTTATCTCGTAAAATTACAGACCTTGAATCTGGCCAATTTAAATATGTAAAAAAAATTGAAAGTTATTTTAACCATTTGCATTTTCGATTCGAAAGAATCGACATAACCGATGACCATGACTTACATGACTCAAACTTGACTGAGAGATTCAACGACTTAAAAACTCAATATGGACTGCTAGAACAACGCTATTACTCTGTGATGACATCTGAGACTGACAATTCTACTAAGCCTCTTAATACTCCACAAAATATTTATCCTATTACATCTTCTTCACAAAATTTTACTTTGCCTTTGCAAATTAATAATAATTACCTTCAAGATATTAAAAAGATAACATACGACGGGAATTCTTGTCCTAGATCTTTCTTGTTAAAAATCAACGAATTCACTATTGCACGCAATATTGATAAAGAGATTTTGTTGAATTTGGCATATGATATCTTTACGGATAAAGCTCTCTATTGGTTTCGATTCCAAAAAACTCGAAATCCAAATATAAGTTGGGGTCAACTCTCAGAATTGTTGATTAAAGATTTCAGTAATTTCGATTACGACTATAAACTCTTAGAAGCTATTAAGGCTCGAACTCAAGGCAAGACGGAGCCTATTATTGTCTATGTGTCAATAATGTTTGAAATGTTTTCAAGGCTTACGAAAAAATTATCAGAGGAAGAAAAACTGGAAATCCTCCTCCGTAATAGTCGTCCTTGCTATTCAGTTTTTGTTGCTTTAAAAGATATAAATTCAATTGATTCTCTTATTGCTGCTTGTCAAAACTATGAGCGTTATATTGACCGTAATAGGAATTTTAAAGAACCTGAACCTAATAACATTATTCCTGAGTTTTCTTATAAACCTAAAAATGCTAATTTTAATTTTTTACCTATGCCAGAGTTTGTGCAATTGTCCAAACCTTCCGGGTTTACTCCTCAAGTAAAACCAAGTAATTTTAAATCACCAAATAATAAACCTTACTCTAGTACTCAAAATACACACTTTGGTACTAGCAAAAATTTTGCCACTCATGCCTTAACTTCTAAATTTCAACCCAATTTATTTTGTGTTCGATGTCGGTTTAACGGTCACTCTTTGAGCGCTTGTGATAAGCCTCACTATTTAATTTGTTTTAAATGTGGCCTTAAAGGTTTCAAAGCTCTGGACTGTCCCAAATGTAAACAAAATTCTACTCCTTATACTTTTACTCAGCCAAAAAACTAGTAACCGACTTGGATAAAGCCTCACAATATTTTGATTTAGATGATTGGAAAAATTGGCTCAAAACACTAAAACACTTTTTCCAAAGTTATAAAACGTCTTCTGTATATTATAACAATGAAAAAGATTTTAATAGACCTTTCATTAACGTTTCGATTTCTGACGTCAGTTTTACCGCACTACTTGATAGCGGGAGTTCGATTACAATTCTTGGGAACAATTCCCACCTAAAAATTTTAGACCTTGGTTTTTCTTTATCCAAGTCGGACTTTATTTCCGTAAATACTGCAAGTAAGCAGTCTATTAAATCAATCGGTTATTTTATTTTACCTTTTAATTTTAATAACCAAACTAAACTTATAAAAGCTTATGTATTTCCTGATATTTATCCATCTATGATTCTTGGTGTCGATTTTTGGCGAGAATTCAACTTAGTTCCAAAACTTTTATCTTCTGCTTTTACTTTAGATGAAACATCTCGTAATATAAACACTATTGAAAAACAAATCTTGCCTTACGAGAACCTTACTTCTCAGCAAAAAACTATTGCTGATAATATAATTTCTCGTTTTAGAGATATCTCTTTTGAAGCTAGAGGTCAACTTGGTCACACTGACTTAATTTGCCATCGAATAGACACTGGTGATTCCTTACCAATAAAACAGAGATGCTATCGACTCTCCCCAGAGAAGCAAAAAGCTCTCGTGGAAGAGGTAGATAAAATGATAGAGCTCAATGTTATTGAAAAATGTGAAAGCCCTTGACCACAGATTAGATAATAGTTACTACGTAACAGATACATCACTCCCATAGAAACGCTCGAATCGTTGTAATAATAATAGCCAAAACGGACAGACAAAAGTCGCTGCAAGAAGAAAAGGTCTCTATGAACGCGCGCCGAGAGTCGAGATTCCCGCGTACACCGCGTGATTGCGTCATTGAGCGAAAACTTAAGGGTTGTACAAAGAACATAAACAAAATAGTCAAAGTAAAACTTTAATGTTATTATTTTATTAATATACGTAGGATTATAATGAAATAAAGTGATTACGAGGAAAGCTCCTGACTCAAATGTGCTTTAATTTAATAAAATGATAATAATAATAGTAATTATTTTATTTGCAAGAATATGGTAAAATACATGATTGGTGTTAATTATTACATTATTCCTCATAATCTACTTCTAAATTGGCAGTGCGCATATATTTAAAATTTTTAAAAAGTACATGTAAAAAAATAAGAGAATAAATATTATTTAATCGTCATTAATACATTTAAAAATTATAAAAAATACAAATTATTAAAAAATTACCAATCCCGCAAAAGGCGAAATTTTTTCTTCATTTATTTTATTCATTTGTCAAATTACAAGCGATTAAAAAAATTACTAATTAGGTATTATGAAAAATACATGATCGATGTTTTTTTTTCATTATTGAACTCACGGTAATTCAATTTTACTATCGAAAATATACTCAAACTGTTTTTTTCTTTAAAAAAAAAAACTTCGCCCCACTAGGATTTTCTCCTGTGTCGTGGGTGCAGTTACAAACATAGAATATCACATGCACATACGCCCAGACCGGAACAAATTTCTGTAGGCCATACAAAACATTTGTCCCGTCCGGGAATCAAACCCGCGATCCGTTGCGCAGTAGGTGATCACTCGACCTCTGCGCTAAACGTGTCGTCAAATCGTATGAATAATTGTGATAAATAGGCAATCTTTTAAAAACAGGCGTAAGGTGGAATATTTTTTTTGTAAGGAATCAAATAACCGGTTCATCGAGACTTTATTATTTTTTTATAAAACTAAGAAGGCAATCAAGCAGGCTTTCTTTATACAAACAACAGGGAAGCTGTTGGCTTTCATCTTAGCCGATGAAAGTGAGCTCAACCTGAACTCCTTAGCAAGTGAGGAACCAGACTGTGGACTGAAGATTGTTACTATGGCGACGAATTACTATCTAATTAGTTCGAATTACTACGAATTCCGACTATGAATAAAAATCAAAATTTTTATTTGTCTTTTAACAACGACATCCAATAGCTTCATAGTAATGAACCACCGTATTGTTAATCAAGTTTATTAAATTAAAATTATTGTGTGGTTTTGTAAAACCACAATGCAAGTGGAACTTTTTTCGTATCAACATTTAACTGAAATATTTCGGAAAATTATTCAATTTAGGTATAAAAATCCCGTTTTTAGTTCTGAAAAAAGAAATTATAAATAAAAAAAATAATTGATAAAAAACTAAAAGAAATTAAAAACCAAATAAAAATAATAATTAAAAAAGCAATAAAATAAACGAAAAAAAACAATAAAAACAATATAATAAAAAAAAATGAAAAAAAAATACAAGATTCAATAATAATAAAAGTGTCGCGTGCGGCGCGGCGGCCCTCTGCCGGTCGGCGCGCCGGCGCGCTACTTAGCGGTAGGTATTTATAACGCTGCATTGCGCGAGTGACGGGGGCCTGCCTTGGCTATCGCCTGTCTTAATAACTCCAAAAAAGAATGGTGAATGGAGATTTTGTGTAGATAGTAGGAAACTTAACTCAGTCACCCGTAAGGATGCCTATAGTCTACCTTTTGTCAATGAAATTCTTGACCATCTCAATAACGCAAAATTTTTGACAAGTATTGACATTGCTAAGGCTTTCTGGGAAATTCCCCTACATCCTGACGATTGCGATAAGACCGTTTTCTATGTTCCTGGTAGAGGAATATACAGATTTGTCGTCATGCCCTTTGGTCTCACTAACGCTCCTGCTACTCAGCAGAGACTCATGGACATTTTGTTCACTCCGGAGTTCGATAATAAGGTGTTTTGTTACCTAGATGACATTATAATTGTCAGTTTGACATTTGAAGAGCATATCTCATTGCTCGTTAAAGTTCTTGAAAAACTAACACTAGCTAAACTTACGATTAACTTTGATAGAGCCAATTCTTTAAAAAAGAGCTTAAATACCTAGGCTACATTGTAGATGAAAATGGTCTACGTGCCGACCCTAGCAAAATCCAGGCTATAATAGATTTTCCAACTCCTAGTTCTCGCAGAGAACTTCGTAAATTCTTAGGAACATGCAGCTGGTTTCGCAGATTCATTCCTAACTTTAGCACAATTGCTACTCCTCTTAACAAATTAACTTCTTGTGGAAAAAACGCTCCTAAATTTTCTTGGAATTCGGAGGCAAACGCCTCATTCTTAAAACTAAAAGAACATTTAGTCACTACTCCAATTTTAGCTTGTCCTGATTTTGATAAACCATTTTCTGTACACTGTGATGCATCCAATTCTGGAATCGGTGCCATGCTTACTCAAATTCGTGATGACAAGGAAGTTGTCATAGCCTACATGAGTAAATCTCTTAATAAAAATGAGAGAAATTACTCTACTACTGAAAGAGAAACATTAGCTGTCATTACTGCTTTGGAACATTGGCGTTGCTATCTCGATAATGGAAAACCTTTTACTGTCTATACTGATCATGCCGCTTTAAAATGGTTTTTGAGCTTAACCAACCCTTCTGGTAGATTAGCACGATGGTCTCTCCGTCTTTCATGTTTTAATTTGACACTTAAACATAAGAAGGGCAAGGACAATCTGGTCCCTGACCTTTTATCCCGCTCTAAACCAGATGAGATCATGAATCATAATGTGGCTCCAATCTCCGATACACCAATCTCTTCTGATTTAGAAAAGTACAATAAATTATTGTATAACTGTCGTAATGATCCTACTAGTTTTCCGAATTACGTAATTAAAAACAATAAATTATTTCGATGCACTTATACTCCACACTCCTTAACTGAAGACTTCATTTGGAAAGAAGTTCCGACTCCAGATAGACGAGAAACCTTAATTAGCAACGCTCATGGTTCCTCTACCGATCCACATATGGGAATCTTTAAAACATATAAAAAAATTTCTTTGTTTTATTATTGGTCCGGAATGTTTAAAGAAATTGCAAAATTTGTTTCTAATTGTGAAAAATGTTTGTCCTACAAACATACAAATCATTCACCGTATGGCCCAATGGGCAAACCTAAAATTTGTTCTAGACCTTTTCAATGTATTTCTTTAGACTTAATGGGTCCACTTCCTATGACTAGAAGAAGAAACCAATATATTCTTGTCATAAATTGTCTTTTCACAAAATATACCATGATTTTTCCATTGAAACGTGCAATAACGTCTAATATCATAAGCAATCTCGAAAATTATGTTTTCCTAGTCCATGGGGTACCACAAACTATAATAATGGACAACGGTCCTCAATTCCAATCGCATGAATTCAATACTTTCCTTAAACGCTATAAAATACCGCACATTTCTTTTACACCGCATTACTGTCCGCAAGTCAATACCACAGAGAGATATAATAAAACTATTATAACCGCTCTCGCATCTCTTGTTGGTGATGATCATAGGTCGTGGGATATCCACCTACCTAAAGTTCAATCCGTAATGAACAGCTCCGTAAATGCTGTCACCGGTTTTACTCCAAATTTTCTTGTTTATGGCCGTGAACTTATAACTTGTGGCTCCATATACTCACAGGGCTATAATGTAGATGAAATGACTTTCGTACCTCGTGACATATACGCTAGTAATATAGGTCTCTTGTCTTCAATTTTTGATAAAGTTCAAGTTTCTCTTCATATAGCCCACACTAAAAACTTAAATCGGTATAACTTAAGACACTCATTTAAAGAATTTAATGTAGGCGATATGGTATGGCGTAAAAATTACACTTTAAGTAACGCTGGTGCATACTATAGTGCTAAACTAGCACCAAAATATCTAAAATGTAAAGTGGTGGAGAAACTTTCGCCACTAGTTTACATACTAGAGGATTCTTTTGGATGTCGTGGCAAATGGCACGTCAAGGATTTTAAAACCTAAAATTTTTTTCACCTTTTTTTTATTATGTATTTCACTTTTATTATTCACTTCACTTTTATTTTTTTTATTTCACTGAATATTTTTTTCTTTCTTTCGTTTACGTTGTAAATAATTCCATATTAATTTCAACATATAGTTATGGAAGTACTTACATCGTGACAGTTTGGCACTTCCATTCTTTTTATCGTCCATGGTAGGTCGGGACAATTTTTTTTTCCCATGTTTTTATTCCACGCTGCTTGTATGTATTTAGGTATTAGGTGGGTATTAGGTATACACTCTGACCATAACCATAAATACTTACAAACACTGTCGATACTGTTAAGCACTTTATGTTTTCTTTTTATTCACTTTTTTTCAATTTGTTTAATAAATGTATGAAAAATATTTTTATAATATATAATTCATGTAAATATTGTTCATACACTTCATTTCGCCACATACACATTGAATCCAACTTTCGTGACTGAATTTTGGCAATATCAGTCCGATATATTTTTATTGTTTGCACATCTTTTATAACTGACGACGTTGACGACTGACAATATGTTTTGTACGATGACGTTCACCTATACTGGTGCTCTTTCATGACCTCAGTCAAAAACTTTTGACTAGAGACCTTCTCTAAACATGTCTTTAAACTTGAGCTTAGAGAAAACCTCTTCTTTAGTCATGTTACCTTTTGAAGACACTAACTGGTCTTCACATTTTTGAGTCACCAAAAAGTGACTTAAATGCGTTTAGTTTAAATATTTATTCATCGGGTCTTAAGAGGGGGTATAAAGCTAAATTGCTAATCGTAGATTTGATATTTACACTTGAAATTGAATAACGAACTACCCCATTTTTTAAAAATAGATATTTAACTATATTTGTAAGTGAACGGATTGAGTGAAAACATAAAATCATCATATTTTATCGATAGAAAAAAATCGCGAAGTTACGTCTAATTTTCAAGCAAAATCGATTGTTTTTCAATGAGATGCATATAACTGCGTCAATATTTTAATATATAATATAAAACTATATTACCCAGGAACCGTACTAGCGATTTTCAAAAATAATGTTTATTTTACGAGTAATTAAAATAAAACTAATTCGGCGCTTATAGCGTTCTTATTCCGCGCAGAACGCTATCGTCTGTCGCACCTGACCAGAGGTAACAGGCATGTTTTGTTTCAACAATCAGTCTTGATCGCTCCGTTGAGACGAGTAAACTGTGTTTCCGTGCTCCCCCACCCGAGAAAATACATCGATAAAATCATGGCAAATAAAAGAAATAAAAGAAAATTGTCTAAAAGAGTACTTAAGAAGTCAAAAACTCAATGTATGGCTTATTGTAGAAGGTACCTATTTTATATTATTTTTATTTATTATTATACACAACAACATTAACTAACAACATTACATTACAATAAGAAAAACGGAAACGAAAGGTACCTATTACTTTACTTTTATTGTTTGCCTCATATCTTTTTGTAAGTAGGTAGTTTCACCTTACAATATTGACTCTTGCCGTCGACTTTAGTGGTCATAATTATCATAACATTATCATCACAGCTCATATACGTCCCCACCGAGGGGCTCGAGCCTACCCTATGTACCTATGTTAGGGTGATTAGGCCTTAGTCAACCACGCTGGCCCATTGCGGATTGGTCGACTTCACATACACCTTTGAATTTCTTCGCAGATGTATCTAGGTTGCCTCACGATGTTTTCCTTCACCGTAGGAGCGTCAGACAAATGTACATATGAATTTCGACACGAAAAAAAACAGTGGTACATGGCGGTCTCGAACCCAGAGCTCCCGATTGGAAGGCAAGTGCCGAGTCCACAGCGCCACCGACGCTCATTGCTCATATCATAACATAATACGAGTACAAAGTACAAGCGGTACAACGTCGGCGCGGGTAGTGTATGCAAAACAAATCGATGCTTTTGACTACTCGCGTGTTGGACGCTGGTGACAGTATCTGAAGTTATACTTTTTATAGTACTAACATTTTGACGCGAAATTATCGTATCCATACATATCCATACTTCACATATTTAGTGACGACTGTCTAGCGCTGTGGTCAGAACGCAGTCTAAGGCGCCAAAGGCCCAGGATTCGATTCCGGTCGAGGCAGATTTTTTGTGATGAACATGAATATTATGTATATCCACAAATCATGTATGTTTATTTATATTTATTTTTGCTTTATTTATATTTATTTATTTATGTGTACCCATACCACAAATTCTTTATTTGATACTTTATTTATTGGGTTATATAATTGGAGAGAAAAGTAAAAGAATTTTGTTTATTTATTTGGTATTTCTTAATTATTTATAGTAATTTTGTATTTTAGAGTTGCTGCAGAATGTAATAACGCACAAGCATGCGATCCAGTTAAATCTGTAAGCAGAAATCTCTCATCAACTTTGTAAGTTTATTGCGATTGTTCAATAATTTGACATTAATGTTGTGTAGATTTTTAGTAAAGACTTACTGGTGGTGCCCAAAGTAGACTCCACCACGTCGGCGTTTCACCGAATAATGATGCTGAATTTTATTAACCGACTACCAGCTCCTAGAAAATTGGTATTACTTACCTTGGATCCGTTCGGTCTCCGTATGTAGCCGGTGGACTTCCTGAGCTAGCTCGAAGGAAGTCGCGGCTCCTGAAGGGCTGCTGTCTGACCGAACCGGATGGTACACTTGCCTATTAGGCCACCAATACCCGAACTTCACCGATAAAAACTTTGGTGCATTTACACTTTCACCGACACTAAAACTTTGGCGGACCCTCGCACCAACAATCACTTGGTGCGCCGCGCAATACTATTTGTTATATATTTCTCGAAACGAAAACTCACCGCGCAAACCTAACCTATTTCAATGTCATTCCGTATTCGACTCGACTGACATGTTACATGCGGCCGGCCGTCACAGGCTCTCACTGCACAGACTATAATGCAGTGTTGCCACTCGCTCTTCCTCAAGCGTAAACACTTACATTTACTTAATTAACTGTCAAATTTTATTTTGAGGTTTAAACTACTAATCAAAACTGGATCAAATTTGCGGTTAAAATTTGAGGCAATTCGTTACTTTAATCGTTCAAATTATTGTATTTTTTTGTTAGACGTAAATAACACTGTGATATAAAAATAAGTGAATAGGGCGAAATTTTTTTTGTTTTTTTTTCAGATCATATTCAACTTTTAACAATATTCCGACTACCAAAGTCCATAAAAGATAAGTGAGTATCAATTTCTCTCCTATTTTTCCCATATTGGTTTCGACTATGATTTGAAATACACTTTAATATTATTGAGGCGATCCAAGTACTGCGTAAACCTTTTTTTTTTTTAACCCAGTTAAAAAAGATTTTATATCTACCGCAGTGGGAATGGGGCCCAGCTGCGGTTATGTGGGACTCACCCCGCTAATCAAGGCATACCCACTAAAAATACTGGGGGGCTCCGTCAAAACGCATTCTCGATACACAAAGGGTACTTCTCGCAATCGCTTTGTGTGTCGAGAGCGATGCTGCCCGACTAAATCGAGCTCCTCTCAAGAGTAGGGAATGTCTGTGGAGCGCCTTCAGGCACCCCCTCAGCATGGGGGGTTATTAGTACGAGTGACGGGAACCCCACTCCGTCACTGCGACCCCTCTGGCAGCTGGTGGAGGGCGTAAGTTCGCCTCCTCCTACCCGGCCGCCGCCTGCGAGACGGGTCAGCATTAGGATCGTCCTCGCGAACCCGTTCTGCGGCCTCCTTCTGTGCAAGGACTTCCTCGCAGAAGGAGGCAAACGCCCTCCAACATATCTCACTGCTGGCTATGTTCTCGACGACGGCCGGCAGAGACAGGTCACCCCCGATATCGGTGACGAGGGCGGCCCGCTGAACAGCCCATGCCGGGCAATGTTCTAGCGTGTGCTGCGCGTCGTCCTCGTCTGCCCCGCACTCGTGGCACCGCGGGGTGCTCTCCCTTCGAGCAATATTGTGCAGATACTTACCGAAGCACCCGTGCCCCGACAAGATCTGCGTGAGTCGGAAGGTCAGCACCCCGTGATGCCTCTCCGTCCAGCGTCTAAGGACAGGCCGGATTGCCTCGACGGTTCTGTAACCGGAGACCGGCTCTGCTAGGTGCCCACGCCATCGCCGGCGAACTCGACATTGCGCAGACTTACGCCAGCGCTCTACAATGTCAGGCGGCACTCGTCTCAAGCCTTCTGCCTGACGGAAGGCCGCACTCTGTTGGTACACCTCGTATAAAACTGAGGCGTCCAGCTCCCATGGTGGGGTGCCCGCCATCACGCACGCTGCTTCGTGGGAAACGGTGCGATACCCTCGAATAACCCTGACGGCCATGACCCGCTGTGGACGTCTTAGCAGAGCCTTGTTTGTAGCCGACAGGGCATTGACCCATATAGGGGCACCATAAAGGGCCATTGACCGCACCACCCCCGTAAATAGGCGGCGGCATGTATCACCCGGCCCGCCGAGATTGGGCAAAAGGCGCCCACGGGAGGCAGTTGCCCTCAGAAGTTTGGGGCCCAGCTGGCGAAAGTGAGGTGAAAACTTCCACCTCGAATCCAGCACGAGGCCCAGGTACTTAAGTGTTTAACCTACAAGTACCCGACACCCATCCAATTCAAGAGCTGCATCCGCAGGCGGTCCTCGCCTTGGACCATGAAAAAGGATAGCCTCGGTTTTACCGAGAGCCACCTGAAGCCCAAGCCTTTGGATGCGGCGGACCACTTGCATGTTCCCAACATTTGCCAAGCGGACGGCCTCGGAGAATGTAACTGCCTGCGTGGTGACCAACGTATCGTCGGCGTAACAGGTTACGTTTATGCCAGGCAACAAAACCCCTCTGAGGGCCCAGTCATAACCGATGTTGCACAGTAGTGGGCCCAGAACCGACCCCTGTGGAACGCCACAAACCATTCGCCTTACGAGGAGGCCACCGTCACTCATCTGACAGACAACGGCCCGATCTTGCAGATAGTCTGCGATAAGCCGTCTTAGGTACAGGGGCACTCCGTGGTATCAGAGCGCCTCGGTGATGCACTCAAACGGCAGGGTGTTGAATGCACTGGCGATGTCAAGTGACACCGCCAGCAAAACCTCACCGTGGGTGGTTGCGTTATCGGAGAGGGACTTAACGCGTAAGATAGCGTCAATTGTCGATCGGCCCTCCCGGAACCCGTATTGTGTATCGGCAAGATCCGGACCATTCGTCGATAAGTGGCTTGCGATCCGGCCAGCGACAATGCGCTCCAACAGCTTACCGATTTCATCCAAAAGGACAATGGGCCGGTACGCGGAGGGCGAGTCCGCCGGGCGACCAGCCTTTCGGAGGAGCACCAATCTGCCCTGTTTCCAAATTCGGGGGAAACGACCTGCGGAGAGGCACGCGTCAACAAGTCTGCGAAGGCGTGGCTCTAACTCCACCAAAGAGAGGGCCAGGACTGTGCCATGGACCCCGTCTGGACCCGGGGCAGTCCGTTTGCCTCGCAATTTACGGAGCGCAGCGTCGAACTCTGTGTTGGAGATCTCTAGGGGCGGAGGCTGCGGATCATACGTCAACTCACCATTTTCCGGAGTCATTGGTGGAGGCACGTGTTCAGATCTATCCGGAAATAGGGCTTCAACAACGTTCCGAAGTAGCTGTGGAGAAAAGAGTTTCAGCAACCGGTGGGCCCTGCCTACGCAACTTGTTGCGCGCTGCACGATATGGACGACCCCACGTATCGTTGTTGAGGCTATCAAGTAGCTCTTGGCACGCTTGTGTTTTGGCTCTGAAAATAGTCGACCTCATAGACCTGCGTGCCTCTGCATACTGGTCATGCAACAGAGCCTCCAGTTCGGAGTTTCTATTACCTAATCTAGTCCAATGACGGTAACGAGCCAGCTCTCGGCGTTTGCTATTGCATGCAGCGCGGAGGCCGGCAATCTTCTCCGACCACCAATAAACGGCCTTTCTATCAAGTGGGCGACGGCGGATTCGAGGCATTGCCGCATCGGATATCCTGTGCAGGGACCGCTGGAATGAGACGGCCTCCTCATCTATGTTCGCCGGTCCAACAGTGGAGCGGGTAGCCCAGTTTGGTCAATGACCACTTGGGAAACGGGCTGACCAAAGGCGGTGTAGAGGAATTTATAGCGCGTGGCAGAACCAAGTCGAACCTGATGTAAACATGGTCCGACAAGGTCTCAGCGTCCGTGACCCGCCAGTCTCGGACGCATATAGCTAAAGCAGGGGTGGTGAACGTTAAGTCCACCACTGACCCACCCTGTCGACGTACGCACGTATAAGCTGAACCTCGGTTGGAACACACTAGCCCGTATCTCTCCGCCCAGGCCTCAACTGCAGAGCCACGACGATCAGTGATGCGGGAACCCCAAGCAGCAGACTTGGAGTTGAAGTCCCCCATCACAATAACCGAGAGAGACGCAGGAATCCGCCGGAAGGCCGCTCCGAGCTCACCGAGGAAAAGTTCAAACTCGGGGAATGATCTATGCACTCCTGAATGCCCGTCACGGAGGACTTGAGGACCTTCTGATCTGTACCCTTGAGATGGCTGGATTTAGTGGCGACCTCGAGAATATTGGCCAACGCATCCTGCACCGACTTATAGAGTCTGTTGGCTCCTGTCCCTCCCTGCTCTTCAACAAAGAGCAGGTCCGACGCATCAGATCGCTGCGAAGCAGCGGACTGCGAACGAAGTTGATGCCGGGTTAGCTCATCTGCAGACTCATTTTCCGCCTGCTGCCTTAGGGACTCCTGGAGCAGAGCGTTAGCTTTTTTTGCTTTCGCTAAGCCTACGTATTTTCCGGTAGTGGGCGGGCGCCCTCGGCCTCGTTTAGCAGCCGTCTTTTTTGGGACTGTCTCTTCTGAGCTCGAGACAGCACATCCGTCCGATTTTCCGTACCGTGTACGGGTAGCATTCGGCGCCGTATATCCCCCACAACTATTGAGCTTAGCTCCTCCTCCTTCATCAACTCTCCCACTCGCCTCGTATACATTATTTCCGCCAACCGGCCCGGATACCGGCGACGGCCCGCTCTCAACGGGTTCATATTCAGTTACTGACGCATCAATGGTGGAACTCGAGTGGCACGGCACCAGATACTCCCGGCTGCCCGCAGCCGCCTTGCGCGGTCCTACGGGGGGGGACTGACACCCCCTGGTGTGTTTGTTTTTCAACACCGAATTCCATAATTGCTTTTTAAGGGGAAGCTCCCTGAGGAGGCCGTTCGGGACTGGACTCCCTCCAGCCATTCATCCTATCGGCACGGACCATACCTTAGGATTTGGGGTAATTTTTTAATGTGGTTTTCTTCCACTTGGCCCAACGCTCAATGCGTCGGACCCCCGGCCCACTCAATGTGGGTAACGGGTTTGCCCGACGGCAGACATCATTATATCTACCGCCGCGCAAGAGAGCCGAAGCTCATGGAGCATCAATAGTGACACATCCACAAAACGTCATGGCGAAACTTCGCCCCTTCACTGCCATTTAATGTGGATCAGACTGACCACATCACATCCTCAGGCAAGAGTCTTACCACTTTTTGAAAAGAAGAGGAGACTTCACCTTGTACCGCATGACGCGTTGGGCCACGCAAGCGGTCCACCGAGTTGCACTCGGCCATCCCACGCCCCCCTATGGGAGCAAATTAAACAAGTATAGTCTCTGAGATATAATAGACCGACTTTGACGGTTAACCTGTGCAAAGCAAAATGTTGCTTACTTAGTAATATGGTCTCACTCCCTAAGGTGATGGCTGAAAATCAGTGTTTTGTCCTTTTAGGGCAAAAATCCCCACTGAGCCTCGACCCTTTTAGGCACTGCAGCATGTAGATTCTACTCAATTTTATTATTGGTTTGGTCTCTTTACGATTGTTGATATAATATTATATGTGCTATTTTCAAAGTATTTTCAAAGTTAGATATATTCTCAGAATCAGAGTCAAAATTCAAAAGACATGTTTTTAATGTTTTACAAAGTAGACAAGCTGAACGATATACACTGCTATTTTTTTTATAAAATTAAAGGGATGCTTTACGGCATGGTATTAGAATGATTTAAATATGAAAAAATAACACTTAATTTTATATAAATTTTCTAAAAAATCCAAAAATGCTGCACTAGTTCAGAGCAGAATTTTTTGAAATTTTTGTATTTTTTAAAAATTTTTGATTTCATGTTTTTTATTTTTTTTTACATAATAATGGATGTATCCTGAAGTGTCGTCCTGAAGCGTCCCTAAAATTTTCCAGGGTGATAAAAAAATAACTGTGTATATTTTTTATATAGATTTTAGTATGTATCTTCTTATATGAATGTAAAAGCAGTTTTGTTTACAATTACTTCTATTTTTATATACAACTAGAATCTGCACAAATTTGTTTCGTACATATCGAGTAACATATTATAACAATCCGTGGATAACGGTATGGGCTTCACAATAAATAAGATTATTGTTACTAGTTTCTAGTATCTATTAGTTATACTCTAATTTAAGACTGACTGTGACAGCTGTTTGTTATTCCTTATAAATAAAATAAAAAATAAAGTATTTTTGTGTTTGAAGTATGTTCATACCTATATAGATTATCCGATAAGTGCTTAGCAGGTAACTGTAAATAAAGCAATTATTATCTTAAGTAACGTACATATACAAAAAAAAAAAAATATATTACTTACCTTTTCGTTTTACTCATCACCAGCGAAAAGTATTTTATATTCACATTGCAAAGTACAGATACATAGTCCGACTCGCACTTAGCCAATTTAATCTGCTTGTGTAGGATATACTGTGCGCGATCGCACAAAATATTATGAAGAGGGAGCGACTTTCGGCGACGTTGTCGGTGCGATGGTCGAGAGCGGAACGTATGAGGCGCGCGGGTGAAATCTGATATTTTTCTAGCTTTATGCCCGCTCTTAAGAAATGGAGCGGATGACAACTCCTCAAAAATAAGCCGTATTGTCATGTATAATTTCGGGATACTTTCTTTGGAGTTTGTGTCATAGGCGGTGAACCCTACTCCTTCTTTTGCTAGACATGTATGATTGCGAGATGTATGAATGTATATTTCGAAAGGGAAGATCGTATCCAATTCAACCTCAAAATTTTCTCCGAGGCGAAAATTTTTCTGGGGCGGTGGGAAAATGTCAGGTTGCTTCGCGCTGACGGAAAGTCGCGAGACTTACGAATAAAATGTTCACTTCATAAATGTAAATAAAAGACAAAACTCTCATACTCTACATTTAAGTCTACTAATTCTTTATTGTAACTAGGTAGGAAAATATAATATTATTACCTTGTCTTTTCACATGTCGATCTTGTAAATATGCACAAATTCTTGTAACACTTTTGATTCACGAATGTTTGTAAAGCACTAACTGATTATTTATTTGAACTTCACTTTGTATAACGCTATTATTCACAAGCGATAAATATTTGTAATATTTATTAGTCCTTTATTGTATTTTTCTATATTTTCTTATTATAATTGTTAGCGTCCGACATTTGATCTCAATATTGTAGCTCAATGCCTACGTGACTGACAAATGTCATATAATTATTTTATTGTTCAAAAATCTTTCGCTTGACAGCTATGTAGTTGTCTATTATTATGGCCAGTATAAAAGCGGACCAGGGTCATTAGGAAGCCAGTCTACTACCAGCTCTAGTAGAGAATACAAACAGCTTAAGGAGTATCTAAGCTCCTGTGCTAGTTTTGGACTAGTCTACCACCAGCCATCGTAAGGAAGAGTTGCTGCTCAAGTACGTAGGGGACAACTGGCCGCCTAAAGTCGAGTGCCCTACACGCCCACTTGGACTGCGTGTCTCCGTCTGCTACGGATTCTCGAGCCTCGCCTGCATACTGCTGCCGTCGGGGTGTTCCTGAGCCCGCCTACGTGTCTGCTGAGCTGCCTACCAGTCCGCTGAGCCACCTACGTGACCGCTGAGCTGCCTACCAGTCCGCTGCTGAGCTGACTACCTGTCCGGCTGAGCTGCCATTCGCTCCCACGTCCTACCCTGGCCAGGCTAGATCTTGTTATATTTAGTTGTACATAGTTTTACCTTTTAGGCTAATTTAGTTATATAAGTCCTGTCGTGCCCTCCTAATATTATTCCTCCCTACCTCTGCCTTTTCTTGTTTCCGTTTTCTCTTGTAAATATACCGTGTTAATTATCTAACTTGTTTTCTTTTAGCTTCCTCCTCTCTTTTTTTGTACGAAGCCTTCCGCTTCGCGACAAGCTTTTTATTAAAACTTCACATATTATACGTAACTATAAACAAATACTTGTTATTTTATTGCGTGGTACTCTGTCTGATCATAAATATATGATAAATATAGTGTAACATTTCGTAACGTGTTTCATCATTAGCTATAGTTCATATGACATATTGCATTCTCATATAGATTAACCAATTCAACTATTGTATGCCGATCTATACAGGTAAATTGTGAGACACTACCTAATTTTTTTCACCTCCGATTTTTAAACCACAGTTATATTCAAGTCAAACGAAAAGATCGCTCGCCAATTGCCTTATTTGAGGCGGAGGTATTTCACCAGGTAGCCTTAAAGTGATAAATATTGTCTATTTTAGTAATTCCGACCATAAAAGGATCTCTGCCTCATCAATAGGCCCTATGCTGCATGCATCAAAAAACTTTCCGCGAACTTCACCAGATCGCCCATTCACCTTGTGGGAGGTCTAAAGTATTTACCGGTATGCGGTATAAACTTTCTGCCCCAATACCAATGTTACTTAAGGTTTGGTTAGTGGTAGGGCTTCTGAGCCCGCCTGGCTAACTACCACCGTCTTAATTAAGTTAGTCGTCATAATAACATTGTTAATAGCATTATTGTGTTCCGACAATAGGAGGTAAGATAGCCAGTTCCTCAGTTGTTGAAGAGTCCGGGTGAAGCTCGCTTCCACCTTAGGGGTGGGATGAAGGGCTTCCCTGTCGTATGTAAAAAGAAAAAGGTTTGCGACTCTTTAAATTAATTTACTAGCATTTGTTCCGTATTCTCTAATTTATTTATATCATGGTTTATAATATGTAAGCACAAACATACACTCGTATAACTTAAGAAATAAAAATACATAATTATGATCGCATTGGCAACAAATTGTCTTTGTGAATGCACGCACGAGTGCTGCCATCTTTATACTTTACGAAGAACACTTCGATTTGTCACCGCCAACGGCACGCGCGCGCGCTCCCTATAATAATTACAAAATATACTCTATATAGTGTGAAATCTGTACAAGATAGCACAAAACAGTGTAAACATAGTGTCCAACGTCTGCTGGAACCAGCGAAGTCCTAGGAGGTGCGTTTAGGGGGCCCCCCCAAGAAGATATTCAATCGTCGGTACGGTGAGTGCTTATGCGATCTCATTTTCTCCCAAGCTCTTTGCATACTTTTCCCAACACATTCAAAATCAATTTACGTTGACAAAACATTATAATGACATTTGGCATTTATTTTGTATTTTTTTCTCAATTAAAATTTCACCCGACTATACAACGAACACGGTACGATTTAAATGTCAGCATTAAAAATCAGCATGGGTTGGTGTTGATGTTGATGCCGATGTCAAAAATAATGCTGATTCCCCGCAGATGTTATTGCTGGTGCTGATATTCGCAGCAACCCTGATGCAGAAGACCGTGTTTGACGATAGGTCTTCGCGCCGTCTGGACATCCCAACATCCTCGAAACTGACGTTTGTTGCCATCAGCTCGATCCCCAGATAGAGTAGCTCTACCTGGGAATTGCGTATTTTGCTATCACGCCTGGGCATTTGAGGCCTTTGATTTGTAGGAATCATAAATATATTGAAGGGATGGAGGGTGGAAGGTTTATCTCCCTCAGCACGGTGGCCCAGTAAGGCTTGGTGGGGAATACTAGAACCTCTTCCATCGGTCAAAACGAGTACACAGCGACGAGAGCAAGTTGACTTGGGTCCTGTTTATTTTTTTTTAAATTTGTTAAATTATTTGATACCCCCCGTTCCGGAATAAAAACATTACGAGTATAATACAAAATCCCATGGAACGTGACATGAGAAAAACGTAGCATGATAATTTATTCCTGCGGCATTACCGCTTTGTGAAGTTGCGCTATTTACGTAAATTTAATTTTGCCAGTACGTGGTTGCCAAATGTCAAGCATTTTTACATGCTGTACGGGTATTCTTGTATTCAGTCATAATTTAGACCGTACCTTTCGTTCTGTTTACCACGTTTTATTAAGCTCACCTTCGTCTTTGTTTGGAATCGCATTTGCGACCACTTTGCGATTAGCTTTAGATGTGATATTTTCGGAGAAGCTTTGCTCCTGATCGCGGGTCTCCGGAATCTACTCGGGGCAAACGTAATTCGTTATAATTATGTATTAACTAAGTTCGTACATGTAAACAAAGTTGGCCCATTAAGCAACGAAATAACTTCACGTTTTCCGAATTTATGATGCACGAAATAAAATTAAGCTATTTATGCAATGGTTTTTTCATCCTCTCTGAAACGCGTTACTGCCACGCTCCATTCATGTAAACAAATGAATTATCACGCTATTTGTGAAGGGTGGGTGTCCGGAATATATATTGATGACTCTAAATCCGTTTAGAAAAGGGTTAAAATGAGATATTCTTTTGTGGCATTCTGCTTCGGTATTTGTGATTGAACAATGCTGGCCGGGTCACGTCGCATAGCAATAAAAATGAGATACGTATGATAAGAATGTAAGATATTTTTATACAGGGTTAATTTTCAAGCAGGAGCCATATTTTGTGTGCTTGTTCAGACAAGCGAACTGAACAACTTTGACTATGGGACCAGTCTTGAAATCGTTAAAAATCAGCTGTTCCATACAAATGTTCAACATCCACTGAACGTAAATGTATGGAACAGCAAATTTTTTTACGATTTCAAGGTTGGTCCCATATTAAACTTTTTGCTTGTCTGAACAAGCGTACAAAATTTGGCTCCTGCTTACAAAGTAAACCTGTATAATTATATATTTATGTATTTGTGAGTGTGTGTGCATTTGCGTGTATGTATGTAAATATGTTTCTTTATATCACAATATTTGAATATTACAGTAAAGTTTTCATTTATTACAATTTTTTATTGTGCCTGTTACTTTTTCCCTGTTTAGACCAATTGCTAACTAGAACAGCGCGATGTTAATCGCCAAGACCGCTATGTATGTACAATTTGATTATAACATAAAAGCTTAAATAAATAAATAAATATTTTAGAGAAATACCAATTTCAATTTGTATGAATCATAAAACAATTTCTGCCTTTCTTCGTGCATGCATTTGTGCAGAGTTTTAGTATTTATGCCTGATACTGAAACTTATACCTATATGGTTAAATAATCACATATTATCTATAGAATAGTGTACGAGTATGTCAGGACCTCCGCCTTAATACCAATTTTTTTACATATATAATTCTTTATTGTACATATAAACATTTAAATATACAGTGAGTACAAGGGATACAAGGGCGGACTTATCTCTGGGAGAGATTTCTTCCAGCCAACCCAAGTGGCAGTGTAAGATGTTGTGTAAATGCGGGAACAAATTTTTCTACCTTTATAAAAATACAATTTTACAAAATAACTAAAACACATATACCTACATATATATTGATACATACATATTACATACATATATACATACATACTTACTTATTATACTGATGAGGATGACAAATTTGAAAGAAAATGTTCTTTTAAGTGGCGCTTGAAGGATTGGACGGAACGTCTCTCGCGAACTGAAACAGGCAGCCCATTCCACAACTTGGCAGCCTGTACGGTGAAAGACTTGCGGAAGAAGATTGTGTTAAAGTGCGGAACTTTTAGGACGTTATTGGTAACACATGACCTCTGGGGACGGGAACTAGGAGGGAGAAAATGAAAACGGGAACGTATGTATTGAGGAAACTGAGGACAATTTAGGGCTTTGTAGATAAGGCAGAGGATATGCATATTTCTCCGTTGACGAATAGGTAACCATTTGAGTTGCTTGCGGCATTCAGACACGTGATCAAATTTACGTAAGCAGAAAATAAAGCGAATTGCTAAGTTCTGAAGCCGTTCAAGTTTATTTAAGAGCTGCTCAGTAAAATCCAAGTAACACACATCGGCGTAGTCGAGAATGGGGAGTAGGAGGGACTGAGCAAGCATAACTTTAGTACTAAATGGCAGGAAGTATTGAAGCCGCTTGAGAGAGTGGTAAGTATAATGCATACGGCGACTAACCTCATTGACATGAGCATTCCATGACATGGTACAATCAAAGATCATGCCTAAATTTCTGCTCCTTTCTGTAAAAGGTATTGCAGTACCATCAAATATAATTTGGGGAAGATCCTTGTAATCCAATTTGCTAATCAATCTGTTACTGCCAATGATCATTACTTGTAATTTTTTTGGGATTAACAAGTAAACCAAACGAGTCTGCCCAGGTCTTGATAGCTATGAGATCTTAGTTGATTGTTTCAACTGTGTTGCCAATATTACTAATATCAGTGTGCCTATATATTTGCAAATCATCAGCGTACAGATGGTAGGGAGCCGAAATATGTAACATAAGTGAGTTGGTTAATAAAGACAGAAAAAAGTAATGGAGATAGTACGCCGCCTTGTGGCACACCTGCAGTGATTTGGCACCAACTCGATACGGAGTTATTATGTCTAATGCACTGCCGGCGACCTCGAAGATAATCAGAGAACCAATCAATCACCGAGGGAGATAAATTAATAGAGCGAAGGATAGCTATAAGAATGTCGTAGTCTACTGAATTAAAAGCGCTACTCAAATCGAGTAAAACAGCAATAGTAAACATTTAGTTTTATTACTATGTCGGCAAATTAATATGTAAACCTATATGGTTTACATATTCATTCATACTAAGGGCCTGTTTCACAATGTAGAAGTAAAGTTTTAAGTAAGCTAATCATCGATTAAAGTGACGTATTTTGAAGGAATGACATTGAAAATACGTCACTTTAATCAATGAATAATAATATAATAATATGTATAAGTAAACATTGTGAAATAGGCCCTTAGTCTGTGAGCTAAATAAAACACAGACAGACAGACGGACATGGCGAAACTATAAGGGTTCCTTGTTGACTGCGGAGCTCTAAAATGTGTACAAATTGTTTGTAATCTATTCTAATAGTCCGGTACGGCGATTCGTTTATTTTATTACTTTGTCGGCATGTTAATATCTAAATCTATGACAAATTATGGCTTCTAAGTACTTTGTCTTTGAGCTAAACCGCGGACAGAGAGACAGACGGGCATGGCGCAACTATAAGGGTTCCCTGTTGACTACGGAGCTCTAAAAAGTTTACAAATTTTATATAATGTATTCTAATAGTCCGGTACGGCGACTCGTTTAGAATATACGTGTCCCACTCACTCCTAAGATGTCGTAAGAGCCAGCTAATATAGGGCTGCCATACGTCCCAATAGATCACGACATGCCCCGGCTTGTAGCATTATGTCCCGGTGTCCACGAGAATAATTCACTTGTCCCGTTTTGTAGCTAGGTAGCCGTTTTGTAGCCAAGAAAAATATGAATGACTAATAACACGGAGAACGCAAATATTTTATAACAGAGATAACGCAAAGAAAATAAGGATGTTGATTTTTGTTTTACTGACGATTTAAATTTAATTTAATAAATATCCTACCTAAAATGAAACTTAAAAGTTCGTTACGAAGAACAAGTTGTTTTTTTTATTATAAAAAATATACTATTCATCGAGCTTTCGAATTGTTTATGGTTTACCTATTTCTATTCCAAACGCCCCGGTTGATGGTTCAGAACTTATGGCAGCACTAAGCTAAGGACGACTTTTCCGCAACTACACATCTGTCAAGAAATGATAAACTTAAAAATCTACACCAACGTGTATGTTCAGTGCGATGTCGTAGGTCACTTTGGAGAGATCTGTGCCCAGCAATGGAACTTATTTGAGTCAAAGTGATAATAATATGAATCCTGTGGTCTTCTCTCCTAACAGACCAGTAAAAATACCTATTTAACTATCTTAGAATATGTTTGGTGTGTCTAGCACATTCCTTATTCTCTGCATCACCGAAAGTTGATCGGCGGAAAATGCCTCAAGCATTAAGGCCACCTCTATACAACAATATTTGTACTGATAGATAAATGAATAAATAAAATGTTAAAAAATTATATTGTTTAGCAAACGGTGTAATACTAGGACAAGTATACAAGCCCCCAACTTGTAATGGCAGATAAAATATTTCAAGTGTTATTTATTCAGAGGTGGCAAAGTCGTCGCGTGCGTTTATTTACAGACAACACAAATGATCGGCGACATTTTTTACTACGCAAACTCTCGTCGATTCCGACATTTATTTGGATTTGGATGGCTGTGTTACTTTTTGATGCGATGCAATGGTAGACATGAAAAATGTATTTCTCTAAACATAATGCGCTCCTAAATATGGGGAATCGTTAGTATGGTAGAATAAAATCAAAATCATTAGACCTTAAAAAAGAGTTAGACGGAGACAAAAACTTCTATTGAATCATATATTTTTTAAACAACGACTTTTTGCTGATAAGAAGAATGAGGTAAAAAATTATTAGCTTCATCAGAAGTATCGAGATTTATAACAAATCATTATTATTATGATGTTACCACTAACAGTAATGTTTCTTTATATAAATACTATCTTTACGCAGCTTCGCCCGCGTTTATTTGTTTTCCCGTGGGAATTTAATTTTTTCCGTAGGAAAAAGAATTTTCTAGCCTATATTAATCAGGGATAATGTGGCACTCTAATAGTGAAAGAATTTTTGAAACGCATCCAGTAGTTTTTGAGTTTATTCTTGACATACATACATACAAATCTTTCCTATAAATTGTGACACACATATTGAATGATTACTACTTATGTTGTTGTTAAAAAAATTATAATGTTAAAATTTTCTATTAATAAAAATTGGTCTGATATCTCTAATTATTTTTTGTTCACACTGTACTTATAGTCATAACACGAAATAGTCAAAACTAGAAGCGGGCATCACTAGAAGTGGGCGTAACAAGAAGTGGTCAAAAACAGAATTAGTCATATCCAGAAGGGGACATTACAAGAAGTTGTCACAGAGCGCCTAAACGTTTAGTGTAGATTTAGTTCTTAATGTTGAAACGAGTGATGTCTACTAACTAACACTGAGCATTGGCATCATTCAGATAATCGTTGACAGATAATTCAGTAACCTTCATTCATAGGAGTCTTTTTTACATGCGCTTTAAACATTAATAAAATAACTGAATACTGCGTTGTTACAAGCAGCATATTGGCAAATGTGCCGGTTAGAAATTAAAGCGAGTGGGAGAGATAACTCACAACTGTCAACCGCAGCCGAATCAAGAATCAAAACAATCGTCAGCACAGCACAGAAAACATATTTAAAGTCAAGGCGAGTCACAAGTTTTGCGCGGTCAGCGAAGCACTCAGTCGAGTCATAGTCAATATTGTTTCACAGTAAGACAATGTTACCTTTGAGCAGTGTTAGTTTTTTTTTTATTCATTTAAAAAAGGGAATATACTGTGTCGGTTATAGGCACATATGACCTATACCTACGTAACGTGTTCATCTAATTATTACTAAATCGGATAAAGGCTGTTGGGAGATAAGTGACTTAAAGATTATAGCGATAAGACACACTGTATCAATGGATTTAAGAGCACATAGAAACCGTCTAAATATACTTCCTATCAACCAACAACTGATCCAACACCAACCCTAACCCGGTCCAGACACGGTATAGCAAATAACCGGTCATATAAGCATGTTGGTTTCGCGCATCGAGGGTTTCGTACAAAGTAATATATTTTTCATTCCTCATGCTCGGAAAGGAGCGTTTCCTTGATCTGAGTATTGGGAGGAAAACGCTAGTTCCCACCAGCGGGCGGGAAATTCTCATACTATTTACTTCCCTCCTTAGGGCGGAAAGTAAAATTTTAAAAATAGAACTGAATTAGGTTACGTACATACAATCTTTGGTACAATGATAATAAAAGTATTTGGCTGAATGGCCAGTAACAGGTAACGCGATGTGTTCCAAATTTAAAAATACCTGTGAAAAAGATAATTTTGGCGGGAGGGGAATCTGTTACGCTGTACCGAAATCTTGATTGTGTGATTTAGGTATTTAAGAAAAACAATGAATTCAAGCGATTCTGAAATTTCGGCTCCAGATTCAGTCACGAACGAAGCAAATACAATACTCGAAATTTTTTTGCCAAAAATTTCAAAGGAAAGATATTTAAATACATATTCCGACTTTATGAAGTGGCGAGATGCAAGGAATATAAAATCATTTTCTGAAAATGTATTTCTTATATACTTTAATGAACTATCTCATAAAGTGCAGGCGTCTACGCTATGGAGCAGATATTCAATGCTTAAAAGTACACTAAGTGTAAAACACGATGTCGATATGTCATGTTAGGAGTATTTTTATTAATAAATTTTATTAGAAAAGCTATTTTTTATTTTCCTTGCATTCGAAATGAAAAGTAGAGTGCTACACACGGGTAAAAGGAATCAAACCCTACTCGGACTATAGCCGCCCTCGCTGCGCTCGGGCGTCTAACAACCTCGCAGGGATTGATTCCTTTCCACCCTTATAAAGCAATCTACTATTATGTTCCTTACTACATATTTACACTAGTTTTCACATTTATTCCTTAACGTAGCCAAATTTCATGATTCTAGGTCAACGGGAAGTACCTTTAGGTTTTGATTCCTCTTTGAAATCATAAAATATGCATCATAAACATATCTTTTGACCGTGTTGATTTACAAGTTTGATTTTTTCATACCTGAAAGAAATCGTAGACCCGAATATTTGAATTAAATTAAATTTCAGTTTGATATCTCTACGCGTTTTTAAGGAAAAGGGTCATGATAGATAGATGGCAGACTGATAACGAAGTGATCCTATAAGGGTTCCGTCTTTTCCTCTTGAGCTACGGAGCCCTAGAATGTTCGAAAAAAACATCGCGGACTTCAAACCATAGATGCGTATCCGCAAAATCCCCACTTTTCAGGAGCCAAAAAAACTAAATTTTGTTTCTATTCTATTTTACCTAATTTATTACAAACTTGCATGTAACTTCCTTAAATATGACAATGTGGAATGAATAATTATTACGTTTGATTCTAAAACTAAAAATAATGTATTTATGTCTATTTGGTTCAATAGTATGAGTATGATTCGTAAAAAATGGGGCGCCGGCTGAAAATCAGCGCTTTGGTTACATTAATGTAACAGAAGTTTTCAGCTGAGCCTGAACCATTTTCTCTTTTACATCTCACTCATGCAAAAGGCCAATAAAGTTTCTTTCTCTCTTTCTAGTAGGCCATTTCCTCTTGCTCTGATGAGAGAGCAAAGTCCTTTAGTGGATTTAAGTACTTGTTTTTTTTGCGTGTCCGGTGCGGGATGGTGGGAGGTGCTAGAGCCTTGCCCACATAACATGGATGAAAATAAATATAGTATAATTAATTCTGAATGCAGAAAAGCATGAACACAATATCTCGTACACAAGTAGGCTTGTAAAGTATTTTTAGTTCCTAACTCATATTTTTTAAATTGACGTAATAGCAAATATCAAGTTAGCTTTATAAATGAAGATGGAAAGGTAAGATAACCTGATATAACGGTTTACTTTGACAATGTTTGTCGTAACTTCTCAAAAAGTGAGACGTTTGTTGCCTTTGTCAATTTCGGCGATATGTCAGAAACTTTAGAGCGGCAGTCCCTTGTGGGCGATAGAATAATGGCAAAACAGTATTTGGATGTGGAACTTCAATACAGGTGCCTATTTTTCTTATTTGAGATATTCTGCTGACTAACTCAATAATTGACATGACTCATACAGCCAAGGATATACTGGCCAAAAATAGTTAGCCCTTAATTAGACGCGTCTACCTGGATGGCTTTATACGGCCAAAACAATGGCTTTATTAAGGGTTAATACACTCTTTAGAAAGTGAAGACAAAAGTACTCCTACGTGAATCAGGAGATAAATATTTCTACGAAAGCCTGATTATATGGTAGTTCGCGTAAATTAGATTCCTCGAAGCTGTAAACTTAAATCATAATGCTCCAGTAGGTGTAATGATAGATATAGAAACGAGCTAAAAGTTAATCTTTAAAATTTTCCATTCAATGATAAATTGATTTGTCGTTTAACCGGGCACTCAGAATTCGGAACGTCCAATGAAAAAGGTATTCTCGATAGTGACTTTGGACATTTTAAATAGAAATGAAATGACGTCATTAAATAAAAATTACACATTTCTTCGAATCCACATTACATTAATTCGCCATAATTATTATCATCTCATATCAAATCACGAAATAAGTAATATAAGTACCTGCATGTTCTTTATTCTGTATTACAATCTAAAAATATTTTCACTTTCGCTGTTCTAGAAGGGTAGTGTTTATTTGGAAATTAGTATATTTTACCTTTTGCGTTGTCTTTGTACCTATATTAAAACTGGGCGTGCAAAATTTTGAAGATACCTCAATTTCTTTATTAATATTTTTTTTTCTATTTCGATTGGAACCTATAAAATCCTATAAATATTAAAGGAAACATATTAAATTCTTACGACTGAGGAGAAAATCTCCCGCATTTTGGCCGTAGTCACACCACGTTCTTACGATTATGATAATATTAAATATTCGGTTATACTTCAAACCAATATTGCGCGACGTTACGTCATAAAATAGTCTTTACGAATGAGATGATAATAAAATTAAATACCTTATTCATAAATAATTTGATGTATTAGATTTTTATAGAAATACTAGCTGCTCCCGTGAACTGCTTTAATATCGCTATTAAAAGTAGGGTTAAAAGAGTGAAAATTTAGGGATACCTATAAGTTTTTTTTTTAAGCCAAATAAAAGTAAATAGAAAAAAAATGTCTAAAAATTCTGGATCCACCGTTCTCATCTAGGGGTATAAAAACAGACTACAATAGAGGTTATAAACAGAGTTTAGGCAATCACAAGGTTGCAAGCAAAAACATTTCTGTGTCAGTAGCGGAACTAGAGGAAATTAAAAAAAGCTTTTTATAAAAAATACAAATCATTTATTTCACGTTAAAATCGGGACAAGAGCGGTACAAGGATAGGATAACGGAAGAGATGGATCAATTTATAATAAGCGTCAAGAATTATGAATGAAGCAGCTCAGATGAATCAGATATTATGGGCGTTGAATATTGGGAAACTGATTTTTATTACAGTGAATATAACAAAATATGTTTTAAATCTATTTTTCATTACTTATACTCTGAAAGTAGGTCTGAAGTTGCCTGAGGAGTGGGTTGAAAGTAATACTTTTCAGCCCTAGGGAGAATCACTTTCAACTGACAGCTGCTGTCAAATTTGAAACAAGAAACTAAGTAGTTCTTTTTTCACATTTTTATTGGACCATGTTCCGACTTTCTATACAGCCACTCAATTACAGTGCGGTGTAAAATTGAAATAACATAATGTTAAGTATTTAAAGAATATATTTTTTAAATGACTTTATCTACACTCATGTTCTAATTCTAATATTAAGAACTCAACACTAATATTTTAAAGGCATAACTTAAAGCCCTTGGCCTTTTACAAATTACATTATAATACAGGTTCGCCATACAAAACCAGTACTTTAATGTAACTCGAATTCCAATAAAATACTTTTGTGCCTTTTCTGCCATTTCTTTTGTGCCAGTGGCCAGTACATTGTCTATGGCGGCGCGTGCAACAGTGCATGCGCGGTAGAATGTTGGTGTTGGCGCCATTTCTCTGAATTTTTCATTCATTATTTTGCTGTTATTGGTTAAAATAATAAATAATATAAATGTATGTAGTTTTAGATGTCTGTATTAGTTTCACAATTGCACTGTTCAAAATGCAAATAATTATTAGAATAAATGAGTTTGATTTTGTTTTAATTTTGTGTCTTTTATTTAATTTAGATAACCACTGATTGCATGAGTTTAGATAAAGTAGTGTATGAAACTGCACATAATTAGGTCTTAAAACACTCGTATGGTACTATTAAAATTCTCGGCAAGCCTCGAATTTTAAACACACACTAGTGTTTTAAGACCCCCTATTATGTGACTATTTCATAAACTACTATTATTATAATTTATTTTCAACTATTTCTTTAAAATAACATAGATTTAATTTTTTAAATTATGAAAATGAAAAATACTGACTGAATAGCTGGCCGGCCACAGAAAAAAATCAAAATAAGGGCGAAAGCGGTGATGCGATCTTCATTTGTTTTTTCCATTTGTAGAGCTTTGTTAATACTTCCGTATAGCAAAGAGATTTTTATTAAGAGGATTGTGAAGTAATCGTGCGCGGCGCGAGTAGGTATTTTCTAAAATGCTATCTGTTTCACATCGCTCGGCCTCCGGTCTGGCGTTTACACCACAAATACAACATGCGCAAATTTTCACGCACACTACGACACAGCAGCGCGCGACTCGGCCACGATACTCGGCGGCTGCGGCCGGCGCGAGAGCTCGAAATTATTATTCTATCGTTCGTAATCCCTTTCTTCCGCTCGCAACTTCGCCATCGTTACTTTCATTTTTCGTGTGGGAATTTTATGTTTTCACACAGAAGAATAATTTTATAGCCTATATTACTCAGTGATAATGTAGCATTCTATTAGCCAAAGAATTTTTAAAATCAGTCTGGTAGTGTTTGAGTTTATTCATTACAAACAAAAATACAAACGTACTTAATCTTCTTTCTTCATAATATTTTAGTAGATGAGGTTCGGAATACAGAATTTATTTACATTTCGTAAATTATTTCTGTATTGAAATTTATTGTGAAGGCACTTATTTGGTATCCCTATACGTAACTTATAGGATTGAGGGTGAGGACTTTTTGTTAGGAAAGTATGTATCCTATATTTACCTGTCTAAGGAAAATGCCATTTTTAAGATGAGTGTTATACTGAATTAAAATAACTTGCATTTGAGATGTGAATCTTTTCTGAAAATAAAACATTAAACATATAATAATACTTTTACATACAAACTAAATAGGAACAGGGATACAAAAATAAAAAGTAATAATAAATAATAATAATATTTTTTTGATTGGGCTGGGCAGCTTTTGCAGAACTTGGCTTTGCTTTTAATATGAGCATTAGCATAAAACAGAAAGCGCGGATCTTCAACTAGTGTATCCTACCAGTGCTTACTTATGGAGCCGAGATATGGATAACAACTAAGGCCATCGTCCATAAACTAGAGGTGGCACAAAGAGCAATGGTAAGAAAATTGGTAGGAGTAACACTCCGGGACACGAAAACGAATAGTTGGTTCCGAAAACGGCGTCAGGTCTCGGACATTACACACCACGTAGCAAAGCTCAAGTGGCAATGGGCTGGACATATAGCCAGAAAGCCGGACTCGTGGTGCAGAACTATCTTAGAGTGGAGGCCATGGAACCGTAAAAGACCCAACGGGAGACCACAGATGCGGTAGAAGGACGACATCGTCAAGATGGTCGTCATCGTCAGATGCGGTAGAAGGACGACATCGACAAACTGGATTAGAGTAGCTCAAAATAGAACGGAATGGAGAAAGTTGAAGGAGGCCTATACCGCCATGGTAGAAGAAAAGGCTTAGATGATGAATAATATTTTTTAATAATTATATGATTATTTTTGTTGGTGATGTTCACCTCAATTTCTTTATTAATAAGCCAAACGTAACATCATCTGCAACTAGCTCCATCTCCATCCATCTTTGAAATTAGTCAGCAGCAAAACAAAAATAATGTGCGTCGGTGGAATCAGGGTTAACAACAGGGCCCTGTGACTGATCCCTCTATGAGTTTCCATAATTGATCCTCAAACCCAAGATTCCTCGAAAAGCCCGGAATACCAAAGGAAAAGGTGGCTAGATGACATTAAAAAAGTAGACTGGACTGACATCCACAATTAAAAAACGCAGGCGTTTTATTAAGTAAATAACTAGTTATACTAATAGTTTTAGAATTTATTTTTTTCCACCTCCGTGGTCTAGTGGTTGAGGCCACCGGGTATTGATCGGGAGGTCCGGGTTCGATTCCCATTGGGGACAGAAGCTTTTCTGATCGGTTTGGTTGGTGGTAGGGCTTCTAAGCCCACCTGGCTAGCTACCACCGTCTTACCTAAGTTTGTCGCCATAATAACATGTTAATAGCATTGCTGTGTTCCGATATAAGGCCAAGAGCTTCCCTGTCGTATGAAAAAAAAAACCTATTAGTAGGATTATATGTAATTAGGTGCTTTAAATTATATTGTTAAAATGAAAAAAAAACCGTCAAAACCGTACGAAGGGTGCCTTCTCCAAATATATGCCTACCCTGCCTAACCTACATATATTATTTACTTTGTCGTTTGTATTTGTTATACATTCGTAGATTGCATAACGCGAGTACAAATAAAATAATATTGAAAATAACGCTACTTGCATATAGTTTGTTACACGTTTTTTAGCTGCTCCAACTTGGTTATACGAAAAATAGTTTGTGAGCAACTTAGAATACGATAACGAACATACAATGCATAACAAATACCTATCACAAGAAACAAAAAACGAATTTCTTTTGACTGTGTGTCTTTGTGGCACATATCTATTATAAAAAATAAAAACCGACTTCAAAAACACTGAAAAGTTAAAAATAATTATAAGAATAGGTACAGACAACATCACACTTTTATATTGAAGTCGGTGCCGGTAACTTTTCAGTGTTTTTGAAGTCGGTTTTTATTTTTTGGAAAATATTTTTTATTTTTAACTTTTTAGTGAATGAAGTCTTTTTAGTGAAAGAAACCCTAATATAATACCCTAGTATTAAATTAGGGTTTCCCTCGATTTTCATGGGATCCCATCATCACCATACTCTATCGAATACAAAAATAATTTTGAAAATCGGTCAACAATTGGCGGAGTAATCGCGTAACATATACACAAAACACGTTGGACACACGTAAATATTTAATGGTTTTTCTCGATTTTTATGGGATCCCATTATCAGATCCTAACTTGATGACCATGGGACCAGCCTTGGAGTATCCTATCGAATACAAAAAGAATCATCAAAATCGGTTCATAAACGACGAAGGTATCCGCGAACAAACATAAAAAAAAGCATATAGGTATACGGTCGAATTGAGTAACCTCCTTTTTTCGAAGTCGGTTATCAAACAACTACATACTTACTTACAATTTATTTTCTTATTTGATTTTGGGAATTTACAGTTAGTTAACAGGCTACAGGCTGCTTACCCTTAAATAAGGTTTGTATTGAAATAAGATCCTTAAAATAAAACACTAAAATCAATAAACGTACATATTCGAAAAGACATTTACTTTTTGATGTAGAAGGTATTTGTGTAGACTTGAGTAATACCTTTCAGTATTGATCGATATATCGATATTACTTTCTCCTCCCTAGTCGACAATAACTACGATAACATTATGTCACATCACTAGTAGATTATGCCCCATTATACCCCTGCCCCCGACCCGTATCGTGCGATAGAGAGAGTTGCAAGAACTGGTCGAAATTGCCTACAATTCCTGTTTGAAATATTGTTTCGGGCGATAACTGTTTTACCCCCCTAAACCTTTACGAAATTAGACACTTTTGGTCTCATTCTATTCAGTATACCTTAAACGATGTTTGTACGTTTTGCTTTTTTCGTAATTCAGTAAAATTTAGTCAAAAAAAGATAAAAATGCTCAAGGTAGTTTTTAAGTCTAAAATATAGATATTTAGATGCTAATAATTTATATTCTGAGCAATATTTCTTCAAAATCAAAACGTACAAACCTAGATCTTCATTATATCTACAACATTTCCAAAAATTATGAAAATTGGACTATGTTTAGTGGGAGAAAAGCGTTATCGCTTTTTGTATGAAAATTTACAGCCTCACAATCCTCTTAACTGTTCATTATTAACTCAATGTGTTTATCTGATTTAGGTATGGAGTTAACGCCTGATTTTATAAGAGGAAGCGGGCTAAAGCAGAAGTTGGTGATTTATGTAAAATAAAATTTACACGTTTTTTCCTTTGCTAAATCATTGTTTTATTTTTTCTTTCCTTGTATTCATTACGAATACAAGGAAAGAAAAAATAAAACAATGATTTAGATGTAAATTCACCCCTGGGGTAACTATGTACTATTGTTTCTTAACAACTTTATGTACCTATCGACTTAAGTCTTAATATGACAGATATTAATTAAGGTACCTATTTTATAAATGTTAATTTTCATTAAAACCAAATACCGCGATTTTTTTTTCTTTCCTTGTATTCGTAATGAAAAGCACAGTGTTTACCTCGGGTTAAAGACTTATTTAGTTCCTCGAACTATTGGTGCCCTCGCTACGCTCGGGCGCCAAACACCGTCTCGGGACTAACTAAGTTACTTTCACCCCTGGGGTAACAATATACTATTGTTTCTTAACAACTTTGTGTACCTATCGACTTAAGTCTTAATATGACAGATATTAATTAGGTACCTATTTTATAAATTTTAATTTTCATTAAAACCAAATACCGCGATTTTTTATAAAAGGTAGCGATTAGGTATTCCTGGCTAATAGAAGTCCATCGAAAGTAAACATTAATATTTAATAAAAAAGTGTCAGCTCCAATTTTTTTCTATTAAAATCAGCATTGCCCTCCCCCAATTTTTTAAAATTTGGGGAAGGTTTTGCTAGGTTCAGCTTTTATTAACCAGACTAAAATTTAATTTAAGAGATTGATCGTTTTTTAAGCGATTCAATTACACTGAGCGATGTCAAGTAATCTTTTAAGTATTTAAGAACTTTGAATAACTAATGCCAATCTCTCACGCTAGTTCAGTTCAAAACAGTTCATTTTAAACGACCAATCATTCTAAACGTTTGACGGGAATTCGATTACAGTTAGAAACAATTTCATGTGAACTGTACAGTAGCTAGCCTCATTCGATTTAGCGATAATTAAATGGGGACCGCTTAACTGGCAAGTGAAATTTCAGAAATATCTGCCACGTAACCACAACACGAATACATTTAGAAAGGAATTAATAATGACAATACTACTAGATCGCTTATCATCACTAGACCCTGTTATCGGAGGTGCAATTTGGTAGCTGGACGTTCTTAGAGATGGGTGAAATAAAAATATTTATGATTTCGATATCAATACTTATTTTTAACAAATATTGATTGCGGCAGAAAGTTTATGTTTTGAATTTCTCGTAATTCGTCTTCAAGCCGCTGTATGTAATAGGAAAAGAATGTTTAAATTTATACAAATATTTAAATATTTTCTAAGCGAAACGAGTTTTATTTTTTAACTTACGGAAAACATGCTCGGAGATGCATTAAATTTCAGATATAATAAATGGCAAACGCGTATTATGGCGATTTGATACTACAGAGTATAGGGTTTTTTAAAACACTCATTTTAGACTAAGGGGTGTCGAAAGCTTGTGAAATATTTTTATTGATAAACATTAAAAATGATTTTAAATTATGTCAGTTGTTACGAAATAAACATGTTTAATTTTTGTCTAAGACTTCATTACGGTTGAGAAAAAGTATAGTATAGAGATTATTTTTACCCATCTCTAAGAACGTCCAGCTACCAAACTGCACCTTTTTTTTGGAGAAAAATGCTTTACACATCCCTCGTGGCTTAGCCAATCCACGAGGGTATGTGGCCATATCTGTCCAGGTCTACCCACTAAAAACCCCCCAGCAGCTCCTCTGTCCATCACAATACAGGGGGAAGGGGACCACAGCGAGGCCTTGTTCCCGCTGACCCCCTGTGAGTCGCCCGTTGCCGGACTCACGCTACGCCAAAAGGCGCGTGGCTCTGCTGCTTCGTGAGCGGCGCAGGTGTTGTGTGCCGCTTTACACCCTGTGACATCCCAGCACTAGGTGCCTTGGGGTCGGGGACCATTTTTTGCACGAGGATCCCCTCCCGCGGCAAGAGGAGGCCCTCTTGGATCCTCGGTCCCGCTCGAAGTCTTCGGGTGGCCCGTTTGGCGCTACCCTCCTCCTTCTTCTGCTGATTTTTGCCTTGGGGACAGAGCAGGTGTCCAAGGTGACCCAAGGCGGTGGTCTGCCGGTTTCCCGGCCGCCGCGCACAATGGGCATTTAGGCTTCGACGTGTTCGTCGACGCCCTGTGCCCTGCCTCCCCGCACCGGTAGCAGAGCGCGCTCCGGTCCACTTCCACCCTGCAATTTCCGCTCTGCAATCTACCCTCAGGTGCCCCGACTCGAGGCACCTGAAGCACCTCATTTCACGGAGCTGGGGGAGCTTCATCTTCGCGGCGGACCATCCCACCACCAGCCTCTTGGCAGAGGCTATCTTTTTTGTTGCTGCCACCGGGCAGCACATCCATCCCGTGCCCATGGTGTAGCGGCCCTGGTGGATCTCCCCCACCCGGACCTCCTCCACTTGGCATTCGCCGGTCTTTGCGAGTGCCTCTTTTAGTTCCGCCTGCTGAACGGATTCATCCAGTCCAGAAACCAACACCTTCGCCATCTTTTTTAGGACGGTTATCTGCGCAACACTTAGGTCAACTACCCTTTTAAGGGCAACAGCAAGGTCGACCGCGCTCGCCTCCTTCACATCGCCCTTGACAAGGATTACGGCCGCTCCAATGAAGGGAACAACTCTACACCACGAATTAGTATTTTATTGTGGTTGTCTTCCACATGGCCCGTCGCTCAGTGCGCACATGGCCCGCCCAGTGCGGGTAAAAGGTTGCCCGAGGGCAGATCCCACTGGATCCACTGCCGCGCGGGTGAGCCGAAGCTCGGGGAAATCTCCAACGGGCGAAAAGCGCCATAGCGAGAAATCCGCCTCGACCGTACTACCACCAAAGGTAGCCGCCGACCAAATTAAACCTTTTTTTTTTTTTTTTTTTATAGTTGGGAAATGCGTTACGTTAGTTAGGAAATGCGTTCGTTGGGAAATGTCGTACTCTCCGCGGCCCCTGGCAGACGGGATGGTATGTCCACCAGGGAGTGCAATGCCGCGGCCTACCGACTAAAACCCAACTATGCCCCCTCAGAAACACCTTGGCACGAGAACGCCCATTACCGCCGCATCCTCCCCGTCATCTGAAAAAGAAAAAAAAAAGAAAAAAAAAATTGTCTACACTTGCTTAATCAGCTCTGCTTAAAATTTATTATTTTAAATGTTGAAAGTGTGAATTTATTGACAAAAAGTGCTATAAAGTGATAAACATACGTATTCTGGGATATTTCCCAGAATAACATATAACATCCAATATGAAAACTTTTTGCTACAGTGCCGCAAATCATTGTTGAACCACTGTTGGTGTTGTGTAAACGATCTAAACAATATACCTATAGTGGTGCTAACAAACAGTAAAGGCGATGTTCTTATACACAGAATAAAATAAACCATCATAATGTTGAATACTGGAAAATAAACAAATCACTACAATATTTTTTAAAATATGAGAATGAATGTTTAAGAAACGGCTTACACTCTAATGTTGTATTAAAAAATACATCACAGACATATTGTAACAATAGTGTTGCGCCGGATGAAGAGTTTTTTCGATTTGGCAAAACATGATTTAGTCGATCCAATTCCTTCAAATGTAAGATGTGACGATAGATTCAGAATACTTCATCAAAATATAGGCGGGGCGTTAGGTAAACTCGATTTTATAGACTTCTCATTAAAAGAGCTGGATGAAAAGGGCCAGTCAATTGATGTCCTCTGCCTTACTGAGACTTTTATAAAAAAAGGGTCAGAAGCAAACCTAAAACTTGAAAACTTTAAAACTGTGTCGTTATATTGTCGCAATAAATCTAGAGGTGGCACTGCAATTCTCGTTAGGAAAACTCTGGAGGTGAAACCTATAAAATTTATGACACAGTTGTCCAGTGAATTTTATTTTGAATGCTGTGGGATCGAAATAGTGGGAATAGACCTAATAATTGTTAATATTTATAGAATACCAGAGCAAACTAAATCTCACGTTGGCATCTTCATTCACAAAATTGATAAATTGCTTGACAAATTAACTTCTTTTTATAAAAAGAAAAAAATTGTTCTTTGTGGTGACTGGAACATAGATATTTTGAAAGATACCATATTTTCAAAGAGTCTCACCAGCACTCTATTATATCATAATTTCAATATGCATATAAAAACACCCACAAGACTATATGCATGCTTAGACCAAATAGCAAGTAATATAAATGTAAAACTAGTAGAAGCGCAAACTGATTACCTTTACCTCTCGGACCATGAAGCTGCTCAAACTCTAATTATTAATGTCAGAAAACAAAATACGTACAGTACTTGGTTTGAATATAAAAGAGATTACTGCTGTGACAATATTCGTAAATTCTATGAATGCATTGCCGCACTTTCTTTTTCAGAGGTCTTTAACGCTGTTGATGCTAAAAACGCTTTTCGCAACATGTATGATTTGTTGCTACTATTTTACAATCTATGCTTTCCCTTTATCAAAGTGAAAGTGAGTAGTAGCCAAAAGAAATCAAAATGGTTAACTAAAGGTATAAGAAAAGCTTGCAAAGTGAAACGCCACTTATATATGAAATACAGAAATATAAATGTTAACAAAAAAATTAATAAAAGCAAGTTTGTGAAATACGGTACTATTTTAAAAAAATGTGTAAACCTATCAAAAAGAATATGTAACAATAAATATATCGCATCTAATAAAAATAAATGTAAGGCTACATGGAATATAATTTCGTCAACAATATCTAACAATATGCATAAAGCTGACACTAATTCTGTAAAATTGAATAATATTACATATAATAATCCATATGACATTTCCAATTTATTGAATAATTATTTCATTGACACTGACAATAGTAGAATTACAAATAACAATAATACTTCTATTAATACCATAGCGCGTAACCCACAAACAATATTTTTGAAACCCATTGACGAGAAAGAGACACTACGGATAATTATGTTATTAAAAAATACTTCAAGCAGCGGTTATGATGATATTAAAACAGACATTCTTAAATTAATTTCGCAATTCATTAGTCCTAGCAGTCTGGGCTCCGACGAACGAAAATGTTCGTCGAAGCCCCATCTGCCGTCAATTGTCAGCCCCAGATATTTTATTTGTGACTTAAGTTGGACAGTCACACCGCCCACCGTAATGCATGTCCCCGCTGAGGGTTTTCTGCGGCGGCCGTGAAAAACTAAGGCCTCCGTCTTAGACAGGGCGACCTTAAGGCCCAGCAAGGCAATTCGGTCCGCGACCAGTGTGCTAGCGACGGAAGCTAGGCGAATAGCGTCGCTCAGACTGGCTCCTCTTGCTGCGACGAGGGTATCGTCTGCGTAGCAGAAGAGGCGCACCCCCGTCGACAGGGCGCCTCTGAGGAGCCAGTCGTACCCGACGTTCCAGAGCAGGGGCCCAAGAACAGACCCCTGTGGAATGCCGCGGCACACAGGATGGCGCACAATACGCCCGCCCTTATTGGAGCAGAGAACATCACGATCGTTCAAATAGTCCCCCAGAATGCGGCACAGATACTGTGGGACCCAATGATGATTGAGGGCCTCCATAATTGTGCCGAAAGGGAGGCTATTGAACGCATTGGCGATGTCCAAAGACACCGCCAACACCACACGGCCACTTTGTGTGACCTCTGCCACATGGCTCCGCAGGTCGGACAACGCGTCAATCGTTGACCGACCAGTACGGAAGCCATATTGTGCCTCCGAAATGTTGGGGCCAACCTCGGTTAAGTGCTGGACGAGGCGAGAAGCTAGGATCTTCTCAAATACCTTGGCAACCTCGTCCAGCAAGACTATCGGGCGGTACGCCGCAGGGGAATTGACGGGGCGACCAGGCTTCAGCAACAGGCAAAGTGCCCCATCCTTCCAGATCTTAGGGAATCTACCAACGCGAATACTCGAGTCCAGTAGTTCCCTAAGTCTGTGACCCAGCTGGCTGATGGCCAGGTGCACCACTCTGCCTGGGATCCCATCGGGACCGGGAGCTGTTTTTTAGCCCTGAGGCGGGCCACTGCGGCGGTAAATTCGTCCTCTCCTATGGGCGGGCCAGACTCTGGCACAGTTGATATTGTGCGGGGCGGCGCCATACGAGGAGGAATGAAGGCAGCATCCTGAGGGAACAACTCGAGCATGACTCTTCCCAATAATTCAGGGTTCATGGATTCCGTGAGGGGTGCACCTCGCTGCTTCAGGTGGTTTTGCGCAGCTTTATACGGACGCCCCCACGGATCCTGGTCAAGGCCCTGCAACATTTCCTCGGGGGCCAATTCCTTGGCCTTAGCGATAGCTGTCTGCAGGGCCTTCTTCATCTGTCTGTACTCCTCGTACAGCTGCTCTTCTGCCGTTTCATCACGTCTCACCCTACGACGGCAGCGCGTGTATGCTCGCCTTGCCGAGGTGCAGGTAGTCCTCAGATCGGCGATATCCTGGGACCACCAGTATACCTCGCGACGATCACGCGGAGGTCGCGCTCTCGGCATCGATGCGTCACAGACTTCTGTGAACGCATCGCGGAGACGGAGTGCTGCATCGTTGATTTCTGGCCCGTCCATAGGTGAGGAACACCAACGTTGGACAATTGCAGCCTCCTCGGCCAGCTCCCGGTCGAGGCGGCCGAGCGTCCAACGTGGAAAGGGGCCGCTAGTTCGAGGTGAGGGAGACGGCTGCCGGGTGGAGGTCTCGAATCGGATATTACGATGGTCCGAGAGACTTTCCACGTCGGCAACCACCCTCCAGTTGGTGACTCTGCGGGCGAGGGCGGGCGATGCGAACGAGATGTCTACAATCGACCCGCCCCGTTGTCGGACGCAGGTGAATTCACTGCCTCTGTTTAAGAGGGAGAGGCCCGTTGCTGCGGCCCATGCCTCGACAGCTTGCCCGCGTACATCGGTGGCAGGGTTACCCCAGACCACCGATTTGGCGTTTAGGTCGCCGAGAAAAAGAACCTGGACTGGAGCGGCCCGCCTAATTGTGCCACCCAGAGTGCCGAGAAAGGCCTCGAAATCTACGAGAGGCCTGTTCGGTGAGAAATAGGCGCCGACAATGACGAGACCATTCCATGACGCTACCGCGTAGCCAGGGCCCCGCTCCAAGACAGAGGGAGGCGCAAAACCCGGAGATCTTCGAGTCACAATGGCGACCAGCCCGACGTCATCGCCCACCCAATATGGTTGGTTGGGCACGAAATACGGCTCGGTCGCAACAGCAACATCTATCGACCACTCTGCCAGAACTTGCTGCAGCAGATCTTGAGCTCTGGCAGAGTGGTTCAAATTCGTGAATAGGAAGTTGTGATGGGAACCTGGATCCATTAGGTTTCCATCACAACTCCCTCCTGCTCGTCAGGTGCGGGCGTACCTTCATTGCGTGGCAGCGGCTTGGTGGGCAGTTTCCCTTTTGTTTGGGGAGGGCGACACTTGCGCCTACCCATGATATGCCCAGATGGAATGCGGGCTGCCGCGCATACTGCGCAGTGGGGCTCCGCGCTGCATTCGGAAGCCCTGTGCCCAGCTTGGCTGCACCTAAAGCACAGTCTTCCCCTATCCACGGAAGAGGGGCAGGACTGGCGAGTGTGCCCAGTCCCCATGCAGCGGTAACATCGTAGGGGGCGGGGCTCCAACAGCTTTACGGAGACCGAGCTCCAACCGATGAGGAGACGGCCTGCCTCGATCACGGCTTTTGCGGCAGCAACTGGGCACTGAATCGTAGTAACCCCCAAACCACCAGGTCCGTCGCGAATGTCGCCGACTTCCTCCGGTTCCACTGAGTCGTCCAGTCCAGTGATGCGCAGATGTGCGCATTTCATCGGACGGACGACTTTAGCGACATCAGATAGGACCTCCTTGAGCTTCTGCGCAAGGAGGTCAGCCTTTTCACCAGCTTCGCTGCCCGGGACCTCGATCATTCGAGCGCCGGCAGCCGTCTGGCGGCAGGTTATTTTCCCGAGGTCAAGTTCCTCCAGTGTGATCTGCTTCCGTGCACGGCTGAGCACTTCGCCATATGTGACCCCTCTATCCGCGGCCGTTGGATCCAGTGTGATTACTATTGCCGCGGATTTTGGAGGGGCCAATTTAGGCTTGCTTATCTTCGGCTTTTTTGGTGCAGATTCCTTCCGCACCGGTTTTTCCGCAGGCTTCGACTTAACCAAATTACACCTCCGATAACGGGGTCTAATCATCACTATCTCAGTCTGTAGGCGACACAAAATTAATATTATCGTATCCAATATCTGTGTAATTAGTTTGTAAAGTTATCTGTTTTTTGTGTGTAACTCTTGATGTTTATGGCGCGGGATTGCGGGGGGAGCAATTGAACTTGAAAAGTCAAGAGTTAAAAAGATAAATTTTTAGCTTTATAATTTAAATAGCTTTTTTTTTAATACAAGCTTTTAGTACTCGTCAATACGAATCAAACGATCCCAAACTCGATGAGATTGTGTCATTTTTTTGCGGAGTACCTATGACCACCTTACTTACTGGAGGGAGACTCTGTACCAGGGTCGTCTGCTTAGGTACCTCCGTCTTACCTATTTCTGCCGCAAAGCAGTAGTGCTTGCATTGCTGTGTTCCGGTTTGAAGGGTAAGATATGGCAGTGAAATTACTGGGTACTGTGACTTTACATCTTGTGTCACAAGTTGGCAACGTACACTGTGGTTCTTGAGGGGGTTGCAGTTTTGCTGTGAATCTCACAAGAGCCACATGTATTATAGGTGACTGTTACCACTTACCATCAGGTGGGCAGTTTGCTTGTTTGCCAACTTTCAGCAATAAAAAAAAAACCTTCCAGCTCCAGCATTTAACCAGCTCAATGTCATCTTATTGTATTGTCACGCGATGTACATTATGCATCCAATATTTCAGCTCAATCGGAAAACCGGGAAGTGGGTCAAATTTTACTTGCAAGATTTTATTGCAGACACGGTGTAACGATCCAACCTAACGTCAAACGGAGCCCTAAATAGAAAACCCCTTTTACACAGTTTTATTCGTTGTTTTACTGACATTTTACACCTTTAAAAGAAACGCACAGAACTGCTTTGCTAAGGCACAGATAATACAGTATAAGATCAGGATGGTGAAATTTACCATTTATAACACTTTAATTTGTAAGCCCTACATAGCTGTGATAATTTTCCTTTTAATTTCGATATATAAACTACTACCGTGAATTTGCTCACGTATCCATAAACAACCATTCAGTTGGCAGGGGCGGGACACCAGCGAAACGGATCGCTGAATTGGATTATAGGAATTAGAAATTGATTTAAAAAACACATGATGTTGAATAAATGAATGAAAATCTAACTAGCGGTCTTATTTTTAACGAGGCAATCTCTACCAGACTGTCTATAAAGACTGCAAAATAATTTATTTCAATTGCATATAAGGAGTAGAACCTTTTTTTTTTTTTTTTTTTTTTTTTTTTTTTTTTTTTTTTTTGGGAGGGGGGAAAATGCATTTACGCTTTCCTCGTGGTTGAGCCAAACCACGAGGATATGTGGGACTCCCCAGTCCGTACCCGGCCCGGGCCTACCCACTAAAAACCCCCCCAGCAGCTCCTCCGTCCGTCACAAGACAAGGGGAAGGGGACAACAGCCAGGCCTTATTCCCGCTGACCCCCTGCCTGTGACATGTCCGTTGCCGGACTCTCCACCTGGCTCAGCTACTTTGTGGAGCGGCACAGAATTGCGCCGCTCTACACCCCGGTTGGTTTTTTATTGTGGTTGTCTTCCACGCGGTCCGACGCTCAGTGCGCCGAACCCCCGGCCCGCTCAGTGCGGGTAACGGGTTGCCCGACGGCAGACCCCACTGGATCCACCGCCGCGCGGTGAGCCGAAGCTCAGGGAAAATCCCCAGAAGGTGCAAAGCACCATGGCGATAACAATCGCCTCACCTCCGCAAGCCGAAATCGACTTCCAGCGAAAGCCACACCTCTTCTTAACACAAGAAGAGGGGACTTCGCCCTTCCCCGCATGAAGCGGGTGGCCACACGAAGTGGCCCGCCAAGTTGAACCCGGCCATCCCACACCCCCCCTCTATGGGGGTCCTCTCGTCAGACTATTAGCCCGCGGCAGAGAATCTGCCGGGTTGCCCAGGGTGCACCACAAGGAGGTTGTCTGACATCGCACCCCATATAAGGAGTAGAACCTAACTTAATCTTGTGCAAGTTGAAAAGCTCATCAAATAAAGAACAAATAATGTACAAGAACAATTTTATTATCTAAGGTTTAGCCTGAAGAAATGTGTCTTAGCGACATACCTATAATATACCTACTCGTATACCTATATAAAAAAACAATGCATTACAATTCAGACAGTAACACTTAGTAGCGTCTGAAGAGCCAACTGCAAACTGTTTCAAATTAAATCCAACTACGTAGACAAGGACATCAAACTGTTGAATCACTGCTGTGCTTCATTATTATGAGTATAATGGATTTACCGTCGTCTCATTAAAGTGTCCTGTCTAGGACCAATTTTTCACGTCAATTTATGTTTCATCATGTATTCACACTTATTGTATATCATTACTTATTGTGTTTTATATAATACAATTCCTCCTCTTGTGGGTCTGCTGGAACAAATTTAATTTGTGAAATCCCAGTACATTTTGTCTTCTGTGTTTGTAAATATCTAATTATGCTTACAAGAATTGAGGGTTGGTGATTAGAAGGGTATCGTTGTTACCATGTAAGGTTAGCTTGGGATCTGTTAGATGTTGTCGAAACTGCTTTAGTCTTATGTAAAATAGCAGAGTCTGATAAACTTGCAAAACTTCTTAATACAAGTAATAAAATCATTGTGTAGTTTTATGAAACCACGATGCAAGTGAAACTTGCTTACTTAACTGAAAACTTTAAATGTTAAGTTTGCCTGGTAGAAATTGCTACCTTAGCAATAAGTCCGCCTATTGTTAATTTGATTTTTTATGTCATGTCCTGTGTATGTGTATTTTATGTCAATAAAGTGTTTAAATAAATAAAACTTTCGAAAATGTATTCGATTTTAGGTAAAATCGCGTTTTTAATCTTAATATTTTTTTTCCTTTGACAAGAAAATTATAAATAAAGAAGACCAATTATTAAAAACAAAAAGTAATAATAAAATAAAAAAGCAATTAAAAAAACAAAAAACAGCGCTTGCCTTTCAATCGGGAGGTCCGGGGTTCGAGACCGCCATGTACCAATGTGTTTTTCGTTTTCGAATTTCATATGTACATTTGTCCGACCCTCCTACGGTGAAGGAAAACGTATTGAGGCAACCTGCATACATCTGTGAAGAAATTCAAAGGTGTATGTGAAGTCGACCAATCCGCACTGGGCCAGCGTGGTTAACTAACGACCGGTTTTAATATCCTATCTCTCTGTGGATTTGCTTACTGGAGATAGAATTTGACCTACGAATATTTTGTATAGAGCTAACGTCAAATGCCTAAGTTGAGACAACTGATAATAGTTGTTTATATCTAATGAAATCATATGTGACGGCGACAGTACTGATCAACTAATTATTTTAAGCACTGTGCAAAGAATAAAAAAAAATACAATATAACTTATTAAAATTATTTCTGCACGCAGTTATACGATTGTAATTTGAAACATTCAACTTCATATGTCCATAATAATATCAGTTAAGCTGAATATTTTTTTCTTGTAGCTTTATCACTTAGGTACAATTAAAGTAAGTAATAAAAGTACTTCTAGTCACGTCCGTGATCAAATTAGCTACGAAATAGGCATTCTAAGAATTTAATTAACAAAATCCTTTGCGTTGAAAGTAATTAAATACCCTTTTGTTACTGAACTAATCAAATGCAATTATTGACGAATCAATCTTCTCCCATCGAACGATTTGAGTTTTTTAATTAACATTCGTTCTGTTTCGAGAATATTTTCTGATTAATTTTGATTTTCAACATTTAATTTGTTACAGATGTCATAATGTTACTAAGAATTTAGCACATAAATATTTTTGTATATTTATTTTCAAGTGAAACTTTTTTTACATCGCCTCAATTTTTTCGTCCATCTATCGCATGTCGCATTACATAAAAACATGAGATCTTTAATTTTACTACTTCATTTAAGTCAAGATCGGTGTAATTGTATGCGTTAGATCTTCGACTTTAAATCAGTATGGCAGTGTTTTGATCCTGGTGTCATCATAACAGATCATATACGTCCCCACCGAGGGGCTCGAGTCTACCCTAAGCTAGGGTGATTAGGCCTTACGGCCGGTTTCAATATTCTATCTATCTGTGGATTTGGTTACTAGCAATAGGCATTTGACGTTAGCTCTATATAAAATACTCGTAGGTCAAATTCTTTTTTTTTTTTTTTTATTTATGGATGGCCCGGCAAATGACCTCCTCCCGCCTGATGTTAAGCGGTGAAAGAGGCCCAAATGAGTTGACAGATAGAGTAGGGACGACATCCACTCTCCTACCTGCCCGCCCCTTGCCGGCCCAAAAGATGCTTTTTCACGCCTCTTTTGAAGGAACCCATGTTGTAGGATGGAGGAAACACGTGCGCAGGTAGAGAATTCCAAGTGTGGGATGAACGACAGAAGAAGGAATCTTGGAATTTCTTGGTACGGTGTGAAAAGGAGGACACAGTGTACGGATGACTCCGAAGGCCCTTACGCGTGTTTCTGTTAAGGAATGGAGAAGGAGGGATAAGGTTAAAGAGCTCCTCAGAGCATTCCCCATGGAACATTCGGTAAAAGGCGCTAAGAGAGGCGATGTCACGACGAAGTTGTAGAGGCTCGAGGGTGTTAGTTGCCTCTACATCGCCAATTATGCGAATAGCGCGACGCTGCAATCTGTCCAGAGCATTGAGGAGGTACTGAGCGGAGCCGTCCCAAAGGTGCGAGCAATATTCCACGCAAGACCTAACCTGAGTTTTATACAACAAGCATAGTTGGTCCGGCGCAAAATACCTACGCACCTTGTTCAGGACACCGAGTTTCCGTGAGGCAGTAGTTATGACGGATTCGATGTAGTCTCTGGGGTTCAGATCGCAGCGAATGTTCATTCCGAGCAAGGTGATGTTGCTCTGTGTGTGAAGGGTTGTGCCCTGAAGAGAAGGAAGGGGGAGGAAAGGTGACCTTTTCGCCGAGAACACGCACACCTGTGTTTTCTTAGCATTGAACTCAACAAGATTGTTGGAGCCCCATTCGGAGACGAGGTCCAGCGTCCTGTTGAGCTCAATGATAAGATTCTGCCTTTCCCTACCAATATCACCACGAGCAGCCCCCGAGGCTCCGTGATATCCCCCATGCACTGTACTGTCGTCTGCATAGCAATGTATAGCTCCCAAGGAAAGCATATCATTGATATGCAGAAGAAACAATGTGGGGGATAGAACGGAGCCTTGCGGAACACCAGCGTTCACTGCCACGAACCGCGAAGCGCAGCCGTCAACGACAACGCGAATTCTACGCTCGTGGAGGAAGCTGGCAATCCACGTACAGAACTGCGCGGGTAATCCGTATGCCGGAAGCTTGGAAAGAAGAGCCTTGTGCCAGACTCTATCAAAAGCTTTGGCGATGTCGAGACTAATAGCCACCGATTCGCCGCGCTTATCGATAGATTCACCCCATTTGTGCAAAAGAAACGCTAGAAGGTCACCTGTTGACCGTTTAGGACGAAACCCATACTGTCGGTCATTAAGTAACGAGTGACCTTCCAGGTAACGGATCAGCTGTGTATTAAGGATCCTCTCCATGATTTTACACAAAATGGAAGTGACGGCTATAGGACGATAGTTAGCCGGATCAGAACGATCTCCCTTTTTGGGAACCGGGTTTTTTTGTTTCTATCTCCAGTAAGCAAATCCACAGAGAGATAGGATATTAAAACCGGTCGTTAGTTAACCACGCTGGCCCAGTGCGGATTGGTCGACTTCACATACACCTTTGAATTTCTTCACAGATGTATGCAGGTTGCCTCAATACGTTTTCCTTCACCGTAGGAGGGTCGGACAAATGTACATATGAAATTCGAAAACGAAAAACACATTGGTACATGGCGGTCTCGAACCCCGGACCTCCCGATTGAAAGGCAAGCGCTGTTTTTTGTTTTTTTAATTGCTTTTTTATTTTATTATTACTTTTTGTTTTTAATAATTGGTCTTCTTTATTTATAATTTTCTTGTCAAAGGAAAAAAAATATTAAGATTAAAAACGCGATTTTACCTAAAATCGAATACATTTTCGAAAGTTTTATTTATTTAAACACTTTATTGACATAAAATACACATACACAGGACATGACATAAAAAATCAAATTAACAATAGGCGGACTTATTGCTAAGGTAGCAATTTCTACCAGGCAAACTTAACATTTAAAGTTTTCAGTTAAGTAAGCAAGTTTCACTTGCATCGTGGTTTCATAAAACTACACAATGATTTTATTACTTGTATTAAGAAGTTTTGCAAGTTTATCAGACTCTGCTATTTTACATAAGACTAAAGCAGTTTCGACAACATCTAACAGATCCCAAGCTAACCTTACATGGTAACAACGATACCCTTCTAATCACCAACCCTCAATTCTTGTAAGCATAATTAGATATTTACAAACACAGAAGACAAAATGTACTGGGATTTCACAAATTAAATTTGTTCCAGCAGACCCACAAGAGGAGGAATTGTATTATATAAAACACAATAAGTAATGATATACAATAAGTGTGAATACATGATGAAACATAAATTGACGTGAAAAATTGGTCCTAGACAGGACACTTTAATGAGACGACGGTAAATCCATTATACTCATAATAATGAAGCACAGCAGTGATTCAACAGTTTGATGTCCTTGTCTACGTAGTTGGATTTAATTTGAAACAGTTTGCAGTTGGCTCTTCAGACGCTACTAAGTGTTACTGTCTGAATTGTAATGCATTGTTTTTTTATATAGGTATACGAGTAGGTATATTATAGGTATGTCGCTAAGACACATTTCTTCAGGCTAAACCTTAGATAATAAAATTGTTCTTGTACATTATTTGTTCTTTATTTGATGAGCTTTTCAACTTGCACAAGATTAAGTTAGGTTCTACTCCTTATATGCAATTGAAATAAATTATTTTGCAGTCTTTATATACAGTCTGGTAGAGATTGCCTCGTTAAAAATAAGACCGCTAGTTAGATTTTCATTCATTTATTCAACATCATGTGTTTTTTAAATCAATTTCTAATTCCTATAATCCAATTCAGCGATCCGTTTCGCTGGTGTCCCGCCCCTGCCAACTGAATGGTTGTTTATGGATACGTGAGCAAATTCACGGTAGTAGTTTATATATCGAAATTAAAAGGAAAATTATCACAGCTATGTAGGGCTTACAAATTAAAGTGTTATAAATGGTAAATTTCACCATCCTGATCTTATACTGTATTATCTGTGCCTTAGCTTAGGAAACTCCTATGACGTATGCTGCCCCTTTTTTTTAATAAAAAGAATGTGACAGCATGTCTCCTAAAAGTATCCTAAGAATGATCCTTTTCTTTTTTTTTTTTGGAGGGGGTAAAATGCATTTACGCATTCCTCGTGGTCGAGTCAAACCACGAGGATATGTGGGACTCCCCAGCGGACCGGGCCTACCCACTAAAAAAAAAAAAAAAAAAAAACCCCCAGCAGCTCCTCCGTCCATCACAAGACAGGGGAAAGGGGACAACAGCCAGGCCTTATTCCCGCTGAACCCCTGCCTGCGACATGTCCGTTGCCGGACGCCCCGTCTAGCTCTGCTGCTTTGTGGAGCGACACAGAATTGCACCGCTCTACACCCCGAAATTGGTTTCTTATTGTGGTTGTCTTCCACGCGGCCCGACGCTCAGTGCGCCGGGCCGCCGGCCCGCTCAGTGCTGGTAACGGGTTGCCCGACGGCAGATCCCACTGGATCCACCGCCGCGCGGGTGAGCCAAAGCTCTGGGAAACCCCCGGCAGGCGCGAAGCGCCGTGGCGAAAAGTCGCCTCCACCTTGCTACCTTCATAGGTAGCCGCCCAAATCGGGCTTCTGGCGAAAGCCACACCTCTTCTTAAAATAAGAAGAGGGGACTTCGCCCTTCTCCGCATGAAGCGGGTGGCCACACGAAGTAGCCCGCCGGGTTAAACTCGGCCATCCCACACCCCCCCTCTCGTCAGACTATTAGCCCGCGGCAGAGAATCTGCCGGGTTGCCCAGGGTGCACCACAAGGAGGTTGTCTGACATCGCACCCCAACCTAAGAATGATCCTAAGCTGAGACAAGGTAAGTGAAATTGACCATAGACAACCAATAACTTATAAAATGTACTCAGTGAAGGTATTTTGTAAGGATTTCTTCAAATTCCGGTAAAAATTAGTCGGATAAAACGCTTAGTTAGGTGAAACAGGTAGTTCGTATAAACTAACGAATCTTGAGAAATTATGGAAAAATAAAACCATAATAGTCTTAATAATAATAATAGTACGAAATCTTTCATTACTCGTGGTGCAATAAGCACTTGGCCGTTTTTTAAAAATAAAATGATACCCTAGGAGTAAAAGTAACTTATTTAGTTCCGAGACGGAGTTTGGAGCCCGGAGCGTAGCGAGGGCGCCAATAGTTCGAGGGACTAAATAAGTATTTAGGTAACCCGAGGTAAACACTGTACTTTTCATTACGAATACAAGGAAAGTAAAAATAAAAACATGAATTAGCTAAAGAAAATATGAGTATTTGATTTATAAATTGTTGATTTATATTAATTTTAATTTACATAATTCAACAACTTCTGCTTTAGCCTCTTCTCTTATGAAATCAGGGGGGTGATTTTGTAACTCATCGATTGATCGTCCATCGTAGTCACATTGGACCGCTTTGCTTCATTAAGCAAAGCGGAATTATGTTCTGTGGCTATAAATATTTGATGATTCATTCGACAAATATGTCAAGGCTACTCGAACGACAACGTTACAAAATGTTAAACGTATTAAAAAATAGTTTTAATCAAACAAAATTATCGAATCGATACGATACGCCGATTGCCCATGTTTTACAAAATTGCCCCCCTGGGCTTAAGTCCATATCTGAATTAGGTGAACTCGTTGTATTAACACAAATCTCTGATATACGGAAGTTTAAACAAAACTCTACTACTGGAAAAAAAATGAGATCTGATTGCCGCTTTCTCGCCTATTTTGTTGTTTTTTTTTTGTGACTGGCCAGCTATTCAGCCATTATTTTTAATTTTTATTATCGAAGAAATGATAAATATATTGTCTATTTTAAAGAAATAGCTGAAAATAAATTATTATAAAGTCATTTAAAAAACATAAATTTCAATTTTACATCGCGCTGTAATTGAGTGGCTGTATAGAAAGTTGGAACATGGAAATATGAAAATAGAATTTTCATTACTCATACTCTGAAAGTAGATCTGAAGTTGCCAGAGGAGCGGGTTGAAAGTAATACTTTTCAGCCCTAGGGAGAATCACTTTCAACTGACAGCTGCTGTCATATTTTAAAAAGAAACTAGTTCTTTTTTCACATTTTTATTGAACCATGTTCCGACTTTCTATACAGCCACTCAATTACAGCGCGGTATAAAAATTGAAATATCATTATGTTAAATATTTAAAGAATATATTTTTCAAATGACTTTATTATAATTTATTTTCAACTATATCTTTAAAATAAAATAGATTTGGGCAAAATATTTCCCATCTTTTTAATTATGAAAATGAAACATAATGGCTGATTAGATAGTTGGCCGACCACAGAAAAAATAACAAGATAAGCAGAAAAGCGGCAATACGATCTTCATTTGTTTTTTCCATTTGTAGAGTTTTGCTAATACTTCCGTATAGCAGAGATTTGTATTAACTGTTAATTATATGTCTATAACATTGTGTTTTAATGAACACAAAAAGTTCATCTGATTCAGGCATGGAGTTAACGCCTGATATTATAAGAGAAAGCGGGCTAAAGCAGAAGTTGTTGATTTACGTAAAATAAAATTTACACGTTTTTTCTTTAGCTAATTCAATGGGTTACTTTTTTCTTTCCTTGTATTCGTAATGAAAAGCACAGTGTTTACCTCGGGTTAAAGACTTATTTAGTCCCTCGAACTATTGGTGCCCTCGCTACGCTCGGGCGCCAAACACCGTCTCGGGACTAAATAAGTTACTTTCACCCCTAGGGTAACAATGTACTATTAGTATCTTTTTATAATTTGACAGCTGTCAATTGAAAACGATTCTCGAGGGCTGAAAAGTATTTCTCTCAACCCGCCCCTCAGGCATCTTCAGACCTATTTCACGAGTATGAGTAATGAAAAATCTATTTTGATGCTATTATAAAGTGAACTTGTACTAACAAACTGTAACTGTTACAATAAATCAATAAAGGTCCCTGTAAGTTAATACGCAATTAAAACAGCAATTTCCGGACCTTATTACTATTTAACAAGGCGATCATAGTACACTCCGATTACCAATCAACGACTGATAGATATCCTTTTAAATATTCATATCCAAAGCTATTTCAAATTCAGGTCGAACCGTGGAATGGACGGATCCCGAATTAGACAAAATTAATTAGATTCATCGTTGCTATAGTTAGTTATATCAGTTAAATGTTGTAATTTAAGTTAATGTCATTCTCTATGGAACATACGTGAAATGCATTTTATGTATATTTCAATATTTTATGTAGTGTTGCCCAAAATCTTGCAGTCTTGCGAGACTCTTGCTACAAGACCAAGTCCTAGACCAACACCAAGACTGACCCATGCAATATTTGAGCAAGACTCTTGCTCAAACATTTAACTGATTTTAAATAATGATACACTGCCAAAAACGAACTCGATAAACACATGTACTTCGGTATCTATGACGATTTTCAGAAAGAGCCCTAAACAGGGAGGCACAGATTTAGAGTAGGGAGGTGTACTAATTGCTGTTAGGTAGTATTATTAGGCCCCGATATCGTGCAACCGTGGTTACCCGATCGCCTTAAGTTGGGCGTAAGTCGAGAGATGTGATCGCTGTTAGAGAGACAAAGCGATCAGCAGCGTTGCAAACTTAACGGGTTTTCCGTCATATCTAGTGGTTTAGGATATGAAGGAAACGGAAGAAAATGTATTTTTCATTACTCATACTCTGAAAGTAGGTCTGAAGTTGCCAGAGGAGCGGGTTGAAAGTAATACTTTTCAGCCCTAGGGAGAATCACTTTCAACTGACAGCTGCTGTCAAATTTTAAAAAGAAACTAGTTCTTTTTTTTAACATTTTTATTGAACCATATTCCGACTTTCTATACAGCCACTCAATTACAGCGCGGTGTAAAATTTTAATAACATAATGTTAAGTATTTAAAGAATATATTTTGGAAATGACTTTATTATAATTTATTTTCAACTATTTCTTTAAAATAACATAGATTTGGGCAAAATATTTACCATTTTTCAAATTATGAAAATGAAAAATAATGGCTCAATAGCTGGCCGGTCACAGAAAAAAAAACAAAATAAGCGGGAAAGCGGCAATGCGATCTTCATTTGTTTTTCCATTTGTAGAGTTTTGTTAATACTTCCGTATAGCATGTTAATTATATTTGTATAACATTGTGTTAATAATAAATTAACGCAATGAGTTCATCTGATTCAGGTATGGAGTCAACGCCTGATTTTATAAGAGAAAGCGGGCTAAAGTAGAAGTTGTTGATTTATGTAAAATAAAATTTACACGTTTTTTCTTTAGCTAATTTATTGCTTTATTTTTACTTTCCTTGTATTCGTAATGAAAAGCACAGTGTTTACCTCGGGTTAAAGACTTATTTAGTCCCTCGAACTATTGGTGCCCTCGCTACGCTCGGGCGCCAAACACCGTCTCGGGACTAAATAAGTTACTTTCACCCCTAGGGTAACAATGTACTATTAATGGCTGACGGATTTTTTAGCGTATTTAAATTGCCAAAAAATATTTTCAAATAAGCAGAACAATTGATTTATATAAAAAAAATAAAACGCATTTTTATTCAACGTAAAACATTAGTAAATATGGCAACTCTCTATCTTAAACTAAAGGTCGTTCTTTCGTTATTAGATTGTTCTTTCTTTGTGTCACAATCACGTAATTGGTTTTGTTGTTAGTTCAGTCAGACAGATAGGTACGAGCTTTTCTGTTCTATAACGTTTTTTTTTCAAGTCAATTATCAGATGTTTTTAGTGAAAATGATGAAACCGAGCTTTAAACAAAAGTTTCGTCATGAGTGGCTTATGGATAAATTATATAAAGACTGGATTGTAATAAAAGAAGATAATAGTAAGTTAGATAGGTAGTTGCGGTATATATTTTTAAGAAAATTCTGGCAATGCATTGTGAGTCGAAGCAATAAAATTCAGATTTAAAAACTCATTATGGCATCGAAAAATCACAATAATCACTAATTCAAATAGACTAGCGACACTGAAACGCACAATAAAATTGATTTACCAAAAAAAGTCTGACTAGAACAAAGTCATACACCGGTATATTGACGGAATTTTTCTGACGACAAAAAAGCGAGATTCAACGGGTTTCTAACGGAATTTTGTAATGAAGTTGACGGTGATGTTGTTTAGTACTTACAGTAATATGCACATGTTGAATACTAGCAGTTTATAAAATGAGTTGTTATCGCAACAGACGGAACTTAAATATTAGTGTTAGTAGTTTTTGTAAATACGTGTATAAAAAAAACATTTTATTTACTTATGTTATGGGTATGTGTGTACGATATAGTAAAGTTTGTTGGAACTTTTTTGAAAGGACTTATTTTGGCAAATCAGTTTGGCTATAGGCAAATAGAGGATATTATAAATGGGTCTACGGAGAACAATAAACTGTGTTCCGCGTGGTCTAATTGGCCAGTGGGACCACGAGAAACGACCCGAAAAATCTACTCTCGTAGGAAATCGAACTCCGGATCTCCAGATTACAGTCATGTTTGTTTCCGTACTAGTATGTGGTTACTTGATCAGTGAGACCAGTATTCGATTGGCTGGTTAAAAGATGCCGTGAATGGGTGGTAGGTAAAAAATTTGGACGATTCAAAAGAGCTTTCTATCAAGACACTTTTAATAAAGAAGATTATGATTTTGATTCGAAATCGGAATGGTTCTTCACGGGAGTATCACAACAATGGTACCCACTGAATTAAAATTGGATGGCGTCACGAAAACAGCACTAGCAAATTCCAATTCAAGACAGCAAGCCAGGGAGCATTTTTCACGCTAAAACAGTGAAGTTAGACGCTTCTATCATGCTATTCTAGCTTGGAAAAGTAACCTCTTCTATCCGGAAATAAATGAGGGATGCATTCTACACGAAGGAACAGGTACTTGATCGTGGTGAATAAAAACGCGTATTTTCTTTTGGAGCTGCAATTACTGTGACATTTGCGACTGCTCTTATTACGTGTAACAAAGGACTTGGATCGGTATTGTTTCAAGTGAGTCGCAGGTTAATAATTTACCTACGGGTCTGCAAAACAATTGCCCTTTCTACACCTGAAAGGCTTCCTCCACCCTTCACGTCAAAGGTCAGTCCAGCACAGCATTGAATTGAACTTCACTTTCAATGAAAGTCTGGAAGTTACTGTGGTGAGCTTATTACAAGTTCTGTACTTGTGATGTGCCTAAAACATAAACAACTCTTGCGAAAAAACTAGAGCCTTATTTAATAAGAGTTAAACATTTGAAAGTAAAATATTTTTGGAACCAAAGTTTTCGTTATTGTGTTCTCTCTGGCATGAATAGGCAAAAGAAACTATTTACTAGTAATCCGAATTGTCATTAACGTCCAATGCAAGCTTCTACGTCAGTCTCTAATGTGACCAACATTCAACTTCTTTATATGAGTTTCAGACGTGCAGTAATAACAAAATTTTAAATACTTATAATAATAAATCTTTATTGCAAGCAAAACCTCTTAATATATTCATATAAACAAAATACAATAAAACAACATAATATGGAGAAAACAAAATTATAAGTAAAATTGATTGATTAAATTGTATCTAATTTCTATTTGCACTTCATGTACGAATAGCCAGTGGTTTAAAAATCGAATTCGATAACGGACTCACAAATTCTCTGCTAAAACAAACCATGTCCAATAATTTCAGATTTTGTGTTTTATCTAATTGTTTACTTATCGCCTCCGTTTTATTAGCGCCTATAAATTTCGTTGCGCGACACGCTAAACGCTTCGAGTTCACTTTTTGTTTTACTGCGCCGCAAAAAATTTACGATAAGAGCTTTTAAACATTCACTTTTTATACGGCTCATACTGTGAACATTCGTCTAATGTGAAAATACGTACGGCGTTTTACCCGCGCGCAATAAAAATGGTAAATTAACATGTGCCAACTGCTTTTCCGGTCACCTCTTTTGACTCGTGGAAAATATTTATTAGCTTGATCAAGATTTATGGCTATTAACTTGAGAACACCTCCGATAAGTAGATTTCCTCGTTGGAAAAATAGGGTCCTACTAAAATTTCGTAAAAAATATGCATGTATAATATTGTCATCAGACCCTTTTGCTTTTTCCGGCAAACTGATTTGATTGCTTGTATCTGATAATGAGACCCTTTAGCCATTTTCCTACATAATTATAAAGCACAAACACTTTATAATTATGTATTGTATAATTTTTTAATACCAATATGTTTAATATTTTACTCATAAACGTTTATTACGCCTGGTTAAGTTAATGGTTTATCTTATTTAAGAACAAACAAGTATTAGTAGTATTTTTGTTCTGACTGATTGTACTTTGTATAAAACTAGCTTTACGCAGCTTCGCCCACGTTGTTTGTGTTTTACCGTGGGAATGTTATATTTTCCGGTAGGAAAAATAATTTTGTAGTCTATATTAATCAGAGATAATGTAGCATTCTAATGTTTTATGAAGTTGAAAGAATGTTTAATGAAAGATTTTTTTTAAATCGGTGTTGTAGTTTTTGAGTTTATTCATTACATACATACATACAAATCTTTCCTTTTTATAATAATAATGTATAGATTACATGGCTAGATATATTGATTCACTCATTAACTTTTAAGTATGGACGTCATTTTTTCATAACTCTATCCTGGACGTGTAGTCTCACAGGCTCCTATATTAACTAGTGTTTTTTTAACAAAATTATTTTAAATTGCTTGAATACTATATTTAACTTAAAGTATGGTTTAGTTATAGTAAATTACGTGAATATATAAGCCACTTTTTATAATAATTCTAGAATCTTTCAAAATTAAAATATAATGGCACATTTTGGGTAATTTTAAGCACAACAACGTTTTTAGCGGTAAAATTAATTAGAAATTATAAAAAAAAAAATATTTACCATACTCCCTTTTATTTTTTTACTATTCCAACACAAATAAGTCAAAGTTTACAAGAAAATCTAAAAAGAAAACAAAGTTGCTTACAAATATTTTTATAACACAACTATGGATGTGTAGCCTGACAGGCTCCAAAAGATTTTTAGTATAGATTTTTAGATTATAAGTATTACTCACGTATTTTTCATTAAATGACGTATTTCCTCCTTCGCTGGTCGTTTGATACTAAAACTGAAGCTATTGTGCTACTCAAGTGTGGGGAGCGGGGGGAAGTACACAAAACTTAGAAACTAACATTCACCCGGAGCCTGTGAGGCTACACGTCCATACTTAAAGGTTAATGAAGTTGCTGAGGTACACTGCTTATTTACGTGCTTCATTGATCGCTATACCGGGTGTAACGGAATACCGAAATAATATTTAAGGTTGCTGATTAACAAAAAAATGTTTTATGACTATTCTTGGTATTTTTATTATATGCCTACTTTCGATTTAATACGCTTAACAGTTAAGCGTTAACACTATGTCTTAATTAGGTTGTAAAATATTGTTCCGCCTTAATAAGAATTTCTTGAGAATTGGACTCATTTCAAAGTAATATACTATCGTCCGAAGACCAGCAGAACCCGTACTTGTGTTGCTTGGCAAATTGGCGCTCAAGGAAACTGTAAGAAACTGAAGAAAACTGAAAGCTTTGGAAGAAGCTATGAACTAGTTCATTTAGCTTATATACATCCCCAACGAGGGGCACGAGCTTACCCTAACTAGTTAGGGCGATTAGGCCTTAGTCAAACCACGCTGGCCCCGTGCAGGTTGGTTGACTTCACATACACCTTTGAATTACTTCTCAGGTGTATGCAGGTTTCCTCACGATGTTTTCCTTCATCGTAGAAGCGTCAGATAAATGTACATTTGAAATTCGTGAAACGAAAAACACATTGGTACATGGCAGGATCGATAGCGGGCCTCCCGATTCTACTCGGAGCACGAGGCCACAGCGCCACCGACGCTGTGACCTCTGAACTGGTTCATTGTTTGGCAGCAGTTATTGTCGTGCTGTTTCCTGAATTACCAGACAAGTGCCGAATGTCTCTTAAATATGCGACGGTTATGTATAAGTATTAATAACAGATTATCAATTTATCTTGATTGTTTTTTTAGAATTTGCGCATTTTGTGCTTTAATGTCTGCGACATCGGCTGATAATTTCATAGAGAATATTTTGACTATTTCTTAATATCCTTAGTGACTTTTAAATTTGCCCATTTTGTACTTTAATGTCCGCGATATCAACTGATAATTTTCTTAAAATTTTATCTTGATTTGATTATCAATAAAGTTAATTAAGCGATCTTTATACATATATCTTGTTAGCTGTTTCGGATAGTGCTCATTTGTTTCTAGAGAGTAGTGGTATCAGTTATTTTAGTCGTAGGGCATTGCCCAGTTTCAGCCTTTGTTAGATCAGGCTAACATAGCGGTATGAGTATTTTTAGTCGTAGGGCATTGCTCAGGTTCAACCTTTGTTAGATCAGGCTCGGTTTAGGTTACAGCAATAATAGACGGGGAGACCGTTGTATTAGTGGCGTGACGTGATCTTAATTATTATGAACAACTCAGTATTATCGTCAGGAAGTATAGAAATCCTCACAAAATTGAACTTTGTGTGTACTTTGAAAAGTCAGTACAATAAAATCTAATCTAAAACGTGTATTGCTCGCATCACACTGTCGCGTCGTAGCACTCACAATTTTCCCGTAGCACCGTAGTCAGTTGATACAGTTCGTAGGCGCGTAGCACTCGTAGATAAAATTTGTTGCACTATCTACATCGAGCATTCTCATTTTGCGCATCGGTTAACCGCGCTCCAGCACGTAGGAGTCTCAGGTTCAAATCACTACGGGGTCTGACAAAAGATTTTGAATTTGTGTCTCACATTTAAATTTAGTTATTGTATCACTCTAACTGTAAAAGTTATAAAACATTATAAATTGTAATGTTGAAAAATAACGCAGTGGTATTTTGTAGTCTTGATTATCTACAGTTGTAGGTACTGCTTCGCCGTCTTGACGCGGACTGACAACAAAACATCCTATTTAGACGTTTTCGCGACTGACTTATTACGCCCGCACTTATGACATAATATCTAATCTAAGATATAAAAATCACGTATCACAGTGCTTGTTATCAAACTCCCCCGAAATGGCTTGACCGATTTTTAGGATATTTTTGTTTATATTGGGTAGGTTTGAAAGTAGGTCATAGTCTAATTTTTATACTCCTTTTTTGAATAACTATTATGGTGAATAAACGTAGTTCGCGGGCACAGCTAGTTATGATATGATTGGCTGTGACTCAAAATAAAAAAAATCATTATACCCAGTAACATATACCAGGAAAGTATCTGAAGAGAGGCTAGTGACATAACAGGAAAGGTAACGGTGATATTTTTAGCTTATAATATATTTTAAATTACATCCTTTCTCTTATACGAGTATGACATGACACTAATGATAACATTACACCAGAAAGCATTATCTTGACTGTTGATAAAAATCCCAGGAGGGATTTCTGGTGAATGGACATCACAAGTTAATACCGCCCGCAGCTGGCATCAGAAACCGTATATAAATATTCCAATGATAATTTACAAGCGTTTTATTACATTTCAATACGGCGCGCGTTCGTGTGCTGAATAGGAAGCGCTTTCACAATGTCCTGATAGCGAGCATCGAGGTTTCCAATAAGAAAAATCGTCCTGCTGGTCACGTAAACTGGGCGACAACAAAACTTCATAGGAAAAAGAGATGGTAATCTATCTTGAGCGTAGATATATTGGGTTTTGCTGCAAATATCGATCCAATTATACTATCGGCTTGACATCTACGAGTATAACGGATTGAATTAAATTAAGAAACTATCCTATCCTAGGCAGTATGCAAACAAGCTCAGGAGATTATTTGAACTACACATTAATCTGTTGTAGGTAAGTTTGTTTTTTGTTATAGTTGTAAATTTCATATATTCATATATAGGCATATTATTAATATGATGACGTGTCGAAAAATAACGTTTAAAAGATGGAGAACTTCGTACATAATCTGAATTGTTTCGACGCCTTTGATTAGATTTTAAAAAAATTCTTTACTTAGGAGCCATATAATGAAAATTTATTTTCTTATTATTGAAGTGAAGGACATTATGTCACATATAATTAATATTTTGATAATTGATATTCAACAGAATCTGTAAATTAGAGCTCCCATATCAGGTCCGCGTTTAGCCGAGGGGCACAAGCCTACTCTAACTAATTATGTTAGGGCGATTAGGCCTTAGTCAAAGGCATGGCAGATCTCTTCGCAGACGACATGAAGGTCGTCTGCCAAGCCGCCATGCCGAGGGCGCAGGCCTGCCCCGAAAGAGGGCAGGTGTACTGGTGGACGCAGGATATTGCGGACCTGCGTACCACCAGTATGAGGGCCAGGCGCGCCTACGTACGTTGTCGTAGGCGCGCCAGAACTACACCCGACGAGGAAGCTGAACTTCGTCGGGTGTATGCGGCAGCCAAGAAGGCCCTGCGGAACGAAATCTGCAGGGCCAAGGAGGAGTCTAGGGAGCAATTTATACGGCTCCTGGACGATGATCCGTGGGGGCGTCCGTACCGGATGGTGAGGGGAAAGTTCAAATCTTCCGCTCCCCCTACCTCCGCTATGGACAGTGGGCTGCTGGATCGGGTGCTGGGGACTCTGTTTCCCGATCCCGGTCCGTTCCAGCCCCCCAGAATGGTCCCCCCGGATGCTCCTCCGGTGGAAGTGGTTGCCGTTATCCCTCCCGTGTCGAACGTGGAATTCGACATGGTGAGGGAACGGTTCCGGCGCAAAAAAAAGGCGCCGGGACCGGACGGTGTCCCAAGTAGAGTTTTGGCCCTCGCCCTAGGACACCTTGAGGAGCGGTTCCGGGCGGTGCTAAATTTAAGCATCACCTCGGGCCGCTTCCCCAGTCATTGGAAGGCGGGCAGGCTCTGCCTGTTAAGGAAGGAGAGCCGCCCCGCGGATTCCCCGACTGGGTATCGGCCGGTGGTGCTGCTCGACGAGGCCGGGAAGTTCCTAGAGAAAATTCTAGCTTCCCGCATCGTCGAGCACCTAGAGGACCAGGGGCCGGACTTGGCTGACAACCAGTTCGGCTTCCGCACCGGTCAGTCCACGGTGGACGCGGTGGCCCTCCTCAAGAGGTGGACTGAAGAGGCCACAGCTCGTGGGGAGACTGTTGTTGCGGTGTCTCTTGACATCCGCAACGCTTTCAACAGCCTGCCCCACGAGTGCATAAAGGAGGCACTCCGCTTCCACCGGGTGCCTCCGTACCTCCGCGCCCTCGTGGAGGATTACCTGCAAGGCAGATCCATCCTCTACGAGGGGCCGGATGGGCGCGTCCACACGTGGACAATGGCGGCGGGTGTACCCCAGGGTTCCATACTAGGTCCTCTGTTATGGAACCTGGGGTACAACTGGGTCCTGCGAGGCGACCTTCTGCCACGAACGAAGGTCGTCTGCTTCGCCGACGACACGCTTGTCGCGGCGAGAGCGAAAACGGAGGAGGAGGCGGCCCACCTTGCGTCGGTCGGCACCTCACTGGTCGTCCGACGCATCCGCCTCCTGGGCCTGGACGTGGCCCTCGACAAAACGAGGGCCATGTTATTCCACGCCCCCCGTCGCAGGATCCCACTGGGGCTCCGTGTCCGTGTGGAGGGGGTACGTATACCGGTCGAGGCGCATCTCAAGCTTCTCACCTCGGCTTGGTTCTGGACCCCCGATGGAGTTTCGAGGAGCATTTTAAGCTCCTCGCTCCACGGCTGTGCGCCGCTGCAGCCGCACTCGGGCGGGTCCTTCCCAACGTGGGAGGATCAGAATCGGCGTGCCGTCGACTGTATCACGGGGTGATAAGGTCGATGGCACTATACGGAGCCCCGGTATGGGCCGAGTGCCTCTCCCCCCGTACGGTGGCCCTACTGCGACGTCCGCAGAGGGTCATAGCAGCCCGGGCCGTGCGAGCCTATCGCACGGTCAGCCACGGCGCGGCCTGCATTCTTGCGGGCCAAACGCCATGGGATGTCGATGCACGCGTCCATTCGGAGGTGTATCGGCATCGGGTTGCTGTACGAGAGCGGGGGGGACGGTCTGCTCCACAGGAGGTGGAGCAGGTTCGTACCCTGGCGCAGAGGGAGGCTCTGCGCCAGTGGGGTGAGGCACTCGCCTCCCCAGCTGCCGGCCACCGGACGATTGAGGCAATTCGTCCGGTGTTGGAGGAGTGGGTTGGGCGCCGGCAGGGCAGCCTATCATTCCGCATCTATCTATCTATCTGGAGTTCGAGGGGATACTGGGGGCGACGGAGGGGCGTCCCCCAGCGGGCCACTGCGACCTGTACAGATCTATTGTGGCCGACCCCTCTATTTTAAAGGTCTCCAAATAGGCCCGCGGCGTTGAAAAAGCCAATAACCTTCTTTGGAGACAGAGCCTTCGCATCATGTGGTGGCAGACTAGGTCCACCCAGAGCTCGGCTCCTTGTGTGGATGAGAGCATGACATTCACAAAGAATGTGAAATGGTGTCTCTTCATCCTCACCACAAAATCTGCACGTGGGAACATTAGTCAGGCCCATTCTATGCAGATGTTTGTTGAGTTTGCAGTGACCAGTTAGGGCTCTAGTGAGCGCCCTTAATTGGCTCCTGCTTAGTTGGAGGTTTTGTATTGCAACTCCGGGTGAAAATTCCCTAATGAGCAATTTCGAGTGCAGTAGTCCAGGGGAATGGGCCCACTGGAGTCGGGCTTGTGTTTGTACCCAATCTCTGAGGACTCTCTTTTTAATCCCCCTCGAAATGCCACAAGCTGGTTCTGGTCCTATGAGAGCGCTCTCGGAACCAGCCCTCGCCAGTTCGTCGGCAATTTCATTGCCTCGGATATTGGAGTGGCCTGGAACCCAGCCAATCATTACCGAGTTCCTGGTCCCCAATTCATTCAAGGCTTTCTTGCACTCTAAGGTGATTTTGGACTTGAATTCTACAGCATCAAGCGCTTTTAGAGCAGCTTGGCTGTCTGACAGGATGAGGATGTTCTTACCCTCATTCGACATGTTTGCGTGAACGCAGTCGATAATGGCATACATTTCTGCCTGGAATACGGTGGCATATGCACCCAGGCACGTGGTTCTCCTGGATTTCGCACTACCTCCGAAGACACCTGCACCTGACTGGCCCTCTTTCCTAGAGCCATCAGTGTACCATGTCTGGTTAGCTTTCCTAAAGGGCTCAGGGACTTGCTTGTCCCATTCATCCCTATTAGGAATCATGACCTTGTAGTTCTTCTTGAACTCCAAAGTTTCAATCATGGCATCGGCTGGCATTGCCATGACAGGATTAACCATTAGGCTGCCCTGTAGCTTCCTCATGGTTTGGGATTTCCATCTCGATCTGCCCCCCTCCACAGCTCGGAGCATTGCCATCCTAGCCTCCCCCTGTATGAACAGGTGGAGTGGTGGGAGGTTCAGGATAGCCTCCATTGCAAGGATGGGAGAAGATGAGATAGCCCCCGTAATCATCAAGCAGGCACATCTTTGCAGGCTTTCCAGGGCCTTTATGGTGGTCCCTACTGCAGTCTGCTTAAACCAAGCTATACACCCGTAGCTAACCATAGGTCTTACCACAGCGGTGTAAAGCCAGAGAAGGTGACTGGGTTTCAGTCCCCACCTGGAGCTGGTTAGCCTACGGCAGATACCTAGCGCTGCTTTGGCCTTCTTGATAATGTTGCCTATATGTATACCCCAGTTAAGTCTTTGATCCAGGTGGATCCCAAGGTATTTGGCATTCTGAGAGAATTCAATAGTTCTTCCAAACAGTTTAGGAGGCTTGAGGCCGTCTAAATTCCTCCTCCTAGTGAAAGGAACTATTATGGTTTTGCTGGCGTTCACAGACAGCCCCACCTGGCAGCACCATTGTTCGATCTTATTAAGAGCGAGTTGCATGAGACCTGATATAGTTGAAGGACATTTTCCAACTATGTGGACCACCAGGTCATCTGCGTATCCTTGAGTGGGAAGGTACGCATTGTTCAACTCCTGGATAAGGCAGTCAACGACCAGACACCACAACAGTGGAGAGAGCACCCCACCCTGGGGACACCCTCTAGTCACCCTATCATTCCGCATGGTGCAGGTACTTACCGGGCATGGCTGCTTCGGTCACTACCTGCACCGAGTCGCCCATCGGGTGGAAACGCCGAAGTGTCATCACTGCGACGCTCCCGATTACACTGCCGAGCACACACTATTGGTGTGCCCGGCTTGGCGATGCCAGCGCAGCGAACTCAACGCTGCGCTGGGAGGCGGAAACCTCTCGCTGCCGAGCATGGTCGTGGCCATGCTCCGCGGCGAGGCGGAATGGGGGGCTGTCGCCTCCTTCTGCGAGGACGTAATATCGCAGAAGGAGGCCGCGGAGAGGGAGCGGGAGGCAGATCCTCAAGCCGCTCCCATCCGTCGCAGACGGATAGGCAGGAGAAGGCGGACATTCGCACAAGCGATGCCCGTCTAATGACCCTGCCGTGGAGGCCTGCGTGCACGGTTGGCCCCGTGCACGCCGCTGTAAGGCCCTCCGTCTGGGGATTGCCCTGGTGTTCTCGGGAAATCCCCCCTTGGCGAGCGCGTGGGTAGTGGAGTCGCAGTGTGGACCTTACCTAGAGCGCTCATAAGGGCAGGGAGAACACCGGGGGGTTTTAGTGGGTAGGCCTGGCACTCTGCCGGGAGAGCCCCACACACGCTCGCCATCTAGCCAATGCATGGCGGGTACGGTGCGGTTACGCATTTCCCCCAGAAAAAAAAAAAAAAAAAGGCCTTAGTCAAACCACGCTTGCCCAGTGCGGATTGGTTGACTTCTCATACACTTTTGAATTACTTCGCAGGTGTATGCAGGTTTCCTCACGATGTTTCCTTCACCGTAGGAGCGTCAGATAAATGTACATATGAAATCTGTGATCGATCGCGAGCTTCCCGAATCTACTCGGGGCACAGTCCAGTGCCGAGGCCCCAACGCCACCGACGCTCCTTGTCGTCCACATTTTAAAAGGTCCAGTGCGTCTACATTTTATAAGGTCCGATTTTTTAACAGTCAGATAGCTCTTAACTGTCGATTAAATTTGGCGATCTGACAGATTAAGGTAGTAGGGCACGTCATTTCAAATTAGACAAGCTCTACCTTTGTATTGCGGCGTCTAGTCGCGTCGATGGTAGCTAAAGTAGTTAACCAAGGGGTAACAACTCTAATTAAGAGTACAGTAAGTTAGTTCTAGTTAAAAATTAAGTAGATCCTCTTTTTTGGCTATATTACAAACATACATATAAAAAGAAGTGTGTCGGTGGCACTGTGGAGACGGCACTTGCATCGGGGGTCCGGAGTTCGATACCGCCATGTACCAAAGTGTTTTTCGTTTCACGAATTTCATATGTACATTTATCTGACGCTCCTACGGTGAAGGAAAATATCGTGGGGAAACCTGCATACACCTGCGAAGTAATTCAAAGGTGTATGTAGAATCAACCAATCCACACTAGGTCAGCGTGGTTTGAATAAAGCCTAAACACCCTAACTAAGGGTAGGCCTGAGCCCCTCGGCGGGGACGTGTATGAGCTGTTATGATCATATACTTAAAAACGTGTGTGGACCATGTATGCGACCGATGATCTTAAAATTATCAAATAACTAAGATACCCATCAAAGTTGTTGTAGCCATCCAAATATTTTTGCACGCTATGTCTCTTCTCTTTTAAAATAGCCGGAAGAAATTGCGTTAGAAATAAGCGGTACCTAATTAGTCATATTTTTTAGGAATTGTATTTATAATGTTTAATACGTGCTAAATAAATACTCGTAAATGTTTTGATATCTGACACTTTTAAAGAACGAGTCTTTTAATTTACGCGTTAGTTAATGAAGCAAAAAGTATCAATTAGAGAAAACTTGATAGTTTGTTTGCATTGTAGTTTGTAGCAAAGAGAGTTTGTATAAACACAGGAAAATTCTCTAATATTCTGTATTCGAATCAGATACCTACCGATAAAAAAGGTATGGTTTATTTATATTCTACGTTAAAGCTCGCTTATATCCAAACCGTTCGCTTCGTGACACCGATCCCAAATGTATAGGCGACCGAGCATCGTAATGGCAAAATAACTTGGCGCAAAGCAGGACGGGATCCCGAATGCCGCGTATGCTTCGAGGCACATTCGTATTTCCCAGTGAACTAATTGTCTCTTAAATTTAATTAAAATTACGTCTTACGCACGAACTGTCTCGGTATAAATGCTAAATTTCCGCCTACGTGTGCCAGATAAGTGCTCTTATAGATCCCAGTGTGTAATCAAAAGACACTTATCAGTGGAAGCGTCGTCAAGTCATTTGTTTAAGTTTCGTTCGAAGAGTCTTTAAATGTGTAGGTAAATGGGACAAGAAGGAAAATGTTATTCGAAGTTTTGCCCGCAGGCAAGTTCTGTGATAGAAAGGTTTTATTTATTTATAGACTAGCTGTACCCGTAAATTACGTTCCGCCAGTAAAAATACTAATATCGCTATTGGAAATGGGAGTTGGTGGTAAAAGGGGAGAAAATTTAGGGGTACAAGTATTTTTTAATGCGAAATCAGAAAAAGAAAATTCAAAAGTAATTCTGGAGAGGGATTCTCTTATATTATTTATAACCTAGGGGTATAAACATAGCCTACGACCCATTTTCAGACCTATCTTATATACAGAAAAAATGACATAAAAATCCGTCAAGCCGTTTCGGAGGAGTTCGATAACAAACACTGTGACACGAGATTTTTATATATTACAATTGACCGCGATTTTATTAACTCTACAATCTTATAGTCGTTAAGTAAATCTATCGTCATTTTGACAAATAATAGCTTAAAAATAGCTTTATATACGTATTACTTTCGTCAGATAGTAATTTCAACTAACCTATTTCAGTTTATAAGTAAAGTCTAAAAATTTAAATATTATAAAATTCTATTTATAATAGTAGGTAATGCAACTGATACACAATGAAACGCCTGAAAACATAAGTGTCGTTTTGTGCGTGTATCATTTTATCTACACGTATATTATACTCGTAAATACTCTAAAATAGGTTAAGAAGTCGAAGGCAAATAAGCTGCAATGCTATATCTCTCCTCTAAAAGTATTACTAAGGTAATATATAAACCGAAGTTACAATAAATTGGAACAGAAAAAGAACATAGTTATTACGTATTTTAAAACAAACTAAAGAAACATTACATGTCCAACCACTAATTATCTATGTTAATAAGAACCTAATACTAATATTGTAAATTGTAATGCAAGCAAATCGTAAGAGACTATAACTCTTGATAGTTTGTGAGTGTAATTTGTGTAAAAAACTATGTTGTTTATTTGTTTTAAACAATAATAAATAAACTTATCTCAATAAAGACATTTTGTATTATTATATATTATAAGAAGAATAGCCTCTGGAAAGAAGTTTCAGAAAAGTTATATAATAGACACACAACCTTTGAAAGCAATAAGCAACACAGTCTTTCAAACCACCAAATAATTTGAATTGGGAAGATAAAGCTAGATTCCGCCATTACATTTCCGTTCCATTATTATCCTAATGATAAAAAAACGAAACAAATACAATTGGCATGATGACTGAATTCTAATTTTCACGTCCCGTCATAAAATATTAAAATACCGAAGAAAAAGATGCGAACCTGTGAAATTAAAATTAAAATCTGCTTAGAAATACGTGAGATACAAGCATTTTAAGTTGTTAATTTGGAAGCGATTAGACAGAGAGATCCGACATCAACCGTGACGTCATTGTTGAGTGCGGCCATATTAAATCCATGTAAATTGCCGTTTTGCTAGAAAGAGATGGAGAAAAATCTTTAATACCTTATATCTTGGTTGTTTTTATAGATATTCAAAAACCGATTTTTTTTTCTGTTTATTATATGAATGAGCTTCTTTTAAAGCAAAAAAAAATTTTGTCATCTAGCCTATTATCAACATCTGAATGCATCTGACAGATAATTTCAGTTCAAGTGCAATATTACTTAACAATAAGACTGATTGATTAGTGAAAACTGCGCCAATTGATATATCACAGGTATTTACAATTATATTAATTAACAAAAATATTTTTGTACAATATATAAAATAACATAAGTTGCCGAGCCAAATATGGTAAATGTGCCTGTATATCCAATCAAGCTACGTAATTTTTCCTTCATTAATAAACGATTTTAAATTTACATTAAAGCTTGCCATTTGAACATTCATTTTATTTACAGTCATATTATTCGAACATACATGTGACTCCAGGTACTCGATAGGTTACAAGGATCAAATTCGCCTTTGCTTTAGTTATTCTTCTGAGATATTCGCCAATATCTGACATATGTATAGTCACAGTACAAACTAATTTAACTGTCTGTCCCATTGACGTATAATGGTCTGTCCTCACCTCAGAACAATAACTAAAGCAGCTAAATGCTTAAGTTGTTGTTCTGAGGTCCTCACACTTCACACTGAAACAAAGCAAAGCAAGCACTGATGCTTTTCGGCAAGGATTGGATTGCACTGATTGCACAGCAGATATCGATTTTCTATTACAAACCGAATAGCCGACTCTTTATATGTGCTTTCCATATTGACCTGGCCTCATAAGGATTAGTACGGAAAAGTTTCAGCACTATTTCGAATTCAGCTTACGTAGAATGAATTCGGTCAGATTCAACACGGAACTCTGAGAACTCAATAATGGATTTCGGATGTCCGTTTACCTAATATGCAAAAACTTCTGAAGGCAATTCAATGGAATTTGATTCACAGTTAATAAATTGTTTTTTTTCTTATACTATTTAGATAAAATAACCGTACCGTCCAGAGGAAGTCTCTGTATCAGAGTCGTCCGTATGGATATCTCTCTTTTAGTTATTTCTCCCGCCAAGCAGCGGTACTTGCATTGCTGTTTCCCAGCTTGAAGGTCAAAACAGACAGTGAAATTACTGGGTACTGCGACTTCACATTTTATGTCACATTGGCGACGTACACACAGCAACACGCTAGGCTTTAAATGTTGAACTTGAGACCGCCCTTATGTCGCTCGTAATAGCAGCGGCTTTCATAATGCAAATGTAAAGCTTGACGTGTTGCTGACTGTACATTCTCAAAAATTTATAAAAAGCCATAATACTAAATATTTACAATAACAGCTATTTTTGACACAGCTTTTAATTATTCATTGCCAAAATTGTGTATTGATACTGTAATTAATTAACAAACTGCAGTGCCGTCTCTTCAAATTCAAGTTTTGACTTAAAAGATGAAAACTGTTATAATTTTTATTTATAACCTGTTATAAATAAAAACTCTTTGTTAAAAATCACATAAAAAAACAAAAATAACTACTAGAGTAGAGACAGTACCTCTTCTCTTTACGAGCTCCTCAAAGTTCGTAGCAAAGTCCGTAGCATGTCCGTAGTCGATCGTAGACAGTAGACGACGCGACGACGACGACGCGAAATGTCGCCGCGTGCCGCGGCTACGTCGCTTATATTTCTATTGCTATGACTACACCTGCGTCACTAAAATTGTGGCCGCGTTATTCTACCACGCTTATGTTAGTTTCACTTGTTTACTTGTCTGGATGAAATCATGTTATCGAAATTTCAAGCCGTTAGTTGGCACGCTACAATTTTAGAACAGCTTTGCTTTTGATGAAAATACAATATTTAGGTGTTCGAGCCTTCGCTCGACCCACTGTGAGATTAACCCTTTGAATTTTACCTGTTTGCAGTGTGCATCTACCCTACATACAATTATTCACCTAACATTTTCAATGAGGGTATGTAAGTAAGTGCGGGTGCCATCGCCGACTAGCTTTTCTCTTCAGTACGTTTTTGAATTTTGTCGTGAGTAGTGTGCAAAATTGTTAAAACTATATTGTTTAAATTAAGTAACACAATTAATTTCAATAAAAAGTAGGTTTTTTTAGTGCGCTATTTGCTGATATAAGAAATATATATATTTATTAAAAATTATTTAAGAATAGCTGTTGAAGATTTTGAGGTAAGATCCTTCCTTTATTTAGTGTACAAGTTAAAAAAGTGCTTTGTTCTTGCGAATGCCCGCTCTCCGGACGGCAGACTCGCTACTCCACACATGAATGGAGGAACAACCTCATCATCCTAGCATGCGTATCATGTTTTAGGAACTAGCACTTGTATTACAATGTGCTTTCCTCTTGCGAATGCCCGCTCTCCGGACGGCAGAATCGCTACTCCACATGTGAATGGAGGAACAACTTCATCATCCTAGCATGCGTATCATGTTTTAGGAACTTGCACTTGTATCACAAAATGCTTTCCTCTTGCGAATGCCCGCTCTCCGGACGGCAGACTCGCTACTCCACACATGAATGGAGGAACAACTTCATCATCCTAGCATGCGTATATCATGCTTTAGGAATTAGCACTTGTATCACAAAATGCTTTACTCTTGCGAATGCCCGCTCTCCAGACGGCAGATGCGCTACTCCACACATGAGTGGAGAATCAACTTCGCCATCCTAGCATACGTATCATGTTTTAGAAACTAGCACTCGTATCACACGTACGAGTAGCTTTTGTTCTTACGAATGGTCACTCTCTGGACGGCAAACTTGCGACTCCACACTTAAATGGTCACCATTCTAGAATGCGTTTCATGTAAAACATGTACGTGCAGGAATTAGCACTCTTATCACAAAGCTATGTCAGCTGCACAGCCATCACTTTAAAATTGTGCGTCGGCCAGTGAACCGACCCCTACACATGGTGTCGGCTGCGCAGCTCTCACTGTCGGCTGCGCAGCCCTCATCGTCAGCTGCGCAGCCCTCACTGTCAGCTGCGCAGCCCTCACTGTCAGCTGCGTAGCCCTCACTGTCGACTGCCCAGCCCTCACTGTCGGTTGTAAAGCCGTCATAAGCCGTCACTTTTGAACTGCGCGTCGGCTAATGATCCGATCCCTACACAGTGCCCGCTCAAGGCAAGTTTTAAGATGGAGCGAGTTCCAATTATGGCGCCCCCCTTGCGCCCAAATATTGAAAAAGCGAGGATAATTTTTGAACACTGACGCGCTCCCTGGAATTTGGCGCCTGGAGCTGCCGCTCCGTTCGCCCTATGGTAGGGCCGGTCCTGCCCCTACACATAATATACTAGCTACGCAGCCTACTTCATTAGCAGGCTAGCAATTAAAAATTACGGAGCACACGATCCTTTGCGACCTAGCCAACTGGGAGCCTATCCCTAGGTAGCTCTGCCACATGAAAAGTTTATCTAAAAATAAACGATAATAATGCGAATTATTGGAGATCATGGATGGTTGACTGCGTCTGTCATAAAGACCTCTTTGGTAAAAAGATTTCATCCGACGAAGAATGCCGGCTCCGATTTGCAATCTGTAAAGTTCAATTAGCTTATGCTTTAGCGAAGATGACGCGCATACATATTATAATCATTGAGCAAACAAAAATATAAGGCAATTAATTAAAAGCTGTTAAATTGTATTCTGTTGTGCTATGATTTAAACACCATTCGCCTTAATGAAAAAGATCACCTCACAGATAGTGGCTATACCGATTTTACACCTTGATAAAATCTGAGCTAATTTCCCAAAGTGAAGAATCACGTATCCTCGAGGTCAAAATTGAGAAGGCAAACTCCATTTCGCTATCAACCTTCGATCATAGCAGATATAACGGCTTCTATTAGAATGAATGATACAGGGTGTTAACCAGATACAGATATAATGAACCTGGTACCTCAAACCGAGAGGAACACTTCTTTTTTATTTGGAGACACAAAGGAATCACTTGCTAAGCATGAAATCCAAGTTCAACGTTTAGGGGCTGAAAAATGACAAAATATTTTGTTATTTTGAAGTACAAAAATATCTAGAAACCAACCATGTATTCACCTCCATAAAAGTCAATAGTAGCCTCGCAACGGCTACACCTGCATGGCAAACCGTTCAACTCTTGACTAAAAGTAGTCTAATGCTTATTAGGTGTTATAATTACTCATGATGGCCTACTTCCGCAGGGGAGACACTTTATAGATGTTTATAAAGATATATCCTTAAACGTAAAACCCATATTAGTAAGCGCTTTCTGGCAGCTGGTTCCATGTATCGTAAAACTTCAGATATAGTTTTTCAATACCCGTTGCGAGAAGAGAGCAAAAATTTTAAAAAACATAGATGTATCATTTTTAAGCCGCATAACAACAATTTTTGTAATTCAACAACTTACCTTTTCTCTGAACTTTTACAGACAGATTTATTGAAAGAACAAGGAGGATTTAGCCATCACTACCGCCTACTACCAATATGCATTAAAGGGTAGACCAAGGGTGGAAAAAGTTAAACGATTGGGATCAGAACGAGTTTTACGAAGGCCAGCAAACATTTGCTCGATATCAGGGCCAGGAAAATTAAAAACAGGGAAGTTTGACATGAGCAAATTCAGATTTCAAGGCGGGCTAAAATTAAAAATTATATTGAGGTGTGAAAAGCTCAATTATCCATATTATCTGGATATAAGTTACTTTTCACATGTCATCATCATCACAACTAATATACGTCCCCACCGAGGGGCTCGAGCCTACCCTATGTTAGGGTGATTAGTAGGCCTTAGTCAACAACGCTGGCCCAGTGTGAATTGGCGTGCACATATACTTGTACCCTCATAAAATTAAAAAGATTTATAATAGTTTGGATACATGCAGTTAATTGTCTTGCTCTATCACGAAGGATATGACATCAGAAATAAATAAAATGTTAAAATGTAAATCAATTGAAGGTTGTCAAAACTTTTCAGAATTTCTTGTAAGTAGTCACGGACTGTAAGAAGTCCCGTAAAGATAGACCCATTTTGTTACAACGATACAATCTATCAAATGACTTGACTACTTTTTGTCCTCTCAACTACACCCCATGCAGTGCAGTCATAGTCAAGTGAGAAGCGGAATCTCTTCGAATCGTCATGGCGTCAATTGAATCTTAAAGACTTATATTCCTACTTCGGAGCGGTGGAATGGGGCGCCCAGAGTAACAACTGCCAATAGCTGATAATCCCAAGTCAAATGATATTGCCCTATATATTTTTTTGCTTCATAATCATACACATATTATTACAAAAACATAGCAGTTCATAATTCATAAATCAGTAGTGGCCACTTTTGCTGGCCCCGAAAGAAGTGAACGTCTTAGTTGTAATTTTTTTTTTACACAAATTAAATAATTACTCCTTTGATATCAATAGAAACAACATATACTAAGTGTCACGCTTTGTGGCTACATTTATCCTCCTGTGTTCAGGTAGACGTATTCACGAGTTGACTCTTTTTGTCATACATCTCAAGACATTCGTATCGAGTGATGATTATTATTATACTATGGCTGAAATTTGGTTCCAAGTCTGATTCATCAAAATTTAGGCAATCTGGTTGGATGCTTAATATTATTAGGGACGAAAGGCTAATTTTAGTATTTTGGATGAATAAACATATATATACCAGTAAGCAAATCAAGACGTAGAAGCATAACAAATTTATTCGTATCTACCAGGGGGAAAGTTAAACCACCCTCGCGAAGCATCATTGCATGTTAATTTCAATCTTTATTCAAAAAAGCGGGAATCATCCCTTCACCCGGCAGCTGTAGAGCTGCAGTTACCTTTCTCTGAAAACTGAATAAACAGCAACCTTGATCTAGATGTCTTAATTATAAGGGAAAATTGTTGACCTATACAATTTTTTTTCTCTCAGACATTATTTTGAAAGGACGTCGCCTCAATCTGCCTAATCGATGTACCGCGAGGTACATACACTAATCTTTTTTGTTTGAAAGAAAATACGTCATTTTATCTGTAACAATTAATCTTTGATACTCAAAAACCTGTTAATCAATTCCAACTTGACAGGTATCAGTAAATGAAATGATGAAATTTTTATTGCTATTGTTAAGTGATATATTAATACTGCAGATACTATGATTATATTGAGTGAGTACAGAGTACACGTCCGAGTTTACGTAAACTAGTTTGAATGAAAATGTTGATATGCACTTTATACGATGGAAACGGACGATACCATAATAGACCGTGGTACTACCCTAGCTGAGAGTTGTAAGAACTCTCAGATAAGGTACCAAAATCTTACTTTATTTTCTGGTTGAAATGGAACTCGAATCGGAAGCATCTGATGAGTGAATCTGTCGTATCAAGAGACAAACATTGAAGAGTGTATCGCACACAATACAATAATATGATGCTTCAACATTCATTAAAGATGCTCTTCGTCTTTTTTAGTTGGGCGGTCTTTGATGGGAATATGGAAAGCATTTATTATAGCCCCTGCAGTCCCAAAGTCCATCGTTAGATAGGTAGCGGCATTGTTTGTAACTAAAGTCGTTTCTTACTAACTTGAAGTCCCTTTTGAATCGTCCATTCAAAGAGTTTGTGACTAACATTTGGTCATTATAGATCGTATTTTGACATTTTGTAGCGTTTTGTTACTTGCGTAGAGACAGATGAATTGCAAGTTACAATTTCTTTTTATTTTTTTTTACTTTGATGGTTATAATCCCATTAAGTTATGTTTTTTATTTAAGTGCACGATACATCAGTACATAAGAAAAAATAAACTAAAAATAAAATATTTTACTACAAGTTTTGCAGACGTCGAAACTAAACGCAATTGAATACTCAATCAACTCAAATTCGTATCGAGTAATTAACACTTTTATTTATTTATTACCTAGTTTTATCTTAATAAAAAAGGAATTTTCGGAATTCTCGAATTTTTCTCTACAGTTTGGTACACATGTACACCTAAAAGTGTACATACATGGGCAAAAATGAGTGGACTATTGGCAATCCTCAAGCTCCATTTAGCTAAACTTAATCATTTATTCCGATTTAATTGTTATACCTAAATCCTTAATTGTACATATAAGCAAACAAGCATATATTGAATTAAATAGTAGTCATATTGTTCCTTAAAATAATTTACTTTGTAAAGTCACTTTGTTTTTCATTGAAAAACGATTTGTACAATTTCACAGTACGTCTAGCCATCGCCGGCAGATTGTAAACACATCTCACAGTGGGTCGAGCGAAGGCTCGAACACCTAAATAGAATCGTTTTCCCCCCGAAGGGTAGAAAACGAATATTTAGGTTTCAGCCGTAGCTCGACCCACTAAATTTGCTGTTCTAGCCGGCGTGTGAGAAAAGTACTGAAGAGAAAAGCTAGTCGGCGATGGCACCCGCACTTACTTACATACCCTCATTGAAAATGTTAGGTGAATAATTGTATGTAGGGTAGATGCACACTGCAAACAGGTAAAATTCAAAGGGTTAATCTCACAGTGGGTCGAGCTACGGCTGAAACCTAAATATTCGTTTTCTACCCTTCGGGGGGAAAACGATTCTATTTTGTAGCTTCAAGCAAGTTATCGATAGTTTTGGATATTTTTTTATTTTATTATAAAAATTTGCCAAATCTAGGTATTAAATAGAAAGTATAAAATAAAAACAGTATGAAAAGCAATTTTCAAACCACGTTTCGAAATGTACTAAAAAGTATTAGTAGATTGTTTGATAAGGGAGGATACTCGTATTTTGAGACGAGGGCGCTATTTTGAATCCAGAGTTTAGCGAAGGACTCTACCGTAGAATCCTGAGATAAGTGAGATTTTTCAGTGTCGCTCAACGCAAAAATAATTTTGCGACCGAGATACACTCACTTTAATTTTATCCCTTTCTATGAAAAAAGTGTCACCCGTAGATGTACACTGATTTTGCATTTTTATAGCATTAGATGTTAGAGGTTGGAATTTTGTCTATATTTGTAATTTATGGTAGTATGGTAGGTTAAAAATAAAGGTATCGAATTTGAAAATTGAAAGAGTCGAATAATTCTTATGGAGTGTAAGACAAAAAATACGAATATGAAAGAATTATATTTAGGCGTTGGTTTTTAAATATATACACGAGTATAATATAGAGATTGGAAATATTATCATGATAAATTAGTGAAGATGATTTAGATATTGCGCAGTAGTTATGTGAGTTTTAAGAATGAGAAATATATAACGTTTTAGAAGAGTTTTGTGTTTGATATTCATGGATCCCATATATTGGTAAGATACTAAAATTTTTACCAAATAAGATTAGTTAAGAATAATATTTTGAATTTCAAATTGAAAACACATTTAATTGCGGGTGTGTAATATATGATATATAATGTCAAATAATATAATTTTATTTAATATATCAATCACTTCATATAATAATCGGATGATATAATTTCAAATGATATAACCTTATAACACTTATTCATATAAAATTGTTTAATATAGCTATTACTTATTATAAAAATCTCTTCATAATATAACATTCATTTAATCGAAGGTCAGTTTATATACAATTTATGAATGTTTGGTTTAAAATAATAAAGTTCAGTTCGGCTTGGGCTGTTCCTCATGCGAAAGTAACGCCGAGGTGGATTTTAATTCATAATATTTTTTTACTAATAATTATCAAGCATGCAGTACGCAAACACGCATGCAAGTAAGCCTGGTGCATGCAAGCATCCAACACGCACTTTGATGGTCACAATGACTAACCTAACCTACAATTTTCAGTTTTATTCCATAAGTTTTTTCTTTGCGCGAGGCCTCCACCCCTCCTTTAATTTTATTTATATATTAAAATAATTTATAAGAATTGATATTTAACTAAACAACATTATATCTAATGTCGGTTATAAAACGAAATTAAATCAAATGAACGTTCTACTTCCTGAGTTTTATTTTTGAAGCGATTTTGATAATTTTGCATGTTATGCTAAATGCTATTATACAAAATGTCACGAGTTGTTATGTAACACGTTTATTATACAATATGAACGTTATTGAAATGTAAATATATTAAATTTCATTACTTCCTATATTAAATGACTAACCCTCCAACCGCACTATTAAAATCCTATCGGAAATAATCTATTGTGATCCTTGTAAGTGTGGAATAAAAGGTCACTTTCAAATACACATTTCCTATATCTAGGAAAAAGCGTGGACGCAAACAGCATATTTTCTAATAATGAACAGGCTTCAAAAGTAGATAATAATAATAATAATATAGGTCCTCATGACGTTAGTTGTGCAATACGTGTGGCACAGAACTGGAAAAGTCCTGGGCCGGACGGATTGCACAACTTTTGGATAAAATGGTTCCGAGGTTCTCACCCCCGCTTGGCAGCGCAGTTCCAAGAAGCCCTGGAGGTGGGTTCTCTCCCCAGTCTTCTTACCACCGGTATGACCTTCCTGCTCCATAAGTCTGGTAGTACCATGGAAGCAAAAAACTATAGACCCATCACGTGCTTACCAACCATCTATAAGCTCCTTACATCCATTTTGAGGCAAAAAATTTATGCACACTTAGTTGTGAACAATATTTTGGCCGATACTCAAAATGGGTGTAGGGTTGGGTCCCGTGGTACTAAGGAGCTCCTCCTCATAGACATGACCATTAGTCAACAAGTCCGGCGGAGGAGAGGGGCCCTCTGCACTGCTTGGATTGACTACAAAAAGGCTTATGACTCGGTGCCTCATTCATGGCTGGAGAGGATTTTAGATCTGTATAAAATAAATGCAGGCCTGAAATCTTTTCTATGCACGTGTATGAGCCAGTGGGCCACAATCCTTTGTCAACCAGGCGATGCATCGGGCCCCTCTGGCCCGCAGGACTTGATTAGGATTGAGCGCGGCATCTTCCAGGGCGACAGTCTGAGTCCCTTGTGGTTTTGCCTGGCTCTGAACCCTCTCAGCACGTTGCTGAAGGAGTCAGGATTAGGCTATCGATTCCGTAGAGGTGGTGAGATCATATCTCACCTACTTTATATGGATGACCTTAAGTTATTTGCACATAATCGCCAAGATCTAATAGAATTGTTAAAAACAACAGAGGTTTTTAGCAATGCTATCAAGATGGAGTTCGGTGTGGATAAATGTGCGGTCATGCATGTACAGCGAGGGAAAGTTGTAAACTCTGAAAATTTACAACTTTCAGAGACAATAACGATCAAATCCCTCTCCGAGATCGAGACCTACAAGTACCTTGGTATGTCACAGTCTCTGGGTATATCGGAAGTTGATATCAAGAAGTCTCTGAAGGAGCGCTTTTATTGGCGTCTGACAAAGGTTCTTAACAGCCTTTTGTCGGGAGGCAATAAAACGCGTGCTTTCAACGGATGGGTGATGCCTCTACTGATATACTCCTTTGGCATACTAAGATGGACTCAAACTGAGTTAGACGCTCTGGACAGAAAGGTTCGTCAACTGCTAACATCTCACCGCATGCTTCATCCACGATCGTCTGTTATGAGACTGTACATCCCGCGGAAGCTGGGGGGTCGTGGCTTTCTAAACGCCAAGAACCTCCATAATCGCGAGGTGTATAGTCTCAGGGAGTATTTCCGTAACAACGAGAATGGTGTGCACCGAGAGGTAGTAGCAGTTGATAAAGGCCTCACGCCTCTCTCCATGGCGAATGAGAACTGGCGCAAACCATCGGTGTTAAGCACTGACGACCGGAAGGACGTATGGAAGAGCAAGGAGCTGCACGGCCGGTTCTATCATTCCCTCACTGGGTCTGATGTGGACCAGCTGGCGTCAGTGAACTGGCTACGCTTTGGGGACCTCTTTGGAGAAACCGAGGGGTTTGCCTGTGCAATTGCAGATGAGGTTATCAAGACGAACAACTACAGAAAATACATCATGAAGGACGGAACCGTCGACATCTGTCGGGCATGCCACCGCCCTGGGGAGTCCCTCCGACATGTAGTCTCTGGTTGTTCGCATCTTGCTAACAGTGAGTATTTGCACAGGCATAACCAAGTAGCCAGGATCATTCACCAGCAACTTGCTCTCCGATACGCCCTTGTTGAGACTGAAGTGCCGTATTATAAATACACACCAGCGCCAGTTCTTGAAAATGGTCGTGCCTTGCTCTACTGGGACCGCTCTATCATCACGGACAGGTTTATTGCAGCCAATAAGCCTGATATCGTGCTAATAGACCGGACCCAACGCCGGGTAATGATAGTCGATGTCACCATCCCCCATGACGCGAACCTCGTGAAAGCTGAGAAGGACAAGCTCAGCAAGTACCTTGACTTGGCTCACGAGGTTACCGCCATGTGGGATGTGGACTCGACTGTTATTGTCCCGATAGTGGTGTCTGTGAATGGTCTAATAGCGAAGAGTCTTGACCAACATCTTGAGAGACTCTCGCTAGGCGGATGGATCAAGGGCCTGATACAGAAGGCGGTAATTCTTGGCACGGCACGAATTGTCAGGAGGTTCCTCACCCTGCAGCCCTAACCACCGGTAGTTTGGGCATTATCTCGCTGCCGATGGACCCGCTAGATGTAGGTTTTTTTATAATATTTATATTTTTTATATTTATATTGTAAAAAAATGTATATTTAAGAATGAAAGTAAATAAAGATCATAATAATAATAATAAATCATTTTATTTGCAAAAATATGGTTACAGAGATGATATAAGAAGCTAATAATCCAACATATTTTGTCATTTTTCGACGTGCAAATACTTATTCTAATGTGAAACATTATGATTAGTCCCATTAAATGCAAAACTTTTATAATTTATCATTTGAGTACAATAATTAATCCAAGTCAAAATTGTGATTACATATTAACAAAAATGTCAAATAAACAAAGTTATAAATGTCAATTTTAAAAGTGTTCGCTATAAATGTCAACTCAGTTTAAATTTTCAATAAATGTCATTGCTTAATTTACTTTATTAATATGTCAATTAATTTACGTACAATTTACACAGTTATACACAGCTCAGAGTAGATAAAGAAAATAATAATTACAAAAATATTAAATTGATATAGGTAAGTAACATTTATATTTTTGAATCATTTAAGTATTCGTTAATTGAGTAATACATTTTGTTTAAAGATGATTGAAGAATTTATTCTTAAATTTACTTAATGTCAATTGCTTAATATGTTCTGGTATTTTATTATAAATTCTTATTGCCATACAGTATACATTTTTTGAAAATAATTTTAATGGTTGTACCGGAACATATAATAAATTGTTATTTCTAGTCTTTTTACTGTTAAATATACTATTCTTTTGAAATAGAGCTCCATTCTTTTTTACGAATACTGCCATTTCAAATATATATAGGCAAGGAAGTGGAAGAATATTAAGTGCCTCAAATAGTGGTTTGCAGCTATCTAAATAATTAGCGCCACATATTGATCTTATACATTTTTTTTGAATTCGAAATGCTCTTATTAGATCAACTGAGTTGCCCCACAAAATAACACCATACCTTAGAACAGACGAAACGTATCCATGATATGCCGTTAATGCTGCTTCTTTTGACGTGGTTAGTCTAATTCTATTTAGAGCGTACACAAATCTATCTAATTTTGTAACAATAGTATCTATATGATTTTTCCAGTTTAGGTATTCATCAACATTTACACCTAAAAATTTTGTCCTTTTTACCTCTTCAATCGTATCTTCCTTGTGACTTACAGTGATGTTTTCAATTCTACTATTATAGTTTTTAAATTGTATGTACTTCGTTTTATTTAAATTTATATTTAAGTTGTTTGTTTTTAACCATTTTATTATTTTATCAAGAGATTTATTTGCAATTGTTTCTATATTTGTGTAATTTTTACCATGTATCAATAGTGTAATGTCATCTGCAAACATAATGCATTTTTGATTAATAGAATTAGGCAAATCATTTATATATAATGAAAATAATAAAGGGGCCATTACACTCCCTTGCGGTACACCGACCTTGTTTGTCATATATTTGCTTCTGTATATGTTTTTATTATTACCATCACATTTTGTAATCTCTACACATTGTTCTCTATTTTTTAAATAACTTTCTAACCATTTTAGAGCATTTCCACGTATACCATACCTTTCTAATTTAGCGAGTAATAACGAATGCGAAACAAAGTCAAATGCTTTGCTCATATCTAAAAAAATAGCTAACGTATAATTCCTATCGTTTAAATATTGGGAAATATTTTTAATCAAGTGATAGACGGCAAGTGTAGTAGAACTATTTTTTCTAAAGCCAAATTGTTCGTCTTTAAGTAGGTTTTCAGAAGTTACAAAGTTATATATTTTATTGTTCATTATTTTCTCCAATATTTTTGAAAGAATTGGTAGTATTGCTAAAGGTCTGTAGTTTTCAATTGAGTCAGTTGAACCACTTTTGTGTAGTGGTTTTATAACAGATAATTTTAATTTTGATGGGAAATGCCCTTGAGTCATTGATAAGTTTACTATATGAGCTATCGGTGTTGCTATAAAGTTTTTAATTTTCTTAATGAGTTTCGTACTTAAGTTGTCGTATCCTGTTGTATTTGTATTTTTTAGACCCATTATTATTTTGTTGATGTCATTCTCGTCCACCGGTAGTAAAAAGATGCTCCTATCATGGAAAGGTATATCATTTAAATCATTTTTATGGTCAATATTTTTGTCAGAACTGCATGTATTTGTCAAATTAATAAAATATTTATTGAATTCAGAGCAAATTTCATTAGGATTATTTATGTAAATGTCATCTAATTTTATTTTATTTATTTCAACTTTTTCAATATTAGTTTGTGTACATTCCTTAATTATTTCCCACGATGCCTTACAGGTATTTCTAGAGTTGGAAATATATCGTGTATTCATGTTTTTTTGTGCTTGTAATAAACATTTCTTAAGTATTCTTGCATACTTAATATAGTTTAGTTTATGCTTGTTTTTATTTGATGACGCAAGTCGCATTTTTAAATATAATTGTCTTTTACGAATACAACATCGTTTGATACCTTTTGATAACCATCTATTTTTAACTATTTTGTAACGCTTTTTTACTTTAATCAGTGGAAAGCATAAATTGAAAAAAAGTACAACACTATCATGGAATTTATTAAAGGCTGTTTCAGCGTCTGACTCTTCTAATACCTCTCGAAACGATAGTGATTTTATACAATTTATAAATTTTTTTACATTGTCTATGCAAAGGTCTCTCTTATATTCAAACCAGTATGTGTTATTCTGTATTTTTGAGTGCTGCGCTAGATTAAATGTGACTGTTTGCGCTGTTTCGTGATCTGACAAACACAAGTTATGCAGTATTGCCCGAGGTTCTTCCGATATATTACTAGCAATCAAGTCTAAGCATGTATTTTTCCGCGTAGGCTTATGTATATGGTTAACAATATTAAAGTTTGATAGTAGACCAATTAGTTCTTGTGTGTGTTTATTGTCCTTTAGAACATCTATATTCCAATCGCCTGTTAGTATAATTTTTTTCCTATTTCTAAGAGTGAGTCTGTTTAATACCGAGATTAGTTTTGAGAGAAATATTTCTATGTTTGAGGATGGTGTACGATACACACATAAAACTATGATATTGAAATCCAGTACTAGTACTGCACAACATTCAAAGTCGAATGCTGAAGCTTCAATGATATCTAAAATCCTGAATTGTAAAGTATTTTTCAAGAGTATACATGTACCACCTCTTCGTTGATCGCGACAAAAGGTTGCAGCAATTTTATAGTTTTTAATATTGAGATTTTTTTCTGAGCCTCTTTTAATAAATGTTTCTGATAGGCAAATAATATGTATGTCGCCAATGTCTTTTACTAACTCATTTAGAGCTACCGTAAAAATATCTTGTTTACTGGGAATACTCGCTATATTTTGATGAAGTATTGTAATTTCTACTTTTGGAACGAAAAAGAGTCTGACTGCTTAAATTAATAGTTTTATTTGTACCATTAGAAAAATAATAGGGAATTGTTTTCTGTACTAAGCTTTTTTGGGCTGTATTTTGCTGAGCTTTTTTACGTGTAACTGTGTGACTATTTTTTAATATTTTCATAATTTTTTGTGGTGCCAAATACATATTTTTGTACTGAATAAAATCCAATTCTATGTTGATTTTAAAGCATAAATCTCGAATATATTTTTGTTTATTATATTTGTAGTTGATGTCTTTTAATTCAATAAGTTGACAATTATTATAGTTCTTAATCAATAAACGCAAACCATGATTTAAGGCACTCTCGTCAAAATACCTATTATCTTTTATATTTACGATAAATACTTTAAACTCTCTTAATTTATACAATGCAATACCTAATTCGGAGAATAAAATACTTGTGTTTTTATCATTTTTACCAACTGCTAATAAAATTACATCATTTTGTTTAATTGTTTTCTTTACATCATCGCAGCTGCATAAGATTTGGGAAGAAGTGGCACCTTCTTTCACCACGGTAATAAAAGAATACGGTTCATCTGATATATGCTTGCGGCTGTCATGTAGACTATTGGACAAATGTTTTATTTGTTCATCACCTAAAATAAATACTTTAATTCTTTCCTTGTCTTCGTCCATCGACTTATCTCCTACGCTATATTGTTTCCTTGATGCGTCTACCTCTATCTCTTTTTGTGCCGTAGTTTGAGTTGACAAACATTGATATCATTGATATACATTTTAGTATCATGTTACACCAACTATTAACAATATACCTAATGCAGGTCTAACCATACTAAATAAAAGGAATAATAGGTGTGACAGCGTACTAAAATGTCCATCTACTTCTGAAACCAACCGTACTTTAAAAGCCTACTTTAGCAGAGTTTACTACACAAGTTAACATCTGAAGTCACTAACAATACCAATTAACGCGCTAAGCTTGTGGACACTCATGTGTGAGTCAGTTATTGTGTTTACAAACGCGTTACAAGACTAAAACTTGTGGCTAACGACAATTCGTCTCAATAGAAATACATAGCTTCTGTGGCTAATCATGTCTCAAATCACTTCTGCAGGCGTAGCATGGACTGCCAAGACTGTACTCGAGTCACGCATTATCTCACAATTTCAGTGACATAATCTCTGTCTTAAAGTGTAGCACGGTGGCGCATATTTAGTGTGACTGACGTGATACAAATTTCTTGACGCTCGTCGAGGAATACGTGTGACTGAGTTTTATCACAAATTTCTTGGCGTGCCTGTACTCCGACTGCTGTGGTTGTAACAAGGGCTTTAATACTTTGAAAGTTGTAACAGCAGTCGAAGAGCAAGAAATTTGTGATAAAACTCAGTCACACGTGTTCCTTGATGAGCGTCAAGAAAATTTTATCACGTCAGTCACACTAAATACGCGCCACCGTGCTACTCTTTAAGACATAGAGATTATGTCACTGAAATTGTGAGATAGTGCATGACTCGAGTCCAGTCTTGGCAGCTACGCCTGCAGCTTATGTAATATGTCCCCACCAAGGGGCTCAAGTTTTGCACGATTGCACGCGATAATGAAGCGCACAGCAGGAGCAAACGTAGCAACATGCATAGCGTCTAATAGCTGTAGCGCTCACGCGATTACTGTTAGCAAGAGCCGGCCGCTGCCCACACGCTATGCTATATAGCTTACCGCGCGCGATCTCAAATCGCCCTGTTTATTCATAGCGTTATAGCGATATAGCTGTTACCTACATACTTACATAGCGCGCGATGAGCGCTATCAAAGGATAGCGCGCTATAATATTGTGCTATGCGATATATTAACCACCTCTTTACGTGACTGCCTGTAGCTATGCGATCCAGTTGCGATCCCAGATCGAGGCGCGTAGGCATAGCGCGTGTTGTGACCGTTTCTATGAAGTCGGTCTACTGTACTTATATATTATTACCGTGATATTGTTCTGTGCGCCACGGTCTTGGCACAGACAAGTGTATCGGCAGTTTTGCACGAGAATGCGCGCTTGATTATTTACCATCAGCGCATTGGCGCATCCTGAAAACATCGACTGTATTTACAACCAGGTCATTGAGCCCACAGTCACTTACGCCGCCGCGCCGGTGTGTGGGGGCATGCGGTGGAGAAATTGCACATCAAGAAGAAGCTCGTTACTCTCCAAAGAGGCTTTGCCCTCAGTGCGACTAAAGCCTACCGCACCGTCTCCACTAACGCCGTGCTAGCGTTGGCTCAAGATACGCCCCTCGACCTGAAGGTGCGCGAGCGACACATTGTCGAGAGCGCTAGGCTGAGTCGACCGGACGCGCTATCTGCCGGCTGACCTCGAGCCGGAAACCTGCACCCCGGCACATCAGCTCCTCCATCCAGCACAGCGAGTGGCTGTCACTTATAGCATTGCCAGTAACCAACTCGAGGTGGACAGACTGTGCGCAGAATCAACTGCGCAGCTATTCACCGACGGCAGCAAACTGGAGGACGGTAGTGTCGGGGCTGCATGCGTCATGGTGTGCCCGGAGAACCGGCCGACTGTTACGACCAAGAAGCTCAAACTCCATGGCGTGTGCACTGTGTTTCAGGCGGAGCTGTTGGCAATACTTCGGGCGTGCGAGATGGCCGGTGAACACCATAGACCCGACAATCTCATCTTGAGCGACTCACAGTCTGCACTGGATGCAATCGGGCAGCGAGACATCGCGCACCCTATCGTAGCTAAGATCCATGGGACCATCCATGCATTGCATCCTGGCGTGGCAGTGAGATTCTGCTGCGTGCGAGCGCATGTGGGGATCGCGGGCATTGAGGCGGCTGACCTCGCCGCCAAGGCGGCTGCTGCGGCGCATGCCACTGCGGACTACAGCGCGTACCCAGGCAGTTATATCAAGAAACTTGCCAAGGCCGAGAGCCGTAACATCTGGCAGGAGCGCTACGAGAGCATGGATGGAGGGTCGTACACCAGATCCCTCTTCCCAGGGCTGAACGATATTGCGGCGTTTAACGCTACTGTGCCTAGATCATTTCAGGTGACCCAGATGCTGACCGGTCATGGATCGTTTCGGGCTTACCTTCACAGGTTCAAGATAATTGACATTAACACATGCCCGTGCAACAATCAAACGATCCAGACCGCTCAGCATCTGTTAACCGAGTGCGTCAAATTCGGCGCAGCTAGACTGGAGCATGAGCTGGCGTACAGTAGTTTGGGTGTACAGCCGTATAGTTTGCGCGAGTTAAGCGCCAAGAAGGGGAGCAGGAACGCGTTTGTCAAGCTGACACACCACATTATTTGACAGCCTTAAGACATTTATTAACACGCTCCAATAGGTTGTTCTAAGCAGTCACACTGAAAAAATATTATTTTAGCAGAGTACCTTTTTGACTCGGTTACAGTCACATCGGTAAATTTTAACTAAGACTTAACTAAAAATATCTAAGTGAACTTGGTATAAAGCAGACCTGTGTGTATTGCAAAATATTCTAGTCTAATAACAAATAAAACATTAATTATTAACAAATACCTTAATTGGTAAATTTTAACACTTTCAAACATGATCTAAAACTGTTAAGTGATTTGGTCAACACTTAATAAGTATGCTGTTGTTTTTAAACAAGTTATTTCAATTGGTTGATTTTTACAAACATTTTTATTTAAAAATAGATGAGTAGAACTTATTTGATTCCAACCTAATTGTTTATTGATTTTAATCGAGTAATTTTTGGTTGATTTTAAGACATCAACTGATCTATTGATATATAAGATGAATTCATTAATTCGAGTCACGTTACTTATTTCCTTTTAAATGAGTAAATATAATCGGTTAGTTATAGCAAACTACATTATTGCTTAACTATGTAACAACCGAGTTACCTAATTGGGAATAACCTTTAGAGAAATCAAAAAGAGGAATAACCGCTCTGCTCAGCTAAAACAACAACACAACCACGGTAAACCGATCTCGCACCCACTCATAACCAGAAACTCACTCGCGCTAGTCACTAGTGTTTTGTGAAAGAAGATCTGTAAACATCAACATATCTGAGTCATCGCTGCATTACACGAAATTGGAACATCGTGCCGTCATAAAATTCCTCGTAAAAAAGGGGAAAACGGCAAAGGAGATTTTTGAAGAAAAGTCTGCAGTTTATCCAGAATCTGGACCATCGTCCTGCCACAGTCAAACGTTGGACAAGTTGAAAGAACACCTCCCCCCCCCCCGCACCGCACCGCCGTCACAGACGAAAACATCGCCAAAGTGAAAAAAATTGTACTGGAGGACCGTCGAATAAAAATGTGGCAGATAGCAGAAGAGTTGGGCATCAGTAATCCTTTGCACATTAATAAAATTAGAGCACGTTGGGTTCCAAAAATGCTCACGCCGCTCGATAAACAGCGTCGAGTTGAAACTTCTATGGAGTTTATCGACTTGTGCAATGACAATTTGGATGAAATTTGTAACCGTAATGTCACCGTGGATGAAACGTGGATTCGACAATATGATCCAGAATCTAAACAAGGGAGAGAAGCCGCCAAAGAAGTTTAAGGTCGAAAAGTCGACTTCGAAACTCACGGCTACTATTTTTTGGGATTCGGAAGGAATTTTCCTCATTGACTATTTACCAAAAAAAACTACAATGAACGCCGCGTATTATGCAGCACTTATAAAAAAAGTACGCAATCTTATTGTGGAAAAAAGAAGAGGGAAAATTAGCAAAGAAATTCTGTTTTTGCAAGACAATGCGCCAGTCCATACGGCGCAAATTGCGAGGCAAGCCCTTCGAGAAACTGGCTTTGATGAAGTGAATCACCCATCCTACAGTCCAGGCCTAACTCCCAGCGACTTTTTTCTCTTGAAAATTTTGAAAAAAGACCTTCGGGGAAGAAAATTTGAGGATGATGAAGAAATTAAAGCTGTCGTGAACGAGCATTTTGACTTCAATGATTCATCTTATTTTTTTAGTGGGATACAAGCAAATTGGCTGAGAAAACCGAGTAGCTTTGCAGCAGTTACCGAGTGAACTGGTTGTAGCAATCCAATAAATTGTTTGAGAAAACCGAGTAATTTTGCAGCAGTTACCTAGTGAACCGTTAGTAGTAACTCAATAAATTGGATGAGAAAACCGAGTAACTATGCAGCCGTTATCGAGTGAACCGGTTGTAGCAACCCAATAAATTGTTTGAGAAAACCGAGTAACTTTGCAACTGTTACCGAGTGAACTGGTTGTAGTAGCCTAATAAGTTGTTTGAGAAAACCGAGTAACTTTGCAGCAGTTACCGAGTTAACCGGTTGTAGTAACCTAGTAAAATTGGCTAAATGCAGTAGATTTTACTTTGTTGTTACTAATGAATGCTACTATGTTATAAATAAAGAAGTGTTATTAACAAATTGTAACGGTTAATACTTATCTAGTAATGATAGCAAAGTTGACATATTTGATTTTAGCTACAAACTTTGCAGGCGTTATATTGACAAACATGCTGGGTTATTTTCAACAGTATTTTATTTATTTTTAACCCTTACGTTTTTTCCGTGCATCAGGAATTAATTACTATGCAAATACCTAATCATAGCAATTACCATGCCAGCGATTCTGCGTTAATCTAGGTTATTTCTATTACCGTGACAAATCCTGCTATTTGAGCAGGAGGCATACTATTATTCACTACATAATTCAACTGTCTGGCGCGGAGCACCATCACACACTCATCAGACTGTGGCTGCCGTGCTGGCCTCTACGAGGGCGAACTATAACCCCCTTGAGGGGGCGGGCACAGCCGTCACATCCTGGGATCAGGTCGGTCCTCACACTGTATCCCATTCGCAAAATGGGTGGCCGACCATTGACTCCACAATGCATGACGACTCACTATCCACTGAGAAGACCTAATCATTCAATCAATCGAATAAAATTCTTAAAAAACAAACATCAACAACAACGCAAATAACCCTTGTCGCTCGAGCTCGAAGCGACGCGAGCCTTCAGAATACTAATAACATACGCTAACGCGTGGCGTTAAGGTATGTTTCAGCTTGGATACTCAAAGTTTGATTATTTAAAATGCCGTCTTTTTCAAGAGCAAAGGAGTGCAACTTCCCTACATAGTACTTACTTATTTATTTAAGAAAGGTACACGTACAGATTGTAATCATTAATGTCTCGAACAATATTAGTGTATATTATAGTTTATACTAGACTACAACCCAAAAATCAGTGCACACATCTAGCACATAATATGTCGCGGTAACATAAGTTTACGTATTGGAGAAAATATAAAAAAAGAAAAAAAAAGAACTAAATAAGCCAAATATTGGTCAATTTCACCAACTCCGTTCCAGCCAAGACAACCCTAACAAGATTACCGTCACATCTTATTTTCAATGAGAAGAATGTTACAAAATGCCACTCATGATCGTCCCAAGCTAGGACAAGGTTAGTGTAGTTGGCCATTAGAGTGTATAAAAAAATTTCTTAACCTAACGATTATGATTAAACATTATATAAGTTATAATTCCATTCACATTAACATATAGTTAAATGAAACAGGTGACAGTGTCAACCAGAGAATGAAAATATTACCAATTATTAAAATTACAATTTAAAAATCTACAAAATGTTTTGTTAACTTATTATGTAACCTACAAAACTATGATAGCATCAGAAACACTGATAGTATTTCTGATGCTATCACTAATTAGTATTATTAAGGCGCATAGTGGTCCCAATGACCTTGCGTCGATCGTCCCGCACTGATTACATAGGAGTGAGTGAGAGTGAGGAGTGAGAGTGAGGGGAATATTTAAGCAAACCTTTACGCGTAAGATGAATTATTTCAATAAAAAATTAATTAAGGCGAATAAGAAAAATCTAAAAAGACCATCCCCTAGAATATTGTTCACTTTATTTATTGAAATCGAAAGTATATGATTTAACCTAATATTTACGACGCGATTACGTTTAAAGTTTTAAAATCGAGGCATGTTTGGGTCACATTTTAACCAAGTTTTAATTAATTTATCAAAAAATTAAAAAGACCGTCCTCTAAAGAATGCGTTAAATAATAACATATCTTTTAAAAAGATTTTTTTATTCAATATTTATGAAGAGAACCGGTTTTTTCTGCAGTGATTTTTTATGTTTGACCTTACTATGCGCCTTAACTTATTATTAGTATTATTATCAGTACTATTAACTAATCTGTGCTAAGACTTTCAAACTCCACAAAACGCTAATCTGCGACAGTACGATCCTGCTATTACGGTTATTATGTGATGAGAAGTAAACACACTGACTCCGGAAGCGAGGAAACGGAAGTGAAACAAATTGTTGCTCTCATTCTTTCACATTTATAAATCTCGAACATAAAACTAAGAGAGTTATTTAGCTTTCCTTCCCGTAATCCGGTTGTAAGTCAGGAACCTCATTGTAGGAAGGTGAATAAACTAAGGCCGGAGCTCGTTAATCAGCACCGCCCACGACGGGCTGGAATTACCTTACTACAATACCTATAAGCTACGTATATTATCATCTCGCATCACAATATACGGGAAGGTACGTCATATTAATATAAATAGCATTCAATTGACATTAAATATTGAATACAATACATATAAAGGTGCAGTATCCTATGTAGGTAGTTTGAGGAATCGGAAGGACTTTCTAGAGTTTTTAACTTGGAAAAATGTTAGAAGATGTAGGAAAAAAATGACTGGAACGGGCTCACGTTTTTAAGCGTGGGACACACCGCATGCAGCACAGCACAGCGCAGTACAGCGCAGCACGGCACATGACGAAATGTATGGAATACTATGGGAAATGACACACCAAACGCACGTTGCTGTGCAACGCTGTGCCACAGAATAGATAATAGTCCTACGTACATAACGGCCACTCACCTCCTCGCACTCATTTCAAATACCTCACCCTACCCGGCACTTCGGTGTAGACATCACTGACACATAAACAAGGGCGCGCGCGATCGCTCGGGCATGGCGTCACTTCACGTTCATCGAGTAGACGCGAGCGCCGGACAATAACAGAGATAGCGCTATGCGGGTAACAGAGAAGGCAGTTGCTGCACTTCTCGCGTCATTTCGATTGATAACCGCGCACTCAGCCCTACTAGATTCCACGCACACATTTGCGCGTGTACAAACGTCATTTGCTTTATTAGTAGTAATAGGTAATTGATTTGCGAACATTGTATGGAGTGTCCGGGGGTGTGGCTGTGCGACTACGCACGTCGACGCGCTGCAAGCCACGCAGAGACAAACCGGACGCGTGGACGTAGCTAGCGAGCTGGCAACGTCGCGCGGGCGCTGCGTTGTAATAAATGGCTTTCTATAGTTAGTGTCACACCGCGGACGACTACGCGCGTAGACGTGCAGCACTTTGCGACACGAAAACGGTATTTTGTATTGAAATACAAAAATGGATGCAGAAATTAAGGAGAAAATTATAGATTTAGTTCGGAAACACAAGTGTTTATATGAACCGAAGGACAAAAATTCTATAAATGTACAATACAAAGCTTTATTGTGGCAAAATATCGGAAATCAGCTATATATTGAAAGCAAGTCACCCACAACATTAAAATACCTTATTATTTATAGAATGGTTATTTTTTATGGTTATTTGTTAAGAATCAAGTTCTCTCGCCATAGTTTTACCAGAAGACTCAAAAGAAAGAAAGAAAGAAGAAGACGGTTGCGGCGCGTAGCAGCACAGCACGTTGCGCATCAACAGGCCGGTGTGACACCTCTACGCAACGCGCTGCGCTGCAACGCGCCGCGCTGTAACGCACACGCATGCGGTGTGACCCGGGCTTTAAGAAGCAGACGCGTCGAGATTATGCAGCTGATGATAATTAGGCAGCGCTGGGTTGATATTTTAAGTAGCTGATCTTGCTACTGGTTGACTTCAAGGTTTTTCCTGTGAATATAGTAGGATTTATGATTGACTTGGAAGGACTATGATAAAACTCGTTATGTGAGAAGACCAAATATTGACATATACGTCTTAATCATTTGCAGTACATGCCGCTAGAATGTGGAATATTCTACCCAAGACAGGCCTCTGTCACTCGATGTACTTGCGCGCGTTAATAGCCTACTCTCGCCCGCACCGACGGCGGTTTGAAATTAGTAGGCTGCCAACAACCGTCGGATGCGCGGGCACGCACTGTTGCACTGTAGTATTGTGTTACAAATGTTACGAACTAACATAAATTTTCATACGAACTAATTAAGTAATGTATGCTTATTGAACGTTAGTCTTATTCAAGAAAATTCCGTATGAAATAAAATTCCGGATTTATCAGAATCTCGAATGTTTGCAAACTTCAAACCTTTAATCATATCATCATCATTTTCCGGCTGGCTGAAAGTTCCCTCTGATGCTTTTTGTAACTATGTACGAGAACTCGAGGTAACTTTTTTTTCGAGGTAAAAATTTTGAACATCGTTTGGCACAGTAACCTGGCAGCAACATATTTGAACACTTACAAAAGTAAACACCCCATCTTGCTCTTGTTTTCCACATCAATACCTGTTAAAACTGTATGTCCGATTCCGAATTTCTTTCCACTATTAATTTAACAACCGGGAATTTCGCGCATGTAAAAAAATTGTAAAACATCATCTATACAATGTATTCTATACAAATAAATAAAATTTAAGTGTCTGTTTGTAATGTCAAAGTACCAATAACAGAAACACAATTTAAAAAACTTTTGTCTGTCTGTCTGTTTCCGCTAATCTCTGGAATGGCTGGACCCATTTTTCACAGGACTTTAACTAATAGGTAGCTAATTATATAAGGTGTAACATAGGCTACTTTTTGCCAAGAGTTACTATTCCACGCGGACGAAGTCGCGGGCACAGCTAATATTGAAATAAAACATTTGTAAATATTGATATGCGATATGCTTTTTATTTTCCTAAAACACAATTGATTGAAATATTTTTACCGTAAGATGCAACCCCAGTCCGATTGCGTTCGCTCTGACGTCACGTAGTCTCGCGCAGCTCCGAAGCACTACTGACTTTGCACTCAAAGCTGTAGGTGCATTTTTGAACGCGGCAGAAAAAGTAGGCTATTAACGCGTTAGGTATCGAACATTTTCTTTGGAGTAATTTATCTGTTACGCAGTAACTATTAAGTAATCTGTGCCCGAGATAATTTGTAAGAGTAAATCCATTGCATCTTTCAAACCTTTTTTTTTTTGGTAGGGGGAAAATGCTTTTACGCATCCCTCGTGATCGAGCCAAACCACGAGGGTATGTGGGACTCCCTGGGCCATATCGGTCCAGGCCTACCCACTAAAAACCCCCAACAGCTCCTCCGTCCATCACGAGATAGGGGGAAGGGGACAACAGTGAGGCCTTGTTCCCACTGACCCCCTGTCCGTGAGTGATCCGTTGCCGGACTCGCGTAACGCCAAAGAGACGCGTGGCTCTGCTGCATTATCGGCGGCGCAGATTTTGTGCGCCGCCCTACACCCCGACACGTCCCGGCACTAGGTGCCCTGGGGCTTGGGACTATTTCTTGAGCGGGGTACATCCCCTCCCGCTACCGCCTCCTCCTGGATGATGGGGGTCCCGATGACGTCCTCGGTAACCTCCATCTCCGTCCCGCCTGAGGCCTCGGGTGCCCGGCTTAGCGCTACCCTCCTCCTTCTTCTGCTAATGGGTGCTTTAGGGGCAGAGCAAGTCTTACCCCCAAGGCGATGGTCCGCCGGTTTCCCAGCCGCCGCGCACAATGGGCATTTGGGCATTGACGAGCACGTTAATGCCCTGTGCCCAGCTTCCCCGCACCGATAGCACAGCGTGCTCCGGTCCACCGTCGCCCTGCAATCTACCCTCAGGTGCCCCGACTCGAGGCACCTGAAGCATCTCATTTCACGGGGCTGGAGGATTTTCGTCTTCGCGGCGGACCAACCCACCAGCACCCTTTTGGCGGAGGCAATCCTCTTTGCCGCTTCCACCGGGCAGCACACCCATGCCGTACCCATGGTGTAGCGGCCCTGGCGAATCTCCCCCACCCGGACCTCCTCGACCTGACACTCGCCGGTTTTTGGGAGTGCCACTTTTAACTCTTCCGGCTGGACGGATTCGTCCAGACCGGAGACCAACATCTCAACCTTCTTGGTTGGAACGGTAACCCGCGTAACGTTTGGGTCGACTACCCTTTTGAGTGCGGCGGCTAGGTCAACCGCGCTCGTCTCCTTTTTATCGCCCGTGACGAGGATAACGGCCGCCCCAGTCAAAGACCTACGGAACTGGACACCCTCAATGGCCAGCTCCGTGAGGCTCACCTTGGGCATCTTTCAAACCTAATTTAAATGAGAACAACTTTTCTAATTTGTCTTACACTATCATCTAATATTTGCACGATGTAATTTTATTTATTGATTTTTCTGAATATATATCTATTGTTGTATTTAGGTTTGTTTATTATATTCACATATATGCAGATAATATTTGTTTCGTTTATTCTAGTCTCAATGCAACGATTTTTAGCATTAGCTAGGATTCACAGGAAGAAATCTTTTTCAAAGATCCGAAGTCCGTTTTTTGACAATACAATTGTATTACGTAAACTATTTTTGTATTTGTTGTGATTAATAATGAGTTAGTATACGTCACCTAATTTACCACGGGATGAATACTTACGTGACTTTCACTTTTATTTGGTAATTTTTACAGCATATCTACTTCCACACAGCTCACCGACCAGCCTTTGTCTCCTTAAGCCACTTTCAATATTTTAGCATAATTTATTGAGTTTGTCGCAAACTACTCGTAGCTTTCTCAAAAAGTTTTATCGAAAATGTCTCGCCATATTATGACGGCCCATACCAGCCCGTCCATTGCGGCGTCTTAGCTCGACGGGGTTAATTGAGCTCTCTAACAATTTCGAAAACGTTTAGTAAGGTTTGTTTGACAACAAACTTGCGAAAAGCAATAGCAACATAATACAAAATTTAATAGCCGCGTGAGGCTAGAGAAAATGGATAGATCGGCGGAATAGCGGATTCCTTTGTAGCTTCAATCTTAGAATATTTTCGTTTAAAGATTATAATATTGCATGCATTAGAACCATAAACGCGCGAACCATAAAGGGGATAATTGGTCACTGTGGTTTTTTCGTGTCTCAAAATACAAAACGGAACCTGTATAAGATCACTTTGTTGTCGGTCTGTCGGTCTGTATATCTATCAAGAGCATTTCACTTAGGAACGCGTAAAGATATCAAACTGAAATGTATATCAAATACTCGTGTCTATGGGCACTTTCAAAAGTGAAGAATCAAACATATAGGTCCAAGCAATCGAGGATATGACCGTTTAGATCGCATATTTTCGCAGATATTCCGATTTCACAAGGGAATCAAAACATACGTTATTACTCGTACATCCCGCTAATATAGCAACAAGCAAGGTCTTATGTAGCACGTTTTAAAGAAATAATCTGAAAACCGTAAATTATGAAAGTTTTAAAACTAAATATAAGCGAGTAAGTCCGAAAAGTTTAGATTTATTTAAATGTGTACTACTAATACAAATAAAAGACAGTATTACATTATCGATTTTTTTTTGAGAAATAGGTATCAAAAAATTAACAGCCTTATATTTTTCATCTAAACGGAGCTCGGCAGGCTCTATGCGAGGACAAAAGTGTCCCTGTTTTGGAATGGCAGTTCCATTGAAGCGCATTGAAGTAGAAAGTGCTAAGCTCGGTCTTAAGATCAACTATTCGTAAACTAAGATAATGGTGATAGATAGAGCTGAAAAAGTCAACGAGTTCATCTATCTCAGGTCGCAAATAACATATGAGGGTAGCTGCACTGGGGAAATACGCCGCAGATAGGGCATGGCTAGGAGTGCAATGACGTACCTGGAGAAGATATGGAGAAGTCGATAATGTTTTTGCACGATCAAACCTAGGTCTTACCAATGCTACTCCAGACCCACAGACCAACGAGGCAAAGCCTCACATAATCCAATTACGCTCCGGCATCGCTCCGCTTGTCAATTGGGAGTTGGGAGCGGAGCGACAGCCAACGGATAAAAATTCATTGCCAATTAAAAAAATCTCAGCTGAACTTTCCTTAAAATATTAATATCGCAGATCGTTCAATGTTGAAACCTTATTAAATTATTCATGAGGTGTCCGTCTTAGATAAACAGCTTAGTATTTGAAAAGTAGGAGTTTTCAGAATGAAGAACCGAGGTGTAATGGCGTGAGTTGGGTGTTTATCTTTCTTTTACCAGGTAATGTTAAGTAGTTAAAGAGCATATGGAAGCTCTCGACTAGAGTTAAAGTCACGGCCCACGACACGGCAACGGCGCCGCTCTAACCCAACACTTCCAACACGTCTCTCAATTATATTATAGAAATTTATACGAGTATTATAAGCGTCAACTACTTATCTAAAGATTATTGTATCTTCTGTGGTACAGGTCTGAGTCCAATTTCAAAAAAATCCAAATCCAGAGGTGACTTGGGTCCGGAATGTGCTAATCGAAAAACAAAAAGAAAATAATGTTTTTAAGCAGCCGGTTTCATTTTCGATTCTTAGTAAAATTTTCTAGTAATACTTAAACGGAAATTAAACAAAATTTTCATCGTCGCTGAAGATTCAACCCGTGGGATTTTATGTACTCCGTGCCCGTAGTGGGACAAATAAAAGTTGAAGCAACTACAAGATAATAGGTCAACTAAAAACCAAATTAAGTACACAAGGGCAAGAAAATACGAGAGACAGGTGTTTGTAGAATGTATTGCTGTAGCATTATGCTTGAACAACCGAGCTGAGTGCGCTAGAGCCAAATGCTCAGATCAGCAGGCCAATTATGGATCTTTCATCGTATGACATGGTATAAATTTGAGAAAAAGAAGTCATGAAATGCTGCATTTCGTATTACCGATCTTCAATGATATCATCACTATGGCATAATTTCAATGATTTCATCATTAAATAATGAATAAATGATCAAACATCTGACCGGAAATCGTATTTTTTGTTTTGCACTATGATATCATTTGCAAAACAATGAGATCGGTAATAGGCCCTCTGATCTTAGCACACAAAAGGTTAACTAGAACACACCTAGTGTAGGCGATTTGTATAATTTTACTGTTGTGCTTAGAGTGCTTAGATTGCCGAAACTACCTTCTACTACTGAAAAATGGCTGACGCTATTGGGAAACTCAAACACATTCATAGAATCTCAAATCAGTCTGCCTTTGAATTTTCCTAACTTGGATTTCTTGTTCTCTAATAACTTAAAAAAACTCTTGCGACATGGTAATAAATAAATGTTAATAACTAGAAATGTTAAGTATATAAAGCCTCTTGTCTGTACCTTAATAGCTCGAAGACTAATATCTCTACTAAAACGTCGAAAAGAGATTAATTTTCTCTATTTTATATAGCGCCGTGCTAAGCAAATGTCAAAATTATCCATTTCCAATGTCATAGAGATATAATGATATATAAATTATATCTTTTGTCGCCATGCTATAGGGGAGTAACTTATTTTTCTCAAACATTCTCGGAAATGTAGGCATTATTGTAGTAAAAAGAAGACACAAAGTTTGTAATTCTTGGCTCATGCATTACTTTATCGGCCTAGGCCAGGAAAGTAAGTATGAAAATTCATTTTTGGTCGCTGCTCCAATGTTTTTTATTTATCTATAACTTGAATTATGTAACTTGTCATACAGCCAATTTCTACCACATTATAAAAAATGCACTCTTCGAGCGTGCATGCTTCAACATGTCTCATATCTCCTCATAAAAATGATAATATTTAATTTTATTTAAACTATCAAAAGTGCCAACCTGAAACTGTTCTAAAACTGAATTTTCATAAATTTGACAGTTAAATTCGATAGATATGACAAGTTATTAAAGTTGACACATTCTTTTCAGTTAAACGAATATAATAATTTTTATGGGGAGTTATTATGAGACACGTTGTATATGAAGATGACAACAATTTTATTAAAATGTTTAAAAAAATCTGCAGTATTACATTTTTTGCGTAAAATATGATTGGGCTGTATGGGTTTTGTTTCCTTTGCACTAATTGAAAATTAAAAAAATATTAGTATTACTAAATGCTTGGTTGGTATAATTAATTAATTGCTTCATTTGTTAATTTAATTGCAATTCAAATTAATTTAAAGTCTTTATTGCATATCATAATGTGTAAAATAGGTGGTTCACAAAAAATAAGTTCATTATGGATCCGTTGGGCACGCAATCGTTGAACAAGAGAGAGGAAGCTTATTATTATTAGGTACCTACTATTGTCTTATTTACAGATCATAAAGCTAAATTATACGAAGATCACGGCAATAATAAAATTTGAATAAATAGACAACATTAAACAATATTTTAATATGAAAGGTTTTTATTTATATGGTATTATTATTACACTGAATTTCATAATTAATTCCAGTATTCGTCTTTCATTATTTCCTCGCAATTATTGAGAAAAGCACTATACATACTCGTACCTCGGCGGGAATGGGATTGCCGGACTCGTAATAATTGTCAATAGCTGCATTACTCGTCCGGCAATCCCTAACTTCCCGGCCTCTGCAGTAATGTACTATTGTCTCTTGTCAAAAAGACATAAATGGTGGAAGGAGATCTTTTCCACGTCCCGTGCTGGGCCCGCAAATGATTAGGGTGACCTTGTCCAGAAATTTTCGTGTTGAGCTTTATTTAAGGCGCTGCTTCCCGTTTTCTAACAATTTCGATTGACTGTACCGACATACTCGTACAGTTCTAAAATTCATATGTGACATTTTTGAACATTTTATCTAAACATTCTTAAAGACAGAAACATGATTAATAATATTTCACTCGATAGAAATAAAATCCAAAGATCACTCTGTTCAATATTTTAACTGCTGTGAATCAGAAAATACAATAATAAATAAAATAAAAGTTTTACTAATAGACGTGCATTTTTATTATCTAGAAAATTGCAAAAATACAATTTTTATGTTGTACTTCAGTTTTCCAAAAATTAATTCAAACGTGGAAATTAACCTTTTAGTTCGGTCACCGCGCGTAAGCGACATAAGAAGCAACTTTATTACTTTTCAATAAAGCAGTCGCCGTGCACGAGTAGATTTTCTGGGAAACCTCCTCTTAAGCGAAACGTAGTTCGCGGGCACAGCTTGTTTTATAAAAAATAGAGTTCGACATAACTTCTGTAGGTATGTGTTTACACTGCACCGCAGCTCGCAGCTCAATAAAGCCGCAGCGGCTGATTTCGCTCACGACCGAGGCTAAAGCACTTTATCGCAATTCCATTTCCTGTATTCTCTAAAAAACCATTTCGCGAGGTGCGTCTGACTGGTGCGGTTGGCTTGGTTGGTTATTTTCGAATATTAAATGTTTGGATAGTTAAAGCTTTGTGTTGTAATTTCTTTATGCAACTCCATGGTATCTTGTTATTAAAACACTAATTTCACAAGTTCCACTTGAATCTTTATTATATTAAGGTTATTACGACCGGTTTTGATACATCATCGTCAGGCAATTCTATCAAATATATTAAATGAAAATCATTGCCTGACGATGATGTATCGAAACTGGTCGCAATAACTTAAATAGATAAAGATTCAAGTGGAACTTGTGAAATTAGTGTATTAATAATAAGATTAAAAGTTTGATTCATTTTTAACTGACTTCTAAAAAAGGAGGTTACTCAATTCGACCGTATATATGTTTTTTTTTATGTTTGTTCGCGGATAACTTCGTCGTTTATGAACCGATTTTGATGATTCTTTTTGTATTCGATAGAGGATACTCTAAGAGTGGTCCCATGATCACCAAAGTTAGGACCTGATAGTGGGATCCCATAAAAATCGATGAAAACTATTATATTTTTAACCGACTTCAAAAAAGGAGGAGGTTATCAATTCGGTTGTATTTTTTTTTATGTGTGTTACCTCATAACTCCGTCATTTTTAAACCGATTTCCAAAAAACTTTTTGTATTTGATAGAGTATACTGCAAGGGTGGTCCCATGGTCACCAAAGTGAGGATCGGATGATGGGATCCCATAGAAAATCGAGGAAAACACTAATTTAAACAGTATTAAATTCGGGTTTTCTTTCACTAAAAAGATTTCATTCACTAAAAAGTTAAAAATAAAACATTTTTTACAGAAAATAGAACCGACTTCAAAAACACTGAAAACTTAAAAATAATCTTCTTCTATATTGAAGTCGGTGACAAATTTTAACACTTTCTAGGAAGGAGATCATCGTTTGGCGCCGACTTCAATATAGAAGAAGATTATTTTTAAGTTTTCAGTGTTTTTGAAGTTGGTTCTATTTTTACGTGTCCAACGTGTTTTGTGTATATGTTACGCGATTACTCCGTCAATTGTTGACCGATTTTCAAAATTCTTTTTGTATTCGATAGAGTATACTCCTGGGATGGTCGATCTGATGATGGGATCTCATGAAAAGCGAGAGAAACCTCATTTAATACCAAGGTATTATATTAGGGTTTCTTTCACTAAAAAGACTTCATTCACTAAAAAGTTAAAAATAAAAATTATTTTACAAAAAATAAAAACCGACTTCAAAAACACTGAAAAGTTAAAAATAATATAAGAATAGGTACAGACAATATCACACTTCTATATTGAAGTCGGTGACAAATTTTAAGACTTTCTAGGAGAGATTATCGTTTGGCACCGACTTCAATATAGAAGTGTGATGTTGTCTGTACCTATTCTTATATTATTTTTAACTTTTCAGTGTTTTTGAAGTCGGTTTTTTGGTTGGTTAAGTTACAACAGAATAGTCTCAATTATTATTTCAAAATGTTTTGTTTGTTGTCAAACTCTTAATTGCAAAAACTTTGAGCATAATACGAGAACATGGTTACAGAAATGAGCTTATCCTGATAAGATAGGATTGGGCGGATTGGGAATTGGACAAGCATTCGCTTTGTTTAGAAAGGAAGGAGTTTTGATGACTTTTGATTAAGTAAAAGGAAGGAGGCGAAAAATCTTGGTGAGGCCAAGACACAGAAATGTCCATAAATCCCAAATTCTTTACCAGATGCTATAAGAGGTATTTACATCTTCGTTTAGAGAATGAACATAGATAGATCGATAAAAACACTTTATTTTGTACAATTACTAACAGACTAGAACACAATAGGTACATACACGAACAGCAAAATAGGCGGCCTTATCGCCGTAGGCGATCTCTGCTAGGCAACCCTTAGGTAGGAAAAAACATACGTGTCTCTCGTGGTTGGTGATCAGCAGGTCAATTATGGATCTTGTATCGTATGACATGGTATAAATTTGAGAAAAAGAAGTCATGAAATGCAATATTTCGTATTACCGATCTTCAATGATATCATCACTATGGCATAATTTCAATGATGTCATCATTAAATAATGAACATATAATCAAAAATCTGAACGGAAATCGTATTTTTCGTTTTGCACTATGATATTATTTGCAATACCATGAGATCGGTAATAGGCCCTCAGAACATAAATATATAACAAACTCATACCTATCAATGAGAAAATAATAAGAATAAAAAACTAACAAAAAATAATGATAAAAAAAACAAATTTCGACAAGTTTTGCACTATGAGTGAGCAATGAAATGAAATTAGTATATGAACGTTAAAATGAATATCAAAATTAATTATATTATATGGCAAATAAAGTTAGATAGCAATGAATATATTGTAACACTGTACTGTAAAGGACAAATTGTTTAATAAAGGTTTCTGAAATTAAAAATAAAATAATATTATTTAATTATTTCAAAAAAATATATCTATTAATTTATAATTTGATAAATTTTTGTCGCAATCATCACAACAACAACAACAGCATCGTCTTCGTACGTAAGGTTCATTTTGGGGAGTATTCCCAAGTGTTTGGTTTTATTCCATTATCTCTCTTTTTTACTAATTTAGGGCATGAAAATTCCACTCCTGCGCACGAAGTGCTTTGCTTCCACTTTTATAATGTAGAGTGCAAAGGAATGGAATTCCTTCTGTGTACCCACCACATTAGAACTCGGCTATTTTCAAGTCAAGATTGAATTGGCGTTACATGAATAGGCACGCTCTACCGGATCCCATCTACGCTTACGTCAAGTGCCTACTGATGCAATAAAAAAGTATACCATACTACGTCAGAAGTCCAAAATGACCAAACTCTGTTAAATAAGATTTTGCTTAAGTTGCGAAATTTTGTACAATGATCCTAATAGAATCGCCAGAATTCTATCAGTGCAAGATAAACGAATGACGGATCTTAATTATATGATATCATTGTGTAGATACTTCCCGATCCCGGATTCGAGTCCCAAGACCGATGTAATGGTGTCCCGACGGAACCGATTGTGGTAAGGACATTAGCTCCAGCCGATATCATAAAGGGTGTCATTAGGGAGAACAATTATCATTAGAACTGGGTCACGGGCTATTGTTTGTTTTACCTACTTCCGACTCATGAGTAAATTTGGTGTTAATATGTTTTGTGCCATGATTAAGCTCAAGGTAAGAATTAAAACCGGCCAAGTGCGTGTCGGGTCACGCGCAGTGTTGGGTTCCGTAGTTGCAAATGCCAACTTTGAGTTCACACTCACATCACAACACGTTGCTATTAAATAAGGCATTATTATTATTATTAAAGCTTCAAAGATTTTATATTTCCTTAACTTCATTTGGTTCGTTATATTCAGTACTGATTTTCAATGTACTTTTCCGAGTACATTTTATAAGTTGGTTTTAGTTTGTACTTAGTACTCAACTCTAATAGTTTCCCTTTAAACTTCGTTATATATACCACTGTTGTAATTTTTTTCACGTGTCCATATATAACCGATTAGCAGATAGAAGGGGATGCAAATTTTTGTTAGAGGTAAGTGTCCCACCTCTAACAAAAATTTGCAAATATTTCAGAAACGGATCACTAAATCGAAAAATGGTGTTCTGAACCTTACATTATTTTTTAAAGACCTATTCAACAATACCCCACACGATGGGTTTAGTCGATAAAAAAAAATACTCTCACTTTACTTGTATGGGAGCTACTCTAAAAAAAATTTTTCTTTAATATTTTTTTCTACCACTTTTTTGGCATGATTAATATACATACCCATATCAAATTACAGCTTTCTAGTACTAACAGTCTCTGAGTAAAACCGCGGACAGACAGACAGACATGGCGAAACTATAAGGGTTCCTTGTTTACTACGGAACCCTGAAAACGAGTGACATCAGGTTATCTTTTGCATGACCATCCTTTTTTGAAGGCGGGATAATCTACATATATCAGGACATCTTGGTGTGCCGTAGGACTCCTTAGGCTCCACTGGCTACCCAATACTCAGCTAAGCCTTAAGGCGAATCCTCAAAGCCATTAAAATAAGTGGAGCTGCACGCAAGGATTGCGACCCACGTAAACCACTAGCTACCCCATCTGGGCGTCACTTACGCTGTCCGGATAATCCCCCATTAGCATTATAAGCGTCTTGCTGGTGTTAACTGACTAGGTCAGTTTAGGAATGATCTGGTGAATCAGATCCTTCCGATAACAGATCGCGTGTTAGGCCTCTGCCTCGAATTTTGCGGCGAGCGGCGCGGCGGCGGCGGCGGCGGCGGCGGCGGCGCGGCCAACGCAGACCCGTTGTCGAAACCAGCGGGTAGATCGCGCGGCACTATAGCGGCGTAGTGTTGTGTCGTTGAGATATTTGTTTTTGTTCGCGAACGAAATTTCTGAACAACAGCGACGACATCTTTTTGACTAATTTATTCCAAACACTCGATTTGTCGTGGGCAAAAAATGTGAATCCCTACTATAGGGCAAGGAAAATAAAAGGCGAGTTTTAACGGAATTATAAAAAAAATAGAGACCATATCCCGACAAATTCTACAACTATTCCAGAATGAGTATAGAAACTTTTGACTATATTCTTCTGGCACACCACCCATAAAACCACCTAGAAAAGTTGTACTTGATGCTAGAGTATGTAAAATAATGAAATTGTTATTTGTAATTGTATTTATTGATAGTGTCAAAAAATGAAATTCTGTAGGTATGCACTCTCAAAATCAAAATAATATTTATTCAAATATGTGGTTTATATCTCTTTGCTGTTCCATATCGGTGTCCTATCAAAATTAGGTATAATAATTTGCTCCATCACGTCCAAGGATATTCCGAAACGTCACAAAAATCAATTCACAGCACTATCAATGTAGGTCACCGCTTGACTGGCTGGAGTGCACCGTTCGTCGCCCGCTCCCGCGCCGCTGTTTTCGAGGGCCGGTCCATTTGATTTTACGCATAAAATCCTGTCGCTCCCGCGCCGCCGCCACCGCCACTCCGCTGCTCGCAAAATTCGAGGCAGAGGCCTCATGGTCAATAATGGACGCTGGGAAATACATAAGCATGCATTCTAACATTGCCAACAAAAAGATAAGAGATAAAGCCAAACAAAATTATATGCATGACTATGGAGAGTTTCAGGTGAATCCTGGGCTTATTTAATGCAGTAACTCTCATTCGCCCCTTAGGTAGTCAGTCTTTAAAAAGCACGAGTTGGCCGAGGATTGGAAAATCCATAACATGATTCAACCAGGATAGGTACGGTGCGAAACGCATTAATTCAACAAGAGATGTATGTGGACTTTTTCCGCGCGAATTTTCAATATCAATTGAGAAACATACAAATAAGTTATCAATCATCAGGGATTCCTCTCATCACTGCAGGATAGTTCGGGATCATGCAGGCCTGCGTGCACGGTTGGCCCCATACACGCCGCCGTAAGGCCCTCCGTCTGGGGATTGCCCCGGTGTTCTCGAGTAATCCCCCCTTGTCGATAGCCTGACCAGTTGGTCTGGCTTACCCGGGCGCGTTGGTAATGGTGTCGCAGTGTGGACCTTACTATACGCGCCCATAATTGCAGGGAGAACACTTGGGCGATTCAAGTGGGTAAGCCTGGCACTCTGGCGAAAGAGCCCCACACACGCTCGCCTTCTAGCCAGCGGCGGGTACGGTGCGGTTACGCATTTCCCCACGAAAATAAAGGATAGTTCGGCATCATTATCATCATCACTTCAACCCATAACTCCATATACGTACCTACGTCCCACTGTTGGGCACGGTTCTGTTCACAGGCAAACAGGAGTTGGCCTTTTCGATCCACCCCTGTGCCGTTTGTTAGGTACTTAATCAACAAAATTGGCTAAACGGATTTGGATTAAATTTACATATAAATTGCCCATAAACTAGATTTACACAGGGGACACTTTTTGTGTCTAACAATGTATCCATGACTAGAGACTCAATGGTGTTCATTGTTTAAACAGTGTTTTCTGAGTCCAGAATTGAAGCAATAATTCATGTTTTTGCCGATTTTGGTGAAATGCGCGAAACTGGTTTATGCGAAACTGTTTTATGAAAACTGAATGGTTTATGTTACCGAAAATTTTTACTGCGTTGCTATTGGTCCACGGAATCAACATCGAGTCCATTTAATTCAATAAGAACGTTTTAACGCCTATACATTTTCAAACTAAGAACAAAAGGTTGGCCCCGACCCTAACAATTTATTATTATTATTAAATTACACATTTAAAATTAAATTTTAGTTCTGGTCCGGCTCTTATAAAGGTTTCCCTGTGGTATAAGAGACAAGCTTGTCCTTACTATATTCATTGTTTTCTTATTCTAGAGAGGAGTACCTATTACCTTATTAAACACGATTTATTTACTAATTTTAAATTAACTATTTATTATGTGTGTTTGTGTTTGTGTGCGTGCTAATATGTGTGAGAGCGTTGTAGTGTATTATTGTGGTTGATGTATTGTATTGATTTTAGGATAATCCAATGATGGAACGTTCTCTAATTTGCCACAATCAAATTAATTAAGTCAATCCAGTATCATTAATTTAATTTTTTTTGATCCAAATCTTGGCAGCAGTATTTCATGTGGTGTCTGTCATGCGACTTGTAAAGTAACAGTTTCTTTCCGGTGAGAAGTATCGCCTAGCCCTATTAAGTATACACATTTTTTGGTTTATATGAAAGAGACAAACGCCATAGTTCGCAAACTAACATGCTTCAAAAGAATATAATTTCTCTTCAACCATTCGAAATTGTAGTCATGACGTCGTAGATCATAATTTCACCTTTATAAGACTGATCTAAACATCCGGCAGGTATAAAAACGATTCTTTGCTAAGGGCAAAGGAACAAAACGACACTGGGGTATTCGATTCTATTGATCAAAGGAGAAGACAAACATAGCGATGAATTTTCATTTCCTTTTATGAGAAAGCAAACGACCGGCTTATCTCGAGGGTTCATAACCCGTTCATTCATATTTCATATTGTCTTATTGCCAAAGCCAAACCAAGAAGGCAATCGTGTGAGACAGTTTTCTATCCAGGGTATCCCTGGAAATTTGATTCTAGAAAGTTGATTTGAGAATGTTTCACTAACCGAGTGGACTGACGAAGCTCTAGAATTTCATCTCATCTGTAAAATATTGGCTAGTTTCGGTTCTAGATTTATTTGGCTGTAGGTAGAACAGAACAGGTATATCGGTAGATCTGCTGCGAGTCTCAGTGAAATTTAAATTTGATAACACTTATTTATGTTTTATGATTTTATTTGATTTTAATTGACATTTATTATTATTTTTATGATATCTATTATTTTATTTGTAATATTTAATTTAATTGATAATTTGCGATAAAGTATCTTATACTTTGTAAATTTTGTAGATCGTGAAAAAGACCCATGTTTAAAATACGTTTTTAATGAAGAAATTTTTTATAATTTTAATACAAGTAATAAAATATTTTATGTGTTTGATACAACGATTATTTTCCCTTTCAATCAGTGAAGTCAAACTCTCTATAAATCATTAAATTTTGCAACATTCACCAAAACATTAAGAAACTTAAAAACGCCATTCTGTTAAACAAACGTGTTGCAGTTGTGTCACACTTACAATCCTTTTAAACGAGCAATACGTTAGGTTTCTAATTTCAATCCCTCATCATGAGTTTCATGGAAGCTAAACAAATTCGTTATCCGCAGGGAAGCTTATTTCCTCCCTCCAGTTATGAATATCCGAATACCTAGATACAGGATCAGTGTTTGCCCTGATTTCATTATGTATTTCAATCACACACAAATATCGAACACGTAGATTATACTAATTGGTAACTTTTATTCTGTTGTTTGCTAAGAGATGTTTTGCTATTCTCTTACGCTTGATCTTTTAGTTAACTGTTCGACTGTTAAGTTGGAATACACATATGTATACTTTTCTTTATTACTATGTCGCTAATACCTACATTGTAGGTTTAAATTTTCCCAGTAATTTGCTTTTATTCAAATTCATTTATTTCAGGTAACATAGATCCATATAAAAATACAAAATTAATAAAAAAATTAAATGTCATAAATAAAATAAAATATTATAAATTGTCGTAAATAAATGTCAATCGAAATAAAATAGGGAAAAATACAATACAAATTAAGTAAAATCATAAATTATAATTAAACAATATCAAATTTACAAAAAACACTAATTCAAAAACAAATTAAAATTAACACACTTATTGAAATACAAAATTATAATTATAAGAACAAATAATTCTTCCCTGGCTTTGGTACCGAGATGTCTCTCACAGCAATGCTAGAGGTAGGCACAGTCAATCCTGCCCGCTATCATTGCTAGGACGGTGTTGGAGCTGGCCCGAACTCTACGCACCAAGGATGCGGTTCGCGGCCGCACAGTCGCATATAAGCAAGCCGTGTGTGCGTCTGCGAACATGCCTGAGGCGCTCTGCAGGATCGCGGCAGACATAACAACGCCCTAAATGCAATATTATAGAGGATGCAAAGGTCACTGTATACCTTTTTAGCGTAATCAACCCATAGGCTGCAAGTGTAGAGAGATGAAGAGCGTAATTTTCACCCCCACTGAACAACCAGCAAACCTATCATGTTGGCTTTGATCGACAGAGACCTTTGCTCCCTCCCATCGTCCTCCCAATGTATGATCAAAATTCGAATCAATGGTTTCCACAACATGATATTTATGTTACTGCATCGTCCCAGAAACAACGAGCAGTCCATTAATTAATTTATTAGTACGCACTGAGCAGACAATGGGCTTATGTACTGCCGGATAGAAACGGTCGTCGTCTGTTCAGCGCCTTATTGTATCTGGCGATAAAGCTGAACGCACATAATATGTCCGTGCCGCACGCGCCGAACGCGCCGCACCAGACGCATTTACTGATGGCCTCACACTATGGCCGCACGCGCCGTACGCGCCGCAAGCAAATCTTTAGTATTGCCCATAATCCTTATTTTAAACTCCACAATACATTTTTTTTCACAATAATACACAATTATTACACAATACATTATGAAATAACACTGAGAAACCACAAATGTTTAAAGTAGTGCTATTATCAATCAGCTCATTATTATTTTAATTTATTGACATGACATGCAAGCATTGTGATATCAACATTATTACGACGTTGAGTACCTATAGGTATTATTAAACTTTGCAGATTTTAAATTCACATACATAATCTCACTAATTCTAAGTTAAAAAAGTTTCAAGTTCAAGAATTAACCAACAAGATGTATACAATATAATTCAGTCATTTTATGCTACAATTTTTATAAGTTATCTAAATAAAAATACTGTACGTGTTGTACTCTTAAGATGATGATGATGATGATCGATAAAAGATATTATATATGACAACGATAACTGTATTAATAAACTGCTGATGATGTAATGAGTACACGAGTGCGATACGCGACGGCGATGATGTGCGCTATTACGTGAACTAACTTGAATTACAAATGCTTAAAATTTTAATGTCTGTAAAAGCTGACGCGTGAGAATGGTTTATTTGTACGAGTAAACCGTACATGCTCCTGACCAGGAAGATGAGATATGACTATGAATGACATGAGCTTAGACTAGCTTACAAGATGAATGACAATAATTTTTACTAATGCTAGGAACAAATGATACCCGACAATTACTTATTTATCGGTCTTAAAGTTACATTTTATTAAAATTGGTGAAGTATTTTTATTCGCGGATTCACTGATTTCACTATATAGGCTTTGCCTAGGAACACTAACACTATGCTCTGCTCTTACACTTTCACTGACACACTTTATTGCACTATTTTGTTTTAATGATGTCTCGCTATTATGAGTTGCTTGGCTTAATTGATCAGGATTTTCAGAAAGAATGGTAAGTTTGACAATCGGTCTGCGAATAATGCCATTTTTGGTTTTGATGCTGACCACTCGTACGAGATTATCCGCTCCAGGGTGGAGTTCAATAACTCGACCTAAGGCCCATTTTCCGGCGGGAAGATTAGCGTCGTGAATAATCACGATATCGTTGAGTTTGATGTTTGATTTGGAACTTCGCCACTTGCTTCTTGCTGTCAACTGTGTTAAATATTCGGCACGCCATCTTTTCCAGATGTCATCGAATATTTTTTGAGTGAGCTGCCAACGAGTCCGCTCATCTCGCTCTTTCCAGTATAGTGAGTATTGGTCCACTTGATAACAAGTGAGCCGGTGTTAAATAATTTATGTCATCAGGATCTTCCGACATAGCACTCAATGGCCTTGAATTGAGGCACGCTTCCAATTGGGCAAGTAATGTGGCATATTCCTCATATGTGAGTTTTTGGTCACCTACAACTCTACGTAAGTGATACTTTAAACTCTTCACCGCTGCTTCCCACAATCCTCCAGCACTTGGCCATGAGGGGGCATTAAAATGCCAGTCTATTTTCATCTCACTAAGCTCTGTGAAAAAATCATCGCTAAGGGTTGAATTAAGATTGAAATGCTCTTTGGAAAGGATGTTGTTTGCTCCGATAAAATTAGTTCCGTTGTCACTGTATAAGTGACGCGGGGCTCCTTTTCCTGCTGATAGTCGACGGAGTGCAGCTAAAAACGAAGAAGATGATAGGGCTGAAACTATTTCTAAATGCACCGCCTTAGTGACCATGCAGATAAAAACAGCAACATACCCTTTGGTGGTTTTGTCGCCACGTCCCTTACTTGATTTGACTTCCACAAAACCGGTGTAATCGACTCCAGTGTGATAAAAGGGACGCGTAGGGTTTGTTCTTGATTCGGGAAGATCTCCCATTAGTTGCTCGGTTTTGCTCTGATTATGTCGTTTGCATACAACACAGTTTCTTAAGCGGTTACGGACTGCTTTATTACCACTCAATATCCAATATTGTTGTCGAAGCCAGGAATGTGTGAGACGTGCTCCTCCGTGAAAAGTAGATTTGTGTCCTAAATCGATGAGTATATTTGTGAAATGGCTGCTATGTGGAATTATATAAGGATGCTTCATGTTATATGACAAGTTGCTATGCTTAAGTCTTCCTCCAACTCTCAAAATATTGTTTTCATCAAGATAAGGATTCAAACACAACAGTTTGCTCTTAGTGTTGACCTTGCCGTGATTATGAAGGTCATGAATTTCTTGCCGAAAGTATGCCCTTTGTGCAGTTGCTATAATCTTTTGTGTAGAATTTTGTAACTCGTTTGTTGTTAAATATGAGCATTTTATGCGGTCGCGTGACAAGGCTCGCAATATCCAGGCTAACACACGTGTCGCCTTCGTAAGACTGCTGTGTTTGCTAATTAAACTTACAATAATAGAATTGTCTTCATTGCCTTTCACAACAAGATTTGATGATAATTTTTTAATTTCTAAATCTGTTTCATGATTCTTTTTCTCGCAAAGATGATTTAATGATGATGACAACCAGGATTGCCCTTTCCACCATAAGTCGTGATGCTGTAAATGTTCTACATTTATGCCTCGACTAGCACAGTCAGCTGGATTTTCAATAGTTTTTACGTAATGCCAGCAATCAGAGGGCATCACTTCAATTATTTTTCGAACTCTGTTAGCGACAAATGGTTTCCAGCGGCTGAGATCACCTTGAATCCATCCCAAGGCTGCAGTGGAGTCACACCAACCGTAAATTGTAAGATCGTGTAAGTATAAGCTTTACTTTATTTTAATAATTAATTTAGAAAGTAATAATGCTCCACACAATTCTAGCCTAGGTAAGGTAACATTATTATTCTTTTGGGATTTTTTGCTTATAGGGACAAGTTTACTTTTAGCAGCTAAGATTGTTACTTTTATAACGCTCTCTACATATATACGAGCATACACTACACAGGCATATGCTTTGATGGAAGCGTCACAAAACCCATGTAACTCGATCTTGTGATGACTTCCATTTCCGATCCATCTCACAATTTAAATATTTTTTATACCTTCAAAATCTTTTCTTAGTTTAATCCACTTCAAATATATGTTTTCAGGTATTACGTCATCCCATTTTAGATCAGTAAGCCAAATATTTTAAAACAATAATTTTAATTGAACTACAGCTGGCGTTAGCCACCCAAGAGGATCAAAAATTTTCGATATTTCGCCTAAAAGTTCTCTTTTGGTGGGCCGTTCTGTAAGTTGTGCTGACATTTTACATTCGAAGGTAAATGTATCACTCTTGGCATTCCAGGTAAGCCCCAGCGCCTTTGTAGACTCTTGATATTTGAAATCGTACGAGTTGGTCGATTTTTGAGCTCTTTCTACATTTTCTAGAAGTGACTCTTCATTCGAAGACCACTTTCGCAGATTAAAACCACCTGCTTTAAGAAGATCGATAAGTTCCTTTTGTAATAGCTTTGCTGAATGTAAATCGAACTCTCCGCTCATGACGTCATCCATGTAGAACTGCTCCTCTAAGACTTTGGCTGCTGAAGGATAACGATGAGCTTCGTCTGAGGAGCTTCAGCTTAGCTTTCGGAGTGTCATCATTGCTAAATATGGTGCTGCCTTAGTACCATAAGTCACAGTCGCTAATTGATATTTGTCTAAGGGTTGATTTGCATTGTCTCGCCAGAGTATACATTGATATTGCTGATCATCGTGATGTACTAATATCTGTCGAAACATCTTTTCTAAATCTGCCGTAAAGGCATATTGATATTGTCTCCATTTTAAAACTAAGACGAGAAGATCGCTCTGCAGATTTGGACTTCGATACATGACGTCATTCAAACTGACACCGGTTGATGTTTTTCCAGAAGCGTTAAATGCAACTCGCAGTGACGTTGTTGTTGACTCAGGTCTTTGAACTGCGTGATGCTGTAAATAATATTTAGGTTTTGAGTCACCATCTATTATTAAATGCATATGACCTAGATTAATATATTCGCTAATAAAGTGTTTGTAATTTAATTCTAATTGTTCATTTCTTTTAAATCTTTTATCTAATTGATAATATTGAGCTAATGCTTTCGATTCTGATGATCCCAATTTTTCGTCTGCATCGGGATGAAGGGGAAGACGGACAACATATCTTCCATCAGCTTGGCGAGTTGTGGTAGACTTATAATTCTATAATTCTATGCACTATGGTAGATTCTCTAATTCTATGCACTGGTAACACTGACCTGATTAGACGTCATTGCGTTTGCTCGTTATTAATTTTAAGTTATTTTAATAGAATTTCGACTAATTAGTAATAATTATAGTATTTTTAAAATAAGCATTGTATTAAGATTCAATCCTATCGTTTGTGAATGGTTCGGAGGTGTAATTTTTATGTATACTACAAATCCAAGACGACGTTAGTACCCGGCTGTCAAAAATATTTGAAACAGCGAAGTCATCGTTTTACGAAGAATATTCTTTCAATTTTTTGAAAAATACAAAGCTATTCAAACCATATTTGAGTGGAACACCAATGTAAAAACAACCGAAGTGTACGAAGTAACCAAGATTCGTGGCAGTCAAGAAACTTCGAGCGAATAATATGACGATAGCTTTGGCGATTAACGGATTACCACTACCTACATAAACCGGGGGAGTATTATTTTTAATACCTATTTATTTTCATGACCAGACAGTCCTTTGTATATCAGTAACCGAGCCTAACTCGTATCTAACTTATGGCTCAAGTCGTAAAAAATAATTATCTCAATTCACAATCACACTTTACATAATTGTTGTTTACTTTACTTGAAAAACAGTGCAAGTAAATCTCAGTTCACTCTAAATAACACACAGTGGCATCGCCTAAGACTCAAATATTATTCTCACTAAACCTAAATTTTTTATAAATTTACCTAATTGTTTTCCTGTTTTCAACATTCTTTTGTGCATAAGAAATAAAACAAGAAAATAAATGCCACTACAATTTTGACTCCCAATTCTTAAATGAATGCATATAGATCTCACTATCTAAACGGAGATTGTAGCTTGGTTATATGTTTATTAATCAACTTATTATTAAAATTGACTAAGTGACTTATTGGAATTCAACTTGATATTTTTTTTCTAATAAGATACATTACTCCTGATTTTCCTCTGACTTAAACTAATTTCTTTTTTTTGGTAATATATTCTTAAACATAGAATACTTCTTGGTTTTTCACTGTAGCTGTATCCTGCAGTTGGTTTTATTTTGTGGCTTTTATGTAGTGTGGAACACTGGGATCTAATGCTCACTGGAAGGTCTGCGTGGTGGTGGCGTTGTGCGTCGGGTCGTTACATTCCCTAACATATGGTTGAGTGAAGCGATGGCTGATTCATGCGTCAACCTGTGAACAGGTGCTGCTAACGGGGACCGGTCATTGATCTATGTGTTTCTTGAATATTATTTTTAAGTGTATAGTACTAAACCATTTTATATATATTTTTTTGTGGTGTATGATGCAGTTATTTGTGACATATTAAGGAGAATTTATTAGTTTCTTAACTTAGTTGGTAGTCAAATTAGTATTCCATAGTGACATTTCCAGAGTATAAACTGTTTTTTTTTCTCATTAGTTGCTTTTTGTAAATTCATTATTTTAGTTCATAATATTTTTTTTTCCTTTTTATTACTACTTGTTTTCCTTGCTAAGATTTTTTTTTTCTTTCATTATTTCTTCTTAAAAAAAAAATCACACCTTTCTTCTCAGTTCACTTTGAATTCTTGTGTTCTAAATTTGTTTCCCAGTTTGTACTCTCTTAAGAAATTTTTACTTTTTTAGATTGCAGTCGGGAACGGAATAAACAAAATGTTGACCCGCAAGGCTGCTGCCCAAAATACTGAGGCAAAGCTCAGGCAAGCTGTTAATGAGATCAAGGTGCTAAAGGAGTCCTATGACCGACTGCTTCAGGAGCGTGAGGAAAGTGAAGAGATCATTGACAGAAATACAGCTCTTAAAGGTGAACTCTCCGCGTTAGATATGAAATATCAAGAAGTGTTTGAGGAGCGCCACCAATTGCTGGATAACATCAATCGTTTAGTTCAGTGTAATGATTTATATGAAACTGCTCTGAATAGAATCACAGAATTAGAATGTGAGTTGGGTGATGCAAACCAACAGATTGTCCAACTCGAGCAATTAAAACGGGACATGGAAAATAACCACACGCATAGTTTATATGAGGAACTCATGCAATCATCTAGTTGTCAAAATTTTGCACAAGCTTCACCTGCAACAGAAAACCATTTGCCACTCTATTTTCACAGTAAAAAGAAACTTAGGAAATATTGTAAAATCAATAAATTTATTAAAAAAAACACAATACCTCATTAAAAAGCATAACGTATTTATATCAAATATCAAGTTACGAAAAGAGCGTGCATGTCTAATTGATTCATTAGACATTTTTGATGTAAAACTAAAAGAAAGCAGAAGTAAGTATGACAGGGACATAAAAGACCTAACTGATAACATTAGCTATTTACAAAATTCTTTGTCAAATATAACAAAAAACTATGAAAGTGCTCAAAACCAAAATAAGGAGCTTATTAAATCAGTGACAGAGTTAGCCACACTCTGTCAATTCAATGAAGATCGTTATCATTCCCTTCTGGAGAAACAGACTATAGATAACAGTAACCATAATTTAATATTGGATAGCAATATAACTAATAATTTGGATAACAATAATTGTGTACCCAGTCATACATCTTCTGCGCTCAGTAAGGTACGTCAGTCAATAGTTACGGGTGAGACCAGGCTGCCCGTATCGAAATGTGTTATATTCTGTGATGAAATAGGTAAGAATATGGGTCACTTGCTATCAAACCAGCTGGGGCAAAGTGTCATAAATTATTGTATGCCTGGCTCCAGTTTCCAAGATGTGGTAGATAAAATTTCTAATTATAACTTTAATAGTAATGATAATCTGATAATATTAATGGGAAATAGGGGCAATTTAAACAAATTTCAATTAAAAACATTTTATTCGAAGTTTGAAAATTTGGAAGTAAATAAAATAATTATGTATACATTTCCCTACCACCATCACTTATCTGAATATGAGAATAGTATGAGATACAAATTAAATCTGACACTAGATGTATTGACTTGTTACTCCAAAAAATTTCATATCATTGATATAAACAAGTTGACATGTGCCCCTAATAAGATTTATCTGACAAAAGATAGATTATATCTGTCTACCTTTTCAAAAAAACAATTAGCAGGTTCGCTAAGCTTTTATTTTTTATGTTTAGCCAAGAATTTGGCTACTGACAATGCTTTTATTGAGCAACACACTCAAAGTAATGTCTTGGAACAAGTTCCAAGTAATTTAAATTAAATATTAAGACAAAAGAGGTAGCCTCTTGCAAGGTACTGACCAAAGGAAAGCCCAAATATTTACGGATATTTCATCAAAATATTCAAGGCTTTTCTGGAAAAGACTTAGAAATAAATTTATTTTTAGACTATGAAAACATAGATTTACTTTGTATTACTGAGCATTGGCTAAAAAATTATGAGTTGTTAATAAGTTTAAATAATTATAGAATTGTGAGTTCATTCACTAGAAAAACAGCTATTAGAGGTGGATCCCTAATCATTTTACATAATAACTTACAGTTTAAAGAACGAAAAGACATAGTTTCTCTTTCCATTGAACGAATCATTGAGCTGTCATGTGTGGAACTTGATAATTTTATTATAATATGTGTATACAGACCCCCCTCTGGAAATTACTCCGAGTTTGAATCCAGTATGGAAGATGTATTAATAATAGTATCTAGCAAAACTAAAAAAATCATTGTATGCGGTGATTTTAATATAAATATTTTAGAGGAATCACAATTATCTAGTAGATTTATTAATTTATTTAAGTCATTTAACTTGAATTATGTTTTTCAAGAACCAACCCGAATTCCAGCTACGTCTGCTACTTGCTTAGACAACATCTTTTGTAACTGTAATGTATAAGATAAGTTAATTATTAACTGCATTAATTCTGACCACAGCGGTCAACTAGCTTCGTTCGAGCACCATCATGTTTGTTCTATACGTGAGATTACCTGTAGACCTATAACCAAACGCGGGATAGAGAAATTTAAAAAAAATCTTGTTAATCAAACTGCAAATTTGTCGATCGAGGGGACGAACGCCAATAATCTCTATAATAATTTATTCCATGTAGTTAAAAATGAATGTAATGATATATTCAAGGAAAAGGTCATTAAAGTCAAAAACGGGAGTAAGAAATTCAGTGACTGGGCTACTCCGGGTATATACAAAAGTCGAAGGAAACTGTTTGACCTTTACGCTTTAAAAGTAACCTCTAGTGACCCCTCTTTCATAAATTATGTTAGGAATTATTCTCAAACATTTAAGAAAGTGTGCATGTCCGCAAAAGCTATGTACATAAGTAACAAAATTAGTTTATCTAAAAATAAAGTAAAAACCACCTGGAATATCATTAATCAGGAAACAGGTAAACTTAAAAGTACTGCAAATTCTTTCTCATTAGAAATCAATAATGAAACAATCAAATCAGACAAGGCAGTTGCCAATGCATTCGAAGACTTCTTCTCTCGCATACCCATAGAAACTACAAGTAGTCTCAACTCGTGTTCTGATGAAGCTGTAGCTCTCCTAGGGCAGAGTGTAGAGAGGTGCAACAAGGTTTTCAAATTTTGTCACATTGACGCTGACACTGTGCTAAAAACATTTCGTATGATTAGTACGAAAAAAACTGAAGATCTTTGGGGTATTTCGACCCACATAATCAAATCGGTTATAATAGAACTTGCCCCGCAACTCGCGTTGATATTCAATAAATGTATTGATGAAGGTGTCTTCCCCGATCTCATGAAGAATAGCAAGTTAATACCATTATTTAAATCTGGGAATAAAAACGATCCTTCAAATTACAGACCAATTTCGATTCTACCAGCACTTAGTAAAATATTCGAAAAAATTGTATCTCAGCAGTTAATAGATCATTTTACATGTAATAACATTTTTCATATGAACCAATTTGGTTTTACCAAAGGTCGTTCCACGACAGATGCTGGAGTTGCACTTCTCAAACACATTTTTGCCGCTTGGGAGTGTAAACAAGATGTGATTGGTATATTTTGTGACCTGTCGAAGGCTTTCGACTGCGTTAGTCACCAGACTCTTTTAAATAAACTCAAACATTATGGTGTCACCGAAAAAGCAATTAGCCTTATGGAGTCTTATTTGTCCAATAGGGTCCAGAAAGTTGTTATTAGCAAAACTGAGTCTGTTGGTGCATCTATAACTATGGGTGTACCTCAGGGATCGATATTGGGACCTTTGCTTTTTTTAATTTACATTAATGATCTCCCACATTTCACTAACAATCTGTGCGATACAGTACTATTTGCAGATGATACTTCTTTAATATTTAAGGTTGACAGAGGTAATGAAAATACTGACGTTGTAAATAGTACTCTTTCTAATGTATTGCATTGGTTCACAATTAATAGCTTATCATTAAATTCAAATAAAACTAAATGTATAAAATTTTCATTGCCAAATGTAAGGAAAGTGGATACTATTGTGGAAATGAATAATCAAATTATTGAATTCATTGATTGTACCAAATTTTTGGGCATTACATTAGATTCACGTTTGCAGTGGGACCCACATATTGAGTCCTTGGCAAACAGACTTAGTTCTGCGGCATATGCAGTTAAAAAAATAAGACAACTTACTAATGTTGAAACGGCAAGATTGATTTACTTTAGTTATTTTCACAGTGTTATGTCGTATGGACTACTACTGTGGGGATCGGCTGCTAGTATAGAAAGTATTTTCGTACTTCAAAAAAGAGCAGTTTTTTATAATTTACGAACAAGGGATTCTCTAAGAGATTTATTTAGAGAAATTAATATATTGACCTTAGCAGGACAATACATTTATGAAAATTTGATTTATGTCTATAAGAATTATAATACATTTGAAACCAATTTCCACGTTCACCAGTTAAACACAAGAAATAAAAATAAACTTGCCGTTCCAACGTACAGACTCCAAAAAACTAGAGGCTCATTTATGGGGAAATGTATAACGTTTTACAACAAAGTTCCACATAGTGTAACTGACTTGCCTTTTCATAAGTTTAAAGCGCATGTAAAAAAGACTCTAATGAGTAAAGGATATTATAAAGTCAACGATTATTTAAATGATGCCAATGCCTGGTGTTAATATGAAGTTATTATTCGTTATAATGACAATAGTCGTGTTGTTGTGTATAGCTATTGATGTTAACAAATGTTGTTTGCAGAAAAGAACTGACACTGATTTTGAATTAGACTAAGTTATCAAATGTTTGGTAACAACATTATTTATTGTATTATGATTAATGTATACGTCTATAACTTATTTTTTGACATTTTAAGTGTATGTAAGCATACCGATTGTATTTTTTTTTAAAGTTTCAATGACTATGTAACAAAACCAAAATTGTAAATGGCGATTTAAAAGAGGAGATAAAAAATTTGACCTTTCGAGTTTCTTGCCTGTTCTTCTCGAGAAGGCTCTCCCAATTTCCGAACAGGTGTAGATTCAACTTTTTTTTTTTTTTTTCATTACTACTTGTATTTGCAGACATCTTGAGTAGGTATATTCAGGATGTATGCACATACAAGGTTAAATTTATGTTTCCTTTAAATTAGAATGTTTTGCTTTGTTTTGACGTCAATAAGTGCCTGTAAAGGCCTAAGTTGAATAAAGATTTTTGAATTTTGAATTTTGAATTTTATATTTTTGCACACATTGCTGATCTTCGGCGGACATGTCTTCATTTTCTGTGACATCTTCGATGGACCAAAATTTATGAATGCTATTAATATCTACTAATATTACATGACAGTTAAAGGATTTGACGTTACCGCATAGAATCCAGCCTAGACGTGTTTGTTGGGCAATAGGCATTTCATCGTTCTCTTTTATAATACCACCCAAGATTATGGAAGAGTAAACGTCAGCTCCAAGTAGTAGGTCGACTTCTCTACTGCGATAGAATTCTGGATCCGCTAGCTGGATGTTTTCAATGAATGTCCAAGATGGCTTAGAAAATGTTTTATTTGGCAAGTTGTTTACAGCGTGTTTCATAATAAAAACATCTGTATTGAAACAGTAATCGCTATGGAGAGATGAAATTGAAATGTTAATGACGCCCTTGCAGCTATTTTCTTTAGCTCCTACACCAAAAATAACACCCTTACAGCGCTTTCTCGGCAATCCTAGCCTTTGTGCTCCATTTTCAGTTATAATAGATGTCTGCGAGCCCTGATCGATTAGTGCACGAAGGATAAGATGAGAGCCGTTGGCAGACTGTACCTTTATCAGTGCAGTCGCTAGGAGGATTTCTGTTGTATCTTCAAATGACACACGTGTGCTATTTTTTTGTGTGTCACAATTAGGCTTCGAACCCTGTGTTGTAATATTAGTTGAAGCCACAAAGGCTTCGTGAACCAATGTGTGATGATTTTTCTGACACTTATGACAGCGCTTTGTAGAAAAACATTCCTTACCGTTATGATTATAAAGGCAATTTTGGCATAAAGAAAGCTTAGAAATTAATCGTCGCTTATTGTCAGGCGAATAACTTGCAAATGTTTCGCAATGTGGAATGGCGTGATTATTATTGCATACAGGGCAAATTTGATTTGACATTGAACGGACTTTACCTACATTGTTTATTTTTAAAGGCTGTATTTGATTGCCAGCAAATGATTTAAAAGCATGGAATTTTTGATATTGCTTGTCAAATTTGTCTGCTGCTGCTGTTGCTGAGATGTTCTTTGCGGATCAATCTTGCGCTTAGATGATTCTAGAGCAGTAAATTTGGCTTCTAAAAACTGAAGAAAACCTTGCAGAGAAGGCAATTCTCTGGGATTCTTCAGAGACTCGACATAATCATTGTGCGTCTCACTATCTAATTTCTGCGAGATAATGTAGACAATAATTGGATCCCAAGATTTGATGTCAACGCCTAAGTTCTTGATGGCATTGAGGCACTCATTGGTTGTATCGTGTATTTTCTTGATAGCTGCAGCAGACTGGTGCTGCATGACTGTTTGATTGAGCAATATACACAGGTGAGAATTAAAGATAAGCTTGTTATTATTATATCTGTGATTCAAAAGATCCCAGCATGCATCATAATTTTCAGAGCTGATATGAAGATGCTGTACCAACTTCTCTGCTTCTCCTCTAAGTTTTGTTTTTAAGAATTGCATCTTCTGTGCATTCGAAAGAGACCTGCTGCTTTGGATGGTTTCTACAAATAAATCTTTAAAGGAAACCCATTGATGATAGCTCCCGCTAAAGGATGGGATGTCCATCTGTGGTGTTGATCTTTCACGATGGCATTCGGACCACATTTTGCTCTTAATTGATTTTTTGATCTCATTGTATTGCTTTTCAAAGCTTGAGAATGCTTCCTCGTACTCCACATTTTCTTCATACAACTCGCTGTCTATTTCCCAATGAAGTGCGTCGATCACAGTCCAGCGAGATTGCACAGTTTTAAGAATATCTTCAAGTTCCCATTTTTCAAAATTACCAATCAAGTTTATACCCTTAACTGTACAAATACTTTAGTCTCTTCTTAATGTTACACGGCTTTATGACATTAATTAAATCAGGGGTAGATAATTTATTAACCGCGGCACTATTAAGCTAGCCAACCTTTCGCCGTACATATTTTGTGCCCGCGTCACACATAGCCGGTTCCGAGCAACAGCCCGCGTGTATACAGAGTGCTCGATTTTGTGTAGTATTTCTTTATCGAAAAAGTGCTGTTTAAGTAAAATATTCTTTACTTAGGTATTGACCGGTAGAACGTTGCAGTGCTTGAACAAACCATTTTAATTATCTCTAAATCTTTCTTTGACATTAGGTGAAACAATGTTTATTAAAATTCTTAACTGTAGTGTATATATTATATTCAAGTAGGTTTTATAAGTTCGACCGTAGCTACTCAGACCATATTGGATACATGATTCAGCCATGCCGTTGTACAACATTAGCCTAGTTTCAAAAGGTATGCGGCTTTTAAGTATTTTAATATTTGCCAAGAGGTATCTCAGTTTATTACACATATTATGAATATGCTTAAGCCATGAGAATTTTTCATCAATTGTAAGATCTAAATATACATGGGAGTCGACCACTTCCAGTAAAGGGCAATTACAGTTTATATTGTTTAGGTGTAGACAATTATGATCATGAATTACAACTTTAATATTAGCTGTTTGTTTTATAATGATCGTATATATGAATAATTTTTCTTTTATTTGCATTAATTATTAAGCCGGCGTCATGACACCACTTTTGTAAGGCATTCAAATCACGCTGTAACATCTCACAAGCTTTGTAAGGGTCTCTGTCGGCTACCACAATACAGGTGTCATCTGCAAATTGATAGCAAGGTCAAATGGTTGGGTCTGTTAAAATAGAACTCGCCTATTTCATTTTATATAAATTTTCTTTAGTTCAGTGTTTTTATTTATTTCATTTTTAATTAATGTATAAATCATCCTACAACCGTATCCTGAGTGATAAAAAAGTAACCGTGTATATGTATACGATGTCTTGCTCATATTAATAGACGAAAAGAATTAGAGTTAAGATTAAAAAATAAATTTTCCGAAAATTTTCAGTTAAATGTCTACGATCCGCAAAAGTTGTACTTGCATCGTAGTTTCATAAAACCACATAAGAACTTAAATTTTGCTGGATTGAATACTTATAGGTGTAACCTGTGAGAAAATTATAAATGTTTTGGGATTTCTGCGTACATGTAGGGTAATTACTGTGTGTCTGGTAACGCCGAGTAGCAGCACGCGCCGAACGCGCCGTATTAAATGACGTCATCAGCATTTATCCTTCAATACCCGGATACCTACCGCATTTTCGAAATTCGGCGCATTTGGCACGGTCAAATGTGCGAGCTTTCATATATTTTCATACAACGAATTTCAAAATGCGGCGCGTACGGCGCGTGCGGCGCGGACATGTGTGCGATCAGCTCAAATATTCAAAAATATTGATACTTATTCGTGAATATATGGTGAATATAATATTTATTTCGTTTCGCATGCACGGATTTCGTGATATACAAAACTTGGCAAGAAAAGCCGAAATATAAAAGTGATAAGAAAAGTAGGAAATATAAAAGTGATATCTGAATTTAACTTCCTTTTTTTTTTTTTTTTTTTTCTCGGGGGGAAATGCGTAACCGCACCGTACCCGCCGTTAGCTAGACAGCGAGCGTGTGTGGGGCTCTCCCGGCAGGGTGCCAGGCCTACCCACTAAAACCCCCCGGTGTTCTCCCTGCCCTTATGGGCGCGCTAGGTAAGGTCCACACTGCGACTCCACTACCCACGCGCCCGTGAATTTAACTTCCTAGTTTTCAATTCGTTTTTAACATTACAAAGATCCATTTGGTCCAAACCATTTCCAAAACAAAATTATTAAATATTTCATAGATTGTTACAGATATCGCGTCAATTAACAAGATTAATCCTTAATGAGCCGAGAGAAGGTAACCCAAATCTTCGTCATTCTTTGAAAAGGACAAGTTCTGAATCAGATATACTACCTAAACGTAACAATCCAGAACTCGTGACTCACGAAGTTCACAAATAAATTATCCAGAGCCCGCGTTATTACCTTAACCACATTACGTATTACAGTGAAACCAACCACATAATTACGACAATAATGAAAATGGGTAAATAAACAGAGCTGGCTAGTGTGGAAATGGGCTTTTTACGGGAATTGGGGCCAAGGTGGGTGGAAATAGCAATCAAATAAGAGCGTTGATTTTAAACAATTGATACGTCATCGATGTTTATAGCAACAGACATATTTCATCAATGGACAACTTATAGGTACAGAGTTATGTAGCGGATTCATGCTATAATTGCAAATTTGGGCGTATTTTTTTGTGTACTTACATACATGGGTGACAAATAAGCCAACCCATCTGGGGCCCGATTCTACTAATAAGTTACAGCCGAATCGAAACTAAGCCGTTGTGATCGACCAATCGGAGCGCGTATATTGCCTTTCAACTGTTGGATGACGTGATTATGTGGCGTTCTGATTAGTCGATCGCAACCGTTTAGTTTCGATTCAGCTGTAGCTTATTAGTAGAATTGGGCCTCTGCTGCTTGGCGTCAGCGATGAATCACTCGCGGGTTGCTAATTCTAATCCCCTGGCCACAGCTAGCAGCGACGCGATTTGCGATGTTACTTGTGATGCGATTGCGTGGTTAGCAGAAAGATTACATTTACTCTTCTTTCAACTGCAGTAACTAAATTTACTGTGTCGTTGTGTGTATGTGTGTGTGTAAAAAAGATACCTCGATTTTAGACCTATTTCAATATTACCAATATTAAGTAACATTTTCTAAAAAATCATGTATAACCAGATATTAAGTCATTTATTAACAAAGAAATTACTACATGGCAAACAGTTTGGCTTCACCAAAGGAAAATCCACTACTGACGCCGGAATAGCACTTCTTAAACACATTTTTGATGATTGGGAGGGCAAGCAGGATGTAATTGGAGCTTTTTGCGACCTCTCCAAAGCGTTTGACTGTGTAAGTCATGAAACGCTTCTTCCTAAACTTAAACATTATGGTGTTTCAAATGAAGCAGTAAGTCTTATTAAATCATATTTATCTGACAGATTGCAGTCTTTAATAAATTGGAGTCTGCCAGTGCACCTATTCTTATGGGGGTACCCCAAGGATCAATATTGGGTCCTTTAATCTTTTTAATTTACATTAATGGCCTTTATGTCAGTAGTACCATTGACTAGTACCATTGATGGTACAAGTGATACAACTTTGTATCTTTAGTACCATTAAAGAAAATTAAGGATAGTCCCCGTAATTGTAATTAAATTTGATGGTACTAGGGTTACAAATTTATATCCTTAGTACCATTAACAAAAAATAAAGACATTCTGAAAATTATTGTAATTATCGATTATCTTGTATTATGTAACGCCATTGCTCTCTATGATAATGCAATTATGTAGGTTAGTACTTTAGTATCATTTTAAAACCAAAATGGCGGATTGCATATTATTTTTGTACAGCCCCTCCAATATGGGTATCAAATGAAAGGGCTTGACTTATACACTACAGTAAATTAAAAACCAAGATGACCGCCGTAAATGGAAAGCTATAAAATAAAGTAAAAACATCTTTAAGAACAAGCTTATTTACTCTAAAAACATGAAAATTAAACTTATAACACATTTTTTATGATAATAATTATAAAAGGTTGTCGCAAGGTTTTTAATACATAGGTATGTTTTTGAATTCTAATATCAAGATCAAGTTAAATGGGTTTTGTATTATTATAGATAAATCACGCGACAAGCTACTAGTAAAAAAAAGCTTTTATGCTCTAAAAGAGGAAAATAAAGTTGACACATTTTTCTGATAATATAATTTTAAGAAAAAATTGTGTCATAACTTTATTTTCCTCTTTTTAGAGCATAAAAGCTTGTTTTTAAAAATGTTTTCTTCTTTATTTTTTGTAAGTTGCTTATGACAATATTTTTTATTTTATTATTTATAGTACCAACTTTCCTTGTTCTATGCCTTCTTCGACTTTGTTTAGTTGTACATCGAACCATAGTATCACTAGTACCATTGATGGTACTATCGATACAACAATATTCATGTATGGATACGAGAATATTAATGATGGTACTACTGATCCTAAACCAGTGTCATTAGTACCATTGATGGTACTAAGGATACAAAGTTGTATCAGTTGTACCATCAATGGTACTAGTCAATGGTACTACCACAATATAGAGAACGATACAGTAGCCCGACTCAGGTGTGTCTTTGAAATTTATACCTAAAGCTGATCTGGGCGCTAGGGTTGGTACCTACAAAAAAATCTGCGAACGTATATGTACACGCCGCGCGTGAGCGGCGCGGCGTGTACGTGAAGCACAACAATTTCGGTGTTAAAAACCCCCCGGTGTCCTCCCTGCCCTTATGAGCCTGCTAGGTAAGGTCCACACTGCGACTCCACTACCCACGCGCCCACCTGGTCGCGCTATCGCCAAGGAAGGATTGCCCGAGAACACCAGGGCAATCCCCAGACGGAGGGCCTTACGGCGGCGTGCACGGGGATAACTGTGCACGCAGGCCTCCACGGCAGGGTCATTAGACGGTCATCGCTTGTGCGAATGCCCGCCTTCTCCTGCCTATCCGTCTGCGACGGATGGGAGCGGCTTGAGGATCTGCCTCCCGCTCCCTCTCCGCGGCCTCCTTCTGCGATATTACGTCCTCGCAGAAGGAGGCGACAGCCCCCCATTCCGCCTCGCCGTGGAGCATGGCCACGACCATGCTCGGCAGCGAGAGGTTTCCGCCTCCCAGCACAGCGCTTAGTTCGCTGCGCTGGAATCGCCAAGCCGGGCACAACAAAAGTGTGTGCTCGGCAGTGTCATCGGGAGCGTCGCAGTGATGACACTGCGGCGTTTCCTCCCGACGGGCGACTCGGTGCAGGTAGTGACCGAAGCAGCCATGCCCGGTAAGTACCTGCACCATGCGGCATGTTAGGCTGCCCTGCCGGCGCCCAACCCACTCCTCCAACACCGGACGAATTACCTCAATCGTCCGATGGCCGGCAGCTGGGGAGGCGAGTCCCACTGGCGCAGAGCCTCCCTCTGCGCTAGGGTACGAACCTGCTCCACCTCCTGTGGAGCAGACCATCCCCCCGCTCTCGTACAGCAACCCGATGCCGATACACCTCCGAATGGACGCAAACATCGACATCCCATGGCGTTTGGCCCGCAAGAACGCAGGCCGCGCCGTGGTTGACCGTGCGATAGGCTCGCACGGCCCGGGCTGCTATGACCCTCTGCGGACGTCACAGTAGGGCCACCGTACGGGTGAGAGGCACTCCGCCCATACCGGGGCTCCGTATAGTGCCATCGACCTTATCACCCCGTGATACAGTCGACGGCACACCGATCCTGGTCCTCCCACGGTGGGAAGGACCCGCCCGAGTGCGGCTGCGGCGGCGCACAGCCGTGGAGCGAAGAGCTTAATATGCTCCTCGAAACTCCATCGGGGGTCCAGAACCAAACCGAGGTACTTGAGATGCGCCTCGACCGGTATACGTACCCCCTCCACTCGGACGCGGAGCCCATGCGTCGGACGACCAGTGAGGTGCCGACCGACGCAAGGTGGGCCGCCTCCTCCCCCGTTATCGCTCTCGCCGCGACAAGCGTGTCGTCGGCGAAGCAGACGACCTTCGTTCGTGGCAGAAGGTCGCCTCGCAGGACCCAGTTGTACCCCAGGTTCCATAACAGAGGACCTAATATGGAACCCTGGGGTACACCCGCCGCCATTGTGGACGTGTGGACACGCCCATCCGGCCCCTCGTAGAGGATGGATCTGCCTTGCAGGTAATCCTCCACGAGGGCGCGGAGGTACGGAGGCACCCGGTGAAAGCGGAGTGCCTCCTTTATGCACTCGTGGGGCAGGCTGTTGAAAGCGTTGCGGATATCAAGAGACACCGCAACAACAGTCTCCCCACTAGCTGTGGCCTCTTCATTTCATACGATTTCCTTACCTAATATAAACACAATAAATAAAAATAAGCTTGCCGTTGCAACTTACAAGCTTCATAAAACTATTGGCTCGTTTCTAGGGAGGTGTGTAGCTTTATAATAAGCTTCCACAAAGTGTCACCGACTTACCAATTCATAAATTTAAAGTTCACGTTAAAAAGACTCTCATGAACAAAGGTTATTACAAAGTGAGTGATTATTTAAGTGACCACAAGATATGGAACTAGCTAGATCAAGTTATCAGATGTCATGTTTGGTAACAACATAATTTATTGTATAATGCTTAGTGTTAAGCTTATAACAACAATAATAATAATAATCTTTATTTGCAAGAATATGGTAACAAATTATGATGTAACATTCAATTATGACCCCGACATATTCTATCGATTGATCGACGTGCAAATTTTAATCGTAAAATTAACTTAATTTATATTAAATAATTATTTTACTCCAATTCAATGATTTAAAATTTTAATTTGTACTAATAACAATAAAAAGAATATATTTTAATGTTAAAATTGCATTTCTAGTCTCACAAGTGCATACATGTCATGTTTGATATATTTAATGAAAAAAATTGTCAACATGATAATGTAATTTGTAATAATGCAAAAATCAATAGAATTGTATTAAATTAATCGAACATGTTATTTGTAATAGTGTCAAAATAAATAAATTGTATTTAATTAATTGAAATGGTTAGTATGTAATTGTATAGAAATGTAATTCGTAATAATGTCAAAATTCTTATGTATTAATTAAAATAATTATAATTGTATTTATTTATTGGAAATGTCAAAATTATTATCATTGTATTTAGTTAATTGAAAATGTCAATACTCTATTGAAAATGTAATTTGTAATAATGTCAAAAATATTATATTGTATTTAAATGTCAGTATATATGTAATTAAATTTAAATGTAGTTCTGTAGTTCTGTGTGTACTTTCGTCCGTGACACACGAAGCTTGAGTCGCCAGTTCGATTTACCTTATAGGTACAATTTATATCTGAACGAATAGACAACAACAAATCACCTCAACAGCCTCGGAGAAAGGGGCGCCCCTCTTTGGTAAAAGCCCACTCATGGACTCTGCTTCTCTTCCAGGAACACTAGCTCACAAACACAGAGAAAGTAATGAAAAACAGGGGGCCCTAACTAGGCAAACGAGCTCCCTGATCACTCAATTATGGTAATATCAAATTCGCGAGTCGGGCGCATTTCACTCTTGCGCAACGTCACTGACACGACCTCTCAATACGCTCAAAGGCGACTCTTTTTCATGAGGGGGATCTAGCGCGTGCCTAATGCAATCCGGATTATTCGAAATTCGTAAACATCTCAAAAATCCGGATTTGGGTACATTAAAAAAAGATCAAATTTTGAAATTGAAATCAGAATTTTGAAATCTATATTGAAGTCGGTGCTAAATTTTAAGAATTCCTATGAGATCATCGTTTGGCTCCGACTTCAATATAGAAGTGTGATATTGTCTGTACCTATTCTTATAATATTTTTAAATTTTCAGTGTTTTTAAAGTCGGTTTTTATTTTTTGTAAAATATTTTTAAGTTATTCCTTTACATGGTTTTTAAATTAGTATTTTCAGACTTATTCTACTAGCTACAGTGTACCATTTTTTCTCAGAATGCTCATTATAAAACGAACAAATATATAAAATCCATGACTTTACATTTCTTTGTAATTTTGCCTGATCTCCTTTTAGACTTAGGCCAGTATTACAGAACGCAACTCAAGCAGCGTTTGAACTCCAATCACGCAAAGCTATTTTTGAGTGGAGATCACTACTTGGATGTTCATCTGATTATAAGTTGCGTTTTAGGTATTGATCAGCTGAAACTAGACTCAAGTTAAAACTAGACTCAATAGAGGTGCGATTTTGATTACGTTTGATATTATATAACGTCGTTTGAGCAGCTCAGTACCAGCCCACTGCTGAGAATCATGCCCAGCACCAGCCCACTGCTGAACAATCTTGCCCAGCACCAGCCTACTGTTGGACAATCTATAGGTGACTGTCACTACTTACCACCAGGCGGGTAGTATGCCGGTCTGTTTACAAACTTAGTTGTATAAAAAAAACCTGCATGGGGCACTATTAAAAAAGAAAAAAAAGCAAGGGAAAAATAGACCTTCCGAATTTCTTGACTGTTCTCGTGAAGGTTTTTCCCTATTTCCCGAATAGGGGAAGTAATTTTTTTTCTCATTCCAGACATCTCGCTGTTTGTAATATATGCATGAATAATATCTTTCGTTCTAATTAGAATGTTGTTATTTTTTGCCGTGCCTGTAAAGGCATATTTTTCTGTACTTACTTATATTATAAAGAGGAAAGATTTGATTGTTTGTATTGGCTCTTAATAGGCTTCGAAACTCCTGGACCGATTTGAAAAATTATTTCACATTATCCCTGATGAACATAGACTATAAAATTATTTTTCCTACGAGAAAAATTCCCATGGGAAAAAATAAAAATAACGCGGGCGAAGCTGCGAGCTGAAAGCTAGTCATAAATAAAATTAGAAAATAGAAAAAGAGAGAAAAGAAGCTGATATTTGAATTTTGATCATGAGTACTTACTGTGGCTCAGCCCTTAGAAAATATGATAAAGGATTGTCGTAAATGATGACATACTGTTTGATATCAACCTTTATAATTTTGTGTTTTTGAGATGCTAATATTTTCTTCTTTTGTGAAAATGATGATTGATGCAGAGCTGGCGCCAAGGACAACAGATCCTTGAAATCACTTCAAATATTTAACAGAAATTATTTGGATACCTATTTACCGAAATAAAATGTTCACCATAAATATGATTACCCGTGAAGCGTCGTAATCACGAATAGAATTTCTTATGTCCCAAAGTAATAACCTTCTTTGTAGCTCCGGAATCATAATATATTTTACGACTTACTACGATAAAAACATCCAGGTTCAAGGCTGCTTTTATTTAGCATATCATTTGAGCATATTGAAATGTAAATGAAGCTCAGTGGTGGTGGTGGTAGTGTATCGCCAGACAAGTTTTGAGTCGGCAAATAATCATCTTCTTTTCGACGTATAACATCTTTCCTGTCGCTTTCTTACAATCTGTGCAAGTGATTTCATGAAATGGAACGGAAGTGTGTAACATGAAGCCGGGGAAGCGTGCGATGCTAGAGTTGGCGGTCAGATAGTAGTAACATGTCAGATATTATACATCCCATGTAGCAAAATAGTGCCAATATAACGTCAATTTAAAGTCATTAGAGACGTAAGAGATTACATGTGATGATGTCAAATGGACGTAATTTTGACCTACGTATGTCACAGCCTGACGACGTCATTTCAGTCTGGAAGACGTCCTCTGCTTTACATTTCAAGCACGTCCCCAAATGGCTACGGGGGTACGTCTTCAAATGTTTTAATTTTGTATCATTGATAGGACGTCCCTTAGATGTCAAGAATTGACATGTAAGGGACGTAGTCTATAGGACATCTGCAGTAAAGGTAAAATACATATTACGTAAGTCGCACAGCACTTAGTACAACACTACTTCACTTTGTTACTAAATGAATCAAATTTGTAGTAGAAAAATTCTTTATTTGAGAACCAAATTTATTCGTAAGCCACAGAGAAACTGATAATCTTAGCTCTTACTGTTCAACCGATTAAGAAGTATGTGTGAAAATCAACTAAACTCTGTAAGAGCTAAAATAAAGAGATAAATCAGCGAAATATTGAATCCAGGACCTTGACATAAATATGATCCCAGTGCTTTTAACCTCTATGCCTCAGGGACGATTACATTGACTTGACAATCTCCATAAATATTATTAAATCAATAACACGATATTTCATACCTTTTCCCGATAAGTCGAAGTGTTTGCAGATGATGAACTCCTTTAGGGAGAGAATGTATTAGCTAGTCACTCAAGCTAGTCACACATCAAAATTATTTTAGTAAGTTTCTGCTTGAATCCTTTTTATATCTTTATTATTTTGTATAAATAAACGATACTACTTTATCCATCTTTGGAGTTTTGTGAATACGGACCGCAAATTTTGTTGTTTTTTATATACTTTTCAACATACTTGCTCGTAAAATTGATCTAATTTTACCGGTTTTATAGATACATAAAGCAGCTCATAAAACAAATGTGTATTATAGCCGAGGCACGCATCACAGAGTCCGGCGATACTGCACTTGTCGGCCGCGCCAATAATGTACTACACATATTTTTTAAAAGCTAGAGGTAATATAAAAGACATCAACGAACTACATGATTTTTCAATCGATTATTTCCATACCATTATTTAGTTTGTCTACAAATTAACAATAATTTATGTTATTTAATCAAAAAATCAGTTTTTTAGGTAATTTTCCTCACAAGTGTGTTGAAAAACGTCGTACGATATACGTATTTTGGTTATACACACTCAGCTCTATTACGCCCTCGCTTTCGGCTCGGGCTGAAATTCCGCCTCATGAGTTATAACCAACATACCGCACATACATAATGTACTATAATGAAATAAAACCCTTTGAATAAAAATAGCTTTGGTGATTTTTGTGTGATAATATTCAACATTATTTCTTCACACTGTACGCTCAAATATCAATCTTTTAGACAGGTTTTGGGAATGGCATATCTTCAAAATAGAGAAAGTATTGTTTCCTCGAATTTCTTGTCTATTATATTTCAATGAACAACATTACATTCAACGTAGAAAGCTTTTAAATCTTCTTGACTTCTCTTTAAGCCTGTAAATTTACACAGACACAATAATTTAATAATAATAATTGATGGGGTTATTCCTAATTTTCTTTGAAGTGATAACAATGATTTGATTCATCATGACAGCTCATGTACTTCCCCACCGAGGGGCTCGAGCCTATCCTAAGTTAGGGTGTTTAGGCCTTAGTCAACCAACGCTGACCCAGTGCGGAGACCATACATACACCTTTAAATTTCTTCGCAGATGTATGCAGGTTGCCTCACGATATTTTGCTTTACCGTCTGAGCGTCGGATAAATGAAATTCGAAAAACGAAAAACACACTGGTACATGGCAGGAATGAACCGCGAACATCCCGATTAGAAGGCCAGTGCCGAGTCCACCAGCGCCACTGATTTAATTATGTAATGACATTTGAACATCTAATCATAACTCTCGAGTCTGACTTAGTTCGGTAGCGAACCTAGACTTAAAGTGACTTATATAAAGTCGGCCGTAGGCTGACAACCACTTACACATCTTTAACCACACCCGTATAACCGTCGATCATGTCTCGGGTGCCCTAACGCCGATGGATGGCGTAACCGAGCTGTGGTCGGCAGAGTAATAAAAAAATACGTTACGGCTCCTAACTCTATATCTTTGTAAACGGCGCGTGAGTGTTGCTACATTATTCATCCTTCCAATTTTAAATCTCGCGATCTCCACATATTCCATTTTTATATTGCGATTGAAGACTTGTCATTGATTGGCTTTCGATGAAATTCGAATTTTGACTATTCGCGTAATGTATTTAGTTATATTGACATTTTAGAAACAGACTTCAGAAGCGACCCCACAGTTCTGTGCTGCGTGGCGCAACTGTTCACGAAGTTTCATTTTATCATTATAAACATAATTTCGACCTATTTGCTACCACTAAATAGGTACAAATCTAAAGAAATGTAATATTAAAACGCATTTTATGGTTTTATTCAGCGTGTTTGGTCGCAACCTACCCATGTTAACATAGTCATATAAAATATAACGGGTCATTAAAAATTTGAAATTGTACAATTTGAAAAAAAAATAAAAATACGGGGAATAAGATTTTAAGGCGTTTTGTGATTTTTTTTTCAAGTTATCTCGCAATTTCGGTTAGTTTTATCCCTATGATTTTATTATATGTAGACAATGTGCATCAAGTAAATATTAAAAAATCACAATCCTGTTAGAATTTACTGATTATAACATAACTTTTAACAACGTAGGGCTCGCTGTGTAAACTTTTATTTCAAAAGCGTGGTATTTGAACGGCCCTTAGTGATATAGAAAAGCGAATGATATTCTATTGGGAAAATAGTGGCCGCAGGAGTTACATAAATTTTGTGAAACTTTCCAGACGCCTATTTGTGATAACATCACAAATTCGGAGTCATAGTAAATAATGTAAGACCTTGTCTGTCATTTCGATATTTCATAATAAATATTAAAACTTACTTTTTTATTGAAGTCGGTTTCAAGTTTTTTACTAACTTCGTTATTTTTTATATTATGTGACTTTGCATATTTTTAAGATGCTAAATGAATTGAACATATGAATAAATCAATAAAGAAGCAAAATCAATAGAGCTCGGCGGCCGAAGTGGTTAAGGCGTCAACACACGGTTTGTCGGAGTCGCGGTTTCGATCCCCGACCTAGACGAATTTTTGTCTTTATTGATTTTTTAGCTTTACTTCGCTTAGACGCAGAATGTCCACTTCGCAAAATGTCTACAGGTTGCGAAATGTCCCTTTCAGAGCTTCGCCCGCGTTGTTTTTGTTTTCTCGTGGGAATTTTATATTTTCCCGTAGGAAAAATAATGTTGTAGCATATATTATTCAGGGAAAATGTAGCATTCTAATGGAGTTTTTGTAGTACATTTGAAACTAGATAATGGTGTAATTCTTACGTATTTATATTGTTACTTTTACGAAATCGTAAAACGTAAATTTGGTGCAACCGTACGTTAGTGAATTTTAGTATACACGTGTCTTAACACGCGTACTATAATTTAACGATGATGTAAACACCAGAATAACTTGAAATAAAACGACTTTCGCTCTAAACAATAATAAAAGAATTGCAAAATTGCATAAGGGTCTTTGTGGGTCACGCTCGTGAAGGCCGCGTACCGGGAGACGCGTTGGTAGGCCCTCCACGAGATGGAGCGACGATCAGAGCCCCAAGCACGAACCACTATAGTTATGGTTCATCATTTCAGCTCATATACGTCCCCACCGAAGGGGCACGAGCCCACCCTAGTCCCTAACTAGTTAGGGCGTTTAGGCCTTAGTCAAACCACGCTGACCCAGTGCGGATTGGTTGACTTCACATACACCTTTGAATTACTTTGCAGGTCTACGCAGGTTTCCTCACGATGTTTTCCTTCACCGTAAGAGCGGCAGATAAATGTGCATATGACATTCGTGAAACGAAAAACACATTGGTACATGGCAGGATCGTTAGCGGGTCTCCCGATTCTACTCGGAGCACGGTCCAGTGCCGAGGCCACAGCGCCACCGACGCTCATATAGTTATGGTTATCGTAATCGTATTATTTGTATGAAAACTATAGCAGCGCCGCTACATATATCGTAAATAGTTAACGAGAGCTAAAGTATGAGAATCGTCAGCACGAATTCACTTTTGATTGACATGTATCGTTTTATTCGACAGCTAGCTATCGTAATATCTCTCACTGAGTATTTTACAGTGAGAGAACTATCGTTATGTATCGAGCTCACGATAGTCTTACGATAGTGTTTCTAGCTGTCCATTTAATATCTAAATCGTTATCGGATAGTAAGTAAATACGAGAACTCTATACTAATATTATAAAGAGGGAAGATTTGATTGATTGTTTGTTTGTTTGTATTGAATAGGCTTCAAAACTACTGAATCGATTTTGATGAAAGTTGGTATAGGGATAGTTCGAGGCCAGGGAAAGGACATAGGGTAATTTTACTACGGAAAAATATAAAATTCCCACGGGAAAACAAAAATAACGCGGGCGAAGCTGCGGGCGGAAAACTAGTATACTATAAAGAGAGTGGTTCGTGCTAGAGGTAGGGGAAAGTGTTGTACATAATATATGAACGGTTTTACCTTTGGACACCCCTGGTATTTTAAAAACTAAACACAGAAATTTAACGATGTGAACGCTATCGCAAAATTATTATTTAGTTTTGATTATTAAATCCATGGCTGTGACAGACTGATAAAGGTTTTTGCTCAAAATACTAAGTATTTATCTCCTTTTCGTATTATTTTTTTAAGAATATAATCATAATATAATATGCAGAATTTAGATGATTTATTTTTAGTCAGGCTGTAGTGTATATCATTGAACATTCATTTTAAGCGGAATAACAATGTAAATTAGTACCTATTATGCCGGTAATCTACTTTTAGGTTATACTGTAAAATTTGTACCAGTGGACATCGAAGTGTATATACCATATGGACTATCCACAGATACAAATTTTAGTTCAAATTTCTTGCTTGATGAACATAATTATTACCTAGTGGTAAAGGTCGTGGAAGGCTGGATGCGAGAAGCGCAGGCCCGATCCGTTTCGAAATCTTTTTTTTTTTTGTCGGGAAAATGCCTGGTGCACTTCCAGCTTGCCGGGGGATCGGCAGCGGGGGTATGTGGGGCTTGCACCCACTAAAAATCTGACAGCGTCCTGCAACCGCGTAGTCTAGGGGAGCCTTCCGGGAGTCCGAATCGTCCAGAGCTCGACCCTAGATACGGTTAGCTGCCTACTGGGCAGCTACAACTTAGAGTAGAAGGCAGTCTCAAAACCCCCCTCATATCACATCCGTTTCGAAATCCTTGGGGAGGCCTAATTCCAACAGTGGGCGTCTCTTGACTGACATCATATTTATAATCAAACTGTCTAGAAGCACAATTGAAAATATACCCTCCTGACGACCACCGTACTACACAAAGAACGTAAGATTAAAAAAAAATTGCAGGGATTCTTCTAATGGCAGCCCCTTGACTTTACATTGACACCATTAGGTATACCCTTCATTAACTTAACATCTTATACCCGGTCCCCGTAATCTAAACTTTTTGATAAAAAATGTGTTTTTAGAAAGTGTGATGACCAAGCGTCTGCCGAAAAGTAAGTTGATCTTGTTTCATCCTACGTGTTATTGATATTTTTTGCCTAGATATTATGTTAAAAAAGTCAACAGCTATTAAATTGATAAAATCAATGCGTGTTCCTTCTTTGTTTCATAACTATTGATAAATATAATCTCCAAAACTTTTACGTCCTTTACATAGGACAAGCATGTACTATATAAAGAACATTATTTTTTTTATGAGATATGCACTCATTTTCAAATCTATCTAATCAGCAAATCACGGAGTAAGTAGAGGACTCCTTAATAGATATTTTTAGCAGTGATTCTGAAGATCCTACATATAATCTCCATAAAGGTACATACAACTGTATAACCAATACTCCAAAACGCAATGAAGTATCGGACGAATCTGATGACGTAGTTACTGTAGTGTTATATCAGACCATCTGGTTCAAACTGTCCCTTCTTCGGCATTATGAAATGACTCTAGGGTCTTAAGAGCCTCAAGTCGTTCACGAGGTAGTAGAAGAGTGAGACTTGGTCGCTTAGAACGTAGCAGAGGTCATGGGCATGTATTGCAAACTAAACAGCGGACAAACCATAATATTTTGGATAACTGAATAGTAGATAGCTTTGAACCAGAAGTTAAGAGTTTTATGCAACTTGCCTATATTTACAAAGATTCAAATAGTTGGGAGTGATATTTTTTCTTTTATTATCAGTATATCGATGATAATATCCTAGAAATAATAGTGGAATGGGTTAGAGTGTTTTAGATTAATTACATACTTCAGATGTCAAAATCTCTTTAGGATGAACTTTGAAGAATTTGTAAGTATATATTGGAATCACTGTGGTTATCTTTTTGTAGTAGGCCTAACAAATGACCTCATTCCGCCTGATAGTAAAAGGATGTGGAGACTAAATGTGGAGATAACTGGAGGTAACCACCTCCGTGGTCTAGTGGCTGACACCACCGGGTGTTGATCGGGCGGTCCGGGATTAGCATTTCCATGGGGGCAGAAGTTTCTCTGTTTGGTTTGGTGGGTGGTGGGGCTTTTGAGCCCGCTTGGCTAGCTACCACCGTATTACCTAAGTTTGTCGCCATAATAACAATGTTGATTGAATTGTTGTGTTCCGACAATTAGAGGTAAGATAGCGAGTTCCTCAGTTGTTGAGGAGTCCAGATGAAGCTCGCTTCCACCTTTGGCCTTATCGTTACTTACCATCAGGTAAGACGAACGCCAAGAGCATCCCTATCGTATGTAAAAAACTATAGCTAGTGCAGGAGAGGGAATACATTCTACATTAGCCACCCTCACCTTGCTGACCTGCAAAGTGCTTTTTCACGCCTCTTCTAAAGGATCCGGGAATGTATGAAGGTTATATCAGCACTTCATTATCCTCACATCAATATATACTAGTCCGAAAAATGGTAAGTTCCACAATGGCTACTGTAGACACATGTTTCAGAATTTATGCAATTAGGATATAAATGCGTTTATGACAATGGCGTTACTACAGAGCAAAAAAAGGAAAAATATGGAAAGTTAAACCACTTTGGGATTGTATTCTTTAAGGATGTCAGGAGAAGGATCGCCCATGCCCATAGACATATTATGTGCATTGACGATATGATTATCCTATTAAATGCCTTTATCTCAGTAGTAGTTCCAAACAAATTAAAATTCAAACGTAGTTGACAATATTTATTTATTTGTTTGAAAAAACATTTTACTTTTGTTTGATTATTTATTATTTGTTAATGCTAACACTATAAAAATGTATATGTCATTTATGACTTATTTATTACCTTATGAGTCTTAATATTAACAAATTTTTTTCTATGTTCTACATGAAGTACATAGTTGTTGACGACCAAAGTTCTCTATATAAGGAAAAGCCGATTTTTCCGAATTGGGATTTTTTTCAATATTTTTCCAGAGAATCTTAGGCCATATAGACCAACTTCTAAAAGTTTCATAATGCTACTCAAAAAAAAGTATCTCTGGTCGTCAGGAGGATACAGCATTGTCTAATGGTCTTGGATTGGTTTAGTCATGAGGACGTTTTTGAGTGTAATGGTATAATTTATGCGATGTATTGACCATTCATATTGATGATATGCCATTTGACAGACATCTTAATGTTAGTCAAAAGCCTACTTAATTAAACGGGAAAATAAGTTTCCCTATTACAAATATTAATGTTAGGTCTCTACCTGCATAAATGTTAGTGTTAGCGCCTGCGTCGTAATACGCCTTATTGAATGTGTTAAAAGTAACGACTAAACACGGTGGCCACATCTGCGGAGTTTGAAACAAATCTATTACCCTCTATTGCCACTAACAATCCGCACAGAAATTATCACGTTACGCTGTAACTGGGTAATACCACTACCTACAGAGATGTGTAACATCTGTGTAAGTAGTGTCAAAATTACCCCGTATGATAACGCGCAAGGACGTAGGTGGAGCCGTAGCATTTATGTTAAGGCATATCTGAATGCCCTGTGTTAGAGTAACAAACAGAAAGGTGTGTATTACTTTTTTCGGCAGCATAAAAGTCTGGAAATTGTACTCAGCTAATGGAAGTAGGCTCATTACTATTACATGAGACTGTGCTTACACACCTCCGCTTAACACTTCGCGGAGTACAGACCGGATTATGTTCATTTTTATTTGCGACGTCTCTCATATTGCGAAGTGCAAATCTTACTTAGAATTTTTTCAGAAAGTGCAACCTAATGCTCAGATTCATAACATGTTGAATTAAAGTGTTAGACCACGAGCTCATCCTATGAAACATTGTATAGGAACATGTGCATTGATTTATTGCCAGTAATAACGGCTAAACAACTATGTAAATCTACATTTGTAAACATAGATTTTTTTATCAGCATAGACTAGTTTTCCGCTCGCGGCTTCGCCCGCGTTATTATTGTTTTCCCGTGGGAATTTTATACTTTCCCGTAAAATAATTTTGTAGCCTATTATACAAGTTTATTTTTATTTACAAAAAAAAATGTGTGCTTGTTCAGTCAAGCAAACTGAACAACTTTCACAATGTTACCAACTTTGAAATCGCAAAAAAATTCAGCTGTTCCATACAAATGTTCAACATTCACTGAACCTATGTATGGAATAGCTGATTTTTTTTGCGATTTTAAAGTAGGTTCCATAGTGAAAGTTAAGTTTGCTTGTCTGAACAAGCACACAGCATTTTTTTAGTAACTAAAAAATAACCTTTTATGGAAGACTGTTATTTATATTTAGGAGCTCGAATAATAAATTTCACAGAAATTTGAGCAGATTTATATAACTATTTGACATGGCTTCACAGAGTAGATAACTCGTTCCAGGCATTGGGCATCCCCTTTAAGAAAATAATTTAATAAAAATTCAGTCAGGCGATGGATGTATCGAAACCGGTCGCAATAACTTAAATATAATAAAGATTCAAGTGGAACTTGTGAAATTAGTGGGGGACCTTTCATTTGGCATAATGTTGTTTGTCATAAAGACGCTTGGCATAAATCACTAAGCATAATAATCGAAAAGCATAACATTAACGTCACATAATTTTTTCTTTGCATAATTTGTATAAGGCACAATTATTCAAAGGCATAATTTTATGAAGCATAATTAATGAAATACCTAATTTATTTTGACATAATATTGGTAGTCCTAAAATGTTTTGCCATAATTTTAACTGTCATAATTTATGATATCCCTAATATTTTGGGGCATTTATTATAATTAGAAATGATTTTATTTTAAAGGATATAATGTTTACTGTTTTACTAAACATTTTATAATAACATTTCATATATTATTTTATTCAAATATGATACTCGAATATTCTATATTTTCATTTGATATTTCATAGTATATATTGATTTTTTATTTGAAAAAGTAATTCATTTATGCTACTAGTGACAGAAACGAATCGCTGCAAAACCGACTCCACGTAGTCTTGTTTGTCCTACCCCTAGAGTGTAATTCAAACCCGCGTAGGTGCGGAGGGGCGAGGCGGCCCGCGAGCTGACGAGCAGGTGGTTTTAACGCTCGCCGCCGCGGCTGAGGATGGCCGGCGAAGCCGGCCAGCAATCCGAAGCTGCGGTGGTGGGCGAAAACCATCTGCGACGATAAGCTCGCGTGGGACCGCCGGAGCCCCGCAGCGTCGGAGCCGTGACAGACACCATGCATGTGCATGCTTGCTTGCGAGGTGCATGCTTGCTTGCGTGGTACATGCTTGCTTACACTGTGCATACTTTCTTGCATGTTGCATGCTTGCTTGCATGTAGCATGCTTGCTTGCACTGTGCATACTTGCTTGCATGCTTGCTTGCACTGTGCATACTTGCTTGCATGTTGCATGCTTGCTTGCATGTTGCGTGCTTGCTTGCATGTATACTGCATGTTTGCTTACATTGCTGTATGCTTGCGCGCAAGTTTATGCCCAGAGAAATTCTGCCTAATCATATTATTCGTTGTGATTAATATGCTAAACATTAAGGCGAGGAATTTCCACGTGCAAGCCCATATGTTCCGCACTTCACACCGTTCAATTTTACATGACGTTAGCGCGGACGCGGCCACTGAACAGGCGCCAACATCATGTGCCGCACAGTAAAAATATAACAGTACAACAAGGACGTTTTATATCGTATGCAATATACTTTTTGCTAGGTTACAAATAAGTATTGATTTATAAACTGAGGTAAGTACCTACAGTAATACAACCAATAAAGATACAGCTTTATGACTTCATTGCTATTTTTTATTGTATCTTTACTTGTATGTAGATATGGACACTTTTTAATTGTTACATTACATAGTATTTTTTTTTGACAAACAACCACGTGATCTTTTTAATAGATTAAAAAATAACAAAGTTTAAAAAGCTTTTATTTGCCAGTGACGTCATTGTTTTCGTCCACCATTGTAATACCGATACAAACATATATTTTATGTTTAAAAAACCAAACCTTATCTTGACGGTGGTGACGGAAGTGGAAAATCCACAAAAAAAAACTCACTGTCATGTACATACACCACAAAACCCTTATTTCTTGCCGTCAACATGAATGTGCACCAAAAAACACCACTTTCACTGCACAATATTCACTCGAATACGATTTTTAATTTATTAAAATAAAAGCTAACCTTCGCCATTAAAGCCAATTGCCTCTCTTTTTTAAATAAAATTTGCTTTGTAGGGTCCTATCTAACTTGTTTTGCGCATGTGTATTTTTTGTGACATGTTATACAACCACTCAAATCTCTTTGGAAAAATGCCTACATTTTGTATGAATTGTATGAATATGAATGGTAATTTCTTGTTAAATTAGAAAAAAAAACAACAGGGCAATTTTAATTAGTTAAAATAATTAATTAGTAGTTTGAAGAAAAATATTGTAATAGATATGTAGGTATTTTAATACATTACTGAATAAATAAGTACTATAACTTATTTCGCTTACTATTCATCAATAAAAATATTTTAATATATATATGTAGGTATTTTAATACATTACTGAATAAATAAGTACTATAACTTCTTTCGCTTACTATTCATCAATAAAAATATTTTAATATATATATGTAGGTATTTTAATACATTACTGAATAAATAAGTACTATAACTTATTTCGCTTACGAAGTTATGAGGTAACACATACCTCATAGCTTCGTCATTTATTAACTGATTTTCAAAATTCTTTTTGTATTCAGAAAAGTATACCCCCGAAGTGGTTCCATGCCATCAAGTCAGGATCTAGTATTAGAATCCCAAGAAAATCGAGAGAATAGGCACGTCCAACGTCTTTCCTGTTTTTTTCTGAAGCTATTCAGGTATTTGCGTCTGAAAGACATCATCTCAAGGATTGTTCCACTATGCTGAGCTTACGATGGATCCTTAACTTTAAGGAGTTAGGGGGTTAGTCTTTAGATATAAAAGGTACGTATTGACTCTCAGTTAGGTATATTCTTTCAAGTTGACTTAGAGAGCTATTATTTTCATTAAATTAGATTGTTTTGCTTTGTTTTGACGTCAATAAGTGTCTGTAAAGGCCTATGTTGAATAAAGATTTTTGAATTTGAATTTGGATTATTAATTTCACGAAAAAAAAAAATTTTTTTTACAAAAATACCGACACCACTTCAAAACAAAAACTACTTCAAAATAAAAATGTAATGTTGTGTGTTTTTTTTATTGCTACTAAGTTGGCAAACAAGCAAACTGCCCACCTGATGGTAAGTGGTAACAGTCACCTATAATACATGTGGTTCCTGTGCGATTCGCAGTAAAACTGCAAGCCCCACAAGAACCACAGTGTACGTTGCCAACTTGTGACATCAGATGTAAAGTCACGGTACCCAGTAATTTCAGTGCTATATCTTACCCTTCACCCTTGGCCAAGTGCGGCTTGGTCGACTTCACACACAACCTAAGAATTTCTTTACACATGTGTGCAGCGGTCGCCGGCGCCGGCGCGCTACTTAGTGGTAGGTATTTATAACGCTGCATTGCGTGAGTGACAGGGGCGTGCATGTACTAAACAAGATTATCAAGAAGAAAGCCACAAATCGCTATGAATATCAGGCAACCGTATTAGTCTCTAAGCAACCTGGTTTTAAAATATTAATTACCACCTTAGGCCTGTATATTCTACCACCTTAGGCCTGTAAGAAAACTCGGGAGGTACTACACAGCTAGCGTTCTTTACCATGATGACTTTACATTTCACGACACGGTTAACGCACAGAGTTCGAGTGATCGCCTACTACGCAACTGGTCGCGGGTTCGATTCCCAAATATTTTTAACCGACTTCAAAAAAGGAGGAGGTTATCATGTCGGCTGTATTTTTTTTATGTTTGTTACCTCATAACTCCGTCATTTTGAAACCGATGTCCAAAATTATTTGTATAGATAGAGTATAGAGCAAGGGTGGTCTCATGGTCACCAAAGTCAGGATCTGATGATGGGATCCCATAGAAAATCGAGGAAAACACTAAAAACACACTTCTTTCACTAAAAAGATTTCATTCACTGAAAAGTTAAAAATAAAAAATATTTTACAAAAAATAAAAAAATAAAAATTTTGAAGTCAAAAACACTGAAAGCTTAAAAATAATATAAGAATAGGTACAGACAACATCACACTTCTATATTGAAATCGGTGACAAATTTTAACACTTTTCACAGGAGATTATCGTTTGGCGCCGACTTCAATATAGAAGTGTGATGTTGTCTGTACCTATTCTTATATTATTTTTAAGTTTTGAGTGTTTTTGATGTCGGTTTTTATTTTTTGTAAAATATTTTTTTGTAGTTACGGGACAAATATTATGTATGGAATACAGAAATTTGTTCCGGTCTGGGCGTATGTGCATGTGATATGTAATATATTCTATGTTTGTAACTTTGATGACACGGTTAGCGCAGAGGTCGAATAATCGCCTACTGCGCAACGGGTCGCGGGTTCGATTCCCGTACGGGACAAATATTTTGTATGGCCTACAGAAATTTGTTCCGGTCTGGGCGTATGTACATGTGATATTCTATGTTCGTAACTGCACCCACAACACAGGAGAAAATCTTAGTGTGGGGCGACGTTTTCAAAAAGAAAAAAACTGCACCTACGAAGGGGGTAAAACTAAAAAAGAATAGTTTGTATGGAATCTCTATGACATTTATGCGGGCGAAGCAGCGGGCAAAAGCAAATATTTTATAAAGTTTCACAAAATTCCGCTGATCAGATGTTTTCTTTTAACATCTGATCTGTTTAATACAATGAAGTGATCTTTACATAAATCGAACGGAAATTTATGTTAATTATTTTTTACTTTTTTATAATCAACTCACGCTTGACCATAAATGTTACGAAATTTATAAGATTCCTAAAATACTGTTTTACTGTTCATAATCATATATAATACCTAGGCTCGAATAAAACTCTATTATTTACCTACATGTATAATGTGCTGTTGATTCTACCTTCTTAAGCTTTGATGCAAGGCGTTGTGAATAAAGAGGGTAACATTAAGTATTTAAAGGAATTCAGCAATGAAGTTTTATAGGAAACATTATTTTGAACCTATGAATCGTTGCATATTTACTTGAAGAAATTATCATACTGGTTTATTAACACTGCACTGTGCTATATGGCCGCGGCAATAAAATATAAACATTTGGGAAATAAATATTTACCACTTTTCTTTCAGCATTTTTTGTATGTTAAATCAAATGATTTAACATTTCGTCTTTGACTTCTTTTATTAGCGATTTTTACACATAAAATAACTTATAGAAAAAAAGAACGAAAAACATATTTTTTCACACATAAAATAATTTAGGAAGAAGGATTGAAATAGTTTTCTCCTTTATAGTACCTAATCCATTATTTACACTATTCACCATATTACTACACTAATCTATAATAATAATGAAAGTTAACAAAATAAACGTAAACTGCAAAATTAAAATTCGATCGTAAAGAAACACGTAATATATTTTTTTGCGCCCGCAACACGAAGCGACATGACCATACCCTGAGACGACTTGGCGAGTACTGTCTTATATGGAGCGCGATCACAACCAAGCGAAATTATAGAATTTTCGACATTTTCCTAAATATTTTATATGACATCAAAAAATCTGCTTTCACAGTTCACTAGATAATAATGAACTACATGTTTTGGTATAACTTTTATACTGTTTTATGTATATTTCGATTTCAAATCGTGGTTTTAGTTTTTGATTTAGATCTATGTTTGGATTTTTTTTCTATCGAGTGAAATGGAGTAAATCGTGTTTCTGCTTTCACAGTTCACTAGATTATATCTTCAAGTTTAAGGTGTGTGAATTTCAAAATTGTGGGTTCTAATATAATCCAGATCTAGACGTTCTAAGATCGGCAAATTTGGGAAATCCTCGCCTTAATTATGCTTTGAAAAATTATGCGTCAAGTTGTTCTGTGTTTCGAGTTTATGGGTTTTAATACTTGTGACAAATGATTTTCTGCCACACAATATTAGGCTTATTACCATTCTGCTTCTTGATTATTATGCGTCTTGACAATTATTTCAATCGAAATTATGGAATATGATTTTATGACAATAATTTTTATGCCTAGAAATAGAGAGCCGAAATTAGTGTTCTAATAACAAGATACTGTGGAGTTCCATCAAAAAATTACAACACAAAGCTTTAACTAAAAATTACTATCTTTTGTATGTTTTGTAATGCCATGAGTTAGCGAAAGACTTACAATATTCCGCCAACATATACTTCACGCCATGTATGAGGTTTTTGCCATTTCTTGGTGTTTTCAAGAATTTTTTGACGTGTCTACGTCCTTCCCTACTATTGATCCCCTTGAAGAGATACAGGAAATGATGTCCCCGTAAAGGAGACAAAAGAACAAAAGCGAATGGACGAATCACTGAACCGTAAACACAACAAGGCCGTCAAATAAGTAAAATGTAGCGCAGAATTCTATTTTGCTGATCAATCGTCTCCCAGCAGTCGGGAAGGGGCAATTTTCTATTCAACTGTACCGGAAACGGACAGGTGCACCTAGAGAGTGCATTTTCACGGAATAGATCAATTTGAATTCCGTTTGGACGGCTTGTTTGCCCGCTCGCTCGCAGCCGTCCTCCGCTCGATGAGATTGGCAAAACTTTTCGTGAGCTTCCTGTTGGGACGTTATTCTTTAATTTGTTATTCTTGTACGATGCATAGGTAGCCGTTGTGCTGGATTCTGAAATTCGCAAGTGAATATCAATATTTGTTTTGGTTACAAACAATGACGTGAGAATTAAACCTATAGTGTGTAACAAAAATCATGTGGACCTTTAAAGGAGCGTATATAATTACTTAAGGCTTGCCAAAAAAGAAGATACATTTAAAAAAACAATTAATGACCAAATAATGTCCACAATTAGATTGTTAATTGATAAAGTCAATATCGGCATAGACAAGGGGAAGCCACCGGCGCATGAAGAGGTAAGCAATTAAAGTTACTTTCGAAATAATTATGATTAAACATTTATTTTGATTTTTATTCAAGAGTTTCATAAAATGATTCTGAACTTGCTCCTAAAAGGGTTTACAAAGGGTTAAAGGGTTTCCGTATAAAGTGTCCTGATACATACAGTGTATCAGGACACTTTATACGGAAAAACCAGAGGGAGACTACCAGAGTCATCTCTATGGGTAAGTACCTCAATCTTGCCCATTTCTGCCGCCATTTTCTTCTTTCTTGCTGTGTCCTGATTTGATGGGTAAGACATGCAGTGAAAGTACTGGTTACTGTGACTTGATATACTCGTAATGTCAAAAGTTGTTAGCGTGCATCGGTGTTCTTTTAGGGTTTGTAGATTTGGATTTTTATAGTAGCCACATGTACTAATTTATAGGCGACTGTATATACATTGACCACCAGGTGGGCAGCCAGCCATTGCATATAAAAATATTTTTTCTAGAAATTACCAGAATAATTTGTCTATGCCATTTAAGGAATACAAAAATTGAGTTTCGATTTTTGCAATTTATTACAAAGCAATTAATGTTTTTTGCAAAGCAATTTTATTTATTTTCTCATCATAGCACATATACGTCCCAGCCGAGGGGCTCGAGCCTACCCTATGTTAGGGTGATTAGGCCTTAGCCAACCACAGTAACAAGTACATGGCAGGATCGAACCACGGACCTCCCGATAAGAAGGCCAATGCCGAGTCCAGCGCCACCGACGCGCCTATTTATTATTTCATGGAGAATTATTTAGATACATACAAAAGTAACATTAATTTTCATCTGTTGAGTATTGAAGGAAATTGGTATAAAACTGAATTCTGGTTGAGCTGGGAGGATGAAAGACATTTTGTTGGCGTGCTTATACATATAGACCATTTACTGGGAGAATTTTGGTTTTTTTCCTCAATGAGTGCCTACATAGGTCAACTAACCCCTTTTTTTTATCGTTGGGAAATGCATTACGCATACCTCGCGTTTGAGAAGACGCAAGGTTATGTCGGACTCTCCGCTGCCACTGGGATAGTGTGTTACCCAGCGGCAGTGGTCTACCGACTAAAACCCAACGATGCCCCCTCACAAATGCCTTGGCGCGAGCACGTCCATCACCGCCGCATCCTCTCCATCATTAGATGAAGAGGGTACGTCGAAGAGGGACGTGTCACTACCTGACAAGGTCATGGGAACTCTATCGAATAATTCCACGACCTCGTCGGCGTCTGCTCGCCTATGGCGAGCCCCTCTCACTCTCCCAAAATAGGAAGGCTGAATATCCCCCGAGGCATCCGGGGGTAGGTCAACTAACCCCTGTACTAAATTTCATGTTTCTAGCTCCAGAAAATTAGGCTCTATCTTGATACCGCAGTCAGACACTCAGTCACTCATCAAACCTTTTTTAAATACAGGTTATGCTATAATGTTCAAAGAAAAACCTACCTATTACATTAGCTGCTTATTATTTCACAACTCCCTTTTCAGTTACAGTATCCAGAACTAGCTGCCGAAGCCTAGATTTTAGGGGATTAAAGGCCACTAATACATGGCAATAAAATGTTCGCGTCGTGTTGGTTCCGCTCAAATGGTCCATGAAAGCTGCCTTAATGGCTGCTTTCAGTTCAAGTCCTATTAAGTTAACTACTGTTTATGTTGAAATCTTTCTTGTTGAAATTAAGTTTCTTATTTTTTTGTGACAATTTATACACCCTAACTAAAGGAACGGAAGCATTTTTGAGTATTCCCTCGCAATGTTTTATTGGGTTTATAAATATGTATATTATTTAGAGATCTATATCCATGATTATTATGTAAATTATGAAGTATCAATAAGAATATAAAAGTCAGTCAAGTCACAGATAAGTCAAGTAAAGTACTTATTTCGCGTACAAATTTGTAAATATGGAACCTTCAAAGGGACGTGACTTTCAACAATTGATTTGATTACAAAACTTTTGGGCGAACCACCTGTCCCTTAATAACTGAGCACTCTTGACTTTCCTCGAACACGGATTTTCAGCGCTTTTGTCATACAAGCGTTTCGAATTTATCTGTTAGAGTACATTTGGAAATGTAATTGCTTACTCCATTGTAGAAGGTAATAAGTACAATAATTTTCTTTAAGTGGAAAAGAACTATTTACTTTTTTTGCAAATTCGTGTTTTCTAAATATCTAGGAATACACAATCTCATCCCCCAGCTCCTTTCCACCATAGGAATTCCAGGCGCACGGCTGGATATCATCCGTGTTTGGTGGCAGTGCCAACTGCGTGGACAAAACGCTTTGCCTCTTCTTTCGCTGTGCGCACTGCGACCGAAAGAAATAAATTGCCGGCATCTGTATTTCTATAAAATTATAATTTGGGATCCTTCAAACTTAGAGTGAACAGGCACTATCTAGGAGAGCGTGCAACACCATAGACCACTCGGCGCTTACCATCAGGCGAGATAGTGGTCAAACGCTTTCTTAGCATATTATAGTAAAAAAAAAGAATAGGTTTATTTTCCATTCTTTTGAAAAATATCCTAATATACCTAAAAAATCTGCAATCACTAAAATCGGTTCATAAAAAGAAATTGGGATTGCATTGTAATAATTGCATCTTATTTTTGAATCCGTAGAAATGCAAGTAGGTAGGTACTCGTAAAAAGTAAAGCTGTTTACCGTCCCACAGCGTCCCAACGTCAAATCAAATGTACTTAAAATCAAGAGCGCTGTAGCTTGGAAAATAAACATTGGTTGGAGAAATAGGACGGAAATAGAGACCATAAACCAGTTACATTTTAATTTAAAATCGAGAAACTTGCCCAAATATAGCTAGCCAAGTAGTATACAGTGTTTTCAAGATATTATTCTGTCATATTGTTGCGACATTGTTACTGCTCAACGTTATATTACAAAATCCATGTTTAAAGACACATTTTTTGTAGTATAATATGAATGCATCAAAATTTAAAATAAGTCTTATACTTAGTCATCCTTATACTTTCGCCTGTTTACTAAATTTTCGTTATATTTAAAGTATCAAGTTAACACTCTTTAAAACTTATATGGGTACCCTATATAAGTTTTAACGTGAGAGTAATAACAAAATATTGACATCGACATAACTCACCCTGTTGTGTTTACGACAAAACGAAAACTATAAACAGATCAATGACGATTATGGTCATAATAAATGAATAAACCACTTGATAATAGCTGACGATAATGGGATCATCTTTTTAGATAGTCGGAACTATAAGAAACAGGTAAGTTCAATAAAAGGTCCCCGAACAATAACTGCTTTGTTTGCCACTGGCTTGGCCCTGCGCCAGCTTAGACGAAACACGACATAAAAGATACGATTGTCCGACCAAGGAACTACTTGATGAAACTTTTAAGAGTGCATCTTTAGAATTGGTGAAAAAAAACCAATAGCTAACATTTATAAGTGTTTTTTTTTATACACATTTTTCTAATTAAAACTATAATTTGCGCAACTGATTAGTAATTTTGTAGTACCTACTTATAATGTAGTGTTATAGGTAGGTACAGTGAATCCGTTTATTATGACTTCGCCTGTAATTAAATTAAAAAAAGACATGATTGTAATATTATTATAAGACTATTTTACTAATGTTTACAATTAAATTTGGATAGAAAGTGGAGGAGTAGTTTAGATAGTGTTAATATGTAAAATTTCAATAATTAATAATAACTATTAACAAAGCTTGTAGGTTCCATTATTACTAACAAATATTTTTTTTATAGTGGGTCTAGCAAATGAACCCATTCCACCTGATGGTAAGTGGAAGTAGGGTCCAAATGCGAAGATAGCTTGTGCAGCAGAGAGAATACACGCTGCACTAGCCACCCTCACCTTGCCGACCTGCAAGGTGCTTCTTCACGCCTTTTTTAAAAGACCCGGGATTATAAGAGGGAGGGAACACGTGTGCTGGCAGTGAATTCCATTTTTTTATTGTGCCACAAAGAAATGAGTTACCAAACTTTGTACGCGTTAGAATGGTAGTCACGGTAAGACGGTGACAGCGCAGACCAGCACGTGTAGTCCTTAAAGGAATGGAGGGGAAGGGGTTAGAGAAAAAAGCTCTTCAGAGCATTCGCCGTGGTAAAGATGGTAGAACGCGCTTAGTGACGTAATGTCGCAACGCAATTGCAAAGGTTCGAGGTTATTAGTCACCTCTACGTCGCCAATGATGCGTGTTGCGCATACAACCTATCCAAAGCATCGAGCAAGTACTTGGCGGAGCCATGATCAAATAGTGGATCATTGTAATCTAAAAATAAATATATCTTCTAATATATAAAAATGAAACGCTGTGTGTTAGTCTCGCTAAAACTCAGAAACGGCTCGACGGATTTTTACGAAATTTTCTGTGTATATTTGATTAGGCTTAGGGAAGGTTTATTTATACGTACAATTGGTGTCATTGAATGGGCTCACTAGTTATTATTATTATATATAAGTATTATTATTACTAGCTTTCCGCTCACAGCTTATTATTATTTTCCCGGAATTGTATATTTTCCCGTAGTTAAAATAATTTTGTAACCTATTATTATACAGAAGATTGTTCTTCATATTTTGGAACTCAGATAATGAATTTCATAGAAATTGGAGCAGATTTTAAATATGTTTCATAGAAACTTTCAACCCCTATTTTGGCACCCTAAGGGGTTGAATCCCAATAAACCATAAAATACGTATTCAATGAAATGTTTTTAAGAGCATGAATCTCAAGTTTTATCAATATCGTTGCTAATTTAAAGATTTTTCCATACAAACTTGCAACCACTATTTCATCCCTTCAGGATTATTATTTTTTTAAATCCCTTCTTATTGTGCGTCAATATTTTGCCAAAAATATTTCCTCTTCATTAATGCTCGAAAAATAACCGAAAACAATTCGAGGGAGTTGCGACGAAAGGATTCTGTGAAAATTAAGCAACCCGAGGAAATGGGGTCAATAGAAATCCTTATGTTAAGCGTGAGCACACCCCGGACACTCCATACAACGTTCGCAAATCAATTACCTATTACTACTACTTAAACAAATGACGTTCGTAAACGCGCAAATGTGTGCGTGGAATCTAGTAGGGCTGAGTGCGCGGTTATCAATCGAAATGACGCGGGAAGTGCAGCGACTGCCTTCTCTTTCACCCGCATAGCGCTGTCTCTGTTATCGCCCGGCGCTCGCGTCTCCTCGTCCGAGCGATCGAGCGCGCCCTTGTTCATGTGTCGGTGATGTCTCCAACGAAGTGTGCCGGGTAGGACGAGGTATTCGAAATGAGTGCGGGGAGGTGAGTGGCCGTTCTGTACGGAGTACTATTATCTATTCTGTGGCGTGAGAAAGCCGAGCATCTTGTAAATGGATCAACATAATGTTAGAGGGCGGGAGGTCAAGATCACGTTTATGCCGTTAACAATCATAAGCAAGCGAGCCATTACGTTTGGGCAACGTTCAATAGATCTTCAATATTGTTTTGTTTTTATATTTATGTTTGTAGGGAGAAAATAAAAAAAATGTTATTATTATTAATAGAAATGAAACTTCACATTCGTATACTTATTAATGATTTTTGTTCTGTTAAACTTAGCGTTTGAAACATTGGCGTATATTTTGAAATTTTTAAAACAAAAAACCGAGTTAATCTGGAAATTGGTTTCTTTATAACAGATAACTTTTTAGGTTGACCCAGTATGTGTGTAGAGATAACCCGATATTGCCGCAACCGCCTTGTGCCCTAGATCGCCCCTGCGGCAGGTATGTGAGTAGCCGCTTTTAACCACCATAGTGGTCTTAGCGTGGGGTCTTAAATGGAACATTACGCGTGCGAGAGTTCAAATATAGGCATTTATTTAAAGTATTGCTGAGCGCGACAGAGACAATTGCAGCTCGGACCGAAAATACCTACAAAAACTACTAAAGATACTTAAAAAAGTATACAAAAAATACGGTACTCTGTAGCTCTGTATTGGAGAGACGATCAGAACTTGTGTCCGAAGTTGAGGATTTTTTAGGGCGGGCCTCAGAATGGTGGGGATTGAATTTAGTTCAGTTCAACCCCGCAAAGACACAAGTCTGCGCTTTCACTGCCAAGAAGGTCTCTATTTCTATAGCGCCTCAGTTCCAAGGAGTACCCCTTCAAATCTCTAACAGTATCGGCATCCTCGGTGTTGATATATCGAGCAAAGTCCAGTTCGGGAGTCATTTGGAAAGCAAGGCTAAACTAGCTAGCAAAAAGCTGGGCGTCCTGAACAGAGCAAAGCGGTACTTCACGCCACATCAACGTCTTGTGCTTTACAAAGCTCAAGTTCGTCCGCACGTGGAGTACTGTTCACATCTCTGGGCAGGAGCCCCAAAATACCAACTTGAACCGTTTGACTCCCTGCAAAGACGGGCGGCTCGAATCATCGGTGATTCTGATCTGCTGGACTCGTTAGAGTCGCTGAAGTCACGGAGGGACTTCGGATCTCTCTGTGTCTTCTATCGAATTTTAACGGTAAGTGCTCCGAGGAACTGTTCGACTTGGTACCAACGTCACCTTTTTATCACCGTACCACTCGGCACCGCAGTACAATATCGTCTAGCACGGTTCGCTTTCAGCGCTCTTTTTTACCACGTACGGTCCGGCTCTGGAATGAACTTCCTGCTGCTGTGTTTCCCGAGCGCTATAACATGTCTGTTTTCAAGCGAGGCTTAAGGCGCATAGTAAGGTCAAACATAAAAAATCACTGCAGAAAAAACCGGTTCTCTTCATAAATATTGAATAAAAAAATCTTTAAAAAAGATATGTTATTATTCAACGCATTCTTTAAAGGATGGTCTTTTTAATTTTTTGATATATTAATTAAAACTTGGTTAAAATGTGACCCAAACATGCCTCGATTTCAAAAATTTAAACCTAATCGCGTCGTAAATATTAGGGTAAATCATATACTTTCGATTTCCATAAATAAAGTGAACAATATTCTAGGGGATGGTCTTTTTAGATTTTTCTTATTCGCCTTAATTAATTTTTTATTGAAATAATTAATCTTACGCGTAAAGGTTTGCTTAAATATTCCCCTCACTCTCACTCACTCACTCCTATGTAATCAGTGCGGGACGATCGATGCAAGGTCATTGGGACCACTATGCGCCTTAAGAAGAGTATTGTATTCAAAGTAGGCAGCGGCTTCGCTATGTCCCTGTTATTGGCAAAGTCCATGGGCGGCGGTTACCACTTACCATCAGGTGGGTCGTTTGCTCGTCTGCCTTCTAAAGCAAAAAAAAATTATTGTTTTAAATTAAACAAAATAAAAACCAAGCTTAACTTAAAAAACATTTAAAAGATTTACACAAAAATTGCACTATAAAATTTTTCAATATTTAATTTGTCACTAGTTCTCTTTCACTATTCTACTCGTAATTCACTATTGATGCTCCCCACATTTTAAGGTTTTGTAGATTATTTTGTTTAGCGTTAGAACTAGCGTGGTACTAGTACTATTATTTATTATGTGGTACTAGTAGTACCTACACAACATTATCAGACAATACTAACGCACATGGAACGCATTATTATCGTTTAATTCATCCGATCTTCACCATCAACAACCTATATATAGGCTAATCAAGCTACTTTTTTCTATATGTATAAACTAAATAAATTATTTTTTGATCCTGAGTGTTGGCAGCCCTACATCAGCGTACTTTATTTCTTCATTCAGCGCACAAAGCTTTGTGTTCAGTGTCCACATCTCTTTTGTGTTGATTCCATAGTCAGCTGGCCTATGGTTGCCACTTAAAAGTTTTTGCTTGCAGTTTAACGTTGATTAACTCGAAAAGTATTAGGTTTTTAGATCTAAGAGAAGCATCTCGGGTCCACTTCATTATTACCTATACATATAATTTCGTCATGCAGCCAATGCCGGGCACGGGTCTCTCCTTTCACGATGATATACACCATGTTAGACGGATTGGTGGTGAGTTTTATTTCTCCCTTTCCCATCTTATCTCTTCGTAAATATGTGATTGGTTATAGTTCAATTCCTTTAGTCATTTCTTATAACATTTACGAGAAAAAGCGGAGCGAATGTATTCCAAATCCGTCACCGTACAAGCGATCGCACCAAGCTAGTAAAAACTAAATCCTTACTAATAACATAAATACAAAAGTAGCTCTATCTGTCTGTTGTGCTTTCACGCCTAAACGCTGACCCAATTTGAATATGGTAGCTCTAGTTGCGCGTGATAGATAACAGCCCCAGACTGAAGATTTCCCAAATCCAGGCAGGTCTTCCACTGGTGTTAACACCCGAACCATAGCTGGTCGGGCTGTCCTGGCGTTATCCGGATAATTTGGCTAATTTGGGCTTAATTCGGATAATAATGGACATGATAAACATCGAGATTGGTAAAGTGGGTATGATGGGTATGATAGTGAGTGTCGGTGGCGCTGTGAACTCCGCACTGGTCTTCTAATCAGAAGGTCCGGTGTTCGTTCCTGCTATGTACCAATGTGATTTTCGTTCTTTGAATTTCATATGAGTACATTAATCAGACGCTCCTACGATGAAGGAAAACATTGTGAGGCAACCTGCATACATTGGCGAAGAAATTCAAAGGTGTGTGTGAAGTCGAAAAAGCAAGGTCTTTTAGCACACATTAAGGAAAAAATATGTATATATAGTAAACTAGAAATTTGTACGGGACTCACAGTGCACGAGTTGAAGTCGCACTTGAGCGGTTTTTTTATTTTAATATACTTATCGCAATTCGTTACACCACAATCCATCTCGTTAAAAAAGGTAATGCGTAAAGGTAAAATTAATGTAGTCGAATTCAACGCAGAGTAAGTTGTAGAAAATAGACAGAATGTAGTATAAATGTCGATGGCAAGCTTTCCGAGCGGAAGGCAGAAACACAATGGATGAAAGTAAAGAATTCCGTGTATTATTTCAATCGCTACGCCCTAAGCACAACACAAACGCCCGTATCACGATGGGATTTTTGTAAAATGAACTCCACTCACGCGACTGCAAGATAATCAACGGATAACTCATTACTTGCTCGTGCAGGATAATATTTCTTGGCGATTGCAGCCGTAAATTACCTAGAATGTTCTGTTCGTTAGCTTTTGTTTTCCAAGTGCCAAGTATCTAAGTTAACGGCCGTATGTACGATATTTAGCGGAATCTATTTTAGCAGTATCCGATGAATAATGACACTATTTCTAAGGAAACTTCTATTCTATACAAATGTTTTATTTTAAGACAGTTGGAAAGAAAAAGATAAATTACAGATTGGTAAAATAAATGAAAAAAAAAATGATGGCGCCGCTAATACAGTTCCGCACAAAAAATACGAAAATAAAGGCACAATTTCAAAAAATAGCAGTTTTCTAATAACAATTGGAAAATAAATAACATTAGTCTCATTAATATGCTATATGTATAGTTGCAAATCTAGTTTTACGCTTTCATATAAATAAATAAATATTCATACAAAGCTGTCAAATAGAATAATTGCTTATGATCAATTGTACTCCATTCATAATATGAATTATAATACGAATCATGTATTATACGCGTTAGACTTTAGCAATGGAACTTTTTACTAGACATTGAGTACTTACCTAATTAAAATAAAAAAGTAACAAACGTTGATGTTTACATACCGTGACGCTAGATGTCAACTTAGTAACTAATTTAAATTTAAATTAACTTTTCCACATGATTGTGACGTCCATGTTACTAGTTTTTATAATAATGGCAAAATAAAATAATAAATATATTTATGCATTAGACCAATATAATATAACTAATTAACTATAATAAAGAAAAATAAAACATGCAGACACTCGATCGTTTATCATGTCCCGGTGTTGGTGGCGCCCTCGCCAATAGAGGATGCTCATGGCTAACAATTTATTGACTTCTTTTGCTTTCTCCTCTCTGATTTAGTTACAAATGAATGAATGTAAATAAATAAATAAACGTGATTCTTACTTTCACTTATAGATTGTAAGTGAAAGTAAGAATCACACTTGTAGAGTGTAGAGAGTATCATACTTGTAGAGAGTATCATACTTGTAGAGTGTTCACTTCGGGAGCAATACCATTTTAAGCTCGAGTGACGTACTTTGAATCCCTCGCTGCGCTCAGGATTCTACTTTAGAATTCCTCGCCACGCTCGGAATTCTACTCTGGAATCCTTCGTTCCGTTCTGGATTCAAAAAACACTCTCGCCTTAAAAATAGTTCTATGTTCCCTTGGTAAACAATCTACTACTTATTTCTGAACGGGTTACAAAAAGGACTTAGCTTATGAGTCTTGTGTAAAACTGTGAAGATACATAAACTGTGTTGCCACAAAACTTGATCCGTATTCTGAATGTAAATAAATATTTGAATCCCACGCAGAGGTAATAGCGGGGGATTACTCTCTGTCACACCATTTTGTCACACCAGTGTGTGGCGTAACCTTGTGTGACAGACAATAACCCATACAATTACTATGACTAAGTGTCATACTATTTACTCGTATAAATAAAACAAACATAATAGTTCAAACAAATCTTTATCCAACAAAACAGTTTCAAGTAAAAAACATTAAGAATCAACGCGATTTTTAGTTTTGAATGTAGAATATTATTCCTTAAACAATCCTGAACCTTAGTATAATTAGCTTTTTTATAGCGTGCAATTTTTTAAATAAAAAGAAATGAAAGTGCGTTCATCGCTTTTTTTTATCAGATACTCGACACAGACTTTTATTGACGCCGTAATGATTGGCAAATTCAAAGGATTCTTAGACAATAACCCCCCTGGGACTAAATTCAAAATTCAAAAATCTTTTTTCAACATAGGCCTTTACAGGCACTTATTGATGTCAAAACAAAGTAAAATATTCTAATTTGAAGGAAATATATTTAACCTTGTATGTGCATACATCTAGAATATATTCAAGATGTCTGCAAATAAGAGAAATAAGTTCCTAACTCTGAAATGATCACCTTATTAACGAATTTATAAAAATGTTTTTGTAGATTTAGGGAGTTATTGCGAAGGATTTATCGTACCATTGTAGTCTCCATCCGTATCATCTTGATCGAATATATGAACCCACTGTCTAATACTTCAGGATCGTTAAAAAAGGTAGTATATTAACATTTTTAGATCCATAAAAATGTGAATATACCTTTATGCTCCACCTGTATTAATGTAATTGTTAACGCCCGCGTCGTAATATGCGGGAAAAATAACGCCACTAACAATGCCACATACCAATAAATACGCTAAGCTGTTGACCAGGTCACACGCGTGACGATAAAATTATTGCGTTTATTAACGAGTTACGTCGCACGTTGAGACCAAGCATTAGTGGTATAACGAACTCCACGTGTTATCTATTAGATTAGTACTCAAAATAACTTAACTCTATTTACAAAATGCCAAACGTAATCAACCGTCGAGCAAAACAGCCAAACTACATCCGCTGTGAACTTGCGGGGCTAGTCCAACTTTGCGTTATACATTGCTTTATTATACTGCGTGCCAGATTTCTAGTTAGTAAAACAAATGGACTCTGTACCGAACGAAGACTGTACCAGGGTCAACTACTAACTTGGACTTACCTATTTCTGCTGCAAAGCAGCAGTGCTTGCATTGCTGTATTTCGGTTTGTAGGGTAAGATATAGCAGTGAAAATTTGGTATTTTGAGAATTTGGTGTTTTGAGAATCCGGTATTATGCGAATAAAGCAAATTACTGGGTACCGTGACTTTACATACTGGAAATCTCGCAAGAACTACATGGTACTATAAGTGACTTTATCACTTACCATCAAGTGGGTAGTTTGCTTGTTTACCAACTTAAATAGTTGTAAAAAATAGACATATGAAGAATATTACCATGCAATAAGATGGCAGAAAATAAGCCACACAAGATTATATAGTTTACAGATCAAGAGTATTTACGAATGAGTATGTGTTATGTCAGATTTTTCGACTCAATATCACCATTTGTTCCACTGGAATATTAATACTCATGTTATCACCGAACTGACGTCATATTCGCTTACTCGATGGTCATATTAGATTCATTTATTTCAAGTAGGCGGATTTCTAATTCTATGTGTTGCCAAATGCCAATCGAATAAACGTCTGTCATGGATGACTGTCATGAATCATTTGTTTATCGTCGCTAGCATTTAATTAATGATTCGGTTGTAAGGTGTTCCCAATAATAACAGGACGTGATCCTTACGAAACTTAAACTAAACCCATCAACTTGTGGTGCAGCTGGTCAAAAGTCGAGACTGGCATTGACTGGCAACTCGCATTTTACCAACGTAGTTATAAACGGCTCAAATTGCACCTCTTGGATGCGTCACACATAAACACAACTCATTAACCATCTCTCTCTCTCTCTCTCTTCCAAAAAGAAAAAACCGACCAAGTGCGAATTGGACTAGCGAGTTGAGGAACCCATACAAAGTGTCTAAGTATAATAAGTTTCTCACTATGTACACACGTTTACATATTTATTATTTTCGAACTGCAGATTATTTTTCCTTAATAAGTACTATAAGATCTTGCTTCTTTTCATGGTTCTAGGTCCACGGGAAGTACCTTATGGGTATATCAAAACCCATAGGATAGAGTCCCTTGTGAAATCATTTGCGAAAAAATGCGACATGAACCGTCATATCTTTTGATAGCGTTGCCTTGCACGTGTGATTTTATCGCAGCTGAAAGAATCCGTAGACTCGACTATACGAGTATGATATAGATTTCAGCTTGATATCTCTCCGCGATCCCGAGAAAAAGGATGCACATTCAGACAGACAGACAGACGACAAAGTGATCCTATAGGGGCGTTCCATCTTTTCCTTTTGAGGTATGGAATCTTAAAAAATGAATTTATTGAAACGCAGTGGTGTAGGGTTTAGTTTCGAGTATCCTACCTTCTTTTTGCAGAAGTGTAATTGCGGTGAATATTTAAGGCTCAGGCATAACCCCAGCAGTGGGTGAATGGCGTAAAAGATGATGCTATAGAGTTGTTTGAGAGCTGTAAACAATTTACATCAGCACCCGACCTATTGAGCTTCCGTTGAGCTGCTGAAAATTTCATTTTATAGCGATAAGGTCCCAAGTAACCCGCCTTCTTATCCCCAGGTGGCTGTCCTTAATGCATTTCCTCAAGAAAAAAAAGATAAAAAGACTGTAACTCTTCCTAAACCCTTGTCACGAAAGGACAGTCTCGGCACGAAAAGGATAAACCGAATTTCCATCCTTTTTCGCGAAGGCTCAGTTGACAGGCAATTAATAAAAAGTCTACGTTTAATATGCTTACTATCAGAGTTGTAATTTACATTGCAGTTTTTTTTGCAAATTAAAAATGCCAAACATAATTTTGACTCTGTGGACTCGGCACTGGTCGGCTCACCTTTAGATTAACAACCCACGATTTGCTGATTCAGATACTTATCATCGGAAAGACTATATTTTTTTAAGTACATTTGTGAAGTTTTACGTTTTGGAAACTTAAAGTTTGTAATTTTGTATGAAAAATATCTATCTTGTATTTGATGGCAAAGGCCTTTTAGATTTTGCCATTTTTTAGTGAGATGCGTTTCGTTACATTGAGCATTGATACTTAATTAATTTGTTTTAAGCAATATAACTAATTAAAATGACAAATATATTAAAAATAATGTAACTATAACCTGTCATTTGTAAAATAATTAGTATTTAAAGAAATAAATTACCATATTTTTATCACTTTGTCACGAACAAAACGCAATGAAATGGCAACCATTTTGATTTCAAGCTGTCAAGTGTCACAGTCAGAATATGTCAGTCATGGCTGCGAAGTTTAAATCATCTTTTTAGAGAAAAGACTAAAGAGCAGGGGGACGGGGGGGCTTCGCCCCCCGCCTTTAAAAAGAAAATAGTTGACGAAATTGCCGACTGTAGGTTAGGTTAGGTTCAGAACATGACCATGCGTAGCGGAGCGAGCGAAGCAGGCGCAGCGTCATATTATTCTATGGGAACCTATACAACTGAAATTATATTATTAATTCTTTGATCTTCAAATTTTTACATCTTCTCATTCTTAAATAGGTTCTAGGTGCGGCACAAACATGAGTAAATACACAATCCAACCTTTTCCCATACATTTTGAGGTTAGGTTTGTAAAAAAAATTAAAAATTAATATCTCGAAAACTACGCATTGCCGAGAGGGGGGAGTGGTACGGGGGGGGAGCTCCCCTCCTCCCCTACTCCCCCTCCACTCCTCACCCACCAAATCGTGGGTTGCTAATCTAAAGCCCTTCCCTGGTCTTCTAATCGGGAAGTCCGGGTGTTTTTCGTTTTTCAAATTTCATATGTACAGCTTCAAAAGTAGATAAGCACTTTAGCAGATTTAGTACCATGTCACATCAACAATTCCTTTTATTTAGTATGGTTACGCCTATATTGCATTGTTAATAGTTGGTATGGCATGGCACTAAAATGTTTTTTTTACATACGACAGGGAAGCTCTTGGCCTTCATCTCACCTGATGGTAAGTGACGATAAGGTCGAAGGTGGAAGCGAGCTACACCTGGACTCCTCAACAACTGAGGAACTGGCTATCTTACCTCTAATTGTCGGAACACAACAATGCTATTTAACATAGTTATTATGGCGACAAACTTAGTTAAGAGGGTAATAGCTAGCCAGGCGGGTTCAGAAGCCCTACCACCAACCAAACCGAGCAGAAAAATTTCTGCCCCCACTGGGAATTGAACCCAGGACCTCCCAATCAACACCCGGTCAACAACATCTAGTTTTGAAGTCAGCTGTACATTTATTCGACGCTTTTACGGTGAAGGAAAACATCGTGAGGCAACCCGCATATATCTGCGAAGAAATTCAAAGGTGTATCTGAAGTCGACCAATCCGCACTGGGCCAGCGTGGTTGACTAAGGCACATAATTGAATAAGGCTAAACACCCTAGGGTAGGCTCGAGCGCCCCTCGGTTTTGACGTTTATGAGATGATGAAACATAATTTACAATTAGAAGAAAGGGGATAATGCAAAGAGTGTATTTAAAAGGACTATGTTCTAGTGATTAACACAACTGAACCTAAATATCCAGCTTTTCCTTGTGCTTGTAAAATAATTTCTCTATATGATTTGGTTTGTGAAAAGGTGTTTGAAGGCTTGGCTGGTTACCACCACTATACGTATTTCAATATTCAATCGGGAAGTAAAGTTATGCGCAAAAAGTCAAGAACCGATTACTTGTCTGAAGTTTGCTTCTCCAAATTACATTTGAACGAAAATGTTTGACAGATGACTTTTTAAGGTTCGATACCTAAAAAAAAAAAAAAAACGGAACCATATTAGGATCTCTTGCCCGTCTGTCCGTCTTTCTGTCAATAACCTAAACGCGTGAACATATCAAAGTGAAATTAAAGTATATCAAATACTTGCGTCAGCGGTCTCTTTCAGCTGTGAAAAAAAATCATATTTGTAAGTTAACACAATCAAAACAAGTAAAATTATTAAAAAACTTTTTTAAATACAAGCTTTTATATCATCATAATATTGCATTGTCACCCGATATACATATACATGCAAAATTTCAGGTCAATCGGAGACCTACCCCCCTAGACAAATGCCACACGCCAACTTTTCCGCAGTCGTTCCTCAGAAAAAATGTATGGAGATGACATTGGCTGCTGAAAAAATAGCGTGAGGTTGCCGTAAATTTTGCCAACTTAGTTGTACAAAAAAGTTTAGTTAGGAACTTATATACTTAGATACGTTTGTACGGAACCCTCGGTGCTCGATTTCAATTCGCACTTGGCCGGTTTTCTACTATATGTATTGTTTGCTAAATTTTCAAACTAAGGGAAGGCCTGTGTCCCGTCCAACAGTGGGCATCGCTTGACTGAAATGATGATTGTTCATTCAACTCATACACTTACTCAACTTCCTAAAAAGTTTTCCTTCTACTAATCCATTAATACGGGTCACGCGGCCAATACCTATGTTATATTATGGGTTTAACATAGTGGATAACACAATCATTGCGATTTCAAGCTTATCGCATCTGACGTGCTGAATTTCTGTTATGTGATCTGACGAAATGTTTAATGCTATTGCGTATTTACGTATCTATCGAACTGCGTATCTGTCGAACATGCGTAAAAATAAGCAAAACGCTGCGAACTGTTGGTGTATTCATCATCACAGCTCATATACGTTCCCATCGATGGACTCGAGCCTACCCTATGTTAGGGTGACTAGGCCTTAGTCAACCACGCTGGCCCAGTGCGGATTGGTCGACTTCACATACACCATTGAATTTCTTCGCAGATGTATGCAGATTACCTCACGATATGTTCCTTCACCGCAGTAGTGTCAGAAAAATGTACATATGAAATTCTAAAAACGGAAAATACATTGGTACAACATGGCGGTCCCGAACTCTTTCTTCCAAGCTGCTGAAGTCTGGCCTTCTTCAACAATCTCTCTCTTTAGCTAGCGATTTTGGTTGTTACCGACGCGTTTGCGGTCTTCTGACAGGTCCTTTACACTCCTATTCTATAGTACTGATTTACGCTACGAGTCTGTTTTGCTAGCTATCTGTCCAGGTGTTTTAGTTTTGCCACCAATTCAACCACGTCAATCAAAGCTCCATCCCTGTGGAGCACTGATAGGCAGAGGCCCCTGCGGCTTGGATCGGCTACTCCGCTAATTGCATAACTTTCTTTTATCCAAGAAGTCTGCTAGCGCCGGTCGGGTACAAGCCCATTTCGGAAAACCACTACTAGTAGGACTACTCGCCGTAATCAAGGTTTTGATCTCGATGTTAGCTGCGCTGCTGTGCAATGCAGCGAGAGGGTATGGTGATGACGATGACAGCACGCAGAAATGAACGGCAATTTTAACACTCAAATCTTTAATTACGGACTAGGTGGGTAATCTCTCTTTTTAAGGTATACAAACATTGACAAATTCCTACAAAAGCTCAAAGTTACATACAACAATTGATAAATTTGACACCACACATGACACCACCATTATGAATATGCACAAATATCAGGTGTCGAGTGCGCTTTTGTTGAGTATCAATAGGTATACATTAGTCTTTACAATTTATTAGTCTCATTCATGTATATACTCGTAAATGAAACAATGTCATTGAAGGACTGATTTAAACAAGGTCACTTTAGACAGAACAAATAATTATAAAAAAAATACTTATCAAATATCTTTGATTTGATAGATCGCCTCTCTTATGTAAATTCTATAATGAAACTGCTCATCATATTCACGATTAAGTCTATGATATTAATTTAGTCTTCGTTAAACAATATTTTCTTAATTACATAGATACTCCTTTAAAAATATCTCGGAGTAGAAGAAGGTAAGCGAGATATTAAATGCGTTCATAAAGCACTTTATACTGAGAGAAGCTTCAACGACAATATTAAATAAGCTAATTAATTTGTAAAGGTCTTATCGTAATCATTATCACATTCTCTTGGATTTGCATTATGGAGCAACGACATTTTTCATACAATATGGCTGGTAAACAGCACCGTCCACCTGATGTTAACCTATTCTTCAGTCGTCTATTAACTAGTGAGGACAAAAGTTATAACATATTTATTTAAATGTCATAAATATGATTGTATATTATGTTGGTGATCAATAAATAAATAGAAAATAAAATAAAAATAAAACGCACAGTTCACTAGTTGCACTACGATCCGCTGGCGCTAGCTAGCGGAGAAACTTGTAGTTAGGTACAGTCAGCAAAAAAAGTGATTTACCACCAGTGTAATTCTGTTTCATGTCATTAAACAACACCAATGAATTTCCTTTGCAATGTAATACTGGCAGCTACCAAGGTAACTTTAAAAGCAAACACAGGTCGAAAGAATCCAAAAATAGGTAGGTATAGTATAATGTACTGCAGCTCGGACCGAAAATACCTATGAAAAGTACACAAAATATTCGTTTCATAAGAAAGTTAAAACATAGAAACATGCTTATAGTGGTCATTGATTTTATTTGTAAAAAATAAAGTAACTATAGCCATTATCCAGGAAGGAAACAGGGAATTACGTTTGTATGAAAAAATGGCCCATGCGATTAACGATATTTTGTTTATAAGCAAAATTTCGTCAAAATTCTGTCAAAAGTCCTACACCACTTTCTTGGCCCGCTGAACTATTGACCCAGGACTTCACGCCCTCAGCATATGGATTTGACAACGATGTCGATAATGTTCCGCCAACAACTAACTAAAACTGCCATTTTTTAAGGGGAACCACTGAAATAAAAGTTTTTAAGTGCTGTGGTTTTTTGTAAATAAATTAAAAAACTTAATATCCTCGCTCGTTCATCCCAACTTTAACTCGGAGTCTTTAACAAGGTGCGGCGATTTTTCACGGTTGACCAATTATGCTTATTATACAAAACGCCGTACGTACGGTACTGTCCTATGTAGAATATTGTTCGCACCTCCTGGGATGGCTCCGCCAAATACTTGCTCGATATTTGGATAGGTTGCAGCGGCGCGCAACACGCAATATTTGCGATGTAGAGGTGACAATGACAATGACAAATAACATCGAACCTCTGCAATTGGTATGATGACTGAATTCTAATTTTCACGTCTCGTCATAAAATATTAAAATACCATAGAAAAAGATGCAATCATGTGAAATTAGAATTAAAATCGGCCTAGAAATACATTAGATATAAGCATTTTAAGCTGTTAATTTGGAAGCGATTAGACAGAGAGATCCGACATCAACCGTGACGTCATTGTTGAGTACGGCCATATAAACTCCATGTAAATTGCCGTTTTGCTAGAAAGAGATGAAGAAAAATCTTTTATAACTTATATCTTGGTTATTTCTGTAATTATTAGAAAACCGATTTTTTCTTTCTGTTTATAATATGAATGAGCTTCTATTAAAGCATTTTTTTTTCATTCATCTAGCGTAGCCAACCCTTCCTCTTCATTCTTTTTAAGAACTACACGTACTGGTCTGCGATGTCACCGTCTTACTGTTACTACCATTCCAACGCGTACAAAGAAATTTGGCAACTCATTTCTTTGTCGCACAATCAAAAAATGGAATTCACTGCCAGCACACGTGTTTCCCTCTCTCCTACAATCCCGGGTCCTTTAAAAGAGGCGTGAAGAAGCACCTTGCAGGTCGGCAAGGTGAGGGTGGCTAGTGCAGCGTGTATTCTCTCTGCTGCACTAGCTATCTTCGCATTTTTCGCATTTATTATCGCTTTAATAATAAGGAATAAATTTCTTACATTTAAATCCATATATAATTTTTTGTAACAGATAAAACATACACATATTATGTGCCATAATTAGTCAATTAAAATTGAACAAACTTACAAGTTAAGTGTTAATTAATAGTACATTATGGTACAAGTGTGTAATGTTGGTGATTACCGCTGAGGCGCATTGAGGCCCGAGCCGTCAGGCGAGGTTCTTAAGAAGCCGAGGACGGTAACCATCAATACACACGTGTATCATACAACGTTTTTCAACACACTTCTGAATAAAACAATACTTAAATAAAAAACCATTTTACATAGTAGATAAAAAGTTTACTTAGAGAAACAATTAGTAAATGTGCAGTTAGTAAAATTATAATTAACTATTTTTGATGACATAGCGGTCTCATCAGATAGATTATTTATTGAAATACTTTCATGTTCTATTGTTATTTGTGATGGTTCATTATTCGTGTAGGTAGTTGAAATCCAATCATTGGACGTACTTGGTATTTCGCCAGTAGGATGCGTCTCAGAATCAAGTTTAATTCTTTTTGTGATTTTTGCACAAATTTCCTTCTTGTTTTGTATGTAATCTTCTACGTATGATTCTGCTACATTGCTAGATCGCCACCCGCCATGTCGCTTCAAAGTCATTATATCAGCTCCTGAATTTGCCAGCAATGTAGCTGAAGTTCTTCTGAAACTATGTCCAGTATAGCTCTCAGCATCTACTAAACCCAAAAACTTAACGATTTCTTTAGGTATAGAACCAAATTTGTTTATACCTATAGGCTGACAGGTACATTAACCATTCTGGTAATTTAGAAAGAAACGGTCATTTTTTGTTTTGGCGAACGCAAACTTTCATACTTCTTAACAATATCATAGAATGGACCGTGTATGGTGAATGACCTAGGTATTTTATTTTTCGTGATAGGTATCTTTACTAAAAGCATCTGGCCATGGTTCTCTATATCTTTTACAGTTATATTTGTTAATTCTTGTATCCTACAGGCACCAGTTACACCAAATATTAAAGCAACCTGAAACAAAAGAAACAATAATTAAGGTCAACACACAACACAAGCTGCTATTAAATATTTAATTGAAATTAATTTAACTAACCTTTGTAGCCAAATATTGGTTATCTGGAGCATCTTTAATAAATTTTTCAATATCATCAGATGATAAAACCTTTGATTTTTTGCTTCTAAATCCATCAGATAGTCTCTTTAGATAAGCTGACAAATTCGAGTATGTTTTTAAGTCCACTCCATTCTTTGTTCGGACTGTACTTTTTAACATTGAGTAAATACACCACAAAGAGCTAGGTTTGTACTTAGAAGATAATTCTTTAAAGTACGCCATGAACACATTTTCTGAAAAAGACTGCGTATTCTTGTTGTTCTGCCATTGTATGAAATTTTTATATTATTTAATAGATATTTTTCCTTTGAGTTTTCTGGTAGTAAACTTTCCATAACGTTCTGGGCTTCACATCTTATATCGGGCGGTGTACAACATAAATAATTTTCTTCATAAATTGTATTTGCAGACATCTTAATTAATAACTAACTAAATAACTTCAAAAGAGAAAACGAGACGAGTTGTGAAAAATGTTTCGTAATGGCGGGAAAAAGTAATCAGTTTTCCTATGCGCGCGCATCGGCACATAGACTAATAAATTTCGTAATGGCGGGAAAAATTAATCAGTTTGCCTATGCGCGCGCATCGGCCATAGACTAAAAAATGAGGTTTCTTTTTTTTGGGCTTTTCGCGGATAGCATTTTAGCGCAAGTGTAAGCGTAACTCAACCAATAATATTAAAAAAAAACTATTACTCACTCGTGAATAATAGTAATGAAAAAGTCACAGTTTGATTATAGGTGTCATTATGTGCCTAATTGCCATGGGATTAGAGCCACTTTATGAGGAAGTGTGTTGAAAAGAATATTATAATTTTTAAATTAATATTTACTTTGAACTATTTCTTAAAAATAACATAGATTTGGGTAAAATATACATATACCGTTATTTCAATGATGAAAATGAAAAATAATGGGTGTATTGTATAGTGGGCCTTCCATAGAAAAAAAAACAAAATAGGCGGGAAAGCGGCAATCCGATCTTCATTTGTATTTTTCGAGCTGTAGAGTTTTGTTTATACTTCCTTAGAGCAGATTGTATTAACATAATGAGTTTATCTGATTCAGATATGGATTTAACGCCTGATTTGAGCCAAAAGGCTAAAGCAGAAGTAGTTGTTGATTAATGTAAAATAAAATTCACACATTTTCACTTAAGCTATTCATGTTATTATTTTTACTTTTCTTGTATTCGTAATGAAAAGTGTTTACCTCAGGTTAAAGACTTATTTAGTCCCTCGAACTATTGGCGCCCTCCCCCGCTAAAATAAGTTACTTTTGCCCCTAGAGTAACAATGTACTATTATAATAAAATGAATGAAATGAATAAATAGAATCAGGAATCGGTGTCAGTATATTTACAAAAGCGTAATTTTATTTAAATTGAATTATGATTCCACGAACTTAACACCGCACAGTCCGCACAATGCGTAAACGAAAAGAGGGTAGCGGTATCATTTCCTTTGATGGCGCGCATGTACCAGAAGATTGAATTACAGCGACAGCCTTCACAGGAACTGGCTTGTCATGCTTAGATGGAAGACAATCACATCTTATTTCGTTTTGTTTAATCAAAGGCAGGGTGCAGGGTTCACGTGAATAAATATTGTATTATTTTTATTTGATAATTTAATGTGTAACACGACGTGTTCGCAATTATAGAAATATTGCAAAGACAATGCTGGATATGGAGAATATAAAAGGACAACGGGCTTTGTTTGGCGCTTGTCGTATCAGCGGCCACATCTGTACTATTAATTTTTTAGTAGCTAATTATAGTTTCCATAAGACAACAAAAGATTGATTATGTAACTTCCTTGGATAAAAAGTTATCATAGGTTGATTATATTTTAAGGAATATCGAATTAAATCATTTAAAGGAATTATTACACTTTGTATTTTAAATACAATATATTTTACAGTTTGTGATGATGTTACATTAATATAATAATGCATTTAAATATATAACATTGATATGATTGTCATTATTATACGTTATATACAAAGAATTGTGCGTGGGGACCTAACGTCAATTTCCGGGTGTACGTAGTGTATTTACGTGTGAGTGGCGCTCGTTGCTGCCAACCAATCGGTTGCACGAAGCAGATATAATGATAAATATTTTACATTTAAGCCCAATTTTTTAACATAATTTTTTTATTTAAATGTCAGGAAAATAAACAAAATGAAAAGATGTTTAAAATGTTTTTTCATTAAAACTAAAATTGTACCTTGAAAAAAATATGCTTATTCATTAAAATATTATTTTTATTACTCATACTCGGAAAGGAGGTCTGAAGTAGCCTGAGGGGCGGGTTAAAAGTAAAACTTTTCAGCCCTAGGGGGAATCGTTTGCATCAGACAGCTGTCAAATTATTAAAAAAAATGGTTCTATCTTCACATTTCTATTAAACCATGTTCATACTTTCTATTGAGCCACTCAATTACAGCGCGATAATTGATTATTATTATTTTATTAACTATTTATTACATAAATAATATATTTTTCAACACACTTGCTCGTAAAGTGGATCTAATTTGACCGGTTTGAGATACATAAAACAGCTCATAAAACACGCGTGTGTTATAGCCGAGGCAAGCATCACAGAGTCCGGCAATGCTGCACTTGCCGGCTGCGGCAGTAATGTACTACTTTTTTTTTTTAAAGCTAGAGGTAATATAAAAGACATCAACGAACTACATTATTTTTCAAACGATTATTTTCATACCATGATTTAGTTTTGTCTACAAATTAACAATGATTTGTGTTATTTAATTCTAAAAATCAGTTTATTAGGTATTATTTCCTCATAAGTGTGTTGCAAATCGTCGTACGATATACATGCGTATATTGATTATATACACTCGGCTCTATTACGAAATACTCGTGAGTTATAACCACCATACCGCACTTATGTTAATGCACTATTTTTAAATGACACAATTGTAATTGACCTTTAACTATTTCTTTAAAATAACATAGATTTGGGCAAAATATTTACCAGTTTTTTAATGATGAAAATGAAAAATAACGGCAGAATAGCTATCAGAAAAAAAATAGGCGGGAAAGCGGCAATCAAATCAAATCAAATCAAATCAATTTTATTTGGAAATGTAGGTAGCATTACAACATGGTCAAATAGGTTAGTCCGCTACATTTTACCTGAAGGCATACAAATATTATAATAATTAAATTATGACATTATATTTAAAATATTATTATTAATTATATTACAATAACTTACATACTAACACTCTACCCCGATCTGAAGTCATACAAATATTATTAATGTCAAGAAGTGATCTATTCAAAATTATAATTAAAATTAAAATAAAAAAAAAAATATACAAAATTATCATTACATTATTGAATATAAATTATACAATAAATTATATTAAACACAATTACAAATGTCCTCATAAATTACATGTCAACAGTATCCTCCATAAACTCAGTTGTGGAGTAATAACATTTGCTAACTAGAAATTGTTTCAGTTTCTTTTTGAACATATTAGCATCGAGGATCTTTATATCTCGTGGGCCTTTATTGTATATGGCTGGAGCCATTCTATAGATGCTTTTACGCAAGAGGGCGGTTTTGCTGAGTTGAACACATAGAACATTCGATTCCCTCTTTCTTAACCGTGCATCTTTTGTGCGATGAAGACATCATTCTTGTCTGTCGAGTTTCCCCAGAAGATAACTCCATACCTTAAAACAGATTCTACGTAGCTATGATAAGCAATAAGCACGGCATCACGGTTTACAAATCTGGATAGCTTATGAAGAGCAAAAGCAAAACTGTTTAGTTTCTTACAAATTTCTTCGGCATGCGGTTTCCATGTGAGTTGACTGTCTATCACTAACCCTAAAAACTTTGTGGTGTCTGTTCTTGTTACAAAATGTCCATTATGACTAATATTTACCGGTGGTTGTTGTCTTTGCCGCTGACTAAAATGCATTATGCTAGTCTTTTCTAAATTAATTTTTAAATTATTTGACTTTAACCAATCTATACTGCGCTTTAGTGTTTCATTGATTTCTTGTTCATAATCATAAGATTCTTCTTTTTTTATCACAATTGTACTATCATCCGCAAATAATACTGATGGGTGATTGATACTTTTTGGGAGATCATTTATGTGCAATCCGATCTTCATTTATTTTGTCTAGTTGTAGAGCTTTGTTGCAAAGATTTGTATTAACACAATGATTTCATCTGAGTCAGATATGAATTTAACGTAAAAATATAATAGTTTAAAAAAATATTTTTGGCGAATTAAAAATAGCACTGCCGCCAATAAATAAGTGAGGTCGTTTGAAGCTATAAATTTCGCGGTGTTTTAATTAAACCAGTTAAGTATATCACATAGTGCAGTTTTGGCGAAGTGCCAGAAACGGTCACGTTCACCTAATACATGCAAAATATTGGTCTGATATGTAAAGTAAGTTTGTCTTTTCACTTTGCCTACTGCATATTTTATTTAACATATAACTCAAGTGTGGCCATTGGAAGACACATATTTATAGTTTTGTTTGAATTTATGTTCACTGCTTCGGAACTGGTTAGAAAGCTTATCTAACATTTCTAAGAAATTAACCATTATCTTATCATTATCTATCTGACATGATGTTATTTTGGTTTTGATTCTATGTGTAAGCTTCGGCTTTTAGCCGTAACAAATGCATATTCGAGTACACTGCGATATTTAATATTACATTACATCGATCAGACCAAAAATTAAATTAAAAAATTTGAAAGACATTGAGATACATTTCAAAATTTTCTGGAGAGGGCCATTCTTATCAACTACGGGTATAAAAAACAACCTACGACCTATTCTCAGACCTACCAAATATACACAAAAATGCCATAAAAGCGGTCAAGTCGCTTCGGAGGAGATTGATAACAATACTGTGACACGAGATTTTTATTTATAATTTCAGACTACCGATCTTAATTTATAATTTCAGCCACATTACGCCTACTACCGGCCACAAGGAAGGGAGTTGAGAGTTATAGTGGCGGGGTCATTACCCACTACTCACCCAAGGTCTTTGTTAATTGGTATGTTATATTATTACGTAAAATAATTCGTTACCTAAAACAGCACATTATTCATGCGATGATGGGTTTTGGATAATAGTATTATAATATTATAGTAGGCCAAAACTTCTATAATAGTTAGCCGTTAGTTACTTCTAGCAACATTTCAATTGCGTTTTTTTTTACAAAACTGGCCACTTTTCTTTGAAATGTAGCCACAAACTAGCTGTTCCTAAGTGTCACGCTCTTTCATTCCGTGGATGTCGAAAGAGCTGACTGATGTTAACCGCAATTAAATCTCGGCAAAGAGATGGAACACAAAAGATAAACCGATGTGTTTTTACGATAAAACCGATTTAACCGATGGAAAAGAACTAAAAAGTGTAATATAAATACACCTTTTAAGCCTTTTGAGGTTATTTAAATGAATTATACATTTTTATATGGGTTAACTAATTTTGAGTCGACACCAATCAACAAGCTGATTAATTATCTTAATATTATGCAAGAAATGGAGGAGGCTCTACATAGATAATGAGAAATTTCCGTAAAAATATGAAAAAAGGCAACTACAAAAATACTGACATAATCGACCGATTGGAGTTAAGTTGTTCAGTTCCTTACAATGTGTTGGATACTATTATTTTATTACATCACGTGGTAGCATTGGGCTGAATAAATGATTACCAGCAACGAAGTCAGTTTACCAAGAACGCAAAGTAAGCCTCTTTATCACTCGAGCAACATTAGCAACGATTCAGACGAGGGAAAATCCGGCCATTCGCAATACGTGACATACAGCCGTGTCTCCAGTAAGAGGCGAGACCAAATTTATTTTTAGCTTCTATTGCATTTCACTGTATCACGTACATTTATTCTATTCAACTGTCTCTCTAAATAAAATTATTTTCTTTTTCCACCTATTTTAGGGTCCCGTAACTCAAAAGAAAAACAGAACTCTTATAGGATCACTTTGTTTGCTGTCTGTCCGTCAAGACCTTGTTCTCAGGAACGCGTAGAGACCTCAAATTGAAATTTAAACCAAATACTAGAATTTTACAGTCTTTTTCAGCTCTGAAAAAATCGTACTTGTATGTCAACACCATCAAAAGATATATTTTTTTATTTATTCAATAAAGGTGCAATACATTAATTATATTAATTAATTGCCACACTGTTAAAACATTTTGTTGGCAAAGTGCGAGCTCAACAATAGAGTTTGCTTATACCTACCTATTCTATTTACTATTATATATTACTATATGTTATTATTTACTATCACTGTAAATGGAATTCAACAAAAATTAAGTAGGTACTTCAGATTACGGTTAGCTCAGAGTTACCGTAGAAGCGAACAAAGCTTTTTTATTTTACATTTTATAACTGTTCTACTAAATTTGGTTTCTTGCCTTAACACATCAACAATATTAAATATTTTTGGAACTAGATACGACCGTATATGTTGCATATTTTTGCAACTTTTGCGATTTCACAAGGGCATCAAAACTTATAATTTACTTCCCGTTGACCTGGAGTCATGAAATTTGGCAGGAAGTAAAGTCTTAGAGCGTATATTATGAAAAAAACTCAAAACCGTAAATATTTACATAGTTAAGAAATCATATACATTCACCCACACAGATAAACTCACCCATACAGATAAACCTTCCAGGTTTTCGTGTAGGGGTATAATTTATGCAAAATATTGTTTGGAATATGCTTTGGTCACTAAATAATATTAAAAAAAATATATTAAGTTCGTATAAAGCCGTATGGTACCGTCGACGCGTGAGTCAACTCGCACTTAGAGGGTTTTTTTTATTATATTTATTGTTTAATCTTATTTTTCAACACACTTGCTCGTAAAGTGGATTTGATTTAATTATTTGTTTATTCTTTATATAGGTATATAATTTTAGTACAAAGGCGGACTTAATGCCTAAGGCAATTTCTTCCAGTCTTAGGGTGGTGCAGAAAAGGACGATGCGGTGGATGCGGTGTGTGTAAATTTAATGATTATTTTCATACCATTATTTAGTTTGTCTACAAATTAACAATGATTTGTGTTCTTTAATCAAACAATTCAGTTTATTAGGTATTTTTCCTTAAAAGTGTGTTGAAAAACGTCGTACGATATAGTGCTTATGTTACTGGAATAGTCCGTATATTGTTAAATCCTAGCTTTTGCCGGTAAATCTTAGGATTTACCAACACGAGTTGGTAAATATAAGGATTTTATATAGAATAGACGATATTTCGGGCTTTTACTATTAGAGCTTGGGATATGCTAGGATTTACCAATGACGGTTGGTAACTGTTGGTTTTGGGAATTTTAATCCGCTCGCTCCACTGTGTGTGGTCACAATATTTAACTTAACCTAACCTACAGTTTTCAGTTTTATCCTATAAGTTATTTTTCGATGCGCTGCTATATTGGGTCTGAATAGTCAGAATAATCATAATCTCGTCCAATTTGTTCGCTTGATGTTTGAACACTGTGTAAAAACTCTCAAATTTTTTAGGATTTTCAAGGATTAAATCTCCTTGATTAACTTAGTAAAAAAGGAAAAACATAGGAACATACTAAGCCCATAATTTTTTTGTAAAAAATAGAGCAACTATTGCTATTTTCCTGGAAGAAAACAGGGGACTAGATTTGTATGGAAAACGGTCCGTATGATTACCATATTTTCAACATTTACCGCATCTTGGTGGTAAGTTCTAAGATTTACCGAGAATAATACGTTTACCATATACAGTTGGTAAATCATAAGTTTTACCGAAAAATCTTAAGATTTACCGTTGTTCGGGCTTTGACAGTAACACGTATACACTCAGCTCTATTACCTACTTCCTCGCCTTCGGCTCGGGCTGAACTTATATCGTAATGTGCTGTACAATTATGATACCTACAAGAATAGTTATAAAAATAAATAAAATAACATGACTGTTTTTCCTAAAAGGTCAGGCATAGTTCAACACCCACATTTCGATTTTTATTGCAAGTTCTAAGTAATACGTCTCACTTAGTATGTTTCACAAATCCTATATACGTAATACGTATATAGGATTTGTAAAACATACCTACTAAGTATGTTCTATCTTTTATCCCTGTAAAGACAGTAAAACAGTACGACGAGAATATTATGGTATTGATATAGCTTATAGTGGCATATTTTTCATTCTGTAAAAAGCAATGTAATAATTGATGAATTTCCTTTCGTGAGGGTATTTGTCAATTATTACATTGCGTGAGGTCACACCGCTTGGGGGCTGATAGATAACAAAAGACTACAAAATACCATAGATATTGTGTGTTTATTAAGTGTATCAATTACGATTTATAAGTGGACAAGTTACAAGGGATTTCAAATCACATGCAAGTTGTATATTTCGATTAATAACAATATTTCATTAGGCATATTTTTTTCATAACATTATAATGTTGATCAGATATTTGAAAAATGACAGTACCTATAATATTTTACCGTAAGAGGACATTTTACCGTATTTGGTAAAATGTCCTCTGATAGACTGATTGACATATGCATCATTTTATTAGTGACAAACACGAAGTGTCTACATTATTTAATTGTTTTAAAAACTACATTATCAATATAGTAATTGTTTACATGCCTTATACATCTAGATATATATAAATAAGGAAAAGAGTCATTTCATTTTCATAGCACAGTGTTAGTTACTTACAAAATATTCTGCAAGAGCTATCTAAGAAAGACATATCTATAAGAGTCTAGGATTAATGTGTTGGCAGAAAGTATTTAAAGGATTCCCACCAAGCTGCGTATATAATGTCAACGTCACATTAACGTACCTATACGTAACCTATACGTCAAATGTACGTCATAATAAATCATATTTGATAGATATATGCGTAAGTACTAAGAATATACTGTAATGCTTTTTCTTGCTAAATTGTAGTAATATAGGGAAATCTTAAAGTTGAAGGAAAAAAAAACAAACTTATTCCTTTAGTCCGATACAAAATGAAAAGCTTTATTCTGGTAGGTACATGGTTGTAATTCACTTATGCATAATGTTACTGAAGTTAACAAAATCCCTCAATGCAAAGCACTTAACTAAATTTTTATTTAATACAAGCCAAGGGCAGGATGGTTCAGGTTTGTTTGATCAATCTCGGCAGGTAAAAATCAGGTTCAAATTGGGTACAAAACTACAAAATGAGGGGCAATAAAGTACACGAACAAATAGTTATAGGTTTCCTTTTTTTTAAAAGAAATTAGTAGCCTTCCCCGGAGCGGTTGTTAGTGGGTCATACCTTCAATGCTAAGTTTCTGCGATCACGGGTCAGAGATATAATATTCCAATTTCTTAACTTATTCTCTGTTTCTAATATTATTTGTGTAATTCCACAGAATTCCTCCTTGATATTAGGTTATTAGGTAGGTTAGTTGCAGCGGAGCCCTACGGCCTCCGGGAACTGCCCTGGAGATTCATAGCACAGTGTTATGTTAAAAATATAATTAAATATGCCTATGATCTTGAGGTCAGTGGGTCTAACACTGAGTTCTGAAGGAATCCCAGTCAATACATTTGAACTTCATGTAATAAACATAGCAAATGAATTCTAAAACATAATTTTTAATAAATCGACAAATTGTCTTATTGGTTAGTTAATAAAAAGGACCTATGGAGGGGAGAGCACCAATTTTGTGTATAATTATTGCTATTAATAAAAAGAAAACAGCTTAATTTGTGAGTTCTTTGCCAAAGAAGGATGTGAAACTTAATATTGTGAAAATTTAGAATTTAACATGAAATTCGCAAGTGTTACTCAATATATGCCTTAATCCCACTAAGATGCCGTTTACTATCAAGGTTTTTTAATGAAATAGGGGATGAAAAAGGCGAATTTTGGAAATGTAATATGTTTGATTTAATAATCAATTTACCCACAAATAAAAATAAAATTAACAAAATCTGTTTTAAATCATGAAATATAATAAGTTAATTAGATACCTTAGTGTGGGCGGAGTATTATCTATTGATATAATTTATTTATTCAACTAATTCACCGAATCGCGCGCCGGCGATTATAAATATGATTGAGCTTTTACTCTTCAAGCTGAAAACAAAAATAACTCACTTTGTTAAATTCAGGGTGGCTTTTCGAATTAAATTCACACGGAAAACGAGAGAAATACCTACGAAATAAATATATAAAAACTCCATGATCCTCAAATCAACAACAAACCACCTCGATCGATGTCTCACAGACCAGTCATAACCTAGACGATAGACTAAACCAACGCTCCACTTGCGCGCAGATTTGCGTTTATGTGGAAGCGACGGAGCCGAGGTCCGTTTGCTGAATGTTAAGCGCCGTATTGGCGACGGAACCTCTCCTAAAACCAAATTCATTTCATAACACTCGTAAGACTCTTAACCCGCCTCAAGATGTGTCAAGTCAACACACGGATCCTTCGAAATTCTACAATACCTATGCAATAAGTATTTCCAGCTAAAGTTATGTTTAGTTGAAAAACAAAACGTAATGAAAAACTAACCCTAAACAAATTGTGAATGCCTTCCAAATTCTATTCGACGAAACCACAATTATATGATCCATAAGTTTAAGCGTACTTCACCAAAACATGTCTACAGAAATGATCAAAACAAACGGTCCAAATGTCAAATTCCGAATTTTGAGAAAATCAACCCACCTAAATGGAAGCACGGGATTTTGGGCGAAAAAAAACTATCTTTGTAAATAAGGCCAGGACAAACGCGAGATTTATTTTGTTTATGCAAAAAGTGAATAATGACCAAAGATAATTGCAAATGTCACTGACGTGACGTGAAACGACGTTGACGTTGACACTTGACATTGATATTGTGAAATTAATTGACAAAGTTATTGTAATTATGATTTTAGTTGTGAAATTTGTGTTAAAACTACAGTGAAACCAAAGTGTTTTTGCAAAATTAGTGTTTTATGAAATTTTAAGAAAAAACAGTGTTACAGTATCCCCCCAACCACGATAGAATTCACGTAGGGAATTCGTCTGACGCCTCGTCAGCCTCAAAACCTCCTAACCAACCAAACAAAATTATCATAATTAGAATCAATTAGGTACTTAAAAACTATTCATTCGTGATAAACTCTGTACCCAATTACGCCTAACGTTATTTTTTTTTTATAAGTTTATTTATTTGTATAAGATAAAAAATAAAGCTTTAAATATAAACGTGTGTAAATAAAGAATATTTAACATGCATGTACCTTAAATCTACGTAAATCCATTAATATGGTATGTTAAAGATTGTAATAAAAAAAACCACATTCACCAATAAGGTGACAAAATCTAGCGCGAAACTACTGCTGCTAGCACCTACATGGTTGTAAAAAAAAATATTCACCAATAAGGTGGCAAAATCTAGCGAAACCTCTTCTGCTAGCACCTATATGGCTGTGATAAATAGGCAAAAAGCATTATATCCTATGCCCATCAAATATAAGAAAGTAATAAAAAAAAACTGTAGTGTCAGGACTGACGCCGAGATGGCGTTGTTAAATAAGTATATCTTGACACTAGCAGTGTATAGCAAGTAATGTCAACAACCACCGGTAGATGCCGTTATTACAGACATTTTGACTCTAATCGTCAAATAATAAGTAGAAAAAAACAATAAAAAGGAAATAAAAAAAAAATGAGTTGCATGGTGTCGTTGCCCCTGATCGTCGATATTGATTTTCCTACGTTTCCAGCTAGATGTAACTTCCTCCATTATAAGAATATAGCAAAGGCTTATTTCTAGAGTTGCAAACCGCTCCTGTGAGGAATTCAAACTTAATTTTGTTGATTAGAGTAGAATACATATAAAAATAATGAACAAGACACGTTTATATTTGTGATCTTGTGCTAAATGCATCTATCTAACCACATAACAGTTATAATAAGTACATACTTGTTCCTTAATTCTGGTATCAGATACTAAAGAAGTAATATCCATTTTATATAATGGTAGTAATAATATATTTATAATGGTATGAACTAAGACACGTATAATATTTGTGTTTTAGATCTTTATGTACTTATGTAATGGTAATATCAATTTTGAAGATGTTAGGTAAATGGAAACTTAAGTATCAAGGCAAATCAATAAAAAAACGACAGGGACAGACACATGCAAAAACGCCGCCAGATGTTATATGGCGCGTTATCCTACACTCGGGTTCTACGAGACGCCAGGAAGAATGGCGGGGTGGGTATTCTGTGACCGCCGCACCCGCGGTGCCTAAATAGTTTAAATGCTTATAAAAATATGGCTATTTTCATAAGAGTATAAAAATGAAAATTAAGTAGGTATTATGTTACTAGGTATGTAATTTAGTCACTCGAAGTATCTAAATTTTTAAAATCTTTTATGTGCCACTTTCCTATGTATTTTCCGTTCTCGTCTTCGAGCTCATAGACGAGGCGAGAAAGCTTACGTATAATTTTACAACGTTCATATTTAGGGGCAAGTTTAGCAGTAAAATATTTATTAGCAGAACTCTGCTTGTACGTCCGCTTCCACACAAAATCACCAACATTAAAAGAGATATCTCTGCGTTTGTTGTTATAGTATTTTATATTCCTTTCATGGGCCTTACGCAATGACTCTCGGACTTTGATGAAAATGTCACCGAGGTGGCCAATATTAGACGCATGAGTATCGCGTGGTACCACAACCAACTCTTGGAGATCTTCGAAGCCACGGTAAATACTACCATCTGTGACAGCTTCCCTACCGTGTACTAGCATGAAAGGAGTATAAGAAGTAGACTCATTTACTGAGGTGTTCATGGCAAATTGTATTTTATGTATGTTAATATCCCACGTTCTATGATCGTTCTCAACAAACGAGGAAACTGCAGTGATTATTGTGCGGTTATAACGTTCCACCGTATTAACTTGTGGACAATATACTGGACCCAAATGTACTTGCGGAATATTGTATTTTTCATATAATGCCTGAACCTCATGACTTATAAATTGCGAGCCATTATCAGACATCACCGTCTGTGGTATTCCGTGAACCAGAAATACATGGTCTTCTAACCTTTGCGCTATAACTTTGCCCGTTGCACGCCGTATAGGAAATAATAAACAATATTTTGTAAAACAACACACAACTACTAGTAAAAAGGTGTTTTGCTGTCGAGACATCGGCAGTGGACCAACTAGATCAATGCTGATGCACTGGAATGGTCGACAGCAGACCTTGGGTTCCCCCATAAAGCCAGCTGGCGCTAGTGAGCTATGTTTATATGAGTTGCAAGTGGCACAATTTTTAATAAATTCCTCGGTATCTTTATGCATACCGGGCCAAAAATACCGTAATTTTAATCTTTTATAAGTTTTTGCAACGCCTAAGTGCGCAGCAATTGGTTCAGAATGGTTACTTTTCATAATATCCTCCCTAAGCTCCTTTGGTACAACCTCTTTCCACTGGTAGTCACCACAGAGTTTGTTAGTGCTTTTTGTAAATCTAAAAAGCCTACCATCAACAATTTGAAAATTGGGACACGCGCGCGGCCTATCCGTGCAACGTTTTAATATATTGTTATACCAAGCATCGCTGGAAGTAAATGCGTCTACGGCTGCCACTGGTACAGAACGTGATAGTGCATCCGGTACGACGTTTTGAGATCCACTACGATGCTCAATAATGAAATTATAAGGCGATAGCCTACACCCCCAACGCGCTAGTCGTCCTGTCGGATTCTTAAGGTTTAAAAACCACTTTAGACTAGCATGGTCGGTAATAATTTTAAATTGTCGACCACCTTCAAGGTAAGGGCGGAAGTGTTCAACGACATGTACCACGGCCAATGCCTCTCGCTCTGTAGCGGAATAGTTACGTTCAGCGGGTGTTAGTGAACGGCTACAGTACGCAACAGGATGTTCTTGTCCATCTACAACCTGGGTTAAGGTACCTCCTAACCCGAAATCAGAAGCGTCACAGTGGACAGCAAAATCTTTCGAGAAGTCAGGACATACCAGAACCGGGGAAGTAGACAGTGCGAGTTTTAGGTCGTTGAACGCCTCGTTTGCCTCGGTCGTCCATTTGAAAGGGGGCGCGCTCTTACGGGTAGAAGTAAGAGCATTAAGGGGACCAGCTCTATGACTAAAATTTTTTATGAAACGCCTATAATAAGATGCAGTTCCCAAGAAACGTTTGACGTCTTTCCTGCAGGTGGGAATAGGAAAGTCTACTATAGCCTTAATTTTGTCAGGATCCGTGCGCAGACCATATTCGTCAACCACATGACCCAAGAATTTCAGCTGTCTCCTGAAGAACTGGCATTTACCCATGTTGACAGTAAGGTTGGCTAGTTTAAGTCTCTCCTTTACCCTACGTAGGAGCTGGAGGTGATCCTGGAAGGCCGTTGGGCCTTCAGGAGTAAGTAAAATTAAATCATCAACATATACGAACACCTTATTGTCAAACTCGGGCCCAAAGAGGCGGTCCATCAACCGCTGCTGCGTAGCTGGAGCTGCAGTAAGTCCAAAGCACATGACCTTAGACCTTAAAGTCCCTGTTCGGGCGCCAAATTGTAATGCTTTTTCTTGCTAAATTGTAGTAATATAGGGAAATCTTAAAGTTGAAGGAAAAAAAAACAAACTTATTCCTTTAGTCCGATACAAAATGAAAAGCTTTATTCTGGTAGGTACATGGTTGTAATTCACTTATGCATAATGTTACTGAAGTTAACAAAATCCCTCAATGCAAAGCACTTAACTAAATTTTTATTTAATACAAGCCAAGGGCAGGATGGTTCAGGTTTGTTTGATCAATCTCGGCAGGTAAAAATCAGGTTCAAATTGGGTACAAAACTACAAAATGAGGGGCAATAAAGTACACGAACAAATAGTTATAGGTTTCCTTTTTTTTAAAAGAAATTAGTAGCCTTCCCCGGAGCGGTTGTTAGTGGGTCATACCTTCAATGCTAAGTTTCTGCGATCACGGGTCAGAGATATAATATTCCAATTTCTTAACTTATTCTCTGTTTCTAATATTATTTGTGTAATTCCACAGAATTCCTCCTTGATATTAGGTTATTAGGTAGGTTAGTTGCAGCGGAGCCCTACGGCCTCCGGGAACTGCCCTGGAGATTCATAGCACAGTGTTATGTTAAAAATATAATTAAATATGCCTATGATCTTGAGGTCAGTGGGTCTAACACTGAGTTCTGAAGGAATCCCAGTCAATACATTTGAACTTCATGTAATAAACATAGCAAATGAATTCTAAAACATAATTTTTAATAAATCGACAAATTGTCTTATTGGTTAGTTAATAAAAAGGACCTATGGAGGGGAGAGCACCAATTTTGTGTATAATTATTGCTATTAATAAAAAGAAAACAGCTTAATTTGTGAGTTCTTTGCCAAAGAAGGATGTGAAACTTAATATTGTGAAAATTTAGAATTTAACATGAAATTCGCAAGTGTTACTCAATATATGCCTTAATCCCACTAAGATGCCGTTTACTATCAAGGTTTTTTAATGAAATAGGGGATGAAAAAGGCGAATTTTGGAAATGTAATATGTTTGATTTAATAATCAATTTACCCACAAATAAAAATAAAATTAACAAAATCTGTTTTAAATCATGAAATATAATAAGTTAATTAGATACCTTAGTGTGGGCGGAGTATTATCTATTGATATAATTTATTTATTCAACTAATTCACCGAATCGCGCGCCGGCGATTATAAATATGATTGAGCTTTTACTCTTCAAGCTGAAAACAAAAATAACTCACTTTGTTAAATTCAGGGTGGCTTTTCGAATTAAATTCACACGGAAAACGAGAGAAATACCTACGAAATAAATATATAAAAACTCCATGATCCTCAAATCAACAACAAACCACCTCGATCGATGTCTCACAGACCAGTCATAACCTAGACGATAGACTAAACCAACGCTCCACTTGCGCGCAGATTTGCGTTTATGTGGAAGCGACGGAGCCGAGGTCCGTTTGCTGAATGTTAAGCGCCGTATTGGCGACGGAACCTCTCCTAAAACCAAATTCATTTCATAACACTCGTAAGACTCTTAACCCGCCTCAAGATGTGTCAAGTCAACACACGGATCCTTCGAAATTCTACAATACCTATGCAATAAGTATTTCCAGCTAAAGTTATGTTTAGTTGAAAAACAAAACGTAATGAAAAACTAACCCTAAACAAATTGTGAATGCCTTCCAAATTCTATTCGACGAAACCACAATTATATGATCCATAAGTTTAAGCGTACTTCACCAAAACATGTCTACAGAAATGATCAAAACAAACGGTCCAAATGTCAAATTCCGAATTTTGAGAAAATCAACCCACCTAAATGGAAGCACGGGATTTTGGGCGAAAAAAAACTATCTTTGTAAATAAGGCCAGGACAAACGCGAGATTTATTTTGTTTATGCAAAAAGTGAATAATGACCAAAGATAATTGCAAATGTCACTGACGTGACGTGAAACGACGTTGACGTTGACACTTGACATTGATATTGTGAAATTAATTGACAAAGTTATTGTAATTATGATTTTAGTTGTGAAATTTGTGTTAAAACTACAGTGAAACCAAAGTGTTTTTGCAAAATTAGTGTTTTATGAAATTTTAAGAAAAAACAGTGTTACAATACGTGGAATAGTTGATCTTGGCAACTGTTTATTAAGAAACACATTTGTGTAATAAACATCTGAAAAGTTAAATTTGATTTTTCATATCGGCGCAAATTAAAAATGTTCCCGCGTACCTAATTGCGGACGGAGCCTAGGTGACTTTACGGCCGCTTGCTCACAGTTAAAAGCTTTGAAAGCGAAATTCTTCAAGTAAAAGAGGTTAAAGCGGCTGCTATAATATTTACGAGTTCTGTGCTGTGATGTGTTTTTGATCTTTACGTTTAATTTTGCGCTGCAATTAAAGTAACAGTAGGACAGGGAGTAAGTGTGTGTAGGGCAATTTTAGGTTTTTCGCAATATACTCGTATTATAATGGATAACGTTCATTATTTGATGAATGAAGTTTTAAATTAGTATTATTATTTACTTGATACTTACTTATTTAGTTTGTTGTTCTAGATCAGGCAATTTGCACATTTGTTAATATCACTTCAGTTTTTTGTATATTTTTAACATTACTTAAAGTACTGTGTCAACAAGTACCTAACTTATTTGACAGTCAATTATTTTCATTCCCTTATTTTTTGGGAGCACGAACGTAGCTTAATAAGGACACTGTAAGCGATCAAAGACAGTCTCCCAGGAATTTCTTACAAAAGGGACGTAGGCGCGCTGTGAATAACTGAAAAAATATTATATTGTCACGGGACAGTTCATACAGTATTACATTATAATAGGTTCTTTTGTACCATAAATGATTTTAAATTTAAGTTGATATGGTAACCATATTATAAACTGAAGTATAAAATCAACACCAAATGGTCTACCTACATTTGGTGTTAATTTTCAACTTAAATTTCATAATTCAAATTCAATATAGTTTATTCAAATTGTATTATTACATAACCACTCTTACAAGTCAAAGAAGCTACGCTAATGGTTCACAATCACAAGTCTACGGCGGGAGACCTTGTACTGAAAAGAACAAGGAAGAAAACTAGCAAAACCTTTTTTTCTTGTAGAGTCGTCAATTGGAAGCTGACCTCAAAGCAAAAGTTTGAACTTAACTTCCATTACACATTTAATTAGATGTGTCAGTTCTCTTCTTACTATGTCGTTACTAAATATAACAACATTTGTTTACACAAATAGTTATGCACAACAACACGATTATTTACATTATAACGAGCAATATTTTCAAATTAAGTCCAGACATTGGCATCATTCAAATAATCGTTGACATTATAACAACCTTTACTCATAAGTCTAAAGAGTTTTTTTTACATGCATTTTAAACTTATGAAATGGGAAATTAGTAACAATATAAATACAACAATAAAATAAGCTTTCCATTCCAATGTACAGGTAACGTAAAACTGGTGGTTCGTTTTTGGGGAAGACTTTTTTATTAATACAAAGTGTGATCAACTTGCCATTAACATAAATTTACAGTTAAAAGGACATTCATGAGTAATAGTTATTTGTTATACATGAGTGCAAAGTTGCTTTTTAACCGCGTGCTCAATTTTGATGACCGAGCAAGCGAAGGATTCTAAAATTAGAATCTTGAGCGTTAGCGAGGGAATCAAAAGAGCACAAGGTGAAAAATCTTTGCACTCGAGTGCAACACGTTTACAATCACGAGATACTCTTATTTCAGTTTAGGTACATATTTACTACAACATTAAAATAAACTTCTTCGTTGCTGGAATCACTAATTTTTGGTTTTTTTTACTTGTTTTCAAGTTTCTTATTTAAGTATAACAATACGACGTCAAAACAAAATGGCGCGCGCAAAGCGAATTAACAACAAAAGTATACCAAGGAGGTTCATAGTCTGAGTTTTTTAAAAATTAAAAAAAGTTATATGATAAATTCAGCACCACGGAGATGGAAGTAAATAGGTTTAATGATGTTTTGAAATCACATATCTAGTGCACGCGCTGTTCTAAATTCAAATTTACTTTAACCTCAAGCGGATAAAAACGGTTTTGGCGGTCAGATTATCGAATAGCAAAAATACTCTTTCCGAGATGGGGGGATGAAAAAGTTATTTATTATTATAAAACGAGTGGATAATTTAGGTGAGGTTAAGTGATCACTGATCACATGATATGGAACTAAAGTTCTTGAAATACAATAAAAATATAATTTATTGAAAATATTTATAAGATTTTTTGGACACTCTGAATGTAAGTGTGTAAGCAAACCAATGGTGTCGATTCAGACACACAACTTAATTTAACTAAACTAATTTGACAGGATTTAAACTATCGCCATCTTTCTTTTTCTCTAAAGGTTTAAAAGTGACGGCTTTATTTTTAGACATGTCAAATTAGTCTAGTTTAATTATGTTGTGTGTCTGAATCGACACCATTGTGTAGGTACTTATTTTATTTCTTTAATTAACTAAATGTGCCTGCGAACTTCGTTTCGCTTTAATAAATGGGAATTTTATTTTATTTATTTATATTTTTGGGAAACAAACATTTCACATTTTGCTTATTATACTCGTAATTACATTAAGGCTATATCATACACCAGGAAAGTTTCCACTTAATTATTAATAATACGCAGCTTAAGTAGATCGCAATTGTAAAAATATATACACGAGCAGACTATTAAAACCAAAATTTAAACAAGGAAATTGTATGCAAACGTATTAAATTTTCATAACTCATCAAAAACGTCACGAATGCAATTCTTAAACATTATTAAAGACTGTCCAAAGATTACAATACAGAAACGAATGAAACTGCATCTTTCATGTTCCGCTCTCAAAAATCAATAATTAAGTAGTAAAATCCACCGCGTCGCCATTTTTTCTTGCCCGGGTCCGAATAGTAAATTGTTATCGAAAAAACTTATAGGATCAAACTAAAAACTGTAGGTTATGTTAGATATTGTGACCACACACACAGCGGAACATGAAACTGTTTTAAGAAATTCCCAAAACCAACATTTACCAACCGTCATTGGTAAGCCCTAGCATATCCCAAACTCTAATGGTAAAAGCCCGAAATATCATCTATTCTCTATAAAATCCTTAAATTTATCAACTCATGTTGGTAAATTCTAACATTTACTGGCAAAATCTAAGATTTACCGATATACGAACTTTTACAGTAACTATGCACATACATACAAGGCAAAATATTATGTTCTGTGTTGTTTTGTTAAAATATTATGTTTCTAATTAGAATTAATTTTTTGTTTTCGACGTCAATACGAGTAAGTAGAATAACGATTTATATTATTTTTGATGAAATTAATAAATGAAAAATGGTGGATGAAGATGTCGACGAAATTTCAACTGTTTTGATTTCTTTTGTACTTTGTTATGCCAAGTAGACTTTATTTACTGTCAATAGCTACATTTACTGTCAATAGCTACATTGACAGTAAATAAAGTCTACTTGGCATAACAAAGTACAAAAGAGATCAAAACAGTTGAAATCTCGTCGAGGCTGATTGTAGCTTGGTGGCCGAGTGGTCAAAGCGTCAACACGGTATGTTCAAGACGTAGGCAGGCTCGATATTTATTTGAAAAAAAAAATGTAATAAAAAAGTTTTGAATTAAATAATATAGAAGAATATTCTACAATTTTGCATAGAACACAACCTAGTATCAAACTTTGATGAATAATGCTTTATACAAAATGCTTATTTTCGTGATCGCAAGTTACCTCTTGTCACCGAAATCTGCGATCCCTCGGGATTTCTCACTTCTTTGTGTGTACACGTGAACCTCAACCTCGCCAACATTGTCTTTGGAAATAATGTTGGCCAACATTGTCTTTGGGGACAGTCTAATTGTTACCTTATCAAAAGGCAGAAAATATTAATGTGCCCACATAATTTATGTGATTTCTAATGTTTGAAGACGAAGGCAATGATCTCATTGCTTTTATGATAAGCTCGTATAAGGATTAGAATATAATTCTACTTTGTCACGTACAAAGTACAATTATATTCTAATCCTCTGATCTGATGATACAAAACAGAAGTCCTATGTCGCAAAATAATTCGGTGGTGCTCAAGTGAGTGACAAATTTTATCCTGCAGTTTTGTTGTAACAAATGATCTATTTCAAGATTTTTGGAATTAAATCGGCTTGAGGCATGGAAGTTGAGATGTCATTCCAATTTTCATCCTATTTTGAAGGAAATGTAAATTTTTAAGTTGTAATATGTACTCGTAAATATGAGTTTGTTGTTAAGCTATTTATTATTCACTCAGAATAGTGATAGTGTGTTATTTTGAATAAAAAAATGGTCTTTTTCAGTACTATCAAGTACTATTAAAATGTACCTAGTTAAAAAATTCCATATTTTAACTAGAACTTTTAATTGCTTAAAAAACAAATAGCCCAAAGGGTAATGTCGTGGACAGAAATCTAGTAAGCTATAAAAAAGCACAACAGACGATATGCACTGTATGACAATAACGTTAAAATGTAAAAGAAACCAGATGGCACTAGTGTCAAAATGTACAAAATCCTCATGACAAAATGGCCAAATGCCAGAATATTCACATGACTGACTGACCAAGGTACTAAATGCCACATAGTACGAGTGACAGAATGTTCACTTGACCAAATACATTGAAGTCAAAATGACCAATTTATTACCAAAAAATCTTAATTAATCTTAGTACCAGCTAGACTGAATGAGCAATTTTTACGATAAAACTAGATTGATAGCTAACTTTCGTGTCATTGTGAGTATTGTTGCGAAATTTTCGCATTTTCAATCCTATGACTTATTCTGTTCTACCATAGAAAATAATAGGCGAACTAATTGAATCGCATCAATCTTATAGTATAGGTCCGACGTTACATTCATAAAATCTAATAGAGATTTATGTCTAAAGCCGCGTTAAACACTTAGTAACATTGATTGTCGTACTTGCAAAAGAACACTGCTATATTAAGACTGAAAAAATATATAGAATATATAATTAGCATATATTACCAATAATCACAAAGTAAAGCATGAACATGAATGCGTCAATAGTTTTTCTGTCATAAAATGAGATACGAGTACTTTATAATAATACTTTATAACTTTTTCACATATACTTTGGCGGGAAAATCGTTCTCCATTTTTTTGTTAAGCTGTAACTTACTAAAAACGTCAGGATGAGGGGCATAATTCAGATTTAGGCGTTGTCTGCTGTGAAATTTCGTCATCTAACAGATTATTTTACTTGATACCAAAAAATATCTGATAGCATCTTGCTATCTATTCAATAATTTTATAACAAGATAAATTATTAAAAAAAACTTTTTTAAATACAAGCTTTTAGTACTCGTCAATACGAATCAAACGAGCCCAAGCTCGATAGGGTTGTGTCGTTTTATTGCGGAGTTTCTATGGCCATCTTCCAGCTCCATCATTAGATCAGTTCCATGTCATCGTAATATTGTATTGTCACGTGATATACATTTTTTTTAAAAAAAAACGTCGCCCCACACTAGGATTTTCTCCTGTGTCATGGGTGCAGTTACAAACATAGAATATCACATGCACATACGCCCAGACAGGAACAAACATCTGTAGGCCATACAAAACATCTGTTCCGTGCGGGAATCGAACCCGCGACCCGTTGCGCAGTAGGCAATCACTAGACCTCAGCGCTAACCGTGTCGTCAAATAGGCATGCAAAATTTAGCTCAATCGGAAACCGGGAAGTGGGGCAAATTTAACTAGCAAAATTAATTCATTACAGACACCAGCAGGCCAATTATGGATCTTTCATCGTATGACATGGTATAAATTTGAGAAAAAGAAGTCATGAAACGCTGCATTTCGTATAACCTATCTCCAATAATATCATTACTATAGCAAAATTTCAATGATGTTATCATTAAATAATGAACAAATGATCAAAAATCTGACCTTAAATCTTAATTTTCGTTTTGCACTATGATATCATAATGATATCATTTGCAAAACTATGAGATCGGCAATAGGCTCTCAGGACAGGTGAAAGTAAATAAAAGCTTGTAATAATGATGTTGGTGACATCGCACAAATAATATGATAATATACATAACATCGCATTTTTATTTTGAAGTCAGTACCAAGCGATGATCTCGCAGAAAGTCTCGTAGAAAATTTGGTACCGACTTCAAAATAAATTTTTATGTGATGTTGTGTTTATTCTTATATAATTTTTGAATTTTAAGTGTAATAGCAAAATGCTGCTGTACAAACATAACTCGTTATGAACTGAGACTACCTTGGTACACGTCTTTAGGCTCAGTACTCGATTTGTCAAGGAGGCAAAAGTTCAGTATCCTTCTGTTGGTAACGTTGTGTTTGATTTAAGACATACAAATGAGTTTGGTTACGTCATGACTTTGTTCCATAAGCTGCAATAACAGCATAGCATTCATAACTTGAGCGGTTGTATCAGCCCCAGCCTACGTATTTTAATTTCAGCTACATAACTACACTCATCCTATTCTTTTGATATAATGGTATTTGATAGAACTTTAAGTACTCTTTTCGCCTTTTTGAATGGTCCCAATATACCCAGTTATTTAAACCCACATTTTCAGTACTTTATGTACTTCTCATAATAGACCACTTCGGCCATCATCCAATTGTCTCCTCATTAAATTTGTTCATCTCATAGTTCGGAAAACATTCACTCTTCCTTTTTCGTACAATCCATTCTTCTATGGAATGCTCTGCCTATAGATATTAAGAAATCTATCAACCGACTAAGTTTCAAAAATAGTATCTAATTACGTCGCTCTTTTGTTGACCGTATTATTGTCGCAACTTATTATTTTTGGTGAATAATATGTATTAGTTTATTTATTCTGTTATATTAATGTATTAGGATTTAAATATTTGCTAAATTGATTTCTTATTAGTTTTGTATTTGGGTACATCTACCACGTTTGCTCTCTGCACCACCTGAAGGTAGACTGGAAGATAATGCCTCGTACATAAAGTATAAATAAATAAAATGAATATTCTTATAGAATGGACAACAAAGTAACGCTATAAGAATTTAGGTTTTCCTTTTGAGAGACGGAACCCTAAAAACTGTATTAATTTGTTGATAAATATTCAAATCCACCTGGGTCTGTCAAATTGAGTAGCTCCCCAAGTCATATACAAAAAAAAACCGGCCAAGTGCGTGTCGGGCCACGCGCATTGTAGGTAGGGTTCCGTAGTTGCAAATGCCGACTTTGAGTTCACATTCACACATCACAACACGTTGCTTTTAAATTAGACATTATTATTAGTATTAAAGCTGCAATGATTTTGTTTCTTTACCTTGGTGGTTCTTTACGTGGTTCGTAAATGTATATTCAATAATAATTTTCAATGAAATTTTTCTTTTCTGAGTGCATTTTATAAGTTGGTCGTCTATAACTTTTTAGTTTGTACCTACTTAGTACTCAACTCTGATAGTTTTTCTTTTAACTTTGTTAAATTATATACTACTGTTGTAATTTTTTTCACGTATCCATATATAACTGTTTAGCAGATAGAGGGGGGGGGGGGGTCACTTACCTCTAACAAAAATTTGCACTTTAAAACCAAATATTTCAGAAACAGATCGAAAAATGGTGTTCTGAACCTTACATTAACAACCGCCTCCGTGGTCTAGTGGTTGAGACCACCGGGTGTTGATCGGGAGGTCCGGGGTTCGATTCCCACTGGGGGTAGAAATTTATCTGCTCGGTTTGGTGGCTTCTGAGCCCGACTGGCTAGCTACCACCGTCTTACCTAAGTTTGTCGCCATAATAACAATGTTATAGCATTGTTGTGTTAAGACAATTAGAGGTAAGATAGCCAGTTCCTCAAAGGTTGAGGAGTCCAGGCAAAGTTCCATTCCACCTTCGGTCTTATCATCACTTTCCATCAGGTGAGATGAAGGCCAAGAGCTTCCCTGTCGCATGTAAAAAAATAAAATATTTTTAAAGACCTTATCAATAACACCTCACACGATGGGTTAGTCGAGAAAAAAAATTTACTCCCACTTTACTTGTATGGGAGCTATTCTAAAAAAATGTTTTTTTCAATATTTTTTTCTACTACTTTTTGGCATGATTAATATACATACCCACACCAAATTACAGCTTTCTATTACTAATAGACTCTGAGTAAAGCCGCGGACAGACAGACAGACAGACATGGCGAAACTATAGGGGTTCCTTGTTTACTACGGAAACCTAAAAAGGAACGCTTCAGGAAACAGTACAGCTTAAAACTTATTCCCATAAAAAGGGGACACCTTTGACAGAAACATGAGAGAAACAAGCATCACAAGAAGATACGCCAAGAATGTTATAACTCATAAACACACATATTTATGACATATGTGACAAAATAACAAAGTTTACTGCCTATTATTTTCATACCAATAAACTTCTCATTTCTCGGCCGAAGCGAGTCTCTTATTATGTAAGTAATGACGCCCGTAATAAAACGCGAGCGAGAACGGGAAGATATAAGTGGAGCTCAATAATCTTTCAATAATGTGCAGCAGCGTTGCCATGGCAACGGCAATATGTCGCAGTTTGGTCACAGATAAAACACAGTCCTAACCGAGTCCTAACCTGATTTGGTTGGTTTTTGTTGAAATCGGCCGCATGATATAATATCTCAAAAATCTCTCAAAAATCTTTTCGCAAACACAAGCCATACTTCCGACAGTCGAAAATTTCGATTTTCGAAAATCCGAATATTACAATTAACTGAGATCAATACTAACAAAATTATATAGGTAGTATACTAAGCTGTGCCCGCGAACTATGTACATCTCGCCAGTAAAAGTTGTTTTTTACGTTTAGGCTGGTGGTTGACGGGTAAAAATTTAGGGTTATACGTATTCGTTGAAGCCGAATCATAAAAAAAAAGAAATTGCCCTAAAAAAATCTGGATCATACCAACTGTTAACCATGCAATATAGGTGTAACGATACTAAATAAAAAGAATAGTTGAGCTGACATGGTACTAAACTGTCCACCTACTTCTGAGGCTGACCGTACAATATTGCCATGTCTGGTGAAAAAGAGAATTAAGGACTATTTTGATGATGGCCACCTGAAATAATAAAGTTGAGAAATAAATGTAATAAATAAAAATATTAACATAGCATATAAATAATTGTAACTTACCATAAAATGTTATTGTAAAAATTTGTATTAAAAATAAAATATGCACAAGCAAACCCGAGTGCGGAGGCGCGTTCATTTCGCGAGTAATAATTTGTGCGGTATTTGTAAAAAACTTAACCAGTACGATTTATATTTTCGTTGCGGTACTTTTCGACAGTTGTGCTCTGACCACACGACATAACGCCCGTGCTCCACGTTTTCCACACTCGGTTCGCGATTTTAATCTCAACAAAACCTCTTTTGCCTTCACCTTCCTCACAAGCGACCTCCATCGTCTACAGACTAATTAAAAAGATAATAATTCTCAAAACGAGCCTTTCCACGTAGATTTTCACTACAACCCGATTACGTCCTACTGCTGGGCATGGGCACGGTAATAGGTAGAATGACTTCATAGAAACAGTCGAAACACGCGCTATGCCTACGCGCCTCCATACTGGATCGCATCTACAAGGACAGTCACGAACGCAACACGCACGAGCCAAACAGAGCTTTATAATATTAGTACTAATATTATAATATTAGTATGATATAGTCTTGACGTTTCACAAAAATGGCTTTTCGTGGTTCTTCACGCAATCTTTCGCCTATTTGGTTAGTAAGTGAGTGAAATAAATAAAATGTACTTATTTGCTTATTTATTTCTTAATCTATTATATCGAAGGCATTTTAGGCAACCTACAACCATTAGTTTCGTTAACCTACTTTATTGCATAGAAATCTATTTAATTCATTCCTTTAGATCGACAAAGGCTTAAAGTAATTCTATATGCATTCTGAAATAGTATAATTACAAATCTAGGCAGAAACTGTAAGCGCGCGGCCCTATCGTGAGCCAAAGCACCAAGCGATGCCAAGCGGCCTTAGGTATAAAATTTCAAAGAGGGGCCGAGTCCTCTTGCTGTTATATACTATTATAGCGTGGCATGGGTCTTCTTAGACAAGGAGGAATCGAGCCGATTGCGGTTAAATCCATCGGTTAGCTGCCACAACTTCCACTGGAAGAATGGAAGCGGTGACACATGACATAATCTAAAATCGGGGCCAGCGCATGGTTACCTTAGGATCTGTGTGAATAATGATAACTCCGAAACCAAATGTAAAGAAATTTTTATAATTTAAACTCATAGCGCCTAGAAAAATAAAAAATCCTCTATTTTATTATATGACAGACGATGATACCTGGTGATTAAAATTGTAGAGAACGCACTCCCGAAAGCTTCATAAAATAACTTCGTACTATTTTATTTCGCATTGTAAGCTTATGTTTGTCTTGGTAAACCTGCCAGTAAATTTCCCCGAGTGACGATAAATTTAACTATCTTTACTACCACACATATATAAAGTAATGTGTTACGTTTCGTGGTTTTAGGTATCTGTAAATAGGATTACTTCAAATCACGTTTGGAGATTTATTGGCTAAAATTAAAAGTGCAAAATAAGAAGCTCTTTCCTACTGACAAACATTATACATCAAGTCTGGAGATCAAGAACGGTTTTCGTGAATTGGTAAAGATGATAAATGAAGCCAATATTAGTTATTTCCTATAGATTTTCCAGTTAATAACGAATCTTTTGATTTTTGTAATAAATCAATTTGAATATATTTATTACATTTGAACATAATATTATGGATTTAATGTTTGTAAAAACCACTATAGGCACTTTTGATATTGTTTATAAAGTAATTATTTTTAAGGTGTTCCAAAAATATTTGATCATGTCAAGGCTGTTCATTTTATGTATAAACAGAATAAATGTCACTACGGGAACAGCTCTGAAATCGAAAAATAATGCTTTTTCATACAAAAATTATGGTCTACTAGTAACTGCGTAGCTAGTAGTAGCTTAGAAAAGGTATGGATATAGTCAAAATTGTTCAGTTTGGTGATCAAACTCTTTAAATATAATTTAAATGACGGGGACCATGAAAATGGACCTAATATTTTAGATTTATTTTAATTTAGTTTATTATTTATTATTAAGTTCGTATATTAGTTTACATTAGTTTTATATATATATATTGTGTCTCTCTCTGTAGAATGCATAATAGAACTATCATGTATAGAACTTGAGCAACTCATTGTGGTATGTGTATACAAACCTGGTTCCTCAGCTTATGATAGGTTTCAGGAAACCATGGATGAAGCCTTGAACAAATTGGGTAGATCTAAAAAATACTTGATTGTGTGTGGAGATTTTAATATTGATCTTCTTAAAAAGAACACTGAAACCTATAAAATCTTAATTTTTTTAAATCACACAATCTTTCCAACTTATTTATGGAGCCTACTAGATTCTGTAACACAACATCAACCTGTTTAGACAATATATATAGTAATCTAGTACCTGTAAGTAAGAAAGTTATTACAAACTTAGATTCAGACCATTGCGGGCAATTAGCTTGCTTCAAAATTGACACAGAACAAGTCAATAAACGTAAAATTATATGTCGACCAGTAACTGCTGACAGATTGAAACGTATTGGAATTGAATTATGTTGTAAACTTCCTTTTTTATCACCGGATATGTCACCAAATGATATGTATAATTTATTTTTTGAGACATTTTGTAATCAATTTAACAAAATTTTCAAAACCAAAGAGATCACTGTTACTGTTAATCCAGTGTTTAGCGAATGGGCCACTGTAGGAATACACAAAAGTAGGCAAAAATTGTATGAGCTGTACTCAGAAAGACAGTTTAATAGAACTGAATCTTTTCAAAATTATGTTAAGTCATACTCAAAAATTTTTAAGCAGGTTTGTCAAACTGCGAAAATTAAATATATTAGTACTCAAATTTATAACAGTACAAACAAAGTCAAATCTACTTGGAAAATTATCAATGCAGAGACTGGCCAAACAAAAGCTTCAGCAAATAATTATAAACTTAAAATTGATGGTAAATTTATTAGTTCAGACTCGGATGTTGCTAATGAATTTGAGAAATTTTTTACTTGAATTCCTGTGTTTGACAAGCACTTTAGGCTCTTCCACCCCCATTGCAGAATCCTTGTTGAAAGAAAATGTTCCTTATTGTAATACTGTATTTAAATTTAACCATGTTAGTAAACGTGACATCATAGACACTTTCAAATCGTTGAACATTAAAAAAACTGCCGATCTCTGGGGAATATCTGTATATATGGTAAAGAATGTTGTTGAAATAGTTGCTACACATTTAGCTTTAATTTTCAACAACTGTATTGATAGTGATTTGTTTCCTGATTTGATGAAACTTAGCAAAATAACTCCATTGTTTAAATCTGGTAGTACTTCAGATCCCTCTAATTTTCGTCCAATATCCGTACTATCAACATTCAGTAAAATTTTTAAAAAAAACCGCGCTTAAGCAATTACAGAAACATTTTAGTAATAATAACTTACTGCATATTAAACAATTTGGTTTTACCCGCGGACGGTCCACAACTGATGCTGGAATAAAATTGTTAGAGTGCATTTATGAGGCCTGGGAGGAGTCGCAGGATGCCTATGGTGTTTTTTGTGACTTATCGAAGGCTTTTGACTGTGTCCAACATCAGACGTTAATCAGGAAATTACACTATTACGGTATCCGTGGTACCGCTTTGGATTTTCTCACTTCTTACCTAAGTGACAGGATTCAAAAGGTGGTCATCAATGGAGAGCAGTCACCTGGATCATTTGTAAAAATGGGGGTGCCGCAGGGCTCAATATTAGGTCCATTTCTATTTCTGGTATATATTAATGACCTCCCTCACCTTGTAAGACACGACCATGAGATAGTCTTGTTTGCAGATGACACGTCTTTAGTATTTAAAGTTAAACGTGGACAAATTAATATTGACGAAGTAAACATTGCACTCTCCAAGGTCGTTCACTGGTTCGGCGCCAATAATTTGTTGTTAAATGAAAGTAAAACAAAATGCATTAGATTCACTATGCCAAATGTTCGATTAGTTAAAGCCAAAGTCAAGGTTAGGGATGAGGAAATAGAGCTGGCCAATCAAACTGTATTTCTGGGTATAACTTTAGATTCTAAATTACAATGGGGTCCTCATATTGAATGCCTATCGAACAGACAAAGTTCTGCAGCATACGCCGTAAAAATGATTCGTCAAATAACAGATGTGAAAACTGCGCGGTTAGTCTATTTTAGCTACTTCCACAGTATAATGTCATACGGGATACTACTGTGGGGAAATGCCGCCGATATTGGCTGCATTTTTGTACTGCAGAAGAGGGCTGTTCGGGCGATCTATGGGATGGGCTCCCGAGAGTCTTTAAGAGAAAAATTCAAAGAATTTGATATTATGACTGTACATTCACAATATATTTATGAAAACTTACTGTATGCACACAAGAATAAAGATATCAAATTCAGTAAAAATAGTGACTATCATAATTTAAATTTAAGAAATAAAGACAAGCTAGCAATGCCCACATATAGGCTCCATAAAATAAGCAACTCTTTTGCAGGTCACTGTATACGAATGTACAACACGCTGCCATGTAACATGCATGACTTGTCAGTAAATAAATTTAAAATTTTAATTAAAGCTCAGTTAAGCAAAAAATTATTACAGTGTTAAAGATTTTTTGAATGATAAGGCAGCGTGGCGGTAAAAGAAATGAATTGCTCGTTCTCTGAATAGTTTTGTAATATTCACAATTTGTAAGACATTTGGCGATTTTAAAAGAGTTTTGGCACATGAGTTTCTTGCCCGATTCTTCTCATGTTAGCCCCTACATTCGGAATCGGGTCGCTCTTGGCGAATACATGCGCGGCATCAACTCCGCGGATGTACTTGCCACTAGCGGTTAGCTTGATTTTAGTCGAATATTTTTTATGTTTTAATAATTTTGTAAAATGTGTAAAATTGACGATTTTAAGTGCCCGCAAGGGCCTATGAAATAAAGTACTTTTGATTTTGATTTTGATTTTGATATATATATATATAGTTTACTTTAGAATAGGTTTTTTAAAATGTAATTGATTATTTACTTTTACTTTTTCTCTGCACCACCCATAGATTGATTGGTAGATAATGCCATTGGCGTTAAGTCCGCCTCTGTACGCAAAATGTACTGGAAGATTAAATAAATAAATAAATTATTTTTAATAATTACTATAGCGGGTGTAACGGAATACCGAAATAATATTTAAGGTTGCTGATTAACGAAAAAAATGTTTTATGACTATTCTTTGTATTTTTATTATATGCCTACTTTCGATTTAATACGCTTAACAGTTAAGTGTTTTAAATTGAAAGTAGGCATATAATAAAAATACAAAGAATAGTCATAAAACATTTTTTTTCTTAATCAACAATCTTAAATATTATTTCGGTATTCCGTTACACCCGGTATAAGTCGTTTTTACATTATAAAATGTTTTTTTTTGTGAATGTTTAAAGAAATAACCTTAAATTTTAAGTATAAATACCACATCTACTTATAATCGTTAACTAGAAATTCATGATAAGAATGCGATTCAATGAAAAAAGTAATATTAATTTAAAATCGATTGGGCCCGGCAACCCATAACCTTATACCACTGAGTACATTTTAATGCAAATGGAACCCTCACATAAGCTATTTTCGGCAAATTTGTTTGCCCTCAATTTGCCCATAGACCGATAGTATTAAAGTAAGCCCTGGCTTTCCCAATAAGACGGCAACTTTGGACCCTTAATACGTCGGCTCAGCGGCTTTAAAGGCTGATTGCATACTACTTGGCAGGTTTCAGGGTACATCTATACCTGCATTGTGCTTTTCTGTCCCTTGATTAGTTCCATCGTTTCCAGATTCCCTCAAAATCTATCACGACGATCACCCTGAACTTCGACATTTAAAGTGCATCGATCACTGCTTTATACAAGACTTTACAGTTTTGTATTACACGTGAAATTACTAACTTCTGTGAATGTAGGTACTAAATAAATACGAAAAAGCCTTATTATTCATATTCAATATCATGTAATTTTCAGTATAACGTCAATGGTGCTTAAAACATAATTTATATTTTTTACTTGCTTTCCGCTTGCAGCTTTTCTCGTGGGAATTTCATATTTTTCCGTAGGAAAAATAATTTTGTGGCCTATATATTTATCAGGGATAATGTGGGATAAAGGTGAAAGAATTTCTTAAATCAGTCCAGTAGTTTCGAAGCCTATTCAATGGAAACAAACGAACAAACAAATCCTTTATCAATTAAGTAAATAAATTTAAAAGTGGCGTGGTTGAAAATTTTATTTTTTATAAAATTTGACCCATACTTCACAAGTAACTGGAAAAATATAGTAGCGATAAGTCCACCTTTGCATCATTTTTATTAACTTGTATTTTCACAGGTGTTTTTTTTTTGCAATAAAGAGTAAAAGCTAATTTTTTTATCAATTTAGCGAAAAGGAGGATGGGCTCTATATTTGACTGTATCTATTTTTTATGTATGTTCACCAATTACTCCGCCATTCGTAGGCTGATTTTCAAAATTATTTTTGTAGTCCCATTTTCACCATCTCATTATCTGATGATGGGATCCCATGAAAGTCAAGGGAAACCCTTAAATTTCATAGGCACGTCCAACGTGTTTTATGTTTTTTCTGAAGATATTGAGATATTTGCATCTGGTAGTCACCATATTATGATACTGAGCTGATGATGGAGGGTTTCTGCTAGGATAGGAGTTAGGGGATAGTTCTTTTAATACTGCTTAGAGCGATAGACGTTCTATTTTAAGTTGTTCTGGTGTTTGCCTTGCCTCAAGTTCTAATACTACATACGTATTAGAATTTGAGAAATTTACACTAAAAAGATTGACTTTTTTTTGCAAAAAATAAAACTGACTTAAGATATCACCAAAAAGTTATAAATAATAATATAAGGATACATACATAGTTTTATATTGAACTCGGTGCCAAGCAATGGTCACCTGAAAAGTCTTTAAAAAATATAAGAATAATTTATGTAGTTAGTTAAAATTTGGCACCAACTTCAATATAAAATTGTGATGTTGTATGTATTCTTATATTATTTATGACTTGTTGGTGTTTTGAAGTCGGTTTTGTGTTTTGTAATTTTTTTTAATAATTTATTCTTGAAACACATTGTTTTTCTTGAAGCGAAAATAATGTCATGGCGTCATTTTTTACACGTTAGGGCTTCCTTAAAATGTGGCTATTTGCGCGGACAACTGTGTTGCGTTTTGCTTACTGATTTGCTAAGTAAATAAATCAAAACAAGAAGAAAAGTGTTGTTTTTCTTAGACGTGCCTTTATTTAGGATCCTTTTAGCGACATGCTAAACTAATTGATTACCAACTTCGTTAATATTGATTTAGCACTTGATTGATTTTAGTTTTTGTCATTGTTCGCTGATGCTTTGCCAGCAAATTTATTAGAGGTAACTTACTCGTAGAGTTCGTAAAAGAGACGGTTCATCGTGGGCCAAAATGTAACAACATGAAATGTTCTTTATTTTTAGCATAGGTAAGCCATAGGTTAGAAAAATCAGCCTTATCCGCAATCTGAGAAAAGAGAAAATCAGGTTTAAAGTTATTGATAACGAATAAATCGAATAACATGCTGTAATCGATAACATTTTATTTCCCGTGACAATAGTTTTACGTCAGGTTAACTATAAATAATATTTTTGCCATACTCTCACGCACAGTAAGCATCAATAATTATAATCTATCTTGTCCTAAACAATGAAGAAGAGTTCCATAAAATGAATATTTATCTGTAATCGATTATTCGTATATTTTTTCTTAAATACTTTGGGGTCAGCGCTGTAAAAAAAAAAGAAAATGTCACTCGACTCGTTTGCTTCGTTTCGTTCGCTAAGTTTTGAGTGTGCTCTTATTGTTATTCGATTTTTCTGGGACCTTTGCTATTCAATACGGACTTCAGAGATCTTATTTTTCTTGTATGACATTTGCTTTCACACCGGACACCGAAAACCCGCTTACACACGATTGACTTTGGCAATCTTGTTCCTGGACTTCCCGCTCGGCCTTTCGATTGGACACCACACCATGAATCGTTGTATAAATTGCAATATAGCGTTAGATCGCTGTAACGCAATAGGCAACAGAGTTTTAAGTAATGATGCCATATTGACGTGATTCGTCATTGGCGTGCACCTTAACCTGTAAGTTCAGTTCAGTCTTCTAAACTATTTTAACTAATCTTTAGTAACATAAAAATGCTTTAATATGATAAAAATATATGACTTTATAATGTTATTCCTTGAAAAAGCGCCCTGTTTCGACATCTGATTTTCATAACCCTACTTTTTATAATCTTTAATTTCTCAGATCTGAGATTGCCAATTTTGGCCAAATTTTCAGAAACCGTTTAATGTCCTACTACCTTTCAAATCATACCACTTTCGTTGTGTTACACCCTAAGCCCAAGGTTCTATGGAGGGTGATCCGTCTCCTTTGTCGTTGATTCATAATTCCAGATTAATTTTAACCGTGTTCAATGATCGCTATCTCTCCAATCCATGCCTGCCTTATGACCATAAGTCGAAATGAAAACAGGAAAAAGTGTTTTCTCTTTGCAAACATTATACCGAGTTAATTGTCGTAATCGTGAACCGATACCAACCTAAATGATAATGATTTTATATTAAAATATCATTATTAGGAATCGGTTAGTAATAAAAAAATACTCGTTGGAAAATTTTATTTTCAAAGTAGTCATCAATTGGTTTGATAAATTCGCTACAGTAACACGTAGAGCAAGAAGACAAAAAGTTAATTATCACTAAAATAGATTTAAACTGAAATACATTTTAAAATTAGTGTTATGGACAAAACTTTCTTTATTTTATATACTCGGAAAAGATTCATAATATCTTTAATTTATTTCATCAAGAAAATTAAATGTTTCCGGAAAACACAGTGAATATTCTGAAAAGATTTCTCGCAAATTCTACGCCGACTTTTATCGTTTAAATTTTAATACAATGAAAACATATAAGTGTCGTTTAATTAACAAGAAGTAAAACATCGTCTGACGTTTGCGAGCATACGTTCGTGGATGAATCCGCATCCGCAAGCGGCGAACGTTGGGTCAGCCAGCAGTGTCACATCGACGACCAACCAGCACGGATGAGCCGTGTCTCGCTACGCTCGCACTGCGCGTAACTCGCCGCGCGAACTCTACTTCATTGCTTTTTCAAAATTGAGAAAGGAACGTGATTCAAATTTGGAATTGTTTTGTTATTAATAGTTTTTATTGAAACAGCCAGTGTTAGTTGGGTTTGAATGTTTGTTTCGGTGACTTAAGTTTTGTTTTGTGGTGCCTCTCGCAAAACTTTACGAAGTTTTATAACTTTGTACTCTGAAAGTATAGTTTAAAAGATCGAGACGTTTTTGAGTCTTCAAATGTGCTTTATATCACTTCAAAAACTACGAATATAAGTTTTACTTAGCAACGTAAGGTGAGTACCTAGGTGTTTTTCTTAATGCTCCGTGTAATAAATAAGTACTTATTTAGAATTAAAGTAATTTTTAAAATACGTGAAATCGAGCAAAGTCAATAAAAGTTATTTAATAAATATTCAAGTTCAAGCTAAGTTTATTATTCCTATGATTTATAATTTTCCGTATACTGACACTCAGGAGCAATGGTACATTTAACCGGCCTCCTTTGTCAGTCAACACATTTTGTCAGTTGCTTTATAATTGAACCTTTACCAATGTGTGAGTTGTTTAATGGTTTAATAATAAGAAAAACAATATAAGATGCAAATGTACAGTTAAAAATAATTAGGTAACTAACTTATTTTTAATTGTAAATTGTAAAAAAGAATGTACAGTTTAATAAAATTAGCTCTACATTATCGAATTAATAATGCGTATTTCCTCTTCTAGCCCTAATGACCTCTTGTAGACGAAAGTCTGTTCATTATGCCTTGGATGTTCTCCCACTTCTCAACAGTTGCAATTTTTAGCTCACTTATGGTTGTAGGAGCTGTTGTGCGACTTCACAACTCTTTCGAAGTTGTCCCACACATGCTCAATAGGGTACAAGTCAAGACTTCAAACTGGCCTTGGTAATAGCTGTATATTGACGGCGTTCAAGTAATTGGTAATTCGAGAGTGTTCTTGAGTGTTGTCGTGCATTAGAATAAAATTATTGCCAATGAATGAGGCAAATGGAACCACATAAGTTCTTCAGTCACGTATCTGACTCTATCGAAAAGGACCAACTCTTTAAGAGTGCAGTAAACCCATACCACTAACGAGCCTGCCTCGTAGCGCACTGTTTCAACGATAGCACATTCAGCAAACCTTTCACCGCGGCGTCTATGCTATGCTCACGCTAACATCCATCAGAACCTCGTAAAGCGATTCTTGATTCATCAGAGAATAGAACTACCGCCCATTGTTCCAAAGTCCAATTTAGATGTTCTCGAGCAAATCTAAAAGTCTACATTAGGCAAATACATTTTTCAATATTACCTTGTGTTATAATTAAACATTCCTAGGTATATTAAGTTATACAAAAATTCTTGCGCAATTTCCTGAACAAGAATATTTTGTGACTTTAATAAGAGCATTCCAGCGTGCCTACTAAGTATCTCTACATAACGATTATCTAGCAAAGTCCAATTACAAAAATGTATTATTTATATTTTCACTAGGATGCCCTCAATCCTACGTACCTGATACATCGTGGGCGTTTTTCTGGCGGTTGATAAATAATTCATAGGAAATTATAAAGGTTGCGTTGTTGTGTCAACATGGAGGTGGTTTTGTTATCTGGTCTCGTTGTCAATAGCGCTTTATATTTATTCTTTCTGTTCGGAATATTATAAAGCTATAATTGTATTTCAAAGTTATAATGTAGAGTTATTCTGGTAGTTGGATTTTGTTTTAAATTTTTTCTTTAAATCAGAATAGATGTATACATTAATACACAAAAAGTTTAGACGTTTACGGTGTTACAACAAACAAAACGTTATAGTATACAGTTAGTCATGGTTTAAACAGGATACTGTGTGATTTGTGCCAATCAAGGTAGGTAGTAACAGCGTCAGCTTTAAACCGTGATTTATTTAGTAAATAGTTAAAGCTTTGTGTTGTAATTTCTTGATGGAACTCCATGGTATCTTGTTATTAAAACACTAATTTCACAAGTTCCACTTGAATCTTTATTATATTTAAATTATTGCGACCGGTTTTGATACATGAAAATTGAGTACTAGGTTTCACTTTAAAATAACAATTTTCTTTTGTTATAAAACTAAAAATATAACTATTTTCTTTAAAACAACATTACAGAGTATCAAAAAAGAAATAAAAGTAACAATGGCACAATATAAAATTTCAAAATATGCAACAGGTAAACATATTAAAAAGTTAAACATTTTTGCCAATTTTGGCACAAGTAAGGCAGATTTTCTTTCGACAAGTTTTCGGTATTACTGTCCAGTTCTGCACTGTCAGAACATTCAGACCCGGTGTCGTGATCACGCAATATTAAATCGGCATCGTCGTCTTCGGAATGTGGCTCAGGAACAAAGTTTGCTGAAAGACTGCCGCCAGTGTCGTCATCGTCGATCTCATCCTCCACTTGCAGCCAATCGTTTTCTGAGGCACAAGTATCGGCAGCATTTATAGATTGAATTTTAGATGCCATTGATGAAAGTCTCAAACCAAATAAAAATGGATAAATAAAAAAGTAGCTTACATAATAATTGTAACACAAAACACCACCATGAGTCCTCCGGACTCACAGTTGATCAAAACTCACCTTTGGAAATGGCGTACGCGCACGACCGCTTACTACCACTGTAGAAAGGTACCAGGCCGCTCAACTCCAAACATTGATAAATACACTTAATTTTTCCCTTGACAAATATACTTGAGTCCCTGGGTGGTGGACTCAGGGTGGTGAATTAAGGGTTAAAACAACGTCTGGTCATCAAGCGTCGTCTCGCTCGATTTTTAGTTATTAATTTCGTTTTCGATGAAATTCAGAGTTATATTGATATTTGTTGTAATAATTATTTTGCTGATTTTTGTCGAAAACGAAACGAAACCCATTGTAAATCGAGCGCAGATGACGCTCGACGAACGCTCAATGCCTGACGAATAGTTCAAAACAGGGCCCCAGAGCGCTAAATTAACACATAATCGAACAATTTAAAGTCATTATAATTATGCGCTCCGATAAGTCGATCGCAACGGCTTAAGTAGTTTCTATTCGGCTGTAATTTAGTAGAATTGGGATGTTGACTGAATTCAAATTTTCACGTCTCATCATAATATATTAAAATACCGTAGCAAAAGATGCAATCCTGTAAAATTAAAATCGGCTTAGAAATACATTAGATACAAACATTTTAAGTTGTTAATTTGGAAGTGACTGGACAGATAGATCCGACATCAACCGTGACGTCATTGTCGAGTACGGCCATATAAGCTCCATGTAAATTGCCGTTTTGCTAGAAAGAGTCGGAGAAAAATCTTTAATACCTTATATCTTGGTTGTTTTTATAGTTATTCGATAACCGTTTTTTTCTTTCTGTCTGTTTATTATATGAATGAGTTTCTATTAAAGCAAAAAAAAATGTTTTATTCATCTAGCCTATCGGACCTCTGGCCTAGGCTTGTCTTGTACTATATTAGATCTCTGTTGCATAGTATCGAAATGTATCGTTATTATTGCTACTGTTCGCGTAAAACAATACGACATCATGTCACAAACATTGCATCGATACAAATCAATGCCACGCAACCGTGATCTGGAAAATGATACAAGACTGGACGCGGGCTCGCGTGATTAACGTTGCCAATTTTTTCGTCGCGTACGCTGTAACACACACGAGTACTGTATGGATAAATCAGGCTAGCAGTTTTATTTTTTTATTTGTACTCGGGCAACGTGCATAAATCAGGCTAGCTGCGACGTCACTAGACTTTTCGTACTTAAGCGCTAGAAATCAGGGCTAAATCATTCCTAACGTCACTTCGCTAGCGTCTCTGATAACCCGAACCCGCTTGTCAAACAGGCGGTCGACTACACCCCTCCGCTAGTGTCACGGCCAATCGTCGCTGACCGAGGAACAAATTCAAATTCAACAAATCTTTATTCAACATAGACCTCTACAGGCACTTATTGACGTCAAAACAAAGTAAAACATTGTAATTTAAAGGAAACATATTAGGTCCTTATATGAAATTGGCGTTTTGCCGTACTGGCCACTCTTAATCTCAAATATCTCCTCTATGGTTAGGAATTCCAAATTCAAATTTATACAGCTCGTGTATTTGTGTGTCGAAAATTATAAATCACTTGTTTTTTCCTCAATTGCTTTTTTCTTTACGTCACTCAGTTTACAAAATGGAAAACTTGAAATATCGCGTTATTTACGACGAGTTCCACCGTGGCACCAGTGCTGCAGAAACGGCTCGAAGGATTAATGATATATATGGCGACGGTGCCGCAAAAGAAAACTCAATCGCTCTATCCTCAAGCCGCTCCCATCCGCCGTAGACGGACAGGCAGGCGAAGGCGGGCATTCGCACAAGCGATGCCCGTCTAATGACCCTGCCGTGGAGGCCTGCGTGCACGGTTGCCCCATGCAAGCCGCCGTAAGGCCCTCCGTCTGGGGATTGCCCGTGTGTTCTCGGGCAATCCTCCCTTGGCGATAGCCCGACCAGCTATTGGTCGGGCTTGCCCGGGCGCGTGGGTAGTGGAGTCGCAGTGTGGACCTTACCTAGCGCGCCCATAAGGGCAGGGAGAACACCGGGGGGTTTTAGTGGGTAGACCTGGCACTCTGCCGGGAGAGCCCCACACACGCTCGCCGTCTAGCCAATGGCGGGTACGGTGCGGTTACGCATTTCCCCCCGAGAAAAAAAAAAAAAAAAAAGGCCACTGCTGCTTTATGATAACGCTAGACCACACACTGCACAACAGAAGGCTACCAAATTAGAGGAGCTTCAATTGGAATGGAGACATCCATAATACTCTCCGGACCTTGCTCCAACAGATTACCATTTCTTTCGAAATTTGGATTACTTCTTGAAAGGGAAAATATTCAACTCCGATGGCGCAGTCCAAACCACCTTCAAAGAATTTATTGATTCCCGTCCGAATTTTTTTTAGTATAGGGATCGATGACCTATGAGATGGCAAATATGATATAAGATAGCAATGGTACATACTTTGATTGAATAAATATATTATATTAAAAAAAAACGATTTTATGTTCTTCCCATACAAAACGCCAATTTCATATGTAAGGACCTAATATTAACCTTGCTTGTATGTGCATACATCCTGAATATACTCAAGATGTCTGCAAATACAAGTAGGAATGAAAAAAAAAAGTTGACTCTACACCTCCAAAAGTAGACTCCAACATTCTCCTAGACCCCCAGACCCCATCACACGAGCGAACGACCTTCTCCCCCGCTTTCCAATCGAACATCAACTACTAAACACACACGCACTAGTCTCACACACCGCACTCACAGAATAAGTGTGCGAAGAAGCAGGGCTCTATTCCTTAATCTTTCGTCTGTCATCGAGTGCTCATCATGCGTCGTCTTTGCTCGATTTTGCTTATTTCCATGTTGTTTTTAATTAAAATTGATATTGGTACTCGTTATAGTATTAAATTGATTTTCGTCGAAAACCAAACAAAATTCAGTAGAGATCGAACTCAGATGACGCTCGACGCCAGGCGTGTGATTATAATGATTTACCAAGAGACTTAATACGTGAATGTATAACGAAACAACAATTTAAAAAAAAACTAAGTAATGTCCTTCTAGCTAAAGAAAAAAAATGCAATATAGTAGTAGGAACGTACATAATATAATATATTAATTGATAAGTATGTAGGTCTTAAGTGTTTATAGTATGTGTAATCGAGTTTCGATTAATGCTTTACCTAATTTAAAGTAGATCTTCATCTGTCATTATATGTAAAATATCAATACATTCAACGTGTCTCGGATCTAAATACATTGGTGGGTATGTTAAGCTGATAATAATAAGGTATATACTCGAATCTATCTTCATTCCACTGCAATGCAAGTTGCATTGAGTGCAATGCATGGGGCTTCGTCTGTCACCTTACGTAAAATAGATTCAACGTGTCTGGATCTAAATACATTGATGAGTATGTTAAGCTGATAATAATAATAAGGTATATACCTACTCGAATCTATCTTCATTTTACTGCAATGCAAGTTTAGCCTAGATCAGAGATACGGAAACTTATTGACCTGCATGCCACTTGCCATGTTTTGCGATACCGAATAGATATCTACGTCAGCACAATATATGTTTTTGTTGCCATCATTTTCTTGCTTCGTTTCTTAAAAGGTTTTTGCTTTTAAGGAATGGAACCTTGGAACTTTAAGAACACTTAATTAACTATGTGTCCATATGTTCACTTATTTAAAACCTTTTATCTCATTAACGGATTAGGTATCGAGTTAAAATTTATATCTAATGCTGAGCTCTGTAGCTCCTTCTATGTGTCCAAATTTCAATGTTTAAGCAAACAGTATCAACAGATACTGCTATTTATGTATTCAAACAACCAACAACAGCCTAAAGGATAATTCTGATTGGCCTAGAATCGTGAATTTGACAAGAAGCAAGGTTTTAGAGCATTATAAAAGGAAAAACCAAAGAATTGCTTATGTGTGCGAGAGTGATAATGTATTCCGAATCGTCGTCGCGTGAGTACAGCCTGCACTTGACTGGCTTTTTATTGGAAACCGACGACTTTTGGGGGTTAAGAAAAACATTGGCCAGGACAATAATTAAGATTCACTGACAAGGTATCAAACTTCTAGTTTAATTGCAAAAAGAGACTTACAAAATAATGTATAGCATATATAGATTATTTTTGCATTGACTTTTACAATTTGATTTCCCTTTCAAGAAATAACTTATAAAGGTAGTTTTAATATTGTAACAAGAAATGAATGAAGTGAAAAGTCCTGCTTAGTATGATTGTTTTGTCAGGATTATGATTTCTAATTTACAAGGTCAACTCAAAGATAAAGCAGCAGCCAGACATTTTCGAAAGATTGAATCCGCGTACGGTTTCTCAATTTAGAAGTAACACAGAATTTGACACTATTTCCACATTTGGATTGGTTCGTCTTTTCTATGAATTCTTCATTTAAGTACCAAACTGATACAAGTATGGCTATTATTATCGATAAAATATCTCTAATATTTTCGAGGGAGGTAGATTATTTACGTTAGAGGGAGGTAGATTATTTACGTTAGAATAATATTAAATGCTATTTTCCAATAACGTGAATGTCACAGATGTTATGTAAATTATAGAGTTATGTACCTATATCTTACTTGTTTCTGTATCAAGTGGCTTCAACAGCGCTGATGAAGATGTAATTGTAAAGTAAAAAACTAAACCTGTTCATTTTTTACAAGCTTTCTTTGACTTGCAATGTTTTGAGGTCAATCCGTGGTCTTTACCATTCAATAGTTTCTGTGGTATTATTACTGGGCATGTTTTAGGAGATCAGACATAATATCTCGTATAGTGAATTATTTTTTTAAGTCTAGAGTATTGAATTACAAGTTATCGCGTGCGAGGCGATGTGTTTTGGATGGACAAGAAATTTTTAATATATAAATCCTTTTTTGCTTACAAAACAAAGCCGTATAAGGTTTGGAGTGCTCTATTTTAGCTATTTATTTGGTATGGAGATAGGTTAAGTTGTGGGGAAGGATAAAGAATAGTTTTTATCCCCGAAATCATTTGTACGGAATCAATAAAAAAGGACTTCCACGCGGACGAAGTCGCGGGCAAAAGCTAGTTCAGTATATTAGTAGCAATAAATAACATACCCTTTTGTTGACCTTAAATGTGACTTTAAATCTACCATACTCGTACTTTCTATAATTGTACATCCCGTACAAGCAGAGTGCTTTATAGTCCAGTTAAAAAGACTTTCCCCTCCTACTTCTTATGTCAAAAACAAGGGCTCTGCAAATTTTCAGCATGTTACCTCGCATTCCGAGGTTAAGCCCTCTTTAGCTTATTTGACTGGACCTGCTGTAATGAGAACTATTCTCACCGAGCAGGCGGCCTGGGATGCTGTTTTCCATTTTTGTGAAACGGTTAAGGAGATAAAAGAGCGCCACAAGAGAGCTAGTGAGTTGGACTCCCTCTCCAGTGAAGGCGCCGAAGGGTAGGGATCCCGCCACTTTAGTAGGTTCGGGGGGCAACTCCGTTGAGCGCCGTGTTGCCTGCATTGCATTCGCCCTGCGACGATGGGAGCAGCTTTGGGACACTACCGATAGGTGCTGAACACCCCTGAGCACCGTCCGTTCTACGATGGTTCTCAAGGTTCTGCAGCCGGGCCACAAGTTTTACGTCGTCAATCATTCTTAATGCGTGGTTCTCTATTGAATCCAACCTGCTATTTGATATTTTGCTGAGCCATCTTACAGATGGACACCAATGCATCCCATACAAGCTCGAACCTGTGCCCGATATAGGTTAATGAATTGGTCGTAGCAATTATCAACCATAAAGTATCTGCGGACTTTAGAAAGGATACCATATTCCTTAGTGGGTACTTGGAGTTTGGATTCAATAAATTTACCAAAATTGATGTTTAATGAAAGTATACAACTACAAGATAGCAGTTACCCATGTCAAAAGACACGTCTGCGTTTTGGCAGTGTTCCCGGCGCCAATGACATGAAAATAATTTCAAAGGCGATGACCCCGGGTCATAATGACCCAAATATCATTAATGATTTTTTCGGAAATTAAGCAAGTCATCCTAATTTTAATAATGTCTATGTATTAAGGATTCTTTACTGAGCTAATAAAACAAAAATAAAACTGATATATTATATAAATCAAATTTTTATTAATTATTTAACAACACATGCAAAATCATCTATAAAAACACAACGTATCTATATTTTTAGTTTTGGTAATTATTTTTTAGTAATATTAGGAATCAATAGTCTTATCTAGTAAAAAATTATTAAAAAAAAAAATAAAAACCGACTTCAAAAAAGTTAAAAATAATACAAGAACAGGCACAGACAACATCACACTTCTATATCGAAGTCGGTGCCAAACGATAATCCCCTAGAAAATCATAAATGCCCACTGAAATCAGTTTGTTTTCGTTTAGAAGATGAGACACTAATTCGTAACTAGTAAATCAATTATCGAATGTGAATTACGATGGTATTGGAGACTGGCATTACAAGGCGCTGTACTACATCAAATGGTTTGTTACTCAGTGAGAATGGGCCACCCGGCTGCTTTCTGGCGTATATTTCCAAATTGCTTACTTAGAATAGTTTTGAGTCTATTAACGCAAATATTTTTATCCCCTATTTGGCTGGCTTAGATGGCAAAATTTGCATCGACCTCTGAACGCCACCAACATTTCGTCAATAGTGCAGTTTTCACCCAGCGAATAATTTCTCTACAAACATTTCAAAAACTTCTCATATTGGTGCCAAATTATCAAGGTGTTGTCTTTCAGCACGTGTAGACTTATCATCGAAGCGTAAGCTGCTCTGTGACATAATAAGCCTAAAGTTGTCCACTCCCGTACCATCTGTTTGCCACAAGTCACTCAAATTTTATCTGTTAGATTGATAAAATCCAGCTAGAAACAAAAGTCCTACGTACGTTTTCAACTTATTTTAACCTCAACCATAATATCTATGTTTCTTTAAAACCTCACATGCAGCTCTTCACTTTATTTGTTGATTTATTTAACATAAATAAATAAAAAGAAGAGTTCTTTCACGTATGTATGAATTAATGACTGTTTGAATTTTACACAGCATAATATCATGGGTCGAGATTATCCGATGAATCGGAGTCCGCATCACTAGAATCTTGTTTACTTTCGCTGTCATTGCTACGCTCTGATAAGTGGCCCTCAAAGTCAACGTCTGAAGCAGCCTGGGATTTTTCACTCTCGGAATCCGACTCTTCTCGCGATGCCATAATTCTTGCTGGATAGTTTGTCAATGAAATTTTGACTTAAACCCCTGAAATAGAACAAAATAAATTAACTGTAAACACTAAATAAGCGAATAAAAATAGTAGGTCACAAAATCACCACGCCACCGATGACGCTGGGTCATATTTACCCGTTTTAATTTGACGTACGTGTATCTCGTTTCACAAGCGGCGTCGCACTGAGCGCACTAACGAGGCGGGTAGAGGGGGGCTGTATCTCCAGCTACACGAAAGCACGAACCACAAAATGGACGTTTAAAAATGCGTCGGGTCAATATGAGCCAGCGTCAATGACACCGGGTTAAACCTAATCAGATTGGCATCACCCCAATCTGCTATGGCTTACTTAAGCCCTTACAATGGTTGATTACTTAGTTAGTTATAATGCGAAACCAGGTCGAAAGCTTTCGAGATATTTCGGTCTTGTGCCTCCCGCATTCGGCGTTTCCCGCGACCTTCACCAGATCGTCCACCTTATGGGGGGCCTACCAACGCTGCGTCTCCTGGTACGCGGCCGCCAATGGAGGATTTCTCCGTAACAGATTATCACGCCTTATAAAAAGATTGTTTCAAACTACACTTCCATTCTTCGCTCATCACATCACGGCAAATTGCCATCGCGAGTTTGTGTTGCCGCGAAGATGAAGCATTGTGGCTTGTTATTTGTGAAACTTACGCGAAACTTTACCTCGAAGCGTGTGTCGAAGCTGCTGTCAAATAGGAACGTCTGACTCAATCACAGAAAGTTTGGGAACACCAAACTACAATAGATACCAGTATTATGGTCGTCATCTTGCCAAAGCTAGTATAATGCAGTTATCTAGAGTTAGAAATTATTTTAATCTAAGTTAAATCACGTAATACTTACTTAAACTACAATGCTGATTTGATTGGGTTAAAAAACGTTATTGCAGCGTCTTACACTCAGCAAATCCCACCTTCGAAATATAAGGTAAAAAATTAAGTCTATTCTAATGGGTCCTTATTATATTAGTAATATTCAATACGATTTAGTAATCACAAAATACTACAAGCAAAATTATTGAAAAAAAAACTTTTTTAAATACAAGCTTTTAGAAATACTCGTCAATACGATTCAAACGAGCCCAAACTCGATGGGGTTGTGTTATTTTATTGCGGAGTTCCTATGGCCACCTTCCAGTTCCAGCATTAGGTAGATCAGCTCCATATCATCCTTTGCATTGTCACGGGATATATATATATGCATGCAAAATTTCAGCTCAATCGGAAACCGGGAAGTAAGTCAAATTTAACTTGCAAGATTTCATTACAAACACCGGACAGGTGAAAGTAAATTAAAAGCTTGAGTAGGTGTATATTGGGCATTCTAAAACAGTTTTCATCAAAACACCGCAAACGAACGGAGTGAGATTTGAGCTACGCTTCGCTGCGCTCTATCTCCGCTACGCTCCGCAAATCTCACTGCGTTCGTTTACGGTGATTTGATGAAAACAGTTTAAGATTGCCCAATATACATTATATAGGGTTAAATGGAAAAGAAGATTTTTTATTTCATTTCATTTCATAATGTTTCTATTCTTCCGTGTCGATTCAGATACATACAGTACTTCGCCACGGATATTATGTTGTCTGTAGCTTTGCAGGTTTTCGCGTGTGCAGGTATTAGGATACGCTTGGGGTGGGCAGGTAAGTAAGTTTTTACTTGCCATCGAGCAGTAGTGAAAGGATCAGCCAGTCTGCGTTACCGAGTCGTCATCCACGCAGTCTGTTGCCCGAGGTGCGCCGGACGCATATGAAATGCGTCACACTGGGAGGCTCCTTTCCTGCACCCCATATTTCATATTTCAGTATATTTCATTTCATTTTTCAGTATATTTAATTTCATTTTTCAGTATATTTCATTGAATTTTTCAGTATATTTAATTTCATTGTTTCAACATATTGCATTTCATTTTTCAGTATATTTCATTTCATTTTTCAGTATATTTCATATCATTTCATTTTTCAGTATATTTCATTTCATTTTTCAGTATATTTCATATCATTTCATTTTTCAGTATATTTCATTTCATTTTTCAGTATATTTCGTTTTTCACTACACACGTTTTCAGTCTACTAGGCACGTTTTCGTGGTCTTCAACCTCAGGCTAGATTTTAGCAAGGGAAGAGCGTAATAATTACAGAGCTTAAACTGTATGTGGGCTTCCTGAGTATCAGTACTGGTTCCCCTTACAAGTTTCTCCGTATATTATATACACTAACCCAGCCAAAACTTCATCCCAAAGGAAAACACTTGTGTTGTTTGACTGTAAACAGTATACTTTTGGTTTTGCTTGATTGCGATTTACTTGACACATTTTCAAGGTTTTCTATCTCAGAATATTAAGGCATTCAACTAGGTAGCAGTGCAATAACAACAGAACTTAAACTCGTTGAGGTTTCCTGGCTTCAGATCTCAATAATCGAATAAGTATCTGTACGGTTATACACTCTGCCTTCGTTAAACGTGTACCCTTATTTCAAAGGAAAACACTTGTGTGGTTGGATCGCAATCGATTTATTCGGCATACTTGAATTCAGTCTACTAGACACGTTTTCAAGGTTTTCTTTCTTAAAATATTAAGGCATTTAACTAGGTAGCAGTGCATTAACAACAGAAATTAAACAGGTTGAGGTTTCCTGGCTTCAGGACTCAATTCCGAATAAGTATCTGTACCGTTCTACACTCTGCCTTCGTCAAACGTGAACCCTTATTTCAGATGAAAACACTTGTGTTGTTTGACTGTAAACAGTATACTTTTGGCGTGGCTTGATTGCGATTTACTAGACACATTTTCAAGGTTTTCTATCTCAGAATATTAAGGCATTTAACTAGGTAGCAGTGCAATAACAACAGAACTTAAACTGGTTGAGGTTTCCTGGCTTCAGGACTCAATTCCGAATAAGTATCTGTACCGTTATACACTCTGCCTTCGTCAAACGTGAACCCTTATTTCAGAGAAAAACACTTGTGTTTTTAGATCGCCACCAAGACACGCTCTGAATGCAAAGATAAATACACGGTTTATATATAATAAGCCTGCCATACAGTTTCAAAGCATTCCCACGAAATTCATTTATCAGCAATAAATTTATTGCACATTATTCATATATCCAGTTACGAGTGCTTACTCAAATAATAAGGCTTCTTTCACACGTTAATACTTTTATTTGTTTATTAAATTACTTCAATTAAATATATTCTTTATTATAAAACAAAGTATAAAATTGATGATTTTTGTGACTGAAAGATGTGTTCCAGTCATCACACGAATAAAAAATAGAAAATAAATATTCCAATAATTTAAAAAATGAACATATAAAAAATATTAAGAACATTTTAACTACCTACCTTGGGTCAACATGGCTGACTAAGGTCTTAACATCCTAATTAAATAGGGTAGTGCGGTGGGAACGTGTATGAGATGCTGCCGATGAATACCACCTATGTATTATTACAATAATTTTCTTAAACTTCTATGGTTCTGTCGTCATGTCGTATCAATATCGTTATGCTATAGATACATTCGGTTCGCCTAATAGAACGATATACCTATTGTTTATCTGTTTTAAATAGTAGTATCGAAAAATGAAAATTAGAAATCGCATCCGTTATTATAAAGAAGACTTTTTAATTTGGAGATAATATTTGTTAGTAATTGTAAATATGTATGTACATGTATAATTTAAATAAATATAATAAACCCGAAATGAAAAAAAAATTTTAGCATGCAGCCTTACACGAGATTTCTGCATCAGCAGAATTAAACGGTAAACAACTATTTTGCTGTATATGCACAGTATTGTATTGCAAGTTTGTGGAAATAAACGACAAACAATTAATTTGCTGATTATTTCCGCGTCATATTGCACATTGGTAGAATTATGGGTAAATATCAAATTTTGCTAAATATCATGAAAGTCAGAGGTGCAAAACGTTATTAGGTTTTATATTTTGAGTATGGGACCGACTTTTTGAAAGTAAACTACCAAACTATAATCTTCTCTTAGATGTTGTGATGCTGAATAACGATCTACTACTACCTCGAAAATAAAAATCCAATACACGTAATTGCGTCAGTTCGTCGTTTTGTTTCTTTCTTGCTACGTAAGTACTTTTTTTTATATAGCTGACGAAGTTCAGCCGATGATCGGACCGTTTTTGGATCATACGCAACTGCGGATCAAAAATTTTGTTGCAGACCTGAGAACTGCTCCACTCACACGTCCGCGGGACTATGGTCCACAAGCGCAAATTATGTAAATCGTCCCGGGTACCATAGTACCCAGAGCGCTTCGCGTCTCCTTTGCCTAAAACGCGCGGTGTGATAAAAAAATCACGAAAAAAAAAATATTTTCTCTAAATAAAGTTTCAGTTCTTTAGTGTTTGAAAAACGAACACTGACCATGGAAGTGGAAGTGAATGCATTAGGCATCTCGATAACGTATAGACATCATATCCGTGAATGCATATTTCGTTTTCTTATAAATATTTTGTGTGGATATGATTTGGACGGAAATTAATAATTTTGTGATAATATATATAATATTTTATAATATTACTTACTTATTTAACAATATAAAAATTAATGAGCATTCTTTTTTAGATTAGTCATGTTAAATAAAAATGATTATAAAGATAAGGTATAGGTTGAGAACCTCAGTAAAATTATTACTTGCATTGCACTTTTCTTATATAAAATCCGGAAAAACTGTAGTCACAGTACACTCCAGTGCTATATCTGACCACTAACAGTGCTTCAGTACCTCCTCATCAAAAAATCTCAAGACCAAGACTGCTGAAAAATGTTCGTAAGTTTTTATACTTTATTGCTATACTCTATATCTATTCTTTAATTGTCTATAAGTGGTTGATCATCTTCATGCTTCAACAAATTGAGCCGTTGGACCAGGCTGTATATGACGTGACCTCTCCAAGTGCTGTCTTCACGAGGGACCATCAAGCCCAGCAGTGGCATGCTGATTGACTGATGATGATGATATTTTTTTTATCTTATGAATTGAAGATGTGAATCTTCAACTCGTTTTCTTGTAACCACTCTTAATACTAATATGACATTTACTATTTTCAGGTCGGATAGCAAGCAAAACAAAAGGTCAGCCAAGAAGAGCTGTGAATCTGACCTTTTCTTTGATACCGACGACAAAGACATCAGGTACTTTTATTGCTATATTTACATATATCTAACTTTCAAGTGTTTAATGTGTACAATAATCGTGTATTCTTTTTCTATCTCCCTAGTCCAAAGAAGAGGAGCAAGGCGATAAAGTGCCTATCGAAGGCGAAGAGTGCAGAAGTGAAGAATACATCGTCGTCCAATACTTCTGAGTGGTTGTTCGACTCAGAGTCGGACAGCGAGGTTTCGCGGCCGCCAAACCTGCCAAACAAGACCACCAGTATCCTGACACGCCGAGTACCTGGTGGTGTAACGCGTCGGACTGCACAGCTCGACGGCGACTTGCTAGTGGAGCTACGCCTCTACAACCAGAAGGAGGTATCTAATCTCAGCGGCCTTGACCGGTGCGAGCGCGCTATCTTTTGGGTACGCTTGCAAAGCGAAGCAGAATCTCCAGAATTTTACGCATTAAAAAAATTTGTAAAATTAGCTAAGGCAAAGTTTACCACAGAGGGGATATTTTATAAAGATAAAGTTAAAAAATAGGTTCTCTTTTGTTTCTCTCTGCGTAAATTATGTTTTAGCTGGTTTACTTATTGTTTATCGTTAGCAAACTCAAAGATTAGGTACTTACATACTTAAGCCTTTATTACTTTAACTTTGAGAATTTGTACTGTCCAAATCATAATGTCGAGGTCTACTTTTTGTTCAGTTTGTGACGTATCCGTAAATAACAAAGTTTTCTCTGCACATTTGAAAAGTATTTTACATAAGAACAACAGTTCGGTCGTTGATAGTGAGGGGGTTGAAAAAGTTCATAGCGCTTTTCGTAATCGTATAGCATCGTACCGTGTTCGATATGAAGATGAAGGTCATGATAGTGCGCGTGTTCGCCTGCCCGCCGAGTTTTTATGGCACTTGCGCTCTCGCGTACGCCTATTGCTCATAGCGAAAATTCAAGCTCATACTAATGTTAAATCTAATTTTGAACTTTTCTGTGAATTCTTTCTGCTTAGTAAGTATGATTCGATTTCAATCAAGTCATTTGCAACGGAAAACTTCATCTTGCATCAAAACTTCAATTTTGAAGATATGTTTTCAAAAATTATTCACTTAATTTGTAAAAAAAATGAAGAATTTGAAGAAAGAGATAGTGGGTGGGCCTATTTACAACGCCTATATCTAGAAGTAAATATAAACAAATATAACCCGTTAAGAGGCTCCAGTTTTATAGAATTACCAAAGTCCATAAAATGTAAACGAGCATGTATCAACATTCAAAATTCTGATAATTATTGTTTTTTATGGTGTGTCATGGCAGCACTATTTCCTATAAACAGAAACGCACATCGAACGTCAGCTTACCCACACTTTAAAAATGTACTCAATATCAAAAATATGATTTTTCCAGTTGGGTTTGCGGACATCAAAGTTTTTGAAAAGAATAATCCTCGCATAAGTATTAATATTTACGGCATTCAAAAGAATGGTAACATTGTTGGACCTTTATACAAAAGCGAGATTCGCAAAGATCATCACATTAATATGCTTTTCCTGGAAAACAGAAAACGCACCCATTACTGTCTTATTAAAGATTTATCTAAATTACTTCGTCTTCAATTAACTAAACATCATTCTAAAATATATTTATGCGAGGATTGTATGATATTCTTTGATAGTAATGATAAACTGAAAGCTCATGTTTGTGGTGGTGTATCGACAATATTACCCGGTGATGGAACACGAATTCAATTTAATCATTACGAGCGAATGCATGACATGCCCTTCGTCTTATACGCAGATTTTGAATCATTATTAAAACCAACTGAACTCGATTCTGGATCAGGCTGTACAAAGATATTGCAAAAACACGTACCATCAGCATTTGCTTATTACGTTGTGTGTTCTTATGATAAGTCGCGTAATAAATATGTATCTTATCGAGGTCCAGCCTGTGTAGAAAAGTTTTTAGAAAGTCTATTATTGGATATAACCGATATTTATAACGTTTTGCAGTCGCCAGTGGCTATTTGTTTAACAAATGAAGACAAAGCGAACTTTGCTCGGGCTACAAATTGTTTTCTTTGTGATAAAATATTGTTTGACGATAAAGTTAAAGATCATTGCCATCTTACAGGACGGTATCGTGGTGCAGCTCATTCTTATTGCAATATTAGATATCGTTTGCCTAAGTTTGTTCCTATATTTTTTCATAATTTAGCGGGTTATGACAGTCATCTTTTTATACGACAGTTGGGAAAACTATCAGGAAAAATACAAGTAATAGCAAAAAATAAGGAAAACTACATATCTTTTACAAATTTTTTTCAAATTAATGATAAAGATATCATACCTGTTCGATTTGTTGATTCTTTTAAATTTTTAGGCACAAGTCTAGAGAAACTTGTCGCAAACTTAAAAAATGACGACTTTAAACATCTGCGGCGTTATTTTCCTTCTCGTGAGCATTTTGCTTTAATAAAACGAAAAGGGGTGTATCCATATGAATACATGACTACTTGGAGTTCATACGAAGAAAAAGTACTTCCGCCTCAGGAGTTCTTTTTCAGCAAATTACGCAATAGTAATATATCTAAAGTAGATTATGATCATGCAAAAAAAGTCTGGCAAACGTTTGAATTATCGAATCTCGGTGAATACACAGACTTGTATCTTAAGTCAGATGTTCTTTTATTAGCTGACGTTTTTGAAAGTTTTCGCCAGACATGTAAGATGAATTATAAATTAGATCCAGCCTTTTATGTTACAGCACCGAGTCACAGTTTTGATGCCATGCTATTAAAAACAGATGTTAAATTAGAATTAATACACGACCTGGAAATAATAAGAATGATTCAAAAAGGTATTCGCGGTGGAATATGTTTATGTTCGACAAGGTATTCAAAAGCCAATAACAAGTATTTAAAAACTTACGATCCAAGAAAAAGTAATAACTTTCTAATTTATATCGATTGTAATAATCTCTATGGATATGCAATGTGTGCTTATTTGCCTCATTCCAATTTTAAGTTATTGAATGACTTGGAAATCGCTGGAATAGATTTTATAAATGTGCCAACTAACGGAGACACTGGTTATATACTAGAAGTAGATTTAGAATACCCCGAACATTTGCATAATGATCATAACGATTTTCCATTCTGTGCTCAAAAATTTACTCCGCCAGGTTCTAAAACTTCAAAATTGATTCCAAATTTATACGATAAATATTTATATGTCATACATTTTGCTCATCTGCAAACATGTATAAAACATGGTTTGTTGTTAAAAAAAATACATAGAGTTATTCAATTTAATCAGAGTCCTTATTTAAAGCAGTATATTGACATGAATACTGAATTACGAAAAAAAGCTAAATCTACATTTGAACAAGATTTCTTCAAACTTCTTAACAACAGTATATTTGGCAAGACGTTAGAAGACACAGAAAAGAGGGCTAATGTGAAATTAGTCAATAAGTGGAATGATGATAGTAACAAAACAAAGAAAAGTTTCTGTGCAGAGCAAATGATAGCTCGACCAAATTTTCACAGTGTTACAATTTTCACTGAAAACTTGGTAGCCATTCAAATGAAGCCTGAAACAATCACTTTGGATAAACCTATATACATTGGTTTTTCCGTTTTGGAAATATCTAAGAGTCACATGTTTGATTTTCATTATTCTATTATGAAGCCTTTTTATAAGGAAAAGTTAAAACTTTGTTATACGGATACTGATAGTTTTTTGTATTCAATAGAAAGTAAAGATTTTTATGCTGATTTAAAATCAAATTTTCTTCCCTATTTCGACACTAGTAATTATTCTGTAAATAACGTATACGACATTCCTAGTTGGAACAAAAAGGTGCCAGGTCTCTTTAAAGATGAGCTAGGAGGAAGTTTGATTTCGAAGTTTGTAGGATTAAGGTCCAAGTTATACTGTATTAAAACGGCAGAAGATGAATTAAAAAAAGCAAAAGGCATACAGAAGCAAGTATTAAAAGATGTACAATATAAAGATTATTACAAGGTATTAAATGAAAATACATTTTTGAAGAAAAAAAATATCATATTTAAATCTCTTAAGCACGAAATATTTACTCAAGAACAGAACAAAATAGCTTTGTCAGGCAATGACGATAAACGTATCATATTAAAAAACAAAATTTCTACTTTATCATGGGGTCACTGGGATAGTTTAGTTTAATATCATTAGTTTTTCTTTAGAAGCACCGTATTGTATAGTTTATTATTATTTTAATGGTAATCATGAATCAAATTGTAAGTTGAGAAATATGTTACCCCATCATCTATTTATTTATTATATGGCTTAAGTAATGAATAAGTTAATAGAATAAAAACATACATGAAATTGTATAGTATGTACCGACACGGCACTTTATATTGTAAAGTTATTTAATTTTAATATTGTTATCCATCAGTTATTTGTTTAATAGTATTATACATTGTTCTTTAATGGTAAATAGGTAAATTAATTACCTAGTTTTAATCAAATACTTAATGTTGTATTGTAACGATGAAAATATATAACGTTATAAACCAGCTACCATGTTTTTTTTTATTTCATAATCCATAAAATATAAAACTATTAATAAAATAGCACACGCAATGAACAATTCGAAACTGGTTGGGACATGTTATTGCTGATTTAGGTATCCAACTTATAGTTCATTAGTAATTTGTCCAATTGCGATTCCGTGCGAATGCTTTGTTGTTATGTCAGCATTATATTTACACTATAAATAGCTATTAAAGTCGAATGTTTTTAAAATTTGTTTCACACATAATTAATCAAGTGACAACTACGGTCACCCAAATACATCATGGTAAGTCGTATAAATTATTTTTCTTCAAACTCTTTTCTTGTGTAGTGGTTAGATCACTAGTTAATGTTTATTTGTATATTTGATTTAGTTGGAAGATAATGTTGTTGTTAAAACCTTATGGTTGTGATGCTGTTATCGTGATTCTCATATTCTATCGGTTCCGTATAAGATAGTCAGCCTCCTTGTGGATCCTAGATATACTCTTCTACCTCCGCCACTATATCAATCATTTCTTCGATGTGAAATTATTTTTGTTGCATAATAAATTAAATTTCAGAATACCCAAGAAATCTCGCAGTCGCTACTCATAAGCAAGGAGGCAACAGAAGATTATCCTCCTTGCTTTGAGCAAAATGCGCAAGATATGTTGGAGGGCTTCTCTGAAGAATTTCCACATTGGAATGCTAAAGATTCACCGCTGCATGCCAAGGTGGTTAAAAGTCTTTTTAATAAAAAGAAGCCCATGAAGAGGAGAAGCAAGTTACTGCAGAATACGAAGGGGAACGAACCTTCTTATTTAATTAAAACAATACCTACTAAAGGGCGGCGATTAATTAAATTAGAAATATTAGATCTGGAATCAACCAGCAATGATCCATTAATAAAAACACAATATGTGGTAACCGAGCATATTGATCCAATAATGGATCAAGCAGAAAATATTATAACTAATATCTCTAAGAAAATATGTGGGTACAGTTATAGTTTTTAAATAACTATTGCTGACCTATAACATTTGTAGATGTATATTAAAATTCTCTAATGTGCTAGATGCGTACCTACTATCTTTAGTTACGTGTACACTCACGGAGATACATTATTTCAACAACATTATTCTTCTGAAAAATTATAGTAATGCTTATAAATTTTACTAACTAAGACTTATGTTATTTTAAATAGTTATGTTAGTTTAAGTCTTGTATTGTTTTCAATAAATATTATTTAAAAATAAAAAGACTTGTATGAAAATATTTGTTTTTATTTTAACACCTCTATAATATAATCAAATATTTTGAAAAACATTCATTCAGAATTACCTCTATAAATAAATCTAAGATAAAATTTATTAGAATTCAAATACATAGTTTAAAATAATGGTAATAAAATTAAAAATATAGTTTTATTTATTAAAGAACGCAGTGTATTACTTTGTTGAAGTAGGGATGCAAGTAATTAAACAATGTTTATTTTTAAGCATCGATTCCTTACTCATATCATTTTTTATTGCACGATTCGAGAGGGGTGAGAGCTCTTTCTTCTCTCTCCATTCTTCTCGATGCTTTAACATTGTGTGTTCTAGACACGTCCAATAACTTAATATAATGGGTGGTAACAGTATCCAAATTCTTCTACTCCTTGCTATTGTTACCGCCGTCGAATGCTTAGTCTATATGGTGGAGTGAGTGCACTTACAAAAGTAAATATACTGCTAGTTCTCTTATTATTACGAACGCAAAGTGTTATATCCATTTTGTTAAAAGCCACGAATCAAAGCGGACAAGTTGCTATGAAGTTCCTCAAACAAAAGGAAACGTTAAAATTAGATTATAATATCTGTCCTGCATCATTATGTGAAGCAAAGCGACATGGCAACTTATTGCCGAGCACTATACGATGTATTGTTTGTGGACCATCAAATTGCGGCAAGACAAACTTAGTAATAGGTTTGTTATTACATGAGAATGGTGCACGTTTTCGTAACTTATATGTATATTCTAAATCATTATACCAACCAAAATATGTGTTCTTAGAAAAAGTATTAGATTTAGTTGCAGACATATCTTATAGTAAATATAACCATAATAATGATATCATAAGCCCACACGAAGCTTTGCCAAACTCCATTATAATATTCGACGACGTAGCTTGTGAAAACCAAAATAGCATTCGGGATTATTTTGCTATGGGTCGACATAAGAATATTGATTGTTTTTACATTAACCAAACATACAGTAAAGTACCTAAACAACTTATAAGGGACAATTCTAACCTCATTATTTTATTTAAACAAGACGATGTAAATTTAAAACACGTTTACGATGAGCATGTAGGTTCAGATATGTCGTGGTCTCAGTTCCGTGAAATGTGCTCAACTATTTGGAATAAACCATATAATTATGTTGTGATCAATAAAGACTGCGAAAGAAATAAAGGATGTTATAGGATGGCATTCGATACTTTTGTAGTAGTAGATTAATATACATAAGTTATTGTTTCATCAATACACAATCACTATTACTCTGGATTTTGCATTGAACGGAATCCTTGTCAAAATGGAAAAGCAACTTAAAAACAAATTGTAAAAGCTGCAGCTGCTGTAAAAAGAAAGGTTGAAATGATAAAGGATATGAAAAATACAAATGATGCCACTCTGGAATCCATATTCAAACCTATAACCGATCCACTGAAACAAATAGCCATTAAGAACAATGAAATTTCTCATGAAGATGAGGATGAGTTTGAACATTATACAATAAAAAAAAATAAACATAATGACAGCGAGGCAACAAATTTTTCTGATGACGATTTTAATGAAGAAGAGGAACAACAGTGCTATAAAAAATTTAATTCCGAAAAAACCCTTGTCGTATCACCTTCTGACAACAATAATATGAGTGATGCTTCCTTTAAGTCCTTTCAATCATCACCAAATGTTTCACTTAATAGTTTATCGTGGTGTGCATCACCCGACGCAAATATCCCTTTTGGAATAAAAAATGAACGAGGAAAACTTATGCTCGGCCAAACACGTGTTTTCGACGGCGGAAAAATTATAAAAATTGGAAATCGAAGTTTAAACAAAACTCTTGGATTAAAAGAATTACTATTTGAAAAGACACCAGATTTGGATGTTATCACAGATGAAGATTTGCAAAATTATAAAGAGCTTCTAATAGAAACGAATGCACATAGGCGTAATTGTGATCCACGCAAGCCATTAACAAAGGGTTTAAGTATATGCATATTATTAAACCACTGTATAAGTTCTCTAGAAATAAGTATGACAGCACAGAAAGTCTTACGGTAGGAAAAGGAATAAATCTTTTAAAAAGTGTAAAGAAAGATATAGATTACGTTTATTGGGATGATCCAAATGAATTAGTAGACCGATTGAAATTACTGTTTGCATCTCGTGATGCTGGCAATACCGGCTTAGATAATGAAATTATTGCGACTATAGAAGAGCTGTACGAAGCAGGCATCATTAAAAACACCAAATATAAGGAACCTAATTTTAAAAAACTGATCAGTAGTTATACAGCAAACACCGCATAGATACGGAAATGAATGTAGATAAATTTGGTCATCACGTTCATAAACGTTTACGATTAGAGGAATATATTGGAAATCTCAACGATACATTAGTGAAGTCAGAAACAGGTGAATATGATTTAAAATCATCAAGATTAAAAGGGCTTATATCGCCAGGCAATGATGACGAAGCCGCAAATAAAGCTTACGTGCATGAAAAGACACACGAACTAAGAACTAATATTTTAAGTGATGTAAATATTCGTTTAAATGATTTTGAAAGTTCAATATTTAATAAGCTAGCCACCTTGTTTTACACAAGGACAGAAATTGATCACATGCTTCAAGAGAAACCAGATAATAATGAGCAAACAAGACATAGTGAATGAGCTTCACAAAGCAGCAAGAAGGAATTTTTCCCGGCGATGTACGATCATAAAAGGAATAGATGATTTATGGCAAGCCGACCTCATAGATTTGCAAAAATATTCACAGTTTAATAAAGGGTATAAATATATTCTTATCGTAATTGACACTTTATCAAAATATGTATGGATCAGATCTTTAAAATCAAAAGCGAAAAATTATGTTACAGATGCAATGCAAAGTATTTTAACTACATCATTACGAAAACCTAAAAATTTACAAACTGATTTAGGCACAGAATTCTACAATGATAATTTTAAACAATTAATGAAAAAGTATAATATTAATCATTATTCAACATATTCTATTAAAAAAGCATCTATAGTAGAAAGAGTTATAAGAACAATTAAATCTCACCTTTACAAACTATTTAGTTTGAACGGAAATTACCAATGGTATAAAAATATTTTAAAGGACGTTGTAGAACACTACAATAACACTTTGCATAGAATAACAAAATTTAAGCCTGTGGAAGTTAACAAAGTAAATGAGCTTATAGTCAAAGGTTATATTATGAATTCTCAAAAGAATAAAACAAGTCGGGGATATACATTTCGTGTTGGTGACTATGTTCGCATAAGTAGATATAAAGCAAATTTTTACAAAGGCTATACGCCAAACTGGTCCACCGAAATATTTCGTATAGTAAAAGTTAATCACACTAACCCAACAACTTATCAAATAGAGGACAGACGCAATCAAAGAATCCTCGGCTCATTTTATGCATACGAGTTACAAAAAACTAAGTTTCCAGACCTATACCTCATTGAAAAGGTTATAAAAAGAAAAGGAAACAAATTGTTTGTAAAATGGTTAGGATTAAGTAATAGCGAAAATAGTTGGGTTGGTAAGAATAAATTGGTTTTATGATATAAAATAGCTCAAGATATCTTTATTGATTCACTTTTTGTTTATCAATGAAGAAAGGAAGTGGTATCATAAACAACTTAATAAATAAGATTCCGTTTGAGTTACATTTACCGGGCTACCAATATTGCGGCCCCGGCACAAAGCTTCAGAAACGATTACTTAAGGGTCAGCGAGGAATTAATAAATTGGATAACGCTTGTATGCACCACGATATTGCTTACATAAACAACGACGCTAACGTAAGGCACAAAGCTGATCTAGATCTATTAAATATGGCTCAAAGAAGATTGAAATCAAAAGACGCTGGAAAGAAAGAAAAAATTGCTTCATGGATAGTAAAAAATGCTATAAAGGCCAAATTAAGAGCTGGTGCAGGTGCTCGGTCGTTTATGACAGCTGTGAAAAAACTCAAATCTAAATAAAAAATAATAAAATCTAAAGACACAAATTCTACTATTAAATATGCGCTCGCCGCTGCAAAAAAACTATTTAGAAATCAAATTAAAATGAGTTTACCTCGTTGTATTCCTATTCCAAAATGTGGAGGACTGTTACCGTTAATTCCTATTTTCGCGGGATTATCAGCTTTAGGTTCACTGGCTGGTGGAGCAGCTGGCATAGCAAAAGCGGTTAATGATTCAAAAGCAGCTCAAAAAGCTCTTCAAGAATCGGAACGACATAATAAGATGATGGAGGCGGTTGCTCTCGGAAAAGGATTATATATTAGACCTTATAAAAAGGGTGCAGGTCTATATTTGAAACCCTCAAAAAACTAATAAAGCGGCTACCTAGGCGGGCATTAACTAATTGGGATATATTAGAACATGCTAGTGATATTCCATTTTTTCGTGGTGTTTTCATGAGGGATACGTTGCCCTCAAAACCAAGGAAGATAGAATGCGGTATTATAAATTTAGATACTTCAAATAACATTGGAACATATTGGGTAGCCTACGTGAAAGAAAATAAGTATGCTGAATATTTTGATAGTTTTGGTAATCTGAAACCTCCGTTAGAACTACTTGATTACTTAAGAAATGTTTCTTTAAATTATAACTATGAGCAATATCAAACATTTGACTCTGTTAATTGCGGCCACCTTTGTATAAAATTTTTAAAGGAGTATTAGAAAACACATTTATATAAAGCTTGAAATAAAATTCTTTATCAGTAGTAAAATGTCTTTCACTGTGTCTATAACTGGAAAAGGATCCTCTCTGATAACAAACTACTCACCTACTTTGGAATTAAGTGGATACTATGAGTGTGGATTGTTGTATTTTTCAACATTTAATTCTATACCCAACATAGATAAAAGAAATAATAAATTCTACTATGACGATAACGAAGTAATCGAAATACCTGAAGGAGCTTATGAACTTCAAGATATCTGTGATTATTTAAAGACATACATTAGAAATGCAATGTTAAAATTAACTTGTAATAATAATACCTTAAAAACTACAATTTTTTGTACTAAAGATGTTCATTTTAACAAAAGTGACTCACTTGGAAGGATTTTAGGTTTTGGTGGAGAAACAATAAAGGCATTAAAAAGGACCGAATCTCTGTATCCTGTCAGTATATTGCCAACAACCATTGTGCGCATCGAATGCGACGTAGTTAGTGGGTCATTCGTGAATGGATCTGCAAGTCATATTATTCACGAGTTTGTTCCTAACGTACCACCTGGTTATCGGATCATTGAAGTGCCGAAAAATCTAATATATTTTCCTGTAAATAAAAGTTCTATAAGTGCAATAACTATACAATTATTAGACGCCGAGAATAAACAAATCAATTTACGAGACGAAGAAGTACAACTGTATCTACATTTTCGTAAAAATGATAAATTTCAATAAAAATCATGACACAGCTTGCATTCAAGTTAGTACTGGAAGATCACCTCATAAAAGCACACCGCTTCACATAAAAAAGAAGCTCACCAAAAACAATAAGGAATTTTTGAAGTTGATTGGCTTGTTAAAATGAATATTTTAAATATATCTCAATCAACATCATACGACAATAGTATTGAAAGTTTCGAATATCATTCTTATAAACCGTACGTAACAAGTTTCAACAAGAATGATGAAATAAGAATACCTATTAATCAACAAGATCTATGTCTGTTACCCTCACTCAGCACTTTGTATATTGAGGGTAAAGCCAATGTTTATAATAGTTCGACTAAAGAAAAAATATCAAATGTGTATTTTATCAACAATCCAATACTATATTTATTTCAAGATATTCGATATGAGTTAAACGGAATAGAAATAGACAAAATAAAAAATGCTGACATAACTACAACAATAAAATCGTACCTCTCGTTAAATGATAATGAATCAAAATGCTCACGTGTATGGGGATGGTCAACTTCTGGTACAAACAATCTTAACGGAGGAATTTTTTCGGCTTCTGTGCCGTTGAAGAAAATTTTAGGTTTTGCAGAAGATTATGAAAAAGTTATAATTAACTCCAAACATGAATTGGTGCTATTAAGAAGCAATACGAATCTCAATGCTTTGAAATTAAATGTCGGAGAGGTGGTCGAAGATATAACTATTAGCAAAGTTGTTTGGCGAGTTCCGCACGTTAAAGTATCAGATCGTGAAAGAATCAATTTGTTGAAACATCTAGAAAAGGACAGGCCTATTACACTAGCATTTCGAAATTGGGATTTGTATGAATATCCATTATTACCGAAGACACGTAAACTTGACCTTGATTATTACCTAAGACACACTTGGTCTATCAAAACTTCGTCACAGATAGAGAAACCAAGATTCGTTATTATAGCCTTGCAAACAAATCGCAAACACAATGCGGAAATGTCAATGGCAGAGTTCGATCACTGCAATGTACGAGATTTAAAAGTATATTTAAATTCATCGTATTACCCTTATGAAGGATTGAATGTCAGTTTCTCAGAGGATAAATTTAATTTATTATACGAACAATATGCAAGATTCCAACAGTCTTATCATGGACGGCGACCAGAGCCGTTGATGAGCTTGAAGGAATTCAGAGACGTTGCCCCATTATTTGTTATTGATTGTTCTCACCAACAAGAAATGATAAAGGGATCAATCGATGTCAGAGTGGAGATTGAAACAGACCAAGAAATCCCGGATCAGACAGCAGCATATTGCTTGATTTTAAATGACTGCATTTTTGAGTACAAACCTCTGAGCAATATTGTGAAGAAAATATCTTAACTAAATAAAGTGCAATCAAAAGGTAGGAAAGAACAAACTTCAACTTTATGTTAAACAGTGGAATACAACGAAACAATGAGTGCTGATAAGAGTTCGATACTTTTTGTTGATGTTCAAGGATTCAAAGACTGCAAAAATTATTTTATTATTAAGGAATTTGCGTTAGCCACAAAAGAGTTTACGCAAGTCTTTTTAATAAAACCTACATATTCGTATCTAAAATTATCTGCCGAAGAAAAAAGAGCAGTTAATTGGATTGAACGCAACAGAGGAATATACTGGAGTCAAGGCAATATAGATTTCAGAGAATTTAAGAGATTAATTATTCCAATTTTAAAGGACCAAACCATAATAATGAAAGGTGTTGAAAAGCAAAAATGGATTAAAGATTTGTGTTCTGACTGCTTTTTGATAAATGTTGAAGGCAAAGGTTGTCCTAATTTTGCAACATTGCGCAATAGTTATGCTAAAGGTGGAGCTAACTTCAATTGTATAACTCATAAAAAAGAGTGCGCTC